>CM031236.1:484285967-485747217 GCA_018340775.1 Taxus wallichiana var. yunnanensis
CAAGACTCTTGAAATGATAGAGATCTCTATTTTAAATTTCTTGCCATGGCAAAGTCAAGCTCCCTCCATCTTAGCTTTCTAATATGCAAGAAAAAAAAATTATTGTCAGGAATTGACATCTGTAGTTGATTTTTAGTCCTCCTTCAGAAATCCTTTCCTGTCAACAAATCGTGTTCTTTGTCTGAGAAATTGATGATTATTCATAACGGAAGTCTTTGCTAAGCCCTAAATTTTACCTTCTTAATATTTCATATTTTTTCGTTTTTTGAGCGTAAAATAAACTTTCCATATATTATGAAATATCTAACAATGAAAATTTTAGTTTTGAGGCTTTCAGTCAATTTTATTTGCTAAAAACTTGAACGATTCTCGATAAGCTGCATTGATAATTTGACCATTCAAAAAGGAAAAGATTCTTGAAGGACAGAAACCCAAGGGCAAACAAAGGGACACATCACTACAAAAATTTCCACACATGGAAGGATAAATGCCATAAAGCCAAGAAGTAGAACACTAGAATGTAATGTCCCCATTTCCGAGCAGGTGGCCTAGGAGGCCTTTCATCCATCTTAGCCTTGGTCATGCCCAAGGGGCTAGAGACGTTGATGGTTATTGGGTATGGGCTCTTTTACCGGCCACTGTATTTTGTTGCCCCGCCCTAGTTCTCTTTGTTTTGTTTGTTTGAGCCCAAATTCGGCTAAGTATGGAGCTGAATGCGGAAGATATCCATGTGTCCCTTTGGCGCACTTGGGGCATAATGCGGAGAAAGGAATGTTCTCAAACTTGCGCCGCACCGCCCACGTGTCTCAGGCACGATAAAGTTACCCAGGCAGATTAAAAAGTCAAAGATATAGTAAAAATGCACAGGGTCTCCACGTGTCGCCCGAGCGCAATTTCAAATAAAGAGAGAAAAGGAACGTTCTCAAACAAGCTGCGCGACCTCCACGCGTCACCTAGGCGCAGGTTTGAAGACGGCCCCAGAAATGCCCTCAAAGCAACCGCGTGACCTCCACGTGGCAGGGAAGAATCATCACCAACCAAAGGAGTGCAAGGCTTGGGAGTCGGACGAATTAAAGGCGATCATAAATATCACCGACAGGCAATTGAGATCTTGCCCAAAAATGAAAGATTTTGTAAGAAAATTGAATACTGGTGGTGGAAGATCTGATTTTGGACATTGAAGCGAGAGCCAAGGGGGTCTATAAAGGAATGTTCGATCCGGGCACCAAGAGAAGGAGAAACCAAAGAAAATAAAACACACGAGGCCACTCGTGAAAGAGATTTTAGGCTTAGTTATTGTGTTTTCTAGCCTTAGCAAGGCTCTATTGTAGAAGAAAGTTGTAATCTGTGCCGTATCGGCCTTATGTATTATTTTCTCTATGAATAAAGGGCTCTTGTTCTATGCATTTTAGCTCTCAATAGTCTGCGTCCTTCATCCATTATTGTTGGTAGTTTTTAGATAAATGTTGAATATCTATCGTGCTATATGCCCTTGGGTTTTCTATATGCATCTATCATCTACATATTATTATGTTTTACACCTTCTCGGCCTTTGATAATTCAAGATACTTCTAAAATAGTAGACCATGCTAAATGCTCTTCGACTATTCTAACAGTTTCTCAGAATCTATCTCTGTGCCTTTTAAAATTAGTTTCAGCAGTATCACCTTAGTTTTGCACTTTGTTTTATTTTTCCTCTAACCCTTACCTCGCACCAACAAAGAAGAGCCAACTTCTATAAAACCTGGAGGTTATCTTAGGGGCATGTCCCACATCCCTAAGGTATCCCATGACTTTGATGGTTCATCCGCAAAGATAATCGTCAACAGTTTTCCTGGCATGCCCAGTGGGACTCGAACAACTACACATATGAAGACTCCATTGTCGAAAATCTACTACTGATTTCAGCAGTACTAAGTTTGGTCCTCTCTAGTTTACGAGACAGATGCGAACAAGATCGAGAACAAGAGAAGAAGGTGCATTTGAATATCTACAGTTATCCCTACCGAGGAATAAAAGAGGTAGATAGATTCAGAGGTCTCCGTCTCCTCCGAACCGGACTCTCTCAACACCTCCACCAGGTAGGCCCTTCTTACAATCAACTAGAATCCTCAGACCTATCTTAATGGTTTAACCTCCGAGAAAGTTTGTTTCATGGAATCAAGGGAGTCCGCTCATCTTACCAACACCCTCGGCGGTGTGGAATCCTATTCCGGCAAACGCGCTTAAAGGCGCTGCCCAAATTCAGCGGAGAATACTTCAAAACTCTAGAGGAACACCTCTAGGACATCGCAGAGATATGCGCGGTACATTATATTAGGGAACAGGACGTTGCCTTGCGGTTACTAGCTACTTCCCTTAAGGGGAAGGCTCTGGATTGGTACCGGTCCCTAACCCCTAATTCTATCGGCACTTGGGACCAATTGGGAAATGTCTTGGTAGAAGATTCAACGAGAAAGGAGATAGATCTTCGCTCCTACAACAACTCATCAACATCAAGAAGGGTTCGCAAGAACTTATGACCGATTTTAACACTAGATTTCACAAAACATGGCAAAGGATTCTGTTCTAGCAAGGCCGCCTGTAGGTATGGCTATTGTTTTTACTTGAAAGCTCTGAATTTAGATATTTTTGTGATGATTCAATCGTTATGAGGGGACTCTTTACCATAAGCATATGATATTGTGATCTAAGTCGAGAACAATTTAATAGATGCCGGTAAGCTTCCCTCGAGAGCCCCTTTGCCAATGTACCCCGAAATAGCTCCCCTTCCACAAGCACAGGTCCCGAGCTCTACCCAAGCCCTGTATCCATATATAATTACCCATCCTCTCATCCATCGCATATCCCCACTACAACGTCATCATCTTCTTCTCCTAAGATGGAGGAAGTCAAAAATATCCTCAGAAACTTCTCTAACGAGATAGTAAATCTTAAAAGGAATCAGAGCGCTTACCCAAGACAAAATTATCAAAGCTATCAGGGTGGCAAGCCTACCTATTCCCCACAACATCAGAATACCCAAAGGTCATTGTCTGTCGCGAGTCATCTAACCAACTTGTCCCGGTGCAACACCACTTCAGACCATCCCACCCAATAGCGGAAGGGAAATGGTACCCGGGCAAAACAATTTGGCAGAAGACCCCAACGCATGGTGCTTCCCTTGTAATATTCCTCACATGCCAAGAGATTGTCCCCAAGGAAATTTACAACAAAAGGTAGCCGAACAAAGAGCAAGGGAAGGCTATGACGTTGACACATCAAGACCTTACCGGTCGGGAGCGTCTAAAATGTGGCCCTTGTTGCGCAGCGAAATTCAAGGGATGTCCCCAGTAGCAAGAAGCGGAGATTGCACGAGCACGTGCTTTTCTCATGGGTAAGGCAAGGAATTCATAATTACAAACGAGGTATCTGCTTCCAACCTAGTTCAATCTAATTACAACACTCGCTTCAAAAACAGGATGATAAAGATGGCCGCTCCTATCCCAACTATGACTAGGAGAGAAAAGATGTTCTTCATGGCTGATTTGTCTTTTGCAGGTCTTCAATCTTGACTCCCAGCTTGATCAGGTCCCCTTCCGTCATCCACGTTGCATCCTCAGCTGGAAAACCTCTCCACTTGATCAGATACTGGTAGTATTCTTTGTCCCTGGTCTTCTTGATAACCTTCTTGTCCAACAGTTGCTCTATCTCCTTGGGTTTGGTTCTAGGCATTTGTGCCTGCCAATCTGTGTTCTGCTGTCCTATTTCAGACTCCTCTTCCACTCCTTCTCCTCTGTACTCATACAGGTCTGCAACATTGAAGATTGGAGAAATCCCAATGCCTTCAGGGAGTTTCAATTCGTAAGCATTGTTGGAAAATTTTCTGAGTATTTTACAGGGACCAATCTTTTTGACTTTCAGCTTGTTATACTCTTTCCTGGGAAATCTCTCTTTCCTCAAGTGTGCAAGTACTTCATCACCAACTTCAAAACTGACTTCCTTCCTCCTCTGATCAGCTCTCTGCTTGTACTTGTTGGCATTTTCTTCAAGGTTCTTCTTTACCTGTTCATGGATATCCTGCATTGCCTTAGCAAATTCTTCTGCATCTGCACTCCTACCTTCCATTTTCCCCAAGTCTCTCAGCTCATATACACCCCTTGGGTGCTGCCCATACATGATTTGGAAAGGACTCATGCCTGTACTCCTGTTGGGTGAATCATTGTAAGCAAATTCAGCTTGTGCAAGTGCTAGATCCCACTGTTTTGGGTGCATGCTCACCAAGCTCCTCAGGATGTTTCCAAGGCTCCTGTTGACTACTTCAGTCTGTCCATCTGTTTGTGGATGGTAGGCTGAACTAAAGCTCAGGTGAGTTCCCAACTTCTTCCAAAGCGTTCTCCAAAAATGCCCAACAAACTTTGTATCCCTGTCTGATACAATACTCCTTGGCAATCCATGCAGTCTTACTATCTCCTGAAAGAACAAATTAGCTATATGGGTAGCATCACTAGTTTTTGTGCATGGAATGAAGTGTGCCATCTTAGTAAACCTGTCAACAACTACAAAGATGGAGTCATGTCCCTTCTGAGTCTGGGCAATCCCAGTATAAAGTCCATGCTCAAACAATCCCATGGTCTGCTGGGAATAGGAAGTGGCTGATACAAACCAGCATTTTGGCTAGTCCCTTTACTGTATTGGCATATCCTGCATCTTTCTACAAATTTCTTCACATCCTGACTCATTCTTGGCCAAAAATAGTGTGCACTCAAGCTGGGCTAATGTTTTGTTTTGACCAAAATGTCCTGATAAACTTCCACTGTGTTTTTCTCGAATCAGGTTCTCCCTCATTGAACCTTTAGGAATGCATAACTGGCTGCCCTTGAACAGCAGTCCTTCTTGCAGCATATAGTCCATCCATGGACTCCTATCCATCACTGTGGGTTGCTTACAAGCTTTGTAAGCCTCGCTGAAATCATCATCCTCTTCATATTGCTCTCTCAAGTTCTCAAAACCCATCACACTCACCTGCAGCTCTTGTACAACCAGCACCCTCCTGCTCAAAGCATCTGCCACTTTGTTGGCCTGTCCTTTCTTGTGTTTAATGCTGAAAGTATAGTTTTGCAAGTACTCCACCCATTTGACATGTCTTTGATTCAATTTAGGCTGATTACTAATAAACTGCAAGGCATAATTATCAGTAAACAACACGAATTCTTTAGGCAACAGGTAGTGTCTCCATTTTTTTAGTGCCTGAACTATTGCATAGAATTCTTGATCATAGGATGAATACTTCCTTTTTGCTTCACTGAGTTTTTCACTGAAGAAAGCAACTGGTTTGCCTTCTTGGCTCAAAACTGCCCCAATTGCTAGGCCACTAGCATCACACTCCACCTGAAACAATTTGTTAAAATCAGGTAGAACTAAAATGGGCTCTTCTGTTACCTTCTTCTTCAGAAATTGAAATCCTCTCTCTGCTGCTTCAGTCCACTGAAAATGTTTCTTATCACCTTTTATAGTCTCTATCATGGGAGCTACAATACCACTGAAATTTCTGATAAATTTCCTATAAAAACTAGCTAACCCATGGAAACTTCTTACCTCAAACACACTCCTGGGTGTTGGCCATTCAAGGATGGCTTTGATCTTATCCTTATCCATTTTCAGTCCTTCCTTTGATAGGACAAACCCCAAATACACCAGCTCAGTTTGTAGAAAACTGCACTTTTTCACATTGATCAGCAGTTTCTCTTCCTGTAACTTATTTAGTACCATTCTCAAATGCAATAAATGTTCTTCTCTACTCTGACTAAATACCAAAATGTCATCCAAATACACAATGACAAACTTACCCGTGAAACTTTTAAGCACCTCATTCATCAGTCTCATGAAGGTACTAGGAGCATTGGTCAACCCAAAGGGCATAACCAGCCACTCATACAACCCATCATTTGTCTTGAATGCTGTCTTCCATTCATCTCCCTCTCTGATTCTTATCTGATGGTATCCACTCTTCAAATCTATCTTAGAGAAGTAAACTGATCCACTCAAACAATCAAGTAAATCATCTATCCGGGGCAAAGGAAACCTATACCTTATGGTGATCTTGTTGATGGTCCTGGAGTCTGTACACATTCTCCACGTTCCATCTTTCTTAGGACTGAGCACCGTAGGTACAGCACATGGACTCAAACTCTCCCTTATCAATCCTTTGTCCAACAACTCTTGAACTTGTTGCTTGATCTCTTCATTCTCCCTTGGTGTCATCCGGTAGGCTGCCTTGTTTGGCAAACTTGCTCCTGGGATCAGATCTATGTGATGGCTGATACTTCTCACAGGTGGCAGCTCATCCACCACAATGTCTACATATTCATTCAACATCTCCTGGACTTCAAGAGGTAAATCACTCAATTGAGTGTTAGTCACTACACTTTTCAATTTACCAATGACTGCAAAACTTACCTCTTCCTTCTTCATGCTTTGTAAAAATTCTTTGCCACTTACCATCATTACTTTTGAACTGGATTCAGCTGTATCATTCTCTTCCTTCAGAGGTATGAGTGTATGCTCTACTCCATCCTTCTTGAAGGTGTAAGTATTCTTCCTCCCATCGTGAATGGCTTTGTTGTCAAACTGCCAAGGTCTTCCTAGAAGGATATGGCAAACATCCATGGGCATGATGTCACACATGACCTGATCTTTATAAGCTCCAATCTGAAATTCTACCTTACATTGTTCATTTACCAACAACTGATGTCCTTTTTGCAGCCAGGACACTTTGTATGGAGTGGGGTGTGGCTCTCTTTTCAAGCCTAGCTTTTCTACCATCTCAACAGACACAAGGTTGTCTGTACTTCCACTATCAATCACCACCTTGCAGCACTTCCCTTTGCTCTTGCATCTGGTCCTAAACAAATTCTTCCTCTGAGGGGGTTCCATTGCCTCCTTGTTGGGTTTTAGCAGCACTCTCTTCATGAGAAGAGACTCGCCATCTTCCGGGATATTCTCTAGTTTAGGTGCTACATCTAGCTCTCCACCTTGCTCTTCATTTGAAGCAATATACATATTCTTCCCATGGCTGTTTTGAGGGTTCTCTGGACACTCATAGGATCTATGACCAGCATACTTGTTGCACCTGAAACACTTACCCAAAAATCTGCCCCTACCTCTTTGATAACCTTGATAGGGTCTCCTTCCTCTGAACGGTGAACCGCCTCTTGTGTTCTGTGTGCTACTGGAGCTGCTCCCATCTTCAGCACTTGTTTGCAGCTGTCTTCTATCACTTGGAGCACCTCTTCCTCTGAATGATCTGCCCCTTCCTCTTGAGACAGTGTTTTGTCTCCTGGTTATTTTCTCCTCTGCTTTTAGAGCAATCTGGTAGGCCTCCTCAATAGTCTTGGGAGTGAGAAGGCTGATCTCATCCTGGATGTTGAATCTCAGTCCATTGATGTATCTAGCTACCTTTTCCAAATCTTCTTCTATGTGACCTGATCTGATTGTTAGCCTGTAGAATTCTTCAGTATATTCTTTCACAGACAACTCCTTTTGCCTCAAATTTTGCAACTTCTTAAATAGGTTTACCTCATAATCTCTGGGAATGAATTTTCCCTTCATCTTGGCTACCATTCTGTCCCAGCTCTTGATTTTTGCTTTGCCTTTTCTTTTCCTCTCTTCTTGCACTCCATCCCACCACAGGGCTGCATGCTTATGCAATCTGGTCATGGCAAATTTCACTTTTCTGTCATCTTCCACTATACCTTCAAAATCAAAGTACTTGTCCAGTGCTTTGATCCAATCAATCAATTCTTCCACATTCAAGTTTCCTTCGTACATGGGAACCTCCATCTTTGGTTTTGTGTTCACCTTCATGATGGCCCTAATCAATCTCTCTTCAGGTGTCTCTTCCTCCACCTCTGCAGTCAGCTCCTCCTCTGGTGGCTCTTGCTCACCGTCACTGACTTCTGCCATCTCTGTTCCTCTTCTTTGTGCCTCTTCTAGGTCCCTCAACCTAGCTGTCAGGTTCCGGATGTCTTCAGCCAATGCTAATTGGGCTGCTTGGGCTACTTGAATTGCTCTCCTTGGTGGCATCTTGTTCTGTCACTTCTTATTCTTTCCTTTTTTCTCTGGATCTTTAGATTGTGCACAATCAATCGCTCTGATACCACAAATGATGACTGCTCTGTTCTCAAATGATGACTGCCTCCGTTCACTCAAGATTTCTCAATTCCCGCTGGATGCACTCTCTTGGTATCAGTGCATACTTAGTTCTTGTGGATCCCTTTTTTTTTACCCAACTCTCACACACCTACACAACACGAAGACACACCAATTGCTAAATTCACTCTCCTAACCTATACACACTCTACCCCACTTTGAGAACTCATGTTAAGACAGTGAGAATTCATCCCAGCTCTTAAATAAAGAAAGACACAAATTAAGACATGATAGCTTCTTGGAGGCTTGAGTGTTTGCACTATAACTCTTGAGAACAACACGAAAACGTTGATACCTAGCCCTGCACCCTTATTCAAGGAAAGAAAAGAAATACATCGTTAGATTAGACAAGACATGTCACCAGCTGGACAGTCTTCTTTGAAACACAATTTACTGTTTCTTTTCCCCAAGGCTGTCCTGCAGCCTGATTCAGTTCCTCAGGTCAGCTTGTTGGATACAAAAACGTGTAGACTCTCAAGAGCTCCTTCTGCCCTTTTCACGTGATCAATAAGACTAATAGGGTGATTTGAACTTGCTCATACAATTTGTGGAACTTGACAAGCAACAGAAAGTGAATTTTTTTTGAGATTTTATGACCAAAATCCTACAATACAGCCTGCACCAGGAGGTTTCACGGTTGAAAGGGTTTGAAGGGGTTTTGAGACCTGAAACTACAGGGATCAGGTCGTTTTCACATGACAATGGTGTCGTGTAAATTTTAGAATCCCTCTCTGTGTGTAGCTCGAGATCCAGCGAGCCCTAAACCCGCGTTTTTCACCCAAAAACGCCTTGTATACGCGTGTGGAGGGCTGTACAGCCAATAAAAATTTGTGGGATCCCGTTTCAGCTCCTCCAACCTCCAGCTATCATCACAGTCAGGTTTGGAGGCTTCCCACGAACTCTGTCAATTTCAAGCCTCGGCCCTGAAGGAGGAAGACAGATTTTTAATACAGAAAACACACAATTTTTGCTACAAACATTTATTTCTTTTCAAATAAACCAAAAAAGAACCGTTTCATTATTCTCCTGTCCTGTTTACATCTTCCTCCATGCATCCCTTCTTCCTCCATCGAATTTCTCTATATCTCCTCAAGCAAAACCTCTAAATTTAGAATAAACACCAGATTTCACTATTTCTCCTCCATTTTCCTACCTGGACTTGACTTTCTCTGCTTAACAAAGTTCCAAAACCACGGAGATCAGTTTGTCCTCCTATTTTATTCCCTTCTATCCTAAAAAAAAATCCTTATTTTAGCCTAAAACCAAATTGGGCCTTATTTAGCTCAAGGGCTGTTTTTCATCCCCATCCCGTTTGATTCAAACAGACAAGTGGAGGGAAATGAGGAAACAACTTCCAACCCTCACACATGACAAATTTAACAACAAAATAAAACATAGTTATTTTTTTATAACTAATTAGGATGCTCCTGCATCAAGCGGGATGCAAAAGGAGCCTCCAACCATTACAGTCTCACCGCTGATGGTTGTAAAAGAAACCCGAGAATTGTCCAGAATCAGGGTGCCCTCCATCCCGCAGTTGAAGGAATGAAACACTAGTCACCGTCTAAGATATCATCACTCAGACCGATAAACATGGTCCAACAACTCAAGAAAGCACCAACTAACACATCCTTGTGGGATCTTCTGGGCATTCTAGAACAAAAGGAGTTGCTCCAAGAAGCATTGAGATCAAATGACGACCCAACCTTCCTCGGGAAAGAGAAAGAATAGGTAAAAACAATTCAGGTCCCAACAGAGGTAGTGTGCTTCCCTTGTAATATTCCTCACATGCCAAGAGATTGTGCCCAAGGAAATTTACAGCAAAAGGTAGCCGAACAAAGAGCAAGGGAAGGCTATGATGTTAACACATCAAGACCTTACCAGTCCGTGAGAGTCTAAAATGTGGCCCTTGTTGCGCAAATTCAAGGGATGTCCCCAGTAGCAAGAAGCGGAGATCGCACCAGAGCACGTGCTTTTCTCATGGGTAGAAGGAGAGGAATTCATATTTACAAATGAGGTATCTGCTTTCCAACCTAGTTCAATCTAATTACAACACTCGCTTCAAAAAAAGGATGATAGAGATGGCCGCTCCTATCCCAACTATGACTAGCGGGATGCAAAAAGAGCCTCCAACCATTATAGTCTCACCGCCGATGGTTGTAAAAGAAACCCCGAGAATTGTCCAGAAACAGGGTGCCCTCCATCCCGCAATTGAAGGAATGAAACACTAGTCACCGTCTAAGATATCATCGCTCGGACCGATAAACATGGTCCAACAACTCAAGAAAGCGTCAACTAACACATCCTTGTGGGATCTTCTGGGCATTCTAGAACAAAAGGAGTTGCTCTAAGAAGCATTGAGATCAAATGACGCACCCAACCTTCCTCGGGAAAGAGAAAGAATAGGTAAAAACAATTCAGGTCCCAACAGAGGTAGTGTTGTTAAATCAGAAGGGAGAAGTAAGTAAACCAAGACCCAACCCCTTTTTTATGACTCTTATAATAGGTAGGAAATTATTGCATAACTGTTAGTGCAAATCAGCAGCACCTTGGATGTTTTCTCAGATTTCTAGTTTGATAATCGACATCAGTGTGATTGCACAACATTGAATCTTTTCCCCAAGTTTGGGACTTGCAAAAATGGGAAAAGAATCTCCAGATTAAGGGCTGGTTCTTTCACTCCTTTGATCGGGTATATGCATGAACTTTGCAGAGGTTTAGTACTAGATCCTACTCTAAATCCCAAGGAGACAGAGATGAAAGATGCAAAATAAATAAAACTAAGTAAAGGGGTGATACACCAAAGGAGTGATGAACATTTGCCTTGCAGATGTTACACGAGATCATAGAAATACAACACAAAATATGCACAGATTGCTGAAATGTAATGAGAGGTCAAGAGACAATGATAAACACATGAAAGGATTGGAAAAAGTCAATCACAGAACACACATTATCATTCTCGGGTTCAATATAAGTGCATTACAATAGCTAGGAGGCAAAACACGTGCTGTAGTTTGTATGAGAGGTTTCAAAATCCACAAATCCGACTGCTGAGGAAGAAAAGAGAGCTTGCAGAGCAAAAATATGTTCAACCCTTTACAAATGAGCCAAATCTGGCTTTTAATGGTCAAGCAGAAGGAGAGAAAACAAAAACGCGGGCAAAACAAATTTATGAATTCAACCACCAACAAAATTCCACAAATTTCACTTTTCAGAGTGATGGGCTTCATGGACGAACCCATACTTAGAAGTACATTGTTCTGCAGATCAGAAAAATGACCATACTTCATTAAATTTGGTAGTTGAATGTCAATTCTACGTTTTTTTCGTGCCAGGGACGTTTCTTCAATTTTCTCCCAAAATTCTCCGTCAAAATACAAAATTAGACCCTCCATCGTGTAGAGAATTTCACCAGCTTTCCAATGACACCAAGAACGCGAAAATCCGAGCTTTGGATCAAAAGTTATGGCCCTCTAGAAGATTTAGGGCAAAATAGGGCAAAAAATGGGTTGGCGGGACGAAAGTTTAAATTTTTCCCCTTTTTGACTTTAGGAAAAATTTCCCCAAAAATTCCGCCCCACGGTCCGATGCCACGTGGCACTTTTTGATTGGTCGCGGGCTTCATGTGATCATTTTACGCCTTTTTGAAAATTTGGAAAAATTTCCTTCGCGCCCGTGCCTGCCGCTGCTCGATGCCATGTGTCACTTTTTGATTGGTCGCGGGCTTTTGCTCCCAAATTTTCCATCGCTGCCGACCACTGCCCCGAACAGGACACGTGGCGCTTTTTCATTAGCTCGGGCCATGTACTCCAAATTTCCTTTGTCGCGCCCGCCCTTAAGATTTTGCAGCCACATGGACACGTGGCATGTTTTCATTGGTGCGGGCCATCGGGAGTGGAGTTCCATTCCATTATTTTCCATAGCTTGGCAAAAGGAAAAATTTTCCTCCGCGCCTCCGCCGGTCCGATGCTCCAAGGACACGTGGCCACTTCCTATTGGACGGCGGGCTTTGGGGCCGAAATTTTCTTTTGCGTGCCTTGACCGATCCTTGGTAAAAATTTCAATTTTACCTCGGCCCCGCCATTCCTCCGCCACGTGGTGCTTTCGATTGGGCGCGGACCTCCCTAGGGAAAATTTCCCTCCCAAACTCCGCCAAGCCATAACTTGCAAAATACAAGGAGTTAGAAGGAAAACTTTACCTTTCTGGAAAGCTGAGAAGATTCTCTATCCAATGAAACCATTTCTAGAAAATTTTGAGTGCCTGAAAAGTAAAAAAATTCAACTGAGGCACAAGGAAGGAAGGAATGAAGGGAGTTTAGCCAAAAAATAAGCAAGGGGCTTATTTTGGATAACAATAATTCCATGATAGACTTTGGTGCAAGCATTACGGTCATGCCCAAAGCAATTGCAGACGCCTTGGGAATTAAATACGAGCCCTTAAAGAAAGGAGTCATGCAGTTGGATGGAAAATCACCCAAACCATAGGAGCTATCAAGGGACTCCTGTTGCAGCTTTATTCTGTTCGAACATAAGCTGTTTCATAGGATATAGTGGTAATTGACGTTCCGCCGTCTTCGAACTATGTTTATCGTGATTTCACAGCCAAGATAGGAGGCTACATGTCTCTTGATTGGTCCCATATGATTCTGCGGACCAAGTATGGGTCTAAGATGAAGGTATTATCAGAACCCCTCGCCAAGGAACATATAATGGACCAAGCGGTCTCAGGATTTGAGGCTTCCCATGCCATGATCACCCGAGAAGAGGAATCATATATAGAGGATGGTAACCTTCAAAGCGGCAGTTATTTAGCCAACCTCCCCCTAGCGATCCCTTCAGGAACTTTGATTCAACTTGGTTTGGGCACTTACGTCATCTTCAACGAAAACTCCACGATTCCAAAGGTGGTAAAAGAAGAGGATAGAAGAGATGGGAGTCCCATCAAGGATTCCCAGATATGGACCCTGCATTTCGATGGAGCTAAAATAAAAAATGGCTCAGAGGGGATATGCTTATCATCCCCAAGCGGAAAGAAGATACTTGAGCGCTTTTCGCTTCGGCCGCGCCGCACCAAAGAACGAGGCGAGTATGAAGCCTTAGTTCATGGCTTGGCCATGGCATGAAAGGAGGGCATCAAACAATTGAGAGTTTTGGCGATTCAGAGTTAATGTTGACACAAGTAAGGAACACCGCTGCCACAAAGAATCCAAGAATGAGGTCCTATCGACATAGGGTGTGGGATCTCATCGAAGATTTTGAAGCCTTTAATATCAAGGTTATTCCTCGAGACCAAAATATGGAGGCTGATAGGATGGCTTTAATCGGGTCGCAATTCAACCCGATCCAGGACTTGATAACGAACGAAAGTACAATAAAATTGATCATCCGCCCGTCTATACCGATAACATCGATCATTGAGGTTTTTAACAATGACCGGCAGATTGTACACTTCCTCCAGCAATCCGACTAGTTTGCGAACCAACTCCAACCCAAAATTGAAGAAGCTTATGGAGATCAGATTATTTAGTTGAAGATGAACAAACTTCCAAAAGGGTTAATAACACTAGAGAGCCTTTTTTATTCTAACGATGCTAATTCAGATCGAAGGAGGTTTGCAATGGTTAAGGAGGATTACGTTGAGCTAGAAGTGACTAATGGGAGGAAGCTAAAAGTTGGGAGATTAGTCACCCAAAGGGAAAGGGAAAGACTTGTGGCTCTATGCCATAAGTATGACAAAGTGATGGCTTGGACGTACGACAACCTACACGGTTACAACAAGGATATCATCCAACACACCATTGACCTCGAAGAAGGAACTAAGCCCGTACACCGAAACAACGGCCCGTGAACCCAAAGATAGAATCCCTCATGGCCGAGGAACTGAGAAAGCTCCTAGAGGCCAAAATAATCTTCCCTATCAAGCACACAACATGGGTTTCTAACCTAGTTCCAGTAAGGAAGAAAAACAGTGAAATTTGGCTCTGTGTAGATTTTAGAGACCTAAATAGAGTGTCCCTTAAGGATCACTACCCCTTACCCTCCATGGAGCAGATATTACAAACATTGCAGCTCGAGAGAGATTTCTCTCTGTTGGATGGTTTTTAGGCTATAACTAGATATGGCTCGCGGAAGGAGACCAACATAAGACCACTTTCATGACAAAGTGGGGAACCTTCGCATACATGAAAATGCCATTTGGACTCACAAACGTTGGAGCTACCTTTCAAAGAGCCATGGACGTCGCATTTGGAGCGCTAATCAATAAGGTAATTCTTATATACCTAGATGATCTCACGGTATTTACCAAGATGGCAGAGGATCATTTTGACGCCGTGGAAGTTGTATTCGAGAAGTGTCAAAATTGAGGATCTCTCTGAACCCGAGGAAATGTGTTTTGAGTACCCCAGAGCAAACTCCTGGGACACATTGTTTCAACGGAAGGAATCTTTATTGATCCAGAAAGAGATGAAGCTATCCTGTGACTACCCTTACCAGTTAATAAGAAAGCGGTCCAATCTTTCTTAGGAAAGATCAATTTTGTTAGCAAGTTCATTTCAGACTTTCTTTGAGACAATCCGCCTAATCACGCTAATGCTCAAGAAGGACCTTAACTTCAAATGGACCGCTGAAGGCCGTCAGGCCTTTGAGGTAATTAAGGGGGCTATCGCATCCGCCCGGTACTACGCAACCCCGACTTCTCAAAGGATTTCATCATGTATGTATACGGGAGTGAGCATAGCGTAACATCCGTGTTGACACAAAAAGGAGAATCTCAAGGAGCGTAACATCCGGTCACCTTTTCAAAAACTCTCCATGACTATGAAACCAGGTATAACTTTGTAGAAAGACAAGCTTACGCTATAGTCAAGGGTCTGAAGAAATTCAGGCACCTTGTCACCCATAGTAGAATCAAGGTTATGGTGGCACACTCTAGTGTCAAGGAATATATAATAGAGGGTAAGATAATCAGATAAAAGAGCTATATGGATCACTAAGATCTTCGAATATGACATTGAGATAAAGCCTACAAAGCTAGTGTAGGGAAGGGGCCTATGCCAATATCTTACACAAGACCCCATGCCCCCGACTAATGACGAGCCCGAGAAGATACTCTATATCCAAGAAAACGACTCTAATAGTTGGGTCTCGGATAGGATCCGCTTCATGTAGACAAGGAAATACCCAAGCCATCTCCCTCTCAAAAAGAGAAGGTACTATAGGCAACAAGGATCCAAGTTCACCATGATTGACAATTTCCTTTTCAAAAGAAACTTTAATGGGATCCTGCTTAGGTGCCTGGAGAATGAAGAAGCTGAAAGGGTCTTACGTGAGTTGCACCATGGGAGCTCGGGAGGCCATTTTTCTACCCAAACCACAACTATAAAAATCCTGCAAGCAGGATACTTTTGGCCAAGCCTGTTCGTTGAATGTCAAGCGGAAACAAATAGATGTAGGATTTGTCAAGTTTATACGGGCTTCCAGAGGAATGTGGCATTACCTCTTAACCCCATCCTAATTGAGGAACCATTTGCACAATGGGGTCTAGACTTCATCGGTATGGTCAACCCAACTTTGAGCGCCGAGCACAAATGGATCCTCACTGCAATCGATTACTTCACCCGATGGGTGGAAGCAGTTCCACTAAAAGAGGCCACCGAGAACGTGATCCTGGAACTCCTACAGGATATCACTACCCGCTTCGGACCCCCCGCACTATTATATCAGATAATGCTAAGGCCTTTTTGGGGCCAAAGTATTTGACTTTCATTGTAAGGCATGGGATCTATCTGAAAACATCCTCCAATTATTACCCACAAGGAAACGATCTGGCAAAATCCACTAACAAAAATCTAATCAGGCTCATAAAAAGGATGGGAAATGAGCATAAGAGGTTGTGGCATGAACACGTCAAAACAACCTTATGGGCTGATCGAATCACACCTAAACAGATCCTAAAAGCCTCACCATATGAGATAGTTTACGGGAAAAGCACTGTGATGCCGATTACCCTAGAAATCCATGCATTACAACTATTAAAACAAATTGAGATAGAGGAAAACGGGGCAATGCAAGTAAGACTCACCGAGCTAGTAGAGCTCCAAGAGAAGCGGGAGGCCGCTCATGAAGCCATGATCAACCGCCAGCAGGTGGTGAAGACCTAGCTCGATCAAAAAATGTTGGAACCAGAATTCCGAGTTGGTACTATGGTTTTGAAATGCAAGGGCTGCCGAGCCTGGAAATCACGGAAATTTTGACCCCTTATGGATAGGACCCTTCAAAATTAACGCATATAAAGCAACACAACGCTTTCGAACTTGAGACCATGGAAGGCGACCCCTTGGCGATTCAGTAAACGAGATTCACTTAAAGCCTTTCCATTGAGTCTCTTCGTTTGAAGTATTGTATCATATGTATAGTTTTTGCTTTTCCTCGTCTTTTTGCCTTGTTTGTTTTTGCCCCTTTCAATAAGTGTCTCGGACACGTGTCCCTGCGGGACACCCTTGCCTCTTTTTGAAGTTTTGGAGGAAGTGCATCTTCCTAATTTTCCCCTGAAGTTAATGATCCAACGTCTTTCTAAGATATTTGGGGAAAAAGATCGAAGAATTGACACAAAATCTCTTGGAAAACGTAAAGTTCGGCGCTTAGGGTCATTAAATCAAAAGGGTCATTATATGATGTGACTCTATATATGTGTGAGCCATTACTCTGCATAGGTTAAGGCGGTTATTTAAGACAAGTTGGGGGCGTCCAACAAATTCATTTCAAACACTAAGAGTTTTCCACCCAGCCTCCGAGTTTCGAGTAGACAAAAATCGAGCCTTCTCCTAGTCCTGAAATCTGCCATGGCGACTTCTAGCTCTACACCACAAGCGAAGTCTTATGCAGGCAACCGGTGCCCCCACGCCTTCTTCACCCAAGGTTGAGGTTCCCGATGGGGGATCACGGTTTAGTGACCCTTCCATAGTTTCAGACTTTGCCGATGATGTCTTTGACCCTATTCTCAAAGCAAAAGCCCAAAGCTCTAAGGAGGCAGCCCACGCCATGTTTCTTAACCTAGGGAATTCTGAGTCTTTTGGCTCAAGAATATGGAGCACAACACTCGCTCAATATATGGTGCCTCTCGTGCACCCGTACCAGAGCTCGTACAGATGTGCGCGAGCTATTTCAATACCGAAACCAATGTCATCCAAGGCAGAAGCATAAAGGTGGTAATCACACCTCAAGCTATCAAAGACATGTTGGCCCTAGTCTACGACCCAACGACCAGTTTCTATAACATGGCCAAGCTCCAAAACGTCTGAGAGCTCGGTGCCGAACAAATCTTTGTTCCTCAATAGGAGTTAAGACACACGCAGATTCAAAGGCGGTTCGGGAACCGTAGGATTCCCCATTCCGCTGAAGTCACTAGTGGTGGATTCTCAGGACGCCTGCTCCATGTTAGCATTCATTTTCGGCCAATGTCCATGATTGGCAAACAGGGGCCCTATTCAGAATGAGGTCTGTGAAGGAGCGAGGCGTACAGCTTTGACTTGCGCCAAAGTCATTTCGGAGTCTATTTGCGAGCAGCTAACCATGTTCCCAGTAAGCTCTACCTTCAGGTATTCCTCGTATTTGTTCCACCTCATTTTATATCAGAATGCCCAGTACCTCAGCCAATATATGGCTCTAACGCTATGGGATGCGGAGGTAGACCCCCAAAAGATCATTCCAGTGTCTGCTTGGACTCATGTGTTGTCCCGCTTGTCGGACGTATATGAATTTTTAACTCTTTTGTGGAGCCCTCCTGCACGAATTTGACCCAGAAGGGGTCAACAATAGAATGAATAGCTCTGTTCAGTCCATCCTCGCAGATCCCCTACACCCTTGCGATTATTTTTTTGGGCGTAGGACATTCTGTGATTCAACTGTATGGCTTCCGAGATGAATCCTTTATACTCCCGAGGGTCCTCACAACACAGGTGGTGGGTCTAGAGATAGCCAGGCAACTGGTACTCTGGATGTTGAATTCGGCTCCGGTCGAAAAAAGAAGGCACTTTTGACCTCCCCTTGAGCAAGGGAGGAATTACTGTGATTAAACGCAAGGTGGAGCATATGCTCACACAAAAGTTGGCTTCCTATGGCTTCGCCCTAATTTAGGACTCGTGGAGGTATGACCGGACGGGACGATGGCCTCCACTTTAGTTCAGAACAAAGTTTCGGACTCCTGTTAGCATAAGTCCAAGAATTTTTTTGAAGACAGGTGGTCCCCTCGGGCAGAGTCACCCGACATGTTTGTCGAGCTCAGTGACATTCCAATTCCAGAATGGGATTCGTTCCACCTAGTTCGTCACAGGTATGACCCCACCCTCACAATGACACGAGGACTCAGAGCGGCCCTGCGTAACAAGGAATGGAGCACTGAAAACATGAAGCCTATTGGAAGTATAGGCAGGAGATCGGACAAACCACCCTCAGTTTTGAGGGTGTATCCAAGTGACGAACAATGGGAGGAGTTTTGGGATGCGGATCATGGGTCCGATGCAGAGAGTGAGGAGACAGTGACAATCACCAAGGTGTAGCCCACGAGAACTACCACAAAATCCTCCGGGCCCTCTCAACCGCAATTGCCAGAATAACCCACGCCCTCCACTTCTCAGCAAGATCCTTCGGTTCGAACCCCCACACCGCAACTCACACCAGTTCCCCAAGGCGGGAAATTAGTGGAGGAATCGGTGTTGAGCCCTCCACACAAAAAGTTAAAGTCGGTTGAAACCCTGTATCTCCTTCCCCTCTCCCTCCTCTTGGGGCTCCCTTTCAATCTCCTCCACCACCATTTTCCCCCTTAGGGGGTATCCCCTTATCGGTCACCCCATCCAGACACTCCCTCCTCCCGGAGCCTCCCTTTTGCCTCAACCGCCCTCCACCATCCCGACTTTTCCCCCGCGTGGTGACATGCCCTTTTTTGGCTGTGGTAACCTCATAGCCTCAACCACCTATTACAATCCCATATGGTCTGCCACCCGGGTTCCCATTCGCAGGTGGGGTCATCCCTTCTCCCTCAGAATTTTTAAGTCAAGTTGAAGCGGCCAAAGCGGCCCGAGATAGCGAAGAATGACGAAGCAAAAAGAAGAAAGAAATGTTAGCAAGAACGACAAAGCAGACGCGGTCATTATATGACCATCAACAAAGTTCCTTGACCATCACACGGTTAGTCCCAGGTGTCCAAACCCGCATAATAGATGCAACTTGACGACTATTCTATTGCTCTGTAGTGGACCTTGCAGAGTTCCGGCCTCAGGATAAGGTCGCGCTAATGAATGAAACTGCATTCTTTGTAGTCATGACAAACTACCTCAAGCTCAACAACCAGCTCAAAAGGCACAATCTAGCCTCTATAGGGCAGAAGGCACCGTGGCCAACCAACAAGCCGAGATTAAAGGCAAAGGCAAGGAGATCGAACAACTTCGCAAGGAGTTGAAGGAAGCTCCATCACGAGAAGTCCTTGCGGCTTCTTAGGTGGAAGCTAAGAATCTAGAAGCTAAACTCGCCACGTCCGAAGCCTCGGCCAATTCGCTCTCACAGGAGAAAGGATCCCTCCAACAGGAGGTTGATTCAAGAAAGGTGGAGGTGGCTACGCTCTAGCAAAGTTGCGCATGGTCGAAGTAGAGAAGGGAAGCCTCCAGACAAGGTTGAAATCATCTGAGGACGCGGTCAAGGACTTGACCCATAAATTGGGACAACAACCCCAGAAAGGGGGAATTGCAACATTGGTGCAAGAGCTATATGCCTCTTCTTTGTGACAAATTGCCACCACGACAATGAATCTAGCCCCGCACTCGGATTTATATCTGATGCACAGGGGTTATGCTCAAATGTGGAGACCACAACCTCCACCATCAACAACGCTGTATCCGCCAAGGTCCCTGAATCACTACTGATGATTCAAAAACTTTATGATTCTTCCGACTCCGCCCTACAAGGGGCCGGAATCACAGACAGGCGGATGATTGTTGCGAAGATCAACAAGATTCTGAGCTGTAACAAAGCATCCATCAAATGCCAAAATCTCCTGACCCAACTCCAACAAGGGATCAAAGAGCGGAAGTAGAGTATCAACGAATTGGTTCAATTAGGCTTCCCCTCCCCCTTCCCCAATGACTCCACAGTCCTATCAAAGGACCAAATTCAATAGCTCTTGATCGCCAAACGACAAGATAAGATTGTCTTTCAGTCTTTAAAAGAGAGCTCCAGTGTCACCGAGGTGGAAGCCATCCTGAACCCAATCGTATAGTTGGAGTTTTGTTTGCACGCAGTAGTGCAGAGTCTCCAAACCTTTTTCACAAGGAAATAATCGAGTGGATCGAGCTTTCCAGGCCTTGCAGTGAAGAACCTACCCTACAAAGGCGGAATGGCTCGGATATCGGATTGCTTTGCAATAGCTTTGAGTGGCGTTTCGTAAGCCACATTTTGAATTTTGAGGCAGAGGATTGTCGGATCCTTCCATGACTGACATGGAGTCCCTTGGTGAGTCGCCAATAATTGTAGAGTTTTTTTTGTGTAAGGCTCTTTTACTGGCCATTGTCTTTTGTCGCCCCAACCCTAGTTCTTTTTGTTTTGTTTGTTTGAGCCCAAATTCATCTAAGTATGGAGCTGAATGCGGAAGATATCCACGTGTCCCTTTGGCGCACTTGAGGCATAATGCAGAGAAAGGAACGTTCTCAAACTTGCGCCGCACCGCCCACATGTCTTAGGCACGATAAAGTTACCCAGGTGGATTAAAAAGTCAAAGATATAGTAAAAACGCATAGGGTCTCCACGTGTCGCCTAAGCACAATTTCAAATAAGGAGAAAAAAGGAACATTCTCAAACAAGCGCACGACCTTCACGTGTCACCTAGGCACTGAGTTTCAAGGCAAAGCCCTAGGAAATGCCCTTAGGCTAACCGCGCAACCTCCACGTGGCAAGGAAGAATCATCACCAACCAAAGGAGCGCAAGGCTTGGGAGTCGACGAATTAAAGGCGATCATAAATATCACTGACAGGCAGTTGAGATCTTGCCCAAAAAATGAAAGATTTTGTAAGAAAATTGAATGCTGGCGGTGGAAGATCTGATTCTGGACATTGAAGCAAGAGCCAAGGGGGTCTATAAAGGAATGTTCTGATCTAGGAACCAAAAGAAGGAGAAACCAAAGAAAAGAAAAGACACCAGGACTGTGAAAGAGATTTTACGCTTAGTTATTGTGTATGCCAGCCTTAGCAAGGCTTTGTTGTAGAAAAAAGTTGTAATTTGTGCCATATCGGCCTTATGTATTATTTTCTCAATGAATAAAGGGCTTTTGTTATGTGCATTTTAGCTCTCAATAGTTTCGTCCTTCATCCATTATTGTTGGTAGTTTTTAGATAAATGTTGAATATCTTTCGTCTTTATATGCCCTTGGGTTTTCTATATGCATCTATCATCTACATATTATTATGTTTTACACCTTCTTGGCCTTTGATAATTCAAGATACTTCTAAAATAGTAGACCATGCTAAACACTCTTCGACTATTCTAACAGTTTCTTAGAATCTCTCTGTGCCTTTTAAAATCAGTTTTGGTGTATTGCCTTAGTTTTGCACTTTGTTTTATTTTTCCTCTAACCCTTACCTCGCACCAAGAGAAGAGCCAACTTCTATAAAACTTGGAGGTTATCTTAGGGAGCATGTCCCACATCCCTAAGGTATCCACGACTTTGATGGTTCATCCGCAAAGATAATCGTCAACAATTTGCACCTTCATTTCACATATATATTATGTTTTGACGTTGGACACGTACTTTGAGGTGACTTAAGTGAAATAAGGTTGTGTGATACTCCTCTAAGGTACTTTATGTTATATTTTGTTGAAGACTTAAGTGATGGGTGAATATATGTTACTTTATTTTCTATTTCTTCGTTGGGGGCACTTAAGTGTACTTTTGACATAGTGGTGATAAAGTAACTTAAATTATTTTATTATTATGTGGATTTTCCTGAATGAGGTCGATTAGGGTTCTTTTGGGTCCTTTGTTGCAATGAAAAGTTATAAAAGGAAGCGCTTGGGGGAGAAAAAGGGCATTCATTCATACACTCCTTAACGGTTGCATGCTGGTTTTTTTTCTTGTGGAGTAAGATCCCATAGGAACCCTAGCTTCGGTGGTGAGAGATCCACTCCTAACTATTAGAGCACTCTTCGGTGGTGAAAGATCCTCCCTAGTTTGTTAATTTGGAGCTTCATTCAAATCAGATTTTCAGATCAAGGTTTTCAGAGAATTTGAAGGGTTTGCTCAATGCCAGAGGGAGATTATTTGGTCCATACTTCAGCCATCTATAGATCAGATTATTTCCAGCGTTTGAGGCAAGCTTGTTCAATTCCAAGGAGTTTCATTCAGCTTGGGCTTTATTTATTTTCAGATCTACTTAGGGTTTTGCATCGGTGTTTCTAGGGTTTTTGGTTGGAGTTTTTCAGTTTTGTCGGTTGGATATGATTCATTATCTGAATTTCAGAATTTTACAAAGATCATTTCAGCTCCTTGTGAATTTTTGGATTTTTTAGGCAGTTTCAGTAGTTAAAATAAATAAATAAAATCAGATACGATAGATGAAAATTATTTCTCTTGTTTATTGTTCTACATATTTTTCTAAGTTATTTGAAGCTTCTGGGTAGTTTTAGAAATTATTATTCTAGAAAATACATGTTTTTCTTTGTTTTTGCATATTGCTGTCCTAAAAATCAGAAAAATCAGAATTTCAGTTCACTGTTATTTTTATATATTTTGTGAATTTCAAGTGATATCCCACAAAGGATATTTCATAGAAGAACAAACTGATAGATGTATTGTAATAAGCAATGAAAACCCAAGTTCTTGACACTTGGATTCTTTCAAGGTACATGTAAAGCTAGAGTTTGGTTACATGCCATGCATTTCACTGGTACATCTGTTGTTATGAAGTGGTCATGTAATCTGTCATTAGGTGCTAGTAAGGGTACTTGAAGGTATTGTTTTGAAATTTATGTAGTTCAGTTATATCTTTATGCAATTGAGTGTTTAATGCAAAGTTTAGAACTTTAATGTGGTATCTAACATGTTTAGGTCTCTGTAACTTAAAGCTTACTCCTATATTTTGACAGGGTGTCAAAACCATGACTCTACCACCCATGCATTTGTCTGAAATTGCTGTTCAGTAACCTCCAATTAAAATCCAGAGCAGCCGAAGTATGGTGATTTATATAGAAGAAATGTTCTGGATTCTAGATCAGACTGAAATTACAAAGATTTGAGAATTGATCTCAACAAGAAGAAGAAAGAAGAAAATAATGGGAGGAAGAAAAGATAAGAAAACCGGAGACAAAATTCAATGAAGGAAAAACCCATGCCAAAGTGAACGAGGATAAGTCAAGATAAAGATAATTAAAAATTTTCAAGTCTCAATTTGTCGGGTTTGGTAAAACTTATTGAATAAATACATATTTGCACCATTTGAATACAATATGAGAAACATGACTTCTTGTCCCATGTATTCCCAATACAAGTCTGTCCATGCTATCATAGATAGAGAACTATGATGCAGTTTTTTCTAAGTTACAGAAACACCATACGTAGGGCACCTGGTTCGGGTACGGCTCCGATATGTGTCCGGAAATGGCCAGGGTATGGCCGGGCAGGTCCATGTACAGTTGGGTGCCCTGGCTGTTTCCAGGCCTAAAACAATTTGTTTTTAAATTTAATTTTTTTCCTACTTCAAATTGAATATATCATTACAGCAGAAATTACAGTTTTTGCCAAGCCATCAAAAACAAGGACAAAAATAGCATGTATGAGATAAATGTAATAAACACCTCGACTAGATGTGGTAGGGATGATGCTTGTGCTTAGGTTCAATGAAATTATGAGTAGTTTGTTGTGGTTATTTAGCTTCTTTTGTTTTTCATATGCATAATATGTGATTAATTCCTATTTATTAAGCTGGATTTTTTTAATATTTATATATATTCTGTACGGCCCTATCCAACGCCGTATCTAGGGCTAATTTTTTTTCCCTATCCGCGAATCGGATACTTTGAATTTGTACCTATATCCAACATGTATTGGCAACTTAGTTTTTTTCTTTTTCCCGCTCTAAATATACAATAAGCTTACTTTAGCGTACATATCATATTTAGTGTGCCTCTGAAAAAAGGCTCCTGAAGAAGTATTTAACATTGTATCAAAGCACCTTGTCGTCTAAGTTCTTGTGATGGTTTGTGACTGATAAGAGATTTTTGGCGTGTTTAACTTCCAAAATTGCATGGATATGGATACAGATGTGGATATGGTGCACATACAAATACAATTAGTTTTTAAGCCTCCTGATATGGATAGAGTTGGATATGGCATATCTATAAAATATAATAATAATCTAGATTTTAAATTAAAATATATATTAATAATAATAATCAATTTTAAAATATAAACAAATTTATATTTTAGTTTAAATTACACTTAAAATACTCACTCCCAGCCACCGTGGGAAAGGTAAAAAGTTGGTATTCAATGTATTAAAAAAATAAAAATTGCCGGTTGTGTAGGCGGATAGAAAATAGATGAAATGAAAGAAAAGAAGCAAAGTAGGCCAAAGGAAACAAATCAAAGACTTGCAAGTTGAGCAGAGCCAATGTGAAAGTTTGAAGTAAAAGAGCAAATCAACACTCTCACCTCCTTGTCCTCAATTGTTTTTGCTAAAATGCATCATAGAAGGTCATTTGCAGTTTTATAGCATCTCTTTAGCTTTTGAGATTTTTTTGGTTTTTTTTTTAAACCTTTAAATCAAATGTGGCCATAGTTGGCTTGCATATATATCCTTTTGTATTTGATATGGCTCAATTACAAGTTTGTATCTAGATACGGCTAGGTACAATATCCGAGCCACACGATACCCGTATTTGTATCCGGCACGTGGATACGTGTGCCCTAGCAATAGGGGTGCTTTATGCTGCAACCACGTGTTTAAGTGATTGCTTATTTGTAGAAGAGATTGATGCTTGGGTACCCATTACCAAGTCTGGAAATCCATTTGGAGGGTTTATAGAATCCAAAATCTGGAATTATTGAAAAAGTTTGGAAAATCTGGTCTGGAACACACACACACACATATAACAAATATCTTAAATACATCTAATTGAAAAACGCCAATAGATATCAATTTCAAGGCTTTTATTTTGGATTTTACACATATCACATTGATTAATAATTCCATTACATTATGTTCATATTTCCCATAGATTGATGAAAAACTTTTAAGTGACAGTCAAGTAGATGTAAAATTTATGGCCAAAATTAACGTGTGATGGTCAAATGGATGTCAAATTTAATATAGAAAATAAAACCTTACACAGTCACATCATCACATCCCACCCCTTGCTACCATTGTAGAATGCCTATCGGCATAATATGCATAATTTATAAATATGCAAAATTGATGAATACAATGAAAAGCATATATGCTACATTCAACCAAGAACTATTAGCAGCAATTCAAAAATGTTCTGATATCATTGAGAGTTTGGGAAACGCTCATTTGCCAGGAAAAAAATAGAGCAGGGCAGACTTGAACTGAACTTATCTAGGCCATAAGATAAATCCGGTCTAATTAAGATTTGATGCACATCTGGCCGGATCCAGTAATTATGCTTGTGTAAAACTATGTTCAGACCTATTAAGTGGAAGCTAGTTTATTTTGATAAATCTCATGCTCGAGTTGAAGCTCCAAGATGGTGTGTTGTTACCAAATGAACATACCAGATTGGAGAAGAGAATTCAAAGAGGAGAAAAGCATTGTTTTAAAACATGGTGAGTACTCACCATTTGCCTGTAAATGAGATCTCAGCATAGAACTTAAGTTTTAACTTGCAAAACTTGGAAAATTGGAAGAACTCACCAAGGACTCGGGACAACTAAGTATTGTACTCTTTTTTGGTCGAAAACTGATGGAAATTATACTTATGTATGCTTTACATTCATTTCTGATGTCATTTAGGAGAGTATATGTTATTTCAGTTTATATAATTTTTAAGCATCAATAAAGTTGCCAAGTAAGTGGTGAGTTCTGAATCTGATTCAAAATTTTGGGCCACTAAGTAATTGCTGAGAACAATTGTTAAAACTATGATTCCAAGCTTGTTTGACAATTGTTGTCACACTACTTGCAGGTTGAAAATAATTTTTCGCTGATGGTTTGTTACTGAGTGAAGAGAATATAACCTGATAAACAAATAGGAGAGGATAAATACTTAACAAAATCTTTAAGCTAGACAAACAAGGAAAAATGGCATACTCAAGATTACATGGAAAAACCTCAGGGCAGCAACTCCTTTATTGCATTCTCCCAACCGTTTACAATACAATAATGTTCTTCCAAGTTCTGCTTTACTCTATTGCATGTCCAGCTATATGTAAGCACCTCAATAGGAAACCGAAATCAAATTGGTATTACACTATGTTACCGGAAACGCCTATAAGCAGCGGGAGCGGGCAGGGGTTGTGGAAACGCGCGGGTATGGCCTGCGCTGTACCCGGGCGTTTCCGCAGCCCCTGCCCGCTCCCTGGCCGCTCCCGCGTAGGAAAAAACGTTTTTAAATTTTTTTATGTTTTTAAAGGCACACAACAATAAAAAATTATAAATTCTTCTAATCTAAAACCTAAAAGCTACCTCTAAACAATAAAACAAAAGAACAACACACAAACAAAACATAAAGCAAACAAACTCACATTGTGGCTCTCCAAAATTGCATTGTGCTTGTCTAGGGTTTGAGGAGCTATTGCTAAGCTTGTAGGAGTGTGAGGAGCTATTGCTAAGCTTGTAGGAGTGTGGGGAGCTGCAAAGGAGGATTTGTGAAGGATTTGATTTGTGGTTTACTAAGTGAAGGTAAGTTTTTTTTTAATTTCTAGCCTTGTTCCTCTTTTTTTTTTATTATTTAATCTTTCACACATTACATTTTTTTGCTTATGTTCATTTTTATTTTGCTCTTTCCATTTAATTTTTTTAATTTTCATTGTTCAATCACAATGCAATTGCATGCCATTGTTTTCTTTGCTTAATTTTTTTTTAAACCTTGTAGGTATTTCTACAATGGCAACAACAAGTTTTGCTTCTTCTGGGCAATCTTTGGCCAAGGACTTTGACCCAAATTCACCGTTATGGAGGCACGTAACAATAGTTCGACAACTTGCAGGTGGTGGTTGTTTTGAATGGAAATGCAATGAGTGTGATGGACTATTCAAAGGCTCTTACAGTAGGGTGAAAAGCCACTTGTGTGCCATAACGGGTAATGGTATAAGAGTATGCAGGGGAGGAATAATGTTGGGGTGCCAAAAGCAAATGTTTTGGCATATATCAAAGAGCAGGAGGATGCAGAGGCTAAAGTGGCTATGAGAGTGGGTCATCCATTGGCCAAAAGAGGAGGTTCATCTCGTTCAGCGAGGCCTCCAGTTGCTCCATCACCTAGTGGATCCCCAATTGTGGCCATGCCACATCCATTTGTGGCTCCTATCTCCACGGATGAGGATGTTTCCCTTGCACGAAAGAAAAGTAAGACAAAAGGGCCATTGGAAAAGGCCTTTAAGAATGAGAACAGGGAGATTGCAGATGAATGCATTGCAAGGTGTGTATATGCTAATGGTCTTTCTTTTAATGTTGTGAGATCACCTTATTGGCATGAGATGGTGAAAGCCATCAATGAGGCACCAAAAGGGTATAAACCACTAGGATATGAGAAGATCCGCACCACCCTTTTGGATAGACAAAAAAAATATGTGGAAACCTCCTTGCAACCAATTAGGGACTCATGGACCAAAACTGGTGTGTCCATTGTTTCTGATGGATGGAAAGATGCAAGAAACCGCCCTTTAATCAATGTGATTGCAGTATGCCCTAAGGGGGCAATGTTTTTGAAAGTGGTTGATTGTGAGGGGCAAGTGAAGGATGCCCAATTCATAGCCAACATTCTCTTTGAGTCCATTGAGGCAGTGGGGCCTGAAAATGTTGTCCAAGTGATAACGGACAACGCCAAAAATTGCAAAGTTGCGGGGATGCTAGTTGAGGCACGGTATGGGCATATTTTTTGGACACCTTGTGCGTTGTGCATTCATTGAATTTAATGCTAAAGAAAATGGCAAACAAAATAGAGTGGATCCAACAAGTGTATGCAGAAGCTGAAGAAATCCAAATGTTTGTCACCAACCACCACATGTCACAGGGCATTTTTAGATCATTCTCGCAGTTGGAGCTACTGAAGGTAAGGACAAGCTTTATTTCTTTCTTTCTTTTTAATTTAAAATTTAATATAAGTTTTTTAGTATTCTTTTAGCTTTCAATTTTATAATTTAAATTTTATTTTTAATTTTTGTTCCTCGTTCTTATTAGGTTGCTGAGACTCGGTTTGCATCACACACAATCGTCTTGAGACGACTAGTGAAGGTGCGAGAGGCACTCATGAGGATGGTAACATCCAATCTTTGGTCCAGTATGGAGGCAATCAAACACTCGAGGGCTCAAAAAGTGAAGAACGTGATCTTAGAGGACTCTTGGTGGGATAGAGTGGGTTATCTGTTGAGTTTTACGGAGCCCATTATGAGCATGATCCGGTTTATTGACACGGATCAACCATGTCTAGGAGAGATATATGACGGCATCGACTCAATGATTGAGAAGATAAAAGCCATCATAAATGCAAAAGAACAAGATCCCGAGGAAATATTTTTCAAACAAGTGAAGTCAATCCTCATTGAGCGGTGGAACAAAATGACCACCCCATTACATCTACTAGCTTTTGCATTGACTCCTAGATTTTATAGCACAGAGATCCTTTCCTTGCCAGGGAGGGTAGCACCATATAGGGATGCGGAAGTCAGTGAGGGATATATGGCGGCATTGGCTAGGCTCTTCCCTGATCCTGAGGCCCAAGACCAGGTTATGGTAGAGTTTGGCAATTTCATAGCAGAAACGGGTCATAGCCTTCTCGCTCTTCGGAGCAAATACAAGATGGATGCACATATGTGGTGGTACCTCCATGGTACTTCATCGGCTTACTTGCAACCTCTTGCAATCAAGGTTTTGGCACAGGTAAGTTTTTAATTTTTTATTCTCTTTTCTTTTAGTTTTTTAAAATTTAAGTTTGAGTGTTTAAATCGAAGTTGAACTTTGCATTGACTTTGAAGTTTGGGTTGCCTTAATAGTTTGCAAGTTCATCATCCTTTGAGCGCAACTAGAGTACGTATAATTTCATCCACTCACAGAAGCGCAATAGATTGGGGGCTAAAAGGGCTGAAGATTTGGTATACATACATTCCAACTTGCGCCTTTTATCCCACAAGCAGCTAGAGTACAAGGAAGGGTCAACAAAACATTGGGACATTGATCCAGAGATAGTTGACTTGGATGCTTCCATTTCCCACCATGGAGCATATGATGATGAGACGAGTTATGTGGCACCACGAGACCTACATGCACAAGGGGGTGCAACTGGCAGTGGCCCTAGTGTGAGTGGTTCGAGCCCATGTGGTTCTAATGAACCACATAATGATGATGATGTAGCTGGTTTTGATCCTCTTGATGAAGAGGAATATGATGAATATTGACAATGAAAGATAGTTTGAGCTTTGAATATTGATCTATGATTGAATTTAATATATCATGAGATTCATGACATTCACATTGTGTTTGATTTAAGTATTTTAAATTTTAATTTAACTTTTAAGCTTTTAAGTTTCTAAGTTTTATCGGTATCCTAGCTTGTTTGTTGTGGTTATTCACTTATTTAGCTTATAACTTGTCTTTTATCTTGTCTTTCATATGCATAATATGTGGTTAATAATTAAATTCCTATTTAGAAGGCTGAAATTTATATATTTTTTAATTTTTATATAGTTTTTGTACTGCCGTATCCTACGCCGTATCCGGGGTCAAAAAAAATTTGCGTTTCCGCGTATCGGATACCCCGCTCCCGCTCCCGTATCCAAAACGTTTCGGTAACTTAGGTATTACAATACAATGGGTAACAAAACCATAGGCCAAGAGTACAGCCCGTAACAGTTCCCCATGAGTTGTGCCTGGCTATACAGTCCATAAAGGGGGTAAATTATGGAAAATATACAACACATTCACAAAATTGATTCTTGGGAATGCCTGCAAGGTTTTTAACCCAGGTCATTGTTGCAATGAGGCACCTTACTGCTAGAGCACAGTCTGACGGACTTTAAAATCTTCTACAATACCATGAAATTCAATAGGCACCAAGAGAGGAAGGTGTATAATTTTCTCTACGGTTTTTAATGCATTAGACGTCACACTAAACAAAGGTTTGGTTGTGAAGGTGTGACTGAATTTTTGGAGTTCTTGTTATCCGAGGAGGTTTGGAGCTTTGGAGTTCCTATAAATTGTTCATGCAAAAGAGTCATTGGAGTTTCTGCTTGTTATTGGGTCTGTTGGTAGATGACACAAGATTGAACATTGTTTGATGCTATTTGTAATTCTGCAAGCAAGATAGAATGTTTAGAGGCCTATCGCTAACCAAAACTGTACTAGTCAATGGTTGCAAACACTATCTCTATAGAAGTTGTAGAACAAAAGTCCAATATAGGCTATCTGCCAAAATTCCAATTTGACAATAGTCAAAACTTCCATTTTGTGAATGGGCAGCTGTTATATTGTGAAGAGGTTGAATTCTGTCAACACACTTGTGAGTGAAGTTTGATAACGACGAGGCAACATTCTTGCTATCATCTTCCTATGTAGCATTGTCCATTGTTTCTCTAAGGATCTTCTCATGTTCTGCGATTTACAATGCCTGATTGCAAGAAAGACATAAAAGAGGTATTTAGAACTGTTCCTGCCACCGTGGCTCCATGTTCTCTTGCAGCCCATGTCTAATTTCTAGTGTACAAATGGCATCACAATTGGCACCAAAGATAATGAGGTTTCAAGTGTTCCATGTGGCAATTGAGAACTTGTCTTACTATGTTATTACTGAAGTTTGTAAAGCCATGATAACTTAGTACTGTTTTGGTGGTTGTAAAGATTATGGGCCCATCTCATTTCAACTGAATTGTAATTGTACACCCCCTTTATTTTGTTGATTTGGTAGATGCCCCTTATGGGGTGTCCTTAAGCTTAAATGCTGTGACTGAGGGGTATCTCTTCCATAAAATAATAAAATTCACCCAAGACCTGCTCTTGGCCTTGTTCATTGGGGTACACCACACCTAGAAGTGGATGTGGTAGTTTATGCAATTTCAACACTTAACATTTGTATAGTTGATCATATCTCCTAGGGATTTGAATGCAAATCTCCACTATGAAAGCCCCTATGATTCACCACTCGAGCTCATCCCATTTGACGCCTTGGTACACTGTTTTTTTCTTTTCTGATAAACCAGGTGTCCCCACGAACCAGCCCAGCACACAGCTATGCACAGGTGAGCTAGGCGAGACTAATCCTGGGGATGCAAGCAATCGCCTGCTAACCACGTGCATCAATTTAAATCCGGGCGGCGGTTTCGAACCCGGGATCTTGGGAGCAAACCCAAAACCCAAGCCGTTGCGCTACCTGTACGGGGCTCTTGGCACACTATCTTATTATGAAGAGTTTTCTTCAAATGTTTTGCTTCTGTTCGGACCATGCTCAGCACACAACATTGCTCATATTACAAACTTCATCCATATATCATACACGTGACTGTCCAATATTCTCCCATACCTATCATATTTCAAGTCCATTATTTTAAGACTTATTTTTTACAGCAAGCTGTTTCAAAGCAAAAATATTATATTTTAATTTTGTTCACTAAAGCAATATAGGCAGCTGTTCAAGTTTCCCAATGGCTGGCCATAAAGATGAGTCAAAGCTTACGTTTTACACACAAACAACCAATCAGGTAAGAAAATAAATGATAAACTTGAAGGTTGCATTGAAGAGATCAGAGGAGCTTGGCGCCAAAGGGGTTTTGATGCCAAACTGGAGTTTAGCACCAAGAACTACAATGCGACAGGATAAAACTTCATGCAAAATTCTTAGGCATGCCAAAGATATGGGTTGTACCAAAGATTGGTTTGTGCCAAGATTTCTTTTATGTCAAATCAAGAGATAGAGTAGAGGAGGAGGTGTAACCAATCATGTGCTTAAATGTGGCATTTCTTCTGATAAGTCATTTCAAGAAATGTCTCTGATTGACTCGTTGGAGTTGTACAAGGCACAATTATCACCCTATAAATATTTTGAAGTACAGTGTAACAGGATGAGCAAGTTTAAGCAAGTAAACTCTTAGACTGTGTAGCATCAACACTATTTTAACAAAAAAATTGTGTTTAAGGAAACTTGTATTGCTTGGAATATTTTGTGTGATTGTTCAGAACTCACCTTATCCTCTGAAATTATAAAATTGCACAATTGGATTCTATAGAAAGATGTGTGTAAAGGGGGTAGGACAAATTTCATAATCTAGAGCTCCCGTGAAGTCACTGACAGATGTTAACTCAGTCTTAGTAATAGAATTTATGTAAGAGTTTCATCTCTGTTGCTCTCTCTGATTTAGGAATCTTGGCAGACTTTGATTAGTTCCTTCCTCCCAACCTCTGATAAATGTCACCTCATCAGTGCCACAAGCCCAGACTTTTAATGTTGCAATAAACACAAACCCAAAACCTTGTTTCATTGTACCAACTGATTTCCCCTCTGTATGAATGATTGCAGTTTGCAACTGTCCAGAAATTAAGTTTAAATTCCCTTTTGGCTTTCAAGAGCTATTTTAATGAAGTTTTCTTTGGGTGGCGGGATGTTTGTTTTGTGAAGCTGTGCTAGCAGTAGCTGGTATAGGTACAGGTGCGGATATGGGTATGGGGAACCAGTACGCTGGTACAACATGTTTTTGGGGACCGCTCGGGTATGGCCATACAAGAAATATATAAAATATTAAGTAAAATTAACCATATAATATGCATAGAGTAAACAAAATAAGTTAAATAACCTCAAAATGTACTGATAATTCAATGCCAAATATCATTTATCAAAACTTAGAACAAGCACATTGTGCAAATGTTACAATATATACACAAAAATCAAGACAAATCAGCATATTCATTATATTCATAATCATAATGCTCTCCAGTGTATTCATCGAGAGCATCAACACCATCATGTGGTTCATTAGAACCACAAGGAGTAGCAATTTTGCTCTTGCTAGCTCCATCATATGAAGTGCCCTCTAGCCCTAAGCAATTGAAAATCTGAAGGTGGGAGAGCAAATGTGCGATGAGAGAAGTATGCAATGTGACATAAATGTGTTGTTTAAAAAGAGTTTGGAGGTGTCTTTAAGGGTTAGGGTGTTATTTTGTTCAATTTTAAAGTCATTTTGACCTTTTTTACCATAAGAAATTAAAAAAATGAAAAAACGTCTGTCACTGCAGTTTCATGCTGGATATGTGCAGGGTATGCCAAAACGTACCTGGGAATGTTTTGGGGTACCTTGCACTTATCCCCAAGGACCCACAAAAAAACCTGTATGTGGTTTGCATTGTACCCGTACCTAGACTCTACACAGATGTACTAAGCTACTTAGATATTGTCTGATTGCAATATTGATGCAAATCTTTGAAGATGTTGGCATTGAGAGAATGTAAAATCTTAACAAGTAGAAAATACCTCAAACATGCAAGCCCCAAATGTGAATAACTGTCACTAGTTTCATGGTAATCCCCAACTCATGCTTTTAGTAAGTCAAGAGGTCCAAAATGCTCATCCAAAGCTCAAATTTCAGCCCCAAAGCCTCCAATAGATGAGCGCAGCCTCTAACCTCTAACACTCCGGTGTATTCATCAAGAGTGTCAACACTATCATGTGGTTCATTAGAACCACAAGGAGTAGCAATTCTGCTCTCACTAGCTCCATCATGTGAAGTGCCCTCTATCCCTAAGCAATTGAAAATCTGAAGATGGGAGAGCAAATGTGCGATGAGATATAAATATTCAATCTGACCTAAATGTGTTGTTTAAAAAGAGTTTGGAGGCATCTTTAAAGGTTTGGAGTTGTAAATTTTAAATTCATTTTGACTTTCTTTTTACCATAAAAAAAAAAAAACTTTTTCACTGCAGTTTTGTGCTGGATATGTGCAGGTTATACCGGGTACATTTAGGGGTACCTTGCACTTATCCCCACGGACACACAGAAAACCCGTACCTGGTATACATTGTACCCGTACCTAGACCCTGCATAGGCGTACCCAGCTGCCTAGCTATTGTGTGATTGCAATATTGATGCAAATATTTGAAGATGTTGCCATTGAGAGAATGTAAAATCTCAACAAGAAGAAAATACCCCAAACATGCAGCCCCAAATGTGAATAACTGTCACTAGTTTGGTGATGATCTCCAAACTCACGATTCTAGTCAGTCAAGAGTTCCAAAAGTGCTCATCCAAAGCTCAAATTTTTGCCCCTAAGCCCCTGATAGATGAGTGTGGCCTGTAGCACTTCAACCAGAATGCTCCACTCTCAATGCTCAAAAATAACATTTTGCAAGTGAAGAATGGATGGGGTGATGTTCTTCTTGTCTTCTTAGTTTTTAGAGCTGACACAAACATTATCATCAATTTTTTTTTTTGTTTTTCCCTTCTTTATTATTTGGTTCTTTTTTAATTCTTTCTGGGGAAATTGGGGAAAAGTGCAAGGGGAGGATGGAGGTAGGGGTGCGGTGCCTTTATGCAAAGGGAGGTAAGTATTCCTTAGAAATGGATATATCCGAGGAGCATAGTTGATATCGACATTGGACCCATGCTACTAATATCTACAAAAAGTACAGGGTCACATAAGAGTATCTGTTTCACTGAAACACTATATCTGCCACTGAAAGAGTCCTACATTGAACTACATTTACAAAAAAACATCAAGAGTATATGGTACAAGCTTACCTGAGCTGAGACTCCGAGGGATTGTATGTTTACAACATTTTATTTACAGAAGCACAGTTATGTAGTTTCTCTCAAATTGTACCCTCAAACCTCTAAACAACAGATCCACAACAGCATTGAGGAGTATTTTAAATTTCATTTTTATATCAGAGTTGAAAGTGTTGCCTCTCTCACTTTGTAAGTTGTTCGTTGCTAATTAAGGCTGAGAAGTGGATAACTATACTAAATGTTGGGCTTGTAAGTAGGATTCTCTATAAATCCAGGAGTCTTGTGACATCAGCTCCTGCTCCATATAAGTAAAATGAAGTCTTGCTAATATTTTCTTACTCGAGTTGAAAATGATAATCCTCATTTTACCCGAATTTCCCCCAGCCTCTCACAAAAACTAAGTTAGAATGTAGTTGTCCTTGCCACCGCTTTGAAGTTAGGAATAAAAGGATTTTTTTGGCAGAATCCAGAAGAATAGAGTTTTACATTTCAGGATAAATGATATTTCTTAAGATCCATGGCATGTCCTATTTTATTTCTTTGTTGCTCACTTCTCTGCTTATGGGCATTTTCCTCACATGACCTTTCATTAGCGCTTAGGGTGTGGAATTCAAAAACTAAAGAGGATGATGGCGTGTTCTCAAATTTCTTAACTTCGACATTTTATCTCACAGGAAGCATCCAAGAGGCTAGATCCCTAGACATATTATTACAAGGTTCATAGTAAATAATTGGGGTCAAAGATTGCATTAGATTTGAAAATAGTTTACAGGTTTGATATCCTGATGCCCCTGAGTACAACAATCATTAGTGACTGATAAAACATCTAGACAAATTTACGAAGGATTTATTTTCTTGAAAAGCTGATTTATTTAAGAGGCTGAGTTTGACTGAATCTTTTTATTTCAGGTTTCATCTCCTGGTGCAGAAAGGGTTGTTAGAGTGCCTAAAGACTTGGAACGCGTTTCAAGGACTTGCCTATGTATGTGAGATACACTGAAGAGACTTCCAAATCTGAACGTAGAAGCCAAGGACATGATGGAATTTTCCTACTAGATAATGTTGAAATGGAATTGGGCTACTGTACATGGAAGCTAGCTAATGTAAAGCTGAATAGGAGTTACTAGGCAAAGGGAGATCTCTTAATAAAAAGAAAAAGGAATGGAGATTGCGGGTGCCTTTTAGTTCCTTGTTGTTTGTTCGAATTTATTTGGACATCTGACATGTCAAATGGCCGTACCACGAGGAATCTGACCTCAATTGAAGCGTCCCTTCACCTTTTAATCGCCTCTTCTCCTATGAGTACACATTTAAAAGCATTGGCATGCTTACTTAGTGAATTAGAATGATGTGGGACATAAGTAGTCAGTGTAAAATATTAGTCAATTAAGTCCAGATGAATACCATGTATAAGATATAAAAGTTTATGATCAAATCAGCCTAATAGGGCAATTGATCCTATGTATATCTTAAGCTTTTTAGCTGGCTGTTATAGTTCTTATATATTAAAATTGATTTGGGGCATAGTCAAGTTTGGGCCACAAAAATGGTAGTCAAGCTGAGACAAATAGATGAATTACCATCCTAGGAGCTGAAGCTGTCTCTGATTTTACTTCGTGATACTGAATCCCATATAATATTTGATCACTGTTACATTAACCTTTCAATCATGTATAACATTACATTCTATAGTTCAAAATTATCTAAATTATTGTCCAACCTAACTGAAATCTTAACATATCAATCATATTTATAAATGAGAATCACTACTTAAAAACAAGTATTTAATATTATTTTCTAATAGATGAAGTTTTAACCTTATATTTTGGTAACTAAATACCAAGCCTTCAAAAACAGAATAGAAGGTGGCCAAGTTGGGGGATAAGTGGAGTAACTTATAAAATGATTGCAAATAAAAAATAAAATATGCAGCTGAAGAAGCTTTTGTTCACAACAGTAGTGGTTAGTTATTACATAGGAACTTTATTGAGTGGGAGTCCATATTTTGTTTTAAGGAGTAAAATGTCCACGAGATTGGAATCGGGTCTCATTGTTGTAAGTGTTGCCTACCCATCACTCAACCATAGGCTTGTGGACATTGATTACTCACAAGTTGTCTTTAACAAAATATTAATGCTACATAGTGCTAAAACTGAGAAGGATGTGAATTTCAATTAATGGGGGATATGTAGACTAGTTGACAAAAGCCATTATTTGCATATGATAAAGGGATACATATCATAGGAAAACTACTAACCCTATATTGGAAGCATATGGCTTAGAAAAGGAAACATGCAATCGGGCACAACAAAAAATTGTTGATGGAATTTATGATGAGATTATTGTTGCAAAAGGTAAAATGATTTTTGGATTATAGAGCCCATGGGTAATAAGTGCTCAACAATGAATGAAAATTCTTGCACTCCTTTCTTAGATGCTAAATAATCTTCATTTAAAATTTGTCTCTCCATGCTATCTCTTAATTGCAAAGATTGACCGAACCAATATCCAACCTTTTTATTAAAGGAACTTCATTATGCTCAGACTGTGTTGCCAAGTAGGACCAGTTCACTTGTCAATTACTCCGTCTTGTTAATGAGCCAACGCCTAGTTAGGGAAGGGCAAACCTCGTCGGTTTCACGCAAAGGTGACAATAATTATGGGTGTTTCTGGGCGTATGTTTCAGGTGCAGGGATGTCCCTCGTGTCTGTCCATGCATTAGAGCATTCCTTGGATAGTGGGATCGCGAGTAGTCAAAACGCGACCGCAATCATAGTGCACATTTAGGATAATCCTTGAATGGTCAAGGATTGAACTCGGAGGATGAATAAGTCGACTCATGTGTTGTCCTGGGCGTCACCTACTCAAAATAAAAATCGACATTGTAGTTACATTGTTGCAAAAAGTCGGGCTTCCTAAAACAACCAATAAAGTGTAAGCCCCATCTCACAAAGGGTTCGTAGAGTTGCATAAAGGATATAGAGGCATAAAATACGTCTTAATGGATTGCCCATCCTTTGGCACCTATAGTAGGCTACCTCTTATTCCAAAGTGGAAGTAGAGCCCCGCCAATAAAACTTTCCTAGTCAGTAGCATCTATAATGTCCCCTTTTTTCAAGTTAATCCAAAATAAAGGATTCCTTTCCTTTGCTCTTTCAAGGCAAGCAATGGATGAGCAAGGGAAGATCGCGGGTTATATTTCAGCTTTCTTGATTCATATTTATGTTTTTATCCTTGTATTTCCCATTATAAGGGGTCGGCTGGGTTTGGTGCATTTTAAAAGCAAATTAAAAAGATTAAATATGCTTTATATGGGTCAGCCTTGCCTTTTAGCCTTTCAAGCGCCAAGATGAGGATATAAAAGGAGATTATGGACTTCATTTGGAGTAACTTTTTGGCGAATTTAATCTAAATTGGACTTGAGCCTTTACTTTGTGGGGCGACTTGCATTAGTGTGTTGTTTGGTGTCTTTTAGGGCACGAATCTGATCTTTCATTTCATATTCAAATTTGTCACTATTTATAAGGCTGGAATCAATAATTCTTTGTGGAGTTTGGGGTTCCTAAACCCTCATTTCATAATTTTTATTGCAGCTGTACTTCGCTGGTTTTTAATTAATTTCCAACAATGTTTTGGATCAGATTTCATATTGAATATTGGTTTGGTTGATGCCTAAAATACATATATCTATTTTGGCAAAGTTGTTTGAAGAGTTTCAAGTGTTTTGTACTCATTTTTGCACCGCTGTCCTAAAAATCTGATCGTTGTTCAAATCTGGGTTTTATTTTCAGTTTGCTGGTTTAAAAATAAGATTTGATAATATTGGGGTTTGTGTTAATTCCCCACTTTTCAGTTTCAGCCCTTGAAAGGGATATTACAGTGGTAGCAGAGCTTCGGTCTTTACGGCTTGAGGGTTTCGTGTGGGAAAAAACAAGGACAAATTGATGAAGATGCAAGAAAGACTAGCGGACACCTTGGACTCTCTTGCTTCCACCATGTAAAACCTACAAAGAGGAAGGACATTCAAGGAAGAGCCTAGGGTTTCAAAGGTCAACAAGGTTGCAACTAGCTTTGAGGAGTACCAAGCCCTTCCGGAGGCTATTCGTGATGCCCTATCATTTTCCGAGTTTGTAGGATGGAGAAAAGATAGAGTGGGCATTGGAACTTGGTCCAAGCCCCGAGCCATGCACAAGGGTCATGGGAAAAACATCCCAACCCTAGAGGAAAAGAGCCCCATCTTGTGGGCAAAGCAAGGAGAAACTACGAAGCTTGTTGAAGAGGGAACCAAATTCCCAAGTTCGAGTAGGAGAGGAAAGGCATGCTTATTTTCCTAAGGCTAGGAAAGAGATGGAGATCCATGAGCATACAACACAAGATCCGCACCTTGGAGGAAAGGGAGCCATGAAGGATAAAGATTCAACCCTCTCTCCTATTATTGTTCGAAAAATCAACACGTTGAGGTAATTATTGATCATTGTTTGGCTAATACTGATAATATTTCAACATGTATTGAATTTAGGATTGAAAGGGAGGACGATGAACAAGTTGGGGAAGTAAAATGGATGGTTGGAACCCATTTCTCAAGGGGACATGATAATAGTCGGCTTGCTGGTTTGTCTATAACAACGAACAATAAAGAGCCAAAAGATGGAAGTTTGATACATAAACCTAGAGAGGAAGGGGAGATCATGAAGCACAAGTTGGAAGGTATAAATCCTTTGATCTTTCATGACGATTCAATGATTTCTAATGATGACATGTTACAGGAAGATAAAAAAGAAAAATCTGATTTACAAGATGGTGAAGAGAGGTTGAAGGGTGAAGCACAATTGTCAAAGGACGACCAGAGGTACGAACATAATTCAGTTTTTTTACTTCCTACCATGCCATTTCAGATTTATGGTCATGAGAAATTTGTTGAAAGGGATGACCTTGGGGAAAATGTGATGCTCCAAAGCAAATCATGGCAAATGGGAAGTCTTCATGATGCTACATATGATGACAAATCAGATTTGCATAGGGTCCATGGACCAAGACTTTTGGGTGACCTTGTTGGGGGTCATGTGGATGAAGAGGGTGCTTTTTTGGGTGACTACAATCACTTTCAGTTCGCTGGAATTTTCAGAACAACAATCAATAAGAGGTAGATTGATGGTGTACATGACTACGGCAAGAGCTATGGAGATGTCCCATGCGAATACCATCAAGATATTGTTGAAGCCAAGGCGGAAAGAGCTTCATTTGTTGAATCTGAGGTGAAGGAGAAGGCTGATTCCAACTCAGAAATTCTGAGTCACAAGATTGGGAGTGTAGAGGATGTCTCGATCATTCCTCATCCGGCATGGGAAGGTAAACATGTTGAGGGCAACCCAAGGTATGATCAGATTTCATATTTGTTAACTTTCCCTATGTCGCTGCAATATGTTTCTTGCCTTAAGCAGCGTGTTGAAATCAATATGAAGAACTTGTGGGATAGCTCTTGGCACTTAGACCTTTCCTCGTAAGGGTATGTGGGCATAAAGAGTTGGGTTCCGGTTGATCTCTTGTATTGTAAGAAAAAGGAAGTCTTTGATATTGTTACTCCATGCACATGGTTAGAAAGAAATTCAATGGAGGATTGTTTTGAAATCATTATGTATGCTAACAAGGTTATGAAGGATTCTACCCTTCATGGACAAGGCTTCACGGTCAAGGCAACAAATGGTTACTCTATGCCATGCACAAAGAAATGTTCCCAACCCCATGTTACATTGGAACAATATAAGGTATGTGCTGATTTCTATTTAATTGGTATAGCTGATATGAACATTGTGCTTGGAAACCAATGGTTGCATTCATTAGGAGAACTCGCTTTCGATTATCAAAGCATGGAAATAAGCTTCTCAAACAAGGGTAAGAAGGTTACATTACAAGGTATGCTTCCGGAAACACCTCAAGTTAAGTATTTGGTTGAAGATACTTTGCCACGGGAATCACATTTTTGCTCTTTATCGAAGACAATTTTATTGGAAGCTTTTACTACAACGGAATATAAGTTTTCTTATGTTGTTTTGGAGGAAGAAAGTGTGGATGAAAGGTGCAAAAATATGGACGAGATGATTCTCCACAAGATTAGAGTCTATTTGGTGCCCAATTCAAGGGTGAAGAGCAGGATCTTGAGGGCTGTTCATGATGCTCCTTTGGCTGATCATCCGAGCTATCTTGTGAGACACAAAAAGGGTGAAGGCAATAGTTTTGATTTTTCTCTTTGCTTATGGAAGGGAAGTAATTTGAGGAAGGAAAATTCTAGCATGATATGTTTAAGGCAACATAAGCTTGATGGGAATTCTGATTTTCTTTTCTATGAATTGCTAACCCATGGTTCCATGAAAGAACCAAAAGAAATATGGGAAAGGGGAAGCAATTATGATGAATTTGCAGCTGTTCACATGACCACCAACAGTTCAGCTGAGTCACACAATGTTTGTGGGTATCAAGAGCTCCAAATTTTAGAGGAACTTACCCTCAAAATTCACAAGGAGTTTGAGTTCCACTTGAAATAAGAATTAATAGGACTGTTAAGAAGGTTGACTTTCTTAAGTTTAAGGCCAAGATGTTTGCTGATTTTAATTGTAGGCCTGCTGTTCCTAGTTTTTCAGCATATGTAAATCAAATTTCAGTCCCTACTTTACTCATGGAGTTTCCTTTCTTCGTGAGATTTCAGTTTGGTAGTTGTTATGCCATGATCATAGGGCTGAGTTTGCAAAAATCAGATTTGGGGCTGCCATTAACAATCATGTACAGCAGTATGTTTTCATTTCTAAAGAGCATTTTGTCATGGAATGATGAGGAAAGAAGATCTTAGCTGAAAAGAGGGAATAAATTAGATTATGATGTGTTGTTTTCAAACTTGAACATTCTGATTTTTGAAAGAAAATGCATGATTACAATTGTTTTTGGGACAACATTACTGAAGTGTTGGGAAGCCATCATTTGGATGGAAATTATGAAATGGTGTCAAGCAATGGAAGAGAGCTAGCTATCATGTCTCTAAGGCATGATAAGGAGAGTTTAAAAGTGTTGTTAAACACTCTTGTTTTCTTTGATATGTTTGCTTCATGTGCAGGTACATCAAAGAAGAAGCAATTGAGATTCATTTGGGATCTGGGTACTTACAATTGTTTGAGGACAAGCAATTTCGGGAAGGGAGGATTGTAATGTCCCATTTTTTCGAATTAATCCAAAATAAAAGATTCCTTTCATTTCCTCTTTCCGAAGGCAAGCAATGAATGAGCAAGGGAAGATCATGGATTATATTTCAGCTTTTGTCATTCATATTTATGTTTTTATCCTTGTATTTTCCATTATAAGGGGTTGGCTGGGTTTGGTGCATTTTAAAAGCAAATTAAAAAGATTAAATATGCTTTATATGGGTCGGCCTTGCCTTTTTATCTTTTGGCACCAAGATGAGGAAATAAAAGGAGATTATGGATTTCATTTGGAGCAAAACTTTTGGCGAATTTTATCTAAATTGGACTTGTGGGCTGTTTGCTCATTGTTCTTCCACTCTTGGGCAAAAATCCAAGTGTGTGGCATCTTCCAAGAAGGACGAAAACCCTTCTTGTGGTTGGTTGGGGGACAGAAACCCTCCTTCCTTGTTTGGCTTGAAGGCATATTGCAGATTTGAGAGGAAAGAAGTCATAATCAGATTTTTATATGCATTATTGAGCCTCTCCCTTGTGGAGCGACTTGCATTAGAGTGTTGTTTGGTGCCTTCTAGGGCACGAATCTGATCTTTCATTTCATATTCAGATTTGTCACTATTTATAAGGCTGGAATCAATAATTCTTTGTGGAGTTTGGGGTTTCTAAACCCTCATTTCATAATTTTTATTGCAGCTGTACTTCGCTGGTTTTTAATTAATTTCCAGCAGTGTTTTGGATCATATTTCATATTGAATATTGGTTTGGTTGATGCCTAAAATACATATATCTATTTTGGCAAAGTTGTTTGAAGAGGTTCAAGTGTTTTGTATTCATTTTTGCACCGCTGTCCTAACAATCTGATTGCTATTCAAATTTGGGTTTTTTTTAAGTTTGTTAGTTTAGAAATCAGATTTGATAATATTGGGGTTTTTGCTAATTCTCCTACTTTTTAATTTCAGCCCTTGAAAGGGATATTGCAGCATCTGGCCCTAAATGTACTCTTGCGAGTCTTCCATGGTCTTCTTTCAGAACTTACAAATTTCTTTTTTTATCACCGGTGATGGAGGACCTAGTCAGGTCTCACCTTATATATAAACAATCTATTGATTGATTGCAAGAACCTCGATTCAATGGTTATCTTCTTTTACTATGCCTTGCTCATTTCTTCGAGAAATCTTTTCGTTGATGAGAAATTGGGCATTTGGGAAGTCATCAAGGATCCCCTTAGCGACTTTCTCAACCTTATCCATGACAGATGATTTTTAATTACATGATGCCTATGAGGTCACACCACAATAATTAAGGTGAATTTTCACAACATTAGTGATCACCACCTCACTCTTCAATGGATCATAAGCTACTTCACCAAGTAGAGAAAAGCTTGATGGTCAAGATAAAAGACACGAGGGTGGCGGTAGGTAGTCCCTCAACTTGTGAACTCAGTACACCATTAGTAAAGCCTCCCACTCGTGAAGTTAAAAGTGTTGACATGCACATGGTGATGGAACTCTTTAGTTAATCCCATATAAGCAAGTATAGGTGCACCCAAGAATCTCATTGTGAATGACCGATTGATCGTCTTTGGCTGGAAAAATCCAATTTGAAATTCCCGAGGCTTTTCTCCCACCTCAGTTTTTTTTCATTGTCATTTGATGAAAATGAAAAGGTGGGACAACTGAGTATTCCAGTAGAGATGTTGATAACCCCTCTAAAGAGGAAATTAATTGCATGCTTTGTTATGCATTTCCAATGTTATTCTTTGATTATGTGTTATGGTGACCAATTATATTGGGTATTAGAATGGGGTGAACTATTGGGATGCATATGTTACATTGCGGTGCTCCTTTATTCCAGTGCTTCTGTCTTGAATTTTGAAGGAACTAATCTTTGGTGGTATTAGTGGAATATGGTTTTAGATTAGCGTCTTCCATTTGTATGATTTACTTGGGCTTGCTTGTAGATAGGATTCATAAGAGAGAGGGAGTTGATATTCAGATAATGACTTATAGAATGTCAATCACAGTTATACTGACTATAATTCCTCGTAACTTGTATCTAGTTCTACTTCTCATTTCGTTGGCTCTAAATGCAAAAGATCTTGCCTGCAGTTAGGTTTCACTTGGTTGTTTGTCAGTCTATTGACCAGTTTCAGATGGATTCTTGGAATTTGATCTTTGTTTCTTTGGTTTCGACTGTCCTACGACATGAATATTTGTATAGAAATATGGAATTTTCTAGCTACAATGGAAATTTAGATTGAGGAAGATTCTGGTATGGAAGATGTGATGATTATTATGAGAATTTAAAGTATGATTCATTCTAGATATGCTTCACTCTATCTAGTGCTCAGATTGATACTCTTGTTGTAGCAGTTTTTGGAATTTGATTGCTTCTTTTGTCATGCTTAAAATATGCATGTCTATATGATGACGACGAGAGACTGAGACGATCCGGTGCTGTTTGCACAGTCCAACACATTGGAATGAAACAAAAAGGTTTCTTCTATTTCTTCAAGGCCTTGACGACATCTACATGCAATTGCTCTCGTGGAGCTTACAACTCACTAATGGAGCATTTTTAGACTCTAGGTGTTTTCCTAAGACCTATCCTAGACTGAACTTTGTGCTCACAAGCACATTCAACAACCTTAGCCTTGGCCTGTTATGCTCTTCTTGACTGGCCACACTCTCCCCTTGAAATGGTAAACTCTTCCCTTGGTTTAAAGCCGCGCTTTCCTGCTTCTCTCTCCTTGCTGGCTCCTTTTAGATGCTTAGATTCAAATTTGAACTTTGAGGCTCTGAGCTATTTCAGTGCCACCTAGCTGTCCTATAGTGCCATGTTCAACTCGTCGTAGGTATTTTTGACCGTTAAGTCTTTGTTATCTGTCTGGAACAATTAGTTCTGGCTTGCCCATCATTTACACCATCTCTTTTGTCGTCCACTCTTTGCTTGCACTCTTTGGCCACGCTTTTTTTCCTTTTGTTGTGCACTCATATATTCTCTAGCTGCGCTTTTATTTGCTTCTGTTGGGCACTCATATACTCGAGTTCTGCCTTCAATACCTCCCACACACTTGTCTTGGGGCATTATGGGCTTTGTCCAATCCTTTTGCGTGCCTTCTCGGTAGTCTTGTTTTTGCACAATCCTTCTTTCAGGCCTTTGTGTCTTCCGCACACTTAGTGTTATTGCACATAAATTTTCTTGCAATCTCCGCGTGCTTCCATCCTACCAAGCTGAGCCAAAACTCTCCCGAGCTACCAAAACTCCAATGCGCACCACCATGCATTATTCTTCCGGGGCCTACTCTACTCTACACTACTCCGCAAACCTTCCGTGCACTACTTGCGCACCCATGTCTTCTGCGCACTATGCTCCTTGTTGATAACTACTGCATGTACAAAGCATAGTTCAAAAAATTGTTATTAGCAATTAATCAATAGGCCAAATTTTGACTTAGAAATCGGGAATCGGCAATTTCTCGGCAATTTATCGGCATTAATCGGCAACTTTATCGCTACTTTAAAAAACATTTAAATTCATAAAATAAATTTAAATTAAATAATTCTAGCCTAATAAATAAGAATTAACCACATATGCAACAAAATAAGCTAAATAAACACAAAAAACAACTCATAATATGATTAATCCAAGGCTCCAAGCAGTACCATAATGCATTGCAATGTGTCAACAATATCATTAAAATGATTTGTTCAACATTACTTCAAAGCAGACTAAGAGTTGGTAATTTTCTTCCAGATAGTACTCACATGCAGTTTAACTTGGCCAGCCCTGGAAATATATTCATATGTTTTCACATTTAACATTTAGTTTACCCACTTGACTTCTTTGAAACATCTTGATTTCTGCTACAGTACACAAAACAGTCATGCAGAGCACTTTAGCTGACAAATAATTCAACATGACAAGATGCAATAATACATCCCGCCCAAATGACAAGTACAAATAGGGAACCCTAGCGAAACAGGGATGTTGAAAATGCAAGAGTTGAAAACGTGAAAGTTTGAAATGCAAATGCCAAACCTGTTAATGGTGTTTGAAACCTGCTCGTCCCAGTCGAAACCCTAGCGAAACAGGGATGTTGAACTCGCGCAATAGAAAATGACCTCAAAACACATGGAAATGGGCATGTATTTTCCTGTTTTGACGTTTTAAACATTGCACATGATTTTCCACGATTTTATGGACGATTTTCAATGATTTTAATCGCCAAAAATCATCGATAAATTGCCAAAAGAAAAATCACAATTTTTGAAAAGATAAATTGTTTTCATGGCTGTCTGCAATTTATCGTGATTTCTGTATCAGAGGTGCAAAGTACTCCTGCACTTCCGCGCAATGGCTACTTGATTCTGCTGCGCCTTTCCTTCCTTCCATGCACTCGCCAACCTTGCGCGCAACCCCACTTAGCCAAAATTGTGTGCAGGATTGTCCTGAACCTTGGATGCTCCTGCATCACTATAATAGGCTTCGGTCTGCTGTCATATGGCTTCTGCCCATTTTATTCAATATGAACATCAGGATTTCACGGTCTAATATAAACATCTTGTTTATTGCCCCTGCTCAATATTCAGTCTTTGGTTTGCTCCAGGTCTTTACATGTAGTTCATACTGCCAAACAAGATGGGCTTTGTCTTAGTCTGTAGGTAAACAGTGAAAATAAATTATTTTACAAAGGGAAGGGGCCCGATACATCCCCAGCTTTTACGTGAATCATATAATATATTTAGGTATATCATGTTATATATGTATATGTTTATTTGTGTGTACGTGCATATGCTTGCACACATACACACAAAGGTACTGCATATATTTGGACTGATTAGCAATCTGTGTTTGGCCAATGTTTTCTGTATGAACAGCCCCCAAGGACTTGTTTTAAATTCCTTTGCAGAAGTTTGTATATGTATGTTGTATACGTGTTGTCCCTTTTTCTTTCATTGCATCCTCTAGACCACTAGTTTGCTTTGATAAATAGCTCTTCCTATTTGATCTGGTCATTTCTATATCCATGCTTGATTGGTAGATCTTGAGTTTCTTCCCTTTTGTGGTCGCTCATTTTCTTACTTGCAAGTTCCTCTTGTGCTTTCATTAGCACTTAGGTCTGGGATTCTGAATGTTATGATAATAATGTATCATAGAACTTAATTTTTGGTTATTTCATCTCATAGCAGGAAATGCCTGAGAGGCTAGACCTATTATTACAAGGTTCTTTGTAAATTAATTGGGATCGAAGATTGCAGTAGAATAGTAAAAACTTTACAAATTTAATATCCTGATGTCCCAATGTACAAGAATCACCAGTAGCTGGTAAACAAATGGGTTAGATATGAATTTTTTCAAGGAAATTGTTTTTAGAAAAACCGACCCTTTTAATAGGCTGAGTTTGCCTGGATCATTTTTCTCTCAGGTTTCAAGTCCAGGTGCAGAAAGGGTTGTCAGAGTTCCTAAAGACTTGGAACGTTTCCAGGACTTGCCGATGTATGTCAAGTACACTCTGGATACTACCAAATCTGAAAATGGAAGTCAAAAACAGGACATATACATGATGGAGTCTGCTATAGATGACGATGGAAGCCAAGAACATGATGGCATTTTCATGCTAGATAATGTTGAAATGGAATTGGGCTACTGTACATGGAAGCTAGCTAATGTTAGGCTGAATAGGGAGTTGCTAGGCAAAGGGAGAACTCTTAATAAAAAGAGAAGGGAGTGGAGATTGCGGGTGCCTTTTACTTCCTTGGTGCTTGTTCGATTGTATTTGGATCTCTGACATATCAAATGACTATACCACAAGTAATCTGATCTCAATGGAGGCATGCTTTCACCTTTTACTATTCTGCTATACTACGAGCATTTTTTTCAAGTATTGACATGAGAGGGAATGAGTTGAATTGCTTACTGCCCATCTTATGGAATTAGAATGACGTGTGTCACTATCAGCTAGCTTAAAAACTAGTTGAATTAGTTCAGAGGATTACTATGTATTGATAATAGATTATGATAAATCAGCCCAAAGCTTTTAGCTCATTTAGTATAGTTTTACCTACCAAAAATGATGCGGGCATAGTTTGAATCTGAGCCACAAAAGACTAGCCAAGCTAAAAAGATAAATTACTATTCTAGGGACTGAAGCTGTATCTGATTTTTATTTTGTGATACTGATTCTAATTCAATATTTGATCGTTGTTACATTTACCTTTCATCTACATAATGGCAAACCAATAGCAGACCATTCCATGATTCGAAGTTACCTAAAATTGTACAACTTGGAGGAGATCTCACAATGGATATTGAAGTTTAGAATGAATTTAAGATTGAGACTTATTACTTAAAAACAAGTTTTTATGTAAACTAATTGAGAAAGTCTTGTCTCCATGTTTTTGGTAGTAAATTTCAATTTTTTTCAAAAATGAAACAAAATGTTGTCGAGTTGGATAATGCATTGGATAATATAACAAACGATTGCAAAGGGAAAATAAGATAACCGATGCAGGGGCTTTGACAGCCGTTTAGACTTTTTTTTGTGTGATTTTAACAGTAAAATACTTGTAAATATTTGTAATAACCGTCACATGTGACTTGCATATTTAAAATTTGACCGTCATTTTTTATATACATTTATATGTAAATTATAAAAATATATATAAATATATCTTTAAAATAATTAAATAAATATAGAATAGTTGTTATACATAAGCATAGGTGGCCATCAAATTTAACGCGGAACGGATGAAAAGTGTTTTTGTCATTGTGTACTAGTCTTTTTCATTTTTTTAGCTGAAGAAACTATTGTTTATAAGAGTTATGATTAGTTTACTAATAAGATATCCTTAAGCGGAGTTAATATTTTGTTTTAGCAAGGAACATTTACACGAGATGGGTGTTGTTACAGTAAGTGACACATTTCCATGAGATAGTGGACATTGACTTTTCATCTTTAAAAATGGTTTTTGTTACATTAATATTTAAATAAAAAGGATATGAAGTTCAATTAATGGGGAAAAATGGGTAAAAACATTATAGGAGTGTCCCTAAATTGGATGCTACAACTAAGACAAAATATAATGTAGAAAATGAATTATAGAAGGGCACTAAAAAAATGATATCAATGGAATTTGCGATAAAATTTCTTGTCAAAGTTACATATAAAATGTTTATGATTCCTCATAAATCAACAAAAGGATATGAAGTTCAATTAATAGGAGAAAATCATATTCTTGTCAACAAACTATAATTTGCAATTGTTAGAGAATTCTTATAAAAATAAGAAATCATCAATTAACAAAAGGATATGAAGTTCAATTAATAGGAAAAATCATACTTTTGATAGTGAACTATATGTTGCAATTGTTAAAGAAGTCTTAAATAACATTATATGAGTCTATCACAATTTTTGTTACAACCAAAAGAAAATGTAGGTAAAAAATTTAATATTAAATTTGAGTATCAAACAAAGATATCAATTGAACTTGGGAAGAAATTATCATTGTCAAAGTTAAAGATAATATCCTTATGGTGGCTCATAAATTAACCAAAAAAACTTTGATAATTTTAGTTTATATATATTTTTGATTAGGTAAAAAGATTGGTTTTAAGGGGGACCAAAACCCACAATACATATCCACTCGAGTAAAGAGCACGGGCAAACAACACAACTCAAAGCAGTAACTAGGGTAGACTCGGTCAAAAACACGTGGCTAAGGCGGGAGCACACAAAGAAACCAAACAATAATCGCCTTCAATACATTTTTTTATTCTATTACAGAAGTATGACAGAGGATCTAGTATAAAAAGTAAAAACACCAAAGAATAGAAACAATTTGCTAGTAGTCAGCTAACATTTTTTCTTATTCTTACTTCTAGTTATGGAGTTGGGGCTTGGGTCTTGAATGCCGACCTCCTCGCATAATTGTGACCTCTTCCTCCTCATCGACCCACTTGAGACAAGACACATCTTTTTTCGGGTGACATGAACTCACAACCGAAATTTGGCAACGTGGTCTTGGAAAATGGATAGTCTTTGTTCATGCATAATGAGCTCACTTTGAGGCCATTGATTCTTTTATCCCGAATGGTTGCCTTCCCGTGACTCTCTTGGATTTCTTGCTCCAGCTTCTTTAGTGAATTTGAGTATCGATAAAAACTTCCACACCGCCGTCCCGAGCTTCCAAGTTAGTGTCCCGGTATTAGGTTCGCAACAATCTTCCGCTTAGGACTCCCACATTTCAAATTAAAAGGGGCTTCCACCGCCTCACCTTCTTTGATACCCGTAGCTTCTTCTCTCTTCTTGATTTCTCATTCTAACCACCTGGGTTTCATTATTGGAATCAATGGCTTGAGGTTGGGGGAATGATGTAATTCCCACGCCGAAATGCAAGAAGGATACGGCCATGATGTAAAGCGATATCAATTTTATCATTTTTAAAGTCCTCCATTGACGCAGAGAGATCTCGGGGAAGAAAGACAAACTCATGGCTTGGTTTCTTCGCAAATAGTTAAGGATAGACAAATGATAGGTGAAGAGTTTTTTGAACTTTCCTTCCAAAGTGATGTATTTCATTGTGACCATACAATCATCAACCCATCTATCAGACAAACAATTCCTAACAATACCATCCGCAAGCAGATGGATCCTTTCATTTGGGGTAAAAAAGGTTGCTATTTCATGATTGCTACGATTCTTACTTAAACAATTTAACCCCATCTATGGGCATCCCAGTGGATGAGGCTATGGTCTGTTCGGAAACAATGATTTCCATACCCCTAAGAAGGACTCTACCATTGTCCCAAGCTTTACCGAAATCGAGGGCCAGGAAAGGATCATTACCTTTTAATCTTTTGATGAATTTAGATAAGCCTCCCCGCCCGAATAATCTCCATAGCGTGGAATCTTGTTTGAGAGCTTGGAAGGTCACCTGGTTTAGTTTGAACACGATCTCCACCCATGATCCGTAGGAACTTTTAGCAAAACCCTCTAAGCAAAGCTTTTGTGAACGGTTTTTTCGCTAGCTTTCAAGGAAATACTACTATCTCGCTGCGAATTTCCTTTCATAATATTGACATTCCCTAACTCGGAAATGATGTCTCCATCTATTGTAATTATAGTTCACAATCTTGAGTCGTCTTATCATGATTAATAAGGTTTGTAACGTGGCTCCAAGGCACATGATAACCATCCCATTTCGTCCTCTCTTCCATGTCATCTCCTTGATTTGCCGGGTTGTTGGCACTAATATTGCCTTCCTTGTAGATGTGGCATATCTCCACCTCATCAAAAGAATCAATCGCTCTCGTGGCCTCCTTTATAATATTTTTAATACTCCAACCAACTCTAATTTTTCTGCCGGTGGCTTTAATAATCATTAAGGAATCTCCTTCTATGACCGGTTTCTTCACCCGAATCACCTCGCCATGTTTAATCCCCATAAAGATGCCATAGCTTCAACATAATTATTCGTTTGGCTTCTGAGGGGACCTGCCTAAGCCTTAATACAAGAGCCCTTGTGATCTCTGATAAGACCACCTCCTCCCACTTTTTCTCTCTTATTTTGGATGAGCCATCGAAATTGAGCTTGAACCAATCAATTGGCGGTGGTTTCCATTTTATGCTCCTTCTATGCTCTCCATTCTTAGTATTAGTACCTTCTTTTGAAGGGCTAATCTTGAGGGATTTCAGAATAGCTTGTTCCTCCATGGTATATATTTTCGACGAGTTATGTTTAAGGACCATAACATTTTCCTTTAGGATCTGACAAATTTTGTTCACTACCTTGTTGGGACGAGCAATTTTGTTGTTGAAAATCTTGTTGTTTCTCTCTTTCCATAAGCCCCATAGAATATGCGGAAGGGCACATCTCCATGCTGCCTTGGATATGGAAGCCCTGAAGAGAAACGACCATTGGTCAGCCAGGCTATCCAAATCACAGGTAGAGGTAGCTGGAGCTTGAATAGATCTAACACAACAGAAAAGATATGAAAGGAATAATTGCATTCTAGAAATATATGTTGAATCATTTCCTCCTCTTCTTTAGGTATTAATCATAATCATTCCTCTCTTCTTGAGGTTGACCACCGTTAGGATTTTGTTCTGAATGGTTTCCCAAAAGAAGAAATTAATCTTGGGGGTGAGATTCTTCTTCCATATTTTAGATCAATCTCTATAACTCTATAATCTTCATTGTTCTCGAAAGCTATGGCATAACCAGACTTGACTTTGTAGTCCCCAAATTCAATTTTGCTCCATATAACCTCATCATGGCAACGTCTACTAGGTATATGAATATTACCTAATTCCTTATGCAGAATTTCAAAGTTCCTTCTTGGTCCATTATAATAAGGAGGAAGGCAAATGCTAATCCACCGGGACCCCGTTGATCAATAAACCAATAATCTTTAACTAGCTCCCCCTTTCCTTGCAATAGTGTTGTTTGAGGTGAACCTAAGGTTCTTCCTTCCCCAAAGGTTCCTTTTTAATCCATGGGTCATCCTAGAATTTTATACTACTGCCATCCCGTAGATTCCATAACATACCTTTGAGCAACAAACCCTTAGCTTGAGAGAGATTATTCCAGAACATGGATCCTTTCGGGAGTTCTTCATTAGAGAAAAGGCCCACATTACACCAACAATCTACAAATATTTTGCTTGAAGTATATCAACCTGAGTTCCTTGTTCCTTATACATTCTCCATCCAATCTTGGCTATAAGGGCTTCATTCCCGATTTGAATATCTTTAAGGCCTAAACCACCATACTTCTTGGGTTTAGTCACCTTCACCATACTTTTGTTTTTCCTCTGCTTCCCGAGCACAAGAATCTTTTTGGATTCTTTCAATGGTCTTTTTGACTTTTGTTGGGATTCTCAAGACGAACATTATGTATATTGCTACATCTTGCAAAGAACTCTGCAACAATTGAGCCTTGTTTGCCTTGGTGAGGAGGGATCCTATCCATGATGCAAGTTTTTTGTGAAACCTCTCAATAAAAGAATTCTAGGTGTCATGATCCAATTTGTTAGCACACAACGACATACCCAAGTAGTTATCGGCGGGGTTTTTATTACGCATCCCAAGATGCTTACAAGTCTTCTTTGCTGTTGTTCACTAAAATTTATTAAGAAACATGATATTTTGTGGAAGTTTATGAGTTGGCCAGAGACATCCTCATAATTTTTAATAATTTCTTTGAAAGCTCTTGCTTCATTAACATCCGCTTGTCCCAATAGAAAGGTATCGTCCACGAATTGTTGGAGACAAATATTATCAACCCCATTAGCCACCATGTTGCCTTCCAAAACTCTCTCACTTTTAGCTTTTTGACACATTCTGCTTAGAGCTTCAACAACAATGATGTAGAGGAAAGGAGACAGAGGATCTCCCTGTCTCAAGCCTCTTTTAGTCTTGAAGAAACCCCTTGGTTTACCATTTATGATCACTGAAAACAATGGAGTGGAAGTGCATTCTTGTATCATTTTAACGAACATAGGAACACATCCCAACTTACACGGGATGAGGATTAAGAAATGCCAAGAAATTCTGCCATAAAGTGTATGCATGTCAAGTTTAACCAACATTACCTCACGGTTTGATTTGTTCACCGCATGAAGGGTTTCATGAATAGATATAATACTATCCAAAATTTTTCTTCGGAACAAAGGCTCGAGGCTCCTTGGTTGGGAGAAATAAACTTGTGAAGGGCATCCCTAAATCTAAAGGCAAAGATTTTTGAGATGATCTTATATAAAGTGTTGCAAAGGCTAATGGACCTAAAATCCTTGAGATCTTTCACACCAAATAATTTACGCATAAGGACTATGAAAGTATTATTAACTGTTTGAGCAACAAACTTGATTTGAAGAAATCTGAGTAGCTCTCACCACCTCTTTTTGATAGTCACCCATTATAACCTGGAAGAAAATGCTAGGAATTCATTTGGCCTTAGGATTTATCTCCTTCCATTTCAAAATCATTAGCCCGATTTCTTCTTCACAGGGGATCGCCACTAAATCCCTATTATCCTCATGATTAACGACTCTGTTAAAAAGATTTAAAGTATTGTCCAAAAAGCCCTCATTGGCACGAGGGCCTTTAACAAACAAATCACGGAAGAAACTATTAATAGTTTTCAAATCCCCTCCTCCTCAGTGGCAAAGGATCCGTCTGGTTTGGTGATTTCTTGAATTTTGGCCTTATTAGCTCTGATGGAAGCCGAAACATGGAAGAACTTGGTATTCCTGTCCCCTTCCTTGAGCCAATTTATTCTAGATTTTTGTTTCCAGTAGATTTACTCTTGGGCTAACAAATTATGATAATCAATAAGCAAGAGTTTTTCCTTTTCTTTGTCTTCTATGCTCCACTCCCCAATTCCTTAATCTCTTCTAGATATCTCAAATATTCAACCACTTTATTTTTCTGCAGGTAGATATCCCAAAAACCTCTTTGTTCCACCTTTTGATATTGATTTTAAAATTCTTCAATTTTGTAGTGACTTGGTACATATTGTTCCCTCTAGTTTGAATATTCTACCATTCTTCAATTTTACTACTTAAATCAGGGTGGGTGGTCCACATCTTTTCAAATCTAAAAGGTCTTCCTTTCGCTTGTTGAACATCACCAAATTTAAGGAGTATAAGATTGTGGCATGATCCAAAGTGCGCACTGGAGAAGACATGGAATACAATTGAGATTGAACCCATTGCAATTGACAAGAAATCTATCTAATTTTATTTGGATTAAGTCCTTACTAGTTATCTGTTAGACCAAGTAAACTTAGGTCCACTTAAGTCCAAACCAAATAGTCCATTAAGATGAATGAAATTGACCAGGTCTTCCATATTTTAGAAAAGTGGTTATCCCTCCTTTTTTGTCGGAAGGTAGAAGGGGAATTTTCAGGTCTCCTCCTATCACCCAGTCAAAATCTTTAAAAAAGACTTCTAATGCTAGTCATTTCCTTCCAAAGCTCTTTCCTACCATTCCCAGAGTTGGGAGCATAAACATTAGATAGGATCCATTTTATTTTGGTGGACAGATAAGTGAAGCGAGATAACCATATAGTGTTGGTTGGCTAGAAAGACATCTCCTTCAACCAATTGGCCATTCCAAAAATAAGCTAATCCACCGGAGGCACCAACATAATTAACTCCGTGAAAAACATCTTCTTTTCCAAATAAATTTCTTAATCTCCTTCATTTTTTCAAAGCTCATCTTAGTTTCTTGAATCATAAGAATATCCAGTTTATTGTCTTTCATGAGATCTCTTAAAATCATATGCTTGCAAGGGTTATTTAACCCCCTAATGTTCCAAGATAAAATAATCATTTAGAAGATTTAGATTTAGAAAAACTCACCATCAAGGATCTCCGACTCCCCTCTGAGATTTCCTTTTTAGAAGCTTTGTCCCTCTTCTATCAAAAAGTAGGTTAGCCAAAATTGTATTTGTTGCCTCCCAGATCCACCTTGGGAGGAGCTTTCTTCATAATATGTTTGGGCGATGAAGAAGTTGTGGCAGTTGGATTTTTCTCGGTATCCACTATGATAAAATCTTTGCATATAGTAAATGAATAATTTGCAGAAGATAACACAACACAAGAGATATGGGTGGGCCAAGACGCCCAAATATTCAATATATGCAGAATAATACCCGTAAGGTAGGGAAACACCATACACTTGCTCTTTAATGAAGGAATAACTCCACAATCTCCAAAGATGGGAATCCACTTTGAGGGGGACACCTCCAATAAACCTCTACTAAGTAGAAGAATCAACTCATACATCCATGATATACTCATAATGATACTCACATCCTTTATATAGACATACATTACTCTTAATGGATGGGTAACACCTAATCCCAATGTAGGCCAACTCATTACCCAATATAACTAATTCCTATGTGACCCCATATATTATAAACATATAACTAACTAAGGGGATGTGTGCCACATGTTGGCATCTCCATCAACCCATATACATTATAATATCATATCCCAAGGTACATAACATTCCCTCCTCCTTGACATGTTTCGTCCCCGAAACATAAGAAGAAACCATATAGTGAGTGTGTTTTAAATTATTGCACACTTGTCGCCATGCTCGATCATCCAACCACCCATATGAGATCCTAGTGGGTGATGTTGCTCTAAACCTGATTCCATATTCCATTGCACTCATTTGATTCCATCCTTGTCCATATGTGTTCCTCCTCAAAGCATCCATGCATATCCATAATTATTATTCATGTGATTCCATGTCATATAATTATTGCTCCATTGATTTTGTGTATAGCCATAATTATTGCTCCTCCAATTCCCTGTATATCCATATAGATTGCTGCCCTCATGTGTCTTAGCATGACTCCATGATTTTTTCCTCTCATGATGATGTGGGTGTCTATATGGTGCAACCTTAGTATCCTCAACCTTATCACCCTTTTCCTCAACTTTCTTTTCCTCTTCCACCTTGTTTGCTATTTCTTTTTCTCTTGAGTAGAGGAATTATTTTTACTTTTTCATCATGTTCTTCATCCTCTCCTTATGAATCATCCTTATTCCCTTCTCTACCATCTTCAAAGTCATCTTCATGCTCCATTTGCTCCATTTTTACATTACTTTTTTCCTTTCTAAGTGTGATATCTGCAATGTAATTTTCTTTCTCTTGTACCATAATTTTATGAATTTCTTTTGCACATTAATATTAATTGTTCCCAATGTCTCTAACCAAGGATATCAAGAACAATATCCATATCATCCATATTTAAAGCATAAAAATATGAATGCAAAACATATTTATCCATAGAAAGCTTTAAATCTTCAAAAACTTGAATCTTCTTACCATCCACTTGAGCTTCCTTGATATGCTTTGCTTGAACATGTAGATGTTGAGCTACATCCATATTGATGAAGTTATATTTGCTGCTAGGGTTTATGGAAATAATTACCTTTTTCCTTTGAATGCACCCTTCAAACTGAAATATTGAAGCTTCCTTCCTTGGAGATGCACTATTTGAACTCGTACCTTGATCTATTGTCTCTCCTTCTGAATCATGTGTAACCTCTTCATCATCAACATTGGCTTCTTCTTCATTGTAAAATTATTTTTCTTATTCTTATTCTTCCTCATCCTTATCTGAAACACCCTCATTAGTAACATCCTCTTCTTCTTCATCTTCTTTGGCCCATCGATCTAAGAAAACTTGTTCAATTGCCTCCCAAGTCCATTTGAGACACTTTTGTTGCACTTGATCCCACCAAGTTAGAGCTAGACCACCTAGCTGATTTTGCAAGTAAAGACGTGGTAGTATAGATGATAAATGATCTTCCTTAAACTGAATCCACCATTCTCTAGCATCAATCTTTCCATCCCCATAAAAAATTCTCATCTCCATGATTCACAAAACTAGGGTTTTAGGAATAGACCCTTTTGATCAAAACTTGTTTTAACCCTTTCGGCTAGAGGTTGGAAAAAAAATAAAAACATAGAACACAAACCCCAATTTAATTTTTGAGAGATTTCCAAAATTTAAAAAAATCAAAGCAAATTTTGAAAATTGTAGTATGTGGAGGAAAATATTGAAAAACCATAAAACCACAATAACTCTATCAAAATAGATCCAAAAATTATGAAATTTTAGGAATATCACCTTGCAATGTATTCACATCAACCCAAAAAATTTAGAATCTATTTTGTCATAATTTAGAGGATATAAATGAAACCTTAAAATTAGGGTTTCAACCCTAAAACAGACAAATCTTTCGCAAAACAACTCCAAAAATATGAAATTTGAAAGGAATTTTCCTTGAATAATGTATCCACTCTCCACAAAAATATCAGAAAAATTCAAATTCAATCTCAAGATATATCGAATCACCAACATTAGGGTTTCATCCCACAAATTGCCCAGATCGAAGCTCGATACCAATTGATAAGATCTTTGCATATAGTAAATGAATAATTTGCAGAAGATAACACAACACAAGAGATATGGGTGGGCTAAGATGCCCAAATATTCAATATATGTAGAATAATACCCTTAAGGTAGGGCAACACCATACAATGCTCCTTAAGGAAGGAGTAACTCCACAATCTCCCAATATGGGAATCCACTTCGAGGGGACACCTCCAATAAACCTCTACCAAGTAGAAGACTAAACTCATACATCCATGACATATTCATAATGATACTCACATCCTTTATATAGACATACATTACTCTTAATGGATGGGTAACATCTAATCCCAATGTAGGCCGACTCATTACCCAATATAACTAATGCCTATGTGACATCATATATTATAAACATATAACTAATTTAGAGGATTTGTGCCACATGTCAGCATCTCCATCAACTCATATACATTATAATATCATATCCCAAGGTACATAGATGCATATGATATTATAATGTATATGGGTTGATGGAGATGCAGATATGTGGCACACATCCCGTTAGTTATTTATATGTTTATAATATATGGTGTCACATAGGCATTAGTTATATTGGGTAATGAGTCGACCTACATTGAGATTAGGTGTTACCCATCCATTAAGAGTAATGGATGTATATATAAAGGATGTGAGTATCATTATGAGTGTGTCATGGATGTATGAGTTAAGTCTTCTACTTGGTAGAGGTATATTGGAGGTATCCCACTCGAAGTGGATTCCCATCTTGGGAGATTGTGGAGTTACTCCTTCCTTAAGGAGCATTGTATGGTGTTGCCCTACCTTAAGGGTATTATTCTACATATATTGAATATTTTGGCATCTTAGCCCACCAATATCTCTTGTGTTGTGTTATCCTCTCGCAAATTATTCATTTACTATGTGCAAAGATCTTATCAATTGGTATCGTAACACTGATTCTCAAGGGCCTAGGGTTTAAATGGATAAATTAATTTCCGGCCAAGAAATAATTGTGGAGACCATGGATTTTCTTGCCATGTCTCTCCAAAGGATGATTTATCCTAGGGTTCCACGTGGTGAAGGAAGCTCGAGTGGAGGAAATATTGCAAGCGACCCAATGGATCAACCCGAGAATCATGCTTGAAGCCTACTTTCCTTCGTAGAGAGGAGGTCATTATGAAATAAGAAGCAAGACCTATGGGTGGAAGGAATATTGCGGTGTGTTATGAAGAATTCATGGCCTTACCAAAAGAGATCCGTGAGGCTATTTCTCTTGCGAGTTCATAGGGTTGAATAGAAGAAGATCTAGGCTTGAGCCTAGACATGACATGCCATGCCACAAAGAGAGGAAGAGGTGAAGAGCTTCCAAATTGCAATGGCGGAGCAAGAAGAAGAAGTCAAAGAACAAGAACAAGGGGAGACCGATATTCAGTGTGAAGGTAAAAATTCTTTGAAAATAAATGATGTTTTTGTGATTTCTAATGATTGCATGTGGCTAAAAGTTGATGAAATAAACTCGGATCTACAAGAGGTTCTTGAGGCCAGAAATCAAGATGTTCTGGTTGAGAGGCATGCCCTTCAAAAGGAGATCTCACATGATATTCATGAGGGTTTTCAGTCTGCTGGAATTTACAAATCAATGACAAATGGTAAGAAATGTAATTTATTGCATCACCCTCACAATATGTGTTTGCAAGGGTTTGATCATCATAATCATTATTCTTACAAATATGAGAGGATGTAGGGTACTAAAGGGAAATATAATATTTTCCAAGAAGCCCTATCCATCTTCAGGACATTCAAAAGCTGGGATCAAGAAGGAGGAATTTAATTTCCTTAATTATGGTCATGAAGAGATTGCTGGAATTTTCAGAATAACTTGAGTCAATAAAGAGCCATTTATTGGTGTACATGACTCCGACAAGCACCATGAAGGTGTCCCATGCAAGTATCAACAAAATAGTGTTGAAGATAAAGCAGAAAGACCTTTATTTGTTGCATATGAGGTGGGAAAGAAGGATGATTCCAACTCAGAACTTCAAAGTCACAAGTTTGGGAGTATAGAGGATGTTTCGATCACTCCTCATCTGGCATGGGTAGGTGGATATGTGGTGGACAACCCAAGGTATGATGGAAATCACATTTTATCTTCTTTTATATCACTTCCATACTTATGTCATCATGGGAAAGTTGTTGTTAAAGATCACATGCTAAGTGTTGGTGATGTGAAGAACTTGTGGGTTGACACATGACATCTAGATATTTCCTTGCAAGGGTACATGGTTCCGGTTGACTTCTTGCATGGTAGAAATAAATTCTTTGATATTCTTATCCTATGCACATGGTTAGAGGAAATTTTGATGAAGGATAATTTTAAAATCATTATGTATGCAAACAAGGTTATGAAGGATTCTACCCTCCAAGAACAAGGAGTCACGGGTTTGATGAATGGTGGAGTCACTCATGTTTCCATTGGTGTGTGCTTGGAATTGATTGGATACACAGTGGAGATAGTGGATGGTTACTCTATGGCACACTCAAAGGAGTATTTCTAACTCCATGATACATTGGAAAATGATGAGGTATGTGTTGATTTCCATTTCATTAACATAACTGATATGGATAACATATTTGGGATCCAACGGTTGCATATTTTGGGAAAGCTCACTTTCAAGTGTCAAAGCATAGAGATAAGTTTTGTAGACCAAGACAAAGAGATGAATTTGCAAGGTATACTTCCGGATACACTCCAAATTAGTTATTTGGTGGAAGAAGTCATTTCATGCGAATCATATTTTTGTTCTTTATCTAAAATTACAACAGATTGGGAATTATTACTTTCAGTTGAGTATGCAAAAATAAGTTTGGTAATGATGCCCTTGAAGGAAAAATAAGTGATGACATGTACAAGATGGTGGATGGGCTTATCCTCTACAAAACCTAGTCTATTTGGTGCCCGGGTCTAAGGTAAAGAGTAAAGTTTGGAGGGTTGTTCATGATACTCCGTGGGCTGATCATCCGGGCCACTTCATGAGATATAACATGAGTGAAGGTAAGAATTTCAGTTTTCTCCATTGCTTATGGAATTTGATGAAAGAGAGTGCTTGCATGACATGTTTAAGGGAGCATAAGTTTGAAGGGAATTCTGATTTTCCTCTCTATGGATTGTTAATCCATGGTTCCATGAGAGAACCAAAGGAAGTAAGGGCAAGGGGAAACCATTATGATAAATTTGCAGCTATTCACATGGTCATCAAAGTGGATACGATGGTTCTAACTTTCAGTTTTATGACCCCATGACGAGGTATGGATTTTATTTAGAATATTTTGTTTTAATTTCGGTTGAGTCATACAATGTTTGGGGGCATCTAGAGATCCAAATTTTAGAGGATATTGCCCTCAAAAGTCACATGGAATATGAGTCCCACTTGAAAAATGATAAAATCAGAATTTATGAGTATGCTAGGGAGGCTGATTTTCTCAAATTTAAGGCCAAGATGACTGCCGATTTTACTTGTAGGCCTACTACTCCTAAGTTTTCAGCATATGTAAATCAAATTTCAGCCCTTGCCTTATTTATGGAGTTGGCTTTCCTTGTGAAAATTCAGTTTGGTAGTTATTATACCATGATTACAAGATTGAATTTGCAAAAATTAGATTTGGGGCTGCCAATAACAATCATGAACAACGGTGTATTTTCATTTTTTGAGTGCATTCCCTCATGGTATACTAAGGAAGGAAGATTTCAATTGAATGGATGAATAAAATCAGATCACGATATGATATTTTCAGATTCGAACATTCTAATTTCTGAAGTAACAATGCATGATTACAACTCTTTAAGGGGTCGGCCTTTCCTTTTTGCACTTTGGCACCAAAAAGAGGGTACAAAAGAGAATTAGAGGCACCATTTGCTAGTTAGTCTTGGCGTATTTTATTCTACTTGGGCATTGTGAGCTTGTTGTTCCTTGTTCATCCACTTGAGGATGAAAACCCTCTTGTGAGGATTCATTGAAAGATGAAAACCCTTCATGTGGCTTGGGTGAAGGATGAAAACCCTTCATCATTGTTTGGTCTTGAAGTGAAGAGTTGATTTGAAAATCTATTTGTAATTTCCAGCTAGTAATTGAATTATTTAGGGTGGAGTGACCTACCTTGGGTAGGGTTTGGCACATTTGGTGAAGTATTTGAGAAATATGGTTACATAATATGATTGTAATATTTTTAAAGGTCGGAATCTGAAGTTTGATGAATTTAGAGGGTTTCTAGACCCATATTTCATATTTATCTTGTGGCTGTAATTTCTAGTTCATATTTAATTTCCAACAGTGTATTCTTCAACATTTCTTTGTGATTTTGGCTTCTAATATTCCATAAAATATATTAAAAATATTGGCGAGTTGGTTTATGGTGATTTTTGGCATTTTTGGTGATAGTTCAAGTCTGTTGATTTTACTCTTTCAGTCTGCTGCAATTTAAATTTTAGATTTGCATTTGGTGTGTTTGGTTGAAACCATCAAAAGGGTTATTACAATGGTATCAAAACATATAGTAAATGAAATTATAATATGAATCATATGTTTATTCTATATATATTGAATATTTATGGTGGATGCTAAGATATGGTTATGTGCTCAAAGGAAAAAGAGTGGTCTCGATGTTACATGGGACAGTCTTCACCGAAGAGTTACAATTACACTATAGTTCTTGTGTCAGAAAATTACTTCAACAAATTAGAAAAGTTAAGACAGACATGATCCATTAAGGATTACATTCATCAATTCCAAAACCTTTCTTTCTTTGATGAAAAAATATTTTCAAGATAATCTGAATGACCTATTTCTTAGGGGTCTTAAGGATCACATTGAACATGAGGTGCGTATGTTTTTTTTTATTAAGGGAAAATAGTTTTGAAGGGACTATACCCTGTATACAAAAGGGCTCAAAAGCCAGATACCAGAAGCGGGAGAAACAACCCAGAGAAGAGCAAAACAACCAACCTCAGAGGGCTCAACAGCCAGATAAAACAACATATTAATAGAAAGGATCCAGACGTACAATGATCCAAAAAACAATAGAAGAGATCAAAAAACAAACAAGAGATATCTATCATAGAATATCTCCGCAAAAAACAACACCAGATCCGCAGTCATCAGCAACTTCGCAGCCAGTAAACAACAGCACAACTCCACTTTACTTGATAGCCCTGTCAATCTTGGTTTTGATCGTTTGTAGTGAGACAAAGAATGCAATGGTTGTGGCCTGAGAAGGGTCTTTCAGATCTGCCTGAGCAATTGCCATATCTCTTTTCTCTTTGGGGCCCCAAATGTCTTTAGTAATCCCATTTGAGATGAGGTGCGTATGTTTAATCCTCATAAGGTTTCTAATTCTATGATTATGGAATGAAGGGCATAGGAAAAATTTGTTTCAAACAGAGAGAAAAATTTCATTAATATCGAGAGATTGCAACACTTTGCATCTAACAATCCCTCGACCGATTAGATTGACACCCCAACAAATTGAAGAAAAGAAAGCAAAGGGGTTAGGTTTTAATTGTGACAATAAATATGGACCAAGACATAAATGCACCGAAAATAATTTGTTCTACATCGATGGGCCGAGTGAAGATGAAGAGAAGGAAAAATATGCAGAGTCATAGGTCAATTTGTTACCCATGGGATTAGGTGTTACCAACTAAGGGGATGTGTGCTCAAAATAAACATAAGGGTATGTTTATTCGCCTACGGAATAGATCTTATCACAATGCCCAAAGTTGTGGTAATGAGTCGGCCTACACATTGGGATTAGGTATTACCCATCCATTAAGAGTAATGTATCATATCGATCCATGCAATTTGTGGGATAAAACCCTAATGTTTGTGATTCAGATATATCTGGAGATTGAATTTGAATTTTTTTGATATTTTTTGTGGGAGTGGATACATTATTCATGGAAAATTCCTCCAAATTTCAGATTTTTTGGAGCTGTTTTGTGAAATATTTATCCATTTTAGGGTTGAAACCCTAATGCTCATTTCGGATCATTATCGGTTTGGGGATGTATGCCACATGTCGGCATCTCCATCAACCCATATACATTATAATATCATATCCCAAGGTACATAGCACATTGTATCTATTTCTTCAAGACCAATGGCCTCATACATATTGCTAACCTCAACAAAGCTTGATTTTGGATTCGAGCGAAAAACTTGGACTTCCAAAGGTATCTTCTACAAAGGATTTTACTTGAGGAGACCCTAAATTCTCAAAAACCTTTCCAACTTCTCTTGATATGCATTTAACCCCTTTTCCAGGGGTGATGGTAATTTCGGTCCTCTGCCATTTGTTTGAGACAACTAAACCTTCCTCCTTACCCACCGCTCCAGGACATTAACCAAAATGTTTGTTTCCTATCGCTCTCCTTCTCCATTTTTCTCTTCCTTTTCTCTTTAGATTTGGAAGGAGAAAGAATGATTTTTTACATTTCCCTTGATCCAGGTTGGATCCTATTCGAATCCATCTTCCTTTATAATTTTGGATTTTATATAGCGTGTTAAAATTAGTCATAATTAAAAGATGTAGCTTTCAAATAAATTAATATCTTAAAAATAAATGCACTTCTCAACTAAGTTCTTATGTTAAAAATAAATGCAGTTCTCGACTAAGTTCATATGCTACAAAATTTCAGCTCTCAATTAAGTTAAAAATAAGGGCGAGTTCTCCACTAAGTTCTTATGTATATATCCATTATGTAAATGACATAAGCCATTTATATGATGTTTTTTTAAACAAAAGGGTCAATATTAATCTATATCACTCAAAAAAATATTGTAAACACATAATGTAATTTTGATACTAGATTAGTTGATTGTGACGGTGTTAGTATATTCATGTTTATTGATTATTAGTCCAAGATACTTTCCTTTTGGCATGGGTTCCTTGTGTCACCTGACTTTCAACCTTGTTTCATTGATCTCGACTTTGTCTTTTTCTTGTCAACTTTCGCTTCTCCATGTTCTTTGTTTTGTCATATTTTTCTTGTTTGCTTGTGTTATTTAGTTTCTCTTTCCTCCCACTATTTCCTTGGGGTTATAGACATTTTCTAGGACCATATTTGTACAATATTGGATTTTATTTTGGGCCCCTTAACCCTTGTTTTGAAATCCCTAAGTTTTTTGTTCCTTTTGTTGGCTTTCCCAACCATTGTGTGTAAGCTTACACACTAAGTGGGCCCTAATTTGAATTCAAGAAGTCTATAAATACCGCATGTAGTACAACATTTAGAACAATTATCCATATACAAAAGAGCATAAAAATGCATAGAACTTATTGTTTCAAAAGCATCCCCGTGTCAAAACCAAAATTCAAGTATTTAGGAAACATCTACCTTTTAATTCTTGTTGAATCGATTTGAAAAGATAAGGTTGGGGCACTTTCAGATAAACTAAATTCCCTAATTAATTGATCGAGTATTGATTGAAGTTTTTTTAAGACATGAGGGAATTGAGAATAATGGAGGGCTAACATAGACCCCCATTAATACCCTTCGTGTTTTTAGTGGGTCAAGGTATTAAGGTTGGAGCAAGGAGAACAATGTTTTAGCGATTCACAATGAAATTAGGAAAAGTGAGTGAGCTTTATAGAGTGAAGACGAGGAATACATATGCCAAATTAGTTTGGTGTTTACTGATAGGAAGCCACTTCCCTACTCCTATGATTTTGAAAAATCCATTTTTGTACTTATACAAGTTTGGGAAAGTTGGCCATGTAGCTCTATCTTTTTGGGTCTATTTTGTATGATTGGTAAAATAGAGGTTCCCAATTGGGTTTTCAAATATAGGGATCTAATCTAAGACTGACCACATTGTGTAGATACAAAGGTGCTTAGGGAGCGCTAGTGTCATAATTCTAGAGGATAATAACCCTAACCCTATGATAGCTATAGGTTTCTAAGGTCTATAATTAAGATAAATATATGTATCATACTAGGTGATGAGGCCATAAATTACCATTATTTTGTCATTCCAAGTTACCTTTGAAAGTGGATTTAAATGTAATCTAGGAACTTATAGTTTTCTTAAGATAGAATATATGATATATATCTTGTTCATTCTTTATAAATCTTTTGTTATCTATTTTGTTGACTAATCCTATTGATTATTTGGGAAAAGATGCAAAGTCTTGTGTATGCAGGCCATACATGATAAATAATGCTAGTATTGCGAAAAGTGGAATTGATCATGAATAATACATTTAAAATCAGATCTGATTTCATATTCAGATTCCTCTTGAAAAATTATGCAAGTTCAAAAAAATAATCATCTCAATCTGAGGTCGCATATAAAAGTTATAGTTGTTTTAAGTTAGCTACAAAACTCGCAGAGTTAGTTCCGGAACTTGCAGGTTTAGTTCCGGAACTCACAGATTTAGTTCTAGAACTTATATCAATTGAATGATAGTTAGTTCCAGAACTTTCAATTCATGGACAAATCAGATTTAGTTCCAGAACTTGTAGATTTAGTTCCGGAACTTGCATAAAAGGAATGACAACTTTAGTTTGAACTTGCATTAATGGAATGACAATTTTTGAGGGATTGTGAAAACTCAGAGATTCCAATGGGAAATATGAGAGAGGTTTTTGTTCATTTTTGTTCATAGAAATGTGTTTAACAAAAACCTCATTCATATTTGCTACTGAGTTTTACCAATGAAGAGATATCTAACTTTTAGTGAGCTATAGTCCGAGGAAACGTGTATTAGACGAGCACTAAAAGTTCCATAAACAGAAATAGAAAATTCAAATGAAAAATATGAGAGAGTTTTTGTTCATATAAATGTGTTTAACAAAAACCTCATTCATATTTGTTACAAGTTTTACCAATTAAGAGAGATTTAACTTTTAAAGGTCATGAGTTTGAGGAAACGTGTATCGATTTGAGCAATACAAGTTCCATAAATAGAAACAGAAAATTCAAATGGAAAATATGAGAGGTTTTTGTTCATATAAATGTGTTTAACAAAAACCTCATTCATATTTTCTATAGGTTTTACCAATCAAGAGAAATCTAACTTTTAGTGAACTGCAGTTCGAGGAAAAAGCATATTTGACAAGCGTCAAAAGTTCCACAATCAAAAACAACAAAGTCAAATGGAAAATCTGAGAAAGGTATTTGGTCAAAATCATATTTTGAGGAAAATCCTCCTTCCAATAATATAGAGGAATAAAATCATTATGATTCTTGTTACCGAAAAGCAAGGAGAAGATTTGGGAGAAAATCTTCCTAAAATAAGTGAGATAAGATTTGACTTCAATAATATATCTCTCCATATTTTGTGGAGATGGAGATCTTAGTTGTTAGGATTGGAATAAAGATAAGATCAAATTGTATTTCCTAAAATAAGGAGTTGGTTGGATGCATGAATTATAAATGCAACCTTCCACACTTAGATATGTAATGCTTTTCTCCAAAGAAATAAAGATCTATTCTTTCCTCTCAAATATTATGTAGTTTTGAGATCTCAGAAGTATGATTTAAATCCTCTTCCAAGGAATGAGTTGGCCACTCATTCCAAGGAAGATGGATCTGTGTTTTTATGTTTATGTTTATTCATTTGTCTTTAATTCATTTTGTTGTATTGTTTTTATCTTTGTATTGTGAAAATTCAGTTTGTTGTAAACTGCGCAGTGTTTCGTTCAATTATGTTTACTTTTAATTCAGCAATTTCAATTTATGCAAGTGTGATTTCCTTTATGCAAGTGTGTTTACATTTCTGCAAGTGTGCTTTTAAATTTCTGCATGTGTGATTTATTTTATGCAAGTTTGGATTGTGTTTAAAGGATTTGTTTTCCAAGATCTTCTTCTCTTAATGCATACAACCTTTGGACACCAACATGGATTGAAATTTTTAATGGCGAGGATTGACGACCCTCATCACTAGGATTCAGAAATAAGAGTAAATAAGAGGATGGAAAACCCGATAGGCATAGTAATATAAATGTAATGTAATAAAATAAAGCAAACATACATCTACTTTAATCTATATCAATGAATGACCAACACACAACATACACATACAAAATAAGAGAATAAATAGGGTTAGAAATATTTACTTATAACATGTGTGTTATTGTTGATCCATAATCTTCCCTAGAGATAACAAGATCGAGAGAGAGTCACTATGAGTGGAGAAGGGGAAAACTCAACAAAAAGCTCTCCAATCCTAACTCACTATGGTGACCCGAATTCAAAATAGGTAAGCTCCAAGACTCCAAAATCAACCAATGAGTGTAAAATAGTGTTAGAAATAGTAATTTTGAGTGTAAACAATTGATTGTAAAGTAGTAGTATTGGATGTAGGTGGTGACAATAACAAGAAATCATAGAGGTATATATATCCGACGCCATTGCCCAAGGACGATGGAGTTGGATATGGAAATGCCAAAATAAACACCATCACCCATGGGTAATGACGTTGGCTATAGAAATGCCAAAATAGACACCATCACCCATGGGTGATGGCATTGACCTTGGGAGAAACCCTAAGGTCAAGAGGTGAAAAACATGGGGAATGGAGGCCAAGAGATAAGTGAAGGTAAATGAGGAAAGTCTAGGGTGATTGAAAGTAAGGATGCTAGCGCACAAGAAGAATACATAGGTAAACATAGTGGGACAAGTAGACATGATGAGTGAAATGTGTGAACAAAGGGGAGAAATGAGGCATTTATAGAGATAACTAAGGCTAATAACGACATCTCTCAATTATTGTGGTCTAGTTCACATGACCAAGTTTGATCATACCCCAATCTGGCTGGCCCCTCAAGGCACTCACTCGGGAGGAGAATGCATCAACAACCCCTACACAAAATAAATGGTTAGCAAGCATAAAAAATATGGTGTATACATATGCCCCAACTAAAGATCATCGCATGTTACAATAGTGAAACATGAGATGGTCTTTGAAAAATATCTATGCAACATGAAATCGAAAGGAAATGCTCAAGTAAAGTTGAAAATGAAAGCACTATAAAAATAATGAACTAAATGAGATATACCTACCTCCTACTTACCTCACGATGTCACTTGGATTTCTATGCTATGGCGGGCATAATAGTTTCTTGGAACCTTGAATAAGAAAGATGAAAAGAAACACTAGAAGATAATTAGTAAGACATAAATCACCTAGCTAGGAAGTCATGAGAGGATGTAGCTGAGCTTGAAATGATGTAAAATAAGCATTATCAGTAAAAATATGGTAGAGAGAAGTGTAATATGTCAAAATGAGTGACTCATTGCCACAAGAGTGGAACAATTTATCGAATGTTTTGAGGGTATGTAATTTGAAAGTTATGAAGGTTGGAGGAGATCACAATGAAAATAGTTATAAGAATTGTTATAAATAGTAAAGGGAGGAATTCATTTGTCACTTTGCTAATTTGAGATTAAGAGAAATTGAGCTCGAGATAGCAAAAACCGAGTGATTTTAACGATGATGGTGAGAGTACAAGGTGGTGGAATAGGTGATCGAGATAGGACATGCGTCCGTGTGGATCCCATGATAGGTGTTGTTTGTAAATTGGGAATGGGTAGCCAAGAGAAAATGGAAAAATGTATGATGGAGAAAATTTAGATACTAAAATTTTCCCTGAAGATAGTCAAAATGTAGATCGGGTTGAGGTTTAGGTGGGTTTGAGCATTTTTAATTTGGGAGTCATTAGGTTAGGTTTTTGTAATTAATGCTAGAAAAATTTGCGGGACCCTGAAATATATGCCATCAACCATGGTAGGCTAATCATTCATAGCATGGCCAATGATGTTTGACTAGAGGGAATTTTTCTACCATGGCTTGTAACACTTTCACTTAGCAAGCTTTGATGGTGTAGGGGATGTGAAATTTTTCTCAAGGGACAACGCCGTTAAGCAACATGGATGATGTACTAGGAAAGTAAAATTTTTGATATTTTGAGATGCATGTTATTGATTTTGATGATGACTTTGAATCATGATTTGATGGGTACTTGTTGGATATTTTGTATGTGCCACGAGAGAATTCGACTATGGATATCCATAGAGGTCCGATTCTCAAGAGAATAAAAGCATATGTTCTAGGTAGATATCTACATTCTAAAAATTTTGCTCCTAATTATAATGGATAAAGTAGATTGGTTTTCTAGCTCTTCATTTGTACCTCCCTTTGATCTCTTTGTCACAACATGTTTAAAACAAACTCCCTTACATTATGTACCAATCCTTGCATATTAGTATTAAAGTCTTCCAAAATCAACTTAAAATATCCCATTCTATCTTGCATATGTACCAATGTTTTATGCACCTTTACATGATTATTTCTGAAAATAAGGAACCTATTTAATAAATCCCCTTAGTTTGTGTCTACATGTCACGATAGGATATGGGTGCATCTCAGTAACTATTTTCTTAGCTACATTATTTGTAGGTGCATCCTCTATAACTTCTATAGCATCCATATTTTACAACATAGTCAAGTAATCAATATTATGCCTCCATGAGTCAAACCTGAACATAGCCACTTACTGCAACTATAATTGAGCAATTCACTCCTCTATTTGTTTTCTTAATCCTTCGATAGACCTATATTTCTTTTCTAGATACCTTGGTGTTGCACTCCCACCAACACTTTCTGAAAAACCTCCACATCATCTATAACATGTCCTTCTCCTAACTCCTACTCAAAATCATTCCAAATATTCTCTCTATCAACCTCATCCATAATAACTTCCTAGAATAACTTATCTTCATCTTCAAATCCTTGCTTCCTTCTTGCCTTCCAATATATATTATGTAGCTTCGACCTAGATCACGAGGTACCTAATCTACAAGATCTTCTATCCATAAAATTATCCCTAGTTTCCTTCAAATACGTAGGCTTATAATATGTTATGGATTCCTCAAAAGAGGAAGAGGGAGTGGATATGAATACTTTCCTTGTTTTGGGTTTTTGTGTCTCCACAAACTTCGTTTAAGAACTAAAGGTTTGCCGTGATAGTCCCTTTGAAGAGGAATGAAGGGAATCCACTATCAAAATTTAATAATCCCTTAGTGGGATAGGACCTTCTTATTCCCCTCTTTTCTCACGCCACATATTTTCTAGAGATTTTAAGAGAAAATAAGTAATATTTACAACCCCATTATATCTAACATGGGACAATCATTTTAAATGATAAGAATATTGAAAGGAGTACCTACCTTCACAAGTTATATTTTTCAAGATTCATAATGCCACTATAAGCCAATATTTGGGCAACGAGGTATGAAGGATCTCTTTCCCACTTTGTTATGAGATTTTTACCCAGCAGAACAAACTTCTCTTTGCAATGTAATCCTCTTTGCTTCATTACAAACCATTTCTCCCCTATATAGAAGAGACTCATAATTCATCCAAGGTTTTCTTATGAAACTGTAATATGAAGTCCCCTTACATCGGTTACTCTATTTTTCCAAGATTCAATAAATTCCCAAGAGATTTTCTCATCCACCCCTTGAAATTTATGAAAAGTCCAGCCATCATGCATTTTGCAAGAGTTGTCTACAGGTCTGATCATTCTCTAGTTTTGAATGATCATCTAGTTCTTGTTGAATCGTTGAACCCCCATAGTAAATTTACAAATCAAAAGAAAAATTTCCCTCAATTTATTAGAAGCAACAAAATCTACATGGAAATACAATCACAAGTGAGCCAACCCGTGTCTTAGTGTGAAACAAATCCTTGAATTATGCCACACGAGCCTACTAAAAAACCCCTTATTATGACTTTCATCATTTGAAAAATCAAATGTCACTCAAGTGGAGTATCAAACATTAATGACCCCCTTCGTAACACCATTATTACACATTTCAATCCTAAGTAGAAGGAGTAATGAAGGAAAATTAATAATGACCGAGTGGGGATGATACCTCCTCATTATTAGGTCTAACTCCTTCACCCCATGAGAACTTTAATTTCTAACATCTTCCTATTCCCTAATCTCATAATGTCCTTATTTCCATTAAGCCATTTTACCATGTCTATATTATTATCCCCTTTGAATATGTCCTTATTTTGTGCATCATCTAAACAATATTGTTGTCATATATGCTTGTTCTTAAAATCCACCATAACCCTCGGATCCCTGTCATCCTTTGATTTTGGTGAAGGACCGATCATGAAATGGATTTCTAGTTTTCCATACTTGATTTGAACTTCATTTGATTTTCCCTGACCAACTCCTTTTGATAAAAAAACCTAGCTAGATGAGATATAACTTTACATTTGAAACATTGTCTCACCATAGGAAACACATACACCACATTATACAACCCCTACTCACTAGCTAAACACAACATCACCGATGTAAAAGGAGTAGATCGAAGTTAGGGAAAATTTGAGTGGTGAATCTTCGTTAATTCACGAATATTCCAGATTTTGAAATTTGGTTTTGGTGAATTTTTAGGGGGTCGGCAGCTTGTTATTTCACCTAAAATTTATGGATATAAGTTATTTTTTAGGTTATTTCACCATGCATTAAAACTAATAGCCAATGCTGTTTATGCTAATTTCACCTTTGACATGAAAGAGAAATTCCCAGATTCACCTATATATACATATATATTCAAATTATAATTATGATATTAAACATCAACTTGTAATTCGATTTTAGTGTGGGCGTTGATGATCGACAAAAATTGCTACCAGGTGATGTAAATTCTAACTATTCGAATCCATGCCATCGACCAATAACATGAATGTATGTTAGCAGCCGGTAGCATGACTGCGTGTTGCTGGCGAAACATAAATGTATGCTACAAGACGGTAGCATATATTCATGCTACGAGATGATATCATACATTCATGCTCTTGACTAGTAGAATATGGTATAGATATGTAGCTTGTTTTATAGTTTACATTTGATTACATACTTAATACACATTTGAATGTGGTACAAATATGCAACGTGTTTTATAGTTTACATATGATTACATACTTAATTTACATATATGTAGCTTGTTGAATAGTTACATTTGATTACATACTTAATTTACATTTGATGTGTAAAATAACATCTAGTAATAATAACAAGAAGACAGATCAATCAAAAAGTAAAATCATCATATTTTATCATCCTTGTGACATAATTTATTTTTCTTTCTTTTCTACATCAATTACATAGGCAGTAATGCGTAGAAAATTTAAATGGATCTAGATGTATAGTTTAGGTGGATTAAGATATGTATGGCTTGCATAGTAAGTAAAGGGCATAACTTGCCCTTAAAATAACTGTGGAGAAAACTATGTAAAGAAGGAAGAGGAAAATATAAGACCATGAATATTGTTTCATGTAATATGAATATATAACCTTAAGTTTCCAATAGAGCGAGAGTGTGTTAACTGGTTCTCTTCGTCGTTGGAATTAATGATCACCTCAATGAAGCGAGCAACACACCACTCTGTAACTAGAATGAGCATTCCACCAGGTATAATGACAAAAATGACAAAGAAAACCCACCAATTGTGGCAAATGATGGTGTTTTTATTCTTCAACTCTCTAGACAAGATGGGATCTATGAGCGTTATTTGAATTCCCACACAGAAAATAAAAATTCTTTACAGAGGCATGACCATGTCAATAAGACCACTTTAAAGGGGCAATTTATAGAGATTAAATTGCAATAAAATTAAAATCACTTCTGAGAGGAACTTCATAGAGATTGCATTTTTGTTTGTTAATTTTTCAAAATGCCAAAGCCAAAGACTTGTTATTTTTTCATATGTTGATTTTTTATGTGGAATCGAAAATCAACAAACTTCAAACATTAATTTATATAGATATTGTGTGTTGATTCTTCCAAATGCCGCATTAATTTTCCACGTGGAAGAGAAAATGTGTGTTGATTTTCTCTTCCACATGGCAAATTAATGCGGCATTTTGATGAATCAACACACAACATGGAAGCTAAATTCCATGTTGGAGTTACATAATTGTATGCGTGTTACAAATTGATAGAATACACAATGCTACCAGCCGGTAGCAATGTGCATGCTACCAGCCGGTAGCAATGTGGAATACTATCGACCGATAGTGAATATATTGCTACCAACTCGATAACATTATCTTTTCTACAAATCGGTAGCATGCAAACATTAATTTTCCATGTTCATTTGTCATGTGGAAGCTGTGTTGTGTAAGTTAATTTTCCTTGTTGTGTATGTTAATTTTCTATATGTTGATTTTCCATGTGGAAAATGTGTGTTGAGAAAATGGAAGCAAAATGAAAAATCAACACATGACAAACTAATTCCGCGCATGCTACCGACGGTAGCATTGTAGAATTTTTTTGGCTCGTAGCATTGTAGAATTCTTTGACCTATAGTAATCTATAAAATTCTTCTTCTACTACAACGAAAACCTTTCCCTAACTTTTGAAAAAAACCACCATCCCCATGATTTTTTTCCTAAGATTAACACTTACTTTAGAAAGTGGTTTACCAAAATTTTCCTACTATTTTCTATGGTTTTTAGAGGGACCCTTAAAATTTACCTTGATTGATGTTCACCCTTATTTTTATCCTTACGAAATTATCAAAGGTTACATTCCAAAACCTAGAGTTAACATAGGAGAATTTTCCAAAAGAATCTCCTATCTCGCCACAAAGACTACAAATTCTAAAATTCTACGGGGATATCATAAATCCTCACTTATATCCCCTACATTTGGTTATGAGGTTATATTTTAAAGTCACCTACACACTTGTTTACATTAATCTTGTGTCTATAAAGGTGACATGTTCCTCTTCTTAAATTAACATCCATTTCAACCTTGGAGTTTAAATAAATCACAAAACCTCCATTAAAAAAACCCTACTAAATCAGCCCCTCTCTAATACTTTCTTATCCAAATTTTGAAATGAAACCCCCTCCAAAGTATTCCTTTTACCTTTCCATTTATAAAAAGGTCATCCTTAAAAATTACACTAGCAGGATTAGGAACATCATCCTGAAACATAAGGATTTCCCCATATTTTTAGAGATCGATAAAGAGGGACTAAATTCATATTCGAGTTTCTTCTTCCATAGATCTAAAAAACAAAAAATTTCCATAGGAGATTAGTTTTTGGTCCATCCCCTCCATCAAAATCATCACGTGGGTGAAAATTTTGTTCCGAGTTTCTTCTACCATCATGCAAATGTTGATCTCCCAATTCAGATTCAAAGGTGGACTTATAATTTGTTGGTATGAGTCATTTTCCACATCATTAGGCGAGTCATCTCACTTAGGTGTGATTATAGGTCTGAGTGTCATTTAGGGGTCATTACGAGATTCCCTTATGTGTCAGTGTGTAAGTGCATCAGGTGCATCATTGGGAGTTACTTCCCATCATGGGAATGTAACTCCCCCTCTCCACTCGAGTTGTCATGATTACGACACTAGGGTTACTCAACACCCTCTATATGTACACCCCTTCATATCTATGAGATTAGAGTGAGAGTTTGTGGATTGTAACGAGGTTCTACCCCTTTGTCAAATCTTGCATGCACTTTCGGTTGATGTCGCTAATCTTGAGATCTTGTCACGCTGCCATTTTCACTTTCGTGGATGTTCACGTCATCCCTTTTGATCCTTTTGCTTCAGGTTTTTACACCCTATTTCATGGTATCAGAGAACATATTGTGTGGATCTGTCAACTCTTTAGTGTTTTCATGTTTTCCAGATTTCCATCGCGATATACGGATTTCATTTACTGGTGTCGTAAGGGTTATTTAGTTCGCGTGTTCAATATATTGATTCGAGGATTTAATCCTTTTTCGAGTTTGTTCGTGTATTCTAGGTGTTGTTCAAGTTTCGTGTGCTCGTAGCTCTCCGGGTTTGCATGCGGTTTTGGAAGTGATCATCAAGTTGCATGTTGCTGGTTTCAAGGTTTTGTGTATTGGATTGTGTGTTATTAAGGCTTTCGTGTATCTACTTTTGGGCTCGGCTCGGCCCTAGCTTGGCGAGTTGGGAACCAAGCTATCCCATATCTCGTCTTACACTACCCTACTTTGCTTGTGCCCAACTCGTTCATTTGCATTCATGTTGGTCAAGTTTGACTTTGGCCTTTGTTTTCCTTGCTCCTTATGATCGACATCGACCCCGCCACTTCCTCGCTCGTGCTTCTATTGAACGGCCCTACCTTTATGTTGTTTTTCATCGCCATTGGGGCCTCCTTTCCACATCCACGCTCCAACCTCCCGAACTTGCACTCGTCTCACCATTTGTGTTTACGCCATTGTTGTGCTTCATTCCACCTCGGCCCATGCATTGGCCTTCCATTCGTGAGTTATCCTCTATTCGGCTTGGTATTCTGGTGTGTGCCTCCCCTCTGCTCGCATTGGCTCGGCTCCTCACTCATCTATTTCTGTGTGTTACACTTCTTCCTCGAGAATTTCGAGTTTTGACATGCCCGAAAGCTCGACAAGATTCGATCACCTCGGCGTTACTCGAGTAATATTCCATGCATCTCCCATCTTCTATTAGCTTAGTGCCTTCTTTAGAGTATGACTAAGCGTTCACTCACTTTTCACGTGACATCCTTCTCAGCGCACACACTTTATCCTCTTAGTTTGGTGTTCAACACATCCTAACTCCAACATGTTCAACCTTCCCCAACACAAGCTATCCACCTCACCAACTTCATCGACGATTACACTAACCCTCAACTTGGTGACTTTACCTTGCATAGCTCGGATGAATCCCTTAACTCGACTCGGTGAGCACCCCCGAACTAGCTCGGTCAACATATCCAACAACTTGGTCTACGGCCAGAGCCGGCTCGCCCATCTCTTGCCTAGCTCACCGAGTGAGCTAGCTCACCCTCCGGCTTTGGAATTCTCCTTCTCCTTTTCTTGAATTTTTTTCACATTTTTTTCCTCTTTCTCAAATTGTTGAGCTTAATTAAGAGGTAATAGATTAAAAATTTATTATTTTTAGGGGGAATTTTTTTCCAAGCTTCACATATAGGTTTATTGGGCTTTACGGGTCATTTTTTCTTGCTCGTTGCAATGTGGTATTCCTCTTTGCCAGCCTAGTGGACACGTTTTCCACAACCTTGCGGGAGTAGAGCCTTCTCTTTTGTGTTGTGAGACTCCTTTTCTCTTGTGTTGAGCAATGTTCCCTTGTATTGCTATGTGCCTTTTGTATTTGATTGCGTGTGTTCCTCTCGCTTTTGACTTAGGACTTCATCGTGGCCTCCAATCTTGTGCGACTTGTCATCTACTACGGGGTGATTGGTCAAATACTTGAAATTGCATGAACAAACCCTATTATAGTCATGCACTATCTTATAAAATTCCATAGACAGGGGGTATCATTGTTCTTCTTAGGTGTTTTATTGCTTGTAGACGCATTATCGGTTGAGTCGATGTCTTGCATTCTTGCACCCTCTTCTTCTTGTGCACCTTGCACTTCTTGCTTCGATTTCACATTATGGAGGATGCTCTATCTATACTTGAGTTTCGTAGGATCGCTTTACAGACCTCCACCACTTCTTATTGGGAGAGAGAACTATTCAACATGATGTGCTTCTATGGAACACTACTTTGCCTACAAGGGTCTTACACACTTCTTGCTTGGGCAGTTCTGTACCCATTGATTCCAGTCATCTTGAGGAATTTCTCGACACTTGCAACCATGTTGTTGGTCACTTGATGTTGTCCATCACCAAACATCTCTGCATTCACATGGTAGACTCTAATCCTCCCTACCACATGTGGAGCATCTTTGATCTCCTTTTTAGAGACCCTTCATATCTTTGCCATCATTGCTTTGCACGATGATCCGGTTGTATCCTCTTCTTATTTGTGTCTTTGGAAGTTCTCACCGACACAAACTCTCTTGATATTTCTTCTGATGATGAGGATTGTGCTCCCAATTCGATGCCGAGAATACTATAGAGGAATCCTCTCCTCCTTCTCTCCCTATTCCTAGAGAGTGTTGCCATATCCCACATCTCATCAAATATTGAGCAGTCTCCTTCTCAGCCTCATACAGTCATTGCACCAACCTCCCTTCCATTTCCATTGTGTGAGGCTCTTTCCACTCCTCTACCTTCATATGATGACTTATACCTGTCCAAAATTGCTCTACTATTTGTCGAGCCCCCTCATTGGGACGAGTATCTTCATGACCTTGGTCATATCTTTACAGATTCCACTTGTGATGCACTATAGGTTCCTCATCCTTCTATAGGTGTTTTAAAGGAGTTCATCATCTCCGTTGTTGGGAGTTACCCTTATGGGACTCTTATCACTTCCACCTTTCAAGAGATCTTCATTGATCCACCCTTGTTTGTGGATCCCTTTTCTATTGTGGGAGTTTTTGTGTTGCCTTCACATCACTTGGACATCCTTTTTGTAGGTGATCCTCTTCTACACTTTGATATTTCTACTCACATGGAATTACCTTCGGTTCCTTGGTGCTCATTTGCTAGACCTATGTCACACTTCCGTGGACTAGACTCATGGTTCTTTGTGTTGTTGCCTTCAGTTTCATTCGTGGAGTGCGTAGACTTCCAACACTTCATTTCTGTCCTTCTAAGAAAAGGCACATAGTTCGGTTGTGTGGCTCTTCTTTAGTCCACAGAAAAGGACCACGTCATCGACACTCTTTTGAGAGACTTCCTAGATTTACGAGAGTTCATTTCCATCTATGGAATTTTATGCGCTCCTCTCGTCTACCTCTTCTTCTCTCTTCTTCATCTTTCGTAGATATTTCCCCTTTGTACATGGGTACCTTATCAGGATCCTCGGTGGTTGGGACTCATCTTTGGCATATTTATTAGATTAGAGAGTGTGTTTTTCCTACTGGGTTTTCCTTCACTGCTTGCGATGCCTCATTGTGTATGGGTACCTCATTAGACCTTTATGCTGAAACCCATTTCTCTCTTCGACTTGCTACCTCATCCAAAGTTTCAATGAATGGGAGAGGGTGTTGGTGTGAGTCATTTTCCACATCATCAGCGAGTCATCTCACTTAGGTGAGATCATAGGTCTGCATGTCATTTAGGGGTCATTATGAGATTCCCTTACGCATCAGTGTGTCTGTGTATTAGTTACATCATTGGGAGTTACTTCCCATTCGGGAATGTAACTCCCCCTCTCACACTGAATTGTCATGATTACAAAAGCGGGGTTACTCATCACCCTCTATATGTATACCTCTTCAGATCTATGAGATTAGAGTGAGAGTTTTTGGATTGTAACTAGGTTTTTCCCTTTTTCAAATCTTTTATACACTTTCGGTTGACGTTCACTCCTCTCAAGATATCGTCACCGCCGTTTTCTCTTCTATGGATGTTCACGTCAAATTAATGTGTCTTGATTTTATATTCCACACAAAAATTAATGCGACATTTTGATGAATCAACACACAATATGGAAAATAAATGTCATGTTGGTGTTAGGTAATTGTACTGCATCGATAGAATACACAATGCTACCATCCGTGTAGCAATGTGCATGCTACCAATCAATAGCATTGTAGAATGTTACCTACCGATAGTGAGGATATTACTCCGACTAGTAGCATTATATTTGTTACCGACCGAGGTAACATTTAGGAATTAACTTTCCATGTTTATTTTTCATGTGGAAGTTGTGTTGCATAAGTTAATTTTCCATTTTGCGTATGTTAATTTTCCATGTGGAAAATGTGTGTTGAGAAAATGAAAGTGAAATGATAAATCAACACATGAAAAATTAATGCACTCGTAAGCTCTTGGCTAGTAGCATTGTATAATTCTTCCGACTTGTAGCATTATGTAAAATTCTTCTTTTGCTATAGTGGAAACCTTTCCCTAACTTTTGCAAAAAATCGCCATTCACACGAAACAATTTTCCCTAAGATTCACCTTACTTTTGAAAGTGGTTTACCAAACTTTTCCTACTATTTTCTATGGTTTTTTTAGAGGGACCCTTAAAATTTACCCCGATTAAAGTTCACCCTTATTTTTATCCCGATGAAATTATCAAAGGTTACATTCCTAAACCTATAGTCAACATAGGAGAGTTTTCTCATAGAATCTCCTATCTACCACAAAGACTACAATTTCTAAAATTCTATGGGGATATCATAAATCCTCACTCATATCCCCTACATTTGGTTTTGAGGTGATATTTTAAAGTCACTGCACACTTTTTAACCTTAATCTTGTGTCTATAAAGGTGCCATATTCCTCTTTTAAATTAACACCCATTTCAACCTTGGAGTTTAAAGAAATCACAAAACCTCCATTGAAAAAAACTAGGTGGGTGAAGTTTTTAAATAAAACATCTTTCCTTCCATTAAAATGTGAATTAAACCTACTCAACAACCAAAATTGATTCGATCCGCCATTCTTTCTTCTTTAACTTCCCAAAAAACATGGGGATTTGTACTTGACCAAATTTGACTGGATTCGCAGGTTCAATTGTTAATGGTTGAGTTTTTAAACAAAATTCTTTTCTCTTTTCTTTCGCAAGTTGTTTTTCTACGCCTCTAGCTCAATTAATGAAGTTTTAGGTAAATTTCAAGAATAACAAAAACTAATATGAAATTTATTTTTGATCTTCCTTAGCTTGTAATTAATGTTTCAATTTATCTTTCATTGTTCTAGGGTACTGTGATATTTTTTCGATAATAATTTCATTTTTTTATAGTTAATCAAAAATAGAAATCATGCTTAAACTCGAATGGATCCACTTTTCTTGATCATTCTCTAAAATATTTTAATTCATTCAAATCTAATTTACAAAGTTTAACTTTACTTCAATCCATGCGTGAAAACCCAAAATATAGTTCTACTTTCAAAACATGCATTTCAAATTAAATAGATAAATGTAATATTTCTTCATATGTATTTCATTTTCAATTTTCAAATAGAGATTTCACAATATATTTCAAACACATATTTCAAATGAAAACCATACCATTTTTGGTAATTAAAACAAATTCTATTGAACTCCAATAATTCTTTTACAACTTCCTTTTTTATTCATCAAATACAACTTACAAAATATACATCTTTCACATTCGAATGTAGATTCCATTTCCAAAACAGAAAATTTCCACCACAAATAATATTACAATGCCATCCACTTGAAGTGAGAATTTTTCTTAACAACAAGGAAACCCCAAGGGACTGTGAAATTTTCTTCATCCTTAGCTCCAAAATAGCAACAAGAAGATCCACCATATATCTTTTGATCACAACAAAAAAGGAGGAGAGGCAACGCTCTCCACCCAACCAAGAATTCCAATGAAGAGGAGAAGTCGTCCTCCTCATTGGCCCCCGAGCCCCAACCACAAAGCAATAAGAAATGTATTCCAACTCATGGAAACAAACAGACTTCCACAACACAAAAACAATTTTCACAAACAGAACACAATCCAAATACATACTGCAGTTTACAACCACATAGGAAGAACAACAAACAATACTCAGGCTTCATCATGCACAAGCCAAAGGAGCAAGACCTATGGGGGAAGCTGCTTATACCTCCCAATGGGGAAATGGGTGTCCACCTTAAAATAAACCCGCCAATATATATATATATATATATATATATATATATATATATATATATATATATATATATATATATATATATATATATATACAAAACCCTGCGCATGCCCTTATGCCTCCCCTAAGTACCCCTTATACCTCTCATTCTCTTATGCCTCCCCACACTCTTATGGCACCCCATAACGAGTAAAGAAATGCAAGCTATTTATTTTACAAGGTGGAACCCAATCCCAAACTCCCTCCACAATAACACTTATACCTCCCCAAAACTCTTATTCCTCCCCATAAGAGATCCACATAGTCTTCTCCTACACCATACCTAGGCAATCTACCCAATGAGCCAACAACAAACCACCATATTCAAAGCATTCACATATGCATAAATAAAATAAGAATATTTCAAGGATCCAAGCTCCTACCTCTCCATGGTAGAGTTTTCTCCAAAAGTTCAACAACAAGATTTTTCACTCCAAACATTCCAAAAGCTCCAACAATCCACAAAAATTCATCAAAATATCTAACTCTCTTGAAATTACAAGAGCTCAAAACCAAAGAAGTAACAAAAATAAGTCACCAAATGAAGTAACCCCTAAAGTAACCCCCAAAATAGAAAAAGAATTCGAATAAATAGAAAAGGGAGAGAGGAGGATGTGGTGGCTCCATGTAGGATGCCACATCACTCATCCTCAACTCCAACTCACAAGTCAACTTCAAACTCCAAATCACAATTAATAAGGTGGGTGAATAAATGACCTTTTACTTACACACACAATCCAATTCCACGCCCCATTTTAATTAATTAGCAACATGATTACTCACCAAACTTGACACTAATTAAATAAATAATAAAAGGAACTTACATCACTAAATAAACACATACAAAAAAAATAATTAAACAAAGGAACTAATTCAAAGAAAACACATAACCCCTTGGTCACATTTAAAGGTGACTCTCCCCATGGGAACCCCTAACAACAAACCACACAAACAAATACAAGTTGCCATGGTGACCCTTGTTGAATTCATCTAGAATTCCAATGTGGTTGGTCTTGAATCCCCCAATGTTTGTTGTGACATGTTTACCTACAAAACATAAATACCTCCTTTGGCCTCGTGGCCACATCGAACATCTAAAATAAATAAAAAATATAACTTCCAAAATCATCTATATATGAATCACAACATCATCTAGGCAAGTAACAATATCATTTACAATTTCATCAATAACCATATGATCACAAAATTAGTTCAATTTTCTAGGTTTACTCAATATGATAAAATACCATATGTACAAAAACATATATTTAACCATGCCAAGAATTGTATCAAAATCAATATAAAATGTCTCTAATAATCAACATGCATCATATATGAATCAAAATTAACCACAGTCCCGATCTCTAATGTCTAACATCATACCAACTCAAAACCTATAGTAATGTCCTTAAATATAATCAACGGTGTCATAATCAATATCAAAAGGTGTCAAAGGGAAGTGGGCACTAGATCCCCTCCCCTTAAACTTGACTTCCTTTGAGAAGTTCTTGGAACAAGTGTGGAAGCGAACTCGTAACAATGTAGCATCCTCCCATGTAGCCGCAATCTCATAATATCTGTCCCACTTTGTACTCGAACCTAGTCAATCTCTCTGCCTCGAAGACCTAGGGTCCTTCTCTCTATAATGTAGATGGGCTCCACCATCACTTTCCCCGATCCTGCACCTCTGATTAGGTATAATCTAGCACATGAGAAGGATCTGTAATATATCTCCTAAGTACTGAAACATGAAACACATCATGGATGCGAGATAAGCTAGGTGGCAATGCTAGATGGTAGGCCAAAGGACCGATACGCTCCAAGATCTCAAAGGGGCCTACAAATCTAGGAGCTAACTTAGAACCTTTTTCGTAATGGATAGGGCTCTTATGTGGCCTGACACAAAGGAAAACCTTCATGCCCACATCAAAACTACGGTCATTCCTATGATGATCTGCATACTTCTTCCGTCTAATCATAACCACCTGCTGCTCCATGTCCTGCAATAAAGCTAGCCCAAGAGAAACCATGTCCTCTAACTCTGTCCTAACTAAGAGGTGTCCTGCACTCTCTACCATACAATTCCTAGAAAGGAGCCATGCCTATCGAACTCTGAAAACTATTATTGTAGGAAAACTCCACCAAGTACAAATACTCCTCCCATCTCGATTGGTGATCCATAACATACATCCTAAGCATGTCCTCTAAGATCTGATTCACTGCTTAGTCTATCCATCTATCTTAGGGTGATACGCCATGCTGAAATTTATCTTTTTCTTAGGGAAAGCTGCGTGGTAGTCCAAAAGTGGGAAGTATACAGAGGATCACGGTCACAAATAATATTCTCGTGAAATCTGTGCAATCTAACAATCTCATATAGGTATACTCGTGCACTGTTTCTAGCTATATAGGTTGTCTTCACCAGAGAAAAATGAGCCACTTTTGTCAATTTATCCACCATGACCATGATGGCATCGTGGTGGTATCTCAACATCGGTAGCCCAACAATGAAGTCCATGGAAATGGTGTCCCATTTCCATTCGGTATAACATGAGGAAAGAGAAGGCCGGTTGGATCGCGATGCTCGCCTTCACTTTTCGACACTCCAAATAGCATGACACAAACTGAGCCACGTCTCTACAAATTCCCCTCCAGTGATAAAATTGTCTCAAAGTGGCGTGCATCTTCTTCACCCGAGATGGGATGAATAGGGTGCACGATGTGCCTATGTCAAGATGTCCTTCCTCAAGCCTCCATCTCTGGGAACATAAATCTAGCCTCGTGCTCCGAGAAGGCCATCCGCCTCAAATGAAAAACCATCAAACTTCCTCTCAAGGGGTCTCTGAGACTTGATCTCTACTCTAGCTGCAATGTAGAAGCTATCATGAGGAAGCTGCTATAGAATCTTTCTTCACAAATATGTGCTCACTGAGGTGGTCATTGTGTTCAATGAAAGGTTTTGCAAAGAGCTATGGATATGGGGCAAGACCCCAAAGCTTTGTGCAAATTCCCTCAATGGACCATATGATAAGAAATGAGCAAGGAATCCTATTTGCATGTATTAAAACTTGAAATAAACAATAAATATAACAAATAACATTAACCTTGATTCTTAAAAGCTTAACAAAATATGCCTACTAAAGACTTAAGCAATCTGTTTTTGTTGTTTATTCCATGAGGGTGAATGAATCTCACTAAGCGGCTACATGGCCAAGTTTAGTTATTCCATCACTAACCTAACATGGGTACAAGATGAATCTATTTTAATGGTGGATGACCCAAGATCAAATGCCTATTAGCTTGGCTAATGCAAATGAGCTCTTAAGCTTTCTTAGGCTTTTTTGGCTTAGTGTTATATAAATTTGTATGTTTGAATGGGAGGCTTAGCCTTGTATTTATAGTTTTCCAATTAGGAGGGATTAGAATTTGGGTGCATGTGGGACTAAAGCACAAAAGACACTTTTAGATTAGATTAGGATAAACATGCTTTAGGCTTAGTTAAGCTTGGTTTAGGCTAGTTAACTAGGGTTTAGGCTACTTAAACTTTGATTGGAAAGTGATAGGAGACTCATTGAGAGTTCGAGAGGGGTCTAGATAACCAATTGTGGTGATAGATAGCCTACAAAGCCAATAGAAGTGGTCTAGAGAGAACTAGGGAGGTTTTGAATGGTCAAAAGGAGGAATGTTTAGCTAATAAGAGAGATATTAGTCAAACAAGTTGATTATAGGAGGAATACGATTGAGAAGGTGTCGTAAATGGGCATCGAGAATGGAGTGAAGAATGGAGAATTAACGAAGTATCTTCAATTAGTTGAATTAGATGAAATGCTAAGTGTAAGCATATTTTACATGTCTACATTTGCCCCTCTTTGAGGGGGCGTAAGCAACGTCTCTTCAAATAAAGGAGATAAGCATAAACAAGTATAAAATTTTGAAGGGATAGAAGAAACATGAGTAGAATGAATTATGCCCCCTCAATTGTCAATGGGGTGATAGAAGAACTCGATTGATGATTGAAAAGATGACAGAAAGAGAACAGAAGTAAGAATAGTGTGAAGAAGAAAGGGGATATAGAAAAAAAAGGAGTATGAGGAAGAGGGAAAGAGCTAACATCCATCCAGTGCCTTTTAAACAACTTTATTTTCATTATATTGCTAGAGATCTTCATCATAGGTCCTTATTAAAATGAATGAACAAAAGTGTAGTATGACATGAAAAACCATAGACAAATAAATGTCCATTTCTAAAAACACCAACTCCATGCAACATACAAAATGCAATGCAATACGAGAAAGTAAAATAAGCTAACCTAACTTGAGAGACACATAATGTAATGTTTTTGTTATCAAGCTTCATTTCGACCTATGTGAATTAACGACGAGGGTTGATGATGGTTTCCCAGGTAAGGATGCATGCAAGGGGAATAACGGAGGACACTTCGGTCTAATGATAAAGCAATGTGCACTATGAAATAGTACAAAGCAACTCATTGTGCCCTAGAGTACAGATGAAGTAAGTAGCTTAGCTTTTGTTGATGGAGGTAGATCAAGATGATCTGCGAGTCACACACATGAACAGGTGAGAACTAAAGAGCGATGTTTTGTAAGATGATTTTCAATTTTTAGAAGTTTTTTTAAACATATTTGAATGTTTTGAGTTTTCTAACATATTTGAATGTTTTTGGTTTTCCTAACATATTTGAATGTTTTTGGTTTTCCTAACATATTTGAATGTTTTTTGATTTTTGAAAATTTTCTGAAACTATGTACAAGAAGACAAGGAAGTGTGGATGCCCCTAGTGATAGATGGGATGTACAAGGGCATAAGGCCACGTGTATGAGAAAGGTGAAGATGCAAAAAATGGACCAGCGATTAGGTGGGAGTATTCAAAGGAAAACTCTTCACGGGTAGAAGCGGGACCTAAGGCCATTATTGATAGGTTAAACATGATGATGAATGTAAACCAATGAAGTGTTGGGAAGGAGAAAGGATTCCCCAATGTAAGTTGGCCTAAAAGCACATATAGAAAGGAAGGAGGTGATTTTTTTTGTGAAAGGGGACAAAGGTGTCCGTAAACATGGAAAAAAATAATCTTATACACATGGATGTTATAAATGAATTAGAAGAATGATATGAATGTAGCTTAGAAGCCTCGCGATGAAGAAGTGATTAGCCAAAGGCACAAATCGTGAGACGAGATACATACTAGAGTAAGAGTCTAAACAAGGTCCAAAAAAAAGACACTTGGTAACATACTATCATGTCTCTTGTTAGAGATCCAATGGGTTCACATGGAAATTAATTACCTCTTCAAGGAAGATTTAATAGAGAACAAGTGAAGACACCCTAGCCAATGTGTAGGAATGATTGATTTTGATAGGTGATAGTTGATTGGATGGTGGAAGGATAGCCGTACATTGCTTTGCTGCCATCCAGTGTCCATATCCCCCGAGAGATGTATTTGATTCTAATCGCAACATTTCTCTCTTGCCGGTCAGGCATCTATAGCCCCAATAGATATTATTGGAAATACCCCAAGAGAGTAATATATTGATTTTCTTTTACTTTTAGCGTTTATCTTTTGAATGATTGATTTTGATTCTTTTTCTTCTTTCTAAAAAATTATTTCAGATCTCTTGTTTGATAAGGGGTTAAGAACCACAGACGGCTTGATGGAAGGAGGTGGAGGTGATTACAATGACAACATTGGCTAGTGTCAACAAATATGTCCAAAAATTCTTCACAACAAGTTTATTAGATGTTGAATGTGATAGGATCTCTAAGATGTCGGCGTTCTTTAATTTACCAAGGTGATAAAAGGCCAAGGTCAAACAGATACCATAGAGATAAATGTCAAAAAAGCATGCGAATAGGATAACCAAAATATCATTGAAGGAATAAAAATGGTAGGAAGACTTGTAGAATAATAACAAGGAAGGGAAGAAAGAAACATCCATGTGTACACAATACCTGATTGCAATGTTTGAGAAAATGTACCTTTGATTTTTAATGTTTTCTCATGTTTTTGTATTTTGAATTATTTTGATTTTTATATTTTTGATAGTTTTTGGAAAGGTGGGACCAACTAAGTCACTTTGCGTGATAAGATCCAACAACGATGTCTGTGACTTCCTTGATAAGGGAGACTAGGTGTGTTTGTTTATCAAGCGTAATATTTTCTCCAATCTCAATGATCGAGGTGAGCTCATACTCAACAAATGACTGTGATTTATCTTGAAACATGGATTTTGTATGTGGGATCTTGAGTTCCCTATCCAGAGGTTTCTGCACTTTGCACCATACTTGATGGTTGTGTTGATGTGCATTTTTGAATCGTGTTTGATTTAAAATTTTTAGATTGTTCAAGTTGTTGGGGATTTGGAGCTCTTAGAAGTTTTGACCTGAGCTTGATTAAGAAATTGTTTGGGTTTCTTATAAGTTGATGCGTGACTTGTCTGATCCCGAGAAGGAGAAGAAAGTGAATGTGGACTTTTAGAATTGATGTGAGAAATGACCGCAGGATTGCCACAACCACGAGATAAAATAAATATGTGATGGATGAAAAGGATATGGTCCAAGAATTGAAGAGGATGGACTACCAAGAGGTGAGCCACTAATAGAAGATGATGAAGGGCTACCAGGATATGGCCCTAAGATGGAAGAAATTGGGCTATGAGGACATGACCCAAGAATGGAACAAGATAAGGAGGGAATACTAGAGGGTGAACCAAGTATAGATGAGGAGGGAATACTTGAAGGTATCCCATAGATAAAAGAGGATGAAGGGCTACTAGGGTGTGGCCCAAGAATAGAAGGAATGGACTACTAAGAGGTGACCCACAACTAGAAAATGGAGGGATACATGGGGGTGGCCCTAGGATAGAAGAAAAAAATGGGCTACTCAACGATGACCCAAGGAGAGATTTGGATTGAGGAATGGTAATAGATAAGGAATGATTGGGAAATGAGAAGATAGGCCACAGATCAATGCTAGACCCTGACATCTCATCATGCTTAAAAGAAGGTGAAGATGGAATAATAGAAGAAGAATCAAGTTCCACGAATTTAGGATCTTTCTTTATATTCTCATCAAAAGGATCAATTTCTTTTCCCCAATACATGAGTGTATCAATTTCTAGAAAGAATCCTTGTTTGCAATCCTCTAGAAGGATATCATCGTGTAGTCTGATTATTTCTTCGTTATGAGAGAAATCAATTAGTAGAGGTTGTTTTTCTTTAGTCATAGAAGGTTGAATATAAGAAACAGTCCGTTCAAGGGCGAATATTGATTGACTGAAGAAGATGACTCAAGAGAGGAAGTAGGATTGGTGGTAGGCGTCTCATGAATGGATGATTTGGATTTGGACCTATGTCATTTTTCTAGAAGACAATGCAATGTAGGAGAGAAAATAGGATCACATAGCCATTCATTAAGTTACGATGTAGGATTCGAGTTAGATGATTGACTAGAGGGAATCTGAGTCGTGGAACTCTTCAACGGAGGAAGAGGTCGTTGAGATGACTGATGAAGGAGGTCCTGCAAAGAAAGGGAGGACCATGACTTAAGAACCAAATTAGATGTTCGATCGATGGAACTTGGAGTCACACGAGTCTTCAAAGGAGGAAGACATCATTGAGGTGATTTGGAATAAAGGTCCTATGAAGGAAGGGAGGACCATGATTCGATATTTGATCTAGGGGTATCTCGAACAATAATTGGGATTCGATTCTTCAAAGGAAGAATCGAATCCGAAAAGGTAGTTTGGATTTGAATCGAGAAGAAGAAGAGAGGGGGAACTGAATAATAATTTGGATCGAAGCATCCAAACCATACCATCGACTATGAGCTAAAGGTGTGGAACAGGGTACCCGAATGGGCCCTCTACCACAAAGAACCAAACGAGGTTTAGTTGTAATGGGAATATTTTGATTTGAATTACTAAATCTAGGTTCCGTATTGTAGTAAGTGTGAGAAACCGCACGATATTCAGTCATAATTGGCATTAATTAAGCACAAATGTCTAGATCTAAATAGTGTGATGGAACTCCTTCAAAGGGTAGAAGGCTCCATATCAATTCAAGGAAGCATAATGACATCCAACTAGACATTTTTATAAGTATGGAGCTGCATTTGTGATTTTATGAAGAAGGTATAAGGAAAATAGACATTGTGATGATGCAATCTTGATGAGATCAAAGGGTTTGTCCTAGAAAATAAGTTTTCTAGATGAATAATCACAAGGAACAATCATGCAAGTGTGAAACACAAAGCCAATCAACAAGGAAATACACCATATGCAAATGTGTGTGCAAAGTGATAGTTTGATGCAAAGATGATCAACAAAATGTTAATGCTTAAGTCAAGTTCAAAATGAACAAGGCATAAGTATTAACAAAGCATAAGTATGACTCCCAATCAAAGGATACCACGACAAGTTCAACAGCCAACAAGGCCTAAATGTTAAAGGGTGAGGTTTACACATGTAAGCTACATAACCACACCAATTGGACATGTTAATCAAGTTTCACAGAGAAGCAAGATATTAGTGTCAAACTGGTATCAAAACGATGTAAACAAAGTAAGAAACACTCTTCAATATTTTGGACAATGTTTGAAGTCAAACTAAGTCAAAGTATACTAAGGATGTGCTAAAATGTGTGTAGCATAACACCACAATGCGGATACTTAGATCACGTTTATGAAAAACACGACATAAGTATCTTAATTGTGTTGAGACAATATGAACAAGGTAACATGTCAAAGGGAGATCAATTGATGAATCAATCCTAACTATGATGATGATCTTGAAATCAAGATCAAGTGGCCATCAAAGATATAAGGACGCATCCATGCACTTTAGACATTTAACAACTCAGCCGCAAACATGGATGAGCATAAACGGACAAAAAAGTGGTGAACACTATCTATGAAAACACTCCCGAAAGATGCCTTCTATTGTCCCAAATGGGAAACAAGAATGCAAAGGTATAGATCAAAAGATGAAAAATAAACTAAGTGCCACTTGGGTAGAGCTTCATTGTCCGAAGGTGAGAAAGAAGCTAAGCTAAGTGAAACATCATCTAATTTCCATGATGAAAGGAACTTAGATCCAACTTAAGTGGATTCTTTTCCTTGTTCGAAAAACAAGGTTCTGAATCCAAACAAGTTATCACTTCGTGATGGCCAAGATGTGACAAAGGACTAGTAAAGTGGGCCTCAAGACAAAATGGCCTCCTTAATAAGATCTCTCAACTAGGTGTTACAAAGTCGTCTAAGAGCGGGCATGATTTACCCAAAAAGTCACACTGACTAATTTGGGAGTATCTCAGCTTTGCCCCCTTCAAGTACAATGGGCACTAATTGCATCCATCGTGTACTCTTTCCAGGGTCGCAATACAAACAACTTTGTAACGCTAACTCACAAGGAAAACTAGTCAAGTGGGTAAGTGAGGTGCTTCCTATTTCATCCACAAGGTTACACAGTGGTGGACTACTTTAGGGTTCTGACCTACCACGCCCATTGTTATAGCTTAAGTTGTTATGCCAAAGTGGTTACATTCGATTAAGTAGAGAGGGACGTACCCTTTTCCAAAACCTGCAATACAGTGTTTTGAATATGGTGTGTTTTTTTATCTTTTAACTTAAATGTGGTTTTAAGTGGCACACCATTTAGCAACCTGCGAGAACACGTGTATTAGAAGTTTGTGTTTTTGTCTTCGACACCTTTCTTTGACAAGCATTTTGGGTCCTGCAGACAACAAGTTTTAGTAATTTCCCAGTTCGTAGATTAATGTCAAGAAAGAGAACTTTACACTTTGCTTTTGATTCCTAAGATCACCAAAAAGGCGTGAAGGAAGAGCATATGCAATGTGAACAAGTCCTACTGAAATCATATGAAAGTTTACTTTGTCCTTTATAAAATAAGTGTTTTTGAGCATTTGATATAAGTTTGGTATAAGTGTTTTTGATATCCAAGATCACTTTTTAAGGCACGAGGAGAGAGCATACGCACTTTTACAAACTCAGTTTTAGGCTAAAAACTAAAAAAAACACTTAACTATGCAAACTGAAAGATCAAAGAAGAACTCTATTTTTAACTTGTTAGTCTTAGAAATTTTGCAGAAAAGACCAGAAAAATAGATTTTGTAGATTATAGAAAATTTTCCAATCTTTACACAGACACCTGCGTGCCCAAACCGACACCAACACTCTCAAAACGACATGTACGTGCCCAACTCAACGTATACGCATGCAGATGAAAATTAGTGAAAGCCAGTATATCAAAACATAGACGCTTGCAACTAGACAGAGACACTTGCATATTAACGCGGATGCTTAGGTTTTGACAAGTACATGCCCAAGCATAAAACAAAATTTTCAAATTTTTACAGTCAAACCATTTTATGCCTACATAGCCAGAGAGGGATACATGGCCCGGATGAGAGACGCGTGCTGTCCTGTAAAGACAAAAATTTACAAATTTTCACACAATCAAGCCCCTTGACAGACATGCGACCAGAGAAGTAGATACACGGCCCAGATGACGGAGATGCTGGCACGTCCCTGTAGAGGTGAAATTTACAAATGATAAGGACTATCAGATAGGTACATGCCTATTCTGATGGAGACATTGGGGTTTCAACATGTATGCACCCCTTGTTAACACCTACACGCACCCTGTGAAAAACTTGCAAAACTCACGAATTTTCAAATTTTCAAGAGCAAACAGGTTAGTGGTTAGTCAAAGTGTCCTATTTCTATATCAAACCCACAAAATGCATGTAAATGAAGGTCATTTATCTAGTGTTAGAAACAGAAATGAGGAAATAACAAGTGATTTGACCCAAAAACTTGAAAATGAAATTTGAAGAACTCAAAAGACCTCCATTAATGGAGGATGGACATAAGTGTCCCACCGGGCATGCCAAATGTGTTCAATGAAAGGTTTTGCAAAGAGCTATGGATATGGGGCAAGACCCCAAAGCTTTGTGCAAAGTCCCTCAATGGACCATATGATAAGAAATGAGCAAGGAATCTTATTTACATGTATTAAAACTTGAAATAAACAAGAAATCTAATGAATAACATTAACCTTTGTTCTTGAAAGCTTAACAAAATATGCCTACTAAATACTTAATCAATCAGTTTTGTTGTTTACTCCATGAGGGTGAATGAATCTCACTAAATGGCTACATGTCCAAGTTTAGCTATTCCATTACTAACCTAACATGGGTGCAAGATGAAGCTATTTTAACAATGGATGACCCAAGATCAAATGACTATTAGCTTGGCTAATGCAAATGAGCTCTTAAGCTTTCTTAGGCTTTTTTGGCTTTGTGTTATATAAAGTTGTCAGTTTGAATGGGTAGGCTTAGCCTTGTATTTATAGTTTTCCACTTGGGAGAGATTGGAATTTGGGTGCATGTGGGACTAAAGCTCAAAAGGTACTTTTAGATTAGATTAGGATAAACATTCTTTCGGCTTAGTTAAGTTTGGTTTAGGCTAGTTAACTAGGGTTTAGGCTACTTAAACTTTGATGAGCAAGTGATTAGAGACTCATTGAGAGTTGAGAGGGGTCTAGATAACCAATTGTGCTGATAGATAGCTTACGAAGCCAATAGAAGTGGTCTAGAGAGAACTAGGGAGGTTATGAATGGTCAAAAGGAGGAATGTTTAGCTAATAAGAGAGATATTAGTCAAACAAGTTGATTATAGGAGGAATATGACCGAGAAGGTGTCGTAAATGGGCATCCGAGAATGGAGCAAAGAATGGGGAATTAACGAAGTGTCGTCAATCGATTGAATTGGATGAAATGCTAAGTGTAAGCATATTTTAGGTGTCTACAGTCATAACCACATGTATCCTCTTGCTAAGAGCATCTGCAACCACATTCTCCTTCCCCTTCACATGCTCTATCTCCATATCATACTCACAAAGAAACTCCATTCCATGTTGCTGATGAGCATTGAGATTGGGCTACGTGAAAAGGTGGCGAAGACTTAAATGATCAGTCCTGAGTGTGAATCTCCAGCCAAAAAGGAAATGTCTCCATCGAACCAAGGCGTGCACAACTGTTGTAAGCTCAAGAACATGAGTCAGATAATTGAGCTCATAATCTTTGATTTTGCAAGACTCAAAGGCAATTACTCTTCCCTCCTGCATCAACACACCTCCAAGTCCTACCAAAGATGCATCCGTGTATATGAAAAACTCACACCTGCAAATCTGGAACTGCAAGAAGAGGTGCTATTGTGAGGCATTCCTTCAGTGTCCGAAGGCCTACTCACATCTTTCTAACCAAAAAAACTTCTTCCCTTTCTACTGAAGGGAAGTGATGGGGTGCGCAACCTGAGAAAAGTCCTAAAAAAATATCCTATAATATCCTACTAAACCCATGAAGTTGTGCACCTCTGTCACACTAGTGGGTGTTGGCCAATCCATAATAGCTCGAATCTTGGAAGGATCAACTATGATACCTTCCCTAGAAATGATGTGGCCTAAATACTGCACCTCTATTTGAAAGAACACACACTTCTCTCCAGGTTCCCGTAAAGCTGTTGTTCATGAAGACACTAAAGAACCTGGAAAAGGTGCCCCTTGTGCTCCTCACGCATACGTGAGTAAATCAAAATTTCATCTAGGAAGATGAGCACAAAGTGATATAAGAATGTTCGAACACTCCATTCATCAAGCTCATGAACACTGCATGGGGCATTTTTCAAACCAAAAGGCACCACTATGAACTCGTAGTGGCCATATCTCATATGGAAGGTGGTCTTATGAATGTCTGCCTCTGTAATCCTCAACTGATGATAACCTAAATTAAGGTCTATCTTAGAGAAAATTGTGGCCCCCTTCATCTAATCAAACAAATCATCAATGTGCGGAAGGGGGTAACGATTCTTGATCGTTACTTTGTTCAGCTGGCGGTAATCAATACACAACCACAGAGATTCATCCTTCTTCTTTACAAAAATCACCGGTGCACCCTAAGGGGATACACTAGGATGGATTAGGCCTTTCTCCAAAAGGCCCTCAAGCTACAACTTGAGCTTGCAGAGCTCAGGGGTAGTCATCCGATAAGGTGCTCGTGAGATAGGCTCTACTCTCAAAACCAAATCTATGTGAAAATCTATCTCACATGGGGGTGGTAACCCTAGTAGCTCCCCTGGAAAGACATCTAAAAACTCTCTCAATATGGGATGGTCATCAAGCGATGGTCCACTAGACTCATCCTCCGATCGGTCACTAACTGTGACAACATACATCTGAAAACCCCGTCACACACACCGCTTAAGCTGCATGGTAGAGATGGTGCAAATGGAAACGGGTCTCCTAACCCCTACTATCACTGACTCAACTCCTAGATCATCTACACATGATATAATCTTATGGTAACAATCCACCCTAGCTCTGTGTGCTAGATAACTAGTCCATGCCCAAGATGACTCCATACAAACCCAATGGGAGGATACGAAGATACAAGGTAGTGGTGAAGGGTCCTAAATCCACTACACTCTCCTTAACAAAAGATTCTACTGAGACCTTGGTTCCAGAAGCCATCTCGATGTCCCAACTAAGACCCTTCCTAACTGCCACCATCCTGCATCACTCTACTAAAGACGGTGCAATAAAAGAATTAGAAGAACCAAAATCAAATAGAATGGAGGTAGGAACATCACCAATGCTACCTATCATCTCAATCACTGTATTGTGGTGCTCAGGCTGGTGGTTCTCGACTACTGCATAGATCTAATGACCGTGCCCCATGTCACTAATAGTAGGATATGAGATATGTGTCTTACCCTTGTTACTAGGGTTCCATGGGAACTCTCTCCAAAAATGTCCCATAACACCTTAACCATAACAACTTCTCGATCCTCTCCCATGAATAGTAGCTCCACTCTGTACTCTAGAGGTCTATGTTGTGGATCCCAATGATTTGGCTATGGACTATTGAGGTCTCTACTTGCGAGATCCTATTGAGTGAGCTCTCGGTGCACCCTATGTTCTAATGGGACCCCTAGGAGGAGGCCCCATACTCTACCCCCTCTGAGCATCGAATCTCTGTGGAGGCCTGTATGGTGGGCGGGTTTGCTTGCTTATGTTGTTGCGGCCTAAAAGACGATTGTGCTAAACCATGCCCACCACGAGGAGGAGGAGATGACCCCCTCAACCTGTTGTCCTGCATTTTCTAAATGTGGCTCCGCACCCTATCTCTGGCCTGTTGTGTTTTCCCCGAGTCTCCTCTGCTATATAGGCCTTCTCAACGGCCTCAGCTAATGTCTGCAGAAAGTTGATATGCACCGCACCACCCAAATCTACATTTAAGCCTTAGATAAATCTGTGGATCCATACCTTCTCATCCTACATGTAGTTGACATACTGGAGTAGATCTAGAAATCAACTCTCATACTTAGCTACTATCAAAGATTCTTTTCGAAGGTCATGAAACTCATCTATTATCTGTTGTATAAACCTCCATGATAAGTACCTGCTCCTGAACCACTCCTCAAAGAGCTCCCAGGTAACCATCTCTGAATAAATGTGGAGCTTCTGCTCCTTAATCCTCCACTAGACACTAGCTCCATCCCTTAGAAGATGGATCACAACATGAACTTTCGTGTTGCTAAAACAAGGGAAGAGCTTGAAGCACCCACTCAAGCTCACCAACCAGGCCTCTGCCTGAAATCCACCTGTGTCACAGAATAATGAGATGGTTGTAGCTTCAAGATCTCCCTGATATGGTCTGTAACTATAGTCTAGTGACCCCTAGGCCTCTCTACATGCTCATTTCTAAGCCTAGGGATTTGAGACCTATCCTTGTGTCCAGAAATCTGGCCTCCCTGTCCCCTCTATGGTGACTCTTCTCTCCCTAAATCCACACAGGATTTCTCTCCTCTATGCTCCTCACTGTGTCGAGGATATACATGAGCCTTAATGGATGGCTCCCTATCATGTCTGGCTAACCATCCTCCTACGGACCCTCCACGTAAAGCAACATTAACATCCTGAAGCGTCTATAAAATATGAGGTAGGATGGTTGCTATAGTATGATCTAGAGGTGGCAAGTCTAAGTCTATGTGAAAGGACCCCTCATCTTGTCCGCACCTCCTACACAGACCAAGGCGAGAGTTAGTTCATTATTCTAGGTTTTATTCAGTTTTCCATGTTTACTAAAATATGCAATTTTCAAACAAAGTTGTTTTCTAGATTTAAAAGTGTGCTAGGTTTAATATTGCACTAGGTTTAGTGTTCATGTCTCAAGTTTTCTAGTGTGCCCAAGGGTCCAAGCTTTGAACCCATGGCTCTGATACCAAGTGTAACGCCCACTAAAATGACCACTTGAGACCCAAGAACAACCTAGGTTTAGATAGAAAAATTATGGAATAATTTTTTTCTTTGAAAAGCGTGACCACAACCAAGCTTCAAGCAACAGTTGTCACAACAAAGATTTAAAGTCAATTAAAATTTAATAAATGAAATTTCCCATTATGACAACAATTAGATCCACATTACAAAATTAACGAGTATAATGAACCCAAAAAAAAGTTAAAATTCTCTTAGGTGTTAATTTAATAAAAAATTAAATTAACACTATGTTTAAATGTTCCTTAATTAATTTTAGAGGGTCAAAGGGCCCAAGCAATTAAATGCCCAAGGTTTTTAATTTCACTAGGTCTAAACAATAACCAAGGTTCTTATTTACATGGGATAGAAAACATTCTCTTATCCCCTAACGTGACCCTTCAAAAAGGTCAACCCATGCTCTAGAGTTAAACATTTAAGTTAAAAAGGGGTAATTTCCCACTTACCCACTCTCAGACTCATCCTTACACTTCAACCTAATTTTTCACATATTTAATACACTTAATGTTTCAAAAATATTTCCATTAGATAGGAAATTTCTTTCCTTTCCAATGATATAAAGAAGTTCTCCTAACTCCTCATATTTCTCCTAACTCCTCATATTTCCCAAGGCGGATCGGGCGGGGAAGAAAATTTTCCCAAGCTGCAAGGGACACGTGGCATGTTTTTAAGCCCATGTGGGAAGGCGGGTCGTTGGAGGTAATTTGGATTTTAACTCTTTTTATTTGAAAGGAAAGGTTCAAAAACCCCCACGCCTCTGCTAATGCCCAGGGATGCCACATGTCATGCTCAAAGTTTCCATCGGGAAGCGGACCATCGGGGAAAACTTAGAAATATTATCATTTTGGTTTAAAAGTGCAAAGGTTAAAAACAACCCACACCTCCATCGACACTTGAAGAAGCCATGTGTCAGACCCACGGTGTGGTGGGGAAGCGGACCGACGGGGAGACTTAAGATTTTCACCCTTTTCCTATAAGGTAAAGTTTGAAAGTGCGGTCTTGCGAACCCGTGGAGGCATTTTCCCAAAAGTAAATTGGTTGGGTTGCGGGGCCATGGAGGAATTTTTGACTTTTTGCTTTTTTTTTGCAAAAAGTGCCTAAGTAATTTTCAGCGGGTTTGATTTACAAAAAAATCCCTATTTTTTAAAAACTAAGTGAAGTAAAAACTTTAGAAGGCCATAACTTTCTACTAAAAGCTAGGATTTGGGAAAATGAGTACTTTTGGAAGGGCTCAAACTCCACTTTGCATAAGAACCTTCAAAATTCATTTTTGACAACTTAGGTGGGTGATTTTTTAGTAAAATGTCTTTCCTACCATTAAAATGTGAATTAAACCTTCTCAACAACTAGACTTGATTCGATCCGCCATTATTTCTTCTTCAACTTGCCAAACAGACATGGGGAGTTGCACTTGACCAAATTTGAATGGATTGCAGGGTTCAATTGTTAATGGTTGAGTTGTTTAAACAAAATTCTTTTCTCTTTTCTCTGCAAGTCATTTTTCTGCCTCTAGCTCGATTAATGAAGTTCTAAGTAAATTTCAACGGTAACAAAAACTAATATGAAATGCGTTTTTGATCTTCCTTAGCTTGTAATTAATGTTTCAATTTGTCTTTCATTGTTGCAAGGTACTCTGTATGTTTTTCTGACAATAATTTCAATTTTTTATTTTTTTACAATAAATCAAAAATAGAAATCATGCTTAAACTCAAATGGATCCACTTTTTGTGATCATCCTCTAAATATTTAAATTCATTCAAATCTAATTTACAAAGTTTAAATTTACTTCAATCCATGCGTGAAAACCCAAAATATAGTTCTACTTTCAAAACATGCATTTCGAATGAAATAGAGAAATGTAATATTTCTTCATATGTATTTCTTTTTTAATTTTCAAACAGAGATTTCACAATATATTTTAAACACAGGTTTCAAATGAAAACCATACCATTTGTGGTAATTAAAACAACTTCTATTGAACTCTAATAATTCTTTTACAACTTCCTTTTTCATTCATCAAATACAACTTACAGAATATACATCTTTCACATTCGAATGTAGATTCCATTTTCAAAAAGAGCAACTTTCCACCAAAAATAATATTACAATGCCATCCACTTAAAGTGATGTTTTTTTTTAACAAGGAAACCCCAAGGGGACTGCCAAATTTTTCTTCATCCTCAGCTCTAGAGGCCACACTCTCCACCCAACCAATAATTCCAATGAAGAGGAGAAGTCGTCGTCCTCATTGGACCCTGAGCCCCAACCAAAAAGCAATAAGAAATGTATTCCAACTCATGGCAACAAACATACTTCAACAACACAAAAATAATTTTCACAAATAGAACACGGTCTAAAAACATCTGCAGATTAAATGTATTATGGAATATGAATGGATTATGAATACATTTGACACATTGTTAAATGAAATATGGAATAGACCTAAGTGCACATATCCATAGGACACCTAAGTGTAATGCACAAGAGATAAGAGAAGCAACAATCAAGAATGAATTGATTGTATTAATAGAACCAATTGTAATAGGAAAAGTGATGTGTTGATATTAATAATTAGAATTTAATGAGAGATTATTTGTAGAAATTACAAGAGATTGAAGTAACATGAGAGACTAAATATTATCCTTGTTTTGTGGATCAACCTAGACACGCAAATATGTACTTGATTAATAGAGATAGGAATAGATAATTATCGGAAATATGCATTTCATTTATATCAAAGTCATCGAAAGTGATCATATGTGTAGAAGTTGATGTGTTAATGAAAAATCCAATCATTGCATCCGAAGGGTAGTCATAGGAAAAAATTGGTTGCACAACATGATAAGTATTATGCACTTTTGAATTAGATTTTTCATTATTATGCTTAGGAAGTGGATCATTGAATATTTTCAATTTGGTGTCATTAGTGGTTGGATTAGAAGATTATGTGGAATCATCCCATTCAATGGCATTAGAGTTATTAAGATCTTAAATAACATGATGAATTTTGATACACCTATCAATTAAATGACCAATACATCTATGATAATTGTAGTAAGATTCAGCTTGAAATTCTCACTTTGAGGATTTCTTGTATCAACCTTAAATGGAAAAGGGCGAGACATGAGATTACACTCAAGAAATTATTTCAATTCAATGTGTGAAACACAAGGTAAGAAATAAACTATCGCTATGCAGGTCGTAATTGTAGCTTAGTAGGTTGATAAATAATATTAACAATGTCCTTAAAAGTATCCTTATCATCATTAATTTCTCCTTTGAATGTGTATTTACTTGGAAACTTGGCATAAATATATTTGGAGTACTATCAAGATACTTGAGTTTGTTCATATATAACAACTTAGCTTCATGATGTTTGAGTATGCGACATAGGAGATTAATTGATCAAAAATTGTTGAATATGGTCAATTCTTGCAAAGGAGTAAGCAAGCTTTTGGCTAGTTCGCAAGAGGTTCATTGGATCCTAGTTTAATTTTGGATAGTTGTTCATATGATATCTTAGTACTGATATTCATAGAGAAATGAGTAAGGAATGCATTGGCTAAAATGTAAAATATGTTACCGAATGGACATCATATAGCCATCTCATAGCATAGTAATGTAAGCTTCAAGGAAATAATTTAGCCAATATTGTAAGTTCGTCAACGTATTCAAGATATGCAATGTGAAAGGATCAAAGGTGCTCTGAGGGTCACCATGTCCATTCAAGGTGGGAAGCTTGGGTCGACAAAGTTAGGAGGAAGCAGATAAGAGGAGATGGTGGTTGTAAAAGGGAAATGAAGGAGGAGTGAGGAATCTAGAGATGGAGAGGAATATGAAGTAGCTTGTTGTAATAGGTAGATTTGGGATTGTAAATCATGGTATAATGACACTGGGTCGAAGTTCTGAAGAGGAGTTATATCGTGTGTGAGAAGTAATGAGAAGGGTAAAATGGTTTGTAGGTGTAGGCATAAAATTAGGGACAATAGACGTAGGTGGAAGATTGGTGGCCGAAGGAGGTGTAGGTGTCACAATAGGAATGGAAGTACCATTGGAGATTGGAGGGTTGAGATCAACTAATCATTTGGCCTCATCAAAGACAAAGTGAATAATAAGAGATCTATGTCTTAAGGGTGTTTAAAAGATGAGTATTGAGTTTATGGATATCTACGTCAATAAAGGGGTCAAAAATCTCATCCATGGAAGAAGATGAGAAGAATATTCAAGGAGAAGTGGGGTTCACCAAATTATTTAATCTAAATTGAATTAAATCCTATTTCAGAGAAACTATTGTAACAAATGATATTTAGGTGATAAATTACAGTAAAATCCAATAAATAAGCATGCAACAATGTATAACCCTAATTAAATGAGAAAGGAAGATGACTTAGCTGATTCTATGCAATATGTGAATGATCAAGATTGTGTATATGTTGGAACAGTCAGGAACAAAATCATAATGGATCATAGAGGCTTTTGGAACTCAAAATTATACAGGATAGAAGTGCCAATAGGAGGACAGAGCCCCCAGGTGCACTAGTGAGGGATTTGGGCACTTGTGTCTACTTAGGTGCTCAGTGTATGACTTTTTATAGATCAGAAGGTCTTCACTTAAATATTTGATTTTTCATTTTGACTTTTTGTTATTGTTCCGATTGCACATGTAATCTACAAAACAAATGTTGACCTACACATGTCCACAAACCACATCAAATATAATAAAAATATGTATAATGTGGATTCAAACTAACCCCGACAGTCACTCGAAGAGTGAACTTACGAGAGAGTGCTACACTACATCTTAGACTCCATGAAGTTCTTTGTGTGTGTATATGATTTTTATGTTCCCTAGGTTTCCTTTGTGTAAGTTGCATGATGATAGTGGGCTAGATATAGATTATACCATGTATGCAGAATGTGTCGATGGAATAGAATGAACAACCATCCTATGTTTTGTATGCATACCAATGCATCCCTTGTCCCTCGTATGAGTGTACTAGATGCATGCTTAGTAATTCTCTTTTCCTTTGTGAAAGCTTAGGTGATGATAGATAATGCTTATAATGCATCTCCATTGATTTAGAAGAAGTAACTAAGTATATATATGATTCCCTTGTTTGGGTTTCACAATTTACAATCAAAGACCGACCCAAAGTGTAAAAAGTTGACCAAGAAGTGAAAAGGACCCCAAAGAGTAAGAAGAAGATAAAGAAGGACATGGATGCCCATAAGGGACATGAGTGTCTAGCCACTTCTATCCTAACTAGGCGCTAGTGTTCAAGGACATAATGGATAAATCATTCGGGTGTTAGCAGAGTTGTAAGATTGTTAAGATTAGTAAAGTGTAAGAGATAAAGCAATCACAATGCCAAAGGGAGTTTTCAACTACTAGTTTTCTTGCTTAGGAATCATGTATATATTAGTATGATTTAGGACCTAGAAATGTACCCAAGTGTATAGATTTGGTGTCTACTGTATGGACCGTGTAAGATCACCAAGTTTTTTAAAACTTCACTATCTTAGAAGCCACATAGAAATACCTCCAAGGTATGGGACCTTGGCTTCTTGGGATAAATCTGCGAAAAATGCTAACTTCCTCCCCTATCTAATTTCTAATGTTAACTCTAACCTACATTAGTCTAAGAAATATGAAGTATAAAGTATGAAATAAAAGAAATTGGTGATACACTAGGAAATAAGGGATCAATCTCCTTGAGATAATGACAAGAGGAAAAATGAAGTGCAAAAAAGGAAGAAAAGAGCCACAATTAACCTTGCATTTAAATTAGACTCTTAGTCCTTGCAATAGTAACACAGTAAGATAGTACTTTGCAAACATAACTTGCACACAACATGAAATCGAAAAAAAGAGACAAGATGACAAGAATATAAGATAAAGAGTAGAAAAGAGCCACAATGAACAACATATTAATGCCTAAAATTATGTGCGGTCTATTAAAGCCAATAAGAAGGTAGTGATCATTATGCCAACTCAAATCATAGGTCTACAACTAAGAATGTTTGGGATCCAAAATGGGCAAAATAACCTCACATTCAAGAGAGGATTTTTTTACAAAAAAATTGAGGTGCTAGCATAGAAAAGAATTAAGAGAGAGGAGAGACAAGGAGAAAAAGAGAAAATGATCATGAAGATTATGAAGAATATTTTTCCCGACACTTATCTCTTCCACTTAGATTTTAAAGGTTCACAAAGTTTTCCAATAGGAATGATCCACCACAAACCACTCCTTAGCATATTCCAAGGTATATTCAATGTTGTCATGATGATACCAAGCCATAAATGCACAACTTGAGAGATATTTTACCATAAACCCTATCAAAACCCTTATGGAAAGCCAACTTATTTGATTTGATGCCTTTACTTAGTAGAACGAGAAGATTTTATTTTTCAAGATTATCCCTTAGAAGAACATCAACATTTTTCCAAGAAATCAGAATGACAAAGAATTAGGTTGTTTGTTTCTCAAACAGTCATGATTTCACCTTTTAGACCACTATATCATGTCATATTTTGTTTAAATACTTGTTCAAGTTTGTTAACTTCGTATTGGCATGTCTATAAGATATATTTAGATCAAAGGCATCATTTGGAAAAGATTAGAGTGACCCAAAAGCATTGATAAATGATATGGGTAGCATTAAATTGAGAAACATGTGATGGAACCTCCTCAAACTTCTTCCGTGGAATTCTTCTTGATACTTCAACCATCTTCTCTAAAAGAAATCTCAAATTACAGTTCTTTTCAAGACCTTTGTATTGATGCCAAGTGTAGTCCAAATGGATCCTTGAGTCAAAAGATACAAGAAAACCAGACTCTAGTTCGTGCTACCATGTTTGATGCTCTTGAGATTAAATATCAACTAAAATAAGACATCAATTTTAAGCTCATGAAAAGTGCCACTATAGCTAGTTTGAAGAAGCTTTGCCACATGTAATCTAGTGTCATGTGTTGACTTCTCTAAATCTTGATATCTCGTGGTTTGCTATCTTGAAGTACCATGTGGGTCCTACCTACAAACAACAGTTGGTCTTATATATTAATAAATTGATAAACACAACACAAATTAATAAACTTAAAATAAATAAACTAAAAATGATACAGGGACACAATTAAACATGGGCAATGGGCATAAAATTTATTGGATTTGCCTTATTTAATTTGCAGGTGCATATTGAAAAGGTATACAACGGCTCAAATATTTGTGTTTATCTGAAAAATCGATTCATGGGGTGGTCCCCACGTCAATATTCACAACAAATTGATTAATTATTTGATTGAAGCTACACTAAAATCTCTTTCCTACCGTTAATGTCATTCAAAGCCCTAATCCAAAACTCCTTAATTCCAATCTTCATTTTGTATTCACGCATCGCTTTTCAGTCGCAAAGAGTGTCCTTCTGCGGAGATCTGAAAGGTGAGTTTTCATTTTTACACAGTAAATTAATGATTGATTTTGTCTGAGACTAGTATTTTTAACAGGTTGAGCTCATGCTTTATCTCCCTCCACTCATTAATGAACATTTTTGTAAAACTTTATACTGAATTTTAGCTTTAGGTTTTGACATTTTCAGCCAAGATTCGACAATTGACGGAAATCGCAAGAATATTTACACTTCTGAATTTAATTAGAATGGAAAATCCTGATTGCAACCAAGGATATTCAACCAGATCTTTCTTTTCGTGGCAAGGAGCCCGTGGAGTCGAGGAACGGCTTGAAATTGCGGGTATGTGTATCTCATTGCAGCGAAAACCCTCTTTTGTTAACTTTGCAGCTTCAATAAAATAAAATAAAACTCTGATTTCTGCAAAATCTCAGATTCCCGAAGAAAATCGTTAAGCGAAGATGCAGCGCACCAATGAATAAGCGAAAGGCCGTCAAGAATTTTGAGAATGCAATGGAAAGCATGCCAGAGTTAGTCAGTGAATCAGAATATGACACTGAGGGCTTTTTGCCGTGGTTAGAAACGGATTGTAATTGTCTGATTAAACGGCCAAGGCTCTGTGCACCTGCCAAAATCTCCATTACAGAAGATACTTGTGCGCCAATTTTGTTCAAGAAAGGCATTCTGAAGTCTTCAAACCCTGGTAAAAGCGGCGGCCGATCATTTTCCTCTCGTTTTGATGCAGCGAAGCCGTTGTCCCCTGTAAAGGAGTCGGAGAATAATGATACTGATGCCGTTGATTTTGAAGTAGCAGCGATTCTTCTGGATTTGGCATCTTCAGATCAGCCAAACACAATTAATGCAAGCCATGAAATCATACCAGAAACACCGCAGAAGCTGTTAGCGTTAACTGGGATAAAGAAGAAATCAAATTGTCTCTCAGATGCTTTTTCATTGTCGAGTTCCAAATGCTGGCCTGAACAAGAGTTCAATCCTCTATGCTATTTGCAGCACATCTTTTCGCCTAGGTAGATTTCTGACCTGCATGAGAAAAATCCAGGTACGAATTCGTCATGCTTATAATCAATAAAATTTAGAATTCGTCATGCTTATAATTAATAAAATTTAGGGTAAATTGTGCATAAATATGTGTTGAGGACGTGTAAAAGCATGTGAATTCAGCTATTTATATGGCAGGATGTCAAATTATTGCGAAAAAACGAACAGAATGACTGAATTTAGGGTAAGATAAGAGTTTTAGCGGTCTGTTAGATCAAGAACAAGTTTCTTGAAAAAACTGTGTAGCAAACTTGTGATCAAAATTTTAGAATTTTCTCCATCTGGATAGAGTGTGAACCGAAACTGATAAAATTTTCTGCTAAACAGTTTTCCTGAAAGCTTGATTTTTGAGAAATGAGTGTACATTGTGCTATTATTATTGCTAAGCATTTAATTTTTCACAGACACAAACTCAATGATTCAATTTCAGGAGTCTTGTACGACACTAATTGTGATTACTGGACTTAGAGAAAAGTTTCCAAGGAATACCTGTAAAATATGGTTTTGTTAAAAATTGCGGAAATTTAACAATGTCTGTAGATATTATCAAACTGAAGAGATTCCGAATTTTTCCTTAATTTGATAGAATGTTTAAACTGAATTTGCAGGATTTATGATTGATTATGTCTGGTACTCGAGACAACTTTACCAGAGATGGTGTGTCGAGAAGTTTGCGAAAAGGAAGTCTATGAATTTGTTCAACCCTGTGCCACTCCGAACTGTTGTTAATGCTAGTTTCGCTGCTATTTTGGCGGGTGACCGAAATCCGATGTAATTATTTCTGGAAGCCAGTTTATTAAACATATGTATACAGGCACATACAAGTTATCTCTGTGAATTTTTTCACACAAAAAAATATTTAACAGCATTGTATTTATGGAGGAAGGTGAATAAATTATGATGCAGAAGAATGTATCATTTGAAGGGTAATACAGCTTAATCTTAAGCAGCTACAGTATCTTTGTATGATTTTCAAGGAAATAAAAGATTTTGTTTTTTTATATGTTTCCTACCAGCTTTGTTTGCTTGAAAGGACCTACTGTGGAAAGGACCCAGCAGCAGTTTTAGCGGAAAAGTGGTGTGTGTTACGCTGAAAGAACAAACAATAATGGCAGCATACTTGTACAAACACCTCAGCTGCACTAGTAGAAACATTATATAAATAATTAAACAAGGACATGCTCATGCCCACCTGCCATATTATGTGCTTTCCTCATCCTCTTTTCAATGCATTTAAATTATTTGTTCAAGATTTGTGCTAATCACACAAGGTAGAGGCATATGATTTGAAAAAGCCAAATTCAAAAATCATATGTTATAGCTGCACATCTCTATCTCTTTTCTTGTATTTATAAGACTTTGGGATGTGGTTCAGACAAGAACTTCAAACCCAGATGTTAATTTTTCAAACTCGATATTGTTTTATAAGAAAGTGTAATACGTGATTTGTGCATCTATAAGGTACAAGTCTTTAAGCTATTGTTTTCCGCATTGAATAGTTAAGAACGGATAAAGACATCTTGGTTATGAAGGTGAAAGATTATTTTTCTAGATAATGAATCGTATTTCTTATTTGCATGATTATGTTTTTATTCAACATTTTTTTTTCAATTTTATTATGATTCGAGAGAGGTCAAACGGAGTAAGATTTTTTACACGCATTCTATATAGCAAAGGTAATGATATAGAGTCGAACTAATGCATTTAAAATAAAAATGAAGCATGTTTTAAATTATTTTGTTGCAATGGTTTTTACACATTCATGCAAACCACCGCACAGATGACATGTGCTAATTATCATCCGAGAGGAGAAAGCAAAGAGATCAACATAACTCTCTACCACCATCGCTAATAGGGATAAACCATTGTTCATCTAATGGATTCCCTTGCCATGAGATAACAACTACTACATTCCAACACACTTCACTTGCAAAGACCTCTGGAAAATTTGTTCGGGCGGGCACATCCGGGAAAACCCGTTGTTCATGTAATCATTGTAAATCGATGAGCCTTCTCTACTTTGTTGTCCCCAGTCAACCCATCAATCGTGGCTCTATATGTGAGCTGATCTCGGGAACGACACCTTCCTGCAACATTTGTTTAAAATTTTAAATAGCCTCTTGGTGATGAGAATATTATAGGTTTGAGTATTCGGATAAGAACCGTCTCTAAACACTTTATCCCAAATCCTTCTAGCCAGATGCAACAAATTAGCTTTACAAAAAGCATCCATCAAAGTATTATTATTATAGCTTTTAACATCAAGATATAGTTCATTTTTCCTCGTTTTCAAAGCCTTGTAGGCTTCCCTTACTATCCCACTCTTACATAACGAAAACACCGAAATTGTACTAAGTGGGCATGTGTTTGATTAATACCTTTTGAATGAAGTCCCAAACAACTGCCAAATCTCCTCCGCTTTCCCACCGCTACAAGGATCCTCAACCAAATTGCAAAAAGTAAGGATGGCAAGAAAATGGCCAGCAGCTACTATCATTGATGAAGAAATTCCAGGCAACATCTATATCAACACCGGAAATTGACCCAATAAGGACATTAAAAACATCTTCATCTAGAGGAAACTTTTCTTCTAATCAATCATGTTATCTCATGTGCTTCCTTAATCCTTTTCTCCTTGACAAGTTCAAATATAAACTCCTTATACTCAATGTGCATAAGGAGCCACACTCAACTTCCTCTTCTACTTCAATACCCTTTGAGCCTCATCAAATATATCCACATCCCTAAGAGCTTCCACTACAATTTCATACACAATGAATTCAGACTTACAACCCCTAGCCCTCAATTCCTCTAGCATCCACCAATCTTCATCAATCCTAGACACCTACTAGAGCCCATACTCACCAATGTAGCAACAATTGAGCCCCTAATCCATGGAACATGGATTTCTTTAGCACCTTCTATAATTTCTAGTGCCATTTTAAGGTCCCCCGACCTCCTAAAAACTCCCAATGAAAATCCCAAACCCAATTGTACTAAACTACACACCCACAGGATTTATTTCAAATTACAACCCTTGGCCAACTCAATATGCCCATCCAAACCAAGGCTACCCATGACAGAACTATAAACACCCACATCTAATCTAGACCCCAAAATTTTCATTTCTTTGTATGTAACGCCGCGAAAAAATGAACGACGACGCTCTAAGAACTTGTTTCCACGAACATATAACCCAAAACAATATGACTAATTTTTTTTTTTTTTGCATGAGGATCAAGATTTAAGAGAACAAGTTTATAATTGCTATATATTTAAATCGGGTCACTTTGTTATTGTGTCAAGGACTGGATGCTGGAAATAGAGTCTAGTTAGGTCACAAAGAGCCTCCCTAATGTTCTTCTCGGCACTAGCATTGTCGCCAAAGCTCGACGTCATGAGCCAGTTATTATCCAAGGAGTCATTTAATCTTGCCTCTAAATAAACATTAAGAGCATGAGTCGGTGAATAATTATTCTCGTGTCATGATCGTAATTCTACAATGAACATTAAGGGGGTGATTAGGTACTCATCTTTATCTATTAATTTTTAATTTAGTATAAAAGGATTGAATTTAAATTTCAAAATTACAAATGAAATATATATTTTATCAAAAATTACATTAAGTAAATCTATATACTTAAACATAAATTTGAAATTTGAACAAAAGGGACAAGAGTTTTAAGGTGGGAAAGCATTCAAATTTAGGTTTGAAATCATGGTTGGGGTGGGTGGCTTTAATGGCCACCTGCCATAAACATTAAACCCTCCCTCCTTTTGCGTGCAAGCTACTCCAACTGGGCCGCATGCTTTTTCCCATTTATTTCACTTTGTATTTTGCAAGTTTTACACTTTACACAGTCGACCTGTTGTTTTAATATGTCCTAAGCTGCGTGGATTTAATGTGGTGATTATAGATGAAGCTACAGACCTGTGAAGCAGGCGTGTTGACTGATTTATTTGGCCTTGGTCGTGTGAACAGAGAATGGTGGTGAGAGGTGAAGATACAGGCTAGAGGGACAGGTGTCTTTCCTCATTCTACTTGGCCCTGGACGCGCGAGCTAATAGGGAGGTTGAAGATGCAGCTACAGGCACGTGGGACAGTTGGGGTTACCTCCACTTTCAAAAGGGTGCAGCGAGGTGTGTTCTTGTCGGGATCCATGGCTGCGGCTGCAACAAAGAAATGGCCAGAAAAGCAAGCGATGCATGACAGAAAGGAAACCCCTTTGAGCGCTTAAAACAAGAAGGTTGTCCAAACTAAGTTGTTATCTGATCAGTATCGAGTGCATCTTCAAATTTGGGATTCGCCCTCAAGATATTTTATCAAAACCGATTAAAGAACAGTGAGAGTGTTATGAGGAGGCCTGATGAATTTATTACAATGATTCTCTAAGGAGACCTTACCAGTTATACGGTGTAGCTCGTGGAGGAGAATCTCATATAGGCGGATCTGTTCCATATCAGAATATTCATGAAGCAGTTTGCTTTCATAGTTATATGATCATTTTGTAGACCTTGGGAAGCGCATAAAATGCTTATACATACGTAGGTTCTATTGCTTATATGTTTACTATTATTTCTTGGCTACAGTTTGTATTAATATACTTAGTTAATACAAAGAAATATTAATAGTATATTGTTATAAATAGAATTTAATAATAGTAAATCCATTAGTTTTAATATTACTTAAATATGAATAATATTTAAAATATTAGTTTCCTTATTAATGAAATGTGGGTAATGAACTTAATAAGCTTAGAAATTTTGCATTAAAATCTCTTTCTACACAATTTAATAGGGCATTGTAAGCGATTTCAAGTAGATTCGATTTCATTTCCTTTTACAATTTGCAAATAGTTTTACAATGGATTCTTAAATGAAGAAAAACATAATAGAGCTAGAGCTTAAATTACTTCATTGGCATATTGAAAGCTATTTAAAAACTTAAGTCTTTCCATCAACAATACAAGAAGAGAAAATGCACTAAAATTCCAACTTTTCCAATACATCTCTTTTAAGTAACAAAACGAAATCTAATATATATATTTTTGTGTAAATTTCCCAACATTCCACAAAAGAGTTCAACAATATTTCCAATAAGTTTTAGAGTAAGAATTACTAACATCCCAACAAGATCAATACACTCATATGAGGTTCCAAGCCAAGTTAAAGGAGAATAAATAGATTGTCTTTCTTTCAACTTTTAATTCCATCCACATTACAACCTTACTAATGAAGTTCAATACAACTTTCCTTCAACATCTTGTTACAACATTTTCCACTTAATGTGGGAACAAATTTACAATAATGGAAGCTAAAATACAAAGCAATATTACACTTTTCCTCCACTCAAGGTGGGTAAAAATACAAGGTGGTTTCACATTGTCATCAACAAGGTTCCAATGCTTCAAACATCAACAAGGTAGCTCCTCCAATAGTTTGCTTGATTCACAAAAAAATAAGGGGAGAGGCAACGCTCTCCTCCCAACCAAGATACCCAATGGAGAAGAGAAGCCATCCTCTCCATTGGCCCCCGAGCCCCAACCACATTACAATGGGAGAAAATCCAACTCATGGCAACTACTAGCTTCCACATAACTAAACATAACATTTCACATGCATTCCATAATCCTTCAAAACAAAAGAATCAACAACTCAACAAGAGGGAAACCATCAAAACAACAAAGTCACAAGGCTTATCAAGAAATCCATAAGAGTAAGACCTATGGGGAGGCCACTTATGCCTCCCAATGGGAATGGGTGCCACCTAAAATCCTCCAATGCAAAACACAATACCCCTAACAACTCTTATGCCTCCCTCAAGTACCCCTTATCCCTCCATCCACTCTTATGCCTCCCTCAACTCTTATGGCTCCCTCAAAGTAAAAACAAGAAGAAAATGCAAGCATTTCTCATACTAGGTGGGCACCCTACCCAAACTCCCTCCTCAAGAAAATGATCTCTTATGCCTCCCTCAAATAAATATCCCCATAGTCTCCTCCCACTCCCAACTTAGGCATTCTACCCATTCCCAACAAGCATTTCAAACAACAACATTCAACACAACATAAATATACATTCATATAACAAAAAGAAACATAATGCAAACAAAGGTGAAGCTCCTACCTTTCCATGGTAGAGCTTGCTCCAAGTATGAAGTCTCAATCCCTCCAAAGATCAAGCAATCATCCACAAGCTCCAACAAAATTCCCACAAGTATCAACAAGCTCCAAAAATCCACAAACTCCTTCAAAATCCTCTCCTCTCCAAAATACAAAAGACTAAAAATGAAACTTCCAACCCCCAAAACAAACAAGAGGATCAAATAAATAGAGAAAGAGAGGGAGGGATGATGTGGCTCCAAATAGGATGCCACCTCCTTTTCCCTCCACTCCACATCACTTGGTCAACCTCATATTCCAATGCACCATTAATAAGTGGTTGAAAGAAAGGAAAGCACCTTACACACTCCATCTAAGCCCACTCCCCCAAAGGACAAAATTAAATTTTGAAAGGAAGTGCAATTAATATTTTATTCTTTTATCCCCCAAAATACCTAAAAGACCCTAAATTTGGCCTTCCAACCCATAGGTAGGGTTGGCATGGGGTTTTAAGAGGTGTGGGACAAGTTTGACTTGTCCCACAAGCTTTCAAATTTGGCCTCTAAGGCCAAATTCGAGTTTCCCATGTGGGGTAGAGTGTGCTACACTCAAAACTCAAACACACATCAATCCACACAAAATCCAAAGTAAATCAAGCCTAATAAATGAACTCTCTTTTGGTCATATCCCTTAATTAGTTTAGGAAAAATTCAAATTAGCTTAAATAAGACACTACAACCCATGGCTAACAAAGGGGTAAACTCCAATCCAAAGAATATGAATAATAACACAAGTAAAATTTCACTTACTAAGAGCAACACATACTAACATAATAAAAAGGAAAAATTAAAACAAAACAACACATGACCCCTAGGTCACAATTTTTCCCTAACCTAATAATTCTAACACACACACAATTACTTGTTGCCATTGTAATGTCCCCAACCACCCAACCTGCCAACTGTACTGGCTGTCATGTTTTTCTACTTTGGCGTGAGACAGTGGGAGTCGGTGGAGTGTTGGGCGCATCTTCCTTTTATTAATTTTTTGATTTGCAAATCTTGATTGACTTCCGTGGCCTGTGTGCCTTCGTCTGTCTTGGAGAATGCGTGTTCTTTCCTGTCTCTTGCCTTGTTGCATTTTCTTCCCCCTTCCTGTGCAACGTGAGTCCAAATATTTCCTTCCTCGTGTGCATGTTTCTTCCTTGCTTTGTGGAGGAGGGCTCATTAGCGAGCAGAAAGTATGGACATGGGTTTTGTTCGTCGTTTCCTGAGGCGTTTCAGGTGAAAAAGGTGCACTATTCCTTTTGCTGGCCGCGTGGGTTTGGTATGGCGGTTTTAGATGAAGCTACAGTCGCAGGCGCGTTACCTCCACTTTCTTTGGGTGCCACGAGGTGTGTTCGAGTCGGGAAACCACAAAAATGACTGCGACAAAGTAAGTAGCCAAATAAGCAGGTGTGTTGAATGTAGTGGAAGCCGTTTTGGGTGCTTCCAGCAAGCGGGTCGTCCATCTACGTTGTTATCTGTTCAGTACCAGATGCATCCTCAGATTTGGGATTCTCCTTCAAGGCGGATCTGTTCTTTATCAGAATATTCACGAAGCACAAACCGCCTTGCCGTTTCACATTTTCCACTCTGCCCGTAGATGAGTATCTGCCTCCTTGTGTCCGATTCTGGTGACTTCGGTCACACTTTGGCTCGTTCCTGTTGGCCTATCAAGCTTGGCTGTATTCAGGATGTTTTGAGCGCTTCCAACAGGCAGACTGTCCAGATATGTTGTTATCTGTTCTATTTCGACTGCATCCTCAAATCGGGATTCTCCTTCAAGATATTTTCATCAAAATCGATTAAGTGACAGTGAGAGTGTTACCAGGAGACCCGATGAAATTTATTACAAAGAATCTCATAGGCGTGGATCTGTTCATTTCAGAATATTCCTGAAGCGCGATTTGCTTTGCTATTATGTGAGCTTCCTCAACAAGTCACTAAGCTGGCAGGCATAAGGGTTTCTGTTGGAATTTTCACACCTTACAAGCTACAGCTGTAATGTTTGCACCGAGAGTTTGATGTTGTCCCCAAATCGATGAAGGATAGAAGAATTAAAAAGAAACTTGGTGAAGTTGGATTAATGGTAATAAAAGGTGCATGCTTTTGTGTTGGTGACAGATCACACTCACAGGCACAGGAGATCTATGCAGTGTTGGAGAGAACGTCTTGGGAGATGAAGGTAGCAGGATACTTGTCAGATTCAGAACTCGTGCTGAGTGAATAGGGCTTTCTCAGAAATGAAGGTCTCGTAATGGTGGAAGATATGTAAAGTGTTTACAAGGAGTTGTGTGTAGTAAGGAGAATGTGTAACACCTTCAACCCACCCTCTCTACATGATGCTGTGAGATTAAGATTAAGATTGACACCGGATGGCATTGGCATTGTATGATTGTAATTGAAGTGTTGGAAATGTGTTTTTTTTATTCAATCTACTTTTATCCCAATGAAAATGTTCTTATGGAGATTATTGGTGCTGCTAAGTGAAGCAGGCTGTAAGCAATGGGCTGCACATTTGCACTATAACAAGGTGCATCATATGGAACTCGCAGCGATAAGAAGGAATCATACTTTTTTTTTCACTTTCAAGAAAGTATTCTTTCTCGAATGTTAAGAGGACTCGGACTATGCTGTTTACTTCATCAAATCTGATGTATGGTATACATCTACGGGATGAAAAGCAAGAAGAAGAGTAGGTGGAGATTGGGAAAAGCAGGAGAGTACTGCTTGAAGGAAATGGAAAGCTACTTGGGTAGAGCAAGAAATTTGAGAAAAAACCCTGTAGTAAATCCAGTGCTAGGAGACTACGAGGAGAGCATCTCTTGATATTTCTTTTCTCCAACTTTGTCATTCTGTATGGTCTTTTTCTCTAGATTAATTGGGTTGTCTTGGCCAAGGGCATCGTGCTTTTATTCGTCACAGACTTTTTCAAGGAGTACTTGGTTGATAACAGCCTTGATGATCTCATAGGACTGCCGAAGCGAGGGAAGATGGAAGACAATCTCCTCGAGTTGTTTCCAGCGTAGAAGCGTACGATGAGGCGGTGTGAGGTGGTTTTGTGAAAGGACTCAACTGTTAAATTTTCTGCCCCATCTATCTATCCAGTTATCACTTTTGGCCCTTTGACATCGCCAGCAGCAGTACTCACATCCTTGTCTCATGCTATTGTTTTATGCTGGCTCGTGTGGAGTCTGTACGACCTGTTGAAGCTGGAGAAACAGGCAAGATATTTCTACACTTTTCTACTGTTATTTTATTTAAAAATATTGTGAAATCGAACCACTTTTCCTTGCATTGTTTGTCAGTTGGATTTCATGATGGGAGATTTCCCTTTCTGCTTGTGTCTTCTTGTTTTAGCTTTTATCGTTGACCGTATGTGGGTTGAAAGGATGCGTGTGCCCTCTCCTCTGAATGTTGTATTACTCGAATGATATAACTTCGTCTGTTTGTTTATGTATTAATTCTTCTCTGTGATTGAGTTGCAAGTTATTATGTTGATCAAGCTAGTATTTTCGATATCATGGAAGTAAGTTTACAATAACTATGAAACCCCCCGTCCTAGCACCCAAGTTTGTCCTTGACGTTTTTTGTTAGCTCCTTCGCAAGTCCCTTCGATAACCTATTGGCATCGAGAAAGAAAGGTTGTAGGATTGTGCGAGCAATGCGTGGGCTAGCCAGCTTAGAGTTTCGGTATTAAAACTGGTAGAATAAAAGGGTTCGTGTGCAACGTGTTTTTCCGTCTCGCGTGTTTAGACTCTTATACTATCCTTCATCTTGTTTCTAGGCTTTTTAAGGCCATCCTCAAGAAGTACCTTGACCATGCCTATCAACTTGAATCATAACTAGCTTTTCGGATCAACTAAGCTGAAGGTTTCATTGTGCGAATCCAATACCTCGTTGACACTAGAATAGTTTGGTCTATCCCCCTCTCAGAATTATTTCTGATGGTGCTCTTCTATCTTTCCTAACTTGCATTATTTGCTCCCTTGTAATGTTAATGCTATTAATTATTATTGGTCGGTTTTTATGCACGTAATTACCGTAATAGTTTGGGATGGAAATTTCGTTAAATGTGATTAACATTCGGAAAAACTGTTAGATAGTTAATACATTTGTTTATATTTGTTAGTGGTCTGTTCTATAACCGTTTTTCCCACGGTTTCCTCCCTCTCGGCCTATATAAAGGCGCGTGCTCTGTATTCTTAAGATATAGCAATACATTCATTCTTCTTGGAGCGCCTATCATTTCCTATCATTGGTTTCAGAGCAGGTGATGCGTGAAGGAGGAGAGCAGTTCGTGGTTCCCGCGTGAAGAAGACTGTCCGCCATGAGAGGAGTCTCAGCAAAGAACAGGAAGACGCCGTGCGTGGAGAGGAGACTGGCGCGTGAAGAAGACCGCGTTTTTTTACTGTATGTTCCGCCATTTCCCGGATGTGTGTGCGTGAAGGAAGAACAGGAAGACTGTCCCGCGTGGAGGAGACTGGTGCCGCGTGAAGGGAGCAAAGTTTCTGTCCCGCCGTGGAGACTCATTGCTGGTGCGCTGTGCGTGAAGGAAGTGCCTGTCCCGCCGTGGAGACTCATTGCTGGTGCGAACAGTGCGTGGAGGAGACTGCCGCGTGAAGGAGGAGTGCGCCTGTCCCGCGTGAAGGAGGAGTGTGCCTGTCCCACGTTTGCGAGGAGACTGAGACCACCATTTCTTTGCTGTGGAGACTGAGACCACCCAATTGCTGTGAACCTGTGCGTGCGTGGAGACTGGAGCAAAGTTTGAGTGCCTGTGCGTGTTGGAGAGTCCTTTGCTGGTGTGAACCTGTGCGTGCGTGGAGAGAAGAAATCTGTGCGCTGGAACGACCAAGGGAGACTCGTGCACTTGCTGGCATGGAGGTGAATCCAACGTGAAACCCCTGTATGTGTGAGCAAAGCCGGGAAATTACAAAACTGTGTGTGCGCGTATGTCTCAAATTTCCGATGCACAAAGCACCGCAAGCAATGCACCAAATATTTGGGCATTGAATGACAACGAGGACACCACTGGGCTGTTCTTTGCCTTGGTCAACGAGCTACACAACACTGGTAACATTCTCTTTGACGAGATTGTGCGCCAAGGACTGTTGGAATACTTTTGGTTCGACGTTCGATGTCAAGCACGGCGGATTCGTGCAGAACTTGAACGTGGTTATGATGCAGATGACGAACGCGAAATAGAACGCCCACAGGAGCGTCGACGTCTCACTGCACGAGCCTATAGAGCCCATCTTCGGGACAGATTCCTTCAGTAAGCATTGTAGCCATTTTTGAAAAATAAATAAATAAATAAAATACATTTTTGAGTTTTTGAAAATGTCTGCTCCAAAAATATTGCTATCCGATGCCCAACTCTTGAAAGGGCCAAATTTCACCGCATGGAAAACCAAAATGCGGATGATTCTTCAATTCGAAGATCTTTGGGGGATTGTCTCTGGCAAAGACGCCCCTCCCATAGACGATGATCTGTTGGAAAAATATGAAAAGGCTGATGCGAAAGCACTAATGCTCATCACCCTCAGTCTTTCTGATGAGGTGCAGCCATACATTCGAGAAGCAACTGCTTCTTCTCAGGCATGGAGCGCATTGTGTACCATCTACGAAGCTAAGAATCTGACGACAAAGTTGCAACTTCAGACAAAGCTTCATACGATGAGTATGCATGATGGCGAATCAGTAGAAGCCTTCTTGCGGCGTGTAGCTGAGTTACATGCAGAACTCTCTGCACTCGGTGAACCGGTGGACGAAAAGTTGCTAGTCCCACTCACCCTGCGAGCTCTTCCTTCACGGTTTCAAACACTGATCACCACGTTGACAATTACTCAACAGAGGTGAGTTTTGCAACCCCTGGTGAATTATCTCCAGCAGGAAGAAGCCATGCAAAATGTACAAGACAAGGCTCTCATCATGAGGCAAAAACATAAGCCTCGGAAAGGGGCATCGCCCCCAAAATCGAAGTAGCATGCTCAGCAGCCATCTTCACAGCGGCCTCCACAGCGGCCACCCTGCATAAAGATAATCACAAGGCAGATCGGTGGTGCCACATTTGCTCCACGGATACGCACACGACTACGAACTGTTATTACAACGGTCGCAAGTATGGAAATTCTGGCGAAGAGAGCACTTCTGGCCGAGGATATTCCAAGAAATCCCGATGGCATGCTCGTAATTAGAGGCAGAAGGGCCACATTGCTGCTCAACAGGATGCCACCTCCAATGAAGAGGTACCAGATACGACTCATTCTGACATTGTTCTAGTCTCACAGACTTCGTAGCCGTCAGAATATGTTTGGTTGATTGATTCAGGCACCAGCAAACACATGACTGGAAACAAGAAGTTGTTCCATACTCTGAGTGACCGGCCCACTGGAGATCGGATCACCATTGCAGACAATCAAGAGTATATTGCAGCAGGGATTGGTGATGTCATCATTCCTCTTGGAACACGAAGATGTACACTCACAAAGGTGCTCTATGTTCCAGGTTTGACTTCAAATCTTTTGTCTATAAGTCAACTTCTTAACCATAGAATGCAGGTTGAATTCTTTGTTGAAAAAGGGGTCAAGTCCTGCATCATTTCCCAGGGAGAGTCAGTCATTGCTCAAGCATTTCTGAAGGGCCGTCTATTTGCACTGGATGCGGTCACTTCATCTAGCGTTGCTCTCTCTGCATCAACGGCAGAGTCCACTGCACTTTGGCACTTTCGATATGGTCATCTTTCACGTAGGGACTCGCATCAACTCAACTTAGTGCGAAGGAAATGGTAAGAGGGCTTCCTCCACTCTCCCATTCCTTACCTGTTTGCTCAGGCTGTCTTGCGGGCAAACAACATAGAGGTCCATTCAAACAGAGCTCTTATCATTCTACAGAGCCTCTTCAGGTTGTTCACACCGATCTGTGCGGACCTCTGCCAGCTAGCTTTCAAGGTTTTGCATACTTTCAGCTCATCATTGATGATTACTCACGGAAAATGTGGGTATATTTCCTTCGGAAGAAGAGTGAGGCACTTGCAAATTTCCAAACCTTCTACCAAAGCAAGCCACCAGTCAGGAAGCCTCTTCTTCTCCTCCGCTCAGATCGAGGGGGGGAATTTGTGTCAAAGAAGTTCTTAGCATACTTGAAGCAGCATGGCATTCAACAACATTTGACTGCTCCCTATACGCCCCAACAGAACGGGATTTCCGAGCGCCACAACAGGACTGTCATGGAGATGGCTCGTTGTATGCTCTCGACCGCCAAGCTGGAGGATCGATTTTGGGCGAAGCGGTCCAGGCAAGCAGCAGTATTTACTCAACGGGCACCACGAAGATCTTGCGAGTAACAAGACACGGAAGAGGTATGGACTGGTTGTAAACCTTCTATTCATCATTTAAGAGTTTTTGGTCAGTCTTGCATATATGCATGTTCCAGATAAGAGAAGGAAGAAGATCGATCCAAAGACACTGCCATGTCTTTTCTTGGGGTATAGTACTACCTCAAAGGTATATCATCTCATGGATCTTGAGACGAAGAAGATCTACGAGAGTCGAGATGTGGTATGTGATGAGTCATCCTTTGACTCCTTGCCACACAATGGAGATCCAGTACCGACCTCGTCACATAGATTGCTCACACATCTAGATGATGAGCAAGATGATTCTTCTCAGAGAGAAGAAGAGCTGAGTGGAGACTTGTTCGTTGATCTTGGCACACTGGAAAACACATCTTCACATCAGCAGCGCCAACGTCCGAAATGGGTCCAGAGTACTATCAGGGATGCACACCTGAACTCACTTCCTGGTACTTCTACGGGAGTTAGAACACGAAGTCAAGCTAGACACGAGGTAAATTTTACACTCATGAGTTCGGCTTGTTGAGAGCACTCGAACCCGACACTGCTTTGTGAGGCATTAGACCAACCACGGTGGAAACAGCTATGGATCTTGAATATGATTCCCGATTGAGAATCGACGTGGGAACTTGTTGATCCGCTCCTGTAAGAAATCCATTGGCTGCAAATGGATTTTCAAAACAAAATATAAGGCAGATGGTTCAATCGACAAACACAAAGCACGACTTGTTGCAAAGGGTTATGCTCAGCAAGAAGGAATTGACTATGACGAGACCTTTACACCCACTGCGAAGATCAAAACCATCAGAGTTGTATGTGCACTGGCAGCACAAAATGGATGGAAACTTCAGCAGATGGATGTCAAGATTGCTTTTCTAAACGGTGATCTACAAGAAGAAGTGTACATGGCCCAACCTGAAGGGTTTGTAGGCGAGCATCAACCATGAAGGTATGTCATCGATAAAGTCTCTTTATGGACTCAAACAAGCACCTAGGGCATGGTATATAAAAATTGATGATCACCTATTATAGCATGGATTCACTCGTAGCCCCTCAGATACAAATTTGTATATCAAGAAGGTAGGAACAAAGATTGTCATTCTGGTTTTGTACGTAGATGATCTTGTGATCACAGGAAGTTCTGACAATCTTGTAGATGATGTAAAGAATGATCTGAAGAAATCCTTCGACATGACCGATTTGGGGCTACTTCACTATTGTCTTGGCTTAGAGATATGGCAGAAGAAGAATCATATCTTTGTCTCCCAGATGAAATATGCCAAGACACTCCTGGAAAAGTATGGGATGTCAGATTGTAAACCAATGTCCACACCTATGGAAAAAGGTTTGCAATTATCTAGATTCCAGGATTCACCATGGTAGATGGCACTCACTACAGTGCACTTGTGGGAGTCTCATTTACTTGACTTATACTGCACAGATCTTTTCTTTGCGGTGAGCTATCTTGCCAGATTTATGCAGGAGCCGAAGAAATGTCATTGGATAACAGCAAAGCATGTGTTGAGATATGTCCGAGGTACAATTGACTTTGGTCTAGAGTATCAGAAGAACACTCAGTTCTTCTTACAGGATATACAGACTCGGACTATGCAGGATCCGTTGATGACAGGAAATCCACTTCAGGATATGTTTTTCATCTCGGATCTGGACCTATCTCATGGATCAGCAAGAAGCAAACTGTTGTTGCTCTCTCATCCACTGAGGCTGAATACCGCATTGCATGAGGAGCTGTGTGTGAAGCAATTTGGTTACGTCGCATTCTTGCAGATATAGGGATTCCTGAAGAGAAACCTCCCATCATTCACTGCGACAATCAAGGTGTGTTGAAGCTTGTGAAGAATCCTATTTTCCATGAACGAACAAAGCATATTGAGGTCAAATGTCACTACATTCGTGAGCAGGTCTTGAACCACCAAATTCAGCTCCGATCGCCCTACCGATTCTCAGATTGCAGATATTCTCACCAAGCCTCTCGGCAAGGTGAAGTTTGATTTATTTAGGGGGTACATTTGTAAGAGCAATGTATTAAGGGGGGGAATGTTAGATAGTTAATACATTTGTTTATATTTGTTAGTGGTCTGTTCTATAACCGTTTTCCCACGGTTGCCTCCCTCTCGGCCTATATAAAGGCACGTGCTCTGTATTCTTAAGATATAGCAATACATTCATTCTTCTTGGAGCGCCTATCATTTCCTATCATAACTTAGCTTTCATTTGATAATCTTATGGATTCATAATGGAAGGTTTTTTTGATAATGTCACTTAGAAATTATGTTTGTATCTTTTTGTGCAACGGTTGACTGCGTTACCAAGGGTTGCCTTAAAGTATGGTTGTTTCGGGAAATGGATAATTTATTTTAAATTAATCAAACATTAGAATTGTTGTGGAAGTTTGCAAACCTTTAGTGTTATAAAATTGTTGATGACATTATTGTATACTCTTGTTGGACGAAACCCCCCTTCTTCTCTCGCGTGTTTGCTACTAGCCTGTGAGACTTTGACCCTTCCTGGATGATTGGTAGACCTCTTTGTAGTTAATGGTCAAAACTAGTATACTATGCCTTAGCTTCGAAACTTATGTTGTGTGTATACTCTAATTGATTTCCGGTTTGAAACTCTATTATCCATGGCTTTTTGTGTAATTTCTGAAACCCGTGTTTCCCCCTTCTTGGGCCGATCAACTCTTGTTCTCTTGGAAAAATATTATTTCAGCCTATGCGTTTGGTTCCTTTGATAAAATTCTAGATGACTGGTATATAGATCAATTCTCAATCTTGTAATTATTGTTTAATTACTTACTTGATGGGGATACATTGTCTTTGCTAGATTGTTTGTTTCCTCCTTACGGGGCCAAGGGCCATTCTCATATGATTGTTACTTTCATTGCTTTTGCTCCTAACTGAAGTACAAGGTCTTCTCCTTCTTTGATCGACATGTTATAGACTTTATTATAACTTGATGTGCTCATAGTGTTTAGAGGTTTGACCCAATTTCTTGTAATAAGGTGCTTCTTTTCATGATATTGTTAGATAATAGTTATGGTGGTTTTGTGTAGCCTTATCTTGCTCAGTTCTCGTGAACTGACTCTTGTAGAAAATTTGTTGCAGATGGCTTACGTGGTTAGATGATGGAAAGACTTGTAGATTATTACATCAATCTTGGTTATGATGTTCCTTTGTACGAATGTGTACTATGTTATAAAATTTGGAAAGGGCCTTTGGACATTTTAGAAGAAGGGTCAGTGCCTAGTAAATGTATTGTAGAGTATTGTTGTTGTAACTGTTGAAACTTTGGCTTGTTTGGTTATCATGTGAAAGATGAAATTTTGATTACCACTTGGTTATGGGATATTCTAGTGAATTTTAATCCTTAGAATAGTAGCGGGGCATGTCCCATGTTATTACTCTCTTGCTCCCTAGTCTTGGTTCAATAGAGATAGTATGTCCCTTTGATTGGTGCATCATGTTGGAATGAATTGATATAACCTTGTTTTGTTTCCGCAAACGAGTACTGTTAAACTTTGCTCTTGAGTTAAAATGTTGAGTTGTAAATCCTCCTAAGGCTTAATAGCAATAAGTTTGTAAGCACTATGAAGTGAGCTGGATAGTCCTTATTAAAATTAAACTAATAAACATTATCCTTTTATGGTGAAACCTTAAATGATCTCATGGTGAAATCAATGGTTAGATTTTAGAAGATGATAGGATTTAATAAGTAGGAGGGAAATTGATTATTTAAACCTTAAATCTCTCTCTATCATTTGAAATGTTCTCCTTTGTCAAACTTAATGAAGTAAAGTCTAGATGGAACACTTAACCAATCTTGATAAACTCTTAACCTCGATAAAAGACTGATAGTAAACAATGTGACCCTGAAGCTAAATTCTGTTGTCCTGTTCTGTTAACCCTTGCCTTGATTCATGGTGATATTTCTTAAGCAAGGTCAAAATTTAATCCTTAAACAAGAAGGCTATTGTTATGAACCCTAAGCGGTACTTTTCTCTCAATCGGAGCTTATGCCTTCACCTGTGCAATAGAGTTGTGGAACATGTGTTAGTGGCTTGAGTAAGATTAATTAACCTTGTAAGAAATGGAAAATGTTCTAAAATCAAATGAATAAGAAAGATTTGGACATCAAATTGATGATCCCAGTTTAGAAAGCTTGGCCTTAAGCTATTTAGTCAACCGTTGAAAATAAAGAAGTTCTCCCTTGTGAAAAGAATTGTGTGAATCATTACATGAAATTTTATAAGAACGTAAGTTAAGAATTAAGAGACTTTATTAAACAAGAAAATTTAACAAGAAATTCCTCATGGGATGCCCTAGCTGTGTGAGTGTGTCATGTGGATTGGACTTCCATGTTGTCTTGTCAAAAGAAGAGTACATTGTCCTTGATGGGTGTGAACGTTTCCATGCTGACCTTGTGGTCTCCCCGTAACAAGTGGTTCCTAGTGTTGGTTGTAACCTTGTGATGACATGTTATGTCGTGTTGTGTCAAAGCAAGTCAAAAAAAAAAAGTTATCCTGTATTTCACTGTGTTGTCATTGTGTTGGTACTTTTTGGTGTGTTACTGACCATGGTGACCTTAGCTGGATTCTTCTCGAATTCGATGTGGTTGGTCTCCACTCCCCAATATTGTTGTGAATATAATATACCCTGCAGAACATAGAATACCTCCTTCGACCTGTTGGCCGCATTAAAACATTCATGCCAAATATACAATATAATCTAAAATAAACGACACATGATTTACTATCATCTATGCAAGTACGATATCACTTACACTTTCTAGCACATTTCTATTCCACATTTCATTTATGTCAAAACGATCATCACATTAGTCCAATTATCAAGTTCTACTCAATATGATTAAACATATCACATGTCATAATTAAAGATAAATAACCATGTCAAAAGTATACAAATATCATCATCAAATGTCCACCAATAGACCATATGCATCATAAAAAGATCAAATCAATAACAATCCAATGTCTATGATATCTACTAGCATGCTAAATCAAGAAGCCATAATAAATCCATAAGTGAAGTAATCAGTCTCGAAAACAACAAAACAAAAATGGTGTCGAAGGGAAGTGGGCACTACATTATATGTCCTATATGCATCTAGACTTTTCTTAGCTTCTTGTATCGGGTCTTGATAATTGTATTGAAAACAAATATTGTCGAGTTCTTGTTTTTGTAGTTTCATTTCTTTGACAATTTTTTCTATTGACAAATTTATTTACGAATGGAGGACCAGATCTATTTGGTGCACCTTCAAAACACTTTAATTGGAAGAGGGCAACGTCAACATTAATCACATATCCCACAACGGTTGCGTTTTGTACCATGATTTTTCCCAAATTAGTATTAAAAGTTTGGGAATGACTCATTGACAACATGTTCTTCTCGTCTGTATATTATAAAAGGATTGAATTCCTATCACTTTATATAGTCGGAGAGATGATTTATTTTTTTATATTATTCGCAATATATATGTTATGCACAAAGTGTCACTTTTGAAAACAAATTTGTGTTTGCTTGCCTCAATCCGTATATTTCGGGACTTGAATTCAATAATGAATCATGATTAGTGGTTGCATTTGGTAAACACTGTGAATGAAATTCCATGATGGGGTATCTTGTTCAGTCATTTGGGAAAACACTTGGTGAAAATCCAGGTGAAACTTACTGCATTTTCATGTAGGCATATAAACTCTTTGCCTGTCACAATTGCATTTGCATCTGCATTACACTTGTCTTAAGCTAAACACGCTTTTCAACTACGACAAGAACTAGTTGCATTACTGCAACTCTAGTTAAAACAAACAAAACCTATTAACTATTTTTCCAAAATAATTAGTTTTTACTAAAGACAAGTTATATAGCCTTCAACAAATCTAGGAATTGTTTTTTCTTGTTTAATCTTATTTTGTGAAGTATCATTTGTTTTGTTTACCATAAAGTTTTATTAATTTTTTTTTTTCAACATCTTTAACAATTTTGTTTCCGTGTGAAACAATGACCCTACCTTCAACTCAATAGCTTGATGGTCACTTCTAAGAACTTTGGGTAAATAAAATCGAGTACTACACTTTCATGGCTCGGTGGCGCTTTGTAATAGCTTTTGCCTATCTTCAATGATAAGCATTGTTTTGTAGTGGCTTGGTTTTGATAACTTGGCTGTAAGGATTTTTATGTTTCGACTATCGTTATCATTTTTGTGTTTTGACATTACATCTTTGCTTCGTTAATTTGTTATGTTGTCTCTTTGCATTCCGTGTTATCGTTTGACTTGCATATCACTTATTCAAAACTTTATTTTGTGTAAAGAACATTTATATTTGTGTTTAGCGGCTATGCTCGTCATATTTGCATAGGTAAGAAGTAGTTTCATTACTTTTAACGCCTGCACATTTCGTATTCTATTTTCTTGTAGGTTTGGCAACTGTGCTAGCTTTTGCAAAGCACTCCTACAATTTTGGCAGCTATGTTGTCTATGGCAATAGCTTTGCATTTTTAACAGTTATACTACTTGTTGTATTGATTATGCCCGTCTTGCAAATTTGCTTTGTGTTTCACTAGTTGTGTGACATGGAGCTTGGTTTTTGACTTATCTTCTCATTTATCATTTGTTTTAGCTCTTAGGGGTTGATATATTAAAATTATTGATCATCATGTGTAGCTACATTATCGATTGTCGAACAAAAAAATGAGTCAAATAATCAACTTGTGTGCTTTACTTGATTGATTTACTTATCAAACTTTGATAATGGCATTCTATTATTTTTAGTCGTTACATGGTCTTTTCCTACTCATAAATTTTTAGACCCAATTGTACAAGTGACTAGTCTCGTGATTTCTTATTGCATTACTTGTGTTTCCTCAGTAAAATTTATTTGACAATCCATTATTCACCTTGACCCCTTTTTGTCTACTCTAAAAATCCAATCTCAATTGCATGCATAACTAGCCAACAATTTTTTTTTGTACCCCTAATCACTAGCTTCATCAAAATCTATCCTACGAAGATTTGGCATGTTGTCTAAAGTATGTGAGTTTCCCAAAGATATTCGAGACCTAGTAACAAGTGTGATTGATTGCATTTTCCAAGTAATTTTGATAACTTCTATTCATATAATTTTCCTAAACTCGCACATCTTAAACATATTCCACCCTATCCCTATTCATTCACAAGTGTAAATTCCCTTTGGTTTTCTAAGAAACGTTCAATATTGCTTGACCTTTGGTAACTCAAACATTTTCTTGTTAGAACGCCCGCAAGAGACTCAAGAACAACTTAGATCTAGTTAGAAAAAAATTATGGAATAATTTTTTTTTGAAGGGTGTGCCCGCATACAGGCTCGAAACTACAAAAGTCACGATAATGCTTCAAGGTCAATGATATTTAAATTTATCTCATTCAACGTTTCACTAAAGTTAAGAAGGGTCATCTTTCGAGTTAATTAGTCTAATGTCTAATAATATCATAATAACAATATTTCTAGATGTTAACCTTAGAGTATGATATAATTTATTATGAAATGAATACACTAACCACTCAATTTTTATTTTTATTTTATTATCCATTTATATTACATATATCATGATTATATATATATATTATATATATATATATATATATATATATATATATATATATAAAGGAATTACACATTACGATATATACTTTGGCACTAATTTATTTTATTGCATTGTATGATTTTATATGTTTAGTTATACATAATACCTTATTTATATCTAGTATGATATTATATGAAAATTATGTTTTACTGTCATGCCACTATTATATTATATAGTATTTAATACTTAACTAACCTAACTAGTTATCCGTGTTTTCTTTAATGTAGGATAAACATATTAAAAAAAAAAAACAAAAGACAAGAGTCTTGTCAAGGTATAGCATTTCAAACTATGCTTAAATTTTATGGTGGGGGGGGTGGGTGGCTCAACAAACACTAGCCATTTCATTTAAACTCCCTCTCCTTGCGTGCAAGCAAGCTACTCCAAAGTGCCGCATAGGTTTTCATTTATTTCACTGATTTAGCAAAACTTACGCCTCCCATTTGGTGGTCGGCCACTGCCTTGACTGGACCCGCAAGCCGCGCATGAAGAAAAACGGGTTATGGAGGCTAGAAAAGCTATGAGGAGAGAAGAGACGTGTTACCTCCACTTTGTCATGGGATGCGAGAGTGTGCTCGTGATGGGGTCCATGGCGCGCTGCTGCACAGCTGGAGACGGCCGGCAGCAAATATGGTGGTCGCATGAAGTAATAGTAACAAAGCCCCCTTTTTTTTTTTTTTTTTGTTTGAGCACTTAAAACAAGTAGGTTGTCCAACTATGTTGTTATCATTCAATATCGGATGCATGCATCCTCAAAATCGGAGTTCTCCTCCAAGATATATTTTAATCAAAATCGATTAAGGAGCAGTGAGAGTATTACCAGAAGACCTGGTGGAAATCTATTGCACAGATCTTCTATTTAGATCCTGTCACATTTACGGTATAGCTCGTGGAAGGAGTCTCGTAGAGGTGGATCTATTTCATAACAGAATATGCATGAAGCGCAGTTTGCTTTGCAATTAGATGGACGCCTCATTCGTAGAGGTGGGTCTGTTTCAAATCAGATTACTCATGGAGCATAGTTGCTTTGCAAAAACATGATCATTCATAGACCTTGGGAGGCACATACATTATTTGTACATACGTATGTTCCATTTCATAAATAATTAATAAATTTCTTGGCTACGATTCATATTAATACACTTTGTTAATACAAATAAATATTAATGGTATATTGTTATAATTAGAACTTAAAAATAGTAAATACATTAGTTGTAATATTACTTAGATATGAATTATATTGAAAATATTAGTTTCCTTATTATGCATTAAGGAGGATTGGGTAATAAACTTAATAAGTTTAAAGTCTTTGCATTAAAATTTCCTTCTACTCAATTCAATAAACACTGCAGGGGATTTCAAATAGATTAATTTCATTTCCTTTAATAATTTGTAAATGGATTTTCAATAATTTCTTAAATGGGAAGAACATAATAAAGCTAGAACTAAAATTACTTCATTGGCATATATTGAAAGCTATCTAAAAACTTAAGTCTTTCCATCAACAATGCAAGAAGAGAAAATACACTAACATTCCACTTTTTCAATACATCTCTTTTAAGCAACAAAATGGAATTTAATGAATATATATATATATATATATATATATATATATATATATATATATATATATATTTTAAGGTAAATTTCCCAACATCCCTCAAGAGGGTTTCAAAATATTTCCATTAAGTTTTAAAGCAAGAACTACCAACATTTCAACAAGATCAACATACTCAATGAGGTTCTAAGCCAAGCAAAGGAGAATAAATAAATTGTCTTTCCTTCAACTTTCAATTCCATCCACCTTACAACCTTACTAATGAACATCAATACAACTTTCCTTCAAAATCTTGTTACAACATTTTCCACTTAATGTGGGATCATTTTACAATAATGGAAGCTAAAATACAAAGCAATATTACATTTTTCCTCCACTCAAGGTGGGTAAAAATACAAGGTGGTTTCACATTGTCATCAACAAGGTTCCAATGCTTCAAACATCAACAAGGTGGCTCCTCCATAGTTTTCTTGATTCACAACAAAATAAGGGGAGAGGCAACGCTCTCCTCCCAACCAAGATACCCAATGGAGAAGAGAAGCCATCCTCTCCATTGGCCCCCGAGCCCCAACCACATTACAATGGGAGAAAATCCAACTCATGGCAACTACTAGCTTCCACATAACTCAACATAAAATTTCACATTCATTCCATAATCCTTCAAAACAAAATCAACAACACAACAAGAGGGAAAACAATCACAACAACAAGTCACAAGGCTTATCAAGAAAGCCATAAGAGTAAGACCTATGGGGAGGCCACTTATGCCTCCCAATGGGAATGGGTGCCACCTAAAAGCCTCCAATGCAAAACACAATACCCCTAACAACTCTTATGCCCCTCAAGTACCCCTTATCCCTCCATTCACTCTTATGCCTCCCTCAACTCTTATGGCTCCCTCAAAGTAAAAACAAGAAGAAAATGCAAGCATTTCTCTTACTAGGTGGGCACCCAACCCAAACTCCCTCCTCAAGAAAATGATCTCTTATGCCTCCCTCAATTAAACTCCCCATAGTCTCCTCCCACTCCCAACTTAGGCATTCTACCCATTCCCAACAAGCATTGCAACAACAAAATTCAACACAACATATGTACTCATTCATATAACAAAAAGAAGAAAACATAATACAAACAAAGGTGAAGCTCCTACCTTTCCATGGTAGAGCTTGTTCCAAGTATGAAGTCTCAAATCCCTCCAAAGATCAAGCAAGCATCCACAAGCTCCAACAAAATTCCCACAAGTATCAACAAGCTCCAAAATCCACAAACTCCTTCCAAATCCTCTCCTCTCCAAAATACAAAAGACTAAAAATGAAACTTCCAACCCCCAAAACAAACAAGAGGATCAAATAAATAGAGAAAAGAGAGGGAGGGATGATGTGGCTCCAAGTAGGATGCCACCTCCTTTTCCCTCCACTCCACATCATTTGGTCAACTTCATATTCCAATGCACCATTAATAAGTGGTTGAAAGAAAGGCAAGCACCTTACACACTCCAACTAAGCCCACTCCCCCAAAGGACAAAATTAAATTTTGAAAGAAAGTGCAATTAATATTTTACCCTTTTATCCCCCCAAAACACCTAAAAGACCCTAAATTTGGCCTTCCAACCCATAGGTAGGGTTGGCATGGGGTTTTAAGAGGTGTGGGACAAGTTTGACTTGTCCCACAAGCTTTGAAATTTGGCCTATAAGGCCAAATTCGAGTTTCCCATGTGGGGTAGAGTGTGCTACACTCAAAACTCAAACACACATCAATCCACACAAAATCCCAAGTAAATCAAGCCTAATAAATGAACTCTCTTTGGTCATATCCTTTAATTAGTTTAGGACAAATTCAAATTAGTTTAATTAAGACACTACAACCCATGACTAATAAAGGGGTAACACCAATCCAAAGAATATGAATAATAACACAAGTAAAATTTCACTTACTAAGAGAAACACATACTAACATAATAAAAGGGAAAATTAAAACAAAACAACACATGACCCCTAGGTCACAATTTTTCCCTAACCAAATAATTCTAACACACACACAATTACTTGTTGCCATGGTGACCTTAGCTGGATTCTTCTCGAATTCCGATGTGGTTGGTCTCCACTCCCCAATATTGTTGTGAATATAATATACCTGCAGAACAGAGAATACCTCCTTCGGCCTGTTGGCCGCATTAAAACATTCATGCCAAATATACAATATAATCTAAAATAAACGACACATGATTTACTATCATCTATGCAAGTACGATATCACTTACACTTTCTAGCACATTTCTATTCCACATTTCATTTATGTCAAAACGATCATCACATTAGTCAAATTATCAAGTTCTACTCAATATGATTAAACATATCACATGTCATAATTAAAGATAAATAACCATGTCAAAAGTATACAAATATCATCATCAAATGTCCACCAGTAAACCATATGCATCATATAAAGATCAAATCAATAACATTCCAATGTCTATGATATCTACTAGCATGCTAAATCAAGAAGCCATAATAAATCCATAAGTGAAGTAATCAGTCTCGAAAACAACAAAACAAAATGGTGTCGAAGGGAAGTGGGCACTACATCCCCCTCCCCTTAGACTCGACTTCCTCCTGGAAGTCACTGGAAAAGGTGTGGAAACTATCCTCGTAGCAAAGTAGCATCCTCCCAAGTAGCTGCAGTCTCATCATACCTGTCCCATTGGACCCGAACCTGATCAATCTCTCTACCGCGAAGGCCCAGGGTCCTGCGCTCTATAATGCATATGGGCTCCACCATCACTTGCCCCTGATCCTGCACCTGCAATGCGGTCCAATCTAGCACATGAGAAGGATCAGAAATATATCTCCTAAGCACAGAAATGTGAAACACATCATGGATGCGAGATAAGCTAGGTGGCAATGCTAGACGATAGGCCAAGGGACCGAGGTGCTCCAAGATCTCAAAGGGACCCACAAACCTAGGAGCAAGCTTAGAACCTTTTCCGTAATGGATAGGGCTCTTATGGTCTGACACGAAGAAACACCTTCGTGCCTACCTCAAAACTACGATCTGTCCTATGCTGGTCTGCATACTTTTTTGTCTATCCTGCGCCTCCTGCAATCTCTGTCTGATCAAGGTAACCTGCTGCTCCATGTCCTGTAATAATGCTGGCCCAAGGGAAACCCTATCCTCAATCCTATCCCAACTAAGAGGTGTCCTGCACTCTCTACCATATAATGCCTGAAAAGGAGCCATGCCTATAGAACTCTGGAAACTATTATTGTAGGAAAACTCCACCAAATACAGATACTCCTCCCATCTCGACTGATGATCCATCACGTACATCCTAAGCATATCCTCCAAAATCTGATTCACCCTCTCTGTCTGTCCATCTGTCTCAGGGTGATAAGCTGTGCTGAAATTAATCCTCGTCCCGAGGGCATACTGCATGGTGGTCCAGAAATGGGAGGTGTACAAAGGGTCGCGGTCGCAAATGATCTTCCACGGAATCCCATGTAATCTGACAATCTCATCAAGGTATACTCGTGCCACAACACTTGCTGTATAGGTGGTCTTCACTGGAGAAAAATGAGCTACCTTCGTCAATTTATCCACCGTGACCATGATGGCGTCGTGATGGTATCTCGACGTAGGTAATCCAACGATGAAGTCCATGGAAATGGTGTCCCACTTCCACTCCGGTATGGCGTGAGGATAGAGAAGGCCAGCTGGATGCTGATGCTCGGCCTTCACCCTCTGGCACTCTAAATAGTGTGACACAAACAAAGCCACGTCTCTCTCGAAGTCCTCTCCAAAAATACAACTGTCTCAGGGTGGCGTGCATCTTCTTCACCCCGGGATGGGCTGAATAAGGTGCACGATGAGCCTCTGTCAAAATGTCATGTCTCAAGCCTCCATCTATAGGAACATATATCCGACCTCTGTGTCTGAGAAGACCATCTGCCTCTAATGAAAATCCATCAAATCTCCCCTCAAGGGGTCTCTGAGACTCAATCTCTGCTCTGGCTGCAAGGTAGAAACTATCCTGAGGAAGCTGCTGCAAGATCCTACTCCGCAAATCTGTGCCCACTGAGGTGGCCATAGCCACATGTCTCCGCCTACTCAAGGCATCTGCAACCACATTCTCCTTCCCTTTCACATGCTCTATCTCCATGTCATACTCACAGAGTAACTCCATCCAACGCCGCTGACGAGCGTTGAGATTGGGCTGCGTGAAGAGGTGGCGAAGACTCAAGTGATCAGTCCTGAGTGTAAATCTCCGGCCAAGAAGAAAATGTCTCCACCGCACTAAGGCATGTACCACTGCTGCAAGCTCAAGGTCATGGGTCGGATAATTGAGCTCATAATCTTTGAGTTTGTGAGACTCAAAGGCAACTACTCTACCCTCCTGCATTAACACACCTCCAAGTCCTGCCAAGGAAGCATCTGTGCAAACGTAGAACTCACCCTGAGGATCTGGCACTGCAAGAATAGGTGCTCTCGTGAGGCATTCCTTCAGTGTACTGAAGGCCTGCTCACATCTATCTGACCATAAAAACTTCTTCCCTTTCCGTTGAAGAGAAGTGATAGGGTGCGCAATCCGAGAAAAGTCCTGAACAAACCTCCTGTAGTACCCTGCTAGACCCATGAAACTACGCACCTCGGTCACACTAGTGGGTGTTGGCCAATCCATGATGGCTCGAATCTTGGAAGGATCGACTGCGATACCTTCCCCAGAAATGATGTGGCCCAAATACTGCACCTCAAGCTGAAAGAACGCACACTTCTCCAAGTTCTCGTAAAGGTTGCTTTCGCGAAGACACTGAAGAACCTGGCGAAGGTGCTCCTCGTGCTCCTCACGTGTGCGTGAGTAAATCAAAATGTCATCAAGGAAGATGAGCACGAAGTGATCAAGGAAGGTCTTGAATACCCCATTCATCAAACTCATAAACACTGTGGGGGCATTCGTCAAACCGAAAGGTACCACTGTGAACTCGTAGTGGCCATATCAAATGCGGAATTTAATGTCTTGTGAATATCCATCTCTCCGCAATCCTGAGCTGATGGTACCCTGACTTAAGATCTATCTTAGAGAAAACTGTAGCCCCCTTCATCTGATCAAATAAATCATCAATGCGTGGAAGGGGGTAACGATTTTTGATCGTTACTTTATTCAGCTGACGGTAGTCAATACACAACCGAAGAGATCCATCCTTCTTCTTTACGAAGATCACTGGTGCACCCCAAGGGGATACACTAGGATGGATTAGGCCTTTCTCCAGAAGGTCCTCAAGCTGCAACTTGAGCTCACATAACTCAGGAGTAGTCATCCGATAGGGTGCTCGTGAGATAGGCTCTGCGCCGGAACTAGATCTATATGGAAGTCGATCTCACGTGGGGGAGGTAACCCCGGTAGCTCCCCTGGGAACACATCAGAAAACTCTGATAAGATGGGATGGTCATCGAGGGAAGGTCCTCTCGACTCATCCTCTGATCTGTCACTGACCGTAATAGCAAACAACTGACAACCCCGTCGCGCACACCGCTTAAGCTGCATAGCGGAGATGGTGCGAATGGATACGACCCTCCTAACTCCTGATATCACTGACTCTACTCCAAGATCATCTATGCAAACAATAGTCTTATGGTAACAATCCACTCTAGCTCTGTGAGCGGACAACCAATCCATGCCTAAAATGATGCCATAAGATCCTAATGGAAGGATCCGAAGATCAGAAGTAGTGGTGAAGGGTCCCAAATCCACTACACACTCCTTAACTAAGGAGTCTAGAAATTTTGGCTCCAGAAGCCATCTCAACGTCCCAACTACGGCCTGCCTAACTGCCACCAGCCTACAATGCTCTACTAAGGATGGTGCAATAAAAGAATCAGAAGAACCAGAATCAAATAATATAGAGGTGGAAATACCACCAACACTACCTGTCGTCTCAATCACAGTACTCTGATGCTCAGCCTGGCGGTTCTCGACCGCTGCGTAGATCCGATGACTCCGTGCCATATCTCCAATAGTAGGCTCTGAGCTCTGTGTCTTACCCTTGTTAGGGTTCTATGGGCAATCTCTCCAATGATGTCCCACAACACCACAACCATAACAACTACCCTGGTCCTCTCCAAAGGGGGGAGAGCGGCCAGTGGTACTCTAGATGACTGAGATACAGATCCTGACGATCCGGCTATGGACTGCTGAGGTCTCTGCTGACGAGCTCCTACTGACTGAGCTCTCGGCGCACCCTGTGTCCTGATGGGACCCCTAGGAGGAGGCCCCATACTACATCCTCTCTGCGCATCAAATCTCTGAGGAGGTCGGTAAGGTGGGCGGGTCTGCTGCTGCTGCTGCTTTGTGGTGGCCTGAATGAAGCTTGCCCTGAACTCTGTCCACCCCATGGAGGAGGAACTGACCCCTTCGACCTACCATCCTGCATCTGCTGGATACGGCTCCGAACTCTGTCTCTAGCTGCTGCGTCTTCCCCGTGTCTCTCGCAATATAGGCCTTCTCCACGGCCTCTGCTAATGTCTGTGGGCAGTGAATGCGCACTGCGCCACCTAAATCCAAGTTTAGGCCCCGGATGAACCTGTGAATCCGTACCTACTCATCCTGCATATAGTCAACGTACTGGAGTAGGTCCAGAAATCGACTCTCATACTCAGCTACTATCATCGATGCCTGACGGAGGTCATGAAACTCGTCTATCTGTTGTTGTATAAATCTCCTGGGTAAATACCTACTCCTGAAACGCTCCTCAAACAGCTCCCAGGTAATCGTCTCTGAGTCAACATGGAGCTTCTGCTCCTCGGTCCTCCACCAGACTCCTGCTCCATCCTTTAGAAGATGGATTGCAACATGAGCTTTCGTGTTGCTAGTACAAGGGCAGAGCTTGAAGCATCCGCTCAAGCTCACCAACCAAGCCTTGCTGAAAACCACCTGTATCACCCGAATAGTGAGATGGTCGTAGCTTTAGGATCTCCCTGATATGGTCTGCAGCTGACGTATGACGAATCCTAGGTCTCTCTGTATGCTCCTCCCTCTGTCTAGGGCTCCGAGACCTGTCCCTATGTCCTGAGATCCTGTCCCCATGTCCTCTCTGTGGTGACTCTGCCCTAGCCGACTCCGCACGGAAGTTCTCTGCCCTGTGCTCCTCGCTGTGTCGAGGGGATGCCTGGGCATCTACTGATGGCTCCAAACTATGTCTTGCAAATCGTCCTCCCAAGGGCTCTCGCGTATATAGCGGCATTGACATCCTGGAGTGTCTGCAAGATCTGAGGTAGAATGGCTGCTACGGCCTGCTCTGGCGGTGGTATATCTAGGTCTATATGAAGAGACCCCTCGCCCAATCCGCGCCTCCTGCACAGATCAAGGCGAGAGTTAGTTCATTGTTCTAGGTCTTGTGCCAGTTTTCTAAATTTGTTGTTTCCTATAATTATCAACATTGTGGTTTTATATATTAAAAGAATCAACTCTGCACTAGGTTAAATGTTCATGTTTCATGTTTTCTACGTGTGCCCAAGGGTCCAAGCTTTGAACCCCTGGCTCTGATACCAAAATGTAACGCCCGGTAGAACGCCCACAAGAGACTCAAGAACAACTTAGATTTAGTTAGAAAAAAATTATGGAATAATTTTTTTTTAAAGGGTGTGCCCGCATCTGAAGCTCGAAACTAGAAAAGTCACGATAATGCTTCAAGGTCAATGATATTTAAATTTATCTCATTCAACATTTCACTAAAGTTAAGAAGGGTCATCTTTGAGTTAATTAGTCTAATGTCTAATAATATCATAATAACAATATTTCTAGATGTTAACCTTAGAGTATGATATAATTTATTATGAAATGAATACACTAACCACTCAATTTTTATTTTTATTTTATTATCCATTTATATTACATTATATCATGATTTAATACATTATAATATATATATATATATATATATATATATATATATATATAAAATAATTATACATTAAGATATATACTTTGACACTAATTTATTTTATTACATTGTATGACTTTATATATTTAGATATACATAATACCATGTTTATATCTAGTATAATATTATATGAAAATTATGTTATATGTCATACCACTATTATATTATATAGTATTTAATACTTAAACAAACCTAAATAGTTATCCGTATTTTCTTTAACGTAGGATAAACATATTAAAAAAACAAAAGACAAGAGTCTTGTCAAGGTATAGCATTTCAAACTATGCTTAAATTTTATGGTTGGGGGGGGTGGGTGGCTCAACCAACACCAGCCATGTCATTTAAACTCCCTCTCCTTGGCGTGCAAGCTACTCCAAAGTGGCCGTAGGTTTTCATTTATTTCACTCTGATTTTGCAAAACTTATACTCTATGCTCGCATTTGGTCTCCACCGCCTTTTAATCTTGACCTATCTGACCGCAAGAAAAATGGGTTGGAGAGAAACAGCACGGTCTGAGAGAGAGAAGAGACGTGTTACCTCCACTTTCATTGGGCGGCTTGTGAGGTGTGTCGAGGCGGGGTCTTGGCGGCGCGCGGCTGCGCACGGAGACAGAGGCGGCCAGTCAGCAATAAAAAACAAAGCCCCCTTTTTTTTTTTTGTTTGAGTGCTTAAAACAAGTAGGTTGTCCAGCTATGTTGTTATCTTTCGATGATCGGATGCATCCTCAAATTCGTGACTCTCCTCAAGATATATTTTATCAAAATCGATTAAGGAGCAGTGAGAGTATTAGAGAAGACTGGTGGAAATCTATGCCTGCACAGATCTTCTATTAAGATCCTGTCGCATTTACGGTATAGCTCGTGGAAGGAGTCTCGTAGAGGTGGATCTGTTTCATAACGAATATGCATGAAGCGCGTTTTTTTTTGCTTTGCATTAGATGGATGCCTCATTCGTAGAGGTGGGTCTGCATTTCAAATCAGATTACTCATGGAGCACAGTTGCTTTGCAAAAACATGATCATTCACAGACCTTGGGAGGCGCATACATTATTTGTACATACGTATGTTCCATTTCATAAATAATTAATAAATTTCTTGGCTGCGATTCATATTAATACACTTTGTTAATACAAATAAATATTAATGGTATATTGTTATAATTAGAACTTAAAAATAGTAAATACATTAGTTGTAATATTACTTAGATATGAATTATATTGAAAATATTAGTTTCCTTATTATGCATTAAGGAGGATTGGGTAATAAACTTAATAAGTTTAAAGTCTTTGCATTAAAATTTCCTTCTACACAATTCAATAAACATTGCATGGGATTTCAAATAGGTTGATTTCATTTCCTTTAATAATTTGTAAATGGATTTTCAATAATTTCTTAAATGGGAAGAACATAATAAAGCTAGAACTAAAATTACTTCATTGGCATATTGAAAGCTATCTAAAAACTTAAGTCTTTCCATCAACAATGCAAGAAGAGAAAATACACTAACATTCCACTTTTTCAATACATCTCTTTTAAGCAACAAAATGGAATAATATATATATATATATATATATATATATTTTTTAAGGTAAATTTCCCAACATCCCTCAAGAGGGTTTCAAAATATTTCCATTAAGTTTTAAAGCAAGAACTACCAACATTTCAACAAGATCAACATACTCAATGAGGTTCTAAGCCAAGCAAAGGAGAATAAATAAATTGTCTTTCCTTCAACTTTCAATTCCATCCACTTACAACCTTACTAATGAAGTTCAATACAACTTTCCTTCAAAAACTTGTTACAACATTTTCCACTTAATGTGGGATCATTTTACAATAATGGAAGCTAAAATACAAAGCAATATTACATTTTTCCTCCACTCAAGGTGGGTAAAAATACAAGGTGGTTTCACATTGTCATCAACAAGGCTCCAATGCTTCAAACATCAACAAGGTGGCTCCTCCATAGTTTGCTTGATTCACAACAAAATAAGGGGAGAGGCAACGCTCTCCTCCCAACCAAGATACCCAATGGAGAAGAGAAGCCATCCTCTCCATTGGCCCCCGAGCCCCAACCACATTACAATGGGAGAAAATCCAACTCATGGCAACTACTAGCTTCCACATAACTTAACATAAAATTTCACATTCATTCCATAATCCTTCAAAACAAAAAATCAACAACTCAACAAGAGGGAAAACAATCAAAACAACAAAGTCACAAGGCTTATCAAGAAAGCCATAAGAGTAAGACCTATGGGGAGGCCACTTATGCCTCCCAATGGGAATGGGTGCCACCTAAAAGCCTCCAATGCAAAACACAATACCCCTAACAACTCTTATGCCTCCCTCAAGTACCCCTTATCCCTCCATCCACTCTTATGCCTCCCTCAACTCTTATGGCTCCCTCAAAGTAAAAACAAGAAGAAATGCAAGCATTTCTCTTACTAGGTGGGCACCCAACCCAAACTCCCTCCTCAAGAAAATGATCTCTTATGCCTCCCTCAATTAAACTCCCCATAGTCTCCTCCCACTCCCAACTTAGGCATTCTACCCATTCCCAACAAGCATTGCAACAACAAAATTCAACACAACATATGTACTCATTCATATAACAAAAAGAAGAAAACATAATACAAACAAAGGTGAAGCTCCTACCTTTCCATGGTAGAGCTTGTTCCAAGTATGAAGTCTCAAATCCCTCCAAAGATCAAGCAAGCATCCACAAGCTCCAACAAAATTCCCACAAGTATCAACAAGCTCCAAAAATCCACAAACTCCTTCAAAATCCTCTCCTCTCCAAAATACAAAAGACTAAAAATGAAACTTCCAACCCCCAAAACAAACAAGAGGATCAAATAAATAGAGAAAAGAGAGGGAGGGATGATGTGGCTCCAAGTAGGATGCCACCTCCTTTTCCCTCCACTCCACATCATTTGGTCAACTTCATATTCCAATGCACCATTAATAAGTGGTTGAAAGAAAGGCAAGCACCTTACACACTCCAACTAAGCCCACTCCCCAAAGGACAAAATTAAATTTTGAAAGAAAGTGCAATTAATATTTTACCCTTTTATCCCCCCAAAACACCTAAAAGACCCTAAATTTGGCCTTCCAACCCATAGGTAGGGTTGGCATGGGGTTTTAAGAGGTGTGGGACAAGTTTGACTTGTCCCACAAGCTTTGAAATTTGGCCTCTAAGGCCAAATTCGAGTTTCCCATGTGGGGTAGAGTGTGTTACACTCAAAACTCAAACACACATCAATCCACACAAAATCCCAAGTAAATCAAGCCTAATAAATGAACTCTCTTTGGTCATATCCTTTAATTAGTTTAGGACAAATTCAAATTAGTTTAATTAAGACACTACAACCCATGACTAATAAAGGGGTAACACCAATCCAAAGAATATGAATAATAACACAAGTAAAATTTCACTTACTAGGAGAAACACATACTAACATAATAAAAGGAAAATTTAAAACAAACAACACATGACCCCTAGGTCACAATTTTCCCTAACCAAATAATTCTAACACACACACAATTACTTGTTGCCATGGTGACCTTAGTTGGATTCTTCTCGAATTCCGATGTGGTTGGTCTCCACTCCCCAATATTGTTGTGAATATAATATACCTGCAGAACAGAGAATACCTCCTTCGGCCTGTTGGCCGCATTAAAACATTCATGCCAAATATACAATATAATCTAAAATAAACGACACATGATTTACTATCATCTATGCAAGTACGATATCACTTACACTTTCTAGCACATTTCTATTCCACATTTCATTTATGTCAAAACGATCATCACATTAGTCCAATTATCAAGTTCTACTCAATATGATTAAACATATCACATGTCATAATTAAAGATAAATAACCATGTCAAAAGTATACAAATATCATCATCAAATGTCCACCAGTAGACCATATGCATCATATAAAGATCAAATCAATAACAGTCAGTGTCTATGATATCTACTAGCATGCTAAATCAAGAAGCCATAATAAATCATAAAGAATACCCTTCGTCATTTCAAACACCCAACGTCTTGATTTTTTTATCGACTTACCATATAATACGGCTCTCTAAAGTTTATTATTTTTATCGAAGGATCTTTGGTCTATTGGCGATATTTTGAGATTTCAATGATCCCACAAGGAATCAAGTCTTGTTAAGTGCAAGGCCTGGAGATATCTGACACATAAATTCAAAACGGTTGAGGCCGGGATCCCGCCCAGGTGACTTTGATGGTGTGGATACAACCCCTTACTCATAGCTTCTTAGGGCTGCAGGTAATCATTAGTTTAGTTGTACGCTTACTCGTAATTGTAAATATGCTATGTACTTTCTCCTAAGTATGGGCAAAGATGTCGACAATCTATGTAATCTAGTGCCCAATGAGTACACACAACTCATAAAAACAAGGACTTTGTGAGCTTCCTACGAGGAGGCCCCACGTACGCCAATGTTCGATTTTACGATTTTAATCATTTTAGATGTGAAAATATATAACCACTTTTCAAATATGACCTTCGTGATTGACATGTGAAAATATAATTTAAATGTTAAAATAACATCTATATTCAAAATTTAATCATCATATATTTATATTTTTTGAAAGTTTATTTTACTAAATTTATAATAATTAAGAAAATTACTAAATTAAATGTTATACTACATATTATGAAATTTTGAGAGTTATAATAATTATTAGAATATAGATAATAAAAATACTTAATATCTTATTAATAAAATTTTAATATTTCATTAAAAAATAGAAACATCTATTAGTTTTTATTTTTATTAGTTTATTTGATTTGATTTTCTTTGATTTTTAAATTTGTTTGATTTTTACAAATATAAATTAAGCTAACATTGGATTTGAGATTTTGCAAAGAAGGTGAAACTTGAAGGTTGGATTAGGATGTTTTGAAGGTTGAAAGTTGTAATACTTTTTTATGTAATTGTAAGCTTGAATTAGGAGTCATTTATTTAAATTTTTACAATATTTTTGTCTTTTAAAATTTTATAATTTGAAATACAATTTTAATACTCTCGTAAACTTTAATTATTTTAATTGTTTAGTGAAATTCTAATTAATTATTGTATAATTGGTTTTGAAACAAAAAAATATCTCAAACAAAATTTGAAATTGATCGGTGTAGTATTATTATTTTTGGTTTATAATTGTACAATAAAATTTTGAATATTTATATAGATTAATTTAGTAAAATCATTTAGATTCAATTAATTAAAGAATCTCACATAGCTTTATAATTATAACACAATTCAAAAATACAAGAATTGAAATTTACAAAATAAAAAAGATTATAAAAAGGTTTATGTAAAAGAAATTTTTAAAATTAATACCACAAATGTTTGCAACATGGAATTGTTTACTATCAATTAATTACCCATTTCTATGTTTGTGATGTTTTTTTGACATTTTTTAGGTTAACAATAGAATGGGTAATCATTGTTCATGAAGATGTTAGGATTGATCTCTATTTACCTATGAATCATCAAGTGGGAGGAAAATATTTATAAAACAAATTATTTACTTTCAATCTCTTAAATTTAGAATTTATATTAATTATATATATATATATATAGTTAATATACATTTTTCGACATACATAGAAAATTTTGAACATTAAATGAAATTCACATAATTTTTTGGGATGTCACCTAATTTTATTGCGACATGTAACCTTGAATGTCAAAATCCAGTGATGTACACCACTTGAACCATGATTTTCTTAATATGCAATCATAATTGGTTTACCTTTGCTGTAGTTTATCTTAAGAGTCTTTGAGGCAGTCTTTCTTCAAATGACAATTGACGGGGCTATGGGGACTAGAGGGGGTAACAACTACAATGTGTTAATTGTCTTAGCTACAATATATAATAAGGTAGGTGTTAATGTGTCGAGAATTTAATATAATGAGCTAGGTCTTTATGAAATAGCAATTTGCGCGCCCAAGGTGCAATGCATATGCCTATAGGAAAACCACATCGAATTGTGAATACAAGTTGTAGGAAATGCGAGGAAGAAGATAACTTAAAACTATGCAATCAAAAGGAAGTTTTATGAATATTACTCAAACGTCTTTTACGTTTGTGCATAACCTAGAAATTTTAGTGAGCTTGCATAAGTATATATATTGCTTAGTTGAAAATTTCCATGTTACATTGTGATTTACATAATTTTCAATTACTATGTGTCAGCGTGGTGGTTTAAAGAACTATCTTTATTGTGTTTGAGAGCGATGACGACAAGATAGATCACAATCAACATGAATCAATTTAACTAAAATTTAAAACCATATATCAAATAATGGATATCTTCATACGGCAATTCAATTTAAAACCATATATCTATAAGAATATCTTTCACAATGAATTGGCTATTTGGTGTTGGCGATTACATATTGGAAGTGACATATGATACTTGAATAAATTTAATAAATAAAATTTTAAAAAGAGGTTATTAAGTAATGTGAGGTTGTTATTACAAGTCTTCACCGATTTAATAAATTGTACATGTGAATCTAATTCATAATATGAGTCCAACTTAACTTTAAATTTTTATATATTATAGTTTATAAATCAAAGCAAATTTATTTATAAATATGTAAGATTTTTTTAAAAACATTAGAAACCATGATGTGCTTAATATTTGCATACAAATTCTAAAAAGTTTAAATGCATAAATATGCACTTGACTTTGATGAGTAAATATTTACGGGGTCATTACATTTCCCATTTAGTTCATCTAGTGCAATTGAAAGATAATTTAAAACCGTAATGACATGGTCTACAAAAATGTCAAAATGTTCATAATTTTTAGGTGACGAGCTAGGGTGGATGTCAAATCTCATCCCTTTAGCTACTGAACTATCATAACATGAGTTATGAGATAATTTGGAAAGGCATGTGGAATGTAATGTAATTCAATGTTATAAATCATAGACCTATGCATTTCACTCACATTTCTTAAAGTAGTAATCATGAAAGAAAGAAAGTGAAACTATTGATGTCCAAGAATAAGTACATGGGCTAACTATAGGATTGTATAAATATGTCTCCAATGAATTAAAATACATTGAATTTTTTTCACCTATACTAAACAATGTAATGGATATGCCAATAGGGAAAGGAAATACTAGAGTAAGACATGGTAGTATAGGCGAATTGAAGGAAAAGGGGTGGAAAGTGTAGTAAAAAAATCACACACTTACTATTACATTTATACTACCAAGTATGTTATTTAATATATGGATCTCACATAAGAAACGTATTCACTAATGGCTCATAACCTAGTTCTTTACGTCACTTAGTTAGTTTGCTCGCATAGTTATGGTCATCTTTCAACAAGTATTAAGTGTCGTAATTACGTTATTTATCGTCTCTAGTACTGACGGGGGTGGTTAGGGTTATATTGGGGTGCCCATGGGCACCTTAGTCCTTGATTTTAGGTACCCTGGTTTCGTGATGTTTGCATTTAATTTCTTTGTCCAAGGTCGGTCTCTATAGTTTGAAAAAGATCAAATTTGAAAATCATGTTAATAGTTGCACGTCTCTATCTCTTTTCTTGTATTTATAAAATTTTGGGATCTGGTTCAAGCAAGAACTTCAAAGCCAGATGTTAATATTTCAAGCTCTATATTGACAATCCATTATAGGAAAGTGTAATACGTGATTTGTGCATCTATAAAGCACAAGTCTTCAAGCTATTGTTTTTCGTGCATTGAATAGTTAAGAATGGATGAAGGCATCTTGGCTATGTTGGTGAAAGATTATTTTTCGGATAATGAATCACATTTCTTATTGGCATGATTAGCTTTTTATTCAACAATTGTTTCTCTCTCTAATTCTGATTTAGAAAGGTCAAATGGTGTAAGATTTTTACGCACATTCTATATAGTAAAGATAATGATACATAGTCAATCAAGTAATGCATTTAAAATATAAATGAAACATGTTTTAAATTATTTTCTTGCGAGTGGTTTTTACACATTCAATAGAGTTCTAGGGCTAAGTTATATCCTTCCACGTCTCCTCCACAAAGCTTTAACAAATTTCCAGCCGGAAGAAACACATAACCAAAATTAAAAACACGAGAAAAATACCTCTAACGGTGTTTCCTAGTGTGCTTGCAAAGGACAAATATTTTCCTTCCTTTTTGATCGGAGGATTTTTCACTATGTAGATCTTCCCTAAAATTCCGTAGTCCTAGACCATGCTGAAGGGATTCTCGAGACCTTTTCGATAGTATGCTGAACTTCAAAATCGAGTTCGTATGCAAATTCTATCGCCGGTCAAAGTTAAGGTCGTAAACGGGTCAACCCTGGTCAACAGGTCAACAAGTGGACCAATGGCAAGGTGACACGTGGCAGTTGGCGACAAGGAAAAATTTATGGTCTTGTAATATTTTAAAATAATTTCCATGGTATAGATCTCGTCATAAGCTTTTCGACGCATTTTGAACGGACCAAATCTAAGTTTGTATGCAAAAGATATGCATAGTCAAAGTTGTGGTCAAATGATGACATGACACACTCTGACATGGAAAAATGACATATTATGGGTGTGACACTTGGTAGGTTTGTAGTGGATTTGGATTTAAAATAATAAAAATAATCTATTTAATCCATTTCATGTGAATAAGCCTAAATCCCATGGGATAAGGAGGATTTTGTGGCCAAAAAGCTATTTAAAGGTTTATCATATCCCTTTCCCACCAAATGTGGGGTCAATGGATAAATTGGGCGCCTAAACCTATGGAAGGGGATTTGAACCCTTGACTGTGCAAAAAAATTAGAATCTTTACCAACCCGCCACTTTTTAGGAAGTGATAAAACATGAGATCACTTCTATTTAAAGGGACCTTTTGGTAGGTTTGTAGATGGACAGCGAAGGACCAGTTTGTAGAGATCACCATTTTTGAGGCACTTACGGTCCAAATTTTGCAATGGTGTAAAAAAGAAAAGTTGTTCAAAATTCCAAGAGATTTCCAGAAATGTAAATTTTGTTACAGGAAGTGCTTTGTATATTTTCTGTGTAGGCGTTTTCCATTGTAATTTCACATATCAGGCATGAGGAGCAGGCAAAGATCTACATTTTCCAACCACTTCTGGTTCAAATCAGGCCATGGAGTAAAAAGGGAAGTTTTTCATAATTTCCTCTAGTTTCCAGAAATGTAAACCTATTTTATGTAGGTATTGTACATTTAAATTTGTATATGAATGTAATTGCAGAGGAAACTATAAGTGAAAATACTGTAGGGGCCTTGAATGGACTCGGGAATGTTTCTGGTAAATTACAAATTTCCAAGAGGTTTGAATCAGCTCATTTGTAGGTATAAAGGTCTGTTAAGTCAATAGTGAAGGGATATTGTACTTCATTGGGCAATAATAGATCGATTCACTTTTTGTGAATGAGACGTAGCCTTCGGGTGAACTCCGTCATCAAATTCTTGTGTTGTGGATTTGATTTCAGTTTTTAGAAGATTTTGATCAGATAAAAACATTGGAGTAAATGGATTGAATGGAAATTTCAGTATCCATAACCCACAACAAGATCTGAATACACTTATCAACTTGGATTCAAATTTCAGTTTGAGTGTATGATTTGAAATCAATTGTAAATTTTAAAATGGATTTGTAATAGACTAAGTACATTCACTTAAGTTGAAAAAATTAAGGATAATTGATATATTCAAAAGAATTTAAGGATTTGGGTTTCAAGAACTCCCAAAATTGGCTTAAACTCTTAATCAGTTGTCAAATTTTTAAATCTGAGAATTTTCTAATCTTGAAAAAAATTAAGTACCATTTTCAGATCACCTTTTTAATATGTGCAAACCATTGGACTAGATGACATGTGCTAATTATCATATGAGAGGAGAAAGTAAAAGACCACCATAACTCTCTACCAACCATTGCTAATAGGGATCAACCATTGTTCATCTAATGGATTCCCTTGCCATGAGATAATGAGATACTACATTCTAACGCACTTCACTTACAAAGACCTTTGGAAAATTTGTTAGGGCGGGTACATCCTAGTAAAATCCATTGTTCATGTAATCATTATAAATCGATGAGCCTTCTCTACTTTTTTGTCCCAGTCAACCCATCAATCAAGGCTCTATATGTGAGTTGATCTCGAACGACACCTTCCTGCAACATTTATTTAAAATTTTAAATAGCCTCTTGGCCTCCTCAATCTTTCCAACCTTTGAAAACTTGGCGATGAGAATATTATAGGTTTGAGTATTTGGATAGCAACCGTCTCTAAACACTTAATCACAAAGCATTATAGGCAAATGTAATAGATCAACTTTACAAAAAGCATCCATTAGAGTATTATAGCTTTCAACATCAAGATATAGTTCATTTTTCCTTGTTTTCAAAGCCTTGTAAGCTTCCCTTACTATCACACTCTTACATAGAGAAAACACTATGACATTGTAAGTGGGTATGTCTTTGATTAATCCTATTTGAATGAAGTCCAAACAACTACCAAATCTCCTCCACTTTCCCACCTTTGCAAGGATCCTCATTTGAATTACAAAGAGTAAGGATGGCAAGAAAATGGCGGTAGCTACCATTGCATAAAGAAATTCCATTGCAACATCTATATCAACACCGGAAAGTGACCCAATAAGGACATTAAAAACATTTTCATCCGGAGGAAACTTTTCTCTTCTAATCAATCATGCTATCTCATATGCTTCCTTAATCCTTTTCTCCTCGACAAGTTCAAATATAAACTCCTTATACTCATGTGCATAAGGAGACTCACTCAACTTCCTCTTCTAATTCAATACCCTTTGAGCCTCATCAAATATATCCACTTCCCTAAGAGCTTACACTAAAATTTCATACACAATGAAATTAGACTTACAACCCCTAGCCCTCAATTCCTCCAACATCCACCAAGTTTCATCAATCCTAGACACCTACCAGAGCCCATAATCACCAATGTAGCAACAATTGAGCCCATAATCCATGGAACATGGATTTATTTAGCACCGTCTATAATTTCTAGTGCCCTTTTAAGGTCCCCGACTTACTAAAAACTCCCAATGAAAATCTCGAACCCAATTGCACTAAGCGACACAAACACAAGCCTTATTTCAAATTCCAATCACTTGGCCAACTCAATACACCCATCTAAACCAAGGCTACCCAACAAAGAACTATAAACACTCACATCCAATCTATGCCCCAAACTTTTCATTTCTTTGTATCTCAAACATTTTCTTATCTATTTTGCAAAGGATTTACACGTTCCAGATTATTTAGACCCAATCATTAATTTGATTGTACTTCATTTTATAGGAAACTACCTATTGTCTATTATCCTTTGGTTTGGTATCTAGTTCACTATGTATCTTGCACAGTCTAAACTAATTCCAATTCCTTTAGAACAAGCTGCTAGTGTGACCTGTGTGTAAATTTTGGGTTATTGTTTTCACCTAGTCCTTGCCACCTACCAAGATAATTATAAACCATTTCAGTTGCCTCCATTTACAATTACATGGTTGCTACCAAATTATAATTTTATGATTCATCATGGTCATCTTACTCCCATAAAACTATGGATCATTCTTCACACTCGCGATGACATAGTTTCTCAATGAAGAATTGTTGGGGAATTAAACCTCTTTTGAACTACTATAGAAAACTCTCCTCCACCTCCATGCATCCAAAAAGATGAATTTGAAATTCCTAAAATCACTCCTCAAGACCCCCACTTTAAAATACATTATATAATAATAAAGAGGAAATCGCTGAAAGATCGAGGAGAAATTACCACAAAATTGTCACTCATAACATTCGTATATACTCGTTTGAATAAAATCCATGCACGTCCTCTTTCAATGTGCCTTATACTACAAAGTTTTTTTCTTGAGATTTTTAATTCTTTAATATACTACAAAGTTTTATCCTTATTCACTGTTTTATGTATAAACAAATCTTTTCATGGGTATGTTGCAATGATCATATATGCGAGATCAATTCCGAAGAGAAATAGGAAGATTTCTTCTCTATCAAGTTAGAAGACAAAACATGAAGATTTATACCTTTAGAGGATTTTTCCTTTGATAGGTTCACTTAATGTTCAAGTTCCTTAATTTTGTATTACTTTGAAACCGTCAACTTTAAATCAAGAATGAGACTGAAAGGTTTAAAGTGCACCGATTCGATCCACATGTTCACAATTAATATTCCCTCATTCGTGATCTTTGTGTAAAATATTTGTTGAGTGAGGAAGTGTTGATGTTTTCCATATGTCCTTGCTTGGCATTCTACGTGATAAAGATAAATGTCAAACCATAAGTGTGAAGCCTTTTAAGAAGTGATGACATCTATGGTCGCCAAGTGTCCATGATTGGAAATACTTGGAGGTTTTCATGAGAGAGAGACAAAGCTTAAGCCATTTATGATCAAGCTAAGTCACTAAAATTCAAATGTCACTATTTACTCGCAAGGACTAGAGTTAAGCAATTAAATACGAAAACACGCTTATTGAACTAAAAAAATTCAAAAATGTACCTTTTCATACAAAGTTGTGTAAATAGATTCGAGCAATTGTTTCAATTAAGTTGCAGAGAATTGTATGCGAGAGATTGAATTTTCACAAAGAGTTGAATTCACATATAGAACAAATAATCAAGAAAAAATGATCATCGCACAAAACAAAGATGATTCCAATTCAGATGCGAGAATAAGAATTCATAGAAACCGAGTTCACTAAAGGCCTACCAGATCGAGTAAAGAACTATATTTATATATTTTTGAAATTAATGATTTCGATACTATCTCATAGGGGAAAGAGAAAGATGAAGTGATCTTGCAATTGATCCATTCAATATCATGGAAACTTCCCTTAAAATGGCAAAAGGAGTAAAAAGCTAGGGAAGAGGCTAGTACACCAACAATTTAAATCTCTAAAACCTCTACTCCTCACACAAACCTTCATCAAGCCTTTAAGGATCTATTTGCTTACTTTAGAGATATATCATATTCTAAAGATAGAGAAAAATTTGGTGATGGTAAGCTAGATGGTTTGAAACAATATGTTAATGACATGAAGGTAAAAATTGATTTAATTTCTAAGAATTTTTAAATCAATCTACTTTTTATTGTTTCTCTCATGAGCATTGATGATGTTGTAAATATTGCAAAAAGTTAGATAAGGCTAAAATGTAACTTCAGAAGCTTCTTCTTCCCTGGTAGACACAGTTAGGCATTTGGATCTATTTTACCACAACATTATTACTCTATTTTTAGAATTTGGGTTAGCTCAACTTATTGATTCACCGGGATTGGTGCATTTAGTAGAGAGCGGTTTGATGTATTATTACTTTAGTTCATGTATACATTTGATTGAAAATTAGCAAATTTGGGAAAATTTAAAAACACAGGATATGTGATTTCATCCTTAACACTTCAATGAATTTTGAAAAGGCTAAAAGCATAAATCGATTTTCAAGAAGAATGATGCTATATTTTTGTAGGCTAAAAAAGTGAGGAACCATGCAAGACACTAATAGTCAACAATGTCGTTATAAACCAAAATTACCAAATTTGGTAAGATAGCATAGTACCAAGGGAAACAAGTGGTTTCATGAGTCTTGATTATTTAAGCATAATCAAAGTAACAATCTATTCTTAGATTCTGAAAACTTTTGTTTACATAGCATGGAGACCTCTAATTATGATAAATAAGATTGTGTTGATAAATACGAAGGTCTATTTTTATGCAAACTTACGTAAATAATGGGATTTTGTTCTCATAATAGTTTTTAACTAGCAATTGCATGTGTACAATGCAATGTGAATGCCGAACGGTATATGTTATTTGATTTATAGGGATAGTTATTACTTTTTTAGTTGAAGTTGATAAGGGGAATTCCTTTAGTATTTCAGAGTTACATATCCCCTATATAATATAGCCACTAAATTCAACAAAACATTGAACACAGTTGATGTACTTCCATGAAGAAAAAGCCACAACTACTAAAAGATTGCTTCCTTCTCTATGAGTACCAAACCCATTTCATTAATCATTACACATAGAGTTGGTACAACTAAATACATGCATTGGAGCAGTAGAACCTATATCATCAATATTCAAGCAAATAGCCAATGCAGCTAACTAAATGTATACAGAAACCCATTTCATCAGCCAAGATAACATCTCACATTGGGAAAAGCATTTCCAATTGGGAGTTTCCTCCTTATCAAAGAAACTTCAATTGTATCTCATCATCTTGCAGCCCGATCAATCTCGAAGCAATGGAGAATCCTTCCTCCATTGCACAAGCCCATTTGATACTACGTCATGTAACTCTGTCATGTCTATTAATGAAATATGATTTAATTCTACACACCAGTCTTAAGTCAGGTAAGAATTAAGTTAATATATAAAATGTTCCATCTGAGGGGGTGAATGAGCCCTTGTTTAGGCTGTATAAATATCAAAATATGAAAAAAAATTGAGAGAATATGAGGTCATCATCACCATCACCATCATCATTTGCACCACTCAAATATGTGGGTTCTATCTTGAGCATCTTTTGAAGATGTAGCGCCTCGAATTGAATATTAGAATTGCAGAGATAAAACAAAAATGTCTCATCATCTTGCAATCCAATCTCGAAGTAGTGGAGAAGCCTTCCTCCATTGCACAAACCCATATCAAACTCTATCGTGTCTATAATTGAAAGATGATTTAATTCTAATTATAAGGGGTTTCAAGTAATTGTAACAGGAGGAAGATATCGCAATGGAAATGAGTATGAAACATTAATTGAATTGTCTTATTCAATGCCTAGTGAAGTTTTCAATACTTTTTTTTAGGAATGATAGATTTTGATTACAAGTTTTCTTACATTGGGGATTTCTTGTATTTTTCAAGGATTCTCATTCTCAAATGTTGGTGTGTGATATCTCCTCCCACAATCATAAAACATCTTGGAGATGGACTCCTCACTACTCTTTTGTTACATAAGAGTTATCTAAATGCTCCATTCATGGCATGTTCATACAACTAAGCTTGGATGTTGCAGATATTTTCTAAGAATTAGAGATTCAATAGAAAAATTGGTTATAGGAAATTGATCCTTACTATCATCGAGGAATAGGCCTATTGCCCTCTGCTCCATGGTTCAATTGTTTAACAATGGAAAATTGGATTTATTTTCCTCGCTTAAACACACATATGGGCACCCAACCTTTGTCACACAGAATAGACTGAGCGGGGCATTTTAGATTACTATGTGCATAAACAACCACTTAGGACAAGGGCTACCCAACTAGGTTTGTGATATTTCCATTCCTTTATTAATGAGTTGACCATTGTCTAATTACCGAGTTGACCTTCTAATTACCGAGTTGACCATTGTTTGAGTGGGGATTATCTTTTGAGAAAAAATTATGTTGTGGCTCTGTGGGTACCTTATTATTTAATGATGTAAGCAAAATTAGACATCTACTAGAACTATAAATATTATACTCAATTTTACAGAGTAGAAAGTCAAGTTGTGATTGTGAGAGGCTCCTAGAACCATATTATCATTCCATTTACATGACATTGACATGTCAAACTAAAAGTGTAAATGGAATTCGATTATCCAGAATTAAATGGAAGAACTCGGCAAACTAAGTATAAAATTGAAAAAGGAAAACCGGAACAAATTTCTTACATTTTATTCTCTGAGCATGAGAAAAAAATCTCATGCTATTGACCATTGACCCTGCTTTTGGCATGGCCAATTCGGTCTTGAATTCTAGGCGAGTAATAAGGAGTTATTGGCAATCCACAATTCTATGACTAAATGAGTATCAATGGTTTCTAGCAAGATTTGGTTCCACCCGGACATGTGTTCGAAGCTTGTTAGTGTTTACACTGACCTTTTAGGTAAGTGGGCTCGGGGTAAAGGTAAAAATCGAAACTTATTACCTAATACAGATTTTTAAGAAAAAATTGAAGAACAAATACCGCATCCAGTAACAAGATTTTGATATCACTACTGGACTATGACCTTGAACTCCTCTGCAATAAGGGATCTTCAATGACCTTTACAGATTCAACTCGCAAGGTATGATACACTAGAGTGTATAATTCTTGTTGATGCTAGGCTCAAATCAGATAACCGGATACAACGAACTACCAGAAAATCAAGTCCCTCGTCATTGACAGAGATCTATAGAAATATGAAAAAACATTTTTCATAAGCGGCGAAAAAAATGGCATTATTACGAACATATGACTAAATGACCATGCTTAAAACCAAAAACAAAACTCATTAATTTTTGTGCCTTGTGCGATGAATTTCTGTGTGTTCTGTGTTTTATAAGTTTTTTGAGCTCTAAATATGCTCACCGTTTCTCTATTTTTAGCTCATGCAATTCGAGTAATCTTCAGATAACGCCAAGAATAGCAGGTGGTTGAACTGTGTATTGCAATTTTCACTTAAGAAAAAAGTCTAAACGGGTGTCAAATTTAACACAATCCTGTGAATGTCCGCAAATCCCTTTCCCATAGGGGACGCCTTCGGCATAAAAATTTGAAAATTTTAAAAACTTTTAATGTTTGAGTTCTATAATAGATTATATATACCTTTAATCATCTTGTAAAAATGATCTTAACGCTTGAATTGATACATAGAAGGAATCTAGGAGCTCCACATGTTGTTGTAAGTTGTTCATGTGTTTTTAGTTGTTGATTCATGTATTGATGTCTAGATAAAAATATCATTTAGATATTAAGTAGAGTATTCACTTATGATGTTTATTGAATTTGAAGGGTAAGAGATTGAGCCTAGCTAGTGTCACTTTCACAAGATATTATTTATTGCACTCAAATATTTGATTTTTTTTTTTGCAATATCAAATCATTAAGTGGTTTGGAGATATTATAAAATGAATAATTCTATTTTCTTGTGTGGGATATAATTAACTTGAACAATTTGTTAGCTAACTAGCCTTTGTTATAAGATTTGTGAGTGAACTTAAGTTATTTTGTTAGATTAGGTAAGGTAATGATTTTGGTGTTTAATTTCCTATAACAAATTGTCTAATGTTTATATAGAATTGAGTTAAATTTATTTCATATATACCCTAGTTTATTTGTGGTTCAATTGAAATCAAAGTGTCTTTTGTGCTTAGTAATTGAAAGAGAGTCTAGTTTCTTTTTTCCCTTACGCTTTGATCTTTTCAAGTTTTTTATGAAATCCCAAAATCACTTACTTAGGCTAGAATCATTATAAATATAAGTAGATTGAGATAAATTTAGATTTGGGTTGGTGAATTTACCAAAGTTTGCCAATTCCTCTTTAGGTTAAAAAAGGTCATAATTTCTTCATTGAGCTATACATCCCATAGTATTTTGTACCTTGAATTTTATTCATACTAGGGGTTTTTATTTACACCCTTATTACATTATAATAATTTAGCGAGTTAAGTACTCTACTAAAATGTACAGGGGAACTACATGAGGTTATTTAATTAATTAAATTCAAACATTTTATATATAATATCATAACAACACACTAATCCTTGCAACTAATGTATACAATATGATATCAACTTTAAAACACAAGGGGATAAGTATGCTTAGCTGATTATAGATACATCTCGAGAATTTTTGGGTGTGCAGGGCTGCTGAACCGAGAGATATGATTATGACATTGCTTTGTTCCTAGAATTGTAGCTATAAAATGACCTAGTGTAGGACAATATAAATTTTCCAGACTATCTATACGATTTTGCACCCTCTTGTAAAATTTTGAACTTGCTCTAAATATTTATTTATAACCTTATAAGGTTTTCACCTTCTTGGAAATGTCTGTCACTATCAAATCATATTTTTGCTCATGCTACAAATCCATCGAATATTACACACAAGGTATCAAACCCTAGCCATATGAGGGAGATCTTGTCTTTATAATCTGTAAAGGCCATATCTATAGCCCTTTGAAAATTAGCACCGACATTGATCAAACCAAAAGGCATTCTTCTATATGCGAATGTACGCCATGGGGTAGTGAACGTTGTTTTATGTTGATCTTATCTAGCCTCTTCATTCGATTATAACAAGATAAACCACCTAGCATAGATAACATTTCCAATCCAATTACTACCTGCAAAATATGGTCTATGAATAACATTAGATAGTTATATTTCAAGGAAACTTGATTAAGATTGTGAAAATCCATGGAAATCCTTATTTCTCCATTTTTCTTGTGAACCAAGACAATATTAGCTATCCAAGTTGAATGTCGAATAGGAAAACATATTCGTGCATCTAACATCTTTTAAACCTCATGAAATATCATCCTTGTAATCTTGGGATTATATTGTCTTTGCTTCGCTTATAATGGAAGCGCATTAGGTTTCAAGGGTATGGTATGCTCCATTTCCCTAGGTTGGAAAGACTTCAAGTCTTCATATGAGTAAGCCAAGACGTCGAGAATATTTGATAAGGAGGTTAACAAATTTTGCGCTCCTCGGGTGAGCAACACTTACCAATGTTGACCAAGTGAGATATCTTTGGTACCAATGTCAACTTGCTCATAGTTAGCAGAACTCGAGTCCTTCTTATTCTTTTTCTTTGATAAACCTATCATGTTTATCAAAAAATTCTTCAAGTGAAACCAATCCTTTTGGAATTTTATTTCCTTTAAGTTGAATGATGACATCACCGGGATCTTCATTCTCAACTCCTTGAATAGGCAAGATCGTTGATTCACAAAATGCGAATCACTTCCTTCAAAATACAATTGTTCAAAATTATCTCACTTTTTTAAGAAGGCAATAATTTTTAGATCATCATTGAATACTTGCTAATTTTCTCGCATTGTCGGGAACACTTGGCCTAAAAACCATTTCAATCGTGTATTTTTCTTGATCAAACTATGAATGAGGAATCATTAATGAAGCTACGACCCCTAGAGAATCAGTTTTGTCATTATTTTCACGAGGGAAAGATTCTATGGAAAAAGCATCGAAGACTTCTATCATGTCCCACACTTTATTTCTGTAGTGTCTCAAATGATCATTCTTTACTTGAAATTGATTTTTAACTTGTTTCATAATCAACTCTGCATCTCTGAAAACTTTCAAATTTTTGACCCCTTTCTCTTTTATAACTTGGAGGCCAAGGATTAATTCCTCGTATTTTGCAGTGTTGTTAGTATTTGAAAATTGGAGTTTGTAAGAAAAAGGAAATATTTTACCATTTAGAGATATATCCACCACTCCTACATCGAAACCTGTTGAGAAACAACTTCCATTGAACTCAAGAGTCCATATCTCATTAGGGTCTTGACAAGTGACTTCAGGTGCATAAACCTCTGTAGTCATCATATAATTACCCATACTTGAGTTTTGAAACAAGACCTGTGCACGGGATCATCAGTTTTCATCACCGTGAATTTTTCTTGAATCTCTGGCATTAGCTTCTTCATTTCTCCATTGATAGGGATCATATCATGAGACCAATCTATTTGAATCTCACCACCCAGATCTCTACAAAATTTCCTAATCAATAACATACCATATGAAGCAAGAATGTCAACAACTAGAATGGTTACCTTAACTCACTTTTGAGGAAATTGAGCTAAAACCATTTGAGCATCTTTAATCTGCCCAATCATAGGAACTTGTCTTATATCCATTGAGTAATAGGATCCAAATGTTCTCTTACAAGTCAACCCAAGATAATGTGCTACTTTTGGCAGCATCACAAATTGTTGCAAGCTTTCACGGTTTTCCCAAGCTACTATTTGAAGGTTGGCAATAATGTATCCTTGAAAATATTCATCAAGCACAAGGTTTAGTTGAAGAACTAGATCTTGTGCAAAGGGGATAGTCATAAATATTTAACCAAGCATTGGTTAACGATTCTGAATCCCAGTGGAGTTGCCAAAAATTTTTAGCATATGGATTTGCACGCATGTAAATGACATGCAACAGATTGGAACAAATTCCCTCCTCAATTAAGGTGAGGCTTCCTTTATTGAAAACAAAAACTGTATTTACATATGTACGTTCAAAATTGTATGTGAGGTGTTTTAGAACATCAATGGAAAGAAAAGTGAATGAGGGAGATGGAATGGAATGAAGGAAAGAAATGGAGAGGAATGAATGGAAGGAACATGTAAGAGTTAGGTAAAACCGAAGGAATATTGCATGGAGAAGAACAATAAATAACTAACACAAATATAACGGAGTTAACATCACCTAAACTAGAATGAGTAAAAGGGAACACACTTTGGAGCAAGTATATAATCAAATCTTGATCGGTATGAACTAGAAAAACATATTAGTAGTGTTGAGAATAAGATCCAAGATAATATTTGCATGCAGGATTCAAACAATAACATCTAATGAACATAAGAACATGAAATGCTATAAGATACTGAATGAACGGGACACAAAGTTCATATTTCATTAACTCCAAAATGTCTTCTCAAAAGAACACAAAGTTTCTTTCTTGAAACAAATCTTGCACACAAAAGTATTTTCTTCTCCTCTCTCAAAGTCCCCCTTACAAATGAGCCCCTAAAATCCTTTTATAACCCAAAGTAGTTGGTTACAAAGTAGTTAGGATTTTAAATGCACATTAAATAGGGCACTTAAGTGAATTTGAATTTTTCAAACAACTTTATTAAAAGCAACTAAAAATAGAAACCACATAAGTTAAAAATTCATTTAAGGAAAAATACATAAATAAAATAAATAGGTACATGTGGACCCCACTTAAATGAGTTGGATGCACACATAGACATCCTAGTCAATAATGCATCACCTAGATCAAAACACCTATGATCAGTGCCATATCCATTGGGACAAGAGTCCTCCTATCCTAATCGTGACAGAATGAACTCATTGATCATTCTCCGCAATCCTCCAGATGACAAGAGAGTCAAGCTTGAAACTTGAGTAATTCATCCATCCCTCCGTTTGAGCAACATCTTGGTGTGAGAAAGTTTGTCTTCATTCATATTCACAATCAAAATTACACACAATTCACCAAATGCTATGAATAGCCGTCCATGGTGAATTATTAATTTTTCATGAGACTGTAGTCGTTACGCTACCTTGGCTTGTCAGAATCCAACTCTTGATCTTTCGCCATTGAGAAGATCTTCCAAGAGCCAAAATTACAATTCACTTCCTGGAGTTATGTCTTTTGTCTTTGTCACCATCCTGAAGTGTTTCCATTTTGATCTGCTCATGATCATCCAATTCGATAACGCTCCAACTTTAAGATGGTGATGAAGTATTGCGTCATTTGCTAACTTAGAGTGACAGGAAATACTTGAATGATGTGGCCTTGCTTGATGATCCACACAATTGTACTTATCATTGGTCTTGGTTTTTCAATGAATAGATCCGTACAACTATCAAGTGAATATAATTGATGTAGAAAAACTTCTCTCATTATCGATCTCGTCGATAACAATGGCTTTTGACTCGAAGAGACCTATGTCAATAGCTACGACTTATACTGTATAATAAGGAAGTTTGAGGCTACTTTCACTTCAGAGCTGTAGGAGTTAAATCACCACACTTTGCAAGTTTCTTAGTGCATCCATGCATGTGATGACCAATTTAGAACAAGCGTCAGGAAAATTGTGACTCACGTTCGGTTGATGTGTGATTGCGGAACCAACTTACGTCGACGTGTCCTAAGTTAGTATCGACGATGTTCTCATACTCTGAATGGAGTGTCGAGGTGGGTAGAATGCCCTAGAATCCATATCACAACATAATTTTTTTGAAGATGACATGATTGTGACAGAAGAGTGATTTCAGGTTGTTACTTGCTTCTTACAAAACTGCACAAATTGCCTCTAAAATTGCCCTGGGAAAATAAGCAAATCTTGTTCTAAGAAAATCTCACTAGATGAGGGAGTCTATTAATGTACCAAAAGTTTTTGGATCAAATATTTTTTTCCCAAATAAAATTCTTCATTAAAATATAAAAGGTCAAAGTTGACTCTTCTGAAACTGCTAGGAAAATGCAAGTGTAAAATTGTGAATATCCCGTTTGGTTTTAGCCTGGGAAAAATATCAAACATCACCTTAGGCATCTACAACTTGGAAGGGAGTATATGAAGGTGGATAGAATCCAAAGAGATAAATATTTTCTCCCGATGATCATATGAGTTCAAAATATAGACCCTCAAAGTCAGTGTCCTTGATAGGCTGAAAACTGTGCACACAATGAAATCACGCAAACTACATTTTATTTGGCTTCATCAAAAATATCAAATGAGGTGTTGTGCATTTGAAAATTTTCAAAGGATTATATGAATTTTGGGATAATTCAACGAACCAAATATTTTTTCTTGACAATCATCCAGGCCTGAAATACGGATTCTCGAAGTTGGCCTTCTAACAAGTGAACAACATGTAAGCGCAAAGAAAATCGAGCAAACTGCGTTTTAGTTGACTCCATGAAAAATATCAAACTAAGTGTTGTACATTTAAAATTTGGCAAAGAAGTACATGAATGTGGGGAGAATTCAACAAACCAAACCATTTTTCTTGACGATCATCCGACTTCGAGATATCGAGCTCCAAAGTTGATTACTTCGACAGATACAAACCATGACAAAAATAATAATTTTTGTTAGTATTATCTCGATTATAATAAATTCGTGTAGGATCAACTTTAATCTTTTTAATTCACCCTTTCTCCATCTTGCTTCGATTCTGGTTGCTTGGCGTGAAGAATTGCTTTGATTTTCTAGAAATACTTTGAACTTGCAATTTTCTTGCGTTGGCGTTTGAATGCGGAATATTATTTAATAGCCCGAATTTCCTAGAGAGCTCCTGCGTGAATACTTGAAACTTATTTATTTTTGTACGAATTCACCCTTATGTTGTATTCTTTGTCTGGATGCGTTGTAAATGATTTATTCTTTTTTTAGTTGCGTAGGATCACGATGCTTGGAGAACTTCTGGTGAAGACGTGGAAATTGGTTTACTCTGCGTGGAAGTGCTTCTCCTAGCTAAAATGTGGATCCTTTCTCTTTGCTAGGCGTTGGATATTATTTTTCTCCTAACAGCTAAAACGTGGGCTTGTGATCTCTTGTTTTATTCATGCATGGACTTTATGCTTTGACAAATGTGCAGGCTATGAACTGTTTGCTTCCACTTTGGGATTTCTTTGCTAAATGTGAGAAATTGGCAAAAAGAAATGTGTGGACATTTGTGTATACAATTATTCTTGGCTAATGTGTGGCCTATATTATCTTGGCCAATTGTTTTCTTTTTTATCTATTCCAATGTTATACCAAGACTAGAATTGCACACTATGTCTAAGAAGGCACATTAAAATGCCAAAGAGAGATGCTACTAAAACTCCAAATCAAATTTCCACCAGAAAATTTAATGGATAGTGAATGGCCTTCCTTGGCGTGGGAGGAGTGGACTATTTTCCCTGGGTGCATGGGTTGTTTTCTAAGACAAAACAAATGCCTTTTATTGTTTTTTGGACTGTTCTCTAAGGCAAATGCGTGGAGATTTGTAGAGAATCTTCTTGCTCCATGTGCATGGAAATCTGTTTTCTTTGTTATGGCATGCGTGATGGGTAATCTTCGTTTGGATGTGAGTTTGAATTCTTCTCTCCCACGTGGGCATTGCTGCAAAACAACAAACAAAAACAAATATGCATGGACTATGTTTATTTATTTTCTCCTTGATTCCTTCTAACAGTTGGATTTTCCTCTGCTGGAATGTGGAACTCTGACAAATTGTTGACACGTGAATGCATGAAGGATGGAGACAACTACCTGGAACTCTCAAGGTTGTCTGGCTCTAGCTAATGCCCATCTTAGGTTTCCATATGAAAGTCGAGGAGTGCCACGAAAAATAAGCTTTCCTTCTTCTCGCCCCGAATGTCCGCAATTTTTCTTATCTATTCTTCTTCTTCCCAACAATTCCATCTTCTACAACTTCTTGTAACCATCTCCTTCCCAATTTCTAGATGACAAAAGTAAAATTGAAATTGTCTCACTTACAATTTGAAACGGAAGAATAATTGCCCGAGCAATTGCTCACGGCATTGACAACAATTACAAAAAAATTCTTCCAAGTTTGTCAAACAACTTTCATGAGTATTAAATTAATATTTATTAATTAAAAAACCCTAAAATTTAATAAATTTAATTTTATTAAATAAAAAGGTAAATATTAATTAAATAATTAAAACACACAGTTTGTGTCGTAGCGGGAGAAGGGCTTATTCAAAATGGATGAAACGAAAACCAAAATGACCATGAGAATAAAACGATTGCGATGATGAGGATGATAAAACATGCAAAATAACACTTTTTATTTTTTAAAAATTTTCACGTTTATTAATTTTGTGAAGTCAAAATTAGCGATAATGAATACTTAAGCACTTTGTGAAGAAAGAAGACCATGTATCAAATTCAATTAGAAATTATGATATCTTCTCTTTTGAATGTAAAAGGAAAGAAAAGAATTCCTATCTAATCAATCACTTTGATACCTTCCATAATCTCATGGACCTCACTACTATAGATGGATTTATTCCCAATTCTATAAATAAGGACACACAATATAAAAGAGAACAAGTTCCCCCACACACTTCCCATGTGTTGTATAACTAAAAAGAAATTGAATATAAACTATAATGTATTGAATGCATTCTTATCACAAAATTACAACACCCACCGAATGACCATCATGTGAATTGGGAATTTGGTGTAATTTGTGTAACATTGGGTTATCTCTCAAGTTGTGGGACTTACGGGCTTGAGATAACCCTCCGAGAAAGTTGGTTCTTGCTCCTAAACTACCTGCCACAACTACTCCTAATGCAGGAAAGAAAACTACCTAATCCTATTCTAACCTTCCAAGGAGATAGGGAGAGAGATGCATGAAAATAAACCTACACTAAGAGTGGTGATACACTAGAAAAGGAGGTGCTAGACATAATCCAACTGCCTAAAATGGAGAGAGGTGAGCAATGGAGAGGGTGGACAAGATGCACCACAAACCAAAGATGGATTCACATAGAACACCATTTGTTTCCCATTAAACACAACTCTCAAAACCTCGTAATAAACATCAAGAAATATGCACAATATACCCTGCAATGAAGAGAGGAAAGTAGAGACAATAAAACATGCAAAGGATGGACAAATGCATCACAAAACACAATTTATTACTCCATTAAAGTATGCACAATACAACATTAGTGGGAAAGAGGTAAGAAAATTCCATTACAAATCTTAGAGAGGAGGCTTAAAATCCACATTCAACCCAATAGAGAAGAAAGAGAGAGGGGGCAAGAGAAAAATGACTAACTCCCCTTACAAATGAGCCCCATTTTACAATTTATAGAATTAGAGAAGAGAGAGAAAGAACAATCCCAAAATTTACTTTCCAACCACTTGCAAGGTACCATAAATGTGCTCAAATGATGATACATGACCTGCAAAAGGCACCCCATGTTGTCTCATAATTTTTAGTAGAGAAATAATGACTGCACATACCCATTTAATGTTCTCTCGACCACTTTGAATCACTACTTTAAACTAGGTTCATTTCCACAAAATTCACTATGAAATCATCATCAATTATATAATTTATTGATTTTAGTGTGTAGGTCTTAAAACCAAGATTCCAATGAGATCGATTATGTGAAAATCCATTGAGAAACGCTCAAGTTATGAGCTTCTGAGTGATTGTAACTATTTTGAGTTTTTTCTTGCTTGCTTGCATTTCATGGGACTGTGAATTAAATCCTTTGCTAGAAATGGTCATTTTAAATATTTCTCTCATTTTCTTAATGTTTAGACATCATTAAAACTGCTTGGGACTTTTACATTGTGGGGGCCACCTTGATTTTTTATACTTTACATATATATGAGGGTGGGGTTGTATTTGTTTTAAAGCATTCATTTGTGTCAGCTTGGCCAAGTCAGCCGAGTTGGCTCTTTGCACACACCTTGGAAATTCATTCCTACCCATGTGCTAATTCTTAGCTTATAACTCTAACCACCTTTCCATGTTGAATGTCCATTCACTCCCCTTACATGTGTCAGGCTACTCCCCACAATGCTACCTACCTATTTCTCAGCTTGGTGATGCAACGACCACTCATACCTCTGACTCCCCACTCCTCAACTCCGTGCAATATTGACGCATATTCATTGTGGTTCATGTGTTGTATTAATGCCCCCTAGAGATTTGAATCATTGCCTAATTTTTGTGGACCCGGACGCTATGCGGGGTGTTAGTGCTCGTTTTAATCTCACACCATTTGCCTTGATTTTCCTTTGATCTACGTGTTATGAAACATTTTATCTCTTGATGTGGATGTCTTGAAGCTTTTGACTTCATTTGAATGCCTTGCATTATTTACAGAATCCATTGTCATGCCCCTTTTTGAAGAAATCTCCAAGTTTTCCCTGTTTTTGCCCTAATTTCTTCAAAATCCATGGGCTCTTCCATTTTTCCTATTTTGCCCCCACCATGGAAGCTCGAGAATGATCAATTTATAATTGTATGCCTTTGAAAATCCAAATCCATGGTCTAAAGATGATTGGAACCATGATTCACTTGGTTTTGTTTCAAAAAAATCATCCTTAGCAAAAAACCAGATTTTGGGCATGAATGGTGAATTTATGTGTTTTTTGATGGTCTGGCGAGCGTATTTTTCTTATCAAAATTATTCCTCAGCATTTGGAAGTCACGTGGCTTCTTTTGGTTGGTCAGGGGACAGCGGGAAAATGTTTTAACTTGTCACTTTTTACTTTTTTGGCAAAAAGGCAAATTTGGTCCTGTAGCTCGCTCAATTTTGATTGGTTCTTTTGGTACTTACGTGGCTTCTTCTAATTGGATGAGGCACAACGGGTTTGTTTTACAAAATTTTTCTTTTTGAATAATTTGGCAAAAAGTTTGAACTCACCCTATGGCCCCACCAGGAATTGATTAAAGCAAAATTTAAGCGGCAAGGAAAAAGTCTTACTTTGACCCCGCATAAGGACATGTGGCAAAGTTAAAAGAGGAGATGTGGGCCTTTAGAAGCAGGTTGGATATTTTTCCCTTTTGGAAAAATGGAGTAAAGATTCTAAAATGAAAGTGCACCCCGCCAAATCATGTTGAAGCCTATAAAGTTCTTGAAACTGTGTCATTGAGATGCGTGACGAGTTTGAAAAGTCAAGAGGCGGAAGGCGGGCCATCGGGGGTAACTTGGATTTTTTTCCCCTTGATTTTTAAGAGATTAAAATCATTAAAATGACTCGTGGGCTTGACAAAGAATAGTCAAGGTTTTGATCTAGTCAACGGTAGAGGTGCATAATTTCGGGGAAAATTGGAAAATTTCCTTTCATGGAAAAGGGACTTAAAAGTGTAAAAGGAAGTGTGGTTCCTTTGGGACCCACGTCGAAACTAGAAGCGGAAGGGCGAGCTGCGGGGAAAACATGGAAAAATTTTCATCTTCCAAAAAAGAGGTGAAATAACGAGAATTTGGCCGTGGTTCCTTTGGGACCCACATTGGGACACGTGTTGGGCCCATTTTTCAAAGGCAAGGGGTGGACCAAATTGAGAAATTTTGCATTTTTTCCAAAAAGTTGTCAAAGGTAAAAAGGAACCCCAGGCCCATCTTAACTTGGATCTCCCATGTGGATGGTCCAGATTCAAGCAGAGAGATCAACAACAATTGTGCATCTACATCGATTTTTCGCCATTTCGCTCCAAAGCTCCCGGGATGCAAATTTTTACATTTTTTTCATTTCTTGGAGTCTCCTACACGTAAAATGAAGAGGAACATTAATTTGGTATCCGTGGGAAAAATTTGAAGAAGTCTTTTGCCATCAAGATATGACTCGACCATTCGCTTCGATCTAATTTTCCAACTTTTCTTTCCTTAGCACACAAAGAACCAGATTTAATGATTGGAGGAGGAAGTAGTTGGCACGCGAGATGAAGAATAATGTACATGGTGAAGAATTGAATGTTGGAAATATTTGGAAAGATTTTCCCTCTGCATACTTGACAACTTTTTTGTAAATCGATTGGGAGTCTCAACATGCAATGGTGCTTTGAATGTTTCTTGTTTTGGGGAAAACTTTGTTGTAAATGAAGTATTATAAATTGCATGAATTTTTCATGCAAATGGTTGGAGTGTTAGAGGTCGGGACTGATTTTTCTAAGAGAAAATCTTGATAGAACCCATCCTTCTAAGAAACCATCTAAAGAAACATGTTTATCTCCTTTGTGTTAAATTTGATCATGTCAAGGTGGTTGCGAGTGTACAGCCATTGACAAGCTTTGAGATTGTTCTAGAAACTTTCCCCTGCTGATAAATTTAATCAAACTTGAGTTAATATGCATTATTTTTGGGCAAAATTTGTGTTTGCTTCATTCCTAAATGTTTGCAAGTAGTTTTCTTGTTCCGTTGCAATCTTACATTGAAATATTTGTGAATCACACAAGATCTTATCCTTGTGATAGTTTGGTGGCATTTGCAATTTCATTTATCAGAAGAGCTTTCATTTGATAGTGAAATAAACAAATTTAAAATCACTGTGACTCCTAGCATGACTATAAGATTGTTTGTTAGCCTTTGAGGGTATCTTAGGCGTGATGAAATAGAGGTTGATAATGTTTAGTTAAGTTTTCCAATTTGAGCCTTCATTTTGGATCCTTGAATTTTGTGTGAAAAGTATTGATCTGGGCCTCCATTGAAGCACATATTCTAGTTAAAGGAACATCCTAGCTATCCCAAAGCATTCTATTGTTCAAGCTCTCCATTTTTGTAAAAGTTCTCAAGGATTTGGTGAATCAAGTTCATCCCTGCCTCACCTCCCACCAAAATTTATTTAAAAACAACCAATCTTACCCATACTACCCACTTGCTTGTCTTGTGTGTATACAAATGCATAATTTTACGACCCAAACATGCGAAACAATTTGGTTTTCATTTTATTTAGTGGCCTCGAACCTTTCTTAGAAAATATCTCCATTATCTAGAGTGATAATTTGTGAGAGTTAGGTTTTGTTGCATTGATCATATTTTCTTCAAGGTCTTCTTAATAACTTTGCAAGGAAGGATATCTCCACCTCCTCCATAAACAACATGCTACAAAAAGATTCCTCTCACCCTAGTTGAAAGGCACAACCATAAAGGAGTGAGGATAGGTCAAATCCTCTTGAGGGTGCTACCCATTCTCCAAATATAAGTGAAAAGAGCAAGCTGCATTTCATCCCCGGATACAAAATGACACACCACATGCTCTGCTTGTCTTTAAGCTTCCTTCCAAACTTGTGATGTTGCTCAACTTCTGAGGGAGAATCAATTTGGGTACCAACACTGATTGGCACCATTATGGGGACATAGTGGTTACGATTCATGTTCATACCTTGGTAAACACTTCTTATATGCTCTAGGTGATAATACATTTTTTCAAACATGTTGTGTCTAGGCCTATAAGAAGTATTCAAATTTGCAAGTGTTGTGTGTGATTCTTTTAGTTTCCACACCTAGTGCACTAGCTTTCACCGATAATGCAGGTAAAGAAAATTCAGATCATCCCATTTCTAGTTTCTAGTATTGACAGACATTTGACAGATCATATTTTAGTGCATTTTCACAACTAAGGTGGAAATCCTTAGTGGTGACTCCCTGTTGATCTGATTCTTAATGAGTACCAATGTCTTAACCTCTGTCAAGTGAGATTTATTACTATTTTTTTGCAAAGCTGGAAGGAAGAAGATCTTTCTTTACTAGGGATCTTGCTAGGACATTATTTCCAAAGCTAGGAAAAACAAATTCAGAAGGAAGAAAATCCTGGAGAGTTGTTGGAGATCAGCAGACAAGAAGAGGGATCTCCATTGATGAAAGTGATCAGCCTATCATTGAATACTGCCATTCAAGTGCTTTTGAATCAGGTAGCCTCTTTGTGGAATTGAATTCTCCAACTGGAGAGGGGCCTCCATTTGATTTTAAAAAAATTCTTCTCATTCTGGCCACCTGTCTTTTCAAAATTTGATAGGGTTTTCCAAGAAACAAGGCCTTTAGGGGATATCCATTTTGAAATTTATACTCTTGTGTTTCAAAGACCCTCTGCCCCTTATCAATTTATCTCCCCTCTAGGGTCACCTCCTCAAAACAACATGGCCCAACCCCACCCAAACCTCCATTTGTTGTAAACACCTTTAGTCCTATAAGTTTTATAAGGATGGCTAGTTATCCAAATGCGGTTCCCAGATCGAGAAATAGATTACCAAAGTTCCAAGGAAACAATGCTATAACTGGTGATCAAAATTTAAAGCTTTTATCAATATGATGGAATAATTTGAGATTGAACATGAAGATGTATATATCAAATTGTTTATCCATACTTTGGAAGAGGATGTAAGGGATTGGTATAAAGATTTTCCAGATAATTCCATTGATTCTTGGACAGAGATGAACAATGCATTTAGATTGCAGTATGGTGATAGAACTGACCCTAGGTTTCTTCTATCAGAATTTGAAAACATCAAGAAGAATCCTAATGAGTCAGTACATGATTTCAACATAAGGTTTAACAAGACCTTGATGATATTTCTTGTTATCTTAAGGCCATGTGATGAATCATGTTTGATCAAATATTCAGATGCATTTGATAAAAAAGTTGCTTACTACTTGAGGGATAAAAACCCTACTAATTTGAGGCAGGCATTCATAGTGGCTCTGCAAATTGATAACAACATCAAGGCAATTGGAAAGCCTCCAAAAAGGGAAGGTGTAAAACTAATTAGCCCATAAAATCCTCAAATAAGTAAGGCTGCTGATTTGGAGGAAGTTTTGAAAACTTTGGTAGGGGATGTCAAAGAAATATCATACGAATTAGCCCATGCAAAAAAAGGAATTGGGCAGAGTTCACAAGGTCAAGCACAAGCAACAAGGCCAAGACATGTTTACAAATCATCATATAAATGATCAGAGATCTGATGACAGAGGCAAGGGACCTGTTGGATTTGGAAATAAATAGTCCCAGGCCAGGGAAAACATAATGGTTCCTGATCCTTTGGCTTCCGAGTTGTTGTTGTGGAGGAGACATATGTCATTGATTGGTGTGATAGATGTTTCATGCCCCATGCTCCATGTGAGGAAGATCAACAAGAAGAAGAAGAAGCTGATTCGATAATGATGATGATGTTTGCATGATGGGTTGCTCCACGAGCTCACAACAAGGGGCAACTTCAACTGAGGTAATAAGTGCTAGAACTGCTGCTGATTTTTGGGATTGCATCCACTGGGTACCTATTCTTCCTCCCTCTCATACTTTAGAAGTAGATACTGTACAAGATTTTGAATTTCCCAATAATTACTTTGAATATTTAAGAGCTTTAATGATAAATAAGTATGATGGAGGAATCCCATTTGAGGAGGGAAGTTGTTGATGAACGATGTTGTTGCCCAAGAGAAGGAGTATAACACAAGAAGTAGGGTTGTCAAAGGTACAGGGCCTTAGGCCAAGCCAAAAAATCCATTGCTTTCAAATATTCCTAAAGAGGATCCTATGAAAGATGCATCTACTAAGGGCCTTGCTGTCCCAAACAAAACTCATACCCCTCCTCATGCCCAAGCCGTCAAATATAATGTGCCATCTAATGAGTGTATCAACCTTCCTTCCAATGTTGCCTTACCAAAGTCTGTCCCTTATGATATTGCCCAAGTCTTGAGTCAGATCAAGATCTTAGTTCCAATTGTTGAGTTGCTTAGGATTCTTGAGCACAAAAAAAGGGCTTTTGAGTATGTAGGGCTGAAAGAGGAGAATACTGCCCTAGGTAGAAATATAAACATTATGGAGACTCCCCCAATCATTCAAGAGTTAGAGACACCACCAATGTTAGAGGAACTAGGTGAACCACCGAGGTTTATTTGGGGACATCCTTGGTGGAGTCTCACTAAATGTGGATACATTCTTCATCACTACGATCATTAAAGACAGATTGCTACACTGTTGTATGTTTGAATTAGGGTCATCATGAAATTTTATGCCTCTAGAAGTCATGAATGAGCTGGATATCAAAGTAACAATAGCATATGGGAAGTGTACTACTATGGACTCCAGAGAAGTGCCAGTGGTGGGATGTGTGAAAGGTCTGGTGGTGCAACTTGCAGCTTACCTGTAAAAACCTGACGCTTGATGTTGTTATTGTTGATTTCCCAGCCAAGTGGGGTATGTTGTTATCTAGAAAATGGGCTGCAAGTGTTGGTGGGAGTGTTCAAATGGACATGTCCTATGCTACCATCCCAATTGAGGGCAGCCTTGTCAGGTTGTATGGAGAAAAGAAGATGTTGCACCTTATTGAAGATCCCAACAATGCAACTTATGAAGTATTGTGCACAAGTGTTGATGTTGATAACTTTTTAGGATTTGTTGATGGAAAGAGCACAAGATTGAAGAATGTAAGTGTCTTGAACATGCAGCCTCTCCTTGGACTTTATTGTTTGATGGAGCTTGCTCCAAGTTCAAAAATGGTGTTGGTGTTGTTCTGATCTCTCTAGGCTAGGAAGAATTTGTCTTTTCCTTTAAACTCAACTTTGAGTGCACCAAAACATTGCTAAGTATGAGGAACAATTGTTAGGTCTGAGTATTGCTTGGAAATATGGTGTTAAAGACATCATTATCAAAGGAGATTCAAAATTAATTGTAAAGCAAGTCATAAAACTTTATGCCACAAAAAATCAGTGAATGAAACAATACAAGGATGCAATTTGGGATCTCATTTATATGTTTGATTCATTCAATATTGTGCATCATGATAGGAAGTTCAATGATTTGGAAGAAAAAATTGCAGTATTGGGATCTCGGTTTGATAATTGTACAATATCCCTATATTATGAATATGATAACGAGGTGTTAACTATGTCATCTGTACCTAACAACATTAAACATTGGAAAGTTTTTGATGATGATGCTCAGGTAAGAAGATTTCTGTAGAATAAAGGGGAGTTTGCTGATCAAAGTATTGATTGGGAGCCAATGGTGTGTGCAGAAAAGGGTAAAGAAACCTTGTTTGGCAAAGGCATCATCCTACTAAAGACTAATACCATTCCTAGAGCGTTGATTGCTCTTGAATCCAACTTTGATAATGTTGATCGCATTATTAACAGATGCATAGCAGCCTCAAGGGATGTTGAGGAGCATGACCTTGACACAAAGGAGAAACCAAGGAAGATCTAGTTGGGAAGCAATCTCAACAAGGAAGAAAAACAGTCTTATGTCCAATTGTTGAAAAAATATCAAGATTGCATGGCTTGGACTTATTCTGAACTAAAGGCATACAGAGAGGATTTGTTTCAACATGAGATTCCCTTGGAATCTAATTCAAAACCATTTAGGAAAAAACAAAGGCCAATCAATCCACTCCTATCTCTTAAAATGCAAGAGAGTCTTGAAGAAACCGAGGGATGGAGGAATTATTTAGCCTACAAGGTATTTTTCTTGGGTTGCAGAAACCTAGTACCGGTTAGAAAGAAGAATGGTGACATTAGGCTGTGTGTGGACTTCAAAAATCTGAACAGAGCATCAATGAAGGATAATTATCCTTTACCAAGCATGGAAAACATGTTGCATTTATGATTTGTTTCGATCGTTATCTACCTTGGATGGTTTCTCGGTTCTAACCAAGTTGTTGTAAAGGAATTAGAAAGAATTAAGACATCCTTTACCACCCCTTGGGGAACATATGTATATGTCAAGTATGCCCTTTGGACTAATGAATGCTGGAGAAACCTTTCAAAGAGCAATGGATATTGATTTTACTGGTTACATCAATGATTTTATTGTTGTCTACCAAGATGATGCAGCTGTGTTCTCCAAAAAGAGAGGTGATCATTTGTAGCACTTGGAGAAAATGCTGATAAGATGTAGAGAATATGGCATTTCACTCAATCCAAAGAAGTGCCATTTTGGAGTATAGAAGGAAAAATTGTTTGGTCACATTGTGTCACAAGAAGGGGTAATGATTGATCCAGAAAGGGTAGAGGCCATCAAAAAGGTCCCAATTCCGAGAACCAAGAAGGGGATTTAGTCCTTCTTTGGGTAGATAAACTTTATTAGGAGATTCATATCAAACTTTGCTAAGTTGACCATTCCAATCATTGGCATGCTAAAGAAGGACCAGGCCATCAAATGGGAGGAGAATGCCATTCAAACTTTCGATGGGATCAAGGAGGTATTCAAGCATGCCCCTGTTTTGGCAGCTCCAGATTATAAGAAGCCTTTCCAACCATTTTATTTTTCTTTAGAGAACACTATTGCATCTATCTTGCTAGTAAAGATGATGAAGGAAGTGAGAGGCCAATTGCCTTTTTAGTAAGGCATTGCGAGGGGGCTGAGCTAAAATACACTATTATGGAGAAACAATCATTTTCCTTGGCAAAAGAAATAAAGGTTTTCAGGCCTTATGTTTTGAGCTCTAAAATTGTTTCTTATGTTCCCCACACTATGGAGAAAGACATCTTATCGAGATGGAAGTCTCAAGAAAAATATGCAGATGGGTGAACAAGTTGCAAGAATATGACATGGATATCCAAACCATGAAGTTAGTGAGAGGTTTGGGCTTGGCTAAGCTTATGGCTGAGAGCAACTTGCAAACCATTGAAGTAAATGAGGTAGAAGAAGGAAGGGTAGATGTTTTTGAAAAATTGATGAGTTCTGAGTGGTACAAAGATGTAATTTTTTATCTCAGACACCTATACTACCCTGAGCATTTGAGTAAGAACCAGAAAAGATCCCTTAAGTTGGATTCCCAAAAATATGGCATTACTGATTATGGGTTAGCTTGGAAGAACCCTGAGGGAGTTTTCTTAAGGTGTATTACTGAAGATGAATCCCCGAAGATAATTTTTGATCTCCATGGAGGAGTTTGTGGGGGGCATTTTGTTGGAAGAGTCACATCACACAAGATCTTGAGGGTTGGTTATTGGTGGCCAACTCTCTTCAAGGATACAACTCTTTTGATTAGAAGATGTGAGAGTTGTCAGCACTTCTTTGGAAGATTGAAAGCTTCGTGCCCCTTTCCTTTGTAGCCACTATCAATTGAAGCCCCATTCAAGTAATGGGGAATGGATTTCATTGGTGAGATTTCAAACCTTTCAAGTGTTGGCCATAAGTGGATTCTCGTAGCCACTGATTACTTCACCAAATGGGTGGATACAATCCCCACCAAAAGAGCAACACACCAAATTGCCATGGATTTTATCTTGAACCATATCATCTGCAGGTTTGGGTTGCTAGTTAAAATTGTTGCTGACAATACCATGAGCTTCATAGCTAAACCTTTGGTGGTAATGTAAAAAGAATACGGGATCAATTTGACATATGCCTCTAATTAAAATCCCCAAGGAAATGGAAAATCTGAGTCTAGTAATAAAAATTTGCTGAAGATTATCAGAATAACCTTGGAGCTAAATAAAAGAAAATGGGGCGAACAATGAAGTTATTTATGTGGTCTTGAAAGAATTACTATTAATAGAGCCACTAGAAAAAGTCCATTTGAATTGGTGTATGGCACTCAATCTCTGTTGCCCCTGCATACGCAACTATCCTCATATTAGTTCATTTAACAACTAGAAGATCAAGAAGTTAGTCCATATGAGGTTCGCATTAACCAGATTGTTGAACTTGATGAAGAAAGGAGAGCATCTCACCAAAGGCATGTGAAGTTCAGAGAAAAATTGAAGAAGTCATTTAACAGGAAGGTCACTCCCAGAGCTTTCAACATTGGATATCTTGTGTTGTTGTTGGATAACATACATGAATACAAGGGCAAGCATGGTAAATTTGATGCACTATGGATGGGCTCTTACTCCATTGACATTCGGATTAGTGAGCATACCTTCTTTTGAAAGATTTGGATGGTGAATTTCTTGAATTGCCTGTTAATGGTAGGCACTTGAATCATTTCTTGGATTGATTCCCGAGAATCAAGGTGAGAATCACTTGTATAGTGTACAACTTGTTTCTTTCTTTCTGTCTTTTGTGTTTTTTCTCATTCCAGTCCTCGGTGACATGGTCTTCTTGGTTTCTCGGTTTGGTATTTAGAGGATGGTTGTGTTTGTTTCGATATGCTAGCTTATTCTTTGACTTCATTGCCTAATGGTTTGTTCTTGGAACTTGGTCTGCTAGTTGTTCTTGTGGCACTCGCAGGGAGTGCCCATCCCCGAGTCAGAGCCGATGTTAGTGCTCATTTTGATCTCACACCATTTGCCCTAATTTTCCTTTGATCTGCGTGTTATGAAACATTTTATCTCTCGATGTGGATGTTTTGAAGATTTTACCTCCATTTGAATGCCTTGAATTGTTTGCAGAATCCATTTTCATGCCCCTTTTTGAAGAAATCTCCGAGTTTGCCTTGTTTTTTCCCTAATTTCTTCAAAATCCATGGGCTCTGTCATTTTTCTTATTTTACCCCAACCATGGAAGCTCGAGAATGATCAATTTATATTTCTAAACCTTTAAAAAGAAAAATCCATGGTCGAAAGATGCTTAGAACCATGATTCACTTATTTTTGTTTCAAAAAATTTCATCCTTAGTGAAAAATCAGATTTTGGGCATGAATGGTGAATTTCTATGTTTTTGATGGAGTCAGCGGGCATCTTTTTCTATCAAAATTATTCCTTAGCATTTGACAATCACATGGCTGTTTTTGGTTGGTCAGGGGATGGCGGGCAAATGTTTTAACTTGTCACTTTTTGCTTTTTTGGCAAAAAGGAAATTTTGGTCCCGTAGCTCCGCTCAATTCTGATTGGTTCTTTTGGTACTTATGTGGCTTCTTCTAATTGGATGAGGTGTGATGAGTTTGTTTTATGAACTTGTTATTTTTGGCTACTTTGGAAAAAGGTTGAACTCACCCCATGGCCCCGCCTGTGCAATCTTGATCAAAGCAAAATTTAAGCCGCAGGAAAAGTCTTACTTTGACCCTACAGAAGGACACGTGGCAAAGTTAAAAGCAGAGATGCGGGCCTTCAAAAGAAGGTTGGATATTTTTCCCTTTTGGAAAAATGGAGTAAATATTCTAAAATGAAAGTGTGTCCCATGCTAAATCATGTTGAAGCCTATAAAGTTCTTAAAATTGCACCATTGAGACGCGTGGCGGTTTGAAAAGTCAAGAGGTGGGGAGGTGGGCCATCGGGTGCAACTTGGATTTTTGCCCCTTGATACTTAATAGATTATAATCATGAAAATGACCCATGGGCCTAACGAGAGAATAGTCAAGGTTTTTATCCATCAACAACGGAGGTGCAGACTTTCGGGAAAATTGGAAAAATTTCCTTTTGTGGAAAAAGGAGTTAAAAGTGTAAAAGGAAGCGTGGTTCCATTGGGACCCACATCAGAAACTAGAAGCGGAAGGGCAGAGTTGTGGGGAAAACTTGGAAAATTTTCCCTTTTCTAAAAAAGAGGTGAAATAGTAGAATTTGGTTGTGGTTCCTTTGGGACCCACATTGGGACACGTGTCAGTCCCATTTTTCAAAGGCGGAGGGGCAGAGAAAATTGAGAAATTTTGCATTTTTTCCAAAAAGGTGTAAAAAGTAAAAAGGAACCCTTAGGCCCATCTTAACTTGGATCTCCCACGTGGACAGTCCAGATTCGGCAGAGAGATCAACAAAAATTGTGCATCTCGTAGATCCGATTTTCCACCATTTCTACTCAAAAGCTCCTGGGGATGTGAATTTTTATGGTTTTTTATCATTTCTTGGAGTCTCCTACACATAAAATGAAGAGGAACATTAATTTGATATCCTAGTTAGGTGGGAAAAATCTGAAGACATCTTTTGTCATCAAGATGTGACGACCATTGGCTTTGATCTAATTTTCTAGTTTTTCTTTCCTTAGCACGCAAAGAACCAAATTTGACAGATTGGAGGAGGAAGTAGTTGGCGCGCGAGATGAAGAATGACTTACCAGGTGAATAATTGAATGTTGGAAATATTTTCCCTCTCCATACCTGAAATTTTTTTCACAAATATGATTCTGAGAGTCTCAACATGTAATGGTGGTCTCTGGTTTTGGGGGAAAACTCTGTTGTAAATGAAGTATTATAAATTGCATGAATTTGTTGTGCAAATGGTTGGAGTATTAGATGTCGGGACTGATTTTTCTAAGAGAAAATCTTGATAGAACCCATCCTTCTAAGAAACCATTTGAAGAAACTTTTTTATCTCCTTTGTGTTAAATTTGATCATGTCAAGGTGGTTGCGAGTGTACAACCATTGACAAGCTTTGAGATTGTTCTAGAAACTTTCCCTTGCTGATAAATTTAATCAAACTTGAGTTAAAATGCATTATTTTTGGGCATAATTTGTGTTTGCTTCATTCCTAAATGTTTGCAAGTAGTTTTCTTGTTCCCGTTGCAATCTTACATTGAAATATTTGTGAATCACACAAGATCTTATCCTTGTGATAGTTTGGTGGTATTTGCAATTTCATTTATCAGAAGAGCTTTCATTTGATAGTGAAATAAACAAATTTAAAATCAATGTGACTCCTAGCATGACTATAAGATTGTTTGTTAGCCTTTGAGGGTATCTTAGGTGTGATGAAATAGAGGTTGATAATGTTTAGTTAAGTTTTCCAATTTGAGCCTTCATTTTGGATCCTTGAAGTTTGTGTGAAAAGTGCTGATCTGGGCCTCCATTGAAGCACATATTCTAGTTAAAGGAACATCCTAGCTATCCGAAGCATTCTTTTGTTCAATCTCTCCATTTTTTTTAAATTTCTTAACGATCTAGTGAATCAAGTTCATCCTTCCTCACCTACCACCAAAATTTATTTAAAAACAACCAACCTTACCAATACTACCCTGCTTGTCCTATGTGTATACAAATGCATAATTTCTAGTACCCAAACATGAAGAAACAATCAAGTTTTCGTTGTCTTTAGTGGCTCGAACATTGCTTAGAAAGTATCTCCATTATTTAGAGTGACAACTCATGAGAGTTAGGTTTTGTTGCATTGGTCATATTTTATTCAAGGTCTTCTTAATAACTTCGCAAGGAAGGATATCTCCATCTCCTCCATAAACAAAAGGCTACAAAAAGGGTCATCCCACCCTAGTTGAAAGGCACAACCATAAAGTAGTGAGGATAGGTCAAATCGTCTTGAGGGTGCTACCCATTTCTCCTCATTTGAGTGACAAAGAGAAAGTTGCATTTCATCCCTGGCTATAAAACGACACACCACATGCTCTGCTTGTCTCTAAGCTTCCTACCAAACCTGTGATGCTGCTCAGCTTCTGAGGGAGAATCAATTTGGGTACCAACATGGGGAATGTACGTACCCAAAATTGTAAGGTACTGTACTGCGGAACGGTGTAATAAATGCCCCAATGATGATACAGGTCTCCTCGAAAGGTGTTCGGGATCCAGAAAGAGCTCTTCGGATATGCGTTAACATCCCGCATGCCCCGCTTAGCCCCCGTGTCCTTTGTTTTCCCCTTTTTCCCTCTTTCCTCGGCCTCTGAACCTTCAGTAACGAAACCGCCGCCTGCAGGTGGTGGCGGTCTCGTGTGACCGCCGCCCGAACAGGCGGCGGTCTCAGAACCGCCGCCCTCAAAGCAGGTGGCGGTCTTGTGCGCGTTTTCCAGAATGCTCTTTTGGCACGACCCGCATGAAATATCATGTTTCACCAGCTTTTCTTGCCGACTTGAGCATGCATTAATGTTTTTGGTCCCCTGGAATAGTGTTTTTCCTTTGTTTATTGTTTAGGAGTTCAGTTTGGATTTGATCTTTGGGTGTTTGAATTCCTATAAATGCATGGTTTGTGCACATGCAAATGGCCCCTCATTCTTGTTTAAAAACTCATCACTTTCAGTAGTTCAGTCTTCTAGTTTGCTTAAGTTTGATAGTTTAAATCTTTTACATGCTTAGTTGCATTACTCAGCTGTTGGTAAGCCACAGATCCAACTTGTGCAAACAGTATTATTGCTTTTGGAGTAGAATAGTTTAGGCAGCCATTAAAGTTGCAGGTTTTGCTCTTCATACAGACGAGTTTCAGGTTCTGGACGCATTTTGTTGCATGATTCGCAGTAGACCCCGCTAGGAATTGCATAGGCCAAGCTCTGTACTCTTGCGCTATCCCTCTCCTATCCACATTCTATTCTCGTCTCGCATTCAAGGCTGTCCATTGATCCAAATATCTATTCCTGTTGATGCAAGCATTAAACACACTTTTCGGATTCACGTGAGCACAAAGAATGAGGAGATCATACTAAGGAGACAAGAACACACACACCGCCGATTCGCCACTGCTCGCGAAATCCGTGTTTCATCATTCAAAGTTTTAGTTAGAACTTATCAAATAAAGTAGTTAATCGCTTTATTACGGTTATTTCCATTCTCGATATTGCGGGGAAGTTGTGGGGATTGATAGTTTCGAGAAACTATGATTCATTCCTCACTTTTAAGGTAGGATCGAGAATCTCATAAATAGATTAGTTATTTCGTTGTTTTTATAATAGATATACAAAATTGCACAGACAAATAGCTACACTCGGCTATTTTGTTTGTTTTACGTTATTAATTTAGTTGTCAATTCTAAATATTTTTAGATAGCTGCTTTCTTATAAATTGCCAGAAAATACAAAAAAAGGAATTATATATGCTAGAAGTGTACTTAGATTTTACTTTATTTCATTACTAATTTTGCATGACAATTACGGGACCTAGGGAGCCCAGGGAATACATTTTCGAGCCAATTGTGCCCCAACCCAATATCATAGTGGCAGTAACTGACATTGACCAAAACCTTAGGATACAAGTCTTCCAAACAACAACAGACTTCCAACAGATCAGGTCACAGTTGAGAGGGTTAAACGTAGAAGACGACCAAGCACACACATTTTGGTCGAATCAACCAAACTACAGGTTATCCTAGAAAACATCCACATGACTGTAGAAGGATTTGAAAGAGAACAAATATTCGGGTGTGATCCTTTAGTTCCATAGCTTGAGCATTGGAGACACCCTCGTAGATATAGATACCAGTTTAAGAATTCAAGTTCTAGAACACCCGTGAGGTATTATGAGAAAATCACACAATTATCGATTCTAAACGTAGAGGCCGAGAAAGCTTACGACACCGGATACTAGGGATTAGAACTTGATCTCATGTATGACCATAACAGACCGCAAAAACCAAGAGTCTACGGTTTGTGAACCACAAATCCCATAGCCTAACGAATCCACAAGTCGGCTTAGATATAGACACTGGCCTACGCACATTAGTATTTCAGTCTACTCCGATTCCACCTATCATCATTCAACAGTTGTCCCTACTAGACACAACAGCTAACAAAGCTAGAGAATTTTGGACTAGGCCAGAGAATCGTCCATAGAGTTGACTATATTCGCCATATGACCCTATCAGGAGAAATACACGAAACCATCCCGGGTCATTTTCCACGCATCCCACAACCCATAGATCGAATCATGCCAGAGCTCGATATTGATTGGAGCCTTCGAGTAGTCATCCTCGCTGATCGATCTATCACACCAGTCCAAGTTAGAAGGGCCTTCTTTGCCTTAGATTCGCAAATACCATTAGTGCGTGTCGAAGACATTAGACTCCCCAACTAGTTTGTCTACATATTCTACCCCCACCGGCTGTCTCGGCATGACCTCGGGAGGTCGGGTACGTGGAAGAGTCACTTGTTGATTCTCATGCTCGCCTGTTGCTTTTCCGACGTACAAAATTGGTGAACCCAACATGAAAAAAACAATTATTTCACCTTCTCTTTGAGAAGTTTCATCTTCTCTCTTTCACCTTCGCTCTTTCCCATTATTCTGCGGGTATTCATATACCCCGAATATGGCGGGATTTGATGCTTATGAGCAGCACCCTCTCCCGGGTCTTGAGGCATACTACACCCAAATGTAATAGGAATCATCACCCTCGCTCTCAGTATGGGGTGACAACTATTCAACTAATCAGTTGTCAACACAAACCCCAAGAATCAGATATAGTTCATCTTTTCAAACTGAGGAGTTAGATCAACTCGCTCAAACACAAACAAAGCCTTCAGGCTCAAACAATATGACATTGACTGGAGAATCTGCTTCATCTCCTCAGGTGCTACTTAGACCACATATTAGCAGACAATCAGATCCATACTCAGTTCTAGATGATGAGTACTCAATACGTTATCCTAGGAATGAACAACGCTCTCAAGGCATGTACCCACCTGTAGGAATTTTGCAAATACAGCCCGAGTTCTCTCCTCAAGAAAATACCTCTATGCCATCACATATAGAAAATACTCTCAGAAATGCTTGGCAGGATAGTGATCAGTTCATAGCAGGATATCACATACCTCTGCAAAGCCATGTTATACAACAAACGCCACCAAGGCACGATATCGTGACTTCACCAAACGAAGTCATTTCAACTCTAATAGAAAAGGTTAGAGGATTAGAACTTGCCCAAGCAAGTCAAAATTCGAAATTCATACAAACAGGGAGTTCCAATCCTCCGCACCATCCTAGCCAAGTAGATCTCCTCACAGGAGTAGGCACGTTAGGCATGCCTCCTCAATATCCACAGCAAACGCCAACAAGGCCCATCATCTCTAACACTACTCCTCCCGGTCTAGTGTCGAACAGTCCGTTCCTTGACAATACCCCGTCCTATTTAAACATGTATTCCAAATCGCCACAAGGGGATATGTACTCATCCCCCGGCATGTTTACTCAAATGCAGGGATTGCCTTATGCCCCTGCCAACGCGTACGTTACGCCATATCAACAACCCGTTCCGCCACCACCTCCTCAACAGGCACCATCAATGGTTGAGACGTATGCAATAGGGACTTATTCAGAATATTTAAAGGAGCCCTTAGATTTCACCATACGAAGCGTCATGCTTCCAAGACCTCTCCCTGATTTGCCCAAGTTCAAGGGTGAAGGAGATCCAAATGCGCACATCAAAGCTTACGCTACAGCCATACGAGAATTACTCCCTTGGGACGGGGTTGTTGCTAAAATATTTCCCAAAACCTTGGAAGGCATCGCTCTCGATTGGTATTATAGAATACCTGAAGCTTCCATACATTCATTCAAACAACTCGTGTCTGAGTTCATCAAAGCCTTCGACATGAACAAACTATTAAGAACAGGAATCAGGGAATTCTTGCATATCAAACAAGAACACAAGGAATCTGTCGCCCATTTCATCCAGAGGTGGTGTATAGTTCTTTATTCATCGCTAAGTGCTCCAAACATGGATCTTCCTTCATTCTCTCAGTAGAGAAGTGAAGGAAGAAGTCCAAGTTCCCACTAAGGACTTATGACGAAGTACTTGAGAGCGCTCTACGAATAGACCAGGTAGCAATAGATAGTGGCCGTAAGACGTATGGAGCAAATGGGAGGTTAATCACCTCCACTCAAAATACTACAACTACCACAAATGTCAATCAAGGACCCAAAATCCTTAACAAAAATCGTGGGGTAACAACAGATGGGGTAACTGACCAGCCCAAGAGGGTAAATGTCGTTAATACTCCGTCACAAATAAACAACCAAAGAAACAACAATTTTACCCCAACGGTCAATACGGTGGATTTTAATAATCCACAACAACAACGGTGAAATCCCATGCAAGGACAAGCCAAAACTCATTTGGTTACCAAAACCAAAGTCAAAACCAAAAACAATAATTCCAAAACTTTGGTCCTAATAAAAAACAAGTTTGATCGAATTTTAGGCCACAATACACACCAAACCAACAAAACAGAATTATAATCCCAATTCTTATTGTGGTTTCCATAAAATTTGGGGTCATGACACTAGAACGTGTCGTGACTACAACAAATTCATGCAACGCTTGCCAAATGAACAAAAACAATTTTTACGGATATGTTCCTAGCAGATCCTACGCTCACCAACGCAAGTACCTTCACAGGGCTTCCCCTCAGAATGCTCCCCTCAGGATCTTTAGCGATCCGCTCCCAAATCATGATAGCAATAGGCTGAATCCAACTGGAACAAACAAAGGCGCAATAACAGGAAACAACGATCATGAGGCCTCAACTTCACTAAATCCGTTAGTCGCGCCACAACTAGGAAGTCAACCACGACCTAAGGTAGTTGGATTAGTGGAGTTAGACTCCGAATTACCCGTTGAAGCAATTACGAGGACACGAGAGTATTTCTCTCAACCAAGTCCAAGCCATCTGCCGGAAACAGATAACATCCAGCAAACCGTAGCAAAACCTATCGGTGCTTACGATCTAATTAATGATCTAACAAAAACCTTCTCACATATTTCATTCCTTGATTTACTAAAGAATTCCCCTGCTCACAGGGCTGCTCTTTTAGAGGCGTTAGGTTTGGGTCATTTAATTAGTATCACTCCACCACCAGAAGCACAAGTAAATCATATAGACTTTGATGTTTATCCTCCGGGACAGGCGGATAGGGATGTCGAATTCATATTCGAAATAAGTAAAATGCCTACAGATGCCGAGATCGCACGCCGAGGCGATCCAATTTCTACACTTGCAAGTACAGGTTTATAATAATTATGTAAAACGGGCAATGGTTGACGATGGAGCTGCGGTTAACATAGTCCCTTTCTCTTTTCTCCAAAAATTGGGATATGGTGAAACAAACTGCTCCACTACTCGAAATACCTTGAGAGGCTACGATAGCCTTAAAGCCACGTCGATAGGAACCATAATACTACCGGTCACTTTGGGACCTAAAACAATCCTGACTGAGTTTTATATTATAGATCGGGAAACTAACTATAATATGATCCTCGGCCGACCGTGGATACATCGAATGAAGGCAATCCCTTCCACGCTATTTCAAGAAGTAAGATTCTTACATCTGGGAAAGGTATTTGTAGCCAAAGGTGATCCAAAGCCGTTTGACGTACACCTAGCTGATTTAAAGAAAAGACCAGGGGTGCACTCAGAATTCGAACTGCCAACGAATCAACTTAATAAACCCTCTGACCCAAAGCCAGAGGAAAAGTTGATACCTACGACGGATCTTGAAACCATCAGCGTAACCAAAACAACCCCAATTCCTGGTGGTAAAGCTAAAGAAACTGTATCATTAGGGACTACTGCGAAAATCGTTGAATTAATAGAACAAGATTTACCAATGTTCTTACCATTTGATTCGACAGGCATGGGATTTTCCCTAGGTGTTGGTTCCTTGCCAGCAGAAGATCTCTGTATGGTAGAAGTAGAGTGTGCAAACACAGTAGATACACCTACATCCATACTCCCGGCTAAGTATTGGACTCTCCATTTCGATGGAGCTAAATGCCGCTATGGAGCGGGGGCAGGTATAATTCTTACCTCGCCCGAGGAAAAGGTCCTCCCATTCTCTTTTAAGTTGAACTTTGAATGCACAAACAACGGCGCCTGAGTATGAAGCTCTCCTCCTTGGCCTTACCTTAGCCAAAAGAATCGGTATTGTTAACATCGAGTCCCTGAGACTCAGCTAGTAACAAACCAAGTTTTCAAATATATGAAACTAAAGCCGAACATTTACAACTCTACAAAAGTGTCTTGTATTAGGTTTAAGCAAGGCATTTAAATTCATATCCATTAAAGCAATCCCACGAGAGAAAAATATTCTCGCCGATTCAATAACAACTTTGGCATCACGCTTCACTCCAAGCAATGAGCTAGAAGATACTCACTTCACAGTATCCATTCGTAATGAACCATTGATAAAAACAATGACAAATCCTCTTTCAAGTGGAAATGAATCTACCGTTCTAGACCATGTTGGAAATGATGCGGCTACTTTGGATTACTTAAATGCCTATGCAGCATTACATCGCTCCTGTCACACACTAGATTTATCTCTGATCCCGCATTCATCTTCCTACTTCGGAAATCCCGTAACGGATCTTCCCTCGCAAAGGGAATCTAGCATATACGCAATAGAAAATGGGGATGATATAGATCTACCTCCAGCACCACCTGAGTTTGAAGAGGGTAACGCCTCTTTAATCGAAGAAACAATCGATGTCAACATTGGGACGGAAAATAAACCAAGGATATTGAAACTAGGTTCTTCATTAACCCCAGAAGAAGTAGAAATACATACTCAGGTTCTCAAAGAACATCAGAAGGCATTTGCATTTAATTACAAAGAGATGACAGGAGTCGCACCCCACATTGCAGTGCACAACCTTGTCACTAGATCAGATGCGAAGCCAATTAAGCAAAAATCAAGACCTATGAAGCCCAAGGTAGCCCTTATGGTAAAAGAGGAGGTAATAAAACTCCTTCGGGTAGGATTCATCAAGCCGGGTTGACTACTCCCAATGGGTATCAAACATCGCTCCGTTCTCAAGAAGAATGGAAAGATATGCATCTCGCATAGATTTCGGGACATTAACAAAGCATGTCCTAAGGATGACTTCCCATTGCCATCTATCGATGTCATTGTTGATGCAACACTGGGTTTGAGCTCTTATCTCTCATGGATGGATTCTCGCGATACAATCAAATCAGAATATCCGAGCAAGATCAAAGCTAAAACCACCTTTATAACTCCTTGGGAACCTATTGCTACGTTTGTTATGCCATTCGGTCTCAAGAACGCCGGTGCCACGTATGTAGCCGTGGCTATGACTTATATATTTCACGATTTAATTCATAAAATCGTGGAATCCTACGTAGATGACTTGTTGGCTAAAGCCAAGAAGTGTTGTGACCATCCCGAAGTACTCCGTGTCATTCTTTCACGTTTAATAGAATACGGAGTTACGCTAAATCCGGAAAAATGCATCTTTGGTGTAACAGGAGGAAAGCTCCTAGGTTACATCATATCGTCACGAGGGATCGACGTTGATCCAACCAAAATTCGGGCTGTCCTCGAAATGGCCCCACCTTCGAGTGAATCTGGAATCAGATCATTTCTCGGGAAGCTGGGTGCAATCCGGAGATTCATCCCGGACTTAAGCTTCGCTATTCATCCAATCAATAATTTACTCAAGAAAGACTATAGCATTGATTGGACTGAAGACTGCAACGAAGCTTTCAACGCAGTTAAACGCTTCTTACTGTCACCACCTACGCTAATGCCACCTAAGCTAGATCGCCCGTTAATTCTATACTCACGGGCTACCGATGTTTCGTTAGCTTGCATGCTAGCCCAAGAAGACGATGACAAAAGAGAACGCGCAATTTATTTCATTAGCCGAACATTGCTCGACTATGAAACACGCTATACACAAGCAGAGCGAGAATGTCTTGCCATAGTTTTCGCAACCAAACGCCTAAGACACTACATGCTAAATCAAGAGACAAGGGTCATGGTAAAAACTGACCACTTACGAACCTTCCTTACACAAGGGTCCCTGTCTAAAAAGGTGGGATGCTTTATAACCTTAATGGGAGAGTTCGAATTAACTTTTGTAAACCAAAAGTCAGTTAAAGGGAAAATCATCGCAGATTGGTTAGCTGATAACCCGCTAGACGGAGGCGACTTAGTAGACTTAGACTTTCCAGACGAATGCGTGTACTACGTCGAAACCCGACCTGCTATATCTGAGTGCCCTTGGTACGCTGATATCATTAGTTATATCATGGACCATAGATACCCAGAAGGAGCTACACCTCAACAAAGAAGGCGGTTACGCATTATCGTAGCTAAATACGTCATTATAGAGCAAGTGCTCTATCGGAAAGCATTCGATGGAATGCTCTTAAGGTGTGTTGACACAGAAGAGTCCAAGAAGATTCTCCATGAATCTCACAGTGGTATATGTGGAGGCCACTTCGGCGGCCATGCCACTGCTCGAAAAATACATCGAATGGGCTATTTCTGGCCCACTCTAGAACATGACGCGATAGAGTTTGCACGCAGGTGTCATAAGTGCCAAGAATTCTCTCACGAGATCCACATGCCAGCACAGGCTCTGCAACCAATCGCTACTCCATGGCCCTTTTCTACATGGGGCCTGGACTTGATAGGGAAGTTCTCTCCCTCGTCCACAGACGGCCACAATTTTATAATCACGGCCACTGAATATTTCACTAAATGGGTAGAGGCCATGCCTCTTACAACTGTACCTGGTTCTGTAATCGCTAAGTTCATTTTGAACCAAATCATTTGCAGGTACGGTATCCCGCAAATTATTATCTCAGATAATGGAACTTCTTTCAAGAATGAAGAAGTTCGTGAGCTATGCAACAAATTTAAAATCAGCCATCATACGGCTTCCTTGTACTATCCCCAAGCCAATGGGTAGGCTGAAGCAACGAACAAAACACTGAAAGCCATTCTCCTTAAAACAGTGAAAGAAAACAAGCGGGATTGGCATTTGAAATTATATCCGGCCTTGTGGGCCCATCGAACCTCAATAAGAACTCGATAGGAGCAACTCCTTTCTCGATGGTATTTGGGTCAGAAGCAGTTCTCCCACTCGAAGTTGAAATCCCCAGTCTCCGCATTTCGCTACAAGGGATTCTGGATGAGGACGCTTACAGAGAAGCACGTCTTTCTCAATTAGAAAGCCTGGATGAAGCTAGGTTAGATGCTGAACAACGACATAGAGTCTATGCCGACCGAATGTGCCGGCAGTATAACAAGAAAGTCTATGAACGTGACATATACGAAGGTGACCTAGTTCTGAGGTTAGACAGCCGGATCGACAAGAAGACCGGCGAAGGAAGGAAATTCCGGCCCAAATGGTTGGGCCCATACCGAGTCATGAAAGACTACGGGAATGGCGCTTATCTCTTATGCACGCTAGAAGGTGAGGAGTTTGGCGAAACAGTCAATTCCCTCCACCTCAAACGTTTCTACGCATAAGCAGCAAGCGCTGCCTATATAACTATCTACATCGCATTTTCATATAAATTAGGATCATTTTGTCCACTTGTTCTTACACAAATTGTGATCAAGGAATCTATTCTCAAAGCAATTTATTACAAACTCGTGATGTTTCTGGCATAAAGTTCTTTAATCATACCTCTCCATCTTCGATATCATCAATCAATTCAGAATCTTTTATCTAATAAAATCAGACATGACGAAGTCCTAACGGTAACCATACCAAGCTCGCAAGTATGTTCTCGCTTTGGTTTCTTCTTAGGATAGGTGTCTTGCCTATGGTCTCATTCTAGAAGCTTCATGGTGTCACATCTATCCCATATGCACATCTCTTTGGAAATAAGAATATACTGACATCTTACTCAAACAAACAAGTCAAGAAGTGATTAAACAGAAAATTTTATTTTACACATTTCCTTGCCCCACCAACCTTCGGTGATGAGCTTGTGTCTCTTACTAGTGACGTAGGGTTGGGAAAGGATGGAAATGCCCTTACTCGCCTATGCCTTGCCCACGGTGATAAACCCATGCTTCTTACAGGTAGCACGGGGCAAAGTGTAGGGGGTCCTCTAGACAAAGTAAATGTTAAAAGGTCATAAACAAACAATTCAAACTTTGAGTCAAAAACGAATGAATCAGATATTCAAAATTCCAAAAAGAGTTAAAAATCCTAAAAACCCAGATTTTGTCTACTATGTGGCCATCTACGGGTCTAAGTCTGGATAAACCGCAAGGTAAGTTACATCCAAAACTTTGAAGTCATTCAGGTAGAGTAAGCTTGTAGTTTTCAATTTGGTTCCACCAAAGCTTCGTCTGTCTTTCATCACTATCACTTCACCATATTTCATAACTTGCACCCTTCTTGGCTCTTGGTGATGAGCTCTCGCATCTTACTAGTTGCGTGGAGTTAAGGGTGGGGCAAGTCAACTGCTCATCATCATCTTGGTTGTTCTCATCACTTTGCCAAAACAAATCATGAGGTATCCAAATTGCTAAATAAAAGTTAAGATTCAAGATCACAATATATCTACAATATCATGTATCAGCATCATGAAACACAAAAAGAAAGCAAACATTTGCATCATCTGTTTTCCATTGCATACATTCTAAAAAGCACATAAAACATACATCGTAGTATACACGAAAAAGCTGGAACAGAAAGGGAAGACACAAGTGACAAAGTTTTGATCCAAAATCGACGCATATATATAAATAATCAATGATTGTATACAATGCCATCATGCACTAGGCATGGTCAAAATGCTCAAAGAGCCCGTGATACACAAAAGAATCTATAATACAAAAATACAGAGAGCCAAGTGGCCTCTCAACCCCTGCGCGATCCCGCCGAAGGTGCGCGCCCTCGCCTAGGACTCCGGCTACGCTGGCGCTCTGAATGGATGGAGGGCTCAGGGTCCCGAGGAGCAGCCATGGTCTCGCCATGAGAGTGGCTCCTCATAAGATGTTCGGCTATCCTATAGCCTGCCAACTCTGTGCGGAGAGTCGACACCATCTTGGCCACATGCCAAACGGGAGTGAAGACGTCGGTGTGCCTGCCGGCTGCTGAGGGCTCCCCGACATCTACTGAGATAGCTCGCACGGGTCTTATCCATAGGGATCATCAGAGAATCGCACATACATACCCTACGGATTAGATCCCGCCACTCGTCAATAGTCTCTGCAAAACAAAGAAGAAAGACAAATTAGAAACTAGGCGAGAAGCTAAAATATACAAGATACAAATATAAGGAGAGATAGCAGTTAAAACAAGTCCTAAATCAAACTAACACTAAAAGAGGAGAGGATAACTTACTCGGATCACCGGGCCTCCAAGATGGGTCACTAGGGCCAGCACCCGCTGCAGATGCCGCCGCCGACTGAGGAGCTGCTCCTGTAGTTGGGGCAACATGACGCCCCGCAACGGACTCATCATCTCCACCATGGCCCCGGGAGAGTGGCTCCTCGGAAACCAGAGTCTCTCTCTCGCGCTCCGCTCCGCCTCTCCGCTCGCATGATATCCTGAGTATCATGCCACTCAGGATCACTCTCGTCCGTCTGCTCCTCCGACCCTCCCTCTGTGGACTCGTCAGAATCGAGTCAATATCTATAGGGTCATCGCTACTATGAGCAGGACTCGCGGTAATCCAAGTAAAGGTGCCCGAGGCGCACCAACTCTCCCTCGGCCCAAACTATCCCCCGGCTGCAATAGGAATGCTAGGGGTAACCACTGCCCAAGCACGGCCTCTGTGCCCCTCTCAGCCTCCCGAACTGATCGTAAACGGGTGCTACTTGGAGGAAGCATGCCCATATATGGGAGGCCGAACTGCTGAGGAACCCTGCTGAAAGGATGTACCTCTACCCGTCCCACACGGTCAATAAGCTGCCCTGTAATGGAGCAGGAAACCAATGTCATGGCCTCCTCTCCCCATACGCCGGCCATAAGCTGGTACGGTGTGGCCTCCATGTCTGCTTTATAGTGAGGGAGGCTATCGGGCCGGTGAGGTGCTTATAAGCACCGACATATCTGACCATCTCGCCGCCCTCACAGCCCCAGGATCTGCCACCTCCACGCCTCTGCCATAAGGAATAAAATGCTCATACACCCAACTCATGACTAGAGTTGGGTGGCTCAACGACTGTCCCTGTAAACGGACCACCCTATATAAGTCGTGATAGGTGGTCCCCAAAATGTCTGCACCCCAGGCGTATATCCGGCCATGCCCCTCTATCTGTGCAATGATGGGGGCCCAACAATATAACAAAGTGTCACCTCCCTTGTCCCGATCGGTCGGCCTCGAGGCAAGGACCCCATGATGGCTGGCCTGTCGAAATACGGGGATGGGCAAAGAAGGAATGGATCTAACTCTCACTCCCTTCTTCGGCCCCATGGAAATAGCTGCATCTCCCATATATGTCGCCCACTGTGCAATCTGTGCCCGTGAGCCTGCTGTCTCTAATGTAAGTCGCCTCCCGATGATCGGGACCCCTGCACGGTAGAGACGTCCTCTAATGTAATGGTCCACTCACCACGGATCTCGACAATCGAAAGTGTTCCGATTCGCATCCCAAGATGCGAGAACAAGTCACGAGTATGTGACTAGATGGAGCAACGTGAGGCACACACGATATCCGCAATATGCCGCCCTCTCGTAGTGTGTCCTCCTCATCCGCCGAGAGGGCATCAAATACCCCGGCAGCAGTCACACTCTCTCCCGACTCCATCTAATATACTCCTCCTTCGCCGCATACACCCAAAAACACACAAAACAGAGTAAGTTAGTATCTAAACGATATCAAGAGAGTCATAAAAACATACACAAATGCTAAAAATACAAGTGTAAGTTTTCAAAAGAGGTCCTTTGCATTACTCAGGCAAAACCGCCGCCCTGGGGGGGGCGGTTTAGAACCGCGCGCCATAGGCGGCGGTCTTGTGACGCGCCACGAACAGGCGGCGGTCATGTCAACCGCCGCCGCCGGCCGGGCCGGCGGTCGCGTCATGGTCCGAAAACCCGCGCGGGTTTTTAACCCCAAAAGGCCAAAAACTAGCAAAAAACGACCATCTTGGCTAAAAACAAAGCCTACCCAGTAGGCGCCCCCCTAAACATGAGACCTTTTAAACCTAACATTTTCAAAAATGACCCCCATCACAACAAATTTAGCATTTCAAAATTGAAGAGGGAAAAGCACAAAATTGAAGAAAAACCAACCTGTGATCTCGCAGGTGGCGTTCCGCACGTGGAGGCATGATCACTATCTCGCTGTGGACGTTTTGACTCTACTCGCGTGAGAAACCGTTACCGTGGGCCCCAGAGCTCAAAATCTATCAAATCGACTCGCGCAAATGAATAGTAAAATGGGCCCACTTTTATATATATAGCGCTCTAATTCGTTTTAAATCCCCTTTTCACAGGTTCGGAGCGCCAACGGAGGTAAGTTTCTATCCTCGCACTAATGGTACGTCCTCTTCCCCTATTATTTTAGCGTTTATTTTCCAAGTTATTATATCTATCTGCACTTGAGTTCCCCTTTCATTTTGCAGGTAGCGGGAATTTCGGATGGCGTCATTTCGACACACGGACGTATAAGGTATAACTTCTAACTTCCCATTTCGGGACGGCCATACTCGGACCCACCGTTTTATGCCTCTTCATGGCTAAAATGCTTCTCCGAGGGGGCAATATGTACGTACCCAAAATTGTAAGGTACTGTACTGCGGAACGGTGTAATAAATGCCCCAATGATGATACAGGTCTCTTCGAAAGGTGTTCGGGATCCAGAAAGAGCTCTTCGGATATGCGTTAACATCCCGCATGCCCCGCTTAGCCCCCGTGTCCTTTGTTTTCCCCTTTTTCCCTCTTTCCTCGGCCTCGAACCTTGATCGCAGAAACCGCCGCCGGCAGGCGGCGGTCTCGTGATGATCGCCGCCAACAGGCGGTGGTCAGAATGCGCCGCCCGAGCAGGCGGCGGTCTTGTGCGCGTTTTCCAGAACACTCTTTTGGTGCGACCCGCGTGAAATATCACGTTTCACCAGCTTTTCTTGCCGACTTGAGCATGCATTAATGTTTTTGGTCCCCTGGAATAGTGTTTTTCCTTTGTTTATTGTTTAGGAGTTCAGTTTGGATTTGATCTTTGGGTGTTTGAATTCCTATAAATGCATGGTTTGTGCACATGCAAATGGCCCCTCATTCTTGTTTAAAAACTCATCACTTTTAGTAGTTCAGTCTTCTAGTTTGCTTAAGTTTGATAGTTTAAATCTTTTACATGCTTAGTTGCATTACTCAGCTGTTGGTAAGCCACAGATCCAACTTGTGCAAACAGTATTATTGCTTTTGGAGTAGAATAGTTTAGGCAGCCATTAAAGTTGCAGGTTTTGCTCTTCATACAGACAAGTTTCAGGTTCTGGACGCATTTTGTTGCATGATTCGCAGTAGACCCCGCTAGGAATTGCATAGGCCAAGCTCTGTACTCTTGCGCTATCCCTCTCCTATCCGCATTCTATTCTGTCTGCATTCTGAAGGCTGTCCATTGATCCAAATATCTATTCCTGTTGATGCAAGCATTACACGCTTTTCTGGATTCACGTGAGCACAAAGAACGAGGAGATCATACTGAGGGGACAAGAACACACACACCATCGGATTCGCCACTGTTCTGCGAAATCCAGGTTTCATCTTTCAAAGTTTTAGTTAGAACTTATCAAATAAAGTAGTTAATCGCTTTATTACGGTTATTTCCATTCTCGATATTGCCAGGGAAGTTGTGGGGATTGATAGTTTCTGAGAAACTATGATTCATTCCTCACTTCTAAGGTAGGATCGAGAATCTCGCAAATAGATTAGTTATTTCGTTGTTTAGAATAGATATACAAAATTGCACAGACAAATAGCTACACTCGGCTATTTTGTTTGTTTTACGTTATTAATTTAGTTGTCAATTCTAAATATTTTTAGATAGCTGCTTTCTTATAAATTTCCAGAAAATACAAAAAAAAGGAATTATATATGCTAGAAGTGTACTTAGATTTTACTTTATTTCATTATGCTTTTGATGACAATTACGGGACCTAGGGAGCCCAGGGAATACATTTTCGAGCCAATTGTGCCCCAACCCAATATCGTAGTGGCAAAGAACTGACATTGACCAAAACCTTAGGATACAAGTCTTCCAAACAACAACAGACTTCCAATGAGATCAGTCACATTGAGAGGGTTAAACATAGAAGACGACCAAGCACACACATTTTGGTCAAATCAACCAAACTACAGGTTATCCTAGAAAACATCCGCATGACTGTAGAAGGATTTGAAAGAGAACAAATATTCGGGTGCGATCCTTTAGTTCCACAGCCAGACGCTGGAGACACCCTCGTAGATATAGATACCAGTTTAAGAATTCAAGTTGCTAGAACACCTGTGAGGTATTATGAGAAAATCACACAATTACTGATTCTAAACGTAGAGGCTGAGAAAGCTTACGACTACTGGATACTAGGGATTAGAACTTGATCTCACGTATGACCATAACAGGACCGCAACAACCAAGAGTCTACGGTTGTGATCCACAAATCCCACAGCCTAACGAATCCACAAGTCAGTTAGATATAGACACTGGCCTACGCACATTAGTATTTCAGTCTACTCCGATTCCACCTATCATCATTCAACAGTTGTCCCTACTAGACACAACAGCTAACAAAGCTAGAGAATTTTGGACTAGGCCAGAGAATCGTCCATAGAGTTGACTATATTCGCCATATGACCCTATCAGGAGAAATACACGAAACCATCCCGGGTCATTTTCCACGCATCCCACAACCCATAGATCGAATCACGCCAGAGCTCGATATTGATTGGAGCCTTCGAGCAGTCATCCTCGCTGATCGATCTATCACACCAGTCCAAGTTAGAAGGGCCTTCTTTGCCTTAGATTCGCAAATACCATTAGTGCATGTCGAAGACATTAGACTCCCAAACTAGTTTTTCGCATATTCTAACCCCACCATTTGTCTCACGCACGACCTCGGGAGGTCGGGCACGTGGAAGAGTCACTTGTTGATTCTCACGCCGCTTTGTTGCTTTTCCAACGTATAGGAACTCATATTTCCTTGGCCCATGTGTCTCGAGTTCAACTTGGGCTGCAAACCTCGATCCACCCAAATCACAAGCCTCGCAAATGCCTCGGACTTTGCAAAGATTTCCTTGTTTAGTTGTTGACCTCGCATAGGGGTCATTGACCAAATTATTTCCCACACCCTTTACGTTACGAAATGTTGGGATTTGGCAACCCGTGTATCCCATGGGCTGCTTGGGCCCTCCAACTCGAAACTCCCACATAAATCCTTGTAGCGGTTTGACCCTTTCTCACAAAAATGGACCAAGTGTGACTCGAGCCCTCCGAACCCGCCATCTCGAATTGGTCTCATGTGGCTTTCAGAATTTTTGTACACACAAGGCTTAACTCGTTTGGGCTGCTTGGGCACATGACTTTTGTATTTCCGCATTGGTCATGCCAAGGAGCCGCTCCAAATTTCTTATATGTTTTTGGCTAAGTCCTAGTGGCTAGACCACACCTATGACCAATTCAACATTGGCATTTTTGATATTGCCTTACTATGGTAGCTCGGTTTGTGTGCTTTCACCCTTCAACTCGGTGGTATGATATTGTTTTATGAGCGTCGTTGATGACCTCCGGGGCCACTTCACATTGATTCAAATGAGCTCACCTTGACTTGCCTCGGGATCTCTCATTGTCGAGATGAGTCAAAATATCCCCATCCATTGTAACATCCCCGTGTCGTGAGCTCGAGAGGTTTCCACCGATATGAAGTGAGCTCGGTCCTCCATGGTTAGACCTAGGCACTTCTCTCGAATTAACTCGATAGCCACAAAAGGAAACTCATCCTTTTCTCTCGGAGAAGATTTGTCCACTTAACCATTCGCTACCATACATAATGTTGGAGCCACTTTATTTTCTTCCTTAGGGGTCAAAGTGGACCTTGACAAAAATCATTCGACCGGCCAATTTGGTGTTTTCATTTTATGATTAAAGTGTTGAGCTCGATCTTTGTTACCTTACATCGCATGGCTGAGCTTTCCGCGCATTTCCGAGCTCTACGAATTTGCCAATCAACTCGACCTCATTTCATGCCATAGACCAATTTATTCAACTACGTTGAGCCTAGTGTTTGATGTAAAGAGCTCAACCTTTAAGAATGGAGTTTGGTTCTTCCTTAAACAACCAAAGCATGATGAAACAACTCACCCCTTCATTTTGATGGCACAATTCAACAGATTGTTTACATAGATCGCCCTCTCCGCATTCAATGTTCTCGAGGATCTCGACTTATTATAACATCTCAGCTACTTTTGTCATTGAAATAGCTTGGTGTATGGATCTTTGGCCAAGTAAATTCATATAAAAATGGGCTTGATCACCTTTTTATATTATCTCGAGACACTTTAAGGAGTAGCTCGGTCATGGACTCTTACAATAACTTGTATTTTGAACTAAGAGACATCATTCCCAACTTTTTACACCCTTTTAGAGTTTTATGTAATTTGAACCCTTCAGGCATTAAAGAGTTATGTGAAGTTGCCACGGAGTGCCCAGATACATTTTTCCCATTTTTGTTGCAAGTGGATCCCACACCGAGTCTTCTAAACCGAATAGAATGTTGAATTACAACGAATACCAAGAAGAGGAAAAATTCCTCTTACAAACTTCAACTCTTCTCAAAGGCCTTGATTTTACCATGAATACTGAAATTTTCCCGTATCCTCCAAGTTGGATATGTAAGCCTATCCATTTATTCAATTTTACCCAAAGTGCTGAAATTGGATCAAAATTTTACAACTCATGGGGCCATCTTCCCAATAAATGAAGTATGACCAACATCTTATAGATATCCATTGGGCATGGAGTCTGTATGATCAATCATGAGCTAATATAAACTTTTGAAACCTTGACCCAAGAATTCCTGAAATTCTATTTTTTGGGGTTAAAACCTCCTTACTGCTTGTATTTTCCAACCTCAATAAGAAAATCCTGAAATTTATTTTGTGAGAGTTGAAAATCGTCTTCAAACTTGAATTTCACCCTTTCCTAGCAACTGTGATCCATGGGGCTGAAAGATGGACTCTATAATTGTTGTCCCAACATATGAATTTTTCCAAGAATGAATAGTGAGACAAATTTTCTTGACATCATGGAACTCTATTAAAGATTGATTTTATTTATTCTTCTTTGCCTCCTCGGCCTTTGCATTGGGCATTTGTACAAACTTACCTCTTCCTCTGTGTCGAGTCACCTTTGAATGCCAACTGTCTCCATTTTTATATACCCGAACTGCCTTGACTCTTAATATTTCTACCGCCTTCTAGCCATATTGACTCCTTCGATGTCCTCGCCCTTCAATACCCACCAAATTGTTTTATATTACATTAGGTCTAACTTTTCCACATGTGCATTGGATTGACCCGACGCCAAAGCATTCCACCTACTCATCGATTCATTGGGAGCCTTGGAGATCGCTCTAAGAATTTTGGGTTTAAGTTGTATGTGGGGAACTCACTTTCTCTTGGCCCATTCACCTTGTGCCTCCCGTGCACCCAAATCCATACTCACCCACAACAAGGGCCTCACACCCTTTGACTATGACATGGGCCTTTGATTGGCCATCTCCGCCACATCCCATTTCATGCAGCCATTTCTAATTTTTTTGGGCCCGCATTTACCAAGTGTTACTCATGCATTCGGTGACCAAGTTCACCACACTTCCTTTCCTCCCATACTCCATCTTGTCTTTGCATGGACCTCTCGACTCCACATTCTCCACACAACAGTCTCGTGGAATTTTCGGGTTTGAGTGTCCCGCATGTCTCGAGTCATTGGACCTTCCGAGATATTTTCCTCCACATTCAATGCAAAGGCTCCCACTTTGATCTCTTCGGGCTCACTGAGTTGGCTCGGTGAGCCAACTCAATCCCTTCGCCATTTGTCACCCAATTTCTTTGGCCTAGCCACAACATCTAATCCATCTCGGGCCTCAACAATGAAGCTATCCATGGATGGGCACCGAGTTATTTTAGAAAAGCTTGTTGTGCATGAAATATAGCTCACCTCATCTCTAAATAGCTCAAAGATATTAAAATAACTAGGTCTTAATGCCCCTAATTTTGTAACTCGGATCTTCATGATATGGCTCTGTTTCAGTGCAAAATATGCTTGGGTGACTTGGCTCTTCTACTATGATTTAGGCCCTATGATCAATTCTCCATAGAGAGCTCGTATGGCTACTATGAGTCTTGTCTTACTCTATTGAACTCATCTCTCCCATGCATGAACCAACTCAATTGATTTTATTCAAGGCATGGCCTCCATTTAATGTTTAATGTCTTGTGAATCACCGACCTCACTCACTATGCACATGACTTGTTTACTCGAGTCTCCTCTACAAGGATTATACATTTAAATGGCTCACTCCCTATGACACGAGTTCAACTCGGTCCTCCGATCTATGAGTCTCGTGTGCTTGATATGAGGTGGCTCATTTGGAAGAGATTTTCACAACTCGTGAATCTCTCCTCAAGGTACAACTCAGCCTCTTGATGGTGCATGGTTTGATCTTGTCAAGACATCTTCGTTTCAATTTAATGGCTCCTCGGCATGAGCTGGTTCCTATACTTGATCACGGAATAGCTTGATGTAACGTTTAACTCATTGTCTCTATAGATTTGTACTTTCCATCAAAATAGCTTGTTGGACTCCTCTTTATGAAATCGATGCCTATCTTTGATATAATGTAACCAACTCCATTAGCTAGGAGTTGCTCGGTTCAACAATAAAACTCGTCATTCCTTACAACCAACTCATTTTACCCAAAACAACTCGATGAGCTCCCTCTTCTTTAAAGTAGCTCGTTTTAGAGCTCATTTGCATTGTACTACCAACAACTTGGTTTGTGAATACAAGGCATTTTTGAAACATTTTTAACTCTTCCCAACATTTTCTTACCACTTCACTCATTTTTGTTTGCCAAGTTTGCTTCATTGTTACGCGTTGCTCTTTGATCTAACAAAACTTGGACTTTATGAAGACTAAGAAGAGGAAAAAAATCCTCTTGTGATTTTCAACCATCCCAAATATCCTGATGTGTCCCTTAGATGTTGAAATTTACCTATAACCTCTGGGTTGGCTATGAGATTCTCTTAGTGCAAGCCTACTTGGTTTTCTCGATTTCACCAAGGAGGGTGAAATTGGATAAAAATTTGGCGGCTCGTGAGGCCATCTACCTGCTAGATGGAGTATGACCAACTTCTTGTAGTCATCCATTGGATATGGAGTATCTATGATCATCATGAATTGGTTTAACCTTTGAAAATTTTGACCCTGGAACACTTGAGATGTTGTTGCTTATATTCGAAACTTCCCTTTGTTGCTTGCATTTTCCAACTCTTTTAAGAAAATCTTGAATTTTTTTTGTGAGAGTAGAAAATTGTTTTCAAATTTGGATATCACTCGTTCCTTAAATTGTGATTCGTGAGGCTATAAATAATACTCAAAAATATGATTTCTTTGCGGCTATGGCACATTGTAGAGTACGGAGTGAAATGACTTCGATTTAGACATCATGTAAATTTATTAAAGTTTTATTTTCTTTCTTCTTTTGAATTTCCCAGATTCGACATGCTACCCGGAGCACCACTAAAAGCTAGAGCTAGTTTCGACTTGGGTTGTTGGCTGATCTCTTGATTACTTGCAAGGGAACAGGAAGCTAGTTGTGGTTGTTCTCAAAGGGAATCATTAAAATCTCTTCCTTAATAGATTTTAGTTGCTCTCGCATTTGCATTTTTTTTTTGAGGTTTGCAACTATGAACTTGCTACTATGATAATTGAAGGGCATGGTGCATTGTACCACCTAGAGTAATACACAAAAATATATATACAAAAAAATCATACATGCCTCAAGTAAGACATGCAGAGTGTGCACGAAACTTCTTCTACTGGAAAAAAACCTATCTCTACCCTAGAATTACCAAAGATATGGGAAACTTCAACCAAAACCTACCACTAGAAATGAGAAATAGCTGCCCTTTCTCACAATTAGTAGCCATGTGGATAATTTGGAATTAAACATAACTGAAATTATTAGTGGAAGATTGGTTGTAAATTGATTCTCCACTCTTCTAGATATCAAGGTGTCTGGCATGGTTTTTACCTTGGTTATTATCCTTACAATTTCTAGAGGTAACAACCAAACTCAACCTCAATATGGCGGGGTTTCTAGGATATCCGCGGATGTGGATTATGTTTTTTTTTGCGCACCATTTTAGAACAAGAGATTGGAAGGCTTCCTTACCTACAAACAACTTCCTATAAACAAAGCTACAAATTATATCAAGATACTATTGATGATTAGAAAACATTCAAGCTTTATTTAGTACATATGATTGTGTATACCAAGTTGTTAGATAAGCATGTGATTATCACTTATTTTTCTAGATACATATATGACTAATGTGGATTATAATTACATCCATAAGTCAAAATATTGGTTTGTATAGATATTTTCAAAAACAAGAGAATGATATTTAGCCAAATCAGTGGTTTCATCCTCTTCTTTAGTCGGAGTCGATTCAGGGGACATAAATGTAATCCTTAGTGAAGAATTCTGAATCTTCTTCCTGGGTGTCGTATTGGATGAAGAAAATAGAGTATGAACTAGAAATGTTGATTTGGTTGATAGAATTGGAATCAAAGGTAGTACGGTAATCCTCCTCTAGATGTTCGAGACCGGTCTTGTATTATCATTCATATTAGATGAGATCCTCCTGGAGTCTTAGTGTTTCATCATATGCCTCCCAAAAGGCATCAGTGGCTTCCCGAATGCGTTGTGTTGTAGAAAAAATGGCCTCTAAGTGATCAAACGGAGCTGCTTGGATCACACAAAGTTTGAGGTTATGAAGAAAGTTGTATTGCTCCGAATACAATGGATGGCGAACAATAGAAAAAGAGTCAGCTATGGGAAAGTTATATCCTCCTAAATCCATCTAATTTCATCATGTTAAACAAAGGATCAAGTAGATAACAAGAAATAATGCATTTTAGTTAATTTTTTAGCTAAAAATGATGAAAAAGCATTAAAAATATAGCAATCATCATGGCGATTGGGGTAATCGCCGATGATTACTATGAAAACTATTTTTTTAAAACAAAGTCTAAACTAATGAATCAGACTTTAATTTGAAAAAACGTAAGGCTATTAATCATATCAATGATATACAAGCAAGAATACACCTGTTTCTAGTGCCTAAAATAAATCAAAATGAATGATTTACCTTACAGAGTGTGTTGGTGGATGGAAGAGCAGAGGAAGGTGGCTGGAGGATGAAAACAATCAATCGGACGATGAACCCGACATTAATGGAGTAAGCGTGACATTGGGTAATGCCATGACTAAGTTCTGGATACTTGATGGTTTGAGATTGTAAGAGTACACTTATATAACTTTAGAATTCGTCCCTCAAATGAGGTCTACAAATCATTATATATAGATTTCCGATGATTGGGAAAATCAGCAATTTCAGTGGAAATCATGTTTGGTTATAAAATCAAATTATTTCCTTCCATTTTTAGCTCAAAATGATGTATTTTGAAGTGATGAGGATGGGGGATGGTTAAAAAATCACGAACTAAGTTTGTTAGGATGAGGGGACTTGCTTTTTGGATGATTCGGCTAGTTAAAAGAATAGTTAGTTAGGGAATAGGTTAGTGCTTTTTAGGAAGTGGTTTTAGAAGTGGTTTGGGTGGTTAGTGAGGTGTCTAAGTTAACTTGACGAGGTGTGAGGGTGAGGTGTGAGGAGATAATAGGTAATTTATTTATTTTAATTGAATAATCATTTTAGATTTTAGAGATATGATGGGTCGTAAACGAATTAATTAATTAAAAAGGGGTGAGATAGTGGGATGTCACAAATATGTTTCCTTTGGTCATGAGTGTGTTTGAGTTTGAGGGGGTGTAGATTTTTGGTCTCTACACAAGGTATAAACAAGAAACAAGACATATACCCCTTTTGTCTGCTGCTCGCTTGGTTCCAAGAGGTGTTGTTGTTGATCCTTAGTATGTTGATGCTCTTCCTCATGCTCGAAACGATCATGACTGCTATGGCTTCTCCTTGACTCTAAAAATCCAAGTACATGAATAGGAAAGGTTTGGTCTACTGAATTTTTTTGACGCTTCGAATTCCAAATTCAATAAGAAAGTCTTCCTACAAACTTTCCTAGAAAAGGTGACTATTCTTGATTAACATTTCTTCCGGAAATCAACAAACAATTGATGTGTCATCTTAGTGGATGGTATGGGAGAGATGACATCTCCATTATATTTTCCTTCCAACTCATCCAGTGTGACACTAGGAAGATTGAATTCTTCCAATTTTGATTCAAGAGGCTTGTTACAAAATGCAAGCTTCTCTTGTATGCTCTTCTATATGGAAGTAGGCTCTTGTGGTTGAAGGATGAATGATGGGGCAGAAAATTCTATCTCCCTCGATTCTTCTTCATCAAAACACTCCTCCAAGTCTAACAAACATTCAAACTATTCGATGTCCTATCGAACCAAATATTCTTCCTCTTGCATGATGACCTTCAAATCTGTAATTTTTTCATCATGGTCTTCTTCTTCTTCAAACATGAAGCTAGTGAGTTCAAACTCTTCCAAAAATCATATTTTTGGAGAGATTGAATGGGAGAGAGATATATAACCCCTTGTACAACTTTCTCATGATTCGGTGCCCCTGATTTTTTTTGTCACCTCCATATGCTCCTCTTCTACTAGGCACGGAGTTGATTTTTCTTCCTCTTCCACCTTACCCGGTTTTGCAGCTATGATTGGATCAGAATTTTCTTCAAATAAAGTTCCATTATGGACACTACATTTAGAGCATACTGATTGCTTTGGTCTTCTTCTTATTCTATTGTAGCTACAAAATCAACCTTATCCCCCACTGGCTCATTAAATTTTTCCTCCTCCCCCTTTGGCTTCACCATCAAGGGAATTTTTCAATTCCAAACCTTTGAGCCCATATTTTCATATTATCTATCGTTTCTTCTTTTTTAGGCTCTTCTTCTTCTTGCCCTTGGCTGGTTGTCTGATTGTTTTCTTTCCAAGATGAACTTGAGACAACAAGAGGAGGGTTGGGTTGGGTTACAACTAATTTTTCAATTGTTTTTGGTGGTGAAGAATTAGAAATTATTGTTCTTTTGGAGGAGATGACTATTTGGAAGGGAAAATGGAAGAATAATTGAGATGGGATGGTAGATTAGAGGATGGAGAAGGGATTTCAACACTAGGTTCATCATACAATGAGATTGAATCATGACACTATTGAAATGATAAAGCTTGGGAAGGAGAAAAAGAAGAACAAGGAGTTGGTTGACTTATCCATTAACAAGGTTGTCTTGCATTTTTTCTCATAGGATTCTATATCCTCAGTCCATTGTGTAAGTTAGGGAATCATCTCAACAATGGAATCAAACTTCTGTTGTGATCTATAGTGTCTTGGAAAAGGGCCTTCCCATGGACAAGGTGTCATGTAGCCAATTTTGAATGCTTTCATCTAATTTGTTGCTATAAATTGAACCATTCCTACCTCCAGTATTTGAATCTTCTCCAACAAATCAACACTCTCCATTTGATTTTTGTCATTAAATGCACACTCTTGTTCTTGATAAACTCCATAGCCAAATTTGTTTTGACATTGCTCATATGGGTAAGTAGAGTGGTTTTGAATCTGATCATAGTACTGATATGGAGGAGTTGTGAAAATCATTAAAGGTTGATTACACTACCGTGAGTGTGAATTTCACTGTGGGAATGAAGCCATGATTGCATAACTTCATATAATGGAAGAAAATGAAATACGTGGGAAGAAATATGAATGAAAATGGATGGAATAAAGGTCTGCAACTTAAGAGAAATGGGTTGTTTGGACCAAATGAAGTTGTCAGGTATGTTTTGCATATGTCTCCAAAGACTAAAATCTTAACAGGGACACACCAACCTGTTAAAATGAAATCTGCTCCAAATGTTCAAACTACACTCCATTTAATAATCTTTACTTCCTTGTCCCACTAAGTATGCCTCGAACTATTATCAAGCGTGGAGGTGGCACAGTGGCTATAATTTGCTACAATGGAACACTAAATAAAGTATACAACTTTGAATGTGTAATGTCCAACCGGCTTCAAGATTCTAACTTAAACTTTGTCCCATCAGCGTACTCAAAACTATTATCACAAAATTACAGCACCCCCGAATGGCCATCATGTGAATGGGGCATTCAGTGTAATGTGTGTAACATTGGGTTATCTCTCAAGCTATGGGACTTGTGGGCTTGAGATAAACCTCCAGATAAAGTTGGTTAATGCTCCTAAACTACCCGCCACTACTCCTAATGCAGGAAAGCAAACTACATAATCCTATTCTAACCTTCCAAGGAGACATGGAGAGAGATACATGAAAATAAACCTACATTAAGAGTGATGATACACCAAGAAAAGGAGGTGCTAGACACAATCCAATTGCCAAAAATGGAGAGGATGAGCAATGGAGAAGGTGGACAAGATACACCACATACCAAATATGGATTCACACAAAACATCATTTTTATTCCATTGAACATAACTCTCAAAACATATAATAAAGATCAAGAAATATGCACAATATACTGTGTAATGGAGAGAGGCAAGTAGAGACAATAAAACATGCAAGGGATGGACAGATGCATCACAAAACACAATCTATTTCTCCATTAAATTATACACAGTACAACATTAGTGGGAAAGAGGCAGTAAAATTCCATTGAAAAGCTTAGAGAGGAGGCTTAAACTCCACATTCAACCCCAAGAAAGAACAAAAAGAGAGGGGGCAGCAAAAAAATAACTAACACCCCTTACAAATGAGCCCTATGTTACAATTTATAGAATTAGAGAAGAGAGAGAAAGAACAATCCCAAAATTTTCTTTCCAACCACTTGCAAGGTACCATAAATGTGATCAAATGATGATACATGTATATGAAGAGAGGAGACTTGTACCCCAAGTTCCTTGAAAATGTAATCAAACTCGGTGTTGTGATGAAGAAGTGAAGTACTCCATGCCCCCATAATTGATCTCGAACTCGAGTGAAGTGGGTTTGAAACGATGTGAAAAACATGTACAACTAGGTGGAAATATGAAAATGTTGAGAAATTTGGATGTGACTTCCCTCGTAAAAGATGTGTCAAATAGTCGAACCATCCATACATTCTTGACCAACTCAGTACATTTTTTTAGCATGTGCAATTTTTTTATAGACTTTTGTATTTAATCTTGTTTCGAGTACATGTAAACACACACACACACACACACACACACACACACACACACACACACACACACACACACACACACACACACACACACACACACACACACACACACACACACACACACACACAATATTTATGTATTAGCCCAAAATTCTATGGTTTTTTGTTCTAGGTGTAGAATATACACGAATGAATGCCCCCTCTTTTGATACACATGTGATAATTTATTTGAGTATATGGAACAAAAGAAAATATTTTTTTCCCATGCATTGTATATTTGAGAAGGTATAAAAATCGTAGAACGTTGAAGAGGTGACCACCATGAAGACCCCGTACCTACGAAAAGGAGGTTACAAATGGTGTCAACCACACACATAACAAGATAAATAATATAAATAAAATATATAATAACAACAATAGTAATTACACATGTATAAGAAGAAATTTACAAAAACAGTAAAATCAAAGTCAATAGTATGTAAATGGTGTCACACATAAGGCATAGAGCCACAAACATGGGACAACCATAGTTTCAAAATAAAATCAAGGCATGTATGCTTTCAAAACATAAGAAATAATGTCACACAAGATATCTTTAGATCCTTAAACGAGACATCAATGGTGTCACAAGAGAAACATGGAAATTAGGTCACAATCAGTGAAACAAACAAGTAGTAACACACACAAGTAGAAAGCATGTATACAAAACAAGAGTGACAACATATGATGACATGATATTGTAATGGATGTAGGTAGAAATAGGTGAAGCAAGAGGTTTCAATGTTGCTTAAGACACATGTGTTAGTCCTATTATCTCAAAAGATGTTTTGTACACAATATATGTAATCAAATGTAATGAGGAAGTAGATAGGAACTATGATGAAACAATAAAACATGTGGGTAGGGTATAATAAGTACCCCTATATGTATACAAAGTATGATTAAAGGTTTAGCCAACACTGTCATTATGTACCACTATTTGTATGTCCCGCATCAAGCACAATATACCATGAAAAACATGTGTGTAAATAGTAAATTGATATGGTATCTATCAAACCAAAGTGACAAACAACATGTATAATGTAAACTACTAACGCCGCAAGCTAAGTGTACTTGGTCTTTCTTTTTATTTTTGTATATATATGAATATATTTGTTTTATTGAAACTATGTCAATTTTTTTGTTTTTGAATGTGTAACTGTATGGGGAGAGGGGTAGAAGAAAAATATCCAATGATAACCTCCGAATAAGAGAAACAAGTGGTGAAGAAAATATAGGCACATGCATCATTTGTACCAAAGAATGTGACTCAAATGAAATTGGTATAGTAGTAGTGATGTATGCCAATGAAATTTTTAGAGAAGGATTAGGCGAAGTAGATTCATGAATAGTGTGTGAAGTAGAAGACCTATGCATAGGACTAGAAGAGATAATACTCCTAGATATAGCTTGTGCACTAAAATATTTGTGAGGAAATGTAGAGATTACATGTACAAGTTAGAGGACCTGCATAGGATCCTATGAGAGTGAGATCCATTAGAAATAATGTGTGGAATCAAAGGCCAATATAGAGACCTAAGGGAACTAAAGTTGTGACAGGAGTGTGTGTAATCAAATGCCTATAAGGATATCTAGGAGGGATAGAGCTGTTAAAGAGAGTGTGTACAACTAAAGGCCTATACGTAACGCCCACTAAAATAGCCAGTCGAGACCCAAGAACAACCTAGGTTTAGATAGAAAAATTATGGAATATTTTTTTCTTTGAAAAGCGTGACCACAACTAGGCTTCAAGCAACAATTGCCACAACAAAGATTCAAAGTCAATTAAAATTTAATAAATGAAATTTCCCGTTGTAATAACCATTAGATCCACATTACAAAATTAACGAGTATAATTAATCCAAAAAAAGTTAAATTTCTCTTAGGTGTTAATTTAATAAAAAAAAGTAAATTAGCACTATGTTTAAATGTTCCTTAATTAATTTTAGATGATCAAAGGGGCATAAACAATTAAATGCCCAAGGTTTTAATTTCACTAGGTTTAAACAATAACCAAGGTTCTTATTTACATGGGATAGAAAAATTCTCTTATCACCTAACGCGAACCTTCAAAAAGATGAACCCATGCTCTAGAGTTAAACATTTAAGTTAAAAAGGGGTAATTTCCCACTTACCCACTCTCGAGAATCATCCTTACACGTCAACCTACTTTTTCACATATTTAACGCAATTCGAGGAATTTTTTTCCCAAAAGTGGTCCCAGAGCCTAGGGAAGAAATTTTTCCCAAAGGTGGCCCTGTGGTCCCGAGGGAGAAATATTTCCCAAAGGCGGACCTACGGGCCCGGGGAAGAAATTTTTCCTGTGGTGGGCGGGCGGGCCTGAGGAAGAAAATTTTCCCAAGCCGCAAGGGACACGTGGCACATTTTTAATCCCACGTGGAAAGGCGGGTTGTCGGAGGTAATTTGGATTTTAACTCTTTTTGTTTGAAAGGGAAAAAAGGTTCAAAAACCCTCGTGCCTCCACCGATGCCTAGGGATGCTACGTGTCATGCCCAAAGTTTCCAGTGGGGAAGCGGACCATCGGGGAAAACTTAGAAATATTAGCATTTTGCGTTAAAAAGCATGAAGGTTAAAAATAACCCGTGCCTCCACCAATGCCTGAAGAAGCCATGTGTCAGACCCACAGTGACAAACGGGGAAGTAGACCGACAGGGAGAATTAAGATTTTTTGCCCTTTTCCTAAATGGTAAAGTTTGAAAGTGCAAGCTCGCGAACTCGTGGAGCTGTTTTCCCAAAAGAGAATTGGCAAGGCTACAGGGCCGCAAAGGAATTTTTGACATTTTTCTTTTTTTTGCAAAAAGTGCCCTAAGTAATTTTTGAGCCCCTGGGTCTGATTTAGATAAAAATCCTTTTTTTTAAAAACTAAGCGAAGTAAAAACTTCGAAGGCCATAACTTTTGACTGGAAGCTCGGATTTGGGAATATGTTGGAAAGGGCTCGAACTCCTCTTTGCATAGGAACCATCAAAATTCATTTTGACAAACTTAGGTGGGTGAAGTTTTTAAATAAAACATCTTTCCTTCCATTAAAATGTGAATTAAACCTACTCAACAACTCAGAATTGATTCGATCCGCCATTCTTTCTTCTTTAACTTCCCAAAAACATGGGGATTTGTACTTGACCAAATTTGAATGGATAGTAGGGTTCAATTGTTAATGGTTGATTTTTTTAAACAAAATTCTTTTCTCATTTCTTTCAAGTTGTTTTTCGCCTCTAGCTCGATTAATGAAGTTTTAGGTAAATTTTGAGGATAAAAAAACTAATATGAAATGCATTTTTGATCTTCCTTAGCTTGTAATTAATGTTTCAATTTATCTTTCATTGTTCTAGGGTACTATGTATATTTTTTCGATAATAATTTCATTTTTTTATAGTTAATCAAAAATAGAAATCATGCTTAAACTTGAATGGATCCACTTTTCCCGATCATTCTCTAAAATATTTTAATTCATTCAAATCTAATTTACAAAGTTTAACTTTACTTCAATCCATGCGTGAAAACCCAAAATATAGTTCTACTTTCAAAACATGCATTTCAAATGAAATAGAGAAATGTAATATTTCTTCATATGTATTTCTTTTTCAATTTTCAAACAGAGATTTCACAATATATTTCAAACACATATTTCAAATGAAAACCATACCATTTTTGGTAATTAAAACAACTTCTATTGAACTCCAATAATTCTTTTACAACTTCCTTTTTCATTCATCAAATACAACTTATAGAATATACATATTTCACATTCGAATGTAGATTCCATTTCCAAAACAGAGAAAATTTCCACCACAAATAATATTACAATGCCATCCACTTGAAGTGAGATTTTTCTTAACAACAAGGAAACCCCAAGGGGACTGTGAAATTTGTCTTCATCCTTAGCTCCAAAACAGCAACAAGAAGATCCACCATATATCTTTTGATCACAACAAAAAGGAGGAGAGGAAACACTCTCCACCCAACCAAGAATTCCAATGAAGAGGAGAATTCGTCCTCCTCATTGGCCCCCGAGCACCAACCACAAAGTAATAAGAAATGTATTCCAACTCATGGAAAAAAACAGACTTCCACAACACAAAAGCAATTTTCACAAACATAACACAATCCAAAAACATACTGCAGTTTACAACCACGGAAGAACATCAAACAATACTCAAGCTTCATCATGCACAAGCCAAAGGAGAAAGACCTATGGGGAAGCTGCTTATACCTCCCAATAGGGAAATGGGTCTCCACCTTAAAATAAACCCGCCAATATATATATATATATATATAATTAATTTCAAAACCATTGCATGCCCTTATGCCTCCCGTAAGTACCCCTTATACCTCTCATTCTCTTATGCCTCCCCACACTCTTATGGCACCCCATAACGAGTAAAGAAATGCAAGCTATTTCTTTTACAAGGTGGAACCCAATCCCAAACTCCCTCCAAAATAACACTTATACCTCTCCAAAACTCTTATACCTCCCCATAAGAGATCCACATAGTCTTCTCCTACACCATACCTAGGCAATCTACCCAATGAGCCAACAACAAACCACCATATTCAAAGCATTCACATATGCATAAATAAAATAAGAATATTTCAAGGATCCAAGCTCCTACCTCTCCATGGTAGAGTTTTCTCCAAAAGTTCAACAACAAGATTTTTTCACTCCAAACATTCCAAAAGCTCCAACAATCCACAAAAATTCATCAAAAATATCTAACTCTCTTCGAAATTACAAGAGCTCAAAACCAAAGAAGTAACAAAAATAAGTCACCAAATGAAGTAACCCCCTAAAGTAACCCCCCAAAATAGAAAAAGAATTCGAATAAATAGAAAAGGGAGAGAGAAGGATGTGGTGGCTCCATGTAGGATGCCACATCACTCATCCTCAACTCCAACTCACAAGTCAACTTCAAACTCCAAAGCACAATTAATAAGGTGGGTGAATAAATGACCTTTTACTTACACACACAATCCAAGTCCACACCCCAAGGACCAAAATTAATTTCATGAAAGAAAGTGGAATAAAAACTTACAAATTGTCTTCTCAAAATGCATAATAAGGGATAATTTTGACCCTCCAACCCATAGGTATGGCTGGTGTAACAATTTAAGAGGTGTGGGACAAGTTTAACTTGTCCCACAAGCCTCCAAAATCAGCCCCTAAGGACAAATCCGAATTTCAAAGGAAGGGGAGTGTTTCACACTCCAAGTTACTTACACATCTCTTACAACACATAAACCAAGAGCCATCAACTCTAATAAATACATTCTTTTGACCCATTTTAATTAATTAGCAACATGATTACTCACCAAACTTGACACCAATTAAATAAATAATAAAAGGGAACATACATCACTAAATAAACACATACAAAAATTTAAACAAAGGAATTAATTAAAAGAAAACACATAACCCCTTGGTCACATTTAAAGGTGATCCCCCATGGGAACCCCTAACAACAAACCAAATAAACACACAAACAAATACAAGTTGCCATGGTGACCCTTGTTGAATTCATCTAGAATTCCAATGTGGTTGGTCTCCAATCCCCCAATGTTTGTTGTGACATGTTTACCTACAAAACACAAATACCTCCTTCGGCCTCATGGCCACATCAGAACATCCAAAATAAATACAAAATATAACTTCCAAAATCATCTATACATGAATCACAACATCATCTAGGCAAGTAACAATATCATTTACAATTTCATCAATAACCATATGATCACAAAATTAGTTCAATTTTCTAGGTTTACTCAATATGATAAAATACCACATGTACAAAAAACATATATTTAACCAAGAAAAGAATTGTATCAAAATCAATATAAAATGTCTCTAATAATCAACATGCATCATATATGAATCAAAATTAACCACAGTCCCAGATCTCTAATGTCTAACATCATACCAACTCAAAACCTACAAGAATGTCCTTAAATATAATCAACGTTGTCATAATCAATATCAAAAGGTGTCGAAGGGAAGTGGGCACTATATCCCCCTCCCCTTAGACTTGACTTCCTCCGAGAAGTCACTGGAACAAGTGTGGAAACTGAACTCGTAACAATGTAGCATCCTCCCATGTAGCCGCAATCTCATCATATATGTCCCACTGTGCTCGAACCTAGTCAATCTCTCTGCCTCGAATACCTAGGGTCCTTCTCTCTATAATGTAGATGGGCTCCACCATCACTTGCCCCTGATCCTGCACCTACAATTAGGTATAATCTAGCACATGAGAAGGATCTGCAATATATCTCCTAAGTACTGAAACATAAAACACATCATGGATGTGAGACAAGCTAGGTGGCAATGCTACGTGGTAGGCAAAAGGACCGATATGCTCTAAGATCTCAAAGGGGCCTAAAAATCTAGGAGCTAACTTAGAATATTTTTCGTAACGGATAGGGCTCTTACGTGGCATGACACGAAGGAAAACCTTCATGCCCACATCAAAACTAAGGTCATTCCTATGATGATCTACATACTTCTTCCTGTCTAATCATAACCACCTGCTGCTCCATGTCCTACAATAAAGCTAGCCCAAGAGAAACCATGTCCTCTAACCTGTCCTAACTAAGAGGTGTCTGCACTCTCTACCATACAGTTCCTAGAAAGGATCCATGCATATTGAACTCTGAAAACTATTATTGTAGGAAAAATCCACCAAGTACAAATACTCCTCCCATCTCGACTGGTGATCCATAACATACATCCTAAGCATGTCCTCTAAGATCTGATTCACCCGCTTAGTCTGTCCATCTATCTTAGGGTGATACGCCATGCTGAAATTTATCTTTTTTCCGAGGGCATGCTGCATGGTAGTCCAAAAGTGGGAAGTATACAGAGAGGATCATGGTTACAAATAATCTTCTCGTGAAATCTGTGTAATCTAAAAATATCATATAGGTATACTCGTACACTTGTTCTAGCTATATAGGCTGTCTTCACCAGAGAAAAATGAGCCACTTTTGTCAATTTATCCACCGTGACCATGATCGCATTGTGGTGGTAACTCAACATCGGTAGCCCAACAATGAGGTCCATGGAAATGGTATCCCATTTCCATTCCGGTATAGCATGAGGAAAGAGAAGGCCATTTGGATGCTGATGCTCCGCATTCACTTTCTCGACACTCTAAATAGCTTGACAAAACCGATCCATGTCTCTACAAATTAGCCTCCAGTGATACAATTGTCTCAAAGTGGCGTGCATCTTCTTCACCCGGGATGGGCTGAATAGGGTGCACGATGTGCCTCTGTCAAGATGTCCTTCCTCAAGCCTCCATCTCTGGGAACATAAATCTAGCCTCTGTTCTTGAGAAGGCCATCTACCTCCAATGAAAAACCATCAAACTTCCTCTCAAGGGGTCTCTGAGACTTGATCTCTACTCTAGCTACAATGTAGAAGTTATCGTGAGGAAGCTGCTATAGAATCTTTCTTCACAAATATGTGCTCATTGAGGTGGTCATTGTGTTCAATGAAAGGTTTTGCAAAGAGCTATGGATATGGGCAAGACCCCAAAGCTTTGTGCAAATTCCCTCAATGGACCATATGATAAGAAATTAGCAAGGAATCCTATTTGCATGTATTAAAACTTGAAATAAACAATAAATATAACAAATAACATTAACCTCTATTCTTAAAAGCTTAACAAAATATGCCTACTAAAGACTTAAGCAATCAGTTTTGTTGTTTATTCCATGAGGGTGAATGAATCTCACTAACTCGGCTACATGGCCAAGTTTAGTTATTCCGTTACTAATCTAACATGGGTACAAGATGAAGCTATTTTAATGGTGGATGACCCAAGATCAAATGCCTATTAGCTTGGCTAATTCAAATGAGCTCTTAAGCTTTCTTAGGCTTTTTTTGGCTTAGTGTTATATAAATTTGTATGTTTGAATGGGCAGGCTTAGCCTTGTATTTATAGTTTTCCAATTGGGAGGGATTAGAATTTGGGTGCATGTGGGACTAAAGCACAAAAGGCACTTTTAGATTAGATTAGGATAAACATGCTTTAGGCTTAGTTAAGCTTGGTTTAGGCTAGTTAACTAGGGTTTAGGCTACTTAAACTTTGATTGGAAAGTGATAAGAGACTCATTGAGAGTTGAGAGGGATCTAGATAACCAATTGTGACTGATAGATAGCCTACGAAGCCAATAGAAGTTGTCTAGAGAGAACTAGGGAGGTTTTGAATGGTCAAAAGGAGGAATGTTTAGCTAATAAGAGAGGTATCAGTCAAAAAACTTGATTATAGGAGGAATACGATTGAGAAGGTGTCATAAATGGGCATCTGAGAATGGAGCGAAGAATGGAGAATTAACGAAGTATCGTCAATTAGTTGAATTAGATGAAATGCTAAGTGTAAGCATATTTTACGTGTCTACATTTGCCCCTCTTTGAGGTGGCGTAAGCAACGTCACTTCAAATAAAGGAGATAAGCATAAACAAGTAGAAAATTTTGAAGGGATAGAAGAAACATGAGTAGAATGAATTATGCCCCCTCGATTGTCAATGGGGTGATAGAAGAACTCGATTGATGATCGAAAAGATGACAGAAAGAGAACAGAAGAAAGAATAGTGTGAAGAAGAAAGGGGATATAGAATAAAAAGGAGTATGAGGAAGAGGGAATGAGCTAACATCCATCCAAAGGCCTTTTAAACAACTTTATTTTCATTATATTGCTAGAGATCTTCATCATCGGTCCTTATTAAAATTAATGAACAAAAGTGTAGTATGACATGAAAAGCCATATACAAATAAATGTCCATTTCTAAAAACACCAACTCCATGCAAGATACAAAATGCAATGCAATACGAGAAAGTAAAATAAGCTAACCTAATGAGGATGATTAAGATCTCTTCGCAAGGTGTTCGGAATCCAGAAAGCTTGTTGAGTATACATTTGCATCCCAAAAATCCTTGTCTAGCCTCTACACGTTTTGTCCTAGCCTTTTCTCTCTTTTTCCTCCTTGTTTTGTTGTTATTTACATGACCGCCTCCTTGCCAGGGTGGCGGTCCTGTAACCGTCACCCAAGCCAGGGCGGCGGTCCTGTAACCGTCACCCAAGCCAGGGTGGCGGTCCTGTAACCGTCACCCAGCCAGGGCGGCGGTCCTGTAACCGCCACCCGCCGGCCGGAGGCGGTCCGTAACCACCACCGTGCCGTGGTGGCGGTCTGTCGCCGTCGCCTGCAGGCGGCGCAGTCTGTACGCGCTTTCCAGAATGTTCCGACGATCGCGTCAAGCGTGAAAATTCAATTTTCACTCACATTTCTCAACCACTAAAGCTTGTATTTATGTTTTTTTGCCACTGAACAGTGATTTATCTTTGTTTAATGGTGGGAGAGTTCAATTTGAACTTGCCTTCTACTCATTGCAAATGCTATAAATATGTAGCTTGTTTACAAGTAAATGGTCTTGGTTCTTTGGTCTGGAGTCTTCATTCTTGAATTTTAGTCTTCAATACTCAGTCCTAGATTTATTTTATGAATCATTTTATCTTTAGCATGGATTAGAATTTTGAGTATTTAGTTATGCCTCACTGTACACCGACAACGATCCTGCTAGGAATCGTATAGGCCAAGCTCTGTTCTCTTGTGCCATCCCTCTCCTACTTGTACTTCGTTGTATTTCTCTGAAGCTGCTATTATTCATTGTTTGAGTACCTGTTGTTTATCATTTTGTTTTATCATTGCTGCAACAACCCTGCTAGGAATCGCATAGGCCAAGCCAGTTCACTTGCGCCATCCCTCTCCTACTTGTGCTTTGTGCCATTTTACTTCAAAGTAATTGTCATCCCAGTTCCTTCTCTTGCTGATGTTGCCATACTCCTACTCTTTCTGGATTCACGTGAACATGCAAGAACGAAGAGATCACTCTGAGGGGACAAGCTACAACACAACTGGATTTGCCTCTGCTCAGTAAACTCCAGGTTTAAATCGTCAAAGTTATTATCAAATAGAGTAGTGAATCATTTTATTTCAGTTAAAGCTCGCTTTCAATATTGCCGGGGAAGCTGTGGGGAATGATAGTTTCTGAGAAACTATGATTTGTTCCTCACTTCTGAGGTAGGATTGAAGGTTTTCAATTAAGTTAATTAGCTGTCTTTTATTTAGATTCACACATCTGCACAGGTGAATAACCACACCGGGTTATCTCACTTGTTTAGTTTTAGTATAAAAGTAGTTTAATTGTTGCTTGTAATTATAATGTTTCAATCATATATTTTGTTTAGATTAGTTTCCCTTTCAGTAGTAGTATAAATTGTTATTTTCAGTTTAAGTTAATTTGGAGATTCCATAACTAGATTAAACGCTTAAATTCTAGTTAGGAGGGTAAATCACTAGGGAATTTATGCTACCCGCTCATAGCCTCTAAATCTCCCCTTTTTCAGTTTAGCTACCAGGAGATCAAACTACCAGATCTTAGTCACTGATCCTCCCATGGTTAGCCATAAGAAAGTTGCTTGCCGATTCTCATCCTCGCTTGTAGCTTTTCTATCATAGAAAACTGACCATAATCCATTTGTGACTTCATCTAAGTCACCCGCATTTCAAACCACCGGCTGTCTCGGCATGACCTCGGGAGGTCGGGTATGGGGAAGGTCACTTGTCGATTATCATCCTCGCATGTCACTTTCCCATCGTACAAAATTGGTGAACCCGACGTGAAACAAATGAAATTAAAATTATTTAAAACTTCTACCTTCTCGTTCGGAGTCATAAATATCATCTTCTCACAAATCACCTTCGCTCCTTCCCATTATTCTGCGGGTATTCATATACCCCCCGAATATGTCGGGATTCGATGCATATGGAAGACCCCTCCTGGGTCTCGAGGCATACTATGCCCAACAGAATAGGAGTCATCACCCTCACTCTCAATGTGGGGCGACAACTATTCAACTAATCAGTTGTCAACGCAAACGCCAAGGACTAGATATAGTTCGTCCTTCCAAGCAGAGGGGTTGGAGCAACTCGCTCAAACACAAACAGAGCCTTCAGGCTCAAACAATATGACATTGACTGGAGAATCTGCTTCATCTCCTCAGGTGCTACTTAGACCACATATTAGTAGACAATCAGATCCATACTCAGTTCTAGATGACGAGTACTCAATACGTTATCCTAGGAATGAACAACGCTCTCAAGGCATGTACCCACCTGTAGGAATTTTGCAAATACAGCCCGAGTTCTCTCCTCAAGAAAATACCTCTATGCCATCACGTATAGAAAATACTCTCAGAGAAACTTGGCAAGATAGCAATCAGTTCATGACAGGCTATCACATGCCTATACAACACCAGGATATACAACAAACGCCACCAAGGCACGATATCGTGACTTCACCAAACGAAGTCATTTCAACTCTAATAGAAAAGGTTAGAGGATTAGAACTTGCCCAAGCAATCAAAATTTGAAATTCATACAAACAGGGAGTTCCAATCCTCCGCACCATCCTAGCCAAGTAGATCTCCTCACAGGAGTAGGCACGTTAGGTATGACTCCTCAGTATTCACAAGTACCAACTAGACCCACTATCGCTAGCACAGTTCCTCCTGGTCCAGTACAGAGCAATCCATTCCTGGATAGTACCCCTTCGTACTTAAACATGTATTCCAAATCGCCACAAGGGGATATGTACTCATCCCCGGCATGTTTACTCAAATGCAGGGATTGCCTTATGCCCCTGCCAACGCGTACGTTACGCCATATCAACAACCCGTTCCGCCACCGCCTCCTCAACAGGCACCATCAATGGTTGAATGTATGCGATAGGGACTTATTCGAGAATATTTAAAGGAGCCCTTAGATTTCACCATAAGAAGCGTTATGCTTCCAAGACCCCTCCCTGATTTTCCCAAGTTCAAGGGTGAGGGAGATCCAAATGCGCATATCAAAGCTTACGCTACAGGCCATTCGAGAATTACTCCCATGGGATGGGGTTGTTGCTAAAATATTCCCCAAAACACTGGAAGGCATTGCTCTCGATTGGTATTATAGAATACCTGAGGCTTCCATACATTCATTTAAACAACTCGTGTCAGAGTTCATCAAAGCCTTCGACATGAACAAACTACTGAGAACAGGAATCAGGGAATTCTTACACATCAAGCAAGAACATAACGAATCTGTCGCCCATTTCATCCAGAGGTGGCGTACAGTTCTTTATTCATCAGCAAGTGCTCCAAACATGGATCAGATGGAACTATGTGATTTATTCCTTCATTCTCTCAGTAGAGAAGTGAAGGAAGAAGTCCAGAAGTTCCCACTAAGGACTTATGATGAAGTACTTGAGAGCGCTCTGCGAATAGATCAAGCAGCGATAGATAGTGGTCGTAAGACATATGGAGCAAACGGGAGGTTAATCGCCCCCAACCAGAACACTACAACTTATCCTACTACAACGAATGCTGATCAAGGACCCAATATCCTTAATGAAAACCATGGGGTTACAACAGATGGATTCACTGATCAAGTCAAAGGACCAAATGTTGTGAACACCCCGGCACCTACTAACAATCAACGCAATAATAACTTCACCCCAGCGATCAATACGGAGGATTCTAGTCATCCTCCACAACAGCAAATCCAGCCACAAGGCCTTGCTCGGGGCCCAGATGGATATCAAAACCAAAGCCAAAGGCCACAACCTCGAAATTTCAACTATAACAACCAGCAGCCCAATCAGAACTTTGGGCCACAACATGATTCAAACCGACGACCACGGAACTATAATCCCAATCTATATTGTGGTTTCCACAAAATCAGGGGTCATGACACTAGGACTTGCCATGACTACAATAAATTCATGCAACGCTTGCCAGAAGAACAAAAACAACTTTTCATAGATATGTTCTTGGCAGATCTGCGTCGTCACCAAGCACCAAATACTTTTGCGAGGGCGGTTTCCCCTCAAAATGCACCTCTCAAGATCTTGATGATCCTTTCCCAAATCATTATAACAATAACGAGTTAGATCCAAATGGGAAAAACAAAGGTATCATAATAAGAAATAACAATCAAGACGCCTCAACTCCGTGACTCTCGGATTGCTCCTAACCTAAGTTCAAATGGTAATACAAAAATCTTGGGATTAGTTGAGCTAGAGGTTGAGTGTGAAATTAATGCAACAACTCGGACAAAGGAGTATGTTTCACAACCCCTACCCGATATTTTCTCCACACGAGATGAAGTTCCTACAAATGTTAAACCGGTAGGATCCTATGATTTAATATATGAGGTGGCAAAGACAAATAAAGATAAGTCAATTTACGTGAAGCAGTCTCCACTAAAGCCACCGAAGGAATTATGAAACTCTTGGAGAATGACGAACCGATCTTTCTCCCATTCGAACCTCAAGGAATGGGTAGTCTTCTCGGTATAGCATCTCTTCCCTCCGATGACCTAAATCTAGATATAAACATGATAGAATTAACAAACGAAGAAGGGCAATTTAAAATTGAAACGATGCCTATCAAAACCATCTCTAGGCACTACCCTATTCTAAAGTCTAGTTTGACCCATGCGTGTCTAAAGCTAAGTTTTCCCTATCCATGGGGCAAGACCTCATCATTAACACAATGCTCACTATGAGAGAGAAGGTCGAGCAGCATAGTCATGCTCACCCACATGCCATCTCTCAAAAACATGACAAAGAGGCATGTGAACACCTCTTTCAGAAAAATGTTTTTAATAATGGGACATATACACCTCTGGGCAAGGGTTGTAAGTTCAAACCCAGAATGGTAGGCCCTCGTCAAGAAAATGAAAAATTTGAGGATAATGGTTCTCCGTTGTGTACTTCTAGGGGTGAAGAATTCGATATTCGTCAACTTTCTTCACCTTAGACATCATGACATATGGTTCCACCTGCATTTTCATATGTACATGGTTGCAGTTGCATTACATTAGTAATTTAGTTGGTTCATTTTGTTCACTCGTTTCATAAATATTGTAGTCCAGGAACTTACTCTTAAGTAATCTGTTACAAATTTCTAAAGATATTGGCAAAATTATTCAAATCACATCTCTTCAAACATCATCAAGTACTTTCAAATCTTCTCATCAAGTTTGACAGACAAACATTGATGGAAACCATACCAAGACCTGCATACTTGGCTTTGCTTGTTCTTTCTACTAGGTGAAGTTGTCCTTGCCTACGGTCTGTTCTAGAAGCTTCTTGGTGTCACATCTATCCCTCTTAAAATCTCTTGGAACGAAAGGATATCCCAAAGTCATAGATCAGAAATGTAAAAATCAAATGAAATCAAAAGCGCCAAGCAAACAAAATATTTTATTTTACACACTTCTTTGCCCCATCAACCTTCGGTGATAAGCCCACATCTCTTACTGGTGATGTGAGGTTGGGAAAGGAAAGAAGTGCCCTTACTCACTTGTATCTTGCCTTTGGTGACAAACCCATGCTTCTTACTAGTGGCGTGAGGCAAGGTGTGGGGGGTCCAGTCACACAAACTAACAAATCTTGGTATGCTAAAAACACAAGTCAAATTCTGTTAAAAGAAGGCAAATATCCAAACATCTAAATTCCAAAGAGATCAAATCCTCAAAACCAGATTTTGTCAACCAGGTTGCCATTTATGAATCTAAGTCTAGATAAACTGAAAAGTAAGTGGCCTTCTAAGCTTGGTAGTAGTTCTGAGTAGGGTGGGTGTGTAGGTCCAAATTTGGTTCTTGTTCTTGTTTTGTATGTCTCTCATCATTCCACTCAAATCAAACTCATACAACTTGTGCCCTTCCCAATTCTTGGTGTTGAGCCCTCGCATCTTACTAGTTGCGTGGATTTGGGATTGGGGCAAGTTCATCTCTTTATCGCTATACATTCATCACGTTTTGCCAACATGAGAAGAAATCACAGACATTGTCTAAAGAGGCCAAAAGTTCAAAACTACAACATGTTTGTCATCACATATCAGCATTGCAAAAGCAAATAAAGTAAAAACATTCTGTTTAACATTTGTTATCACTTGTCATCCATTGCATACATTCTTAAAAGCATGTGAAATTTGGCGGCATTTCGACACATGGGCATGTCAGGTATAGCCTCTAACTCCCCATTTTGGGACCGCCATACTCGGACCCAACGTTTTATGCCTCTTCATGGCTAAAACGCTTCTCCGAGGGGGCAATATGTACGTACCCAAAATTGTATGTACTGTACAGTCGGAAATTGGTTACGGAAACCCCAATGATGATTAAGATCTCTTCGCAAGGTGTTCGGAATCCAGAAAGCTTGTTGAGTATACATTTGCATCCCAAAAATCCTTGTCTAGCCTCTACACGTTTTGTCCTAGCCTTTTCTCTCTTTTTCCTCCTTGTTTTGTTGTTATTTACATGACCGCCTCCTTGCCAGGGCGGCGGTCCTGTAACCGTCACCCAAGCCAGGGTGGCGGCGGTCTCAGTATCACCCAGCCAGGGCGGCGGTCCTGTAACCGTCACCCAGCCAGGGCGGCGGTCTGCCCGCCACCTGTGCCTGGGCGGCGGCGGTCAAGCCGCCGTCGCCTGCGGCGGTCCGGTCTGTCATGCGCTTTCCAGAATGTTCCGACGATCGCGTCAAGCGTGAAAATTCAATTTTCACTCGCATTTCTCAACCACTAAAGCTTGTATTTATGTTTTTGCCGACTGAACAGTGATTTATCTTTGTTTAATGGTGGGAGAGTTCAATTTGAACTTGCCTTCTACTCATTGCAAATGCTATAAATATGTAGCTTGTTTACAAGTAAATGGTCTTGGTTCTTTGGTCTGGAGTCTTCATTCTTGAATTTTAGTCTTCAATACTCAGTCCTAGATTTATTTTATGAATCATTTTATCTTTAGCATGGATTAGAATTTTGAGTATTTAGTTATGCCTCACTGTACACCGACAACGATCCTGTTAGGAATCGTATAGGCCAAGCTCTGTTCTCTTGTGCCATCCCTCTCCTACTTGTACTTCGTTGTATTTCTCTGAAGCTGCTATTATTCATTGTTTGAGTACCTATTGTTTATCATTTTGTTTTATCATTGCTGCAACAACCCTGCTAGGAATCGCATAGGCCAAGCCAGTTCACTTGCGCCATCCCTCTCCTACTTGTGCTTTGTGCCATTTTTCTTCAAAGTAATTATCATCCCAGTTCCTTCTCTTGCTGATGTTGCCATACTCCTACTCTTTCTGGATTCACGTGAACATGCAAGAACGAAGAGATCACTATGAGGGGACAAGCTACAACACAACTGGATTTGCCTCTGCTCAGTAAACTCCAGGTTTAAATCGTCAAAGTTATTATCAAATAGAGTAGTGAATCATTTTATTTCAGTTAAAGCTCGCTTTCAATATTTGGGGAAGTGTGGGAATGATAGTTTCTAAGAAACTATGATTTGTTCCTCACTTCTGAGGTAGGATTGAAGGTTTTCAATTAAGTTAATTAGTTGTCTTTTATTTAGATTCACACATCTGCACAGGTGAATAACCACACCGGGTTATCTCACTTGTTTAGTTTTAGTATAAAAGTAGTTTAATTGTTGCTTGTAATTATAATGTTTCAATCATATATTTTGTTTAGATTAGTTTCCCTTTCAGTAGTAGTATAAATTGTTATTTTCAGTTTAAGTTAATTTGGAGATTCCATAACTAGATTAAACGCTTAAATTCTAGTTAGGAGGGTAAATCACTAGGGAATTTATGCTACCCGCTCATAGCCTCTAAATCTCCCCTTTTTCAGTTTAGCTACTAGGAGATCAAACTACCAGATCTTAGTCACTGATCCTCCCATGGTTAGCCATAAGAAAGTTGCTTGCCGATTCTCATCCTCGCTTGTAGCTTTTCTATCATAGAAAACTGACCATAATCCCGGCTGTGACTTCATCTAAGTCACCCGCATTTCAAACCACCATGTTTGTCTCGGCATGACCTCGGGAGGAGGTCGGGTACAGGAAGGTCACTTGTCGATTATCATCCTCGCATGTCACTTTCCCATTGTCAGATTCCCTGTAAGGATGCATGCAAGGGGAATAACGGAGGACACTTCGGTCTAATGATAAAGCAATGTGCACTATGAAATAGTACCAAGCAACTCGTCGTGCCCTAGAGTAGAGATGAAGTAATTAATTTAGCTTTTGTTGATGGAGGTAGATCAAGATGATATGTGAGTCACACACATGAACAGGTGAGGACTAAAGAGTGATGTTTTGTAGGATGATTTTCAATTTTTAGAAGTTTTTTTAAACATATTTGAATGTTTTGAGTTTTCTAAAATATTTGAATGTTTTTGGTTTTCCTAACATATTTGAATGTTTTTGATTTTTTGAAATTTTTCAAACTATGTACAAGAAGACAAGGAAGTGTGGGTGTCCCTAGTGATAGATGGGATGTACAAGGGCATAAGGCCACGTGTATGAGAAAGGTGAAGATGCAAAAATGGACCAGCGATTAGGTGGGAGTATTCAAAGGAAAACTCTTCACGGGTAGAAGCGGGACCTAAGGCCATTATGGATAGGTTCAACATGATGATGACTGTAAACCAATGAAGTGTTGGGAAGGAGAAAGGATTACCCCAGTGTAAGTTGGCCTAAAAGCACATATAGAAAGGAAGGAGGTGATTTTTTTTTGTGAAAGGGGACAAAGGTGTTCGCAAACATGGAAAAAAGTAATCTTATACACATGGATGTTATAAATGAAGTAGAAGAATGATATGAATGTAGCTTAGAAGCCTCGTAATGAAGAAGTGATTAGCCAAAGGCACAAATCGTGAGACGAGATACATACTAGAGTAAGAGTCTAAACAAGGTCCAAAATAAGACACTTGGTAACATACTATCATGTCTACTCTTAGAGATCCAAAGTGTGTGCACATGGAAATTAATTACCTCTTCAAGGGAAGATTTAATAGAGAACAAGTGAAGACACCCTAGCCAATGTGTAGGAATGATTGATTTTGATCTAGTGATAGTTGATTGGATGGTGGAAGGATAGCCGTACATTGCTTTGTTTGCCATCCAAAGCGTCCATAGCCATGACATAGATGTATTTGATTCTAATCACAACATTTCTCTACTACCAGTCATGCATCCATAGCCCCAATAGATATTATTGGAAATACCCCAAGAGAGAGTAATATATCGATTTTCTTTTTCTTTTAGCTTTTATCTTTTGAATGATTGATTTTGATTCTTTTTCTTCTTTCGAAAAATTATTTCAGATCTCTTGTTTGATAAGGGGTTAAGAACCACATATGGCTTGATGGAAGGAGGTGGAGGTGATTACAATGACAACATTGGATAGTGTCAACAAATATGTCCAAAATTTCTTCACAACAAGTTTATTAGATGTTGAATGTGATAGGATCTCTAAGAGGTCAGCGTTCTTTAATTTATCAAGGTGATAAAAGGCCAAGGTCAAATAGATACCATAGAGATAAATGTCACAAAAAAAGCATGCGAATAGGATAACCAAAATATCGGTGAAGGAATAAAAATGGTAGGAATACTTGAAGAATAACGACAAGGAAGGGAATAAAGAAACATCCATGTGTACACAATACCTGATTGCAATATTTGAGAAAATGTACCTTTGATTTTTTAATGTTTTCTCATGTTTTTTGTATTTTGAATTATTTTGATTTTTATATTTTTGATAGTTTTTGGAAAGGTGGGAACCAACAAAGTCACTTTGCGTGGAAAGATCCAACAACGATGTCTGTGACTTCCTTGATAAGGGAGACTAGGCATGTTTGTTTATCAAGTGTAATATTTTCTCCAATCTCAATGATAGAGGTGAGCTCATACTCAACACATGACTGTGATTTATCCTGAAACATGGATTTTGTATGTGGGATCTTGAGTTCCCTATCAAGAGGTTTCCGCACTTTGCACCATACTTGATGGTTGTGTTGATGTGAATTTTTGAATCGTGCTTGATTTAAAAATTTTAGATTGTTCAAGTTGTTGGGGGATTTGGAGCTCTTAGGAGTTTTTACTTGAGCTTGATTAAGAAATTGTTTGGGTTTCTTATAAGTTGATGCGTGACTTGTCTGATCCTGAGAAGGAGAAGAAAGTGAATGTAGATGTTTAGAATTGATGTGAGAAATGACCGCAGGATTGCCACAACCACAGATAAAATAAATATGTGATGGATGAAAAGGATATGGTCTAAGAATTGAAGAGGATGGACTACCAAGAGGTGAGCCACAAATAGAAGATGATGAAGGGCTACCAGGATATGGCCCTAAGATGGAAGAAATTGGGCTATAAGGACATGACCCAAGAATGGAACAAGATAAGGAGGGAATACTAGAGGGTGAACCAAGTATAGATGAGGAGGGAATACTTGAATGTATCCCATAAATAGAAGAGGATGAAGGGCTACTAGGGTGTGGCCCAAGAATAGAAGGGAATGGGCTACTAAGAGGTAACCCACAACTAGAAAATGGAGGGATACATGGGGGTGGCCCTAGGATAGAAGAAAAAAATGGGCTACTCAACGATGACCCAAGGAGAGATTTGGATTGAGGAATGGTAATAGATAAGGAATGATTGGAAATGAGAAGATAGGCCATAGATCAATGCTAGACCCGACATCTCATCATGCTTAAAAGAAGGTGAAGATGGAATAATAGAAGAAGAATCAAGTTCCATGACTTTAGGATCTTCCTTTATGTTCTATCAAAAAGGATCAATTTATTTTCCCCAATACATGAGCGTATCAAGTTCTAGAAAGAATCCTTGTTTACAATCCTCTAGAGGGATATCATCGTGTAGTCTGATTGTTTCTTCATTATGAGAGAAATCAATTAGTAGAGGTTGTTTTTCTTTAGTCATAGAAGGTTGAATAGAAGAAACAGGTCCGATAAGAGGGGAATATTGATTGACAAAAGAATATGACTCAAGAGAGGAAGTAGGATTGGTGGTAGGCATCTCATGAATGGATGATTTGGATTTGGACCTATGTCATTTTTCTAGAAGACAATGCAATATAGGAGAGAAAATAGGATCACATAGCCATTCGTTAATTTACGATGTAGGATTCGAGTTAGATGATTGACTAGAGGGAATCCGAGTCGTGGAACTCTTCAACGGAGGAAGAGGTCGTTGAGACGACTGATGAAGGAGGTGCTGCGAAGAAAGGCAGGACCATGACTTAAGAACCAAATTAGATGTTCGATCAATGGAACTTGGAGTCATACGAGTCTTCAAAGGAGGAAGACATCGTTGAGGTGATTTGGAATAAAGGTCCTATGAAGGAAGGGATGACCATGATTCGATATTTTATCTAGGGGTATCTCGAACAATAGTTGGGATTCGATTCTTTAGAGGAAGAATAAGAATCCGAATGGTAGTTTGGATCTGAATTAGAAGAAGAAGAGTGGGGGGAACCTGAATAATAATTTGGATCAGAAGCATCCAAACCATACCATCGACTATGAGCTAAAGGTGGGGAACAGGTACCCGAATGGGCCCTCTAGCACAAAGAACCAAACGAGGTTTAGTTGTAATGGGAATATTTTGATTTGAATTGCTAAACCTAGGTTCCGTATTGTAGTAAGTGTGAGAAACCGTGCGATATTCAGTCATTATTGGCATTGTTTAAGCACAAATGTCTAGATCTAAATAGTGTGATGGAACTCCTTCAAAGGGTAGAAGGCTCCATATCAATTCAAGGAAGCATAATGACATCCAACTAGACATTTTTATAAGTATGGAGCTGCGTTTGTGATTTTTTGAAGAAGGTATAAGGAAAATAGACATTGTGATGACGCAATCTCGATGAGATCAAAAGGGATTGTCCTAGAAAATAAGTTTTCTAGATGAATAATCACAAGGAATAATCATGCAAGTGTGAAACACAAAGCCAATCAACAAGGAAATACACCATATGCAAATGTATGTGCAAAGTGATAGTTTGATGCAAAGATGATCAACAAAATGTTAATGCTTAAGTCAAGTTCAAAATGAACAAGGCATAAGTATTAACAAAGCATAAGTATGACTCCCAATCAAAGGATACCATGACAAGTTCAACAGCCAACAAGGCCTAAATGTTAAAGGGCAAGGTTTACACATATAAGCTACATAACCACACCAATTAGACATGTTAATCAAGTTTCACAGAGAAGCAAGATATTAGTGTCAAAGTGGTATCAAAACGATGTAAACAAAGTAAGCAACACTCTTCAATATTTTGGACAATGTTTGAAGTCAAACTAAGTCAAAGTATACTAAGGATGTGCTAAAATGTGTGTAGCATAACACCACAATGCGGATACTTAGATCACGTTTATGAAAAACACGACATAAGTATCTTAATTGTGTTGAGACAATGTGAACAAGGTAACATGTCAAAGGGAGATCAATTGATGAATCAATCCTAACTATGATGATGATCTTGAAATCAAGATCAAGTGGCCATCAAAGATATAAGGATGCATCCATACACTTTAGACATTTAACAACTCAGCCGCAAACATGGATGAGCATAAATGGACAAAAAGTGGTGAACACTATCTATGAAAACACTCCCGAAAGATGCCTTCTGTTGTCCCAAATGGGCAACAAGAATGCAAAGGTATAGATCAAAAGATGAAAAATAAACTAAGTGCCACTTGGGTAGAGCTTCATCTCGTCCGAAGGTGAGAAAGAAGCTAAGCTAAGTGAAACATCATCTATTTTTCATGATGACAGGCACTTAGATCCAACTTAAGTCAATTCTTTTCCTTGTTCAAAAACAAGGTTCTGAATCCAAACAAGTTATCACTTCGTGATGGCCAAGATGTGACAAAGGACTAGTAAAGTGGGCCTCAAGACAAAATGGCCTCCTTAATAAGATCTCTCAACTAGGTGTTACAAAGTCGTCTAAGAGCGGGAATGATTTACCCAAAAGTCACAATGACTAATTTGGGAGTATCTCGCTTTGCCCCCTTCAAGTACAATGGGCACTAATTACATCCATCGTGTACTCTTGCTAGGGTCGCAATACAGACAAATTTGTAACACTAACTCACAAGGAAAACTAGTCAAGTGGGTAAGCGATGTGCTTCCTGTTTCATCCACAAGGTTACACAGTGGTGGACTACTTTAGGGTTCCTAGTACCACGCCCATTGTTATAGCTTAAGTTGTTATGCCAAAGTGGTTACATTACAGTTAAGTAGAGAGGGACGTACCCTTTTCCAAAACCTGCAATACAGTGTTTTGAATATGGTGTGTTTTTATCTTTTTAACTTAAATGTGGTTTTAAGTGGCACACCATTTAGCGACTGCATGGAACACGTGTATTAGAAGTTTGTGTTTTTGTTTTCGACACCTTTCTTTGACAAGCGTTTTGGTCCTGTAGAAAACAAGTTTTAGTAATTTCCCAGTTCGTAGATTGATGTCAAGAAAGAGAACTTTACACTTTGCTTTTGATTCCTAAGATCACCAAAAAGGCGTGAACGAAGAGCATATGCAATGTGAACAAGTCCTACTGAAATCATATGAAAGTTTATTTTTTCCTTTATAAAATAAGTGTTTTTGAGCGTTTGATATAAGTTTGCTATAAGTGTTTCTGATATTCAAGATCACTTTTTAAGGCATGAGGAGAGAGCATACGTACTTTTACAAACTCAGTTTTAGGTTAAAAACAAAAAAAAAACACTTAACTATGCAAACTGAAATACCCCTACATGCCCCTACATGCCCTTATACCTCCCATTCTCTTATGCCTCCCACACTCTTATGGCACCCCATAACGAGTAAAGAAATGTAAGCTATTTCTTTTACAAGGTGGAACCCAATCCCAAACTCCCTCCACAATAACACTTATACCTCCCCAAAACTATTATGCCTCCCCACAAGAGATCCCCATAGTCTTCTCCTACACCATACCTAGGCAATCTACCCAACCAGCCAACAATATACCACCATATTCAAAGCATTCACATATGCATAAATAAAAGAAGAATATTTCAAAGAGCCAAGCTCCTACCTCTCCATGGTAGAGTTTTCTCCAAAAGTTCAACAACAAGATTTTTCCACTCCAAACAGTCCAAAATATCCAACAATCCACAAGCATTCCACAAAAATCTCTAACTCTCTTCAAAATTACAAGAGCTCAAAACCAAAGAAGTAACCAAAAAAATGAAGTCACTAAATGAAGTAACCCCTGAAGTAACCCCCAAAACAGCAAAAGAATTCAAATAAATAGAAAAGGTAGAGAGGAGGATGAGGTGGCTCCATGTAGGATGCCACATCACTCATTCTTAACTCCACCTCACAAGTCAACTTTAAACTCCAAAGCACAATTAATAAGGTGGGTGAATAAATGACATTTTACTTACACACACAATCTAAGTCCACACCCCAAGGACCAAAATTAATTTCATGCAAGAAGGTGCAATAAAAACTTACAACTTGTCTTCTCAAAATGCATAATAAGGGATAATTTTGACCCTCCAACCCATAGGTAGGGTTGGTGTAACAATTTAAGAGGTGTGGGACAAGTTTAACTTGTCCCACAAGCCTCCAAAATTAGCCCCTAAGGACAAATCCGAATTTCAAAAGGAAGGGGGAGTGTTTCACACTCCAAGTTACTTACACATCTCTTACAACACATAAACCAAGAGCCATCAGCTCTAATAAATACATTCTTTTGACCCATTTTAATTAATTAGCAACATGATTACTCACCAAACTTGACACCAATTAAATAAATAATAAAAGGGAACATATATCACTAAATAAACACATACAAAAAAATTAAACAAAGGAACTAATTAAAATAAAACACATAACCCCTTGGTCACATTTAAAGGTGATCCCTCCGATGGGAACCCATAACAACAAACCAAATAAACACACAAACAAATATAAGTTGTCATGGTGACCCTTGTTGAATTAATCTATAATTCCAATGTGGTTGGTCTCAATCCCCGATGTTTGTTGTAACATGTTTACCTATAAAACACAAATACCTCCTTCGGCCTCATGGCCACATCGAACATCCAAATAAATAAAAATATAACTTCCAAAATAATCTATATATGAATCACAACATCATCTAGGCAAGTAACAATATCATTTACAATTTCATCAATAACCATATGATCACAAGATTAGTTTAATTTTCTAGGTTTACTCAATATGAAAAAATATCACATGTACAAAAACATATATTTAACCATGCCAAGCAATGCATCAACATCAATATAAAATGTCTCTAATAATCCAGATACATCATATATGAATCAAAATTAACCATAGTCCCTGATCTCTAATGTCTAACATCATACCAACTCAAAAGCTACAATAATGTCCATTAATATAGTCAATAGTGTCATAATCAATATCAAAAGGTGTCGAAGGGAACTGGGCACTAAACTATCATTAGACCTAGGAGGGTTATAGCCACTAAATATAGTGTGTTAAACCAAAGGAATATCAATAGACCTAGGAGGACTAGAGAGGTGAGAGATAGTGTGCACAATCAAGGTCATATCTATAGATATACTAGGAGTAGTGTCATAAACTATAGAAGGATGACTAGGAAAGCTAGGAGAGGGAGCCTAAAAGGGAACACCTTAGATTGTGAAAACCTACTGATTATGAATACATTTGACACATTTTTAAATGAAATATGGAATAGACCTAAGTGCACATATCCATAGGACACCTAAGTGTAATGCACAAGAGATAAGAGAAGCAACAATCAAGAATGAATTTTGTGTATTAATAGAACCAAATTGTAATAGGAAAAGTGATGTGTTGATATTAATAATTAGAATTTAATGAGAGATTATTTGTAGAAATTACAAGAGATTGAAGTAACATGAGAGACTAAATATTATCCTTGTTTTGTGGATCAACCTAGACACTCGCAAATATGTACTTGATTAATAAATATGGGAATAGATAATTATCAGAAATAAACATGTCGTCTATATCAAAGTCATCGAAAGTGATCATATGTGTAGAAGTTGATGTGTTAATGACAAATCCAATCATTGCATCCAAAGGGTAGTCATAGGAAAAAATTGGTTGCACAACATGATAAGTAATGTGCACTTTTGAATTAGATTTTTCATTATTATGCTTAGGAAGTGGATCATTGAATATTTTCAATTTGGTGTCATTAGTGGTTGGATTAGAAGATTATGTGGAATCATCCCATTCAATGGCATTGGAGTTATTAAGATCTTAAATGACATGATGAATTTTGATACACCTATCAATTAAATGACCAATACATCTATGATAATTGTAGTAAGATTCAAAGCATCGAAATTCTCACTTTGAGGATTTCTTGTATCAACCTTAAATGGAAAAGGGCGAGACATGAGATTACACTCAAGAAATTATTTCAATTCAATGTGTGAAACACAAGGTAAGAAATAAACTATCGCTATGCAGTCGTAATTGTAGCTTAGTAGGTTGAGAAATAATATTAACAATGTCCTTAAAAGTATCCTTATCATCATTAATGGCTCCTTTGAATGTGTATTTACTTGGAAACTTGGCATAAATATATTTGGAGTACTATCAAGATACTTGAGTTTGTTCATATATAACAACTTAGCTTCATGATGTTTGAGTGTGCAACATAGGAGGTTAATTGATCAAAATTTGTTGAATATGGTCAATTCTTGCAAAGGAGTAAGCAAGCTTTCTCGCTAGTTCGCAAGAGGTTCATTGGATCCTAGTTTAATTTTGGATAGTTGTTCATATGATATCTTAGTACTGATATTCATAGAGAAATGAGTAAGGAATGCATTGGCTAAAATGTAAAATATGTTACCAAATGGACATCATATAGCCATCTCATAGCATAGTAATGTAAGCTTCAAGGAAATAATTTAGCCAATATTGTAAGTTCGTCACAACGTATTCAAGATATGCAATGTGAAAGGATCAAAGGTGCTCTGAGGGTCACCATGTCCATCAAGGTGGGAAGCTTGGGTGTGACAAAGTTAGGAGGAAGCAGATAAGAGGAGATGGTGGTTGTAAAAGGGAAATGAAGGAGGAGTGAGGAATCTAGAGATGGAGAGGAATATGAAGTAGCTTGTTGTAATAGGTAAATTTGGGTTTGTAAATCATGGTATAATGACACTAGGTCAGAAGTTCCTGAAGAGGAGTTATATCGTGTGTGAGAAGTAATGAGAAGGGTAAAATGGTTTGTAGGTGTAGGCATAAAAATAGGGACAATAGTTCTAGGTGGAAGATTGGTGGCCGAAGGAGGTGTAGGTGTCACAACAGAATGGAATTACCATTGGAGATTGGAGGGTTGAGCTCAGCTAATCATTTGGCCTCATCAAAGACAGTGAATAATAAGAGATCTATGTCTTGAGGGTGTTTAAAAGATGAGCATTGAGTTCATGGATATCTACGCCAATAAAGGGGTCAAAAATCTCATCCATGGAAGAAGATGAGAAGAATATTCAAGGAGAAGTGGGGTTCACCAAATTATTTAATCTAAATTGAATTAAATCCTATTTCAAAGTAACTATTGTAACAAATGATATTTAGGTGATAAATTACAGTAAAATCCAATAAATAAGCATGCAACAATGTATAACCCTAATTAAATGAGAAAGGAGGATGACTTAGCTGATTCTATGCAATATGTGAATGATCGATATTGTGTATATGTTGGGACAATGTCGTGGAACAAAATCATAATGGATCACAGAGGCTTTTGGAACTCAAAATTATACAGGATAGAAGTGCCCATAGGAGGACAAGAGGTCCCCGGGCACTAGTGACGGATCTGGGCACTTGTGTCTACTTAGATGCTTAGTGTATTACTTTTTATAGATCAGATTGTCTTCACTTAAATATTTGATTTTTCATTTTGACTTTGTTGTTATTGTTCCGATTGCACATGTAATCTACAAAACAAATTTTGACCTACACATGTCCACAAACCACATCAAATATAATAAAAATATGCATAATGTGGATTCAAATCGACCTAATAGTCACTCGAAGAGTGAACTTACGAGGAGTGCTACACTACATCTCGACTCCATGAAATTCTTTGTGTGTGTATATGATTTTTATGTTCCCTAGGTTTCCTTTGTGAGTTGCATGATGATAGTGGGCTAGATATATATTATACCATGTATGCATAATGTGTGTGATGGAATAGATGCATGCTTAGTAATGCTCTTTTTCCTTTGTGCAAGCTTAGGTGATGATAGATAATGCTTATAATGCATCTCCTTGATTTAGAAGAAGTAACTAAGTATATATATGATTCCCTTGTTTGGGTTTCAAAATTTATAACTGAAAGACTGACCCAAAGTGTAAAAAGTTAACCAAGAAGTGAAAAGGACCCCAAAGAGTAAGAAGAAGGTAAAGAAGGACAGGGATGCCCATAAGGGACAAGAGCATCTAGCCACTTCTATCCTAACTAGGCACTAGTTTTCGAGGTCATAATGGATAAATCATTCAGGTGTTAGCAGAGTTGTAAGATTGTTAAGATTAGTAAAGTGTAAGAGATAAAGCAATCAAAATGCCAAAGGGAGTTTTCAACTACTAGTTTTCTTGCTTAGGAATCATGTATATATTAATATGATTTAGGACCTAGAAATGTACCCAAGTGTATAGATTTTGTGTCTACTGTATGGACCCGTGTAAGATCACCAAGTTTTTTAAAACTTCACTATCTTAGAAGCCACATAGAAATACCTCCAAGGTATGGGACCTTGGCTTCTTGGGATAAATCTGCGAAAAATGCTAACTTCCTCCCTATCTAATTTCTAATGTTAACTCTAACCTACATTAGTCTAAGAAATATGAAGTATAAGTGGATGAAATAAATTATGAAATAAAAGAAATCGGTGATATCGTAATGTGACCCAAAAACCACATACAAACAACACGGTGAAAAATAGGATAACTTTTTTTTTTTTGACTTGCTTGCCACATAACATGAAGCAACATGTCGTCACCAAGGATACCACTAACACTATGAACAACTTGATACAAGGATGGCCATAAAGGTAGCACGGAGACGTTCACACCTATCAAGGACAATACATACATTTTTTTCTTCTTTTTGACAAGACAACATGGAAGTCCAACCACTTGACACACTTACATTTAGGGCATCCCATGAGGAAATTCTTGTTAAATTTTCTTGTTTACTAAAATGTCTCTAATTCTTAACTTACGTTCTTATAAAATTTCATGTAATGATTCACACAATTCTTTTCACAAGGGAGAACTTCTTTCTTTTCAACTATTGACTAAATAGCTTAAGGCCAAGCTTTCTAAACTAGGATCATCAATTTTATGTCCAAGGCTTTTTATTCCTTTGATTTTAGAACATTTTCCATTTCTACAAGGTTAATTAAACTTACTCAAGCCACTAACACATGTTCCACACCTCTATTGCATAGGTGAAGGCATAAGCTCCGATTGAGTGGAAAGTACCGCTTAGGGTTCATAACAATAACCTTCTTGTTTAAGGATCAAATTTTGACCTTGCTTAAAAAATATCACCATGATTCAAGGCAAGGGTTAACAGAATAGGACAACAAAATTTAGCTTCAGGGTCACATTGTTTGCTATCAGTCTTTTATTGAGGTTAAGAGTTTATCAAGATTGGTTAAATGTTCCATCTAGACTTTACTTAATTAAGTTTGACAAAGGAGAACATTTCAAATGATAGAGAGATATTTAAGGTTTTATTAATCAATTTCCCTCCTACTTATTAAATCCTATCATCTTCTAAAATCTAACCATTGATTTCACCATGAGATCATTTAAGGTTTCACCATAAAAGGATAGTGTTTATTGGTTTGGCTCGGGAAAAAATAAGTAATCATAATTCGTTACAAAAGATAGTTTCCTCTTGATTGTTCCAGTCTCAAAGGTTATCAAGTAGATCACATCTACATTAATATATTCATATATATAAATTTTAGTTTAACTTTTATCGGGACTATCCAGCTCACTTCATAGTGCTTACAAACTCATTGCTACTATGTCTTAGAAGGATTTACAAGTCAACATTTTAACTCAAGAGCAAAGTTTAACAATGTACTCGTTTGTAGACAAAACAAGGTTACATCAATTCATTCCAACATGATGCACGAACCAAAGGGACATACCATCTCTATTGAACCATGACTAGGAGCAAGAGAGTAATAACATGGGACATGCCCGCTAGTATTCTAAGGATTAAAATACACTAGAATATCCCCTGTAACCAAGCGGTAATCAAATTTCATCTTTCACGTGATAACCAAACAAACCAAAGTTTCAACATTCTACAACAACAATACTCTACAATACATTTACTAAGGCACTAACCCTTCTTCTAAAATGTCCATAGGCCCTTTCCAAATTTTATAACATAATACTCATTCGTACAAAGGAACATCATAACCAAGATTGATGCAATAATCTACAAGTCTTTCCATCATCTAACCACGTAAGCCATCTGCGCAACAATTAATAACCTGAGTCAGTTCGCGAGAACTGAGCAAGATAAGACTATACATAGCAACAATAAGCTACTAGCTAACAATACCATGAAAGGAGACATTCTATTTCAAGAAAAGGATCAAAGTTCTAACCTCTAACAACCTTTTGAAACAAGATATAATTTTCACCATACCAACTAAGAAGAGAGCCCTATGTTTTTAATTATGAACAATATCTCGAAAACCACAAAAGGTTGACAACCAAAATATGCAATACTATGGAATTTATAATATTAGAACAAAGAGTTGAGAGTATTAGGATTTCAATCATGTAATCCAAAGAGAATACGTGATCGGAATGTAATATGCTGCCCATCAATCAACATTCTCTAGGTGAAGTCGAAAGATGAAAACCATCACGATCTTAGTCACCAAAAACAAACAATAGTTCAACAATCATTCTAGAAGGCCATAGGCCTAATAGGTTAGAAGTAAACCACGAGGGTAAGAAGAGAGTTCCATCATGTAAAAAAAAGGTTAAATGGCTGAAAATATTATATTTAAACTCAAACCATTATTTCTTATCTAACAAGTGACTTCATAGCTTAATAAGGATGAGTGGAGAGGATGAAAAACAAAGAAAATCAATGTCTAGAATAGGTATTGCCTAAGAGCCTACCTACTAGACATAACCAAGACCGAATAGAGACAAGCCCCATGACTAACCAAGTCCATTAAATAAGCTAGAATTCTAAACACATCCATTCAATTTTCATAACACTATAAGGCCATAATATTATCAAATTTTACTCTTACGGAGAGTAGGGTCAAGTGGGGATTCTATCAAAATCATGCCCTTTTAAAATAATAATAACAATCCATGCGCTCATCCCATTCAGACCTAACAACATAATCGAAAACACAAAGGTCTAAACCAAAAATATATAATTGACCCCAAAGTTCTCTGTTTGGGTTTATACAAAAGTGCCAATTTCTAAACTCATAACAAAAATCAAACTTGCACTTCAACTCGGCTTAGCCCACCAAGACAATGAAATGATACACATATACCCGATTAAGGGTGATTAAAAAATTAAGGCTCACCGAGTGAAAGTCACCTACCAAAAACAATAAATATGAAGCCATACAACCCGGGAGGTTTAAAAATATTTAAAGCAAGATCAAAGATATGCCTTCTATCAACCCAGGACATATTTTCGGTCCAAAACTTCCTTCTTAACAAGCATATATATATCTTCTAATTTCCAAATACCCTAATAATTTGCACAATACACGAAGTGCATAATCACGCTTATCATAAAAAAATAAAAAAATTTAATCGTATATTTTCCTCTAGGGCAATAACATAAAAGAAACCCAATACTAGTCAAAGCTGCAACTTTCCAAGGGCGATTACATACCCAGGTTCACAAAGGAAACAACGGCATTTTGCGCAGAAGGAAGTAACTTAAGATTATATATATATATATATATATATATAAGCCGACAAGTTGTTAAAACCAGCGTACCCAGAAGACTCAATTTCTAGCACAGGGTATTTTTATCCTTACAGTACCATTATATATATATATATTTCCATATAATTAATCGAAGCATAAACACTGAGAACATTTTTTTATATAAATGGGTTTGATCACTTCAACAAGAACAACCAACGGAGGCAAATCCGGAAATAACAAACTGTTAACCATATACTGAACACAAATCCACAAAATCACAAATTTAAACCAATTTCTAGAAAGAAAAAGTTTCATTTCAAGAGGTTTATTAGATACTAGCATATTATGTATATGGTTAGTCTATCTTGCCTGTTTTAACGCATCCACCAGTCGTGAACATCTAGCAGGAGGACTGCACATGACCACACGCCCTCCACTTTATCCTCTCTTCACCGGTATTTTTTGCAATATACCACACCAGATTTCCTTTTGAAGGCACGACTAGAAGAATGCAATAGGTGGCTGTCCAAACACTAGATTGCTTCAACAACCATACCGAAGTCAAGGCTATGCCAAGGCTATGTCAATTATCGCTTGACTATATTTATTCAAATGCGTAAATAATAAGTGTGTTGTACCAAGGAGTTGTCAATGGTTGTACACGGCCCAAAGATAAGGAGTTGCTTTATGTGAATGTAATTGAGAGATCGCACCCTCGACCCTTGTTTTGGCCATTGATGCGTCTGCTGCAGCAAATACCACAATAGCAACAAGTACCGAGCAATAGCAGCCAACTAAACATTTCCAGTGTTACATCCACATTCAGTGTGGCCATACGGCCTGACTTTGCCCTAACACCTGGTTGAAACATCCTAGTATCATTGCTTATGGACTCGGTGGTTATAATCTTCATAGTTTTCTAATCATAGAAGCTAAGCAAAATAAGAGCAATGCTAATTTAATTCCCAATGTCATTGTGTGTGGTATCCCACTTTACCAACCTAAGAAAGTTCTGCCATAGATGAGTTTATAGAAGGTAACATCTTTTCCATTACTCAAGCTTCTCCTCGTGGATATCCAAGCAAGGTTTGCATCTCTCATATACAACAAATTCCTATGGATGTCAATAAATCCACTTCGACCTTACCTATCCTTTACCTAAATATCCAAATCCAGCCAATAAGACTACAAAGAATCCAACGAAGTGGCCCAAATCACAACTTTCTTCATCCCAATAATGCTTCACATCATAAGTCATTTGTGTGATAAATGGCTCAGCCCCAAAATGCCATTCCTTGCATTTCCCACCTTCAACTTAACCTAAGCCTGATCTTTTGTTAGTTGTCCCCATAGGTTAGAAAGCGATAGCGTTCCTCGTAAGGACCCTGGAAATACGAGAGAGGCCTCAAGCCACTTGGGGTATCGCACAAGGTCACCCTGCATAGAACCATGCGACGTCATTTTCGCATCCATTTGGAACCACCCTCACGCTTCCCTTCACAATGTAAACTCGCTGGTCAACGTGCCATTCCCAAAGATGCAGTTTGAATTTTCCGCTCTCCCATTTTGACCATCTCTACGCGGAGCTCCTGCAAGTGTTTCTCTCGATACACTCCTCTCACAACCTATGTTGTAGCACTCTTCCACTCGCCTCCGTGTTCTTCTACTACAGTGCAAGATTTTGCAACAACTAATCACGATCGTGGTCGCGCGGCAACGAACATCGGGATCAACACCAACGGTTCCTTGGGATCGCCCGCAGCATGGTGCCGCACTTAAATCTCTCTAGGGGCCACTGATTTTCTGGGATAAGTTTACTTCTCTACCCTGTAGCTGCTGCATATAGCCAATCACTTCCTCACGGCACTTTCAAGAGAATTTCAGTTTTACGCTCCACTGAAACTACCTATACAACACGATTTTGAGGATCCACACCCACCCACGCAACATCAGGGCGACAGACCTTCATTTCACCATCAATGAATCCACTATCTAGAACACGCCAAAGCAAGCTACATTGCCACCAAAGTTTCTTTGCGTGAGCAGGTCAAAATGAGGTGACAGGGTTATAAATTATGGTAGATTGGTGAACCAGTAGGCCTGTCAAACAATGAAGATAGTTGGTGGAGGCACCCAACCACACACCACTTGCCAAAAGGACAAAACAACAACAACTCATGGAACAGCTTCTCCCTTACGCCAGGCAGGTCGCATAGATGGCCATAAAGGATGGCAGGTTGGGTGGTTGGGAGGAGGCCAAGGTGGCGATGGGGGCAGTAGCAAAAGGAAGCCCATGCCTAGCGGGGCATTACAGATACACTAGGAAATAAGGGATCAATCTCCTTGAGATAATGAAAAGAGGAAAAATGAAGTGCAAAAAAGGAAGAAAAGAGCCACAATTAACCTTGCATTTAAATTAGACTCTTAGTCCTCGCAATAGTAACACAAGAAGATAGTACTTTGCAAACATAACTTGCACACAACATGAAAATGAAAAAAAAGAGACAAGATGACAAGAATATAAGATAAAGAGTAGAAAAGAGCCACAATGAACAACATATTAATGCCTAAAATTATGCGTAGTCTATTAAAGCCAATAAGAAGGTAGTGATCATTATGCCAACTCAAATCATAGGTCTACAACTAAGAATGTTTGGGATCCAAAATGGGCAAAATAACCTCACATTCAGGAGAGGATTTTCTTACAAAAAAATTGAGGTGCTAGCATAGAAAAGAATTAAGAGAGAGGAGAGACAAGGAGAAAAGGAGAAAATGATCATGAAGATGTTGAAGAATATTTTTCCCGACACTTATCTCTTCCACTTAGATTTTAAAGGTTCACAAAGTTTTCCAATAGGAATGATCCACCACAAACCACTCCTTAGCATATTCCAAGGTATATTCAACGTTGTCATGATGATACCAAGCCATAAATGCACAAATTGAGAGATATTTTACCATAAACCCAGTCAAAACCCTTATGGAAAGCCAACTTATTTGATTTGATGCCTTTACTTAGTAAAACGAGAAGATTTTATTTTTCAAGATTATCCCTTAGAAGAACATCAACATTTTTCCAAGAAATCGGGAATGACAAAGAATTAGGTTGTTTGTTTCTCAAAGCAGATCACGATTTCACCTTTTAGACCACTATATCATGTCATATTTTGTTTAAATACTTGTTCAAGTTTGTTAACTTCATATTGGCGTGTCTATAAGATATATTTAGGTCGAAGGCATCATTTGGAAAAGATTAGAGTGACCCAAAAACATTGATAAATGATATGGGTAGCATTAAATTGAGAAACATGTGATGGAACCTCCTCAAACTTCTTCCGTGGAATTCTTCTTGATACTTCAACCATCTTCTCTAAAAAAATCTCAAATTACAGTTCTTTTCAAGACCTTTGTATTGATGCCAAGTGTAGTCCAAATGGATCCTTGAGTCAAAAGATACAAGAAAAGCTGGACTCTAGTTCGTCTTTATGAGATTAAATATCAACTAAAATAAGACATCAATTTTAAGCTCATGAAAAGTGCCACTATAACTAGTTTGGACAAGCTTTGCCACATGTAATCTAGTGTCATGTGTTGACTTCTCTAAATCTTGAAGTACCATGCAAAGTGGGTCCTACCTACAAACAACAGTTGGTCTTATATATTAAATAAATTGGTATAAATTGATAAACACAACACAAATTAATAAACTTAAAATAAATAAATAAACTAAAAATGATACACGGACATAATTAAACATGGGCAATGGGCATAAAATTTATTGGATTTTCCTTATTTAATTTGCAGGTGCATATTGAAAAGGTATACAACGGCTCAAATATTTGTGTTTATCTGAAAAATCGATTCATGGGGTGGTCCCACGTCAATATTCACAACAAATTGATTAATTATTTGATTGAAGCTACACTAAAATCTCTTTCCTACCGTTAATGTCATTCAAAGCCCTAATCCAAAACTCCTTAATTCCAATCTTCATTTTGTATTCACGCATCGCTTTTCAGTCGCAAAGATTGTCCTTCTGCGGAGATCTGAAAGGTGAGTTTTCATTTTTACACAGTAAATTAATGATTGAATTTGTCTGAGACTAGTATTTTTAACAGGTTGAGCTCATGCTTTATCTCCCTCCACTCATTAATGAACATTTTTGTAAAACTTTATACTGAATTTTAGCTTTAGGTTTTGACATTTTCAGCCAAAATTCGACAATTGACGGAAATCGCAAGAATATTTACACTTCTGAATTTAATTAGAATGGAAAATCCTGATTGCAACCAAGGATATTCAACCAGATCTTTCTTTTCGTCGCAAGGAGCCAGTGGAGTCGAGGAACGGCTTGAAATTGCGGGTATGTGTATCTCATTGCAGTGAAAATTCTTTTGTTAACTTTGCAGCTTCAATAAATTAAAATAAAACTGTGATTTCTGCAAAATCTCAGATTCCCCGAAGAAAATCGTTAAGCGGAGATGCAGCGCACCAATGAATAAGCGAAAGGCCGTCAAGAATTTTGAGAATGCAATGAAAAGCATGCCAGAGTTAGTCAGTGAATCAGAATATGAGGGCTTTTTGCCGTGGTCAGAAACGGATTGTAATTGTCTGATTAAACGGCCAAGGCTCTGTGCACCTGCCAAAATCTCCATTACAGAAGATACTTGTGTGCCAATTTTGTTCAAGAAAGGCATTCTCAAGTCTTCAAACCCTGGTAAAATCGGCGGCCGATCCATTTTCCTCTCGTTTTGATGCAGCGAAGCCGTTGTCCCCTGTAAAGGAGTCGGAGAATAATGATACTGATGCCGTTGATTTTGAAGTAGCAGCGATTCTTCTGGATTTGGCATCTTCAGATCAGCCAAACACAATTAATGCAAGCCATGAAATCATACCAGAAACACCTCTGAAGCTGTTAGCGTTAACTGGGATAAAGAAGAAATCAAATTGTCTCTCAGATGCTTTTTCATTGTCGAGTTCCAAATGCTGGCCTGAACAAGAGTTCAATCCTCTATGCTATTTGCAGCACATCTTTTCGCCTAGGTAGATTTCTGACCTGTATGAGAAAAATCCAGGTACGAATCGTCATGCTTATAATCAATAAAATTTAGAATTCGTCATGCTTATAATTAATAAAATTTAGGGTAAATTGTGCATAAATATGTGTTGAGGACGTGTAAAAGCATGTGAATTCAGCTATTTATATGGCAGGATGTCAAATTATTGCGAAAACGAACAGAATGACTGAATTTAGGGTAAGATAAGAGTTTTAGCGGTCTGTTAGATCAAGAACAAGTTTCTTGAAAAAACTGTGTAGTAAACTTGTGATCAAGATTTTAGAATTTTCTACATCTGGATAGAGCGTGAACCGAAACTGATAAAATTTTCTGCTAAACAGTTTTCCCGAAAGCTTGATTTTTGAGAAATGAGTATACATTGTGCTATTATTATTGCAAAGCATTTAAATTTTCACAGACACAAACTCAATGATTCAATTTCACGAGTCTTGTACGACACTAATTGTGATTACTGGACTTAGTGAAAAGTTTCCAAGGAATACCTGTAAAAATATGGTTTTGTAAAAAAATTGCGGAAATTTAACAATGTCTGTAGATATTATCAAACTGAAGAGATTTCCGAAATTTTCCTTAATTTGATAGAATGTTTAAACTGATGAATTTGCAGGATTTGGCACTCAGACAACTTTACCAGAGATGGTGTGTCAGAAGTTAGCGAAAAGGAAGTCTTTGAATTTGTTAAACCCTGTGCCACTCCGAACTGTTGTTAATGCTAATTATGCTGCTATTTTGGCGGGTGACCGAAATCCGATGTAATTATTTCTGTAAGCCAATTTATTAAACATTTGTATACAGGCACATACAAGTTATCTCTGTGAATTTTTTCACACAAAAAATATTTAAGAGCATTGTATTTGTGGAGGAAGGTGAATAAATTATAATGCAGAAGAATGTAACATTTGAAGGGTAATACAGCTTAATCTTAAGCAGCTACAGTATCTTTGTATGATTTTCAAGGAAATAAAAGATTTTGTGTTTCTATATGTTTCCTACCATCTTTGTTTGCTTGAAGATTATGCATCGTAACAAATATTTATTTTGGTTCTTTTATGATTGGAGACACAGCCTGCTGAAATGTGGTAATTCCACAATAATAGAATCTTTAATTAATTAGAAACCCAAAGAAACACCTACGACAATAGCAACCACAAATACAACATTTACTGTACTTGCATATTTTTATTTCCAAAATTATATGTTTCTTTTAACAAACCCAGAATAGATTGCTAATCATAAGGGGGAAGGGAATGCCGGCAAGGCTCTGAATCATCTTGGGCAAACTGTGGAAAGGACCCAGCAGCAGTTTTAGCGGAAAAGTTGTGTGTGTTACGCTGAAAGAACAAACAATAATGGCAGCAAACTTGTACAAACACCTCAGCTGCACTAGTGGAGACATTATATAAATAATTAAACAAGGACATGCTCATGCCCACCTGCCATATTATGTGCTTTCCTCATCCTCTTTTCAATGCATTTAAATTATTTGTTCAAGATTTGTGCTAATCACACAAGGTAGAGGCATATGATTTGAAAAAGCCAAATTCAAAAATCATATGTTATAGCTGCACATCTCTATCTCTTTTCTTGTATTTATAAGACTTTGGGATGTGGTTCAGACAAGAACTTCAAACCCAGATGTTAATTTTTCAAATTCGATATTGTTTTATAAGAAAGTGTAATACGTGATTTGTGCATCTATAAGGCACAAGTCTTTAAGCTATTGTTTTCCTGCATTGAATAGTTAAGAACGGATAAAGGCATCTTGGTTATGAAGGTGAAAGATTATTTTTCTAGATAATGAATCGTATTTCTTATTTGCATGATTATGTTTTTATTCAACAATTTTTTTCAATTTTATTATGATTCGAGAGGTCAAACGGAGTAAGATTTTTAAACGCATTCTATATAGCAAAGGTAATGATACGTGAGTCGAACTAATGCATTTAAAATAAAAATGAAGCATGTTTTAAATTATTTTGTTGCAATGGTTTTTACACATTCATGCAAACCACGCACCATATGACATGTGCTAATTATCATCCGAGAGGAGAAAGCAACAGACCAACATAACTCTCTACCAACCATCGCTAATAGGGATAAACCATTGTTCATCTAATGGATTCCCTTGCCATGAGATAACAACTACTACATTCCAACAAACTTCACTTGCAACTTAGACCTCTGGAAAATTTGTTCGGGGTGGGCACATCCAGGGCAAACCCGTTGTTCATGTAATCATTGTAAATCTGATGAGCCTTCTCTACTTAATTTGTTGTCCACAGTCAACCCATCGATCGGGGCTCTATATGTGAGCTGATTTGGAACGACACCTTCCTGCAACATTTGTTTAAAATTTTAAATAGCCTCTTGGTGATGAGAATATTATAGGTTTGAGTATTCGGATAAGAACCATCTCTAAACACTTTATCCCAAATCCTTCTAGCCGGATGCAACAGATTAGCTTTACAAAAGCATCCATCGAGTATTGTAGCTTTCAACATCAAGATATAATTCATTTTTCCTCGTTTTCAAAGCCTTGTAGGCTTCCCTTACTATCCCACTCTTATATAACGAAAACACTTTGTGAAATTGTACTAAGTGGGTATGTCTTTGATTAATACCTTTTGAATGAAGTCCAAACAACCGCCAAATCTCCTCCGCTTTCCCACCGCTACAAGGATCCTCAACCAAATTGCAAAGAGTAAGGATGGCAAGAAAATGGCCAGCAACTACCATTGCATGAAGAAATTCTAGTGCAACATCTATATCAACACTTTGGAAAATGACCCAATAAGGACATTAAAAACATCTTCATCTAGAGGAAACTTTTCTCTTCTAATCAATCATGTTATCTCATGTGCTTCCTTAATCCTTTTCTCCTTGACAAGTACAAATATAAATTCCTTATACTCATGTGCATAAGGACCCACACTCAACTTCCTCTTCTACTTCAATACCCTTTGAGCTTCATCAAATATATCCACATTCCTAAGAGCTTCCACTACAATTTCATACACAATGAATTCGGACTTACAACCCCTAGCCCTCAATTCCTCCGGCATCCACCAATCTTCATCAATCCTAGACACCTACCAGAGCCCATAATCACCAATGTAGCAACAATTGAGCCCCTAATCCATGGAACATGGATTTCTTTAGCACCTTCTATAATTTCTAGTGCCATTCTAAGGTCCCCCGACCTCAGAAAAACTCCCAATGAAAATCCCAAACCCAACTGCACTAAACTACACACCCACAGACCTCATTTCAAATTACAATCCCTTGGCCAACTCAATATGCCCATCCAAACCAAGGCTACCAAACAGAGAACTATAAACACCCACATCTAATCTATACCCCAAACTTTTCATTTCTTTGTATGTCCTATATGCATCGAGACTTTTCTTAGCTTCTTATATCTGGGTCTTGATAATTGTATTGAGAACAAATATTGTCAGTTCTTGTTTTTGTAGTTTCATTTCTTTGACAACTTTTTCTATTGACAAAGTTGTTGCAAATGGAGGACCAGACCTATTTGGTGCACCTTCACAAGACTTGCAAGTGGAAGAGGGCAACGTCGACATTAATCACATCTCCCACAATGGTTGCGTTTTTGTACAATGATTTTTGTACAAATTAGTATTAATGATTTGGGAACGACTCATTGACAACATGTTCTTCTCGTCTTTATATTATAAAAGGATTGAATTCCTATCACTTTATATAGTCTGAGAGATGCTTTATTCTTTTCTGTTATTGCAATGTATATTTTATGCACAAAGTGTCACTTTTGAAAACAAATTTGTGTTTGCTTGCCTCAATCCTTATATTTTAGGACTTGAATTCAATAATGAATCATGATTAGTGGTTGCATTTGGTAAACACTTTGTGAATGACATTCCATGATGGGGCATCTCGTTCGAGTCATTTGGGCAAACACTTGGTGAAAATCTAGTAAACTTCGTATTTTCATGTAGGCATATAAACTCTTTGCCCTCGTCAATTGCATTTGCATCTACATTACACTTGTCTTAAGCTAAACACGCTTTTCAACTACGACAAGAACTAGTTGCATTCTAACTCGGTTAAAAAAACAAAACCTATTAACTATTTTGCCAAAATAATTAGTTTTTACTAAAGACAAGTTATATAGCCTTCAACAAATCTAGGAATTGTTTTTTCTTGTTTAATCTTATTTTGTGAAGTATCATTTGTTTTGTTTACCATAAAGTTTTATTAAAAAAAAGTTTTTCAACATCTTTAACAATTTTGTTTCCGTGTGAAACAATGATCCTACCTTCCAACTCAATAGCTTGATGGTCACTTCTAAGAACTTTGGGTAAATAAAATCTGAGTACTACACTTTCAACGGCTCGGTGGCGCTTTGTAATAGCTTTGCCTATCTTCAATGATAAGCATTGTTTTGTAGTGGCTTGGTTTTGATAACTTGGCTGTAAGGATTTTTAAGTTTCACTATCAGTTATCATTTTTTGTGTTTTGACATTACATCTTTGCTTCTGTTAATTTGTTATGTTGTCTCTTTGCATTCCGTGTTATCGTTTGACTTGCATATCACTTATTCAAAACTTTATTTTGTGTAGCAACATTTATATTTGTGTTTAGCAGCTATGCTCGTTATATTTGCATAGGTAAGAAGCAGTTTCATTACTTTTAATGCCGCACATTTCGTATTCTATTTTCTTGTAGGTTTGGCAATTGTGCTAGCTTTTGCAGCACTCCTACAAATTTGGCAACTATGTTGTTTGTGGCAATAGCTTTGCATTTTTAACAATTATACTACTTGTTGTAGCGATTATGCCCGTCTTGCAGATTTGCTTTGTGTTTCGCTAGTTGTGTGACATGGAGCTTGGATTTTGACTTATCTTCTCATTTATCATTTGTTTTAGCTCTTAGGGGTTGATATATTAAAATTATTGATCATCATGTGTAGCGACATTATCGATTGTCGAACACAAAAACATGAGTCAAATAATCAACTTGTGTGCTTTACTTGATTTATTTACTTATCAAACTTTGATAATGGCATTCTATTATTTTTTTGTCGTTACATGGTCTTTTCCTACTCATAAATTTTTAGACCCAAGTGTACAAGTGACTAGTCTGTGATTTCTTATTACATTACTTGTGTTTCCCTCAAGTAAAATTTATTTGACAATCCATTATTCACCTTGACCCCTTTTTGTCTACTCTAAAAATCCAATCTCAATTGCATGCATAACTAGCCTACAATTTTTTTGTACCCCTAATCACTAGCTTCATCAAAATCTATCCTATAGTATTTGACATCTATCCTACAAAGATTTGGCATGTTGTCGAAAGTATGTGAGTTTCCCAGCATATTGAGACCTAGTAACAAGTGTGATTGATTTGCATTTTCCAAGTAATTTTGATAACTTCTATCCATATAATTTTCCTAAAGCGCACATCTTAAACATATTCCACCCTATCCCTATTCATTCACAAGTGTAAATTCCCTTTGGTTTTCTAAGAAACGTTCAATATTGCTTGACCTTTGGTAACTCAAACATTTTCTTATCTATCTTGCAAAGTTTTTACACGTTCCAGATTATTTAGACCCAATCATTAATCTAATTGTACTTCATTTTATAGGAAACTACCTAGTGTCTATTATCCTTTGGTTTGGTATTTAGTTCACTATGTATCTTACACAATCTAAAATAATTCTAATTCCTTTAGAACAATCGCTAGTGTGACTGTGTGTAAATTTTGGGTTATTGTTTTCACTGGTCCTTGCCACTTACCAAGATAATTACGAGACTATTACCCCTCCTCCACCTCCATGCATCCAAAAAGATGAATTTAAAATTCCTAAAATCCCTTGTAATGCCCCCCTAACTTACCTGGACTCGGCCAACTTCATCTCCTTGGCGTGGCAGGTGGAGATTTTATTGTGCGATGTGATGGAATTAGATTTTTATTTGACTTTCCTTGTGTTCGTCTCCCTCCCGCCATGGCATTAATGAGCCCTGCACCCTTTTGCTTGGCGTGTTCAATTTTCTCCCTGTCGGTGGCCGCACCCACTGATTTTCCTAATTTGTAAATATTTTGTTTGACCTGCCTGTTCCCTCTCGGACAGCGTGAGATCTCCCGTGGATTGCCTGCATGTGGAGTGCTTGAGAAGGCATCGTAATCTTGTCTGTCAAGTTCCTTTTCTCATGTTTTCTCCTTGACGCCTCCTTCTTCCTGCCCTGAACCACGAATGCTTGCTGCGCTCCATCAAATGCTAAAACAGATGAAATTGCTCCAGCGTGTTCTGAACAGCGGATTCATTAATGGTGATATGAAGCTCTATCTCCCTGAGGTTGCAAGGGTGGGTTTGGCTTCTCATAATCGTCTTTGTCTGGCAGATTGATAGAGTCAATGGAGTCGTAGGTCGTTTGCAACGCTTTTTCCCATTTGTTGGGTCGTGTTTAGTTTGGGGCCAAACGTTTTTGGAGTTGAATGCCTTCGCATGGTGGCAGCCGCCTGTTCCTTCCTCCCTGCTCGTGAAGCCCAGAGAGAGTTATGTGCGACTGCTACCATAGGGCGATCCCAAGGAGCCGTGGGTGTTGAATCCTGAAGTTCTGGTTGCACACGACCACACAGTCGTGAACAGTTATCGTAAAATCTTGCAGCCGTAGTAGAAGGACGAGATAAAGTTTTAGTTGAAGCCATTTTGAGCGCTTCCAATGAGCAGGTTGTCCGCTATGTTGTTATCTGTTCAGTGCGAATGCTTCCTCAAATTCGAGATTCTCCTACAAGATATTTTTATCAAATCCGATTAAGTGACAGTGTGACTGTTACCAGCAGACCTGATGAAATTTATTACAGAGTTCTCTACTGAAACCTTGCTTGTTCTTCGATGTAGTTCATGGAAGAGGGCCTCTTGGAGGTGGATCTGTTTCAGATCAGAATATTCATGAAGCACGTTTGCTTTGCTGTAGTTATGGCGCTTGCTTTATGTGTTGGTGACAGATCACACCCACAGGCACAGAAGATCTATGCAATGTTGAAGAAAATGTCTTGGGAGATGAAGGTAGCAGGATATTCCTCAGATCCAGAGCTTGCACTGAGTCATTTCTCCAAAACCGATTCGTGACAGTGATAGTGTTACCAGGAGACCTGAAGAAATTCCTTCTTTGCAATGATTCTCTTTTGAGACCTCCCTTCTCCATTGGATACTACTGTTGAAGATGGTGTGATTGTGCCCGTTCTTTCATACGTATATTTAGCTTGTTTTCTGTGCTGGTATTTCTGTTTGTGGCCACTGTGTGCTTTTTTTTCAGATTAGAAAACAGAGAAAAAAAAATAAAAAAAAAATGGAGGCGGCACGTTATCATGAGCTGAGAGCGGTTGAGCGGCCATTATTTGCGCAGGGTAGATACAGAAACAGAGGCCTAGGAGGGTGACTTTGGAATCGAACACCACTTGCACAGGGGACGTGCACTTGCAGCTTTCAATTGTCTCATTGGAAATCGAGCACGAGAGATTGAATTCACTTTGGGGTGTGTCAAGAACAAATGGGACAGTCTTCACGAGGTCAATCACAAGCCTCCTTTGAGATTCGGTGTTGCTTTCTGGTGACACAAAGTGAAAAGAAGCTTCTTATCTCAATAATGCCACTCGCTGTTATGCATTTTGAAAATAATGTTTTGGTGGCCTCTTGCGCCTTTCTTTTAGAGCTTTGTGGATTATCTGCTAGTGTGCTTCGTGTGGATGTTGCTTCTTTACGTCGGATATCCTCACCTTACCAAAGCCTTGGGTCGAATGAACATTCGAGCCTGTCTAGATCTCATGATGTCACACTCTTTTCTAGTTCTTTTGAAGATCATGTGAAAACTTCTCTTGCTCGTGCACTATCAGATGAATATGTGGATGTTGGTATGGGGATTCTATTAGAAAGGCATACAGACTCCTCTCTCAAGGAAGCAACAAATCACAGGCTAACGAGGGCTCTTAAGGCTATCCTACAGCACCTAAAAAAAAAATCCAGCCTTCCAGAAGCAGTTAAAGGTCAATCTCCAGGATCATGGCTTAGCACAATGTTTGGGACAGTACTAAACTATGTAACTTTGAGACTTCTTGGCCAAGGGTCCGATGGAGGAGATAAAGAAGCAATGGAAAAAGGTCGTGTATGGATTTTGGACCATGGCAGTGCTACTGCTATACCTTCATGGGGAAAAATGTGGCTTCCGGCGCTTGGAGTATTTGATTGGTCTGGAAACAATCCATTGCCTCCAGAGATTTGGCTTCTTCCATATTTTCTTTCCATCCATCCAGGGAGGATGTGGTGTCACTGTCGAATGGTTTATTTGCCAATGTCATATTTTTATGGGCGGAGATTTGTGGGACCTATAACTAAGACTGTTATGTGTTTAAGAAAGGAGCTCTATACGATTGATGTTATGAAGTCAAGAGCATGGCCGTTAACAGAGTTTGGACCTTCAGCAGGCCGAGGAAGAGAAGTTCATATTTGGTTGGGTTCTTGCATTGCAGCCCTGTCCATCTTGTTATCGACTACGGGAGCTTAATCAGGCACGATATTCTCTATACCATTAATTCTTATGCTGTTATTTAATTGAATCATTAAATAACTCTACTCTTCTTATAAATGACTCGTGTGATGGTATGCTATTTGGTTTCCACTTTCCTGGCTCGTTTGTATTTGTTTTGGCATTAGAAATGATTGCGTTGGTTGAAGCCCTTATATTGTTTTCTGGGTTTTAATAAATATTATTTGGGGGAACTTTGTTCTTAAGACTAATAAAACAAAAGAGGTGGGGGTCCTGTAATGAACACCCCCTAGTTCCTTATGTTGGTCTCACGATTTGAATGTTTTATCGAACATTGTTGTTGGACTCAACCTTACAGTTCCTGTTTTGTTCTTATTCTTGTTTCGGTTCGAGATCTTTAGTTACGGGTTATGTTGAGTATTTGCGAATTAGGGATTGAGTACTGCAAGTGCATTGTGTATAGGTGAATGATGCTTTTCTGTCTCTATTCTTTTCTTTTAGTTTCTAGTAACCCTTCGGTTGGCTTGGTGTGTGCTTAGCTTGGTGATTATCGATTTGAGCCAAGTTGATATTACTTTCAACTAGGTTAGTTGCTTTTGTTATTTGTTTGAATCGCTCAAAGAAATACTTTTATTCTTCGAGTGTCATGGTTGATCGTCATAATTTGATATCAATTCATGTTCACCGTTTGGAGATTGTCGTCTTTGGAATCACCTTCTCTCCCTTGGTAACTGTTGTATGTTTTGAGGAATGTAGCTGATCCTATGGAATGTCTTCTTTTGACGATACTCACATTTCTTTTGGATAGTTTAAAATGTCAGAGGAAATACTCTTTTTCGTACCTTGATTTTGTTTCACACATGTTGGAGGATACGAGATCTACTGGATCATTAGTGAGGAAGTTTTCAAATCTTAAAATTGGGATGTTGGTTTTATGCGTAAGAAATTACTCTACGTTTTGCTCCGTAAAGATGCTTAAATTTCATTCTCCTGTGACTTAGAGTTTGGTGTGTTTGGAAACTCATTGGTTGACTGGTTTTTGTGATGATCATTGTGATACGACCTCCTTGCTATCATTGTAGTAGAATGGTTATGTGTTGACCAAAAAGGTTAAAGTTGACTTGTTGTTGACGATAGATCCTTTGGAAGCTATGTATCTTGTGTTGTGTTCTTGTGAATGATTGAGTAACCCTCCTGTAAGATTTATAATGGTTATGTTTGGTCTTGTCAAAGTTTGTCTTTTTTCTTAAGACATTCTCTTGATTAGAAGAAAGTTTAATAGAAGGGTTGTTAGAAGAGGACGTGGCCCATACGAGGTCATTTGTGCGTCTCATCCCTTTTCTTTCCAATTTATTTATTCTCATGCGACATAAAATTAACTGTTATAGGCACATCATCTTAATATTAATAAGTCATGTTGGTTTAGATGTTCTCATGTCGATTGATTGTTTGGGATCTTCCAATGACATAGTGAGTCCTTGGCTTGGTGAACTAACTTAAACAAATAGGGACATATCACGTTTGAAATTAATTCTCTTCTTGTAATTGTTTTTGTTTCGAAATGTTATCTTGTTAAAATGACGGTCATTATTGTGATATGAGTGAAATTCACTATGATGTTTATTAACTGCTCCTATGAGAAAATGATAATTAAATAGAGTTGTGTCGTCCCCTTTTATTCAGACATTTTATGCTATTGGACAACTCTTTAATTGCTCTTGTTTAGACTCTTAGATTATTTTTCATAATCAACGGTGTTTTTTCTTCTTCCTTGAAACAGTTAGATAACAACATATTGTCTTAATGTTATAGCTTTTATCGTGCTCAGTTCTTGCGAACTGACATGTGCTAACAAATGTGCAGGAGGATTTCTTGAGTAGAAAAAAAAAAAGAGAGAAAAAGATATACGTGTAGAGAGTGGTTTCCAGCCTTCTTAGGAACTGCTGTTGTACGAATGTTTTCCTTGCTTTAAAACGTTGGTATGGAAATTGTGAAGACTATATAGAAGGCATTGTGTTATAATTTTGTATTGTTCTCATGTAGGCTGTTATCGTTTGAAAGTCAATTTGAGAAATATTATTGTCAATAAGATTAAATGAACTTGTTTTGACATGTGTATCCTTCGTTGAATTTTCACTTTTCAGAATATGATTTATCCTTGAATTGTCACACCTAATTATAATTATCTAAACTTGAATCAACATACATCACTTTGGTTACCTTTGGTCATGTGTTGTTTGGTAGAGGACTATGTTTTGAACCTAGCAAAAAGAAAACAAGGGAAACAAATATACCTTGTGATCCCACGTAAACTAATCAACAATCTCTTATTGTGGTGAATCCTTAGAATGATCTTAAGGTGAAATCAATGATTGAATTCTTGAAAGATAATAAGATTATAATAAAAAGAAGGAACTTGACTAAGAAACTCTTCGATCTATCTTACCCGTTGAAAATGTAAACAGTATACTTATGTCTATCTCTTCAAGTGGAGCCCAAGTGAAACCTTTAATAATTCGGGTTAGACTCTTGCCCCAATGAAATCCTTTTTAACCACTAATAAGATCTTAATGATGAACCCAAGTCTTAGACAGTCATGTACTGTAAAAATAAAATAAAATAAAAATATGACCGCTTAAAAGGGGTAAAACATATATGTTTAAAAGCACAACGTTGAAAACAGTTTGATGAAGTTAAGAGCCTTGATAAACAAACTGCCTCCTAACCAATGAACCAGTTAATCAAGTTAATGAGGCAACCTCTTACCATCCAATAATTGGTTTACACTGTCTATTAACATTATCAAGGTAGGGGAAAATTCTTAAAAGGAGACATGACTTTCAGATTCTCCTATTATGATTCCTCTGCGAAAAGTAAAGAATGTAAAAGCACTTACAGCTAAAACATGAATCTAAAGAAACCTTCTGTGGGAAGACCTTGTTGTAAGACTGCATACTTTAGATGAACCATTGTGTCCTTAGTGTGTGCCTCAAGTTTATCTGTAACCAGTGTGGGCCCGTGTTGTGGAAAGCATGTCTTTAGTTGATTGTATTCCCTAGAGAACTTGTGTAGTGTCGTATTATCTTCAAGTAAGTCAAAAAAAAAGTTATCCGGTATTTCACTGTGTTGTCCTTGTGTTGGTAATTTTGGTGTGTTACATCCCTCCTCAAGACCCCTACTTAACAATACATTATATAATAATAAAGAGAGGACTCGCTAAAATATTGAGGAGAAATTACCACAAACTTGTCACTCATAACGTCCATGGAATATTTGGGCGGTGCTCGTTGGAATCCTCTAGGAGAATCTCAAATTCAAGCTCATGTTAGGCTATATAATTAGCCAAACCGTCATACTTCAACTTAAAATATTAATGTATTAATATATGACATTCGGAAATTGTTAAATTAGGACTTTCCTCTATCTAATTTACTATATTCCGTCATTTTTGTCTATGTCGTTTGTGGTCAAATTTCTCAAAGATATATTCAAATGTATTATGTAAACAACTAATCAATATCGTAATTCTTGATTGAAACGAAAATTTGGGGTATATAAGTTTCCTAAAAGTAGATGCGAACTTAGACGAAGGTAAGTAGATTGCCTTCCCGTAAATACTTACAACTCGATTGTGTTTTAGATTTGTTTATTGATCCGGGATTTTATTGGTGGAATTTTTTTTTAGCTTGTATGACACCCATGACCAAGTCCAGTAAAGAAGACCCTCTCGTCATTTCAAACCGTTCTCCCTAACTATCACGCACGTTTGCAAATGACATCATATTTATATTTTGCTAAACTTTTACCAAATATACAACTGCAAAGCGATTACCTTTGGTTGGGTATGACGATTGACTTTTTTTGGAGGTCGCGTGTTCAATACACGCTAACTTACGTGATGGTTAGGCTCCACCATTTCAAACAGCCAACATCTTCTGATTTTTAAAAGAAAATGATTTTTTTATCGACTTACCATATAATACGGTTCTCTAAGGTTTATTATTTTTATAGAAGGGTCTTTGGTCTATTGGCGATATTTACAGAGGATTTCAATGATCCCACAAGAGATCAAGTCTTGTTAAGTGCAAGGCACGGAGATATTTGACACGAGAAATTCAAAACGGTTGAGATAAGGGATCCTACCTAACCCTTGGGTGACTTTGATGGTGTGGATACAACCCTTACTCATAGCTGCTTAGGCCGAAGGTAATCACTAGTTTAGTTATACTATTACTCGTAATTGTAAATCTATATGTACTTTCTCCTAAGTATGGGCAAAAAAGAGATGTCGACAATCTATGTAATCTAGTGCTCAATGAGTGCACACTACTCATGTAGTGCCCACTTCCCTTCGACCTCATTTTGTTTTGTTGTTTTCGAGACTGATTACTTCACTTATGGATTATTATGGCTTCTTGATTTAGCATGCTAGTAGATATCATAGACATTGGACTGTTATTGATTTGATCTTTATATGATGCATATGGTTTACTGGTGGACATTTGATGATGATATTTGTATACTTTTGACAGGGTTATTTATCTTTAATTATGACATGTGATATGTTAATCATATTGAGTAGAACTTGATAATTGGACTAATGTGATGATCGTTTTGGCATAAATGAAATGTGGAATAGAAATGTGCTAGAAAGTGTTAGTGATATCGTACTTGCATAGATGATAGTAAATCAAGAGTCGTTTATTTTAGATTATATTGTATATTTGGCATGAATGTTTTAATGCGGCCAACAGGCCGAAGGAGGTATTCTCTGTTCTGCAGGTATATTATATTCATAACAATATTGGGGAGTGAAGACCAACCACATCGGAATTTGAGAAGAATCCAGCTAAGGTCACCATGGCAACAAGTAATTGTGTGTATGTTAGAATTGTCTGGTTAAGGGAAAATTGTGACCTAGGGTTCATGTGTTGTTTTGTTTTAGTTTTCCCTTTTTATTATGTTAGTATGTGTTGCTCTTAGTAAGTGAAATTTTACTTGTGTTATTATTCATGTTCTTTGGATTGGAGTTTACCCCTTTGTTAGCCATGGGTTGTAGTGGCTTGATTACGTTAATTTGAGATTGTCCTAAACTAATTAAAAGATGTGACCAAAGAGAGTTCATTTATTAGGGTTGATTTACTTGGGATTTTGTGTGGATTGATGTGTGTTTGAGTTTTGAGTGTAACACACTCTACCCCACATGGGAAACTCGAATTTGGCCTCGGAGGCCAAATTTCAAAGCTTGTGGGACAAGTCAAACTTGTCCCACACCTCTTAAAACCCCATGCCAACCCTACCTATGGGTTGGAAGGCTAAATTTAGGGCCTTTTAGGTGTTTTGGGGGGATAAAGGGGTAAAATATTAATTGCACTTTCTTTCAAATTTAATTTTGTCCTTTGAGGGAGTGGGCTTAGTTGGAGTGTGTAAGGTGCTTGCCTTTCTTTCAACCACTTATTAATGGTGCATTGGAATATGAAGTTGACCAAATGATGTGGAGTGGAGGGAAAAGGAGGTGGCATCCTACTTGGAGCCACATCATCCCTCCCTCTCTTTTCTCTATTTATTTGATCCTCTTGTTTGTTTTGGGGGTTGGAAGTTTCATTTTTAGTCTTTTGTATTTTGGAGAGGAGAGGATTTGGAAAGAGTTTGTGGATTTTTGGAGCTTGTTGATACTTGTGGGAATTTTGTTGGAGCTTGTGGATGCTTGCTTGATCTTTGGAGGGATTGAGACTTCATACTTGGAGCAAGCTCTACCATGGAAAGGTAGGAGCTTCACCTTTGTTTGCATTATGTTTCCTTTTTGTTATGTGAATGTATATTTATGTTGTGTTGAATGTTGTTGTTTGAAATGCTTGTTGGGAATGGGTAGAATGCCTAAGTTGGGAGTGAGAGGAGACTATGGGGAGTTTAATTGAGGGAGGCATAAGAGATCATGTTCTTGAGGAGGGAGTTTGGGTTGGGTGCCCACCTAGTAAGAGAAATGCTTGCATTTTCTTCTTGTTTTTACTTTGAGGGAGCCATAAGAGTTGAGGAAGGCATAAGAGTGAATGGAGGGATAAGGGTACTTGAGGGAGGCATAAGAGTTGTTAGGGGTATTGTGTTTTGCAATGGAGGCTTTTAGGTGGCACCCATTCCCATTGGGAGGCATAAGTGGCCTCCCATAGGTCTTACTCTTATGGATTTCTTGGTAAGCCTTGTGACTTGTTGTTGTGATTGTTTTCCCTCTTGTTGTGTTGTTGATTTTGTTTTGAAGGATTATGGAATGAATGTGAAATTTTATGTTGAGTTATGTGGAAGCTAGTAGTTGCCATGAGTTGGATTTTCTCCCATTGTGATGTGGTTGGGGCTCGGGGGCCAATGGAGAGGATGGCTTCTCTTCTCCATTGGGTATCTTGGTTGGGAGGAGAGCGTTGCCTCTCCCCTTATTTTGTTGTGAATCAAGAAAACTATTGGAGGAGCTATCTTGTTGATGTTTGAAGCATTGGAGCCTTGTTGATGACAATGTGAAACCACCTTGTGTTTTTACCCACCTTGAGTGGAGGAAAAATGTAATATTGCTTTGTATTTTAGCTTCCATCATTGTAAAATGATCCTACATTAAGTGGAAAATGTTGTAACAAGTTTTTGAAGGAAATTTGTTTTGAACTTCATTAGTAAGGTTGTAATGTGGATGGAATTAAAAGTTGCAAGAAAGACAATCCATTTATTCTCCTTTAGCTTGGCTTGGAACCTCTTATAAATGTGTTGATCTTGTTGAAATGTTGGTAGTTCTTGTTTAAAACTTAATGGGAATATTGTTGAGAACCTCTTGAGGAACGTTGGGAAATTTACAAAAAAAAAAATGTATGTGTATTGAATTTCATTTTGTTACTTAAAAAGATGTATTGAAAAATTGGAATATTAGTGTATATCCATTCTTGTATTGTTGATGGAATGACTTAAGTTTTAAATGGTTTCCAATATGCCAATAAAAAAAGAGTTTAAGCTCTAGTTCTATTATGTTTTTTCTTCATTTATGAATCCATTGTAAAACTATTTGCAAATTGTAGAAGGAAACTAATATTTTAAATATTACTCATATTAAGGTAATACAAAAATTAATGAATTTAGTATTATCAAGTTATATTAATATTAATATACTATCAATATTTCTTTTAAATTAACAAAAACATGCTAGAATAAAGCGTAAGCAAATAGATAATATTAAATATATATTTAAAGCAAAACCTACGGCATGGCCGTAATAGGTCTGCAACCAAATCCACGCATGAACTGTCCCTTTTTGCAAAGTAAACTGTCCTCCATGAATATCCTGTTAAGAAACAGATCCACCTCTGAGAGACTCTCTTCCACGAGCTACCTCGTTGGACAGGTGCAAGGTCTCAATAGAAGATCTTGTAATAAATTTCACCAGGTCTTCTAGTACGCCCTCACTGTCCCTTAATCGATTTTGGTAAAAATATCACGAAGGAGAACTCCGAATTTTGAGGGTGCATTCGATACTGAACAGATAACCACGTTGGAACCCAGGTTGCATTGTAAATTTAGCAGTGATTGGATAGTTCTCGTGAGGGTAGGACGCGGCAGTGGGAGGGGCTATACTGAACGGAGCTCTCACCAATAGCCACCTAAAATCAGTACCCTGATGGGATAAAATCAGTTCAGCTGTTACAAAAAAAAAGGCTTGGCACGCAGAGAAAAAAAAAAGGTTTGGTTTGGTGAAAGGATGCTTCTGCTTGTTGCTGTATTGTTTGTTGTGGGCAGAAAAAGAAGACAAGATAAGGGATTTGGAGGCGTTGCTTTCAGTAATAATGTCTAGCGGTAATGATTTTGTCTTCTGTTTCTATGCGTCGGTGCTACGTGCACTGTAACCTTTGCAGCACCCAATGTAAGTGGAGGTAACTCGCCTATCTCACGCACTCGTAGCTCCTTCTATACCACCATTCCTCTGTCCTCACATCTAGGGCCGAATAAGACTGTCAAACCGCCTGCACTCACCTGCTGTAGCTTCTTCTTCTCCCTCCCTTCTTTCTCGTTGATGCCTGGGTGAATAAAACAGCGTTTACACCTGCTACACTAGTCTGTAGCTTCATCTTCAACCACCAAATTAATCCACGCAGCCAGGAGAGTATAAAAACGGCAGGCTGACTATGAAGATATTGATTTGCAAAATCTAAGTGATTAAATGAAAGATGTGACCAGTTGTGTTGCTTGCATGCAAGGAGAGGAGGCATAATGCTTTGGCAGGTGGCCATTAAAGCCACCCACCTCCACCATGTTTTCAAACTTAAAATTGAATGATTTTGTTTTCCCACAGATAAAATTCTTGCCCCTTTGTTCAAATTTCAAATTTATGTTTAAGCATAAAGAGTTACTTAATGTAAATTTTGATGAAGTAAGCTATGTTTAATCATGATAACACAAGCACTTCGTGGACAATGATTTCTCGGTGTGAAACCGTTATTTTTGTATCCGTCATTTTCGCAATGCAACGGAGGAGTATTCCTATTAGCCAATAGAATAAGTAGCCTTAAAATTCTCACATCTTTTGCACTTGCATGTTGTTGATTGGGTGTGAGTTCTCACTTCGACAAATATTAGAATTAGTTCATATAAATGTATATGTAATATTTGAGTTGTGATATATAGAGTTACTTAATGTAATGTTCGTTGTAGAATTACGATCATGACACGAGAATAATTTTTCACCGACTCATGTTCTTAAGGTATTTTAGAGGCAAGATTAAATGACTCCTTGGATAATAACTGGCTCATGACGTCGAGCTCTGACGACAATGCTAGTGCCGAGAAGAACGTTAGGGAGTCTCTTTGCGACCTAACTAGATTCTTTTTTTAGCATCCTGCCCTTGACACAATAACAAAGCGATCCGATTTAAATGTATTGCAATTCTAAACTGGTTCTCTTAATCTCGATCTTCAAAAAAAAAAAAAAAAATTTAGTCGCATTTTCGGGTTATATGTTGTGGAAGTAGGTGCTTTGATCGTCGTTTTCCTGGTGTTACAACTCATAAAAACAAAGACTTTGTGAGCTTCCTACGAGGAAACCCCACGTACGCCAATGTTCGATTTTACGATTTTAATCATTTTAGATGTGAAAATACAACCACTTTTAAAATATGACCTTCATGATTGACATGTGAAAATATAATTTAAATGTTAAAATAACATATATATTCAACATTTAATCATCATATATTTATATTTTTGAAAGTTTATTTTACTAAATTTATAATAATTAAGAAAATTACTAAATTAAATGTTACACTAGATATTATGAAATTTTGAGAGTTATAATAATTATTAGAATATAGATAATAAAAAATACTTAATATCTTATTAATAAAATTTTAATATTTTAATATTTCATTAAAAAAATAGAAACATCTATTAGTTTCTATTTTTATTAGTTTATTTGATTTGATTTTCTTTGATTTTTAAATTTGTTTGATTTTTACAAACATAAATTAAGCTAACATTGGATTTGAGATTTTGCGAAAAGAAGGTGAAACTTGAAGGTTGGATTAGGATGTTTTGAAGGTTGAAAGTTGGAATACTTTTTTTTAATGTAATTGTAAGCTTGAATTAGTGAGTCATTTATTTAAATTTTTACAATATTTTTGTCTTTTAAAATTTTATAATTTGAAATACAGTTTTAATACTCAGTAAATTTTAATTATTTTAATTGTTTAGTGAAATTCTAATTAATTATTGTATAATTGGTTTTGAAACAAAAAAATATCTCAAACAAAGTATGAAATTGATCGGTGTAGTATTATTATTTTTGGTTTATAATTGTACAATAAAATTTTGAATATTTATATAGATTAATTTAGTAAAATCATTTAGATTCAATCAATTAAAGAATCTCACATAGATTTATAATTATAACACAATTCAAAAAATACAAGAATTGAAATCTACAAAATAAAAAAAGATTATAAAAAGGTTTATGCAAAAGAAAATTTTAAAATTAATACCACAAATGTTTTGACATGGAATTGTTTACTATCAATTAATTACCCATTTCTATGTTTGTGATGTTTTTTTGACATTTTTAGGTTAACAATAGAATGGGTAATCATTGTTCATGAAGATGTTAGGATTGATCTCTACTTACCTATGAATCATCAAGTGGGAGGAAAATATTTATAAAACAAATTATTTACTTTCAATCTCTTAAATTTAGAATTTATATATATATGTATATATATATAGTTTTTATTTATTATGGGCAAATAGTTTTTTGAAAGGGACTATACCCTTGAACAAAGGGGCTCTGAAAGCCAGAATAAACATTTATGGCCCAAACGGCAGAAAAGAGAGTAATCTGCCAAGAGAAGAACCAAAACCAACAGCACAACAGCGAATAAACAATTGTTGAGCAGCCAACAAGCAGCTATTGTCCAGCTTAGAGAAGTATAGCAATATGGATTAGCCGAACAAAAGTGAAGAACTACCTCGAGGAAAAGTCAGTTTTCTTGGCATAGGATTTTTTTCTTTTTGAACTATGATCCAAGCATCCGAAATTTCCTGCATTGGAATAAGAACTTCAAGATCAGCTATCGGCTGATAAGTATTGCTTGAGCCAGGGGGGTCCATAGCCGCTAAAGACATGTTTGGTTCAAAGTTTCTGGTCCTTTTAATTTCATCCCCGGCTGACTCTTCACTCAAAGGGGTCTTTTCTATCATGACGTCCATGCCAGTATCAACATTAGTATCAGGTACAGTAGCCACCTCCTCATCCACTTCGGGAATGTCTTTAGGTTTGAACACCATATGTTCTGGTAGGGCATTTTTCCACCAGTTGGCCTTATCATTTTTCTATTTTACTATCTCACAATTAGTGGCCGAATGTCCTAAAGAGAAACATCGCTGCATCGAAAAGGCAGGCCTTCATAGTCCAGAGGCTGAGTCCAGGATCTATTTTGTACTTTTAACTCAATATGAGCTGGAAGATCCTTTGAAGTATCAATCTCAACAAGAATTCGTGCATAGGTTGTATGGGTAAAATCAGAGGTTTGGGAGTCAATGTTAATGATACTGCCCAAGGCATTACCTATGGATATCAAACACTTTTGATCCCAAAATTGCAGAGGAAGGTGGGGTAATCGAATCCAGATTGGTTTACGAGAGAAAGATTCGGTGAGTGGGTTAAATGATGGGAACCAGGGTTTTAGAATAAGGTATTTTTGTTGACAGACCCAGAGCTGCTTAGCAATGACATTCTTATCAGCAATGGATTTGAAAGCAATAATAAAAATGCCCTTAGCACAAGGGTAGAGATCTAACCTTCCTTCTAGGAGTGGGATCCAATGCTTAGAGATCCATGCATGCAAGGTAGGTAGGCTAGGCCAGAGTCCAGCGAATCAAAAAATCAAGGCATGAGCTTGATAGAATGCTTCTACATTTGAGGACTTCATCTCCAAAGGTGTAGTGCCCACTTCCCTTCGAACTCATTTTGTTTTGTTGTTTTCGAGATTGATTACTTCACTATGGATTTATTATGGCTTCTTGATTTAGCATGCTAGTAGATATCATAGACATTGGACTGTTATTGATTTGATCTTTATATGATGCATATGGTTTACTGGTGGACATTTGATGACGATATTTGTATACTTTTGACAGGGTTATTTATCTTTAATTATGACATGTGATATGTTTAATCATATTGAGTAGAACTTGATAATTGGACTAATGTGATGATCATTTTGACATAAATGAAATGTGGAATAGAAATGTGCTAGAAAGTGTTAGTGATATCGTACTTGCATAGATGATAGTAAATCATGTGTCGTTTATTTTAGATTATATTGTATATTTGGCATGAATGTTTTAATGCGGCCAACAGCCGAAGGAGGTATTCTCTGCTACTGCAGGGTATATTATATTCATGTAGCGACCCAAAAATCAACACACACACAACACAGTAAAAGACAGGATATTTTTTTTTTTGACTTACTTCGACACAAAACACGACACAACATGTCGTCACAAAGTTACAACCAACTCTGGGAACCACTTGTTATGGGGATGACCACAAGGTTAGCACGGAAACGTTCACACCCAAAAGGATAATATACTTTTTTCTTTATTTTTGACAGAATAACATAGAAGCCCAACCACAAGACACTCTCACAGCTAGGGCAAGCCACAGTCAGAAATGATTAGTGGTTATTTATTTTGATAAGACACCCTTTAACTCATGACTTAAGTTTTCAGAAGGATTCAATATATGATTCGCATAAAACATCTTACCAACTGAGTTATGTTCTTATACACTGTAGAGTAGTTCACTTAAAGTCTTCTCCTTTATAACAATTATTTGTTTTATATATTTATTTGATAAAGATGGTAATTTAATTCCACAGGGCCATCTACTCACACTTACGTTACTAGAACTCGTTCATGCCCTTATGACAACATCAGTTCACGTTCAACAAACTTAAGAGAAAATTACAAGGTACCCTGGATAAAGTTAAAGGAAGATGGTCAATTGAGTTCACCCTTAAGACATCATTAGTTCTTACTGAGGTTTAATTGAAGCTTGAGGTTTTATACGTAGTTAATTAGCGCTCTTACTTAGGCTTCACCGAAAGAGCTTATCAAGAGGAAGCTACTTACTTTTAAAAAGGCTGAGAGATAAATTGAGTGGTTTCTAAATTTTCTTCTCTTACTTGTTAAATCTTATTAGAAACTAACCATAGTTTTCCTTTAAGCTTGTCTTTAGCGTTCACCAAAAGAGTAGTGTTTACTAGTTCAGTTAGGGATAACACGTTATATAAAATCACTTTGCAAGGATAGTCTCACTCTTGATTACTTAAGGTATTGTTTGTTTTCGAGTGGATCTCCTCTACAACAGATTTATTTGAATAAAAATTTTAGGTAACTTCTGTAAGGAAAAGCCACCCCATTAAAACTTACATATAACCCATCAATACAAAGTCTTAGAAAGATTTAATTTAACACTTAATTCTCAAGATCAAAGTTTTACAATGTTTATGCCAGTGAAAGGATTGAATAACATTTTTCACTAAGAAGAGTTACTAGCCAAATTACAAAAAAGGACAAAACTACTACTTCACGTAATTCTCCGAACAATTCCAGGCAAGAGGTCATATAAACTCTCTTTACAAGCAATGCTACACAATTTACAATGCATTGGACATTTTTACAAGGAACTTCATAAATGGTACAGATGAAACTTTTACACTCTTTTCTTCTAGTCTACTCGCATAATCCATCTGCACAAATATTAACTAGAGTCAGTTCGCTAGAACTGAGCATGTTAAGACTACCCATTGCAACAGTAAGCTAACATTTTATAATATCATGAAAGTAAAATTCTAAACTCAAGAATGGATCAAATCACAACCACTAATCAATATGTTTCACAAGATGAAGAGATTTATACCAGCCAACAAGGAGGAATCCCAATATTCAAGTGAGAGAGATATTCCAAAGACAATCAAGGTGAGGCCTTATTGGTGAAGACAACAAGGCTGAGAGTATTGAGATTTCAGTCATGTAATCCTATGGATTACGTGATTGAAATCTAACACCCAAACATCATTCTAATATTATTAACCAAAAAGATAAAGATTAGTCAAATGATTAAACATATTCAAAATTGCTTGGTAACAAGACTGCATTAACACACATCCTTGTTTTAGGAAGAAAATAGGCCCCAACCATATATGAACACAAATCAGTCAAAGATTAAAGTTAACTTCACTCGACTGAATAAACCAACATACATATAATACTCACAACACAATAACTGAATCTGAAGATTCAACATACCAAGTAATTCTCACCGAACCTAATTATTTTTCTTCAAGAAGTTAAATAAATTAGATTCTATCTAACTAAATTACATTCAACAACTATAGTTGGATTACACAGGCAAGAATCAAGAAGAAGTCTTTTCACCAAAGGTTGTTATTATCTTACATCACATAATCAGTAATAAACCCGTAATCCACCACTCGTATGATCATTGTAAGAGTTAAGGACTTAGCTCACTAAAATATGTAACTGAGTCGATTCCTACCTTTTCCATTATCATACAAGTCTAACCCAATTCAAAGCAAGGTAACCATTCTATTTTCATACATGCCTCAGTCAACACTTACTCAGAAAGTCCCTACCTGAATTATTGAAGGTTTGCTAAGCTACATAATGGATTTAATAGAAACCCATTTCATTTGATACTTGAATTTAAACAAGCAAGGGATAGTCTGTTGAAAATATAAGTGAATCGACACAAGATCCTCTACCGTGACCCACTCGAGTCACCAATCACAAGGTTTACAGTCAGCGAAGGAGGAATACAAGAAAAATACTCTTCCTACGAACTAAGCCTTCTCTTCCGTCTCTAAAACAACATATGAATAGTTTGGGCATACCCATCTATTTCACGACATTGTCTACTCGACCTATCCACATAGTCGCGCTCCAAAGAAAACATCTCTGCTACTCTGATTTCGATTGAAATCTTTTATCTTATGATACAAAGTGACTCACGTCACAGGATCTCGCATTGAGTAGTCAATATTTCACTCACGTAGGCCTCTAAGAAAACCTCATGCTCACTATGCGAGGTCTACACATGGATTAAGCCCAAGAACAACTTTTACCAAGACACAAACAAACATTTAGCCTAAAAGCGGCCATGAATCGACAAATCTACTAATATCCACTAATATTATTCATGGCTCAAGTTTATATCTCTGCATCGCTGGTTTAGAGTCGAACTCAACGGCCATTGTTCACTATTGTCTCTAAAAGTCACCCGAATTTTAAGAATTAAGCAGGAAAGTACCCAGGTTAAAGATCTAACACCCACAGTATAAAACTTCAACCATTATTTTGCTATCACATGACAGTTACTCTTTTATTTCGAAAAGAAAAACGAGGCAGAAAGGAATGTATACAAAGTACCGTCACTGATTCTTATCGTGGTATGAAAAAACAACTCCCAACAGTCCTTCCTTTCCTTCAATTAGGGTCGATTCACAAGGAAAAAATAGAAGCCCATTCTAAATGCCATAACAGATAAAAAAAAAAAGAATGACATTCAATTCATGACATAATAAAAGGGTATCAGAAGATTGCGAGGGTAGGTTTAACATGCCACGGTTTAAAACGCCATCTCTATATGATATGATTGTCTCAATGCCGTTGCTTGCCCTTAACCCAAAGTGCTCTGCGAGCTCGTGCTAGCGCCACATTCACGCGGTGAAAAACAGCTACAACCTAACCCCAAGATTTGAAGCTCGGACACGGGACATACTGATTACATCACGCTCCTGGATCTGGTAGGCATCTACCATGATGATCAATAAACATTTTCCTTCATCAGATTGAGGACAACATCAAACACTCGGTGCAAACGTTTCAGCTGCAGCCTGTAAGGTGTGATAATTCCAACAGAAAAATTTATGCCTGCCAACTTGGTGACTCGTTGAAGAAGCTCATATAATAGCAGAGAAAATTGTGTTTCATGAATATTCTGATATGAAACAGATCCGCCCTATGAGATTCTCTTCCATGAGTTACATCGTAAAACAAGTAAGATCTCAATAGAGACTCTTTGTAAATAAATTTCATCAGGTTTGCTGGTAACACCCTCACTGTCACATAACCGATTTTGAAGAAACAACTCAATACATGATCTGGATTTGAAAAAGAATATCCTACTACCTTCATCTCCCAAGACATTTTCTCCAACATTGCATAGATCTCCGTGTCCGTGGGTGTGATCTGTCACCTCAAGGAGAATCCCGAATTTGAGGATGTAGTCGATCTTTGAATGCAGATAACAACAAAGTTGGACAACTTGCTTGTTGGAGGCGCTCACGAAGGCTTCCACTATATTAGAACGTGCTGCCACTGGCCGGGAAGTGACTTTCCAAAATGAAAAGGCAAGACAACTCAACTAAAACTTTATCTCGTTCTTCTACTACAGCTGTAAGATTTTGCAACAACTGATCACGACTGTGGTCACGTGCAACCAGAACATCAGGATCAACACCAACGGCTCCTTGGGATCACCCTGCCGGTGTCGCACTTAACTCTCTCTGAACTTCACGAGCAGGGAGGAAGGAACAGTAGGCGCAACCATGCGAAAGCATTTAACTTCAAAACATTCGGCCCCAATCTAAACACGACCCGACAGCTGGAAAAACATTGCAAAAATAGCCTATGCGGCCATGGCAAGGAGAGGAACAGCAACTGAAGAGCTCCCAAACACCTGCGACTCCATTGGACTGGGGTTTCCACGCCATTGCATCTCAAATCCCAACAAAACAATCCTCCTTGTTCACGCGGCCAGAACAGGTCAGAGAGAGCAGGTAGCAAAAGACGCGTTAGATTTGCAAATCAAAGGAATTAAAGAAGGTGGGGCGGCTGGCAGAGGTAAGACCAGTGGGAGATGGCCACGTACCAGGTCTAGAAGGCGGGGAAGGGGGTGAGGGACAGTAGGGCCTTAGGCACAAACAGATGGAATTTTGACTTTAAAACCACGTCCCCTCCAACCTGCGCCACACACCTACCCCCCATCATTCCACGCAACCCCTCCATTCCTTTATCTGTTTAATTTCAGTACCCATTGATCATCATATTCCAAACCTTAATCAGAATAGAAATTAAGCCATCGGTATAAATCTGTGTTTATTGCATTCAAATCCTATGATTTGTAAAATTATAAACTACTTGCTTTCACGATGTAAGACCAAGCTAAAGGTTACAATATAATTCTCAACATAACCTAATTGAAAAACACACTAAGTTAAGAGGCTTGCACGGCTTAAGGTCTCATCTATTTCCCAAACCAAAACATATCAGTTAAAAGCCACACACTCCAATCTAAGGATTCGATTTACTAGTGTATAAATACATATATCGTTCTACACCCACGTCTTCTGGGTATTTTATTTTTAAAATATAATCCCATGTAAATGAAGTACGCAACAATAGATACTTAAAAAGGAGTGTATATAATCCAAATTTACCAGAGTCACCAGAACATCTCCAACAATAACTCAGTAACAATTTTATTCATTAGGCTAAAGCAAGTCGAAAAAACTTAGTCTTTTAATTCTCTGCAACTAACAGTGGGTTCTATCCCAACTCATAACAAAAACGAACCCCATGCGATAATAAACCAAACGTCCGAACTCATCAATCCTTGTCGATGGGTTAAAGTCCTTGGCTCGACAACGAATAGGAGCAAGATGGAAATTGCTTCAAGGAAAGTTACTAGCCCAATCAACCTTCGAAAAGGGTTTACCGCCAAACAGGGCATTACAATTCACAACAATATTGGGAGTGGAGACCAACCACATTGGAATTCAAGAAGAATCCAACTAAGGTCACCATGGCAACAAGTAATTGTGTGTGTGTTAGAATTATCTGGTTAAGGGAAAATTGTGACCTAGGGGTCATGTGTTGTTTTGTTTTAATTTTCCCTTTTTATTATGTTAGTATGTGTTGCTCTTAGTAAGTGAAATTTTACTTGTGTTATTATTCATATTCTTTGGATTGGAGTTTACCCCTTTGTTAGCCATGGGTTGTAGTGGCTTAATTAAGTTAATTTGAAATTGTCCTAAACTAATTAAAAGATGTGACCAAAGAGAGTTCATTTATTAGGATTTGATTTACTTGGGATTTTGTGTGGATTGATGTGTGTTTGAGTTTTGAGTGTAGCACACTCTACCCCACATGGAAACTCGAATTTGGCCTTAGAGGCCAAATTTCAAAGCTTGTGGGACAAGTCAAACTTGTCCCACACCTCTTAAAACCCCATGCCAACCCTACCTATGGGTTGGAAGGCAAAATTTAGGGCCTTTTAGGTGTTTTGGGGGGATAAAAGGGTAAAATATTAATTGCACTTTCTTTCAAATTTAATTTTGTCCTTTGGGGGAGTGGGCTTAGTTGGAGTGTGTAAGGTGCTTGCCTTTCTTTCAACCACTTATTAATGGTGCATTGGAATTTGATGTTGACCAAATGATGTGGAGTGGAGGGAAAAGGAGGTGGCATCCTACTTGGAGCCACATCATCCCTCCCTCTCTTTTCTCTATTTATTTGATCCTCTTGTTTGTTTTAAATGGAAGTTTCATTTTTAGTCTTTTGTATTTTGGAGAGGAGAGGATTTGGAAAGAGTTTGTGGATTTTTGGAGCTTGTTGATACTTGTGGGAATTTTGTTGGAGCTTATGGATGCTTGCTTGATTTTTGGAGGGATTTGAGACGTCATACTTGGAACAAGCTCTACCATGGAAAGGTAGGAGCTTTACCTTTGTTGTATTATGTTTTCTTCTTTTTGTTATATGAATGAGTACATATGTTGTGTTGAATTTTTTTGTTTGAAATGCTTGTTGGGAATGGGTAGAATGCCTAAGTTGGGAGTGGGAGGAGACTATGGGGAGTTTAATTGAGGGAGGCATAAGAGATCATGTTCTTGAGGAGGGAGTTTGGGTTGGGTGCCCACCTAGTATGAGAAATGCTTGCATTTTCTTATTGTTCTTAATTTGGGGGAGCCATAAGAGTTGAGGGAGGCATAAGAGTGAATGGAGGGATAAGGGGTACTTGAGGGAGGCATAAGAGTTGTTAGGGGTATTGTGTTTTGCATTGGAGGCTTTTAGGTGGCACCCATTCCCATTGGGAGGCATAAGTGGCCTCCCCATATGTCTTACTCTTATGGCTTTCTTGATAAGCCTTGTGACTTTGTTGTTTTGATGGTTTCCCTCTTGTTGAGTTGTTGATTCTTTTGTTTTGAAGGATTATGGAATGCATGTGAAATGTTATGTTTAGTTATGTGGAAGCTAGTAGTTGCCATGAGTTAGATTTTCTACCATTGTGATGTGGTTGGGGCTCGGGGCCAATGGAGAGGATGGCTTCTCTTCTCCATTGGGTATCTTGGTTGAGGAGGAGTGTTACCTCTCCCCTTATTTTGTTGTGAATCAAGAAAACTATTGGAGGAGCTATCTTGTTGATGTTTGAAGCATTGGAGCCTTGTTGATGACAATGTGAAACCACCTTGTGTTTTTACCCACCTTGAGTGGAGGAAAAATGTAATATTGCTTGTATTTTAGCTTCCATCATTCAAAAAGATCCCACATTAAGTGGAAAATGTTGTAACAAGTTTTTGAAGGAAATTTGTTTTGAACTTCATTAGTAAGGTTGTAATGTGTATGGAATTAAAAAGTTACAAGAAAGACAATTTTTTTATTCTCCTTTAACTCGGCTTGGAACCTCACATGAGTATGTTGATCTTGTTGACATGATAGTGGATCTTGCTTTAAAACTTAATGGAAACATTGTTGGACTCTTTTGTGAAATGTTAGGAAATTTACAAAAATGTACATATTAGGTTTCTTTTTTGCTTAGAAGAGATGTATTGAAAAGTGAGAATATTTGTGCATATTCTCTTCTTGTATTGTGGATGGAAAGACTTAAGTTTTAAATGGATCCTAATATGCCAATGAAAAAATTTAAGCTCTAGTTCTATTATGTTTTTTTCTTCATTTATGAATCCATTGTAAAACTATTTGCAAATTGTAGAAGGAAACTAATATTTTAAATATTACTCATATTAAAGTAATACAAAAATTAATGAATTTAGTATTATCAAGTTATATTAGTATTAATATACTATCAATATTTCTTTTAAATTAACAAAAGCAGGCTAGAATAAATTATTTTCAAGTAGATAATATTAGTTTTTATATAAAAGCAAAAACCTATGGCATGGCCGTTGTAATGCCCACTTCCCTACGACACTTAGTTGATTATCATTTTGAGTTATGCAGACTTTAGATATGGACATGACTTATACTTATGTTGATTAGCATGATGTTTTGTGACTAGATGCATTTGGATTAGGATTGGATTTTGTTTTCAGTATGATCTACACTGACTCATGGACAGACTATTGGATACCGATATTATTTTTATATGGATATATTGCATGTGTTCTAACATTGGATTTCTTCGCCATGATGAGTAGAATGTAGTTGTTGAATTTACATTACTACAATTTTGGATAATGATGAAATGCATAATTAAGTTGTGATTTAGACCTAGAAATAATGATTGATTGAATTACGTATAGATGTTAATAAATTTCATGCATATGGTTATTTTGGATATTTTGACATGGCCGCAAGGCCGAAGGAGGTATTTTGTATTTTGCAGGAAACACAACATGATCACAACCATGAGGGGGATTGGGAACCAAACACAACAGGATGTCGGGTGGTTACAACTTTTGGTCGTCAAGGCAACTAGTGAATTGTATTGTGTTACCTTTGTTCTTCTATGTGTTAAGAAAAATTTCCATGAGGGGGAAATTTTCCTATGTGACCAAGGGGGTAAGAATTTTAATTACTTGTTTTAACTTGCTTTAGTAGGTGATTTCTTTTGTGATGTCTTTTTGTTAATTTACTTTTGTTAAGTATGTTTAGATTAATTTAACACCTTGTTTTAATTTTTAAGTTTTGGAGGGAAGTCTAGTGGGTGTAATTAATTTTGATGGTTGGCTCCTTGAGCCTTGTGTTTCCTCATGTTTTGAATGCTTGTTTTGAGTGTTGACCACTCCATGTTCTTTGAATCTCGAATTTGAGATTGAGGGAAATTTTGGGGGACTTGTGGGACAAGTTAAACTTGTCCCACACTTCCCAAAACCCCTTACCAACCATATCTATGGGTTGGGAATCCAAAAAGGGGATTATTTATTGTTTTGGGAAGGGAAATGTGACTTTGGAGTGCACTTGTCTTCTTTTTGCATTTAATTGTGCCTTAAGGCACATGGGAAGGGATGGATGTGGAAAAGAGATGTCAATCAATCCAACCACCCATTTATGGTGTTTTGGGATTTGAGTTGACTTTGGGAGGTGGTTTGAGGATGTGTGATGTGGCATCCTACATGGAGCCACATCACCCTCACTCCTTCCTTTTGTCTATTTATTGAAACTTCCTCTCTTGTTGAGGGGGTTGGAGTTTTGTTTTTGTTTGGTTGAAGAGTTCTCTTTTGTGATTTTTGGGAGAGAAAAGAATTGGGAGAAAGAGAAAAAGAGAGTGCTTGGACTTGCATGCTTGGATTGTTTTGGAGGGAGCTTGGACAAATTTCTTGGTTTAGGCTTCTCCAATGGAGAGGTAGGAAACCTTCTTCCTCTTTGCTTTCTTATTGTTGTTGTTTCTTTGCTTAAATTTGTGGATAATGTATGTTTACTTTTGTGTATTGTGAAAAATGGATAGAATGCTTATTGTGTAGTATAGGAGAGGTCTATGGGAATACTCATGAGGGAGGCATAAGAGTAGATTAGGATATTGTGGAGGGAGTTTGAGAGGGATGCCCATCTTGGGTAAGAATGTTTACATTCTTACCTTGTCTTTGAGGGAGGCATAAGAGTATGGGAGGAAAAAGGGGTACTTGAGGGAGGCATAAGAGTCATAGGGGCTTGAGTTTTATTGTGGAGGGTTTTGGATGGGCATCTCATCTCAATTGGGAGGCATAAGGAAAACTTTCCCATAGTTCCTTCTCTTGTTGGCTTGGATGAAAGCCTTGTTGTGAAAAGTATTGTGTTGTTTGTGTTTCCTTTTGTTTCTTCTATTTTAGCCTTGAATGTTGTGAAGAAATTGTATTGTGGAAGCAAGTATTGTTGCCTTGAGTTGGAGACCACCCTTCATTGTGTTGTGTTTGGGGCTCGGGGGTCAATGGAGGAGATTGCTTCTCTTCTCCATTGAGTTTTGGTTGGGAGGAGAGTGTTGCCTCTCCCCCTATCTTGGTTGTGATTTGAACTACTTGGAACTTGGAGCATGGATGAAGAACACCTTGGAGCTTGTGAAGACTCTTTCCATCTCCCTTATATACATTATTTTGTTGTAAAATTGTATGTGAAAGAAAGTTGTATCATCTTGTGTTCACTCCAAAAATAAAGGACATTGTAATCTATATTGCACCCAAAGTCACATGGTTGAATGCAAATTTTACTTGCAAGATGTTTACATTGTTATAACAAGATTTGAAGGAAAATTGCTTTGAAATGATAGTATTTTTTACTCTAAAAATTTATTGGAAATGTTGTTGAATTCTTTTGTGGAATGTTGGAAAGAAATTACAAAGGAAAATATATTAAAATTTTGTTGAGTACTTGAAAGTGATGTGTTGAAAAAAAGGATGGAAAAATAGTGCATTATCCCTTCTTTTATACTTGATGGAAGGACTTAAGTTTTCAAATGGCTTTTAGTATGACAATGAAACATTGTATGTTCTAGTTCTTTTATGTTTTCTTCACTTATGAATCTAATACAAAATCCATTACAAACTAATAAAGGGAATGAAATCAACCTATTTTATAATCCCATACTATGTTATGAAATCGTGTAGAAGGAAATTGTAATGCAAGACTATAAACTTATTAAATGTATTATCCAATGTTCTCTTAATGTTTAATAAGGAAACTGATATTGTAAATAGTATTCATATTTGAAAAATATTAAGAGCAATGGGTATACTAATATTAAATCACATCAGTACTCCGTACTGTTAATATTTCCTTGTATATTACACAGTATATTAAAATGACTGCAACCAAGAAATAAAATAAACATAATCTACGAATGAACTGTTCTTTCTTTTTTTTATTTCTATAGGGTAAAGCACACTGTTTTTCCTTGAACATTTTGATAAAAACAGACCCACCTTTATGAGATCCTTCCATTTTCCACGTACTGTATACAATATCTAGTAAGTTTTCAATAGAGAATCAATAAAAAGAAAAAAATGATGATACGTTTCAGTAGATATGCCTGATAGACAACTTGATACACAAAGCACTGACTGTCACAGAGAATATTTAAATTGTTGCAATGCCTACAAATATTTTGAACGTTTTTTTACAGATTAGGACACTGCGAGTGGTCTTAGCTTCACAAATATCAAGCTGCATGGCAGGCCTCACAACTGCCCAAACAAATGTGAAGTTAGTCTCAAAATCAAGACCAGTCAATCACCCTTAAATCATGTCTAAGAGAATAACTGCTAATATAAAAAAATGATGATACGTTTCAGCAGATATGCCTGATAGACAACTTGATACACAAAGCGCTGACTGTCACAGTGAATATTTAAATTGCTGCAATGCTTGCAAAGGTGAGTTTTGTGGTCGTCTATTTAAGAGTGTTGCAATAGACAAGCAATAGTTGTTGGTATAAGAGGTCCATAGTTGACAGATGGCATATCCAGAATTTATAGCAACACCGACACTTTTGACACAAAAACACCTGACCTTGCAATCTGTCCCGCTCACACCACGCGGCACCCAACGAAAGTGGTGGTTGGTCACCTCCCACACACCTGTGACTATAGTTTCTACCTCTCTGTAGCATGCACGGCCATGGGCGGATGGAAGGAGGTTTAAAACATCTGCTGTTACACCTGTATCTTCACCTATACGCTGCCAGTTTCTTCACGCGGCTCAGGACAAATCCCAACAGCAGGCCGACCTTGTAGATTTTTGATTTGCAAAATCTTTGAGAGTAAATGCTTATGCGGTCGGTAGGAGTGTCTTGCACGCATGGGGAAGGTTTAAATTTCTTTGGCAGGTGGCCATTATAGCCACCCACCTTCACCGCCTTTTTTTTTTCAAACCAAAATTTGATTGCCCTCCCACCAATAAAACTTATGTTCCTTTTGTCAAAATTCAAATTTATGCCTAAGCGTATCCATTAATTCAATGAAGTTTTTGGTTATATTTATAAATCACTTAAAATTCAGAAATTTGGTTATATTTTTTTATCTTCGGTTTCTTTATCATGGAGGTGGGGATTCCGCATGCATTACCCATATAAAGAGCTAAATAATTTCAAGTTTTGGTAACATCTCTGATTGATCTTTTAAAGTTGTAAATATTCCTCTATAAGCGTGAGAGGAAGTTCTTTTTATTAGATGGAAACCAAGTAGGTATATCAGCCAGCATCAGGTTTTAACCCTTGGTTGTTGAGGTTGGGTAATTATGCAACTGCCATGGGCATAGATGCGCATTCGATCTTACCATTTTTTCTTGGACCTTTTGGGTTGAGATGAGCCATTGTACATCTAGAACTAACGTAATTTCTTCCTCCTTGTATTCGTTGTAAAATTGCGATCATGACCCCTTGGATAATCACTAGCTCATGACGTCGAACTTTGGCAACAACGCTAGTGCCAAGAGGCACTTTAGGGAGGCTCCTAGTGACATAGTTAGATTTTTTTTTAGCGTCCAGTCCTTGACGCTATGGCAAGAGACCCGATTCAAGTATACAACAATTATAAATTTGTCCTCTTAAATTTTGATACTCTTACACACTCAAAAAAAAAAAAAAAATTTGTCGCATTTTCGGGACGCTTGTTTGTTTGCGGCATTACAGCCGTAATAGGCTGTAATCAACCCTACGCATGAGATGTTCATGCAAAGGAAAAGAGAAGCGAGCTAAAATACATATAAAATCATACATTCTTATAATATAAAAAAATTAAAATAATGTTATATCTCTCGTAACATCATCGTGCAATAAGAACTGTACCAAAATTTATGCTGATAGGTACATTTTATTGCAAAACAAATCGTGCTTCATGAATATTCTGATTTGAAGCAGACCCACCTCTACGAATGAGGCGTCTATATAATTGCAAAGCAAACTGTGCTCCTGTACATTCGAGATATGAAACAGACCCACCTTTATGAGATTCTCTCCCATGGGCTACACCGTAAAGTGAGTACGTTCTCAATAGAAAATCGTTGTAATATATTGTTTCAGGTCTCCTCATAACACTCTATCTGTCCCTTAATCGATTTTGACAAAATATCTTGAAGGGAATCTCAAGTTTGAGGATGCATTCGATACTGAGCGGATAACAACTTGTTTGGACGACCTGCTTGCTTTATGCGCTCTCACTGCCTGTCTATTCCACTGCATGTGCGTGACTGTGGATCCCCGCCAAGCACACACCTTGCAGCACCCAATGAAATTGGAGGTAACTCATCTTTTTCATGTGCCGTAGCTCCTTCTATTACCACCTTTCCTTACCCGCGCGCCCAGGGAGTTAAAACAGTGGGCAGACCAGCGGGAGGCGTGGGATTTGCAAATCCAAGCGAGTAAATGTTGATAGGTGCGGCCCAGCAGGAGTTTAGTCAACACGCAAGGGAAGGGAGTTTAATGTCATGGTAGGTGGCTATCAAAGCCACCCACTCCCAATCATGAATTCAACCCTGAATTTGAATGTATTTTCCACTAATTTAAAAAAAAAAACTCCTGCCGTTTTGTCCAAATTCAAATCTGGATAATCCTCATTAAAGGAAGTAACTTAAATGTCTACAATATTAAAAATATTTTCACATTTTTTTTTATACACTTAACATGATTTATACTATAAGATACTAAACTCTATGTCAGTGCATAAAATGAGTGGTATATATATACCTCATTTTGAGATTTTAAATATATATAATGTATGGTAGTTATAAATGAGATATAGGAGTCATGCAAGTTATAAATATAAATTTTGTTGATGCTAGATGGCACTTACAATCAAAAAAAAAAAAATCATTCTCATAATAAAGAGATTATTTCAACTGTTGGAAGTGTTTCACTAAATTAATATAAGGGAAAAGCACCAGTCATTGAGCACTCTTCGTTTAGCATCATCTGGAAAAATTTATGAGCATCTCAGTATAATTCCTTTCTTTGCATGCCAAAAATTTAATCACTATTTTAGAAAACATATGATCTCATGTTGGAGCCACAACATTTGTCATGTGGCAGGATCACTAGGAAAACATCCCCTTTTAAGAAAAAAAAAATTTAGTTGTTTTTTTTTTTTTTTTTCAAGTTTTATGTTTGTGGAAGCAAGTTCTTGGATCTTCGTCTTTGCGGCGTTACAAAAGGTTATACATGGGTTGGTCTCAGCAGGTTTCATGCTTGCAATCTCTGGCTTTTTCTGCAAAACCTCCATGAAAGACCTCTTATGAGAAGCTTTTGTCATTGCAACCGGGGAGGAATCCTTATTAGTGGGGTTCTAAGTGAGATCCCCAAATGGAATCGAAGCTTCAGTGATTCCAGTGGATCCATGCCCACCAAATTTCGTTTCTTCAATCACATAGTAAGGAGACTAGTTAGGGTTTCCAAAACCGTCGGTCACCCCGAAATCTCGGAAATAGAGTTGCAAATCGCTGCACATCTCTAGAACCATGGCCATGTCCAAAGAATGATTTGGCATTTTTTGAAGATCTCTCGCCACCAAAGTAGGAGGAATGCGATCTATATTTTCGCTCGAGCCTCTCTCACTCGATGCCCTGCTCCCACTATGTGCCTTGAGACTAGAAGTGCCAAAGCAAGAGACGTTTAGGGCAAGAAACCATCACCGGTTAGGGTCGGGAAATCGCGAGGGGCCTTTTTTGATTGTTAATATAATTTATATATATATAGTTAATATACATTTTTCGACATACATATAAAATTTTGAACATTAAATGAAATTCACATAATTTTTTAGGATGTCACCTAATTTTATTGCGACATGTAACCTTGAATGTCAAAATCCAATGATGTACACCACTTGAACCATGATTTTCTTAATATGCAATCATAATTGGTTTACCTTTACCGTAGTTTATCTTAAGAGTCTTTGAGACATTCTTTCTTCAAATGACAATTGACGGGGCTATGGGACTAGAGGGGGTAACAACTACAATGTGTTAATTGTATTAGCTACAATATAATAAGGTAGGTGTTAATGTGTCAAGAATTTAATATAATGAGCTAGGTGCTATGAAATAGCAATTACGCCCAAGGTGCAATACATATGCCTATAGGAAAACCACATCGAATTGTAAATACAAGTTGTAGGAAACGCGAGGAAGAAGATAACTTAAAACTATGCAATCAAAAGGAAGTTCTATGAATATTAATCAAAAGTCTTTTACGTTTGTGCATAACCTAGAAATTTTAATGAGCTTGCAAGTATATATATTGCTTAGTTGAAAATTGCCATGTTACATTGTGATTTGCATAATTTTCAATTACTATGTGTCAAAGACATCTTTGGTTTAAAGAACTATCTTTATTGTGTTTGAGAGTGATGACGACAAGATAGATCACAATCAACATGAGTCAATTTAACTAAAATTTAAAACCATATATCAAATAATGGATATCTTCAGACTGATTCACATTTAATGCAATTTCAATTTAAAACCATATATCTATACGAATATCTTTCTACCAATGAATTGGTTATTTGGTGTTGGGCGATTACATATTAGAAGTGACATATGATACTTGAATAAATTTAATAAATAAAATTTTAAAAAGAGGTTGTTAAGTAATGTGAGGTTGTTATTACAAGTCTTCACTGATTTACTAAAATGTACATGTGAATCTAATTCATAATATGAGTCCAACTTAAGTTTAAATTTTTATATATTATAGTTTATAAATCAAAGCAAATTTATTTATAAATATGTAAGATTTTTTTAAAAAAATTAGAAACCATGATGTGCTTAATATTTGCATACAAATTCTAAAAAGCCTAAATGCATAAATATACACTTGACTTTGATGAGTAAATATTTATGGGGTCATTACATTTCCCATTTAGTTCATCTAGTGCAATTGAAAGATAATTTAAAACCATAATGACATGGTCTACAAAAATGTCAAAATGTTCATAATTTTTAGGTGACGAGCTAGGTGGATGTCAAATCTCATCCCTTTAGCTACTGAACTATCATAACATGATTTATGGGATGATTTGGAATAGCATGTGGAATGTAATGGAATTCAATGTTATAAATCATAGACCTATGCATTTCACTCACATTTCTTAAAGTAGTAATCATGAAAGAAAGAAAGTGAAACTATTGATGTCCAAGAATAAGTAGATGGGCTAACTATAGGATTGCATAAATATGTCTCCAATGAATTAAAATACATTGAATTTTTTTCACCTATACTAAACAATGTAATGGATATGCCAATAGGGAAAGGAAAGACTAGAGTAAGACAGGGGTAGTATAGGTAAATTGAAGGAAAAGGGGTGGAAAGTGTAGTAAAAAAATCACACACTTACTATTACATTTATACCACCAAGTATGTTATTTTATATATGGATCTCACATAAGAAAAGTATTCACTAATGGCTCATCTCCTAGTTCTTTACGTCACTTAGTTAGTTTGCTGCATAGTTATGGTCGTCTTTCAACAAGTATTAAGTGTCGTAATTACGTCATTTATCATCTCTAGTCCCCGATCGGGGTGGTTAGGGTTATATTGTGGTGCCCATGGGCACCTTAGTCCTTGATTTTGGGCGCCCTAGTTTTCGTGATGTTTGCATTTAATTTCTTTGTTCAAGGTCGGTCTCTATAGTTTGAAAAAGATCAAATTTGAAAATCATGTTAATAGTTGCACGTCTATATCTCTTTTCTTGTATTTATAAAATTTTGGGATCTGGTTCAAGCAAGAAATTCAAAACCAGATGTTAATATTTCAAGCTCTATATTGATAATCCATTATAGGAAAGTGTAATACATGATTTGTGCATCTATAAAGCACAAGTCTTCAAGCTATTGTTTTTCGTGCATTGAATAGTTAAGAATGGATGAAGGAATCTTGGCTATGTTGGTGAAAGATTATTTTTCGGATAATGAATCACATTTCTTATTGGCATGATTAGCTTTTTATTCAACAATTGTTTTTCTCTCTAATTCTGATTTAGAAAGGTCAAATGGTGTAAGATTTTTTACACACATTCTATATAGTAAAGATAATGATACATAGTCAATCAAGTAATGCATTTAAAATATAAATGAAACATGTTTTAAATTATTTGCTTGTAGTGGTTTTTACACATTCAATAGAGTTCTAGGGCTAAGTTATGTCCTTCCACGTCTCCTCCATAAAGCTTTAACAAATTTCCAGCCGGAAGAAACACATAACCACAAATTAAAAACACCAGAAAAATACCTCTAACGGTGTTTCCCTAGTGTGCTTGCAAAGGACAAATATTTTCCTTCCTTTTTGATCTAGAGGATTTTTCACTATGTAGATCTTCGCTAAAATTCCCTAAACCTAGACCATACTAAAGGGATTCTCAAGACCTTTTCGACAGTATGTTGAACTTCAAAATCAGAGTTTGTATGCAAATTCTATCACCGGTCAAAGTTAAGGTCGTAAACGGGTCAACCCTGGTCAACAAGTCAACAAGTGGACCAATGGCAAGGTGACATGTGGCAGTTGGCGACAAGGAAAAATTGATGGTCTTGTAATGTTTCAAAATAATTTCCATGGTATAGATCTCTTTGTAAGTTTTAACGCATTTTGAACGGACCAAATCTAAGTTTGTATGTAAAAGATATGCATAGTCAAAGTTGTGGTCAAATGATGACATGACACATTCTGACATGGACAAATGACATATTATGGGTGTGACACTTGGTAGGTTTGTAGTGGATTTGGATTTAAAATAATAAAAACAATCTATTCAATCAATTTCACATGAATAAGCCTAAATCCCATGGGATAAGGAGGATTTTGTGGCCAAAAAGCTATTTAAAGGCTTATCATATCCCTTTCCCACCAAATGTGGGGTCAATGGATAAATTGGGTGCCTAAACCTATGGAAGGGGGATTTGAACCCTTGACCTGTGCCAAAAAAATTAGAATCTTTACCAACCCGCCACTTTTAAGCAAGTGATAAAACATGAGATCACTTCTATTTAAAAGGACTTTTTGGTAGGTTTGTAGGGGAGAGCGAACGACCGGTTTGCAGATATCACCATTTTTGAGGCACTTACAGTCCAAATTTTGTAATGGTGTGAAAATAAAGTTGTTCAAATTTCCAAGAGATTTATAGAAATGTAAATTTTGTTACAGGAAGTGCTGTATATTTTCCTGTGTAGGCATTTTTCCAATGCAATTTCATAGATCGGGCATGAGGAGCAGGCAAAGATCTACATTTTCCAACCACTTCTGGTCCGAATCAGGCCATGGAGTAAAAAGGGAAGTTTTTCATAATTTCCTCTAGTTTCCAGAAATACAAAAATATTTTATGTAGGTATTGCACATTTAAATTTGTAAATGTTTTTTTGAACGTAATTGCAGAGGAAAGTATCAATGAAAATATTGTAGGGGCCATGAATGGACTTGGGAATGTTTCTGGTAAATTACAGAGTTCCAAGAGGTTTGAATCAGCTCATTTGCAGGTATAAAGGTATGTTAAGTCAATAGTGAAGGGATATTGTACTTCATTGGGCAATAATAGATCGATTCACTTTTTGTGAATCTGGAGACGTAGCCTTTGGGTGAACTCCGTTATCAAGTTCTTGTGTTGTGGATTTGATTTTAGTTTTTAGAAGATTTTGATCAGATAAAAACATTCAAGTTAGTTTATTTGATTAATTATTAAAGCAAGCACAAAATTGGAGTAAATGGATTGAATGGAAATTTCAGTATCCATAACCCACAACAAGATCTGAATACACTTATCAACTTGGATTCAAATTTCAGTTTGAGTGTATGATTTGAAATCAATTGTGAATTTTAAAATGGATTTGTAATAGATTCAGTACATTCACTTAAGTTGAAAAAATTAAGGATAATTGATTTATTAGAAGAATTTAAGGATTTGGGTTTCAAGAACTCCCAAAATTGGCTTAAACTCTTAATCAGTTGTCAAATTTTTAAATCTAAGAATTTTCTAAGTATTGAAAAAAATTAAGTACCATTTTCATATCACCTTTTTAATATGTGAAAACCATTGGACTAGATGACATGTGCTAATTATCATATGAGATGAGAAAGTAAAAGACCACCATAACTCTCTACCAACCATCGCGAATAGGGATCAACCATTGTTCATCTAATGGATTCCCTTGCCATGAGATAACAGCTACTACATTCTAATGCACTTCACTTGCAAAGACCTCGGAAAATTTGTTAGGTGTGGGTACATCTTGGTAAAATCCATTGTTCATGTACTCATTGTAAATTTGATGAGCCTTCTCTACTTTGTTGTCCCCAATCAACCCATCAATCAAGGCTCTATATGTGAGTTGATCTTGAACAACACCTTCCCGCAACATTTGTTTAAAATTTTAAATAGCCTCTTGGCCTCCTCAATCTTTCCAACCTTTGAAAACTTGGTGATGAAAATATTATAGGTTTGAGTATTTGGATAGAATTGTCTCTAAACACTTTATCACAAAACATTATAGCCAAATGTAACGAGATCAACTTTACAAAAAGCATCCATTAGAGTATTATAGCTTTCAACATCAAGATATAGTTCATTTTTCCTCATTTTCAAAGCCTTTTAGGCTTCCCTTACTATCACACTCTTACATAGCGAAAACACTATGAAATTGTAAGTGGGTATGTCTTTGATTAATCTTGTTTGAATGAAGTCCTGAAACAACTACCAAATCTCCTCCGCTTTCCCACTGCTGCAAGGATCCTCAACCGAATTACAAAGTGTAAGGATGGCAAGAAAATGCCGGTAGCTACCATTGCATAAAGAAATTCCAGGCAACATCTATATCAACATTGGAAAGTGACCCAATAAGGACATTAAAAACATTTTCATCCGGAGGAAACTTTTTCTCTCTAATCAATCATGCTATCTCATATGCTTCCTTAATCCTTTTCTCCTCGACAAGTTCAAATATAAACTCCTTATACTCATGTGCATAAGGAGAATCACTCAACTTCCTCTTCTAATTCAATACCCTTTGAGCCTCATCAAATATATACACTTCCCTAAGAGCTTCCACTACAATTTTATACACAATGAAATCAGACTTACAACCCCTAGCCCTCAATTCCTCCAACATCCACCAAGTTTCATCAATCCTAGACACCTACCAGAGCCCATAATCACCAATGTAGCAAAAATTGAGCCCCTAATCCATGGAACATGGATTTATTTAGCACCGTCTATAATTTCTAGTGCCCTTTTAAGGTCCCCTGACTTACTAAAAACTCCCAATGAAAATCCCAAATCCAATTACACTAAGCGACACAAACACAAGCCTTATTTCAAATTCCAATCACTTGGCCAACTCAATACGCCCATCCAAACCAAGGCTACCCAACAAAGAACTATAAACACTCACATCCAATATATGCCCCAAAATTTTCATTTCTTTGTATCTCAAACATTTTCTTATCTGTTTTGCAAAGGTTTTACATGTTCTAGATTATTTAGACCCAATCATTAATCTGATTGTACTTCATTTTATAGGAAACTACCTATTGTCTATTATCCTTTGGTTTGGTATCTAGTTCACTATGTATCTTGCATAGTCTAAACTACTTCCAATTCCTTTAGAACAAGTCGCTAGTGTGACTCGTGTGTAAATTTTGGGTTATTGGTTTCACCTTGTCCTGCCACCTACCGGGATAATTATAAACCATTTCAGTTGCCTCCATTTACAATTACATGGTTGCTACCAAATTATAATTTTATGATTCATCATGGTCATCTTACTCCCATAAAACTATGGATCATTCTTCACACTCGCGATGACATAGTTTCTCAATGAAGAATTGTGGGGGAATTAAACCTCTTTTGAACTACTATAGAAAACTCTCCTCCACCTCCATGCATCCAAAAAATGAATTTGAAATTCCTAAAATCACTCCTCAAGACCCCCACTTTAAAATACATTATATAATAATAAAGAGGAAATCACCGAAAGATCGAGGAGAAATTACAAAAAAATTGTCACTCATAACATTCGTATATACTCGTTAGAATAAAATCCATGCACGTCCTCTTTCAATGTGCCTTATACTACAAAGTTATTTTTCTTGAGATTTTTAATTCTTTAATATACTACAAAGTTTTATCCTTATTCACTTTTATATAAACAAATATTTTCATGGGTATGTTGCAATGATCATATATGCAAATCAATTCAAGAGAAAATAGGAAGATTTCTTCTCTATCAAATTAGAAGACAAAACATGAAGATTTATACCTTTAGAGGATTTTTCCTTTGATAGGTTCACTTGATGTTCAAGTTCCTTAATTTTGTATTACTTTGAAACCGTCAACTTTAAATCAAGAATGAGACCGAAAGGTTTAAAGTGCACCGATTCGATCCACATGTTCACAATTAATATTCCCTCATTCGTGATCTTTGTGTAAAATCTTTGTTGAGTGAGGAAGTGTTGATGTTTGCCATGTGTCCTTGCTTGGCATTCTACATGATAAAGATAAATGTCAAACCATAAGTGTGAAGCCTTCTAAGAAGCGATGACATCTATGGTCGCCAAGTGTCCATGATTGGAAATACTTGGAGGTTTTCATGAGAGAGAGACAAAGCTTAAGCCATTTATGATCAAGCTAAGTCACTAAAATTCAAATGTCACTATTTACTCGCAAGGACTAGCGTTAAGCAAGTAAATACTAAAAACACGCTTATTGAACTAAAAAAATTCAAAAATGTACCTTTTCATACAAATCATGTAAATAGATATGAGCAATTGTTTCAATTAAGTTGCAGAGAATTGTCAAAGAGATTGAATTTTCACAAAGAGTTGAATTCACATATAGAACAAATAATCAAGAAAAAATGATCATGGCACAAAATAAAGATGATTCCAATTCAGATGCGTAACAAGAATTCATAGAAACCGAGTTCACTAAAGGCCTACCGGATCAAGTAAAGAACTATATTTATATATTTTTTGAAATTAATGATTTCGATACTATCTCATAGGGGAAAGAGAAAGATGAAGTGATCTTGCAATTGATCCATTCAATATCATAGAAACTTCCCTTAAAATGGCAAAAGGAGTAAAAAGCTAGGGAAGAGGCTAGTACGCCAACAATTTAAATCTCTAAAACCTCTACTCCTCACACAAACCTTCATCAAGCCTTTAAGGATCTATTTTCTTACTTTAGAGATATATCATATTCTAAAGATAGAGAAAACTTTGGTGATGGTAAGCTAGATGGTTTGAAACAATAGGTTAATGACATGAAGGTAAAACTTGATTTAATTTCTAAGAATTTTTAAATCAATCTACTTTTTATTGTTTCTCTCATGAGCACTGATGATGTTGTAAATATTGCAAAAAGTTAGATAAGGCTAAAATGTAACTTCCAGAAGCTTCTTCTTCCCTAGTAGACATGGTTAGGCATTTGGACCTATTTTAACACAACATTATTACTCTATTTTTAGAATTTGGGTTAGCTCAACTTATTGATTCACTTGGGGTTTGGTGCATTTAGTAGAGCAGTTTGATGTATTATTACTTTAGTTCATGTATACATTTGATCGACAATTAGCAAATTTGGGAAAATTTAAAAACATAGGGATATGTGATTTTATCCTTAACACTTCAATGAATTTTGAAAAGGCTAAAAGCATCAATCTATTTTTCAGAAGAATGATGCTATATTTTTGTAGGCTAAAAAAAGTGAGGAACCATGCAAGACACTAACAAATAACACTTGTCATTATAAACCAAAATTACCAAATTTGGTAAGATAGCATAGTATCAAGGGAAACAAGTGGTTTCATGAGTTTTGATTATTCATGCATAATCAAAGTAACAATCTATTCTTAGATTCGAAAATATTTTTTTACATAGCATGGAGACCTCCAATTATGATAAATAAGATTGTGTTGATAAATACGAAGGTCTATTTTTATGCAAACTTATTTAAATAATGGGATTTTGTTCTCATAATAGTTTTTAACTAGCAATCGCATGTGTACAATGCAATGTGAACGCTAAACGATATATGTTATTTGATTTATAGGGATAGTTATTACTTTTTAAGTTGAAGTTGATAAGGGGAATGCCTTTAGTATTTCATAGTTACATATCCCCTATATAATATGGCCACTAAATTCAACAAAACATTGAACACAGTTGATGTACTTCCATGAAGAAAAAGCGACAACTACTAAAAGATTGTTTCCTTCTCTATAAGTACCAAACCCATTTCATTAATCATCACACATAGAGTTGGTACAACTAAATACATGCATTGGAGCAGTAGAACCTATATCATCAATATTCAAGAAAATAGCCAATGCAGATAACTAAATGTATACAGAAACCCATTTCATTAGCCAAGATATCATCTCACATTAGGAAAAGCATTTCCAATTGGGAGTTTCTTCCTTATCAAAGAAACTTCAATTGTATCTCATCATCTTGCAGCCTTCAATCCAATCTCGAAGCAATGGAGAATCCTTCCTCCATTGCACAAGCCCATATGAAACTCTGTCATGTCTCTTAATGAAAGATGATTTAATTCTACACACCAGTCTTAATTCAGGTAAGAATTAAGTTAATATATAAAATGTTCCATCTAAGGGGGGTGAATGAGGCCTTGTTTAGGTCTGTATAAATATCAAAATATGAAAAAAATCGAGATACTATGAGGTCATCATCACCATCACCATCATCATTTTCACCACTCAAATATGCGGGTTCTATCTTGAGCATCTTTTGAAGATGCGAAGTGCCTCGAATTGAATATTAGAATTGCAGAGATAAAACAAAAATGTCTCATCATCTTGCAATCCAATCTCAAAGTAGTGGAGAAGCCTTCCTCCATTGCACAAACCCATATCAAACTCTATCGTGTCTATAATTGAAAGATGATTTAATTCTAATTACAAGGGGTTTCAAGTAATTGTAATAGGAGGAAGATATCACAATGGAAATGAGTATGAAACATTAATTGAATTGTCTTATTCAATGCCTAGTGAAGTTTTCAATACTTTTTTTTAGGAATGATAGATTTTGATTACAATTTTTCTTGCATTGGGGATTTCTTGTATTTTTTCAAGGATTCTCATTCTCAAATGTTGGTGTGTGAGATCTCCTCTCACAATCACAAAACATCTTGGAGATGGATTCCTGGCTGCTCTTTTGTTACATCACAGTTATCTAAATGCTCCATTCATGGCATGTTCATACAACTAAGCTTGGATGTTGCAGATATTTTCTAAGAATTAGAGATTCAATAGAAAAATTGGTTATAGGAAATTGATCCTTACTATCATCGAGGAATATGCCTATTGCCCTCTGCTCCATGGTTCATTGTTTAACAATGGAAAACTGGATTTATTTTCCTCGCTTAAACACACATATGGGCACCCAACATTTTTCACACAAAATAGGCGAGCAGGGGGCATTTTAGATTACTATGTGCATAAACAACCACTTAGGACAAGGGCTACCCAACTAGGTTTGTGATATTTCCATTCCTTTATTACCGAGTTGACCATTGTCGAGTGGGGATTATCTTTTGAGAAAAAATTATGTTGTGGCTCTGTGGGTACCTTATTATTTTATGATGTAAGCAAAATTAGACATCTACTAGAACTATAAATATTATACTCAATTTTACAGAAAGTAAAGTCAAGTTGTGATTGTGAGAGGCTCCTAAAACCATGTTATCATTCCATTTACATGACATTGACATGTCAAACTAAAAGTGCAAATGGAATTCGATTATCCAGAAATAAATGGAAGAACTCGGCAAACTAAGTATAAAATTGAAAAAGGAAAACCGTAACAAATTTCTTACTTTTTATTCTCTGAGCATGAGAAAAAAAATCTCATGCTATTGACCATTGAACCTTCTTTTGGCATGGCCAATTCGGTTTTGAATTCTAGGCGAGTAATAAGGAGTTATTGGCAATCCGCAGCTTCTATGACTAAATGAGTATCAATGGTTTCTAAGAAGATCTCGGTTCCACCCACCTATGGGTTCGAAGCTTGTTAGTGTTTACAGCCTGACCTTTTAGGTAAATGGGCTCGGGGTAAAGGTAAAAAATCAGAAAATTATTACCTAATATAGATTTTTAAGAAAAAATTGAAGAACAAATACCGCATCTAGTAACAGGATTTTGATATCACTCTTTGGACTATGACCTTGAACTCCTCTACAATAAGGGATCTTCAATGACCTTTACAGATTCAACTCACAAGGTATGATACACCGAGTGTATAATTCTTGTTGATGCTAGGCTCAAATCGGACAACCGGATACAAACAACTCGCCAGAAAATCGAGTCCTTGTCACCGACAGAGATCTATTGAAATGTGAAAAAACATTTTTCATAAGCGGCAAAAATGGCATTGTTACGAACATATGACTAAACAGCCATGCTTAAAACCAAAAACAAAACTCATTAATTTTTGTGCCTTGTGCGATGAATTTCGTGTGTTTCGTATTTTATAAGTTTTTTTAGCTCTAAATATGCTCACCGTTTCTCTATTTTTAGCTCATGCAATTCAAGTAATCTTGATAACGCCAAGAATAGCAGGTGGTTGAAGTGTGTATTGCAATTTTCACTCAAGCAAAAAGTCTAAACAGTGTCAAATTTAACACAATCCCGTGAATGTCCGCAAATCCCTTTCCCATAGGGGGACACCTTTAGCATAAAAATTTGAACTTTTTAAAAACTTTTAATGTTTTAGTTCTATAATAGATTTTCTTTTCTAGGAGCTCAAAGGGTACAGATGCATCCCATATTTCTATATATACCTTCAATCATACTTGTAAAAATGATCTTAACGCATTTGAATTGATACATAGAAGGAATCTAGGAGCTCCACATGTTGTTGTAAGTTGTTCATGTGTTTTTAGTTGTTGATTCATGTATTGATGCGTAGACAAAAATATCATTTAGATATTAAGTAGAGTATTCACTTATGATGTTTATTGAATTTGAAGGGTAAGAGATTGAGCCTAGCTATTGTCACTTTCACAAGATATTGTTTTTGCACTCAAATATTTGATTTTTATTTTGCAATATCAAATCATTAAGTGGTTTGAAGATATTATAAAATGAATAATTCTATTTTCTTGTGTGGGATATAATTAACTTGAACAATTTATTAGCTAACTAGCCTTTGTTATAAGATTTGTGAGTGAACTTAAGTTATTTTGTTAGATTAGGTAAGGTGATGATTTTTGGTGTTTAATTTCCTATAACAAATTGTCCAATGTTTATATAGAATTGAGTTAAATTTATTTCATATATACCCTAGTTTATTTGTGGTTCAATTGAAATCAAAGTGTCTTTTGTGCTTAGTAATTGAAAGAGAGTCTAGTTTCTTTTTCCCTTACGCTTCGATCTTTTCAAGTTTTTATGAAATCCCAAAATCACTTAGTTAGGCTAGAATCATTATAAATATAAGTAGATTGAGATAAATTTAAATTTGGGTTGGTGAATTTACCAAAGTTTGCCAATTCCTCCTTAGGTTAAAAAAGGTCATATAATTTCTTCATTGAGCTATACATCTCATAGTATTTTGTACCTTGAATTTTATTCATAGTAGGGGTTTTTATTTACACCCTTATTACATTATAATAATTTAGCGAGTTAAGTACTCTACTAAAATGTACAGGGAACTACAAGAGGTTATTTAATTAATTAAATTCAAACATTTTATATATAATATCATAACACACTAATCCTTGCAACTAATGTATACAATATGATATCATCTTTAAAACACAAGGGGATAAGTGTGCTTAGCTGATTATAGATACATATGAGAATTTTTGGGTGTGCAGATCTTTGGAACCAAGAGATATGATTATGCCATTGCTTTGTTCCTAGAATTGTAGCTATAAAATGACCTAGTGTAGGACAATATAAATTTTCCAGACTATCTATACGATTTTGCACCTCTTGTACAATTTTGAACTTTCTCTAAATATTTATTTATAATCTTATAAGGTCTTCGCCTTCTTGGAAATGTCTATCACTATCAAATCATATTTTTTGCTCATTCTACAAATCTATCGAATATTACACACAAGGTAACAAACCCTAGCCATATGAGGGAGATCTTGTCTTTATAATATGTAAAAGCCATATCTATAGCCCTTTGAAAATTAACACCAACATTGATCAAACCAAAAGGAATTCTTCTATATGCGAACGTATGCCATGGGGTAGTGAACGTTGTTTTATGTTGATCTTATCTAGCCTCTTCATTCGATTATAACAAGATAAACCACCTAGCATAGATAACATTTCCGATCCAATTACTACCTGCAAAATATGGTCCATGACTAACAGTAGATAGTTATATTTTAAGGAAACTTGATTAAGATTGCGAAAATCCATGGAAATCCTTATTTCTCCATTTTTCTTGTGAACCATTACAATATTAGCTATCCAAGTTGAATGTCGAATAGGAAAACATATTCGTGCATCTAACATCTTTTAAACCTCATGAAATATCATCCTTGCAATCTTGGGATTATATTGTCTTTGCTTCTCGCTATAATGGGGCGCATTAGGTTTCAAGGGTATGGCATGCTCCATTTCCTAGCCGGAAAGACTTCAAGTCTTCATATGATTAAGTCAAGATGTCGAATATTTGGTAAGGAGGTTAACAAAACTTTTACGCTACTTAGGTGAGCAACACTTACCAATGTTGACCAAGTGAGATTTATCTTTGGTACCAATGTCAACTTGCTCATAGTTAGCAGAACTCGCAAGTCCTTCCTGTTCTTTTCTTTGATAAACCTATCATGTTTATCAAAAATTTCTTCAAGTGAAACCAATCCTTTTGGAATTTTATTTCCTTTAAGTTGAATGATGACATCACTGTGGGATCTTCATTCTCAACTCCTTGAATAGGCAAGATCGTTGATTCACAAAATGCAGAATCACTTCCTTCAAAGTACAATTGTTCAAAATTATCTCACTTTTCTAAGAAGGTAATAATTTTGAGATCATCATTGAATACTTGCTAATTTTCTACATTGTCGGGAACACTTGGCCTAAAAACCATTTCAATCATGTATTTGTCTTGATCAAAATATGAATGAGGAATCATTAATGAAGCTACGACCCCTAGAGAATCGGTTTTGTCATTATTTTCACGAGGGACAGATTCTATGGAAAAAGCATCGAAGACTTCTATCGTGTCCCACACTTTATTTCTGTAGTGTCTCAAATGATCATTCTTTACTTGAAATTGATTTTTAACTTGTTTCACAATCAACTCCGCATCTCTCGAAAACTTTCAAATTTTTACCCCTTTCCTTTTGTAACTTGGAGGCCAAGGATTAATGCCTCATATTTTGCAGTGTTGTTAGTATTTGAAAATTGGAGTTTGTAAGAAAAAGGAAATATTTTACCATTTGGAGATATAAGCACCACTCCTGCATCAAAACCTGTTGAGCAACAACTTCCATTGAACTCAAGAGTACATATCTCATTAGGGTCTTGGCAAGTGACTTCAGGTGCATAAACATCTATAGTCATCATATAACTACCCATACTTGAGTTTTGAAACAAGACTGTGCACGGGGATCAAAAATTTTCATCACCGTGAATTTTTCCTGAATCTATGGCATTAGCTTCTTCATTTCTCCATTAATAGGGATCATATCATGAGACCAATATATTTGAATCTCACCACCCAGATCTCTACAAAATCTCTTGCTCAACAACATACCATATGAAGCGGGAATGTCGACAACTAGAATGGTTACCTTAACTCACTTTTGAGGAAATTGAGCTAAAACCATTTGAGCATCTTTAATCTCCCCAATAAGAGGAACTTGTCTTATATCCATTGAGTAATAGGATCCGAATGTTATCGCACAAGTCAACCCAATATAATGTGCTACTTTCGCAGCATCACAAATTGTTGCAAGATTTCACGGTTTTCCCAAGCTACTATTTGAAGGTTGGCAGCAATGTATCCTTGAAAATCTTCATCAAGCGCAAGGTTCAGTTGAAGAACTAGATCTTGTGCAAAGGGGATAGTCATAAATATTTAACCAAGCATTGGTTAACGATTCTGAATCCCCATCGGAGTTTCCAAAAATTGTTAGCATATGGATTTGCGTGCATGTAAATGACATGCAAGCAAAAGTATTGGAACAAAGTCCCTCCTCAATTAAGGTGAGGCTTCCTTTATTGAAAACCAAAGCTCGTATTTACATATGTACGTTCAAAATTATATGTGGGGTGTTTTGGAACATCAATGGAAAGAAAAGTGAAAGAGGGAGATGGAATGGAATGAAGGAAAGAAATGGATAGGAATGAATGGAAGGAACATGTAAGAATTAGGTAAAACCAGAGCCTAATATTGCATGGAGAAGAACAATAAATAACTAACACAAATATAACGGAGTTAACATCAGCTAAACTAGAATGAGTAAAAGGGAACACACTCGAGCAAGTAGATAATCGAGCTTGATCACTATGAACTAGAAAAACATATTAGTAGTGTTGAGAATAAGATCCAAGATAATATTTGCATGCAAGATTCAAACAATAACATCTAATGAACATAAGAACATGAAATGTTATAAGATACAATGAACGGGACACAAAGTTATTATTTCATTAACTCCAAAATGTCTTCTCAAAAGAACACAAAGTTTCTTTCTTGAAACAAATCTTGCAAACAAAAGTATTTTCTTCTCCTCTCTCAAAGTCCCCTTACAAATGAGCCCCTAAAATCCTTTTATAACCCAAAGTAGTTGGTTACAAAGTAATTAGGATTTTAAATGCACATTAAATAGGGCACTTAAGTGAATTTGAATTTTCAAACAACTTTATTAAAAGCAACTAAAAATAGAAACCACATAAGTTAAAAATTCATTCAAGGAAAAATACATAAATAAAATAAATAGGTACATTTGGACCCCACTTAAATGACTTGGATGCACACATAGACATCCTAGTCAACAATGCATCACCTAGATCAAAACACCTATGATCAGTGCCTTATCCATTGGGCCAAGAGTCCGCCTATCCTAATCGTACATGAATGAACTCATTGATCGTGCTCCGCAATCCTCCAGATGACAAGAGAGTCAAGCTTGAAACTTGAGCAATTCATCCACCCCTTTGTTTGAGCAACATCCTGGTGTGAGCAAGTTTGTCTTCATTCGTATTCACATTCACAATTACACACAATTCACCACATGCTCGAATAGTGTCCATGGTGAATTTTTTTTTTTCACGAGATTGTAGTCATTACGCTACCTTGGCTTGTCAGAATCCAACTCTTGATCTTTCGCCATTGAGAAGATCTTCCAAGAGCCAAAATTACAATTCACTTCCTGGAGTTATGTCTTTTGTCTTTGTCACCATCCCGAAGTGTTGCCATTCGATCTAAACATGATCATCCAATTCGATATCGCTTCAACTTTAAGACTGGTTGATGAAGTATGCGCCTCCGCTAACTTAGAGCCGACAGGAAATACTTGAATGATGTGGCCTTGCTTGATGATCCACACAATTGTACTTATCATTGGTCTTGGTTTTTTAATGAATAGATCCGTATAACTATCAAGTGAATATAATTGATGTAGAAAAACTTCTCCCATTATCGATCTCTGTCGATAACAATGGCTTTTGACTCTGAAGAGACTTATGTCAATAGCTACGACTTATACCGTATAATAAGGAATTTTGAGGCTACTTTCACTTCGGAGCTGTTGGAGTTAAATCGCCGCACTTTGCAAGTTTCTTGGTGCATCCATGCAAGTGATGACCAATTCAGAACAAGCATCAGGAAAATTGTGACTCATGTTCGGTTGATGTGTGATCACGGAACCAACTTATGTCGACGTGTCCTAAGTTAGTATCGATGATGTTCTCATACTCGAATGGAGTGTCGAGGTGGGTAGAATGCCCTAGAATCCATACCACAACATATTTTTTTGAAGATGACATGATTGTGATGAAGAGTGATTTCAGTCATTACTTGCTTCTTACAAAACCGCACAAATTGCCTCTAAAACGCCCGGGAAAATAAGCAAATCTTGTTCTAAGAAACTCTCACTAGATGAGGGAGTCTATTAATGTACCAAAAGTTTTGGATCAAATATTTTTTCCCAAATAAAATTCTTCATTAAAATATAAAAGCTCAAAGTTGACTCTTCAAACCGCTAGGAAAATGCAAGTGTAAAAGCGTGAATATCCCATTTGGTTTTAGCTTGGGAAAAATATCAAACATCACCTTGGGCATCTAAAACTTGGAAGGGATTATATGAAGGTGGATAGAATCCAAAGAGATAAATATTTTCTCCTGATGATCATCCGAGTTCAAAATATAGACCCTTAAAGTCAGTCTCCTTGATAGGTCAAAATCGTGCACACAAATAAATCACGCAAAGTACATTTTATTTGGCTTCGTCATAAATATCAAACGAGGTGTTGTGAATTTGAAAATTTTCAAAGGATTATATGAATTTTGGGATAATTCAATGAACCAAATATTTTTTCTTGACAATCATCCAGGCCCGAAATACGGATTCTCGAAGTTGGCCTTCTAACAAGCTGAAACAGTGTGTGCAGCAAAATCGAGCAAACTGCATTTTAGTTGATTCCATGAAAAATATCAAAGAAAATGTTGTACATTTAAAATTTGGCAAAGAAGTACATAAATGTGGGGAGAATTCAACAAACCAAACCTTTTTTCTTGATGATCATTCGACTTCGAGATATCGAGCTCCAAAGTTGATTACTTCAGATACAAACCATGACAATAATAAAAAAAAAATTTAAAATATTATCTCGATTATAATAAATTCACGTAGGATCAACTTTAATCTTTTTAATTCACCATTTCTCCGTCTTGCCTGATTCTGGTTTCTTCAGCGTGAAGAATTGCTTTGATTTTCTAGCAATACTTTGAACTTGGAATTTTCTTGCGTTGGCGTTTGAATGCGGAATATTATCTTATAGCCCGAATTTCCTAGAGAGCTTATGCGTGAATAATTGAAAATTCTTTATTTTTGCAAGAATTCACCCTTATGTTGTATTCTTTTGTCCGGATGCATTGTAAATGATTTATTCTTTTTTAGTTGCGTAGGATCACGATGCTTGGAGAACTTCTAGTGAAGACGTGGAAATTGGTTTACTCGCGTGGAAGTGCTTCTCCTAGCTAAAATGTGGATCCTTTCTCTTTGTTAGGCGTTTGATATTATTTTTCTCCTAACACCTTAAACATGGGCTTGTGATCTCTTTTTTTTATTCATGCATGGACTTTATGCTCGAAAAATGTGCAAGCCATGAACTGTTGCTTGCTTCCACTTTGGGATTTCTTTGCTAAATGTGACAAATTGGAAAAAGAAATACGTGGACAATTGTGTATACAATTATTCTTGGCTAATGTGTGGCCTATATTATCTTGGCCAATTGTTTTTTTGTAATCTATTCCAATGTTATACCAAGACTAGAACTACACACTATGTCTAAGAAGGCACATAAAAATGCCAAAGAACAGATGCTACTAAAACTCCAAATCAAATTTCCACGCAGAAAATTTAATGGATAGTGAATGGCCTTCCTTGGCGTTGGAGGAGTGGACTATTTTCCTTGGGTGCATGGGTTGTTTTCTAAGACAAAACAAATGCCTTTTATTGTTTTTTTGGACTGTTCTCTAAGGCAAATGCGTGGAGATTTGTAGAGAATCTTCTTGCTCCATGTGCATGGAAATATGCTTTCTTTATTATGGCATGCGTGATGGGTAATATTCCTTTCGATGTGAGTTTGAATTCTTTTCTTCCACATGGGCACTGCTGCAAAACAACAAACAAAAACAAATATGCATGGACTATGCTTATTTATTTTCTCCTTGATTCCTTCTAACACTTGGATTTTCCTCTGCTAGAATGTGGAACTCTGAGAAAATGTTGACATGTGAATGCATGAAGGATGGAGACAACTACCTGGAACTCTCAAGGTTGCCTGGCTCTAGCTAATGCCCATGCTAGGTTTCCATATGAAAGTCGAGGAGTGCCTGAAAAATAAGCTTTCCCTTCTTCTGGCCCTAAATGTCTGTAATTTTTTCTTATCTCTTCTTCTTCTTCCCAACAATTCCAGCTTCTGCAACTTCTTGTAACCGTCTCCTTCCCAATTTCTAGATGATAGAAGCAAAATTGAAATTGTCTACGACAATTGGAAATAGAAGAATAATTGCCTCGAGCAATCGTCGTGAGCATTGACGACAATTACAAAAAAATTCATCCAAGTTTGTCAAACAACTTTCATGAGTATTAAATTAATATTTATTAATTAAAAAACCCTAAAATTTAATAAATATTAATTTTATTAAATAACAAGGTAAATATTAATTAAATAATTAAAACACAGTTTGTGTCATAGCGGGAGAAGGGCTTATTCAAAATGGATGAAACGAAAACCAAAATGACCATGAGAATAAGACAATTGCGATGAGGGTGATAAAACATGCAAAATAACACTTTTGAATTTTTTTAAAATTTTCACGTTTATTAATTTTCATAAGTCAAAATTAATCGATAATGTATACTTAAGCACTTTGTGAAGAAAGAAGACCATATATCAAATTCAATTAGAAATTATGATATCTTCCTTTTGAATGTAAAAGGAAAGCAAAGAATTCCTATGTAATCAATCACTTTGATACCTTCCATAATCTCATGGACCTCACTACTATAGATGGATTTATTCCCAATTCTATAAATAAGGACACAATAGAAAAGAGAACAAGTTCCCCCACACACTTCCCATGTGTTGTATAACTAAAAAGAAATTGAATATAAACTATAATGTCTGAATGCATTCTTATCACAAAATTACAACACCCACTAAATGACCATCATGTGAATCGAGAATTTGGTGTAAATTGTGTAACATTGGGTTATCTCTCAAGTTGTGGGACTTACGGGCTTGAGATAACCCTCCAGAGAAAGTTGGTTCTTGCTCCTAAACTACTAGCCACAACTACTCCTAATGCAGGAAAGAAAACTACCTAATCTTATTCTAACCTTCCAAGGAGACAGGGAGAGAGATGCATGAAAATAAACCTACACTAAGAGTTATGATACACTAGAAAAGGAGGTGCTAGACATAATCCAACCGGCTAAAATGGAGAGAGGTGAGGAATGGATAGGGTGCACAAGATGCACCACAAACCAAAAATGGATTCACATAGAACAAAATTTGTTTCCCATTAAACACAACTCTTAAACCTGCAATAAACATCAAGAAATATGCACAATATACCTTACAATAAAGAGAGGAAAGTAGAGACGATAAAACATGCAAAGGATGGACAAATTCATCACAAAACACAGTATATTACTCCATTAAAGTATGCAAAATACAACCTTAGTGGGTAAGAGGTAAGAAAATTCCATTACAAAGCTTAGAAAGGAGGCTTAAAATCCACATTCAACCCAAAGCAGAGAAGAAAGAGAGAGGGGGCAAGAGAAAAATGACTAACTCCCCTTACAAATGAGCCCCATTTTACAATTTATAAAATTAGAGAAGAGAGAGAAAGAACAATCCCGAAATTTACTTTCCAACCATTTGCAAGGTACCATAAATGTGCTCAAATGATGATACATGACCTGCAAAAGGCACCCCATGTTGTCTCAAAATTTTAGTACAAAAATAATGACCGCACATACCCATTTAATTTTCTCTCGACCACTTTGAAATCACTACTTTAAACTAGGTTCATTTTCCATAAAATTCACTATGAAATCATCATAAATTATATAATTTATTGATTTTAGTGTGTAGGTCTTAAAACCAAGATTCCAATGAGATCGATTCTGTGAAAATCCATTGAGAAACGCTCAAGTTATGAGCTTCTGAGTGATTGTAACTATTTTGAGTTTTGTCTTGCTTGCTTGCATTTCATCGGACTGTGAATTAAATCCTTTGCTAGAAATGGTCATTTTAAATATTTCTCTCATTTTATTAATGTTTAGACATCATTGAAAACTGCTTGGGACTTTTATATTGTGGGGCCACCTTGATTTTTTATACTTTCCATATTTATGAGGGTGGGGTTGTATTTGTTTTAAAGCATTCATTTGTGTCAGCTCGGCCAAGTCAACCGAGTTGGCTCTTTGCACACACTAGAAATTCATTCCTACCCATGTGCTAAGTCTTAGCTTATAACTCGACCACCTTTCCATGTTGAATGTCCATTCACTCCCCTTACATGTGTCAAAGCTACTCCCCCACACTACTACCTACCTATTTCTCAACTCGGTGATGCAACGACCACTCATACCTCCGACTCCCCACTCCTCAACTCGTGCAAGATTGACGCATATTCATTGTGGGTCATGTGTTTTATTAATGCCCCTAGAGATTTGAATCATTGCCTAATTTTTTGTGGACCCCGACGCTATATGCGGGGTGTTAGTGCTCATTTTGATCTCACACCATTTTCCTTGATTTTCCTTTGATCTATGTGTTATGAAACATTTTATCTCTCGATGTGGATGTTCTGAAGCTTTTACCTCCATTTGAATGCCTTGAATTATTTACAGAATCCATTGTCATGCCCCTTTTTTGAAGAAATCTCCAAGTTTTCCTTGTTTTTGCCCTAATTTCTTCAAAATCCATGGGCTCTGCCATTTTTCCTATTTTGCCCCGACCATGGAAGCTTGAGAATGATCAATTTATATTTGTATGCCTTTGAAAATCCAAATCCATGGTCGAAAGATGCTTGGAACCATGATTCACTTGGTTTTGTTTCAAAAAAATCATCCTTAGCAAAAATCAGATTTTGGGCATGAATGGTGAATTTATGTGTTTTTGACAGTCTAAGCGAGCATATTTTTCCTATCAAAATTATTCCTCAGCATTTGGTGGTCACGTGGCTTCTTTTGGTTGGTCAAGGGATGGCGGGAAAATGTTTTAACTTGTCACTTTTTTCTTTTTTGGCAAAAAGGCAAATTTGGTCCCGTAGCTCTGCTCAATTTTGATTGGTTCTTTTGGTACTTACGTGGCTTCTTCTAATTGGATGAGGTGTGGTGGGTTTGTTTTATGAACTTTTTCTTTTTGGATACTTTGGCAAAAGTTTGAACTCACCCCGTGGCCCCCAGGCTTTGATTAAAGCAAAATTTAAGCGGCAAGGAAAAAGTCTTACTTTGACCCCGCATAAGGACATGTGGCAAAGTTAAAAGCAGAGATGTGGGCCTTCGAAAACAAGTTGGGTATTTTTCCCTTTTGGCAAAATGGAGTAAAGATTCTAAAATGAAAGTGAACCCCTGTCAAATCATGTTGAAGCCTATAAAGTTCTTGAAATTGTGCCATTGAGACACGTGGCGGTTTGAAAAGTCAAGAGGCAGGAAGGCGGGCCATCGAAGGTAACTTGGATTTTTTGCCCCTTGATTTTTAAAAGATTAAAATCATCAAAATGACCCATGGGCCTGACAAAGAATAGTCAAGGTTTTGATCTAGTCAACGGTGAGAGGTGCAGACTTTCGGGGAAAATTGGAAAATTTCCTTTCGTGGAAAAGGGACTTAAAAGTGTAAAAGGAAGTGTGGTTCCACTGGGACCCACGTCAGAAACTAGAAGCGGAAGGACGGAGCTGCGGGGAAAACATGGAAAATTTTCCATCTTCCAAAAAAGACGTGAAATAGCATAATTTGGCCATGGTTCCTTTGGGACCCACATTGGGGCACATGTCGGGCCCATTTTTTAAAGGTAAAGGGGTGGACCAAATTGAGAAATTTTGCATTTTTTCCAAAAAGTTGTCAAAGGTAAAAAGGAACCCCTGGGCCCATCTTAACTTGGATCTCCCATGTGGATGGTCCAGATTCAAAAGAGAGATCAATGACAATTGTGCATCTACATCTGATTTTCTGCCATTTCTACTTCAAAGCTCCTGGGGATGCAAATTTTTACATTTTTTTTCATTTCTTGGAGTCTCCTAATCGTAAAATGAAGAGGAACATTAATTTGGTATCCTGGTTAGGTGGGAAAAATTTGAAGAAGTCTTTTGGCATCAAGATGTGACCTGATCATTCGCTTTGATCTGATTTTCCAATTTTTCTTTCCTTAGCACACAAAGAACCAAATTTGACAGATTGGAGGAGGAAGTAGTTGGCACGCAAGATGAAGAATAACCTACCAGGTGAAGAATTGAATGCTAGAAATATTTGGAAAGATTTTCCCTCTGCACACTTGACAACTTTTTTAAAATATGATTCTGGGAGTCTCAACACGCAATGGTGCTTTGAATGTCTCTGGTTTTGGGGGAAAACTCTGTTGTAAATGAAGTATTATAAATTGCATGAATTTTTCATGCAAATGGTTGGAGTGTTAGAGGTCGGGACTAATTTTTCTAAGAGAAAAGCTTGATAGAACCCATCCTTCTAAGAAACCATATGAAGAAACATGTTTATCTCCTTTGTGTTAAATTTGATCATGTCAAGGTGGTTGCGAGTGTACAACCATTGACAAGCTCTGAGATTGTTCTAGAAAATTTCCCCTGCTAATAAATTTAATCAAACTTGAGTTAAATCTGCATTATTTTTGGCATAATTTGTGTTTGCTTCATTCCTAAATGTTTGCAAGTAGTTTTCTTGTTCCCGTTGTAATATTACATTGAAATCTTTGTGAATCACACAAGATCTTATCCTTGTGATAGTTTGGTGGTATTTGTAATTTCATTTATCAGAAGAGCTTTCATTTGATAGTGAAATAAACAAATTTAAAATCATTGTGACTCCTAGCATGACTATAAGATTATTTGTTAGCCTTTGAGGGTATCTTAGGTGTGATGAAACAGAGGTTGATAATGTTTAGTTAAGTTTTCCAATTTGAGCCTTCATTTTGGATCCTTGAATTTTGTGTGAAAAGTGTTGATCTGGGCCTCCATTGAAGCACATATTCTAGTTAAAGGAACATCCTAGCTATCCCAAAGCATTCTGTTGTTCAAGCTCTCCATTTTTGTAAAATTTCTCAAGGATTTGGTGAATAAAGTTCATCTTGCCTCACCTCCCACCAAAATTCATTTAAAAACAACCAATCTTACCCATACTACTACCTTTGCTTGTCCAGTGTGTATACAAATGCGTAATTTTTACAACCCAAACATACGAAACAATTTGGTTTTCATTGTCTTTAGTGGCCTAAACCTTTCTTAGAAAATATCTCCATTATCTAGAGTGACAACTCATGAGAGTTAGGTTTCGTTGCATTGATCATATTTTCTTCAAGGTCTTCTTAATAACTTTGCAAGGAAGGATATCTCCACCTCCTCCACAAAAAACATGCTACAAAAAGAGTCCTCTCACCCTAGTTGAAAGGCACAACCATAAAGTAGTGAGGATAGGTCAAATCCTCTTGAGGGTGCTACCCATTTCTCCAAATATAAGTGAAAAAGAGCAAGCTGCATTTCATCCCCGGCTACAAAATGACACACTACATGCTCTGCTTGTCTCTAAGCTTCCTTCCAAACCTGTGATGTTGCTCAGCTTCTGAGGGAGAATCAATTTGGGTACCAACACCTGATTGGCACCATTACCGGGGACATAGTGGTTACAATTCATGTTCATACCATGGTAAACACTTCTTATATGCTCTAAGTGATAATACATTTTTTCAAACATGTTGTGTTCGGGCCTGTAAGAAGTATTCAAATTTGCAAGTGTTGTGTATGATTCTTTAGTTTCCACACCTAGTGCACTAGATTTCATTGATAATCTCGGGTAAAGAAAAAGTTAGATCATCCCATTTCTAGTTTTAGTATTGATAGACATTTTGTGAGATCATATTTTAGTGCATTTTCACAACTAAGGTGGAAACCCTTAGTGGTGACTCCATGTTGATTTGATTCTTAATGAGTACCAATGTCTTAACCTCTGTCAAGTGAGATTTATTATTATTTTTTTGCAAAGCTAGAAGGAAGAAGATCTTTCTTTACTAGGGATCTTGGTAGGACATTATTTCCAGAGCTAGGAAAAACAAAGTCAGAGGGAAGAAAATCTTGGAGAGTTGTTGGAGATTAACAGACAAGAAGAGAGATCTCCATTGATGAAAGTGATCATCCTATCATTGAAGACTGCCACTCAAGTGCTTCTGAATTAGGTAGCCTCTTTGTGGAATTGAATTCTCCAACTGGAGAGGGGCCTTCATTTGATTTTGAAATTTTTCTTCTCATTCTGCCACTGTCTTTTCAAAATTTGATAGGGTTTTCCAAGAAACAAGGCCTTTAGGGGATATCCATTTTGAAAGTTATACTCTTGTGTTTCAAAGACCCTCTGCCCCTTATCAATTTGTCTCCCCTCTAGGGTCACCTCCTCAAAACAACATGGCCCAACCCCCACCCAGACCTCCATTTGTTATAAACACCTTTAGTCCTATAAATTTTATAAGGATGGCTAGTTATCCAAATGCAGTTCCCAGGATGTAAGAAATAGATTACCAAAGTTCCAAGGAAACAATGCTATAACTGGTGATCAACATTTAAAGCTTTTTATCAATATGATGGAAGAATTTGAGATTGAACATGAAGATGTATATATCAAATTGTTTATCCATACTTTGGAAGAGGATGCAAGGGATTGGTATAAAGCTTTGCAGATAATTCCATTGATTCTTGGATAGAGATGAACAATGCATTTAGATTGTAGTATGGTGATAGAATTGACCCTAGGTTTCTTCTATCAGAATTTGAAAACATCAAGAAGAATCCTAATGAGTCAGTACATGATTTCAACATAAGGTTTAACAAGACCTTGAGGATATTTCCTGTTATCTTAAGGCCATGTGATGAATCATGTTTGATCAAATATTTAGATGCATTTGATAAAAAAGTTGCTTACTACTTGAGGGACAAAAACCCTACTAATTTGAGGCAGCATTCACCGTGGCTCTGCAAATTGAGAAAAACATCAAGGCAATTGGAAAACCTCCAAAAAGGGAAGGTGTAAAACTAATTAGCCCAGAAAATCCTCAAACAAGTAAGGCTGCTGATTTGGAGAAAGTTGTGAAAACTTTGGTAGGGGCTGTCAAAGAAATATCATATGAATTATCCCATGCAAAAAAAAGGAATTGGGTAGAGTTCACAAGGTCAAGCACAAGCAACAAGGCCAAGACATGTTTACAAATCATCATAGAAATGATTAGAGATTTGATGACAGAGGCAAGGGACCTATTGGATTTGGAAATAAATAGTCCTAGGCTAGGGAAAACAGAATGGTACTGATCCTTTGGCTGCCAGAGTTGTTGTTGTGGAGGAGATAGATGTCATTGATTGGTGTGATAGATGTTTCATGCCCCATGCTCCATGTGAGGAAGATCAACAAGAATAAGAAGAAGCTGATGATGATAATGATGATGATGTTTGCATGATGGGTTACTCCATGAGCTCACAACAAGGGGAAACTTCAACTGAGGTAATAAGTGCTAGAATTGTTGCTGATTTTTGGGATTGCATCCACTGGGTACCTATTCTTCCTCCCTCTCATACTTTAGAAGTAGATACTATACAAGATTTTGAATTTCCCAATAATGACTTTGAATATTTAAGAGCTTTAATGATAAAGAAGTATGATGGAGGAATCCCATCTGAGGAGGACAAGAAGTTGTTGATGAACGTTGTTGTTGCCCAAGAGAAGGAGTATAACACAAGAAGTAGGGTTGTCAACTTTAGGTACAAGGTCTTAGGCCAAGCCGTAAAATCCATTGCTTTCAAATATTCCTAAACAGGCTCCTAAGAGAGATGCATCTGCAAGGGCCTTGTTGTCCCAAACAAAACTCGTACTCCTCCTCATGCCCAAGCGTCAAATATAATGTGCCATCTAATGAGTGTATCAACCTTCCTTCCAATGTTGCCTTACCAAATTTTGTCCCGTATGATATTGCCCAAGTCTTGAGTCAGATCAAGATCTCGGTTCAATTGTTGAGTTGCTTAGGATTCCTGAGCACAAAAAAAGGGCTTTTGAGTATTTATGAAAGAGAAGAAGACTTCCCTAGGTAGAAATATAAACATTGTGGAGACTCCACCAGTCATTGAAGAGTTAGAGACACCACCAATGTTGGAGGAACTAGGTGAACCACCTGAGGTTTATTTGGAGACATCCTTGGTGGAGTCTCACCTAAATGTGGATACATTCTTCATCACTCTGATCATTAAAGATAGATTTCTACACAACTGTATGTTTGAATTAGGGGCATCATGCAATGTTATGCCTCTAGAAGTCATGAATGAGCTAGATATGAAAGTAACAAAACATATGGAAAGTGTACTACTATGGACTCCAGAGAAGTGCCGGTGGTGGGATGTGTGAAAGGTGCGGTGGTGCAACTTATGCAACTTAAGGTAAAACATTGTCGACGCTTGATGTTGTTATTGTTGATTTCTCAGCCAAGTGGGGTATGTTGTTATTTAGAAAATGGGTTGCAAGTGTTAGTGGGAGTGTTTGGGATCTCATTTAGATGTTTGATTCATTCAATATTGTGCATCATGATAGGAAGTTCAATGATTTGGAAGAAAAAATTGCTTTAAGTATTGGGATCTCGGTTTGATAATTGTACAATATCCCCATATTATGAATATGATAATGAGGTGTTAACTAGGCCATCTGTATGACTTGACAACAACATTAAACATTGGAAAGTTTTTGACGATGATGCTCATATTTCGTAGAATAAAGGGGAGTTTGTTGATCAAAGTATTGATTGGGAGCCAATGGTGTGCATAGAAAAGGGTAAAGAAACCTTTTTGACCAAGGCATCATCCAACTAAAGACTAATACCATTCCTAGAGGGTTGATTTCTCTTGAATCCAACTTGATAATGTTGATCACATTATTAACGAGATGCATAGCAGCCTCAAGGGATGTTGAGGAGCATGACCTTGGAACAAAGTAGAAACCAAGGAAGATCTAGTTGGGAAGTAATCTCAACAAGGAAGAAAAACAGTCTTATGTCCAATTGTTGAAAAAATATCAAGATTGCATGGCTTGGACTTATTCTGAACTAAAGGCATACAGAGAGGATTTGTTTCAACATGAGATTCCCTTGGAATCTAATTCAAAACCATTTAGGAAGAAAAAAATGCCAATCAATCCACTCCTATCTCTTAAAATGCAAGAGGTACTGAAGAAACTGAGGGATAGAGGAATGATTCAGCCTACAAGGTATTCTTATTGGGTTGCAAACCTAGTACTAGTTAGAAATAAGAATGGTGACATCATGTTGTGTGTGGACTTCAGAAATCTGAACAGAGCATCAATGAAGGATAATTATCCTTTACCAAACATGGAAAACATGTTGTAGTTAGTGACCGGTTCTGAGCTATTATCTACCCTGGATGGTTTCTCTAGTTATAACCAAGTTGTTGTAAAGGAATTAGAAAGAATTAAGACAACCTTTACCACCCCTTGGGGAACATATGTATATGTCAGGATGCCCTTTGGACTAATGAATGTTGGAGCAACCTTTCAAAGAGCAATGGATGTTGTTTTTTCTAGTTACATCAATGATTTTATTATTGTCTACCAAGATGATGTAACTGTGTTCTCCAAAAAGAGAGGTGATCATTTGCAGCACTTGGAGAAAATGCTGATAAGATGTAGAGAATATGGCATTTCACTCAATCCAAAGAAGTGCCATTTCGGAGTACAAAAGGAAAAATTGCTTGGTCACATTGTGTCACAAGAAGGGGTAATGATTGATCCGAGAAAGGGTAGAGGCCATCAGCAAGGTCCCAATTCCGAGAACCAATAAGGGGATTTAGTCCTTCTTTGGGTAGATAAACTTTATTTTCTGATTTGACCATTCCAGTCATTTGCATGTTGAAGAAGGACAAGGCCATCAAATGGGAGGAGAATGCTATTCAAGCTTTCGATGGGATCAAGGAGGTATTCAAGCATGCCCCTGTTTGTGACAGCTCCAGATTATAAGAAGCCTTTCCAACCATTTTCTTTTGCTTCAGAGAACACTATTGCATCTATCTTGTTGTAGAAAGATGATGAAGGGGTTGAGAGGCCAATTGCCTTTTTTAGTAAGGCATTGCAGGGGCTGAGCTGAAATACACTATTATGGAGAAACAATCATTTTCCTTGGCAAAAGAAATAAAAGTTTTAGGCCTTACATTTTGAGCTCTAAAATTGTTTCTTATGTTCCCCAGACTATGGCGAAAGACATCTTATTAGAGATGGAAGTCTCAAGAAAAAGATGTAGATGGGTGAACAAGTTGCAAGAATATGACATGGATATCCAAACCATGAAGTTGGTGAGAGGTTTGGCCTTGGCTAAGATTATGGCTGAGAGCAACTTGCAAACCATTGAAGTAAATGAGGTAGAAGAAGGAAGGGTAGATGTTTTTGAAAAATTGATGAGTTTTGAGAGGTACAAAGATGTAATTTTTTTATCTCAGACATCTATACTACCCTGAGCATTTGAGTAAGAACCAGAAAAGATCCATTAAGTTGGCTTCCCAGAAATATGGCATTACTGATTATGGGTTAGCTTGGAAGAACCCTGAGGAGTTTCTTAAGGTGTATTACTGAAGATGAAGCCCCAAGATAATTGTTGATCTCCATGGAGGATTTTGTGGGGGCATTTTTCTAGAAGAGTCACAACACACAAGATCTTAAGGGTTGGTTATTGGTGGCCAAATCTCTTCAAGGATACAACTCTTTTGGTTAGAAGATGTGAGAGTTTCCAACACTTCTTTGGAAGACTGAAAGCTTCAGGCTCCCTGCCTTTGTAACCTGTATCAATTGAAGCCCCATTCAAGCAATGGGGAATGGATTTCATTGGTGAGATTTCAAACCCTTCAAGTGTTGGCCATAAGTGGATTCTTGTAGCCACTGATTACTTCACCAAATGGGTGGAGGCAATCCCCACCAAAAGAGCAACACACCAAATTGTCATGGATTTTATGTTGAACCATATCATCTACAGGTTTGGGGTGCTAGTTAAAATTGTTGTTGACAATGCCATGAGCTTCAGAGCTAAACCTTTGGTGGCAATGTGCAAAGAATACGGGATCAATTTGACATATGCCTCTAATTACAATCCCCAAGGAAATGGACAAGTTGAGTCTAGTAATAAAAATTTTTGAAGATTATCAGAAGAACCTTGGAGATAAACAAAAGAAAATGGGGTGAACAACTAAAGTTCGTTGTTTCCTGGGTTGACATAATTACTAGTAAAATAGCCACTAGAAAAAGTCCATTTGAATTGGTGTATGGCACTCAATCTCTGCTGCCCCTGCATATGCAACTATCCTCATATCAGTTCATTTAACAACTAAAAGATCAAGAATTTAGTCCATATGAGGTTCGCATTAACCAAATTGTTGAACTTGATGAAGAAAGGAGAGCATCTCACCAAAGGCATGTGAAGTTCAAGAGAAAAATTGAAGAAGTCATTTGACAGGAAGGTCACTCCCAGAGCTTTCAACATTGGATATCTTGTGTTGTTGTGGGATAGCATACATGAAGACAAGGGCAAGCATGGTAAATTTGATGCACTGTGGATGGGCCCTTACTCCATTGACATTGATTGGTGAGCATACCTTCTTCTTGAAAGATTTGGATGGTGAATTGCTTGAATTGCTATTAATGGTAGGCACTTGAAGCATTTCTTGGATTGATTCCCCAGAATCAAGGTGAGCATCACTTGTATAGTGTACAACTTGTTGGTTTCTTTTCTGTCTTTTGTGTTTTTGCTCATTCTAGTCCTCGGTGACTTGGTTTTTATTGGTTTCTCGGTTTGGTATTTGGAGGATGGTTGTGGTTGTTTCGTTATGCTAGCTTATTCTTTGACTTCGTTGCCCAATGGTTTGTTCTTGTCACTTGGTCTGCTAGTTGTTCTTGTGGCACTCGTAGGGAGTGCCCATCCCCGAGTCGGAGCCGATGTTGGTGCTCGTTTTGATCTCGCACCATTTGGCCTAATTTTCCTTTCATCTGTGTGTTATGAAACGTTTTATTTCTTGATGTGGATGTCTTGAAGCTTTTTCCTCCATTTGAATGCCTTGCATTGTTTGCAGAATCCATTTTCATGCCCCTTTTTGAAGAAATCTCTGAGTTTTCCTTGTTTTTCCCTAATTTATTCAAAATCCATGGGATTTGTCATTTTTTCCTATTTTACCCCGACCATGGAAGCTTGAGAATGATCAATTTATATTTGTATGCCTTTGAAAATCCAAATCCATGGTCGAAAGATGCTTGGAACCATGATTCACTTGGTTTTGTTTCAAAAATTTCATCCTTAGTGAAAAATCAGATTTTGGGCATGAATGGTGAATTTCTATGTTTTTGACAGTCTGGCGGGCATCTTTTTCCTATCAAAATTATTCCTTAGCATTTGGCAGTCACATGGCTTCTTTTGGTTGGTCAAGGGATGGTGGGAAAATGTTTTAACTTGTCGCTTTTTACTTTTTTTTGGCAAAAAGGAAATTTTGGTCCGTAGCTCCGCTCAATTCGATTGGTTCTTTTGGTACTTACGTGGCTTCTTCTAATTGGATGAGGCACGACACGAGTTTGTTTTATGAACTTTTTATTTTTGGCTACTTTGGAAAAAAGGTTGAACTCACCCCATGGCCCCGCCTGTGCTTCGATCAAAGCAAAATTTAAGCAAAGACGGAAAAAGTCTTACTTTGACCCTACAGAAGGACATGTGGCAAAGTTAAAAGTAGAGATGTGGGCCTTTGGAAGAAGGTTGGATATTTTTCCCTTTTGGAAAAATGGAGTAAAGATTCTAAAATGAAAGTGCGTCCCCAGCTAAATCATGTTGAAGCCTATAAAGTTCTTAAAATTGCGCCATTGAGACGCGTGGCGGTTTGAAAAGTCAAGAGGTGGGGAGGTGGGCCATCGGGGGCAACTTGGATTTTTTGCCCCTTGATATTTAATAGATTATAATCATCAAAATGACCCCGGTTGCCTAACGAGAGAATAGTCAAGGTTTTCTCCAGTCAACAATGGGGGAGTGCGAGACTTTCGGGGAAAATTGGAAAAATTTCCTTTTGTGGAAAAAGGAGTTTAAAGTGTAAAAGGAAGCGTGGTTCCCACGGGACCCACATCGAAACTAGAAGTGGAAGGGCAGAGCTACGGGGAAAACTTGGAAATTTTTCCTTTTTTAAATAAGAGGTGAAATAGTAGAATTTGGTGTGGTTCCATTGGGACCCACATTGGGACACATGTCAGGCCCATTTGTTAAAGGCGGATGGGCATAGAAAATTGAGAAAATTTGCATTTTTTCCAAAAAGGTGTCAAAAGTAAAAAGGAACCCTTAAGCCCATCTTAAATTGGATCTCCCATGTGGACGGTCCAGATTCAAAAGAGAGATCAACGAAAATTGTGCATCTATATATGATTTTCCGCCATTTCTGCTCCAAAGCTCCTGGGGATGCGAATTTTTACGGGTTTTTATCATTTCTTGGAGTCTCCTACACATAAAATGAAGAAGAACATTAATTTGGTATCCTAGTTAGGTGGGAAAAATCTGAAGACATCTTTTGTCATCAAGATGTGATCTGACCATTGGCTTCGATATAATTTTCTAGTTTTTCTTTCCTTAGCACGCAAAGAACCAGATTTGACAAATTGGAGGAGGAAGTAGTTGGCACGCGAGATGAAGAATGAATTACCAGGTGAATAATTAAATGTTGGAAATATTTGGAAGTATTTTCCCTCTGCATACCTGACAATTTTTTCAAAAATATGATTCTGGGAGTCTCAACATGTAATGGTGGTCTTTGTTTTGGGGAAAACTCTGTTGTAAATGAAGTATTATAAATTGTATGAATTTTTTGTGCAAATGGTTGGAGTATTAGAGGTCGGGACTAATTTTTCTAAGAGAAAATCTTGATAGAACCCGTCCTTCTAAGAAACCATCTGAAGAAACTTGTTTATCTCCTTTGTGTTAAATTTGATCATGTCAAAGTGGTTACGAGTGTACAACCATTGACAAGCTCTGAGATTGTTCTAGAAACTTTCCTATCTGATAAATTTAATCAAACTTGAGTTAATCTGCATTATTTTTCGGCTGAATTTTTGTTTGCTTCATCCCCTGAATGTCTACAAGTAGTTTTCTTGTTCTTATTGCAATCTTACATTGAAATATTTGTGAATCACACAAGATCTTATCCTTGTGATAGTTTGGTGGTATTTGCAATTTCATTTATCAGAAGATCTTTCATTTGATACTGAAATAAACAAATTTAAAATCACTGTGACTCCTAGCATGACTATAAGATTGTTTGTAAGCCTTTGAGGGTATCTTAGGCGTGATGAAACAGAGTTTGATAATGTTTAGTTAAGTTTTCCAATTTGAGCCTTCATTTTGGATCTTTGAAGTTTGTGTGAAAAGTGCTAATCTGGGCCTCCATTGAAGCACATATTCTAGTTAAAGGAACATCCTAGCTATCCTAAAGCATTCTTTTGTTCAAGCTCTCCATTTTTTATAAATTTCTCAACGATCTAGTGAATCAAGTTCATCCTTCCTCACCTGCCACCAAAATTTATTTAAAAACAACTAACCTTACCAATACTACCCATGCTTGTCCTATGTGTATACAAATGCATAATTTCTAGTACCCAAACATGAAGAAACAATCAAGTTTTCATTGTCTTTAGTGGCCTGAACATTGCTTAGAAAGTATCTCCATTATCTAGAGTGACAACTCATGAGAGTTAGGTTTTGTTGCATTGATCATATTTTCTTCAAGGTCTTCTTAATAACTTCGCAAGGAAGGATATCTCCACCTCCTCCATAAACGTCAAGAGCTACAAAAAGGGTCCTCCCACCCTGGTTGAAAGGCACAACCATAAAGTAGTGAGGATAGGTCAAATCGTCTTGAGGGTGCTACCCATTTCTCCTCATTTGAGTGACAAAGAGCAAGCTGCATTTCATCCCGGCTACAAAACGACACACCACATGTTCTACTTGTCTCTAAGATTCCTACCAAACCTGTGATGTTGCTCAGCTTCTGAGGGAGAATCAATTTGGGTACCAACATGGGGAACTCAGATTTCCTTAGCCCATGTGTCTTGAGTACAACTTGGGCTTCAAACCTCCGATCTGCCCAAATCACAAGCCTCACAAATGCCTCGGACCCGCAAAGATTTCCTCGTTTAGCAGTTGACCTCGCATAGGGATCATTGACCAAATTATTTCCCACACCCTTTACGTTACGAAATGTTGGGCTTTGGTAACTGTGTATCCCATGGGCTGCTTGGACCCTCTAACTCTAAAAATCCCACATAAATCCTTGCACTAGTTCGACCCTTTCTCACACAAATGGACTAAGTGTGACTCAGGTCCTCTGAACCCACCATCTCTGAATTTTTCTCATGTGGCTTTCCAAAATTTTGGTACACACAAGGTGAACTCATTCGGGCTACTTGGGTACTGAATTTTTTATTTCCACATTGGTCATCTTTGAGGAGCCGCTCCAAATTTCTTATATGTTTTTGGCTAAGTCCTAGTGGTTAGACCACACCTAAGACCAATTCAAGATTGGCATTTTTGATATCACCTTACTATGGTAGCTCGGTTTGTGTTCTTTCACCCTTCAACTCGGTGGTATGATCTTGTTTTATGAGCATCGTTGATGACCTCCAAGGCCACTTCACATTGATTCAAATGAGCTCACCTTGACTTGCATGGGCTCTCTCATAGTCAAGATGAGTCAAAATATCCCCATCCATTGTAACATCCCGTGTCATGAGCTCGAGAGGTTTCCACGATATGAAGTGAGCTCAATCCTCCATGGTTAGACCTAGGCACTTCTCCGAATTAACTCGATAGCCGTAAAAGGAAAATCATCCTTTGCTCTCGAGAAGATTCATCCACTTAACCATTCACTACCATACATAATGTTGGAGCCACTTTATTTTCTTCCTTAGGGGTCGGTGGACCTTGACACGAATCATTCGACCTAACCAATTTGGTGTTTGCATTTTATGATTAAAGTGTTGAGCTCGATCTTTGTTACCTTACATCGCTTTCTTTGAGCTTTCCAGTGCATTTCCCGAGCTCTACAACTTTGCCAATCAACTCGGCATCATTTCATGCCATAGACCAATTGATTAAACTATGTTGAGCCTAGTGTTTGATGTAAAGAGCTCGACCTTTAAGAATGGAGTTTGGTTCTTCCTTAAATAACCAACTCGATGAAACAACTCACCCCTTCATTTTGATGGCACAACTCAACAGCTTGTTTACATAGATCACCCTCTCTGCATTCAATGTTCTCGAGGATCTCGACTTATTATAACATCTCGGCTACTTTTGTCATTGAAATAGCTTGGTGTATGGATCTTTGGCCAAGTCAATTCATATAAAAAAATGGGCTTGAACTCCTTTTTATATTATCTCGGACACTTTAAGGAGTAGCTTAGTCATGGAATCTTACAATAACTTGGATTTTGAACTAAGGGACATCATTCCCAAATTTTTACACCCTTTTAGAGTTTTATGTAATTTGAACCCTTCGGGCATTAAAGAGTTATGTGAAGTTGCCAAGGAGTGCCCTAGATACATTTTTCCCATTTTTTTACAAGTGGATCCCACCGTCGGTCTTCTAAATCTGAATAGAACGTTGAATTACAACGAATACCAAGAAGAGGAAAAATTCCTCTTACAAAATTCAAATCTTCTCAAAGGCCCCGATTTTACCATGAATACTAAAATTTTCCTGTATCCTCTGAGTTGGCTATGTAAGCCTATCCATTTATTCAATTTTACCCAAAGGCTGAAATTGGATCAAAATTTTTGCAACTTGCGGGGCCATCTTCCCACTAAATGAAGTATGACCAACATCTTATAAATATCCATTGGGCATGGATTACGTATGATCAATCATGAGCTAATATAAACTTTTGAAACCTTGACCCAAGAATTCTGAAATACTATTTTTGGGGTTAAAACCACCTTCTTTGTTGTATTTTCCAACCTTAATAAGAAAATCCTAAAATTCATTTTGTAAGAGTTGAAAATTGTCTTCAAACTTGAATTTCACCATTTCAAAGAGCTCGTGATCCATGGGGCTGAAAGATGGACTCTGTAATTGTTGTCCCAACATATGAATTTTTCCAAGAATGAATAGCTTGAGAAAAATTTTCTTGACATCATGGAACTCTATTAAAGATTGATTTTATTTATTCTTCTTTGCCTCCTCGGCCTTTGCATTGGGCATTTGTACCAACTTACCTCTTCCTCTACATCGAGTCACCTTTGAATGCCGGTGACTCCATTTTTATATACCCGAACCGCCTTGACTCTTAAGATTTCTACCACCTTCTAGCCACATTGCCTCCTTCAATTTCCTCACTCTTGATACCCAAAGCAAATTGTTTTATATTGCATTAGGTCTAACTTTTCCACATGTGCATTAGATTGACCCTAACGCCTAGCATTCCACCTACTCGTTGATTCATTGGGAAACTCGAGCTTGCTCGAGCATTTTGGGTTTAAGTTGTATGTGGGGAGCTCGCTTTCTCTTGGCCCATTCACCTTTTTCCTCCTGTGCACCCAAATCCATACTCGTCCACAACAAGGGCCTCGCCCTTTAACTTTGACATGGGCCTTTGATTGGCCATGCCACATGGGCCATTTGATTGGCCATTTCTAATTTTTGGGCCCGCATTTCCCAAGTGTTACTCATGCATTCAATGACCGAGTTCACCACACTTCCTTTCCTCCCATACTCCATCTTGTCTTTGCATGGACCTCTCAACTCCACATTCTCCACACAACATAGTCTCGTGGAATTTTTAGGTTTGAGTGTCCCACATGTCTCGAGTCAATTGGACCTTCCGAGATATTTTCCTCCGCATTCACCTGCAGGCTCCGCTCCGATCTCTTCGGGCTCACCGAGTTGGCTCGGTGAGCCAACTCAATCCCTTTTCCTTTTGTCACCCAATTTCTTTAGCCTAGCCGCCACATCTAATCCATCTCGGGGCTCAACGATGAATCTATCTATGGATGGGCACCGATTTATTTTAGACAAGCTTGTTGTGCATGAAATATAGCTCACCTCATCTCTAAATATCTCGAAGATATTAAAATAACTAGGTCTTAATGCCCCTAATTTTGTAACTCGGCTCTTCATGATATGGCTTTGTTCTAGTGCAAAATATGCTTGGGTGACTTGGCTCTTCTACTATGATTTAGGCCCAATGATCAATTCTCCATAGAGAGCTCATATGGCTACTATGAGTCTTGTCGTACTCTACTGAACTCATCTCTCCCATGCACGAACCAACTCAATTGATTTTATTCAAGGCATGGCCTCCATTTAATGTTTAATGTCTTGTGAATCATTTGACCTCACTCACTACGCACATGAATTGTTTACCCGAGTCTCCTCTACAAGGATTGCACATTTAAATGGCTCACTCCCTATGACACGAGTTCAAATCAGTCCTCTAATCTATTAGTCTCGTGGGCCTGATATGAGGTGGCTCATTTGGAAGAGATTTTCACAACTTGTGAATCTCTCCTCAAGGTACAACTCAGCCTCATGATGGTGCATGGTTTGATCTTGTCAAGACATCTTGGTTTAAATTTAATGTCTCCTTGGTATGAGTTGGTTCCTACACTTGATCATGGAATAGCTCGATGTAACGTTTAACTCATTGTCTCTATAGATTTCTACTTTCCATCAAAATAGCTTGTTGGACTCCTCTTTTATGAACTCGATTCTGTCTTTGATATAATGTAACCAACTAAGTTAGCTAGGAGTTGCTCGGTTCAACAATAAAACTCGTCATTCCTTACAACCAACTCATTTTTACCCAAAACAACTCGATGAGCTCCCTCTTCTTTAAAGTAGCTCGTTCTAGAGCTCATCTGCATGTACTACCAACAACTTGGTTTGTGAATACAAGGCATTTTTGAAACTTTTAAACTCTTCCCAACATATTTTACCACTTCACTCATTTTTGTTTGCCAATTTTGCTTCATTGTTATGGGTTGCTCTTTGATCTAACAAAACTTGGACTTTATGAAGGCTAAGAAGAGTAAAAAATCCTCTTGTGATTTTCAACCATCCCAAATATCTGATGTGTCCCTTGGATGTTGAAATTTACCTATAACCTCGGGTTGGCTATGAGATTCACTTAGTGCAAGCCTACTTGGTTTTCGATTTCACCAAGGAGGGTGAAATTGGATAAAAATTTGGCGGCTCGTGAGGCCATCTACTGCTAGATGGAGTATGACCAACTTCTGTAGTCATCCATTGGATATGGAGTATCTATGATCATCATGAATTGGTTCAACCTTTGAAAATTTTGACCCTGGAACACTTGAGATGTTGTTGCTTGTATTCGAAACTTCCCTTTCTTTGCTTGCATTTTCCAACTCTTGTAAGAAAATCTTGAATTTTTTTTTGTGAGAGTAGAAAATTGTTTTCAAATTTAGATATCACTCGTTCCCTAAATTGTGATTCGTGAGGCTATAACTACTACTCAAAAATATGATTTCTTTGTAGCTATGACACATCATAGAGTCTAGAGTGAAATGACTTCCGATTCAAACATCATGTAAATTTATTAAAGTTTTATTTTCTTTCTTTTTCGAATGTCCTAGTTCGACATGCTACTTGGAGTACCGCTAAAAGCTAGAGCTAGTTTCTAACTTGGGTTGTTGGCTGATCTCTTGATTGCTTGCGAGGAAGCTGGAAGCTAGTTGTGGTTGTTCTCAAAAGGAATCATTAAAATCTCTTCCTTAATAGATTTTAGTTGCTCTGCATTTGTTTTGTTTTGAGGTTTACACTATGAACTTCCTACTATGATAATTGAAGGGCATGGTGCATTGTACCACCTAGAGTAACACAAAAAAAAGATATATACAAAAAAATCATACATGCCTCAAGTAAGACATGCAGAGTGTGCATGACACTTCTTCTGCAAAAAAAACCTATCCCTACCCTAGACTAACCAAAGAGATGGGAAACTTCAAACAAAACCTACCACTATTGATGAGAAATAGCTGCCCTTTCTCACAATTAGTAGCCATGTGGATAATTTGGAATTAAACATAGCTGAAATTATTAGTGGAAGACTGGTTGTAAATCGATTCTCCACTCTTCTAGATATCAAGGTGTCGGCATGGTTTTTACCTTAGTTATCCCTACATATTCTAGAGGTAACAACCAAACTCAACCTCGATATGGCGGGGTTTCTAGGATACCCGTGGATGTGGATTATGTTTTTTTGCACACCATTTTACAAAAAGAGATGATAAGGCTTCTTTACCTATAAACAACTTCCTATAAACAAAGCTACAAATTATATCAAGATACTATTGATGATTAGAAAACATTCGAGCTTTATTTAGTACATATGATTGTGTATACCAAGTTGTTAGATAAGCATGTGATTATCACTTATTTGTCTAGATACATATATGACTAATGTGGATTATGATTACATCCATAAGTCAAACTCCTGGTCTGTATAGAGATTTTCAGAAACAAGAGAATGAGATTCAGTTGAATCAGTGGTTTCATCCTCTTCTTGATCGAGAGTCCGATTCGGGGACATAAATGTAATCCTCGGTGAAGAATTATGAATATTCTTTGTGGGTGTCTTATTGGCGAAGAAAATAGACTATGAACTAGAAATGTTGATGTGGCTAACAGAATTGGAATCAAAGGAAGTACAGTAATCCTCCTCCAAATGTTCGAGACCGGTCTTGTATTGTCATTCATATTAGATGAGATCTTCTGAGTCTTAGTGTTTCATCATATGCCTCCCAAAAGGCATCATTAGCTTCACGAATACATTTTTTTGTAGAAAAAATGGCCTCTAAGTAATCAAATGGAGCTACTTGGATCACACAAAGTTCGAGGTTTGAAGAAATTTGTATTGCTCCCAATACAATGGATGGCGAACAATAGGAAAAGAGTCAGCTATGGGAAAGTTAGATCCTCCTAAATCCATCTAAATTCATCATGCTAGACAAAGGATTAGTAGATAACAAGAAACAATGCATTTTAGTTAATTTTTTAGCTTAAAATGATGAAAAAGCATTAAAAATATAGCAATCACTAGTGATTGGGGTAATCATCGATGAATACTATGAAAACTAATTTTTTTTTTTAAACAAAGTCTAAACTAATGAATCAAACTTTAATTTGAAAAAACGGAAGGCTATTAATCATATCAATGATATACAAGCAAGAATACACTTGTTTATAGTGCCTAAAATAAATCAAAATGAATGATTTACCTTGCAGAGTGTATTGGTGGATGGAAGAAAGAGGAAGGTGGCTGGAGGATGAAAACAATCAATTTGACGATGAACCTGGCATTAGTGGAGTAGCGTGACGTTGGGTAATGCCATGACTAAGTTCCTGGATACTTGATGGATTGAGATTGTAATAGAGTACACTTATAGAGCTTTAGAATTCGTCCCTCAAATGAGGTCTACAAACCATTATATATAGATTGTCGACGATCGGGAAAATCACCAGTAATTTTGGGGAAATCTAGTTTGGTTAGAAAATCAAATGATTTCCTTCCATTTTTAGCTCAAAATGATGGATTTTGAAGTGATGAGGATGGGGGATGGTTAAAAAAGCACAAACTAAGTTTGTTAGGATAAGGGGACTCATCTTTTGGATGATTCAACTAAGTAAACGGATAGTTAGTTAGTGAATAGGTTAGTTGTTTTTAGGAAGTGGTTTTAGAAGTTGTTTGGTTGGTTCCGCGTGTCTAATTTAACTTGATGAGGTGGGAGGCGAGATGTGAGGAGATAATAGGAAATTTATCTATTTTAATTGAATAATCATTATAGATTTTAGAGATATGATGGGTCGTAAACGAATTAATTAATTCAAAAGGGGTGAGATAGGGGGATGTCACAAATATGTTTCCTTTGGTCATGAGTGTGTTTGAGTTTGAGGAGGGGGTGTAGATTTTTGTCTCAACACAAGGTATAAACAAGAAACAAGACATATACCCCTTTTGGCTTCTACTCGCTTGGTTCCAAGAGGTGTTGTTGTTGATCCTTAGTATGTTGATGCTCTTCCTCATGCTCGAAACAATCATGATGGCTATGGCTTCTTCCTTGACTCTAATAAATCCAAGTACATGAATAGAAAAGGTTTGGTCTGCTGAATTTTTTTGACACTTCGAATTCCAAATTCAATAAGATATTCTTCCTACAAACTTTCTGGAAAAGGTGACCATACGTGATTAACATTTCTTCCCGGAAATCAACAAACAATTGTTGTGTCACCTTAGTGGATGGTATGGGAGAGATGACATCTCCATTATAATTTCCTTCCAACTCATCCGGTGTGATACTAGGAAGATTGAATTCTTCCAATTTTGATTCAAGAGGCTTGTTGTAAAATGCAAGCTTCTCTTGTATGCTCTTCTCTATGGAAGTAGGCTCTTGTGGTTAAAGGATGAATGATGGGGTAGAAAATGCTATCTCCCTCGACTCTTCTTCATCAAAGCACTCCTCCAATTCTAACAAACATTCAAACTATTTGATGTCCCTCTGAACCAAATATTCTTCCTCTAACATGATGACCTTCAAATCTGTAATCTTCTCATCATGATCTTCTTCTTCTTCAAACATGAAGCTGGTGAGTTCAAACTCTTCCAAAAAATCATATTTTTGGAGAGATTAAGTGGGAGAGAGATATACAACCTCTTGTACAACTTTCTCATGATTCAGTGCCCCTGATTTTTTTTGTCACCTCCATATGCTCCTCTTCTACTAGGCCTGGAGTTGATTTTTCTTCCTCTTCCACCTTACCTGGTTTTGCAGCTATGATTGGATCAGAATTTTCTTCAAATAAAGTTTCATTATGGACACTACATTTAGAGCATACAGATTGCTGGTCTTCTTCTTATTCTATTGTAGCTACAAAATCAACCTTATCCCCCACTGGCTCATTAAAATTTTCCTCCTCCCCCTTTGGCTTCACCATCAAGGGAATTTTTTCAATTCCAAACCTTTGAGCCCATATTTTCATATTATCTATCATTTCTTCTTTTTAGGCTCTTCTTCTTGTTTCCCTTAGCTGGTTGTCTTGATTGTTTTCTTCCCAAGATGAACTTGAGACAACAAGAGGAGGGTTAGGTTGGTTATAACTGATTTTTCAATTGTTTTTGGTGGTGGAAGAATTAGAAATTATTTTTCTTTTGGAGGGGATGACTGTTTGGAATGGAAAATGGAAGAAGAATTGAGATGGGATGGAAGATTAGAGGATGGAGAAGGTATTTCAACACTAGGTTCATCATACAATGAGATTAAATCATGACACTTTGTTGAAATGATAAAGCTTGGGAAGGAGAAAAGAAGAACAAGGATTTGGTTGACTTACCCATTAACAAGGTTGTCTTGCATTTTTCTCATAGGATTCTATCTCCTCAGTCCATTGTGTAAGTTGGGGAAACATCTCAACCATGAAATCAAGCTTCTGTTGTGAGCTATAGTGTCTTGGAAAAGGGCCTTCCCATGGACAAGGTGTCATGTAGCCAATTATGAAGGCTTTCATCTAATTTGTTGCCATAGATTGAACCATTCCTGCCTCCATTATTTGAATCTTCTCCAACAAATCAACACTCTCCATTTGATTTTTGTCATTAAATGCATACCCTTATTCTTGATAAACTCCATAGCCAATTTTTTTTGACATTGCTCATATGGGTAAGTAGAGTGGTTCTCAAATCGATCATAATACTTGATATGGAGGAGTTGTGAAAATAATTAAAGGTTGATTACACTACTTTGTGAGTGTGAATTTCTCTGTGGGAATGAAGCCGTGATTGCATAAATTCATAGAATGGAAGAAGATGAAATACGTGGGAAGAAATATGAATGAAAATGGATAGAATAAAGGTCTGCAACTTAAGAGAAATGGGTTGTTTGGACAAAATGAAGTTGTCAAGTATGTTTTGCATATGTCTCCAAAGACTAAAATCTTAACGAGGACACACACCAACTGTCGTTAAAATGAAATCTGTTCCAAATGTTCAAACTACACTCCATCTAATAATCTTTACTTCCTTGTCCCACCAAGTATGAAGCATTATCAGCGGTGGAGGTGGCACAGTGGCTATAATTTGCTGCAATGGAACACTAAATAAAGTATACAACTTTGAATGTGTAATTTCCAACCAGCTTCAAGATTCTAACTTAAAATTTGTCCCATCGGGCATACCAGAACTATTATCACAAAATTACAGCACCCCTGAATGGCCATCATGTGAATGGGGCATTCAGTGTAATGTGTGTAACATTGGGTTATCTCTCAAGCTATGGGACTTGCGGGCTTGAGGTAAACCTCTAGATAAAGTCAAGTTATTGCTCCTAAACAAAGCAAACTATGTAATCCTATTCTAACCTTCCAAGGAGACATGGAGAGAGATACATGAATATAAACTTACATTAAGATTGATGATACACCGAGAAAAGGAGGTGCTAGACACAATCCAATTGCCCAAAATGGAGAGGATGAGCAATGGAGAAGGTGGAAAAGATGCACCACCGGACCAAATATGGATTCACACAAAACATCATTTTTATTCCATTGAACATAACTCTCAAAACCTACAATAAAGATCAAGAAATATGCACAAGAGTATACCGTGTAATGGAGAGAGGCAAGTAGAGACACTAAAACATGCAAGGGATGGACATATACATCACAAAACACAATCTATTTCTCCATTAAATAATACACAGTACAACATTAGTGTGAAAGAGGCAGTAAAATTCCATTGAAAAGCTTAGAGAGGAGGCTTAAACTCCACATTCAACCCCAACAAAGAGCAAAAGAGAGGGGGCGTCAACAAAATAACTAACACCCCTTACAAATGAGCCCTATGTTACAATTTATAGAATTATAGAAGAGAGAGAAAGAACAATCCCAAAATTTTCTTTCCAACCACTTATAAGGTACCATAAATGTGATCAAATGATGATACATGTATATGAAGAGAGGAGACTTGTACCCCAAGATCCTTGAAAATGTAACTAAAACTCGGTGTTGTGATGAAGAAGTGAAGTACTCCATGCCCCCATAATTGATCCGAACCGAGTGAAGTGGGTTTGAAACTATGTGAAAAACATGTACAACTAGGTGGAAATATGAAAATGTTGAGAAATTTGGATGTGACTTCCTTAAGAAAAGATGTGTCAAATAGTCAAAACCATCCATACATTCTTGACCAACTGTATGTTTTTGACCTGTGTAATTTTTTTATAGATTTTTGTATTTAATCTTGTTTTTGAGTACATGTAATATATATATATATATATATATAATATTTATGTATTAGCCCAAAATTCTATAGTTTTCTGTTGTAGGTGTAGAATATACACGAATGAATGCCCCCTCTTTTAAGACACATGTGATAATTTATTTGAGTATATGGAACAAAAGAAAATATTTTTTCGAGGCATTGTATATTTGAGAAGGTATAAAAATCGTAGAACATTGAAGAGGTGACCACCATGAAGACCTTGTACCTACGAAAAGGAGGTTACAAATGGTGTCAACCACACACATAACAAGATAAATAATATAAATAAAATATATAATAACAACAATAGTAATTACACATGTATAAGAAGAAATTTACAACAACGGTAAAATCGAGTCAATAGTATGTAAATGGTGTCACACATAAGGCATAGAGCCACAAACATGGGACAACCATAGTTTCAAAAGAAAATCAAGGCATGTATGCTTTCAAAACATAAGAAATAATGTCACACAAGATATCTATAGATCCTTAAATGAGACACCAATGGTGTCACAAGAGAAACATGGAACTTAGGTCACAATCAGTGAAACAAACAAGTAGTAACACACACAAGTAGAAAGCATGTATACAAAACAAGAGTGTCAACAAATGATGACATGATATTGTAATGGATGTAGGTAGAAATAGGTGAAGAAAGAGGTTTCAATGTTGCTTAAGACACATGTGTTAGTCCTATTATCTCAAAAGATGTTTTGTACACAATATATGTAATCAAATGTAATGAGGAAGTAGATAGGAACTATGATGAAACAATAAAACATGTGAGTATGGTATAATAAGTACCCCTATATGTATAAAAAGTATGATTAAAGGTTTAGCCAACTTTGTCATTATGTACCGCTATTTGTATGTCCTGCATCAAGCTCAATATACCATGTAAACACATGTGTGTAAATAGTAAATAGATATGCTATCTATCAAACCAAAGTGACAAACAACATGTATAATGTAAAGTACTAATGCCGTAAGCTAAGTGTACTATTTTTACTTTTTATTTTTGTATATATATGAATATATTTGTATTATTGAAACTATGTCAATTTTTTTGTTTTTGAATGTGTAACTATGTATGGGGAGAGGGGTAGAAGAAAAATATCCAATGATAACCTCTGAATAAGAGAAACAAGTGGTGAAGAAGATATAGGCACGGGCATCATTTGTACCAAAGAATGTGACTCAAATGCAAGTGGTATAGTAGTAGTGATGTATGCCAATGAAATTTTTAGAGAAGGATTAGCGAAGTAGATTCATGAATAGTGTGTGAAGTAGAAGACCTATGCATAGGACTAGAAGAGATAATACTCCTAGATATAGCTTGTGCACTAAAATATTTGGGAGGAAATGTAGAGATTAGATGTACAAGTTAGAGGACTGCATGGGATCCTATGAGAGTGAGATCCATTAGAAATAATGTGTGGAATCAAAGGCCAATATAGAGACCTAAGGGAACTAAAGTTGTGATAGGGAGTGTGTGTAATCAAGCTGCCTATAAGGATACCTAGGAGGGATAGAGTTGTTAAAGAGAGTGTGTACAACTAAAGGCCTATCTCGTAACGCCCGCTAAAATGGCCATCGAGACCCAAGAACAACCTAGGTTTAGATAGAAAAATTATGGAATAATTTTTTTCTTTGAAAAGGGTGACCATAACTAGGCTTCAAGCAACAATTCCCACAACAAAGATTCAAAGTCAATTAAAATTTAATAAATGAAATTTCCGTTGTAATAACCATTAGATCCACATTAAAAAATTAACGAGTATAATTAATCCAAAAAAGTTAAATTTCTCTTAGGTGTTAATTTAATTTAAAAAAATTAAATTAACACTATGTTTAAATGTTCCTTAATTAATTTTAGAGGGTCAAAGGGGCCCAAGCAATTAAATGCCCAAGGTTTTTAATTTCACTAGGTCTAAACAATAACCAAGGTTCTTATTTACATGGGATAGAAAAAATTCTCTTATCCCCTAACGCAACCCTTCAAAAAGGTCAACCCATGCTCTAGAGTTAAACATTTAAGTTAAAAAGGGGTAATTTCCCACTTACCCACTCTCAAAATCATCCTTACACGTCAACCTACTTTTTCACATATGTAACAATCGAGGAAATTTTTCCCAAAAGTGGTCTTGCAGCACTGGGAATAAATTTTTCCCAAAGACGGCCCCTGCGGTCCCGAGGAGAAATATTTCCCAAAGGCGGACTGCGGGCTCGAGGAAGAAATTTTTCCTAGGGGCGGGCCGGGGGCTTGGGGAAGAAAATTTTCCCAAGCCGCAAGGGACACGTGGCACATTTTTAAGCCAACGTGGAAAGGTGGGTCGTCAAAGGTAATTTGGATTTTAAATCTTTTTTTTTAAAGGGAAAAAAGGTTCAAAAACCCCGCACCTCCACCGATGCCCAAGGACGCCATGTGTCATGCCAAAAGTTTCTAGTGGGGAAGCGGATCGTCGGGGAAAAATTAGAAATATTATAATTTTTCATTAAAAATCGTGAAGGTTAAAAATAACACGTGCCTCCACCAATGCCTACAGAAGAAGCCATGTGTCGACCCACAAAGGTGTGCAGACGGGGAAGCGGACTGGCGGGGAGAATTAAGATTTTTCACCCTTTTCCTAAAAGGTAAAGTTTGAAAGTGCAGGCTCGCGAACCCGTGGAGCCATTTTCCCAAAAGAGAATTGGCGAGGCTACGGGACCAAAAGGAATTTTTAACATTTTTCTGTTTTGCAAAAAGTTCCCTAAGTAATTTTTGAGCCCCCGGGTCCGATTTACATAAAAATCCTTTTTTTTTTAAACTAAGCAAAGTAAAAACTTCAGAAGGCCATAACTTTCGACTGGAAGCTTAGATTTGGGAATATGAGTACTTTTTGGAAAGGGCTCGAACTTCTCTTTGCATAGGAACCTTAAAAATTCATTTTGACAACTTAGGTGGGTGAAGTTTTTAAATAAAACGTCTTTCCTTCCATTAAAATGTGAATTAAACCTTATCAACAACCAGAATTGATTCGATCAGCCATTCTTTCTTCTTTAACTTCCCAAAAAACATGGGGATTTGTAATTGACCAAATTTGAACGGATTTTAGGGTTCAATTGTTAATGGTTGAGTTTTTTAAACAAAATTCTTTTCTCTTTTCTTTGCGAGTTGTTTTTACGCCTCTAGCTCGATTAATGAATTTTTAAGTAAATTTCGAGGATAACAAAAACTAATATGAAATGCATTTTTCTCTTCCTTAGCTTGTAATTAATGTTTCAATTTATCTTTCATTGTTCAGGTACTCTGTATATTTTTTCGATAATAATTTCATTTTTTTATAGTTAATCAAAAATAGAAATCATTCTTAAACTCGAATGGATTCACTTTTCCCGATCATCCTCTAAAATATTTTAATTCATTCAAATCTAATTTACAAAGTTTAACTTTACTTAAATCCATGCGTGAAAACCCAAAATATAGTTCTACTTTCAAAACATGCATTTCAAATGAAACAGAGAAATGTAATATTTCTTCATACGTATTTCATTTTCAATTTTCAAACAGAGATTTCACAATATATTTCAAACACATATTTCAAATGAAAACCATACCATTTTTGGTAATTAAAACAACTTCTATTAAACTCCAATAATTCTCTTACAACTTCCTTTTTCATTCATCAAATACAACTTACGAATATACATCTTTCACATTCGAATGTAGATTCCATTTCCAAAACAGAGAAAATTTCCACCAAAAATAATATTACAATGCCATCTACTTGAAGTGAGAATTTTCTTAACAACAAGGAAACCCCAGGGGATTGTGAAATTTGTCTTCATCATTAGCTCCAAAACAGCAACAAGAAGATCCACCATATATCTTTTGATCACAACAAAAAAGAAGGAGAGGCAACACTCTCCACCCAACCAAGAATTCCAATTAAGAGGAGAAGTCGTCCTCCTCACTGGCCCCCGAGCCCAACCAAAAAGTAATAAGAAATGTATTCCAACTCATGGAAACAAACAGGCTTCCACAACACAAAAACAATTTTCACAAACAGTAACACATTCCAAATACATACTGCAGATTTACAACCACAGGAAGAACAACAAACAATACTCAGGCTTCATCATGCACAAGCCAAAGGAGTAAGACCTATGGTGGAAGATGCTTATACCTCCCAATAGGGAAATGGGTCTCCACCAATATATATATATATATATATATATATATATATATATATATATATATAAAATAAACCCATATATATATATATATATATATATATATATATATATATATATATATATATATATATAATTTCAAAACCCGTACATGCCCTTATGCCTCCCCTAAGTACCCCTTATACCTCTCATTCTCTTATGCCTCCCCACACTCTTATGGCACCCCATAACGAGTAAATAAATGCAAGCTATTTCTTTTACAAGGTGGAACCCAATCCCAAAATCCCTCCACAATAACACTTATAACTCTCCAAAACTCTTATAACTACCCATAAGAGATCCACATAGTCTTCTCCTACACCATACCTAGGCAATATACCCAATGAGCCAACAACAAACCACCATATTCAAAGCATTCACATATGCATAAATAAAATAAGAATATTTCAAGGAGCCAAGCTCCTACCTCTCCATGGTAGAGTTTTCTCCAAAAGTTCAACAACAAGATTTTTTTCACTCCAAACATTCCAAAAGCTCCAACAATCCACAAGCATTCATCAAAAATATATAACTCTCTTCGAAATTACAAGAGCTCAAAACCAAAGAAGTAACAAAAAAATATAAGTCACCAAATGAAGTAACCCCTAAAGTAACCCCCAAAATAGAAAAAGAATTCGAATAAATAGAAAAGGGAGAGAGGAGGATGAGGTGGCTCCATGTAGGATGCCACATCACTCATCCTCAACTCCACCTCACAAGTCAACTTCAAACTCCAAAGCACAATTAATAAGGTGGGTGAATAAATGACATTTTACTTACACACACAATCCAAGTCCACACCCCAAGGACCAAAATTAATTTCATGCAATAAACTGCAATAAAAATTACAACTTGTCTTCTCAAAATATATAATAAGGGATAATTTTGACCCTCCAACCCATAGGTATGGCTGGTGTAACAATTTAAGAGGTGTGGGACAACTTTAACTTGTTCCACAAGCCTCCAAAATCAGCCCCTAAGGATAGATCCGAATTTCAAAAGGAAGGGGGAGTGTTTCACACTCCAAGTTACTTACACATATCTTACAACACATAAACCAAGAGCCATAAAATCTAATAAATACATTCTTTTGACCCATTTTAATTAATTAGCAACATGATTACTCACCAAACTTGACACCAATTAAATAAATAATAAAAGGGAACTTACATCACTAAATAAACACATACAAAAATTTAAACAAAGGAATTAATTAAAAGAAAACATATAACCCTTTGGTCATATTTAAAGGTGATCCCCCCATGGGATCCCTTAACAACAAACCAAATAAACACACAAACAAATACAAGTTTCCATGGTGACCCTTGTTGAATTCATCTAGAATTCCAATGTGGTTGGTCTCCAATCCCCAATGTTTGTTGTGACATGTTTACCTACAAAACACAAATACCTCCTTCGGCCTTGTGGCCACATCAAAACATCCAAAATAAATATAAAATATAACTTCCAAAATCATCTATATATGAATCACAACATCATCTAGGCAAGTAACAATATCATTTACAATTTCATCAATAACCATATGATCACAAGATTAGTTCAATTTTCTAGGTTTACTCAATATGAAAAAATATCACATGTACAAAAAAACATATATATAACCATGCCAAGTAGTGTATCAACATCAATATAAAATGTCTCTAATAATCCACATGCATCATATATGAATCAAAATCAACCACAGTCCCTGATCTCTAATGTCTAACATCATACCAACTCAAAAGCTACAGTAATGTCCATAAATATAGTCAACAATGTCATAATCAATATCAAAAGGTGTCGAAGGGAAGTGGGAACTACATCCCCCTCCCCTTAGACTTGAATTCCTTTGGGAAGTCACTAGAACATGTGTGGAAACTGAACTCGTAACAATGTAGCATCCTCCCATGTAGTCGTAATCTCATCATATCGTCCCATTTGTACTCGAACCTAGTCAATCTCATTACCTCGAAGACCTAGGGTCCTTCTCTCTATAATGCATATGGGCTCCACCATCACTTGCCCCTGATCCTGCACCTACAATTAGGTATAATCTAGCACATGAGAAGGATCTGTAATATATCTCCTAAGTACTGAAACATAAAACACATCATGGATGCGAGACAAGCTAGGTGGCAATGTTACGTGGTAGGCAAAAGGACCGATACACTCTAAGATCTCAAAGGGGCCTACGAATCTAGGAGCTAACTTAGAGCCTTTTTCGTAACGGATAGGGCTCTTATGTGGCATGACACGAAGGAAAAACTTCAAGCCCACATCAAAACTAAGGTCATTCCTATGATGATCTACATACTTCTTTTGTCTAATCATAACCACCTGCTGCTCCATGTCCCGCAATAAAGCTATCCCAAGAGAAACCATGTCCTCTAACCTGTCCTAACTAAGAGGTGTCCTACACTCTCTACCATACAGTTCCTAGAAAGGATCCATGCATATCAAACTCTGAAAACTATTATTGTAGGAAAAATCCACCAAGTACAAATACTCCTCCCATCTCGACTAGTGATCCATAACATACATCTTAAGTATGTCCTCTAAGATCTAATTCACCCACTCGGTCTGTCCATCTATCTTAGGGTGATACGCCATGCTGAAATTGATCTTTGTTCCGAGGGTATGCTGCATGGTAGTCCAAAATTGGGAAGTATCTGAGAGGATCACGATCACAAATAATCTTCTCGTGAAATCCTATGCAATCTAACAATCTCATATAGGTATACTCGTGCCACTATTCTAGCTATATAGGTGGTCTTCACCGAGAAAAATGAGCCACTTTTGTCAATTTATCCACCGTGACCATGATGGCATCGTGGTGGTATCTCAACATCGGTAGCCCAACAATGAAGTCCATGGAAATGGTGTCCCATTTCCATTCCAGTATAGCATGAGGAAAGAGAAGGCCGGTTGGATCGATGCTCCACCTTCACTTTCTCGACACTCTAAACAAACTTGACACAAACCGATCCACATCTCTACAAATTAGCCTCCAAAGTGATACAATTGTCTCAAAGTGGCATGCATCTTCTTCACCCCGGGATGGGCTAAATAGGGTGCACGATGTGCCTATGTCAAGATGTCCTGCCTCAAGCCTCCATCTCTGGGAACATAAATCTAGCCTCTCGTGCTCCGAGAAGGCCATCTACCTCAAATGAAAACCATCAAAGTTCCTCTCAATGGGTCTACGAGACTTGATCTCTTCTCTAGCTGCAATGTAGAAGCTATCATGAGGAAGTCTTATAGAATCTTGCTTCACAAATATGTGCTCACTAAGGTGGTCATTGTGTTCAATGAAAGGTTTTCAAAGAGCTATGGATATGGGGCAAGACCCCAAATCTTTGTGCAAATTACCTCAATGGACCATATGATAAGAAATGAGCAAGGAATCCTATTTTCATGTATTAAAACTTGAAATAAACAATAAATATAACAAATAACATTAACCTCTATTCTTGAAAGCTTAATAAAATATGCCTACTAAAGACTTAAGCAATCAATTTTGTTGTTTATTCCATGAGGGTGAATGAATCTCACTAATGGCTACATGGCCAAGTTTAGTTATTCCATTACTAACCTAACATGGGTACAAGATAAAGCTATTTTAATGGTGGATGACCCAAGATCAAATGCCTATTAGCTTGGCTAATGCAAATGAGTTCTTAAGCTTTCTTAGGCTTTTTTGGCTTAGTGTTATATAAATTTTTCAATTTGAATGGGTAGGCTTAGCATTGTATTTGTAGTTTTCCAATTGGGAGGGATTAGAATTTGGGTGCATGTGGGACTAAAGCACAAAAGGCACTTTTAGATTAGAATAGGATAAACATGCTTTAGGCTTAATTAAGCTTAGTTTAGGCTAATTAATTAGGGTTTAGGCTACTTAAACTTTGATTGGAAAGTGATAAGAAACTCATTGAGAGTTCGTGAGTGGTCTAGATAACCAATTGTGACTGATAGATAGCCTACAAAGCCAATAGAAGTGGTCTAGAGAGAACTAGGGAGGTTCTGAATGGTCAAAAGGAGGAATGTTTAGCTAATAAGAGAGATATCAGTCAAACAAGTTGATTATAAGAGGAATATGATTGAGAAGGTGTCGTAAATGGGCATCTGAGAATAGAGAAAAGAATGGAGAATTAACGAAGTGTCATCAATTGATTGAATTGGATGAAATGCTAAGTGTAAGCATATTTTAGGTGTCTACATTTTCCCCTCTTTGAGGTGGCGTAAGCAACGTCACTTCAAAGAAAGTAGACAAGCATAAACAAGTAGAAAATTTTGAAGGGATAGAAGAAAAATGAGTAGAATGAAGGATGCCCCTCGATTTTCAATGGGGTGATAGAAGAACTTGATTGATGATCGAAAAGATTATAGAAAGAGAATGAGAAGAAAGAATAGTGTGAAGAAGAAAGGGGATATAGAAGAAAAAGGAGTATGAGGAAGAGGGAATGAGCTAACATCCATCCAAAGTGCCTTTTAAACAACTTTATTTTCATCATATTGCTAGAGATCTTCATCATCGGTCCTTATTAAAACGAATGAACAAAAGTGTAGTATGACATGAAAAGCCATATACAAATAAATGTCCATTTCTAAAAACACCAACTCCATGCAACATACAAAATGTAATGCAATACGAGAAAGTAAAATAAGCTAACCTAACAGAGAAACATAATGTAATGTTTTTGTTATCAAGCTTCATTCGACCTATGTGAATTAACGACGAGGGTTGATGACAATGGTTCCCCGGTAAGGATGCATGCAAGGAGAATAATGAGAGGACACTTTCGGTCTAATGATAAAGCAATGTGCACTATGAAATAGTACCAAGCAACTCGTTGTGCCCTATAGTACAGATGAAGTAAGCAACTTAGCTTTTGTTGATGGAGGTAGATCAAGATGATCTCGTGAGTCACACACATGAACATGTGAGGACTAAAGAGCGATGTTTTGTAGGATGATTTTCAATTTTTAGAAGTTTTTTAGAACATATTTGAATGTTTTGAGTTTTCTAACATATTTGAATGTTTTTGGTTTTCCTAACATATTTGAATGTTTTTTATTTTTGAAATTTTTTTGAAACTATGTACAAGAAGACAAGGAAGCGTGGATGCCCCTAGCGATAGATGGGATGTACAAGGGCATAAGGCCACGTGTATGAGAAAGGTGAAGATGCAAAAATGGCCTAGCGATTAGGTGGGAGTATTCAAAGGTAAACTCTTCACGGGTAGAACCAGGACCTAAGGCCATTATGGATAGGTTCAACATGATGATGAATGTAAACCAATGAAGTGTTGGTAAGGAGAAAGGATTCCCCCGGCATAAGTTGGCCTAAAAGCACATATAGAAAGGAAGGAGGTGATTTTTTTTTGTGAAAGGGGATAAAGGTGTTTGCAAACATGGAAAAAAAGTAATCTTATACGCATGGATGTTCTAAATGAAGTAGAAGAATGATGTGAATGATATGAATGTAGCTTAGAAGCCTCGCGATGAAGAAGTGATTAGCCAAAGGCACAAATCGTGAGACGAGATACATACTAGAGTAAGAGTCTAAACAAGGTCCAAAAAAAGACACTTGGTAACATACTAATCCTGTTTACTCATAGAGATCCAGGTGTGCACGTGGAAATTAATTACCTCTTGAAGGGAAGATTTAATAGACAACAAGTGAAGACACCCTAGCCAATGTGTAGGAATGATTTATTTTGATAGGTGATAGTTGATTGGATGGTGGAAGGATAGCCGTACATTGCTTTGCTGCCATCCAGGCGTCCATAGCCCCGACAGAGATGTATTTGATTCTAATCGCAACATTGCTCTACTGCCAGTTAGGAATCCATAGCCCCAATAGAGATTATTGGAAATACCCCAAGAAAGAGTAATATATCAATTTTCTTTTACTTTTAGCTTTTATCTTTTGAATGATTGATTTTGATTCTTTTTCTTCTTTCTGAAAACTTATTTCAGCTCTCTTGTTTGATAAGGGGTTAAGAACCACAGATGGCTTGATGGAAGGAGGTGGAGGTGATTACAACGAAAACATTGGCTAGTGTCAATAAATATGTCCAAAAATTCTTCACAACAAGTTTATTAGATGTTGAATGTGAGAGGATCTCTAAGAGGTCAGCGTTCTTTAATTTACCAAGGTGATAAAAGGCCAGGGTCAAACAGATACCATAGAGATAGATGTCACAAAATGCATGCGAATAGGATAACCAAAATATCACTGAAGGAATGAAAATGGTAGGAAGACTTATAGAATAACAACAAGGAAGGGAAGAAAGAAACATCCATGTGTACACAATACCTGATTGCAATGTTTGAGAAAATGTACCTTTGATTTTTTAATGTTTTCTCATGTTTTTTGTATTTTGAATTATTTTGATTTTTATATTTTTGATAGTTTTTGGAAAGGTGGGAAGCAACAAAGTCACTCTGTGTGGTAAGATCCAACAACGATGTATGTGACTTCCTTGATAAGGGATACTAGGCATGTTTGTTTATCAAGTGTAATATTTTCTCCAATCTCAATGATAGAGGTGAGCTCATACTCAACACATGACTGTGATTTGTCCTGAAACATGGATTTTGTATGTGGGATCTTGAGTTCCCTATCTAGAGGTTTCCGCACTTTGCACCATACTTGATGGTTGTGTTGATGTGCATTTTTGGATCGTGTTTAATTTAAAAATTTTAGATTGTTCAAGTTGTTAGGGGCTTTGGAGCTCTTAGGAGTTTTTACCTGAGCTTGATTAAGAAATTGTTTGGGTTTCTTATAAGTTGATGTGTGACTTGTCTGATCCCGAGAAGGAGAAGAAAGTGAACGTGGATGTTTATAATTGATGTGAGAAATGACCGCAGGCTTGCCACAACCACAGATAAAAGAAATATGTGATGGATGAAAAGGATATGGTCAAAGAATTGAAGAGGATGGACTACCAGGAGGCGAGCCACTAATAGAAGATGATGAAGGGCTACCAAGATATGGCCCTAAGATGGAAGAAATTGGGCTATAAGGACATGACCCAAGAATGGAACAAGATAATGAGGGAATACTAGAGGGTGAACCAAGTATAGATGAGGAGGGAATACTTGGAGGTACCCCATAAATAGAAGAGGATGAAGGGCTACTAGGGTGTGGCCCAAGAATGGAAGGGAATGGGCTACCAAGAGGTGACCTACAAGTAGAAAATAGAGGGATACATGGGGGTGGCTCTAGGATAGAAGAAGAAAATGGGCTACTCAATGATGACCCAAGGAGAGATTTGGATTGAGGAATGGTAATAGATAAGGAATGATTGGAAAATGAGAAGATAGGCCACAGATCAATGCTTGACCCTGACATCTCATCGTGCTTAAAAGAAGGTGAAGATGGAATAATAGAAGAAGAATCAAGTTCCATGACTTTAGGATCTTCCTTTATGTTCATTGAAAAGGATCAATTTCTTTTCCCCAATACGCGAGCGTATCGAGTTCTAGAAAGAATCCTTGTTTGCAATCCTCTAAAGGGATATCATTGTGTAGTCTGATTGTTTCTTCATTATGAGAGAAATCAATTAGTAGAGGTTGTTTTTCTTTAGTCATAGAAGGTTTAATATAAGAAACAGGTCCATTCAAGGGTGAATATTGATTGACAAAAGAAGATGACTCAAGAGAGGAAGTAGGTTTGGTGGTAGGCATCTCATGAATGGATGATTTGGATTTGGACCTATGTCATTTTTCTAGAAGACAATGCAATGTAGGAGATTAAATAGGATCACATAGCCATTCGTTAAGTTGTGACGTAGGATTCAAGTTAGATGATTGACTAGAGGGAATCCGAGTCGTGGAACTCTTGATGGAGGAAGAGGTCGTTGAGACGACTGATGAAGGAGGTCCTGTGAAGAAAGGGAGGACCATGACTCAAGAACCAAATTAGATGTTCGATCGATGGAACTTGGAGTCACACGAGTCTTCAAAGGAGGAAGACATCGTTGAGGTGATTTGGAATAAAGGTCCTGCGAAGGAAGGGATGACCATGATTCGAGATTTGATCTAGGGTATCGAAAAATAGTTGGGATTTGATTCTTCAAAGGGAGAATCTGAATCCGAATGGTATTTTAGATCGAATCGAGAAGAAGAGTGGGGGGAACCTGAATAATAATTTGGATCATAAGCATCCAAACCATACCATCGACTATGAGCTAAAGGTGCGGAACAGGGTACCCGAATGGGCACTCTACCACAAAGAACCAAATGGGGTTTAGTTGTGATGGGAATATTTTGATTTGAATTGCTAAACCTAGGTTCCGTATTGTAGTAAGTGTGAGAAACCACGCGATATTCAGTCATTATTGGCATCTTTTAAGCACAAATGTCTAGATCTAAATAGTGTGATGGAACTACTTCAAAGGGTATAAGGCTCCATATCAATTCAAGGAAGCAAAATGACATCCAACTAGACATTTTTATAAGTATGGAGATGCATTTGTGATTTTCCGAAGAAGTTATAAGGAAAATAGACATTGTGATGACGCAATCTAGATGAGATCAAAAGGGGTTGTCCTAGAAAATAAGTCTTCTAGATGAATAATCACAAGGAATAATCATGCAAGTGTGAAACACAAAGCCAATCAACAAGGAAATACACCATATGTAAATGTATGTGCAAAGTGATAGTTCGATGCAAAGATTATCAACAAAATGGTAATGCTTAAGTCAAGTTCAAAATGATCAAGGCATAAGTGTTAACAAAGCATGACTCCCAATCAAAGGATACCACGACAATTCAATAGCCAACAAGGCCTAAATGTTAAAGGGTGAGGTTTACACATGTAAGCTATGCAACCACACTAATTGGACATGTTAATCAAGTTTCACGGAGAAGAAAGATATTAGTGTCAAACTGGTATCAAAACAATGTAAACAAAGTAAGCAACACTCTTCAATATTTTGGAAAATGTTTGAAGTCAAACTAAGTCAAAGTACACTAAGGATGTGCTAAAATGTGTGCAGCGTAACACCACAATGTGGATACTTAGATCACGTTTATGAAAAACATGACATAAGTATCTTAATTGTGTCGAGACAATGCAAACAAGGTAACACATCAAAGGGAGATCAAATGATGAATCAATCCTAACTATGATGATGATCTTGAAATCAAGATCAAGTGGCCATCAAAGATATAAGGATGCATCCATGCACTTTAGACATTTAACAACTCAACCGCAAACATGGATGAGCATAAACGGACAAAAAAGTGGTGAACACTATCTATGAAAACACTCCCAAAGATGCCTTTTGTTGTCCCAAATGGGCAACAAGAACGCAAAGGTATAGATCAAAAGATGAAAAATAAACTAAGTGCCACTTGGGTAGAGCTTCGCTCGTCTGAAGGTGAGAAAGAAGCTAAGCTAAGTGAAACGTCATCTAATTTCCGTGATGAAAGGCACTTAGATCCAACTTAAGTCAATTCTTTTCCTTTTTGAAAAAAAAGGTTCGAATCCAAACAAGTTATCACTTCGTGATGGCCAAGATGTGACAAAGGACTAGTAAAGTGGGCCTCAAGACAAAATGGCCTCCTTAATAATATCTCTCAACTAGGTGTTACAAAGTCGTCTAAGAGCGGGCATGATTTACCTAAAAAGTCACACTGACTAATTTGGGAGTATCTCGACTTTGCCCCCTTCAAGTACAATGGGCACTAATTGCATCCATCATGTACTCTTTCCAGGGTCACGATATGAACAACTTTGTAACGCTAACTCACAAGGAAAACTAGTCAAGTGGGTAAGCGAGGCGCTTCCTATTTCATCCACAAGGTTACACAATGGTGGACTACTTTAGGGTTCTTGGTACCACCCCCATTGTTATAGCTTAAGGTGTTATGCCAAAGGGGTTATGTTCCAGTTAAGTAGAGAGGGACGTACCTTTTCCAAAACCTGCAATACAATGTTTTGAATATGGTGTGTTTTTTTATCTTTTAACTAAAATGTGGTTTTAAGTGGCACACCATTTAATGACCGGTGGGAACACGTGTATTAGAAGTTTGTGTTTTTGTGTTTGACACCTTTCTTTGACAAGTGTTTTGGTCCTATAGATAACAAGTTTTAGTAATTTCCCACTTCGTAGATTGATTTCAAGAAAGAGAACTTTACACTTTGCTTTTGATTCCTAAGATCACCAAAAAGGCGTGAATGAAGACATATGCAATGTGAGCGAGTCCTACCGAAATCATATGAAAGTTTATTTTGTCCTTTATAAAATGTGTTTTTTTAGCGTTTGATATAAGTTTGGTATAAGTGTTTCTGATATTCAAAATCACTTTTTAAGGCATGAGAAGAGAGCATACATACTTTTACAAACTCAGTTTTAGGTTAAAAACCAAAAAAAAACACTTAACTATGCAAACTAAAAGGTCAAAGAAGAACTCTATTTTTAACTTGTTAGTCTTAGAAATTTTGCAAAAAAGACTAGAAAAATATATTTTGTAGATTATAGAAAATTTTCCAATCTTTACACAGACACCTGCGTGCCCAAACTGACACCAACACTCTCAAAACGACATGTACAAACCCAAATCTATGTATACGCATGCAAACAAAAATTAGTGAAAGCCAATATATCAAAACTTAGACACTTACCAACAGACGAGAGACACTTGTATATTAACGCAGATGTTTAGGTTTTGAAAAGTATGTGCCCAAGCATAAAACAAAATTTTCAAATTTTTACAGTCAAACCATTTTACGCCTACATGGCCGAGAGAGGCGGATACGTGGCCTAGATGACGGAGACATGTGCATGTCCCTGTAAAGACAAAAATTTACAAATTTTCACACAATCAAGCCCTTGACAGACACGCGCTGAGAGAAGCGGATACACAACCCAAATGATGGAGATGCTAGCTCGTCCTTGTAGAGGTGAAATTTACAAATGATAAGGACTATCGAGATAGGTATGTGCCTTCTAATGGAGACACTTTGGGGTTTCAAGCATGAATGTGCCCCTTGTTAACACTACGCGCACCCTGTGAAAAACCTACAAAACTCACGGATTTTCAAATTTTCAAGAGCAAACAAAGTTATTGGTTAGTCAAAGTGTCCTATTTCTATATCAAACCCACAAAATGTATGTAAATAAAGGTCATTTATCTAGTAATAGAAACAAAAATGAGGAAATAACAAGTGATTAGACCCAAAAACCTAAAAATGAACTTTGAAGAACTCAAAAGACCTCCATTAACCGAGGATGGACATAAGTGTCCCACGGGTGTATGCCAAAAATGTGTTCAATTAAAGGTTTTACAAAGAGCTATGGATATGGGGAAAGACCCCAAAGTTTTATGCAAAGTCCCTCAATGGACCATATGATAAAAAATGAGCAAGGAATCCTATTTGCATGTATTAAAACTTGAAATAAACAAGAAATCTAACAAATAACATTAACCTCTGTTCTTGAAAGCTTAACAAAATATGCCTTCTAAAGACTTAAGCAATCAGTTTTGTTGTTTACTCCATGAGGGTGAATAAATCTCACTAAATGGCTACATGACCAAGTTTAGCTATTCCATTACTAACCTAACATGGGTGCAAGATAAAGCTATTTTAACGATGGACGACCCAAGATCAAATGACTATTAGCTTGGCTAATGCAAATGAGCTCTTAAGATTTCTTAGGCTTTTTTGGCTTTGTGTTATATAAATTTGTCAGTTTGAATGGGTAGGATTAGCCTTGTATTTATAGTTTTCCACTTGGGAGGGATTGGAATTTGGGTGCATGTGGGACTAAAGCTCAAAAGGTACTTTTAGATTAGATTAGGATAAACATTCTTTAGGCTTAGTTAAGTTTGGTTTAGGCTAGTTAACTAGGGTTTAGGCTACTTAAACTTTGATTAGCAAGTGATTAGAGACTCATTGAGAGTTGAGAGGGGTCTAGATAACCAATTGTGACTGATAGATAGCCTACAAAGCCAATAGAAGTGGTCTAGAGAGAACTAGGGAGATTCTGAATGGTCAAAAGGAGGAATGTTTAGCTAATAAGAGAGATATTAGCCAAACAAGTTGATTATAGGAGGAATATGACCGAGAAGGTGTCATAAATGGGCATTTGAGAATGGAGCAAAGAATGTGGAATTAACAAAGTGTCGTCAATCAGTTGAATTGGATGAAATGCTAAGTGTAAGCATATTTTAGGTGTCTCAAATCATAACCACATGTATCCTCATGCTAAGAGCATCTGCAACCACATTCTCCTTCCCCTTCACATGCTCTATCTCCATATCATACTCACAAAGCAACTCCATTCCACGTTGCTAACGAGCATTAAGATTGGGCTGCATGAAAAGGTGGCGAAGACTCAAGTGATCAGTCCTGAGTGTGAATCTCCAGCCAAAAAGGAAATGTCTCCATCGAACCAAGGCGTGCACAACTGTTGTAAGCTCAAGATCATGAGTCGGATAATTGAGCTCATAATCTTTGAGTTTGCGAGACTCAAAGGCAATTACTCTTCCCTCCTGCATCAACACACCTCCAAGTCCTACCAAAGATGCATCGTGTATATGAAAAACTCACACTAAAAATTTGGAACTGCAAGAATAGGTGCTATCGTGAGGCATTCCTTCAGTGTCTTGAAGGCCCGCTTGCATCTTTACGACAAAACAAACTTCTTCCCTTTCTCTTTGAAGGGATGCATGGGGTGCATAACCCGAGATAAGTCCTAAAAAATCTCCTATAATATCCTACTAAACCCATGAAGTTGTGCACCTCTGTCACACTAGTGGGTGTTGGCCAATCCATAATAGCTCAAATCTTTGAAGGATTGACTATGATACCTTCCCTAGAAATGATGTGGCCCAAATAATGCACCTCTATTTGAAAGAACACACACTTCTTTAGGTTCCCGTAAAGATGTTGTTCATGAAGACACCTGAACAACCTGGCAAAGGTGCCCCTTGTGCTCCTCACACATACGTGAGTAAATCAAAATATCATCAAGGAAGATGAGCACAAAGTGATCTAAGAATCTTCTGAACACTCCATTCATTAAGCTCATGAACAACTGCGGGGCATTTTTCAAACCAAAAGGCACCACTATGAACTCGTAGTGGCCATATCTCATATGGAAGGTGGTCTTATGAATGTCTGCCTCTATAATCCTCAACTGATGATAAACAGAATTAAGGTCTATCTTAGAGAAAATTGTTGCCCCCTTCATCTGATCAAACAAATCATCAATGTACGAAGGGGGTAACGATTCTTGATCATTACTTTGTTCAGCTAGTGGTAATCAATACACAACCACATAGATCCATCCTTCTTCTTTACAAAAATCACGGTGCACCCCAAGGGATACACTAGGATGGATTAGGCCTTTCTCCAAAAGGCCCTCAAGCTGCTAACTTGAGCTCACAGAGCTCAAGGGTAGTCATCCAATAAGGTGCTCGTGAGATAGGATCTGCTCCTGAAACCAAATCTATGTGAAAATCTATCTCACATGGGGGTGGTAACCCTAGTAGCTCCCCTAGAAAGACATCTAAAAACTCCCTCAATATGGGATGGTCATCAAGCGATGGTCCACTAGACTCATCCTCGATCGGTCACTAACTGTGACAACATACATCGACAACCTGTCACACACACCGCTTAAGCTACATAGCAGAGATGGTGCAAATGGAAACGGGTCTCCTAACCCCTGCTATCACTGACTCAACTCCTAGATCATCTACACATGATAAAATATTATGGTAACAATCCACCTTGGCTCTGTGTGCAGACAACTAGTCCATGCCCAAGATGACTCCATACAAACCCAATGGAAGGATATGAAGATCCAAGGTAGTGGTGAAGGGTCCCAAATCCACTACACACTCCTTAACCAAAGAGTCTACTGAGACCTTGGTTCCAGAAGCCATCTCGATGTCCCAACTAAGACCCTACCTAACTGGCACCATCTGCATCACTCTACTAAAGACGGTGCAATAAAAGAATTAGAAGAACCAAAATCAAATAGAATGGAGGTAGGAACATCACCAATGCTACCTATCATCTCAATCACTGTTGTGGTGCTCAGCCTAGCAGTTCTTGACTACTGCATAGATGTAATGACCGTGTCCCATGTCACTAACAATAGGCTCTGAGATCTGTGTCTTACCCTTGTTACTAGGGTTCTATGGGAACTCTCTCCAAAAATGTCCCGCAACACCACAACCATAACAACTGTTCGGTCCTCTCCCATGAGTAGTAGCTCCAGCCAGTACTCTAGAGGTCTATGTTGTGGATCCCAATGATCTGGCTATGGACTGTTGAGGTCTCTACTGACGAGATCCTATTAAGTGAGCTCTCGGTGCACCCTATGTCCTAATGGGACCCCTAGGAGGAGGCCCCATACTCTGCCCCTCTGTGCATTGAATCTCTGTGGAGGCCTGTACGGTGGGCGGGTCTACTGCTTATGTTGTTGTGGCCTAAAAGATGATTGTGCTAAACCATGGCCACCACGAGGAGGAAGATCTGACCCCCTCGGCCTATTGTCCTACATCTGCTAAATGTGGCTCTCGCACCTGTCTCCGGCTTTCTTGTGTTTTCCCCGAGTCTCCTCTGCTATATAGGCCTTCTCAACCACCTCAGCTAATGTCTATAGAAAGTGGATACGCACCACACCACACAAATCTACATTCAAGCCTAAGATAAATCTGTGGATCCGTACCTACTCATCCTACATGTAGTTGACATACTGGAGTAGATCTAGAAATCGACTCTCATACTCAGCTACTATCAAAGATTCTTTTCGAAGGTTGTGAAACTCATCTATTATCTGTTGTATAAACCTCCATGATAAGTACCTACTCCTAAACCACTCCTCAAAGAGCTCCCAGGTAACCATCTCCGAATCAAGCGTGGAGCTTCGCTCCTTAGTCCTCCACTAGACACTAGCTCCATCCCGAGAAGATGGATCACAACATGAGCTTTCGTCTTTGTTAGAACAAGGAAGAGCTTAAAGCACCCACTCAATCTCACCAACCAGGCCTCTACCTGAAATCCACCTGTGTCACCAGAATAATGGGATGGTCGTAGCTTCAAGATCTCCCTGATATGGTCTACAGTAACTATAGTCTAGTGACCCCTAGGCCTCTCTACATGCTCATCTCTAAGCCTAGGGATCCGAGACCTATCCTTGTGTCCAAAAATCTGGTCTCCCTATCCCCTCTGTGGTGACTCTTCTCTGCCTAACTCCACACGGGATTTCTCTCCTCTATGCTCCTCACTGTGTCGAGGAGATGCATGAGCCTCAACAAATGGCTCCCTATCATGTCTGGCTAACCGTCCTCTTACGGACCCTCCACGTAAAGCGGCATTAACATCCTGAAGCGTCTGTAAAATATGAGGTAGGATGGCTGCTATAGTATGATCTAGAGGTGGCAAGTCTAGGTCTATGTGAAAGGACCCCTCATCTTGTCCACACCTCCTGCATAGACCAAGGCGAGAGTTAGTTCATTATTCTAGGTTTTATTCAGTTTTCCATGTTTACTAAAATATGCAATTTTCAAACAAATTTGTTTTCTAGATTTAAAAGTGTGCTACATTTAATATTACAATAGGTTTAGTGATCATGTCTCAAGTTTTTTAGTGTGCCCAAGAGTCCAAACTTTGAACCCACGTGTCTGATACCAAGTGTAACACCCGCTAAAACGACCACTTGAGACCCAAGAACAACCTAGGTTTAGATAGAAAAATTATGGAATAATTTTTTTCTTTGAAAATCATGACTCAACCAGGCTTCAAACAACATTTGTCACAACAAAGATTTAAAGTCAATTAAAATTTAATAAATGAAATTTCCCATTGGACAACCATTAGATCCACATTACAAAATTAACGAGTATAATTAACCCAAAAACAAATTTAAAATTCTCTTAGGTGTTAATTTAATAAAAAAATTAAATTAACACTATGTTTAAATGTTCCTTAATTAATTTTAGATGGTCAAAGGGGCCCAAGCAATTAAATGCCCAATGTTTTTAATTTCACTAGGTCTAACCAATAATCAAGGTTCTTATTTACATGGGATAGAAAACATTCTCTTATCCCCTAATGTGACCCTTTAAAAAGGTCAACCCATGCTCTAGAGTTAAACATTTAAGTTAAAAAGGGGTAATTTCCCACTTACCCACTCTCAGACTCATCCTTACACTTCAACCTAATTTTTCACATATTTAATACACTTAATGTTTCCAAAAAATATTTCCGTTGGATAGAAAATTTCTTTCCCTTTCCAATGATATAAAGAAGTTCTCCTAACTCCTCATATTTCTCAAGTTATGGGCCAACGGGCCTTGGGAGGAAATTTTTCCCAAAAGTGGGTCTGTGGGCTTGGGGAAGAAATTTTTCCAAAAGGCGGACCTGCGGGCCCGGGGAAGAAATTTTTCCCAAGGGCGGACCAGTGGGCCCGGGGAAGAAAATTTTCTCAAGCCGCAAGGGACACGTGGCATTTTTAAGCCCACATGGGAAGGCGGGTCGTTGGAGGTAATTTGGATTTTAACTCTTTTTGTTTGAAAGGGAAAAAAGGTTCAAAAACCCCACGCCTCTGCTAACGCCTGCAGGGGACGCACGTGTCATGCCCAAAGTTTCCAAATGGGGAAGTGGACCATCGGGAAAACTTAGAAATATTATCATTTTTGGTTTAAAAGTGCAAAGGTTAGAAACAACCCACACCTCCATTGACACCTGAAGAAGCCATGTGTCAGAACCATAGTGACAGGTGGGGAAGCAGACCGACAAGGAGACTTAAGATTTTCACCCTTTTTCTAAAAGCTAAAGTTTGAAAGTGTGGTCTTGCGAACCCATGGAGGCATTTTCCCAAAAGTAAATTGGTGGGGTTGCGGGGCCATGGAGGAATTTGTGACTTTTTTCTTTTTACCAAAAAGTGCCCTAAGTAATTTTCGGGCCCGTGGGTCCGATTTACAAAAAAATCCCTATTTTTTAAAACTAAGTGAAGTAAAAACTTCAGAAGGCCATAACTTTCGACTAGAAGCTCGGATTTGGGAAAATGAGTACTTTTTGGAAAGGGCTCAAACTCCTCTTTGCATAGGAACCTTCAAAATTCATTTTTGACAACTTAGGTGGGTGATTTTTTAGTAAAATGTTCCTGCCATTAAAATGTGAATTAAACCTTCTCAACAACCAGACATGATTCGATCCGCCATTATTTCTTCTTTAACTTCTCAAATAGACATGGGGAGTTGCACTTGACCAAATTTGAACGGATTTTAGGGTTCAATTGTTAATGGTTGAGTTGTTTAAACAAAATTCTTTTCTCTTTTCTCTGCAAGGCATTTTTCTGCCTCTAGCTCGATTAATGAAGTTCTAAGTAAATTTCAAGGGTAACAAAAACTAATATGAAATGCGTTTTTGATCTTCCTTAGCTTGTAATTAATGTTTCAATTTGTCTTTCATTGTTGCAGGGTACTCTGTATGTTTTTCTGACAATAATTTCAATTTTATATTTTTTTATAATAAATCAAAAATAGAAATCATGCTTAAACTCAAATGGATCCACTTTTCGTGATCATCCTCTAAATATTTAAATTCATTAAAATATAATTTACAAAGTTTAAATTTACTTCAATCCATGCGTGAAAACCCAAAATATAGTTCTACTTTCAAAACATGCATTTCGAATGAAATAGAGAAATGTAATATTTCTTCATACGTATTTCTTTTTTAATTTTCAAACAGAGATTTCACAATATATTTCAAACACAGGTTTCAAATGAAAACCATACCATTTTTGGTAATTAAAACAACTTCTATTAAACTCCAATAATTCTTTTACAACTTCCTTTTTCATTCATCAAATACAACTTACGGAAGATACATCTTTCACATTCGAATGTAGATTCCATTTTCAAAAAAGAGCAACTTTCCACCAAAAATAATATTACAATGCCATCCACTTGAAGTGGGAAATTTTTTAACAAGGAAACCCCAAGGGGACTGCCAAATTTGTCTTCATCCTCATCTCCAGAGGCCACACTCTCCACCCAACCAATAATTCCAATGAAGAGGAGAAGTCGCCGTCCTCATTGGACCCCGAGCCCCAACCAAAAGTAATAAGAAATGTATTCCAACTCATGGCAACAAAAACACTTCAACAACACAAAAATAATTTTCACAAATAGAACACGGTCCAAAACATACTGCGAATTTGCAACCACCGAATAACAACAAACAATACTCAGGCTTCATCATGTACAAGCCAAAGGAGCAAGACCTATGGGGGAAGCTGCTTATACCTCCTAATGGGGAAATGGGTGTCCACCTTAAAATAAACCCACCAATATATATATATATATATATATATACACCCCTACAAGCCCTTATACCTCCCATTCTCTTATGCCTCCCCACACTCTTATGGCACCCCATAACGAGTAAAGAAATGTAAGCTATTTCTTTTACAAGGTGGAACCTAATCCCAAACTCCCTCCACAATAATACTTATACCTCCCCAGAACTATTATGCCTCCCCACAAGAGATCTCCATAGTCTTCTCCTACTCCATACCTAGGCAATCTACCCAACCAACCAACAATAAACCACCATATTCAAAGCATTCACATATGCATAAATAAAATAAGAATATTTTAAAGAGCCAAGCTCCTACCTCTCCATGGTAGAATTTTCTCCAAAAGTTCAACAACAAGATTTTTCCAATCCAAACAGTCCAAAATATCCAACAATCCACAAGAATTCCACAAAATCTCTAACTCTCTTCAAAATTACAAGAGCTCAAAACCAAAGAAGTAACCAAAAAAATGAAGTCACCAAATGAAGTAACCCCCAAAACAACAAAAGAATTCAAATAAATAGAAAAGGGAGAGAGGAGGATGAGGTGGCTCCATGTAGGATGCCACATCACTCATCCTCAACTCCACCTCACAAGTCAACTTTAAACTCCAAAGTACAATTAATAAGGTGGGTGAATAAATGAAATTTTACTTACACACACAATCTAAGTCCACACCCCAAGGACCAAAATTAATTTCATGCAAGAAGGTGCAATAAAAACTTACAATTTGTCTTCTCAAAATGCATAATAAGGGATAATTTTGACCCTCCAACCCATAGGTAGGGTTGGTGTAACAATTTAAGAGGTGTGGGACAAGTTTAACTTGTCCCACAAGCCTCCAAAATCAGCCCCTAAGGATAGATCCGAATTTCAAAGGAAGGGGAGTGTTTCACACTCCAAGTTACTTACACATATCTTACAACACATAAACCAAGAGCCATCAACTCTAATAAATACATTCTTTTGACCCATTTTAATTAATTAGCAACATGATTACTCACCAAACTTGACACCAATTAAATAAATAATAAAAGGAACTTACATCACTAAATAAACACATACAAAAATTTAAACAAAGGAATTAATTACAAGAAAACATATAACCCCTTGGTCATATTTAAAGGTGATCCCCCCATGGGATCCCTTAACAACAAACCAAATAAACACACAAACAAATACAAGTTTCCATGGTGACCCTTGTTGAATTCATCTAGAATTCCAATGTGGTTGGTCTTGAATCCCCCAATGTTTGTTGTGATGTGTTTACCTATAAAACAAAAATACCTCCTTCGGCCTTGTGCCCACATCAGAAAATCCAAAATAAATACAAAATATAACTTCCAAAATCATCTTTATATGAATCACAACATCATCTAGGCAAGTAACAATATCATTTACAATTTCATCAATAACCATATGATCACAAGATTTCAATTTTCTAGGTTTACTCAATATGAAAAAATATCACATGTACAAAAACATATATCTAACCATGCCAGCAGTGTATCAACATCAATATAAAATGTCTCTAATAATCCACATGCATCATATATGAATCAAAATCAACCATAGTCCATGATCTCTAATGTCTAACATCATACCAACTCAAAAGCTACAATAATGTCCATAAATATAGTCAATAGTGTCATAATCAATATCAAAAGGTGTCGAAGGGAAGTGGGCACTACACTATCATTAGACATAGGAGGGTTATAGCCACTAAATATAGTGTGTTAAACCAAAGGACTATCAGGAGACCTAGGAGGACTAGAGAGGTGAGAGATAGTGTGCACAATCAAGGTCATATCTATAGATATACTAGGAGCGGTGTCGAAACTATAGAAGGATAACTAGGAAAGCTAGAAGAGGGAGCCTCAAAGGGAACACCTTAGATTGTGAAAAACTACTGATTATGAATACATTTGACACATTGTTAAATGAAATATGGAATAGACCTAAGTGCACATATCCATAGGACACCTAAGTGTAATGCACCGAGAGATAAGAGAAGCAACAATCAAGAATGAATTTGGAGCATTAATAGAACCAATTGTAATAGGAAAAGTGATGTGTTGATATTAATAATTATAATTTGATGAGATATTATTTGTAGAAATTACAAGAGATTAAAGTAACACGAGAGACTAAATATTATCCTTGTTTTGAGGATCAACCTAGACACTGCAAATATGTACTTGATTAATAAATATGGGAATAGATAATTATCGGAAATAAACATGTTGTCTATATCAAAGTCATGAAAGTGATCATATGTGTAGAAGGGTAAGTGCACCAAGTTGGGGGACAATTAAGTGGACATCAAATCCTGAATTTTACATTAAAAATAACAAAACATCAAATTTAGTCCTCCACGAACTTGAACCATGCCAAAAGTAAAAATATGTTATAAAAATGGTACCATTGCGTAGGGGAGACTGTTAGCTTTGTATAAATACTGATTTTAAAGTGAATAGAATAGGATAAATATCATTTTATAATTTTTTACTAATAGTAGGTCTTTAAGACACTTTTTCCTGAATGTTTATGTCTAGGTTTAAGACTCGCAAATTTTGTTTCACTTATCGAATGTGATAAAACTTATACCATCCCAATTGTGGTGAAATTATATACATGTTCAAAAAAAAAATTGATTTCAATATTTTTGATGAAGTTATGGCGGAAAACGGAAAGTGCTCTGTTTTCTTTATGTTTTCATACCACTTTCACAGAAAAAATCATAAAAAATAAAATGTTACTCAAAAAAATAAAAAATAAAATCCATCCTAAGATAGATAGTGGCATATAACTTCTCACCACAGGAGAAAAATATATATCAATTTTTGGTCATCCAAATCGTGGGCAAACAGACTATAATTTTATAGGAGTTTTTAAAAAAATTACCAAGTCATTGAATTTTGAGTGTTTAATATAGCTAATCTTGTCTATTTTTTAAAAACATTAGTATTTTAGAAACAAGATTCTGGGTGCTACGATTCATATTAATATAAGTTTTTCTAATTTTGAGTGTATGTATTGCTAATAATCCCTACAAGTTGATATTATGTTGTTATTTACAATATGACGTCCACTTATGACCCCTTTTGTCCCCCAACTCGCTGCACTTACCCAGAAGTTGATGTGTTAATGACAAATCCAATCATTGCATCCAAAGGGTAGTCATAGGAAAAAATTGGTTGCACAACATGATAAGTAATGTGCACTTTTGAATTAGATTTTTCATTATTATGCTTAGGAAGTGGATCATTGAATATTTTCAATTTGGTGTCATTAGTGGTTGGATTAGAAGATTATGTGGAATCATCCCATTCAATGGAATTGGATTTATTAAGATCTTAAATGACATGATGAATTTTGATACACCTATCAATAAAACAACCAATACATCTATGATAATTGTAGTAAGAATCAACATCGAAATTCTCACTTTGAGGATTTCTTGTATCAACCTTAAATGGAAAAGGGCGAGACATGAGATTACACTCAAGAAATTATTTCAATTCAATGTGTGAAACACAAGGTAAGAAATAAACTATCACTATGCAGGTCGTAATTGTAGCTTAGTAGGTTGAGAAATAACATTAACAATGTCCTTAGAAGTATCCTTATCATCATTAATGGCTCCTTTGAATGTGTATTTACTTGGAAACTTGGCATAAATATATTTGGAGTACTATCAAGATACTTGAGTTTGTTCATATATAACAACTTAGCTTCATGATGTTTGAGTGTGCGACATAGGAGGTTAATTATAAAAATTGTTGAATATGGTCAATTCTTGCAAAGGAGTAAGCAAGCTTTACGGCTAGTTCGTAAGAGGTTCATTGGATCCTAGTTTAATTTTGGATAATTGTTCATATGATATCTTAGTACTGATATTCATAGAGAAATGAATAAGGAATGCATTGGCTAAAATGTAAAATATGTTACCTAATGGACATCATATAGCCATCTCATAGCATAGTAATGTAAGCTTCAAGGAAATAATTTAGCCAATATTGTAAGTTCATCAAAGATATTCAAGATATGCAATGTGAAAGGATCAAAGGTGCTCCTAAGGGTCACCATGGCCATTGAAGGTGGGAAGCTTGGGTGTGACAAAGTTAGGAGGAAGCGAGATAAGAGGAGATGGTGGGTGCAAAGGGATATGAAGGAGGAGTGAGGAATCTAGAGATGGAGAGGAATATGAAGTAGCTTGTTGTAATTGGTAGATTTGGGATTGTAAATCATGGTATAATGATGCTAGGTCGAAGTTCTGAAGAGGAGTTATATTGTGTGTGAGAAGTAATGAGAAGGGTAAAATGGTTTATAGGTGAACGCATAAAAATAGGGACAATAGATGTAGGTGGAAGATTGGTGGCTGAAGGAGGTGTAGGTGTCACAATAGGAATGGAAGTACCATTGGAGATTGGAGGGTTGAGCTGAGCTAATCATTTGGCCTCATCAAAGACAGTGAATAATAAGAGATCTATGTCTTGAGGGTGTTTAAAAAGATGAGCATTGAGTTCATGGATATCTACATCAATAAATGGGTCAGAAGTCTCATCCATGGAAGAAGATGAGAAGAATATTCAAGGAGAAGTGGGGTTCACCAAATTATTTAATCTAAATTGAATTAAATCCTATTTCAGAGAAACTATTGTAACAAATGATATTTAGGTGATAAATTACAGTAAACTCCAATAAATAAGCATGTAACAATGTATAACCCTAATTAAATGAGAAAGGAAGATGACTTAGCTGATTCATGCAATATGGGAATGATCAAGATTGTGTATATGTTGGAACAGTAGGGAAAAAATCATAATGGATCACGAGAGGCTTTTGGAACTCAAAATTATATAGGATAGAAGTGCCCATGGGAGGACGGGGAGCTCCCAAGCACTAGCGATGGATTTGGGCACTTGTGTTTACTTAGATGCTTAGTGTATGACTTTTTATAGATCGAAGGTCTTCACTCCAATATTTGATTTTTCATTTTGACATTTTTGTTATTGTTACGAATATTGCACATGTAATCTACAAAACAAATTTTGACCTACACATGTCCACAAACCACATCAAATATAATAAAAATATGCATAATGTGGATTCAACCGACTAGACAGGTCACTCGAAGAGTGAACTTACGAGGAGTGCTACACTACATCTCGAGACTCCATGAAGTTCTTTGTGTGTGTATATGATTTTTATGTTCCCTAGGTTTCCTTTGTGAGTTGCATGATGATAGTGGGCTAGATATAGATTATACCATGTATGCAGAATGTGTGTGATGGAATAGAATGAACAACCATCCTATGTTGTGTATGCATACCAATGCATCCCTTGTCCCTTGTAAGAGTGTACTAGATGCATGCTTAGTAATGCTCTTTTTCCTTTGTGCAAGCTTAGGTGATGATAGATAATGCTTATAATGCATCTCCCTTGATTTAGAAGAAGTAACTAAGTATATATATGATTCCCTTGTTTGGGTTTCACAATTTATAACCTGAAAGACCGACCCAAAGTGTAAAAAGTTGACCAAGAAGTGAAAAGGACCCAAAGAGTAAGAAGAAGATAAAGAAAGATAGGGATGCCCATAAGGGACAGGAGCATCAAGCCACTTCTATCCTAACTAGGCGCTAGTGTTCGAGGTCATAATGGATAAATCATTCGGGTGTTAGCAGAGTTGTAAGATTGTTAAGATTAGTAAAGTGTAAGAGATAAAGCAATCAAAATGCCAAAGGGAGTTTTCAACTACTAGTTTTCTTGCTTAGGAATCATGTATATATTAGTATGATTTAGGACCTAGAAATGTACCCAAGTGTATAGATTTGTTGTCTCTTTGTATGGACCCGTGTAAGATCACCACGTTTTTAAAACTTCACTATCTTAGAAGCCACATAGAAATACCTCCAAGGTATGGGACCTTGGCTTCTTGGGATAAATCTGCGAAAAATGCTAACTTCCTCCCCTATCTAATTTCTAATGTTAACTCTAACCTACATTAGTCTAAGAAATATGAAGTATAAGTGGATGAAATAAAGTATGAAATAAAAGAAATCGGTGATACACTAGGAAATAAGGGATCAATCTCCTTGAGATAATGACAAGAGGAAAATGAAGTGCAAAAAAGGAAGAAAAGAGCCACAATTAACCTTGCATTTAAATTAGACTCTTAGTCCTTGCAATAGTAACACAAGAAGATAGCACTTTGCAAACATAACTTGCACACAACATGAAATGGAAAAAAAGAGACAAGATGACAAGAATATAAGATAAAGAGTAGAAAAGAGCCACAATGAACAACTTATTAATGCCTAAAATTATGCGTAGTCTATTAAAGCCAATAAGAAGGTAGTGATCATTATGCCAACTCAAATCATAGGTCTACAATTAAGAATGTTTGGGATCCAAAATGGGAAAAATAACCTCACATTCGGGAGAGGTTTTTTTACAAAAAAATTGAGGTGCTAGCATAGAAAAGAATTAAGAGAGAGGAGAGACAAGGAGAAAAGGAGAAAATGATCATGAAGATGTTGAAGAATATTTTTCCCGACACTTATCTCTTCCACTTAGATTTTAAAGGTTCACAAAGTTTTCCAATAGGAATGATCCACCACAAACCACTCCTTAGCATATTCCAAGGTATATTCAACGTTGTCATGATGATACCAAGCCATAAATGCACAAATTGAGAGATATTTTACCATAAACCCGGTCAAAACCCTTATGGAAAGCCAACTTATTTGATTTGATGCCTTTACTTAGTAAAACGAGAAGATTTTATTTTTCAAGATTATCCCTTAGAAGAACATCAACATTTTTCCAAGAAATTGGGAATGACAAAGAATTAGGTTGTTTGTTTCTCAACATCCTACGATTTCACCTTTTAGACCACTATCATCATGTCATATTTTGTTTAAATACTTGTTCAAGTTTGTTAACTTCATATTGGCGTGTCTATAAGATATATTTAGGTCGAAGGCATCATTTGGAAAAGATTAGAGTGACCCAAAAGCATTGATAAATGATATGGGTAGCATTAAATTGAGAAACATGTGATGGAACCTCCTCAAACTTCTTCCGTGGAATTCTTCTTGATACTTCAACCATCTTCTCTAAAAGAAATCTCAAATTACAGTTCTTTTCAAGACCTTTGTATTGATGCCAAGTGTAGTCCAAATGGATCCTTGAGTCAAAAGATACAAGAAAAACCGGACTCTAGTTCGTGCTATGAGATTAAATATCAACTAAAATAAGACATCAATTTTAAGCTCATGAAAAGTGCCACTATAACTAGTTTGGACAAGCTTTGCCACATGTAATCTAGTGTCATGTGTTGACTTCTCTAAATCTTGAAGTACCATGCAGTGGGTCCTACCTACAAACAACAGTTGATCTTATATATTAAATAAATTGGTATAAATTGATAAACACAACACAAATTAATAAACTTAAAATAAATAAATAAACTAAAAATGATACACGGACATAATTAAACATGGGCAATGGGCATAAAATTTATTGGATTTTCCTTATTTAATTTGCAGGTGCATATTGAAAAGGTATACAACGGCTCAAATATTTGTGTTTATCTGAAAAATCGATTCATGGGGTGGTCCCCACGTCAATATTCACAACAAATTGATTAATTATTTGATTGAAGCTACACTAAAATCTCTTTCCTACCGTTAATGTCATTCAAAGCCCTAATCCAAAACTCCTTAATTCCAATCTTCATTTTGTATTCACGCATCGCTTTCAGTCGCAAAGATTGTCCTTCTGCGGAGATCTGAAAGGTGAGTTTTCATTTTTACACAGTAAATTAATGATTGATTTTGTCTGAGACTAGTATTTTTAACAGGTTGAGCTCATGCTTTATCTCCTCCACTCATTAATGAACATTTTTGTAAAACTTTATACTGAATTTTAGCTTTAGGTTTTGACATTTTCAGCCAAGATTCGACAATTGACGGAAATCGCAAGAATATTTACACTTCTGAATTTAATTAGAATGGAAAATCCTGATTGCAACCAAGGATATTCAACCAGATCTTTCTTTTCGTCGCAAGGAGCCAGTGGAGTCGAGGAACGGCTTGAAATTGCGGGTATGTGTATCTCATTGCAGCGAAAACCCTCTTTTGTTAACTTTGCAGCTTCAATAAAATAAAATAAAACTGTGATTTCTGCAAAATCTCAGATTCCCGAAGAAAATCGTTAAGCGGAGATGCAGCGCACCAATGAATAAGCGAAAGGCCGTCAAGAATTTTGAGAATGCAATGGAAAGCATGCCAGAGTTAGTCAGTGAATCAGAATATGAGGGCTTTTGCCGTGGTCAGAAACGGATTGTAATTGTCTGATTAAACGGCCAAGGCTCTGTGCATCTGCCAAAATCTCCATTACAGAAGATACTTGTGTGCCAATTTTGTTCAAGAAAGGCATTCTCAAGTCTTCAAACCCTGGTAAAATCGGCGGCCGATCCTTTTCCTCTCGTTTTGATGCAGCGAAGCCGTTGTCCCCTGTAAAGGAGTCGGAGAATAATGATACTGATGCCGTTGATTTTGAAGTAGCAGCGATTCTTCTGGATTTGGCATCTTCAGATCAGCCAAACACAATTAATGCAAGCCATGAAATCATACCAGAAACACCGCAGAAGCTGTTAGCGTTAACTGGGATAAAGAAGAAATCAAATTGTCTCTCAGATGCTTTTTCATTGTCGAGTTCCAAATGCTGGCCTGAATAAGAGTTCAATCCTCTCTGCTATTTGCAACACATCTTTTCACCTAGTCAGATTTCTGACCCGCATGAGAAAAATACATGTATGAATTTGCCATGCTTATAAATAATAAAATTTAGAATTCGTCATGCTTATAATTAATAAAATTTAGGGTAAATTGTGCATAAATATGTGTTGAGGACGTGTAAAAGCATGTGAATTCAGCTATTTATATGGCAGGATGTCAAATTATTGCGAAAAACGAACAGAATGACTGAATTTAGGGTAAGATAAGAGTTTTAGCGGTCTGTTAGATCAAGAACAAGTTTCTTGAAAAAACTGTGTAGTAAACTTGTGATCAAGATTTTAGAATTTTCTACATCTGGATAGAGCGTGAACCGAAACTGATAAAATTTTCTGCTAAACAGTTTTCCCGAAAGCTTGATTTTGAGAAATGAGTGTACCTTGTGCTATTAATATTGCAAAGCATATAGTTTTTCACAGACACAAACTCAATGATTCAATTTCACGAGTCTTGTACGACACTAATTGTGATTACTGGACTTAGTGAAAAGTTTCCAAGGAATACCTGTAAAATATGGTTTTGTAAAAAATTGCGGAAATTTAACAATGTCTGTAGATATTATCAAACTGAAGAGATTTCCGAATTTTTCCTTAATTTGATAGAATGTTTAAACTGATGAATTTGCAGGATTTGGCACTCAGACAACTTTACCAGAGATGGTGTGTCAGAAGTTAGCGAAAAGGAAGTCTTTGAATTTGTTAAACCCTGTGCCACTCCGAACTGTTGTTAATGCTAATTATGCTGCTATTTTGGCGGGTGACCGAAATCCGATGTAATTATTTCTGTAAGCCAATTTATTAAACATTTGTATACAGGCACATACAAGTTATCTCTGTGAATTTTTTCACACAAAAAATATTTAAGAGCATTGTATTTGTGGAGGAAGGTGAATAAATTATAATGCAGAAGAATGTAACATTTGAAGGGTAATACAGCTTAATCTTAAGCAGCTACAGTATCTTTGTATGATTTTCAAGGAAATAAAAGATTTTGTGTTTCTATATGTTTCCTACCATCTTTGTTTGCTTGAAGATTATGCATCGTAACAAATATTTATTTTGGTTCTTTTATGATTGGAGACACAGCCTGCTGAAATGTGGTAATTCCACAATAATAGAATCTTTAATTAATTAGAAACCCAAAGAAACACCTACGACAATAGCAACCACAAATACAACATTTACTGTACTTGCATATTTTTATTTCCAAAATTATATGTTTCTTTTAACAAACCCAGAATAGATTGCTAATCATAAGGGGGGGAAGGGGAATGCCGGCAAGGCTCTGAATCATCTTGGGCAAACTGTGGAAAGGACCCAGCAGCAGTTTTAGCGGAAAAGTTGTGTGTGTTACGCTGAAAGAACAAACAATAATGGCAGCAAACTTGTACAAACACCTCAGCTGCACTAGTGGAGACATTATATAAATAATTAAACAAGGACATGCTCATGCCCACCTGCCATATTATGTGCTTTCCTCATCCTCTTTTCAATGCATTTAAATTATTTGTTCAAGATTTGTGCTAATCACACAAGGTAGAGGCATATGATTTGAAAAAGCCAAATTCAAAAAATCATATGTTATAGCTGCACATCTCTATCTCTTTTTCTTGTATTTATAAGACTTTGGGATGTGGTTCAGACAAGAACTTCAAACCCAGATGTTAATTTTTCAAACTCGATATTGTTTTATAAGAAAGTGTAATATGTGATTTGTGTATCTATAAGGCACAAGTCTTTAAGCTATTGTTTTCCTGCATTGAATAGTTAAGAACAGATAAAGGCATCTTGGTTATGAAGGTGAAAGATTATTTTTCTAGATAATGAATCGTATTTCTTATTTGCATGATTATGTTTTTATTCAACAATTTTTTTCAATTTTATTATGATTCGTAGAGGTCAAACGGAGTAAGATTTTTTACACGCATTCTATATAGCAAAGGTAATGATACGTAAAGAGTCGAACTAATGCATTTAAAATAAAAATGAAGCATGTTTTAAATTATTTTGTTACAATGGTTTTTACACATTCAATAGAGTTCTAGGTCTAAGTTATATCCTTCCCAATCTCCTCTACAATGCTTTAACAAATTTCCAAATAAGAAACACATAACCACAAATGAAAAACATCGAAAAATGCCTATAACGGTGTTTCCTAGTGTGCTTGCACGGGAAAAATATTTTCCTTCCTTTTTTAATATGTTTAAACCATCGCACTGCAGATGACATGTGCTAATTATCATCCGAGAGGAGAAAGTAACATGACCAACATAACTCTCTACCAACCATCGCTAATAGGATAAACCATTGTTCATCTAATGGATTCCCTTGCCATGAGATAACAACCACTACATTCCAACACACTTCACTTGCAAAGACCTCTCGGAAAATTTGTTCGGGCGGGCACATCCGGGCAAACCCGTTGTTCATGTAATCATTGTAAATCTGATGAGCCTTCTCTACTTTGTTGTCCACAGTCAACCCATCAATCAGTGGCTCTATATGTGAGCTGATCTGGAACGACACCTTCCTGCAACATTTGTTTAAAATTTTAAATAGCCTCTTGGTGATGAGAATATTATAGGTTTGAGTATTCGGATAACAACCGTCTCTAAACACTTTATCCCAAATCCTTCTAGCCTTGATGCACAAACAGATTAGCTTTACAAAAAGCATCCATCAAAGTATTATAGCTTTCAACATCAAGATATAATTCATTTTTCCTCGTTTTCAAAGCCTTGTAGGCTTCCCTTACTATCCCACTCTTATATAACGAAAACACTGTGAAATTGTACTAAGTGGGTATGTCTTTGATTAATACCTTTGGGTATGGTTTTCAATGAAGAATTGTTGGGAGAATTAAACCTCTTTTGAACTAGTATAGAAACCCCTTCCTCCACCTCCATGCATCCAAAAAGATGAATTTGAAATTCCTAAAATCCCTCCTCAAGACCCCCACTTAAAAATACATTATATAATAATAAAGAGGGACTCGCTAAAATATTGAGGAGAAATTACCACAAACTTGTGACTCATAACGTCCATGGAATATCTGGCAGCTGCTCGTTGGAATCCTCTGGGAGAATCTCAAATTCAAGCTCATGTTAGGCTATATAATTAGCCAAACCGTCATACTTCAACTTAAAATATTAATGTATTAATATATGACATTCGGAAATTGTTAAATTAGGACTTTCCTCTATCTAATTAAGTATATTCCGTCATTTTTGTCTATGTCGTTTCTGGTCAAATTTCTCAAAGATATATTCAAATGTATTATGTAAACAACTAATCAATATCGTAATTCTTAATGACCAGTATATTCTGTGAAACGAAAAGTTGGGGTATATAAGTTTCCCTAAAAGTAGATGTGAACTTAGATTGCCTTCCTGTAAATACTTACAACTCGATTATGTTTTAGATTTGTTTGCCGGGATTTTACAGTGGAATTTTTTTGCTGTATAACACCCACTGACTGAGTCCGTAAAGAAGACCCTCCGTCATTTCAAATACTCAACGTCTTCTGATTTTTTTATCGACTTATCATATAATACGGCTCTCTAAAGTTTATTATTTTTATCGAAGGGTCTTTGGTCTATTGGTGATATTTTCAGGATTTCAATGATCCCACAAGGGATCAAGTCTTGTTAAGTGCAAGGCCTGGAGATATCTGACACAGAAATTCAAAACGGTTGAGTCCAGGATCCTGCCGGGTGACTTTGATGGTGTGGATACAACCCCTTACTCATAGCTGCTTAGGCCGAAGGTAATCACTAGTTTAGTTGTACGCTTACTCCTAATTGTAAATCTGCTATGTACTTTCTCCTAAGTATGGCAAGAGATGTCGACAATCTATGTAATCTAGTGCCCAATGAGTACGCACTACTCATAAAAACAAGGACTTTGTGAGCTTCCTACGAGGAGGCCCCACATACACCAATGTTTGATTTTACAATTTTAATCATTTTAGATGTGAAAATACAACCACTTTTCAAATATGACCTTCGTGATTGACATGTGAAAATATAATTTAAATGTTAAAATAACATCTATATTCAAAATTTAATCATCATATATTTATAGTTTTTGAAAGTTTATTTTACTAAATTTATAATAATTAAGAAAATTACTAAATTAAATGTTACACTACATATTATGAAATTTTGAGAGTTATAATAATTATTAGAATATAGATAATAAAAATACTTAATATCTTATTAATAAAATTTTAACATCTTGATATCTCATTGATAAAATAGAAATGTCTATTAGTTTTTATTTTTATTAGTTTATTTGATTTGATTTTCTTTGATTTTTAAATTTGTTTGATTTTTTACAAATATAAATTAAGCTAACATTGGATTTGAGATTTTGCAAAGAAGGTGAAACTTGAAGGTTGGATTAGGATGTTTGAAGGTTGAAAGTTGGAATACTTTTTTTTATGTAATTGTAAGCTTTAATTATTGTATAATTGGTTTTGAAACAAAAAAATATCTCAAAGAAAGTATGAAATTGATCAGTGTAGTATTCTTATTTTTGGTTTATAATTGTACAATAAAATTTTGAATATTTATATAGATTAATTTAGTAAAATCATTTAGATTCAATCAATTAAAGAATCTCACATAGATTTATAATTATAACACAATTCAAAAATACAAGAATTGAAATCTACAAAATAAAAAAAGATTATAAAAAGGTTTATGTATAAGAAATTTTTAAAATTAATACCACAAATGTTTGCAACATGGAATTGTTTACTATCAATTAATTACCCATTTCTATGTTTGTGATGTTTTTTTGACATTTTTAGGTTAACAATAGAATGGGTAATCATTGTTCATGAAGATGTTAGGATTGATCTCTATTTACCTATGAATCATCAAGTGAGAGGAAAATATTTATAAAACAAATTATTTACTTTCAATCTCTTAAATTTAGAATTTATATTAATTTATATATATATAGTTAATATACATTTTTCGACATACATATGAAATTTTGAACATTAAATGAAATTCACATAATTTTTGGGATGTCACCTAATTTTATTGTGACATGTAACCTTGAATGTCAAAATCCAATGATGTACACCACTTGAACCATGATTTTATTAATATGCAATCATAATCGGTTTACCTTTACTGCAGTTTATCTTAAGAATCTTTGAGACATTCTTTCTTCAAATGACAATTGACGGGGCTATGGGACTAGAGGGGGTAACAACTACAATGTGTTAATTGTCTTAGCTACAATATAATAAGGTAGGTGTTAATGTGTCGAGAATTTAATATAATGAGCTAGGTGCTATGAAATAGCAATTGTGCCCCAAGGTGCAATGCATATGCCTATAGGAAAACCACATCGAATTGTGAATACAAGTTGTAGGAGACGCGAGGAAGAAGATAACTTAAAACTATGCAATCAAAAGGAAGTTTTATGAATATTAATCAAACGTCATTTACGTTTGTGCCTAACCTAGAAATTTTAGTGAGCTTGCGAGTATATATATTGCTTAGTTGAAAATTGCCATGTTACATTGTGATTTGCATAATTTGCAATTACTATGTGTCAGTGTGGTGGTTTTAAGGACTGTCTTTATTGTGTTTGAGAGCGATGATGACAAGATAGATCACAATCACCATGAGTCAATTCAACTAAAATTTAAAACCATATATCAAATAATGGATATCTTCAGACTGATTCACATTTAATGCAATTTCAATTTAAAACCATATATCTATACGAATATCTTTTCGTCGATGAATTGGCTATTTGGTGTTGGGAGATTACATATTGGAAGTGACATATGATACTTGAATAAATTTAATAAATAAAATTTAAAAAAGAGGTTATTAAGTAATGTGAGGTTATTATTGCAAGTCTTCAAGGATTTACTAAAATGTACATGTGAATCTAATTCGTAATCTGAGTCCAACTTAACTTTAAAATTTTATATATTATAGTTTATAAATCAATGCAAGTTTATTTATAAATATGTAAGATTTAAAAAAAAAAAATAGAAACCATGATGTGCTTAATATTTGCATACAAATTCTAAAAAGTCTAAATGCATAAATATACACTTGACTTTGATGAGTAAGTATTTACGGGGTCATTACATTTCCCATTTAGTTCATCTAGTGCAGTTGAAAGATAATTTAAAACCATAATGACATGGTCTGCAAAAATGTCAAACCGTCCATAATTTTTAGGTTGACGAGCTAGGGTGGACGTCAAATCTCATCCCTTTAGCTACTGAACTATCATAACATGATTTATGGGATAATTTGGAAAAGCATGTGGAATGTAATGGAATTCAATGTTATAAATCATAGACCTATGCATTTCACTCACATTTCTTAAAGTAGTAATCATGAAAGAAAGAAAGTGAAACTATTAATGTCCACAAATAAGTACATGGGCTAACTATAGGATTGTATATATATGTCTCCAATGAATTAAAATAGATTGAATTTTTTTCACCTATACTAAACAATGCAATGGATATGCCAATAGGGAAAGGAAAGATTAGAGTAAGAGGGGGTAGTATAGGTGAATTGAAGGAAAAGGGGTGGAAAGTGTAGTAAAAAAATCACACACTTACTATTACATTTATACTACCAAGTATGTTATTTAATATATGGATGTCACATAAGAAACGTATTCACTAATGGCTCATCACCTAGTTCTTTACGTCACTTAGTTAGTTTGCCCGCATAGTTATGGTCATCTTTCAACAAGTATTAAGTGTCGTAATTACGTCATTTATCATCTCTAGTCCCTGATCGGGGTGGTTAGGGTTATATTGGGGTGCCCATGGGCACCTTAGTCCTTGATTTTAGGCGCCCGGTTTCTGTGATGTTTGCATTTAATTTCTTTGTTCAAGGTCGGTCTATAGTTTGAAAAAGATCAAATTTGAAAATCATGTTAATAGTTGCACGTCTCTATCTCTTTTCTTGTATTTATAAAATTTTGGGATCTAGTTCAAGCAAGAACTTCAAAGCCGAGATGTTAATATTTCAAGCTCTATATTGACAATCCATTATAGGAAAGTGTAATACGTGATTTGTGCATCTATAAAGCACAAGTCTTCACGCTATTGTTTTTCGTGCATTGAATAGTTAAGAATGGATGAAGGAATCTTGGCTATGTTGGTGAAAGATTATTTTTCGGATAATGAATCACATTTCTTATTGGCATGATTAGATTTTTATTCAACAATTTTTTTTTCTCTCTAATTTTGATTTAGAAAGGTCAAATGGTGTAAGATTTTTACACACATTCTATATAGTAAAGATAATGATACATAGTCAATCAAGTAATGCATTTAAAATATAAATGAAACATGCTTTAAATTATTTGCTTGTAGTGGTTTTTACACATTCAATAGAGTTCTAGGGCTAAGTTATATCCTTCCACATCTCCTCCACAAAGCTTTAACAAAATTCCAGCCAGAAGAAACACATAACCACAAATTAAAAACACTAGAAAAATACCTCTAATGGTGTTTCCTAGTGTGCTTGCAAAGGACAAATATTTTCCTTCCTTTTTGATCTCGGAGGATTTTTCACTATGTAGATCTTTGCTAAAATTCCCTAGTCCTAGACCATGTGAAGGGATTCTCGAGACCTTTTCGACAAAAGATATTCGAACTTCAAAATCGAGCTTGTATGCAAATTCTATCGCCGGTCAAAGTTAAGGTCGTAAATGGGTCAACCATGGTCAACTGGTCAACAAGTGGACCAATGGCAAGGTGACATGTGGCAGTTGGCGACAAGGAAAAATTTATGGTCTTGTAATATTTTAAAATAATTTCCATGGTATAGATCTCATCGTAAGCTTTCCGACGCATTTTGAATGGACCAAATCTAAGTTTGTATGCAAAAGATATGCATAGTCAAAGTTGTGGTCAAATGATGACATGACACACTCTGACATGGACAAATGACATATTATGGGTGTGACACTTGGTAGGTTTGTAGTGGATTTGGATTTAAAATAATAAAAATAATCTATTTAATCCATTTCATGTGAATAAGCCTAAATCCCATGGGATAAGGAGGATTTTGTGGCCAAAAAGCTATTTAAAGGCTTATCATATCCCTTTCCCACCAAATGTGGGGTCAATGGCTAAATTGGGCGCCTAAACCTATGGAAGGGGGATTTGAACCCTTGACCTGTGCCAAAATACTTATCATCTTTACCAACCCGCCACTTTTTAGCAAGTGATAAAACATGAGATCACTTCTATTTAAAGGGACCTTTTGGTAGGTTTGTAGGGGACAGTGAAGGACCAGTTTGCAGAGATCACCATTTTTGAGGCACTTACAATCCAAATTTTGCAATGGTGTAAAAAAAAAAGTTGTTCACATTTCAATAGATTTCTAGAAATGTAAATTTTGTTATTGGAAGTGCTGTATATTTTCTGTGTAGGCGTTTTTCCATTGCAATTTCACAGATCAGGCATGAGGAGCAGTAAAGATCTACATTTTCCAACCACTTCCGGTTCGAATCAGGCCATGGAGTAAAAAGGGAAGTTTTTCATAATTTCCTCTAGTTTCCAGAAATGTAAACCTATTTTATGTAGGTATTGTACATTTAAATTTGTAGATGTTTTTCTGAACGTAATTTCACAGGAAACTATCAGTGAAAATACTGTAGGGGCCACGGATGGACTTGGGAATGTTTTTGGTAAATTACAGAGTTCCAAGAGGTCTGAATCAGCTCATTTGCAGGTATAAAGGTCTGTTAAGTCAATAGTGAAGGGATATTGTACTTCATTGGGCAATAATAGATCGATTCACTTTCGTGAATCTGGAGACGTAGCCTTCGGGTGAACTCCATTATCAAGTTCTTGTGTTGTGGATTTGATTTCAGTTTTTAGAATATTTTGATCAAATAAAAACATTCAAGTTAGTTTATTTTATTAATTATTAAAGCAAGCACAAAATTAGAGTAAATGGTGTAACGCCGCAAAAGACAACCGATTCTACGACGATGACGACGCCACGCCACAACCAAGTAACCCGAAAATGCAACAATTTTTTTATTATTATTATTATTTAACTTCGTTTAAATATATATATATATATATATATATATATTTAAAATCTCAAAATGGGATATATATATATATATATATATACATATACCACTAAGTTCATGTGTTTATAAACCAAAAGACAATATTTTAACTTAATCATATTCCACTTTGTAAATAAATGAGAACTATACTTGAGTTGTTTTCACACGGCTCGAGGAGTTTAATTAATATGTGTACGCCAATCAAAGTTATGTAGAGGTCAATCCAATCCTAGCGGCTGTTCGAATAAACTCGGTGAGCTTTATTGGAGACCAAGCTACTCCACACCACTCGGCGAGTTATTATTTGCATTGGGCGAGTTTGCATTATGTGGGCGTGCTAAATACTTCCTCGGTGAGCTCTTCACATAGCTTGGCGACCTATGTTCTATATTGTTTAGCCGAGCCACTTACCAATTTATTCAAATCGTCAATTGCATATAGCAATGATACGTGGCTAACCAACGTTACATTTGTCTCGGCCAAAGAGCTTGGCCCAAACCATTGGAAAAACATACCAATCTCTACGCACATAGATCACAAACAACTCAACACTCGGAAGAGGGAAATACGTGGCTGAAAGCCACTACGTGGGAAACATTCAAAATAAAGGCTAGAAAGTCATGGTAGGGAGTGGGTGGCTTTAATAGCCACCTGCCAACGCATTATGCCTCCTCTCCTTGCGTGTAAGCAACCCAACCTAGTCGCCTCCTTCTTTTAATCACTTAGATCATGCAAATCAATATCATCATCACATGAGACAGCCCGCCATTTTTTTTGTCACTGCCGGCGCGCGAGTAGGAGTGTGGAGAATGATAGATGCGGATACTGAGCCGGTAGCAAGAGTAAATGCTGGTCCATTCACCGTGCCGCGTGGAAAAAGGTGAGGTGGATTACAAACAAGATACAGGCGACTGGTTGATTTCTTTACTGGACGTGAGGAGACTAGGTAGGTTGCAAACGAAGCCCCAAGTCAGAGGAGAGGCTCATTGATCCATTTGTGTTGTTATCTGCTCAGTATTGAATGCATCTTCAAATTTAGAATTCTCCTTTGAGTAATTTTATCAAAATCGATGGAGGGACAATGAGAGGCTTTTGAAAACAGTGGTCTATCCAACTAAGTTTCAATCTGTTCAAAACGGGCACATCCTAAGAAAAACAGGATTACCTTCAAGGTAAATAAACATGTATCAAGTCGATTAAGGGACAGATTGCAGAGCTAGGTCCCTTTGGCAGTTAACTATTGTTTCCCAGTTAATGTCTGCTGCAAGACAACCAAGCTGCCGCGGGTAAGAGTTTAGTGGCACTTCCAACCGACAGGCTATCCAACGATGTTGTTAGTGGTTCAAGATCGAATACTGACTCAAATCGGGTTCTACCTTCAAGGTATTTTTATCAAATCGATTGAAGGACAAAGTGAGAGTGGTAAGGAGCGGCCTGAGACGGTAAATTTCCACGATTTTCTACTGGAAACATGCACAGTTAACGGTGTAGGGATAATCTCACATAGGTGGATCCGTTTCATACCAGAATATTCATGAAACCCAATTTGTTTTGCAAATATAGGAGCCTTTCGAGTATAATAAGTTACGGTGTTACAACATGATAATTATACTGAGAGACCAATTCTTATTTTAATTGTTATTTATTACATGAACGTGAGATTTTATAAGTATTTTAGCTTATTTTCCTTTACAATTCTAAGGACGCCTTCTACGTAGGTTTGATTATATGTTTACTATTGTTTTTCTAGCTGCAATTTGTATTAGTATACTTAGTTAACACAATGGATATTAATGGTATATTGTTATGTTTAGAATCCAAAATAGTAAGTCCATTAGTTGTAATATTACATAGATATGGTCTATATTGAAAATATTAATTTCCTTATTATGTATTAAGGAACATTGGGTTTTAAACTTAATAAGCTTATAGTCTTTGCATTAGAATTTCCTTCTACACAATTCAATGGTCATAGCATGGGATTTCAAAAAAGATTCGATTTCATTTCCTTTATTGATTGGCAATGGATTTTACAATGAATTCATAAATGAATAGCAACATAAAGGAGCTAGAGCATAAATTTCTTTATTGGCGTATTTAAAACTATTGAAACTTAAGTCCTTTTATCAACAAAACAAGAATAGATAATGTACTATTTTTCCAACCTTTCCAATACATCACTTTCAAGTAACAAAACAAAAATTTAATATATTTTCTTTTGTAATTTCTTTCCAACATTCCACAAAAGATTTCAACAACATTTCCAATAAGTTTTAGAGTAATAATTTCTAACATTTCAATACAACTTCCTTCAAAATCATGTTGCAACATTTCCTACTTCATGTGGAAACAAATTTACAATAATGGAAGCTAGAGAAAACAAAGCAATATTACATTTTTCCTCCACTCAAGGTGGGTAAATACATGGTGTTTTTACATTGTCAACAACAAGGTTCCTATGCTCCAAATATCAACAAGGTGGCTCCTCCATAGTTTGCTTGATTCACAACAAAATAAGGGGAGAGGCAACGCTCTCCTCCCAACCAAATACCCAATGGAGAAGAGAAGCCATCCTCTCCATTGGCCCCCAAGCCCCAACCACATCACAATGGGAGAGAATCCAACTCATGGCAACTACAAGCTTCCACATAACTAAACATAACATTTCACATGCATTCCATATTCCTTCAAAACAAGAGAATCAACAATCACAACAAGAGGGAAAACAATCACAACAACAAGTCACAAGGCTTACCAAGAAAGCCACAAGAGTAAGACATATGGGGATGCCACTTATGCCTCCCAATGGGAATGGGTGCCACCTAAAAGCCTCCAATGCAAAACACAATACCCCTAACAAATCTTATGCCTCCCTCAAGTACCCCTTATCCCTCCATTTACTCTTATGCCTCCCTCAACTCTTATGGCTCCCTCAAAGTAAAACAAGAAGAAAATGCAAGCATTTCTCTTACAAGGTGGGCACCCAACCCAAAATCCCCTCCTCAAGAACATGATCTCTTATGCCTCCTCAATAAAACTCCCCATAGTCTCCTCCCACTCCCAACTTAGGCATTCTACCCATTCCCAACAAGCATATCAAACAACAACATTCAACACAACATAAATATACATTCATTCAACAAAAGGAACAAAATGCAAACAAAGGTGAAGCTCCTACCTTTCCATGGTAGAGCTTGCTCCAAGTATGAAGTCTCAAATCCCTCCAAAGATCAAGCAAGCATCCACAAGCTCCAACAAAGTTCTCACAAGTATCCCCAAACTCCAAAATTCACAAGCTCCTTCCAAATCCTCTCCTCTCCAAAACACACAAGACTAAAAATGAAACTTCTAACCCCCAAAACAAACAAGAGGATCAACTAAATAGAGAAAAGAGAGGGAGGGATGATGTGGCTCCAAGTAGGATGCCACCTCCTTTTCCCTCCACTCCACGTCATTTGGTCAACATCAAATTCCAATGCACCATTAATAAGTGGTTGAAAGAAAGGCAAGCACCTTACACACTCAATCTAAGCCCACTCCCTCAAAGGACAAAAATTAAATTTTGAAAGAAAGTGCAATTAATATTTTTACCCTTTTATCCCCCAAAACACCTAAAAGACCCTAAATTTGGCCTTCCAACCCATAGGTAGGGTTGGCATGGGGTTTTAAGAGGTGTGGGACAAGTTTGACTTGTCCCACAAGCTTTGAAATTTGGCCTGCAAGGAAAAATTCGAGTTTCCCATGTGGGGTAGAGTGTGCTACACTCAAACGCAAACACACATCAATCCACACAAAATCCCAAGTAAATCAAATCCTAATAAATGAACTCTCTTAGGTCACATCTTTTAATTAGTTTAGGACAATTTCAAATTAACTTAATTAACCCACTACAACCCATGGCTAACAAAGGGGTAAACTCCAATCTAAAGAATATGAATAATAACACAAATAAAATTTCACTTACTAAGAGCAACACATACTAACATAATAAAAAAAGGAAAAATTAAAACAAAACAACACATGATCCCTAGGTCACAATTTTCCCTTTACCAGATAATTCTAACACACACACAATTACTTGTTGCCATGGTGACCTTAGCTGGATTCTTCTCGAATTCCGATGTGGTTGGTCTCCACTCCCTAGTATTGTTGTGAATATAATATACCTGCAGAGCAGAAAATACCTCCTTCGGCCTGTTGGCCGCATTAAAACATTCATGCCAAATATACAATATAATCTAAAATAAACAACACCTGATTTACTATCATCTATGCAAGTACGATATCACTAACACCTCCTAGCACATTTCTATTTCACATATCATTTATATCAAAACGATCATCACATTAGTCCAATTATCAAGTTCTACTCAAAATGATTAAACATATCACATGTCATAGTTAAAGATAAATAAACCTTTCAAAAGTATACAAATACCGTCATCGATGTCCACCAAGTAAGCCATATGCATCATATAAAGATCAAAACAATAACGGTCCAATGTACGTGATATCTACTAACATGCTAAGTCAAGAAGCCATAATAAATCCATAGTGAAGTAATCGGTCTCGAAAACAACAAAACAAAATGAGGTCGAAGGAAGTGGGCACTACAAATGGATTGAATGGAAATTTAAAGTATCCATAACCCACAACAAGATCGAATACACTTATCAACTTGGATTCAAATTTCGGTTTGAGTGTATGATTTGAAATCAATTGTAAATTTTAAAATGGATTTGTAATAGACTAAGTACATTCACTTAAGTTGAAAAAATTAAGGATAATTGATATATTCGAAATAATTTAAGGATTTGGGTTTCAAGAACTCCCAAAATTGGCTTAAACTCTTAATCAGTTGTCAAATTTTTAAAACTGAGAATTTTCTAAGTACTGAAAAAAATTAAATACCATTTTCAGATCACCTTTTTAATATGTACAAACCATTGGACTAGATGACATGTGCTAATTATCATATGAGAGGAGAAAGTAAAAGACGACCATAACTCTCTACCAACCATCGCTAATAGGGATCAACCATTGTTCATCTAATGGATTCCCTTGCCATGAGATAATAGCTACTACATTCTAATGCACTTCACTTGCAAAAACCTTTGGAAAATTTGTTAGGGGCGGGTACATCATGGTAAAATCCATTGTTCATGTAATCATTGTAAATCTGATGAGCCTTATCTACTTTTTTGTCCCCAGTCAACCCATCAATCAAGGCTCTATATGTGAGTTGATCTCGAACGACACCTTCCTGCAACATTTGTTTAAAATTTTAAATAGCCTCTTGGCCTCCTCAATCTTCCCAACCTTTTAAAACTTGGCGATGAGAATATTATAGGTTTGAGTATTTGGATAGCAACCGTCTCTAAACACTTTATCACAAAACATTATAGCCAAATGTACAGATCAACTTTACAAAAGCATCCATTAGAGTATTATAGCTTTCAACATCAAGATATAGTTCATTTTTCCTCATTTTGAAAGCCTTTGTAAGCTTCCCTTACTATCACACTCTTACATAGTGAAAACACTATGAAATTGTAAGTGGGTATGTCTATGATTAATCCTATTTGAATGAAGTCCTGAAACAACTACCAAATCTCCTCCGCTTTCCCACCGCTACAAGGATCCTCAACTGAATTACAAAGAGTAAGAATGGCAAGAAAATGGTCGGTAGCTACCATTGCATAAATAAATTCCAGTGCAACATCTATATCAACACTTTGGAAAGTGACCCAATAAGGACATTAAAAACATTTTCATCCAGAGGAAACTTTTCTCTTCTAATCAATCATGCTATCTCATATGCTTCCTTAATCCTTTTCTCCTCGACAAGTTCAAATATAAACTCCTTATACTCATGTGCATAAGGAGACTCACTCAACTTCCTCTTCTAATTCAATACCCTTTGAGCCTCATCAAATATATCCACTTCCCTAAGAGCTTCCACTTTGCCAATTTCATACACAATGAAATCAAACTTACAACCCCTAGCCCTCAATTCCTCCAACATCCATCAAGTTTCATCAATCCTAGACACCTACCGAGCCCATAATCACCAATGTAGCAACAATTGAGCCCCTAATCCATGGAACATGGATTTATTTAGCACCGTCTATAATTTCTAGTGCCCTTTTAAGGTCCCCCCGACTTACTACAAACTCCCAATGAAAATCCCGAACCCAATTGCACTAAGCGACACAAACACAAGCCTTATTTCAACTTCCAATCACTTGTCCAACTCAATACACCCATCCAAACCAAGGCTACCCAAAAAGAACTATAAACACTCACATCCAATCTATGCCCCAAACTTTTCATTTCTTTGTATCTCAAACATTTTCTTATCTGTTTTGCAAAGGTTTTACATGTTCCAGATTATTTAGAATCAATCATTAATTTGATTGTACTTCATTTTATAGGAAACTACCTATTATCTATTATCTTTTGGTTTGGTATCTAGTTCACTATTTATCTTGCACAATCTAAACTAATTCCAATTCCTTTAGAACAAGCTACTAGTGTGACCTATGTGTAAATTTTGGGTTAATGTTTTCACCTAGTCCTTGCCACCTACCAAGATAATTTTGCCTCCATTTACAATTACATGGTTGCTACCAAATTATAATTTTATGATTCATCATGGTCATCTTACTCCCATAAAACTATGGATCATTCTTCACACTCGTGATGACATAGTTTCTCAATGAAGAATTGTTGGGGAATTAAACCTCTTTTGAACTACTATAGAAAACTCTCCTCCACCTCCATGCATCCAAAAAGATGAATTTGAAATTCCTAAAATCACTCCTCAAGACCCCCACTTTAAAATACATTATATAATAATAAAGAGGAAATCATCTGAAAGATCGAGGAGAAATTACCACAAAATTTTCACTCATAACATTCGTATATACTCGTTAGAATAAAATCCATGCACGTCCTCTTTCAATGTGCCTTATACTACAAAGTTAATTTTCTTGAGATTTTTAATTCTTTATTATACTACAAATTTTTATCCTTATTCACTGTTTTATCTATAAACAAATATTTTCATGGGTATGTTGCAATGATCATATATGTAGATCAATTCGAAGAGAAAATAGGAAAATTTCTTCTCTATCAAGTTAGAAGACAAAACATGAAGATTTATACCTTTAGAGGATTTTTCCTTTGAAAGGTTCAATTGATGTTTAAGTTCCTTAATTTTGTATTAGTTTGAAACCGTCAACTTTAAATCAAGAATGAGACTAAAAGGTTTAAAGTGCACCGATTCGATCCACATGTTCACAATTAATATTCCCTCATTCGTGATGCTATGTAAAATCTTTGTTGAGTGAGGAAGTGTTGATGTTTGCCATGTGTCCTTGCTTGGCATTCTACGTGATAAAGATAAATGTCAAACCATAAGTGTGAAGCCTTCTAAGAAGCGATGACATCTATGGTCACCAAGTGTCCATGATTGGAAATACTTGGAGGTTTTCATGAGAGAGAGAGAGACAAAGCTTAAGCCATTTATGATCAAGCTAAGTCACTAAAATTCAAATGTCACTATTTACTCGCAAGGACTAGAGTTAAGCAAGTAAATACGAAAACACACTTATTGAACTCAAAAAAAAATCAAAATGTTCCTTTTCATACAAAGTTGTGTAAATAGATACGAGCAATTGTTTCAATTAAGTTGTAGAGAATTGTCTAAGAGATTGAATTTTCACAAAGAGTTGAATTCACATATAGAACAAATAATAAAGAAAAAATGATCATGGCGCAAAATAAAGATGATTCCAATTCAGATGCACGAGAATAAGAATTCATAGAAACCGAGTTCACTAAAGGCCTACCACATCGAGTAAAGAACTATATTTATATATTTTTGAAATTATGATTTCGATACTATCTCATAGGGGAAAGAGACAGGATGAAGTGATCTTGCAATTGATCCATTCAATATCATGGAAACTTCCCTTAAAATGGAAAAAGGAGTAAAAAGCTAGGGAAGAGGCTAGTACACCAACAATTTAAATCTCTAAAACCTCTACTCCTCACACAAACCTTCATCAAACCTTTAAGGATCTATTTGCTTACTTTAGAGATATATTCATATTCTAAAGATAGAGAAAACTTTGGTGATGGTAAGCTAGATGGTTTGAAACAATAGGTTAATGACATGAAGGTAAAAATTGATTTAATTTCTAAGAATTTTTAAATCAATCTACTTTTATTGTTTCTCTTATGAGCATTGATGATGTTGTAAATATTGCAAAAAGTTAGATAAGGCTAAAATGTAACTTCCGAAGCTTCTTCTTTCCTGGTAGACACGAGTTAGGCATTTGGACCTATTTTACCACAACATTATTACTCTATTTTTAGAATTTTGGTTAGCTCAACTTATTGATTCACTTTGGGAATTTGGTACATTTAGTAGAGCGAGTTTGATGTATTATTACTTTAGTTCATGTATACATTTGATCGACAATTAGCAAATTTGGGAAAATTTAAAAACATAGGGATATGTGATTTCATCCTTAACACTTCAATGAATTTTGAAAAGGCTAAAAGCATCAATCTATTTTCAGGAAGAATGATGCTATATTTTTTGTAGGCTAAAAAAAGTGAGGAACCATGCAAGACACTAATAGTCAACACTGTCGTTATAAACCAAAATTACCAAATTTGGTAAGATAGCATAGTACCAAGGGAAACAAGTGGTTTCATGAGTTTTGATTATTCATGCATAATCAAAGTAACAATCTATTCTTAGATTCTGAAATCTTTTGTTTACATAGCATGCGAGACCTCAATTATGATAAATAAGATTGTCTTGATAAATATAGAAGGTCTATTTTTATGCAAACATATGTAAATAATGAGATTTTTTTCTCATAATAGTTTTTAACTAGCAATCACATGTGTACAATGAATGTGAACGCTAAACGGTATATGTTATTTGATTTATAGGGATAGTTATTACTTTTTAAGTTGAAGTTGATAAGGGGAATGCCTTTAGTATTTCACAGTTACATATCCCCTATATAATATGGCCACTAAATTCAACAAAACATTGAACACAGTTGATGTACTTCCATGAAGAAAAAGCCACAACTACTAAAAGATTGTTTCCTTCTCTATGAGTACCAAACCCATTTCATTAATCATTACACATAGAGTTGGTACAGCTAAATACATGCATTGGAGCAGTAGAACCTATATCATCAATATTCAAGAAAATAGCCAATGTAGATAACTAAATGTATACAGAAACCCATTTCATCAGCCAAGATAACATCTCACATTAGGAAAAGCATTTCCAATTGGGAGTTTCCTCCTTGTCAAAGAAAATTCAATTGTATCTCATCATCTTGCACGCAATCAATCTCGAAGCAATGGAGAATCCTTTCTCCATTGCACAAGCCCATATGAAACTCTGTCATGTCTATTAATGAAAGATGATTTAATTCTACACACCAGACTTAATTCAGGTAAGAATTAAGTTAATATATAAAATGTTCCATTTGAGGGGGTGAGTGATCCCTTGTTTATGCTATATAAATATCAAAATATGAAAAAAAAATCAAGATACTATGAGGTGATCATCACCATCACCATCATCATTTTCACCACTCAAATATGTGGGTTCTATCTTGAGCATATTTTGAAGATGCGGTGCCTCGAATTGAATATTAGAATTGCAGAGATAAAACAAAAATGTCTCATCATCTTGCAATCCAATCTCAAAGTAGTGGAGAAGCCTTCCTCCATTGCACAAACCCATATCAAACTCTATCGTGTCTATAATTGAAAGATGATTTAATTCTAATTACAAGGGGTTTCAAGTAATTGTAGTAGGAGGAGATATCGCAATGGAAATGGGTATGAAGCATTAATTGAATTGTCTTATTCAATGCCTAGTGAAGTTTTCAATACTTCTTTTTAGGAATGATAGATTTTGATTACAAGTTTTCTTGCATTGGGGATTTCTTGTATTGTTTCAAGGATTCTCATTCTCAAATGTTGGTGTGTGAGATCTCCTCCCACAATCACAAAAAATCTTGGAGATGGATTCCTCGCTGCTCTTTTGTTACATAAGAGTTATCTAAATGCTCCATTCATGACATGTTCATGTACGACTAAGCTTGGATGTTGCAGAAATTTTCTAAGAATTAGAGATTCAATAGAAAAATTGTTTATAGGAAATTGATCCTTACTATCATCGAGGAATATGCCTATTGCTCTATGTTCCATGGTTCAGTTGTTTAACAATGGAAAACTGGATTTATTTTCCTCGCTTAAACACACATATGAGCACCCAACATTTTTCACACAAAATAGACTGAGCAAGGGCATTTTAAATTACTATGTGCATAAACAACCACTTAGGACAAGGGCTACCCAACTAGGTTTGTGATATTTCCATTCCTTTATTACCGAGTTGACCATTGTCTAAGTGGGGATTATCTTTTGAGAAAAAATTATGTTGTGGCTCTGTGGGTACCTTATTATTTTATGATGTAAGCAAAATTAGACATCTACTAGAACTATAAATATTATACTCAATTTTACAGAACAGAAAGTCAAGTTGTGATTGTGAGAGGCTCCTAAAACCATGTTATCATTCCATTTACATGACATTGACATTTCAAACTAAAAGTGTAAATGGAATTCGATTATCCAGAATTAAATGGAAGAACTCGGCAAACTAAGTATAAAATTGAAAAAGGAAAACCGGAACAAATTTCTTACATTTTATTCTCTGACCATGAGGAAAAAAATCTCATGCTATTGACCATTGACCCTTCTTTTGGCATGGCCAATTCGGTTTTGAATTCTAGGCGAGTAATAAGGAGTTATTGGCAATCTGCAGATTCTATGACTACATGAGTATCAATGGTTTCTAGCAAGATCTCGGTTCCACCCAGACGTGGGTTCGAAGCTTGTTAGTGTTTACATGGCCTTTTAGGTAAGTGGGCTCGGGGTAAAGGTCAAAAATCAGAAACTTCTTACCTAATACAGATTTTTAAGAAAAAAATGAAGAACAAATACCGCATCCAAGTAACATAATTTTGATATCACTCTTTGGACTATGACCTTGAACTCCTCTGCAATAAGGGATCTTCAATGACCTTAACATGATTCAACTCGCAAAGTATGATACACCGAGTGTATAATTTTGTTTGATGCTAGGCTCAAATCATAAGACAACCAAGCACAACCAACTCCCGAGAAAATCGAGTCCTCGTCACTAATGAGAGATCTATTGAAATATGAAAAAACATTTTTCATAAGCTGGCAAAAATGGCATTTTACGAACATATGATTAAACAGCCATGCTTAAAACCAAAAATAAAACTCATTAATTTTTGTGCCTTGTGTGATGAATTCTGTGTGTGCACTGTGTTTTATAAGTTTTTGAGCTCTAAATATGCTCACCGTTTCTCTATTTTTAGCTCATGCGACTCCTCACCGCCTATTCGTAGCTCATGGAACTCGAGTAATCTTCGAGATAATGCCAAGAATAATAGGTGGTTGAACTGTATTGCAATCTTCACCTAAGCGAAAAAGTCTAAATGGGTGTCAAATTTAACACGAGTTCCATGAATGTCCGCAAATCCCTTTCCCATAGGGGCAACGCCTTCGGTGTAAAAATTTAATTTTTTTTTAGCTTTTAATGTTTTAGTTCTATAATAGATTTTCTTTTCTAGGAGCTCAAGGTACAGATGCATCCCATATTTCTATATATACCTTCAATCATCTTTGTAAAAATGATCTTAACATTTGAATTGATACATAGAAGGAATCTAGGAGCTCCAAATGTTGTTGTAAGTTGTTCATGTGTTTTTAGTTGTTTATTCATGTATTGATGCCTAGACAAAAATATCTTTTTGATATTAATTAGATTATTTACTTATGATGTTTATTGAATTTGAAGGGTAAGAGATTGAGCCTAACTAGTGTCACTTTCACAAGATATTATTTTTGCACTCAAATATTTGAATTTTTTTGCAATATCAAATCATTAAGTGGTTTGGAGATATTATAAAATGAATAATTTCTATTTTCTTGTGTGGGATATAACTAAATTGAACAATTTGTTAGCTAACTAGCCTTTGTTATAAGATTTGTGAGTGAACTTAAGTTATTTTGATAGATTAGGTAGGGCAATGATTTTTGGTGTTTAATTTCCTCTAACAAATTGTCCAATGTTTATAGAATTAAGTTAAATTCATTTCATATATACCCTAGTTTGTTTGTGGTTCAATTGAAATCAAAGTTTCTTTTGTGCTTAGTAATTGAAAGAGAGTCTAGTTTCTTCTTTCCCTTACGCTTCGATCTTTTCAAGTATTTTATGAAATCCCAAAATCACTTAGTTAGGCTAGAATCATTATAAATATAAATAGATTGAGATAAATTTAGATTCGGGTTGGTGAATTTGCCAAAGTTTGCCAATTCCTCCTTAGGTTAAAAAAGGTCATATAATTTCTTCATTGAGCTATATACATCCCATAGTATTTTGTACCTTGAATTTTATTCATAGTAGGGGTTGTTGTTTACACCCTTATTAGATTATAATAATTTAGTGAGTTAAGTACACTACTAAAATTTAAAGGGGAACCACATGAGGTTATTTAATTAATTAAATTCAAACATTATATATATAATATCATAAAGAACACACTAATCTTTGCAACTAATATATACAATATGATATGAGCTTTAAAACACAAGGGGATAAGTGCACTTAGCTATTTATATATACATCCGAGAATTTTCGAGTGTGTGGACTACTAGAACCGAGAGATATGATTATGACATTTCTTTGTTCCTAGAATTGTAGCTATAAAATGACCTAGTGTAGAACAATATAAATTTTCCAGGACTATCTATACGGTTTTACACATACTATACAATTTTGAACTTGCTCTAAATATTTATTTGTAACCTTATTAGGTTGTTGCCTTCCTAGAAATGTCTATCACTATCAAACCATATTTTTCTCATGCTTAAAATCCCTCATAATATTACGAGCAAGGTATCAAACCCTAGCCATAGGAGGGAGATCTTGTCTTTATAATCTGCGAAGGCCATATCCATAGCCCTTTGAAAAGTAGCGCCGACATTGATCAAACCAAAAGGCATTCTTCTATATGTGAACGCGTACCCCACAAGGTAGTGAACATTGTTTTATGTTGATCTTCTCTAGCCACTTCATTCAAATTATAACCAGAGAAAGCGCCTAGCATAGATAACATTTCGATCCAATTAATGCCTACAAAATATGGTCCATGAATGATAGTGGATAGTTATCTTTCAAGGAAACTTGATTAAGATTGCGAAAATCCATGGAAATCATTATTTCTCCATTTTCTTGTGAACTGGTATAGTATTAGCTATCAGTTGAATTTCGAATAGGAAAACCTATTCGTTCATCTAACATCTTTTAAACCTCATGAAATATCATCCCTACAATCTTGAAATTATACTGTCTTTACTTACTTCCTTTGAATGGGCGCATCGGGTTTCAAAGGTATGGCATGCTCTATTTCCCTAGGTTGGAAAGACTTCAAGTCTTCATATTAGTAAGCCAAGACGTTAGAATATTTGGTAAGGGGTTTACAAAATTCTTGCACTCCTCGGGTGAGCAACACTTACCAATGTTGACCGGTGAGATTTATCTTTGGTACCAATTTCAACTAGCTCATAGTTAGTAGAATTCGCAAGTCCTTCTGTTCTTTTCTTTGATAAACCTCGTCATGTTTATCAAAAAGTTCTTCAAGTGAAACAAATCCTTTTGGAATTTTATTTCCTTTGAGTTGAATGATGCCATCACCGGGATCTTCATTCTCAACTCCTTGAATAAGCGAGATCGATGATTCATAAAATGTAGAATCACTTCCTTCAAAGTACAATTGTTCAAAATTATCTTCCTTTTCTAAGAAGGCAATAATTTTTTGATCATCATTGAATACTTGCCAATTTTCTGCATTGTCACAAACACTTGGCCTAAAAACCATTTCAATGGTCTATTTTTCTTGATCAAACTCTAAATGAGGAATCATTAATGAAGTGAGACCCCTAGAGAATCAACTTTGTCATTCTTTTCACAAGGAGATATTCTATGGAAAAAACATCAAAGACTTCTATCGTGTCCCACACTTTATTTCTGTAGTGTCTCAAATGATCATTCTTTACTTGAAACTGATTTTTAACTTGTTTCACAATAAACTCTGCATCTCTCGAAAACTTTCAAAATTTTGATCCCTTTCTCTTCTGTAACTTGGAGGCCAAGGATTAATGCCTCATATTTTACAGTGTTGTTAGTATTTGAAAATTGGAGTTTGTAAGAAAAAGGAAATATTTTACCATTTAGAGATATAAGCACCACTCTGCGTCGAAACCTATTGAGCAACAACTTCCATCGAACTCAAGAGTCCATATCTCATTAGGGTCTTGGAAAGTGACTTCAGTGCATGAACCTTTGTAGTCATCATATAATTACCCATAATTGAGTTTTGAAACATGACTTGTGCACGGGGATCAACGGTTTTCATCACCGTGAATCTTCCCTGAACCTCCTGCATTAGCTTCTTCATTTCTCCATTGATAGGGATCATAGCATGAGACCAATCCATTTGAATCTCACCACCTAGATCTCTGCAAAATTTCTGCTCAACAACATACCATATGAAGCAGGAATGTTGGCAACTAGAATGGTTACCTTGACTCACTTTTGAGGAAATTGAGTTAATACCATTTGAGCATCTTTAATCTGCCCAATCATAGGAACTTGTCTTGTATCCATTGAGTAAACAATTTGAATCTTCTCATAAGTACAAGTCAACCCAAGAGTATGTGCTACTTTCGCAGCATCACAAATTGTTTCAAGCTTTCGCGGTTTTCCAAGCTATTGTTCAAAGGTTGGCATCAATGTCTCCTTGAAAATCTTTGTCGAGCACAAGGTTTAGTTGAAGAACTGGATCTTTTTGCAAAGGGATATTCATAAAGATTTAACCAAGCATTGGTTAATGATTCCTAAATCCCCAATGAGTTGCCAAAAATTGTTAGCATATGGATTTGCATGCATGCAAATGACATGCACCAGTGAAGGTGAGGTGCCTTTATTGAAAACTAAAATTGTATTTACATATATACATTCAAAATTGTATGTGGGGTGTCTTACAACATCAATGGTAAGAAAAGTGAATGAGGAGATGGAATGGAATGAAGGAAATAAATGGAAAGGAATGAATGGAAGGAACATGCAAGAGTTAGGTAAAAGCGAGCCTAATATTGCATGGAGAAGAACAATAAATAACCAACACAAATATAACAAAGTTTGCATCAGCTAAACTAGAATGAGTAAAAGGGAACACACTCAAGTAAGTAGATAATTAGAGCTTGATCACTATGAACTAGAACAACATATTAGTAGTGTTGAGAATAAGATCCAAGATAACATTTTCACGCAAGATTCAAACACTAACATATAATAAACATAAGAACATCAAATCTATAAGAGACATGATGAATGGGACACAAAGTTCATATTTCATTAACTCTAAAATGTCTTCTCAAAAGAGCACAAAGTTTCTTTCTTGAAACAAATCTTGCACAAAAATTATTTTCTTCTCCTCTCTCAAAGTCCCCCTTACAAATGAGCCCCTAACATCCTTTTATAACCCAAAAGTTGGTTACAAAGTAGTTAGGATTTTAAATGCACATTAAATAGGGCACTTAAGTGACTTTGAATTTTTCAACCAACTTTATTAAAAGCAACTAAAAATAGAAACCACTTAAGTTAAAAATTCATTTAAGGAAAAATACATAAATAAAAGAAATGGGTACATGTGGACCCCACTTAAATGACTTAGACACACACATAGACATCCTAGTCAACAATGTGCCACCTAGATCAAAACACCTATGATCAGTGCCTTATCCATTGGGCCAAGAGTCCACCTATCCCGATCGTACAAGAATGAACTCATTAATCGTGCTCCGCAATCCTTCGGATGACAAGAGAGTAGAGCTTGAAACTTGAGCAATTCATCCACCTCTATTTGAGCAACATCATGGTGTGAGCAAGTTTGTCTTCATTCATATTCACATTCAAAATTACACACAATTCACCACGTGCTCGAATAGCCTTCCATGGTGAATTATTAATTTTTGGCAAGCGTAGTCATTACACCACCTTGGCTTGTCGAATCCAACTCTTGATCTTTCGTCATGGAGAAGATCTTCCAAGAGCCAAAATTGCAATTCACTTCATGGAGTTATGTCTTTTGTCTTTGTCACCATCCTCGAAGTGTTACCATTTTGATCCACACACGATCATCCAATTCGAGATCACTCCAAATTTAATAAATATTAATTTTATTAAATAACAAGGTAAATATTAATTAAATAATTAAAACACAGTTTGTGTCGTAGCGGGAGAAGGGCTTATTCAAAATGGATGAAACGAAAACCAAAATGACCATGAGAATAAAAGCGATTGTGATGAGGGTGATAAAACATGCAAAATAACACTTTTTAACTTTTTAAAAAAATTATGTTAATTAATTTTGAGAAGTCAAAATTAGCGATAATGTATACTTAAGCACTTTGTGAAGGAAGAAGACCATGTATCAAATGCAATTAGAAAATATGATATCTTCCCTTTTGAATGTAAAAGGAAAGCAAAGACTTCCTATGTAATCAGTCACTTTAATACCTTCCATAATCTCATGGATCTTACTGCTATAGATGGATCTATTCCCAATTCTATAAATAAGGACACACAATAGAAAAGAGAACAAGTTCCCCCACACACTTCTCGTGTGTTGTATAACTAAAAATAAATTAAATATAAACTATAATGTACTTGAATGTATTCTTATCATGAAATTACAACACCCACTGAATTGTCATCATGTGAATGGAGCATTCGGTGTAAATTGTGTAACATTGGGTTATCTCTCAAGTTGTGGGACTTACGGGCTTGAGATAACCCTTTAGAGAAAGTTGGTTCTTACTCCTAAAATACCTGCCACAACTACTCCTAATGCGGGAAAGAAAAAACTTAATCTTATTCTAACCTTCCAAGGAGACAGGAGAGAGATTCATGAAAATAAACCTACACTAAGAGTGGTGATACACTAGAAAAGGAGGTGCTAGACACAATCCAATTGCCTAAAATGGAGAGAGGTGAGCAATGGAGAGGGTGGATAAGATGCACCACAAACCAAAGATGGATTCACATAGAACACCATTTGTTTCCCATTAAAAACAACTCTCAAAACCTATAGTAAACATCAAAAATATACTTTGTATACCTACTTAATGAAGAGAGGCAAGTAGAGACGATAAGACATGGAAAGGATGGACAGATGCATCACAAAACATAGTATATTACTCCATTAAAGTATGCACAATACAACCTTAGTGGGTAAGAGGTAAGAAAATTCCCTTACAAATCTTGGAGAGGAGGCTTAAACTCCACATTCAACCCAGTAGAGAAGGAAAAGAGAGGGGGCAAGAGAAAAATGACTAACTCCCATTACAAATGAGCCCCATTTTACAATTTATAGAATTAGAGAAGAGAGAGAAAGAACAATCCCAAAATTTACTTTCCAATCACTTGCAAGGTACCATAAATGTGCTCAAATGATGATACATGACCTACAAAATTCACCCCATGTTGTCTCATAACTTTTAGTAGAGAAAGAATGACTACACATACCCATTTAATGTTCTCTCCACCACTTTGAAATCATTGTTTTAAATTGGGTTCGTTTTCTACAAAATTCACTATGAAATCATCATCAATTATAAAATTTATTGATTTTAGTGCGTAGGTCTCAAAACCAAAATTCCAACGAGACCAATTTTGTGAAAATCCATTGAGAAACGCTCAAGTTATGAGCTTATGAGTGATTCGTAACTATTTTGAGTTTTTCCACCTTGCTTGCATTTCACAGATTGTGAATTAAATTCTTTTCTAGAAATCATCATTTTAAATATTTCTCTCATTTTCTTAATGTTTAGACATCATTAAAACTTATTGGGACATTTACATTGTGGGGGCCACTTTGATTTTTTATTATTTCCATATATATGAGGGTGGGGTTATATTTGTTTTAAAGCATTAGTTTATTTCAGCTCACCAAGTCGGTCGAGTTGGCTCTCTGCACACACTAGAAATGCATTCCTACCCATGTGATGAGTCTTAGCTTGTAACTCTAACTGCCTTTCCATGTTGAATGTCCAATGAATCCCCTTACATGTGTCGTGCTACTCCCACACTACTACCTACCTATCTGTCGCCTCGGTGATGCAACAACCACTCATACGTCCGACTCCCCACTCCTCAACTCCATGCAAGATTGATGCATATTCATTACGGGCCATCTGTTGTATTGATGCCCCCTAGAGATTTGACCCGTTGCCTAATTGTTTGTGGACCACGAAGCTATGCAAGGAACTCGTTTTTTTCTTGGCCCATGTGTCCCAAGTGTAACTCGAGATTCAAACCTCCGATCCACCCGCAACACAAGCCTCGCAAATGCCTCGAGACCCCAAAGGGTTCCCATTCAACCTTTGACCTCACATAGGGGTCATTGACTAAATTATTTCTCGCACCCTTTACATTCAGCAATGTTAGGCTTTGTGCAACCCATGTGTCTCATGGGTTGTTTGGGCCCTCCAACTCGAAAATCCCACATAACTCCTTGCAGCTGACCATTTCAGCCCTTTCTCACACAAATGGCCCGAGTGCAACATGACCCCTCGAACCAGCCATCTCTCGCATTGGTCTCGTGTGGCATTTCAAGGATTTTGGTGCACACAAGGCTCAACTCGTTCGGGTTGCTTGGGCTCTGAATTTCTCATTTCCGCATTGGTCATGCCAAGTGAGTCGCTCCAAATTTCTTATCCGTTTTTCTAAGTCCTAGTGGTTAGACCACGCCTAAGACCAATTCGAGATTGGCATTTTTATATTTCCTTACTATGATAGCTCATTTTGTGTGCTTTCAACTTTCAAATCGATAGGATGATCCTATTTTATGAGCGTCGTTGATGACCTCCAGGGCCACTTCACATTGATTCGAATGAGTTCACCTTGACTTTCATGGGCTCTCTCATTGTCGAAAGCGAGTAAAAATATGTCCATCCATTGTAACATCCCCTGCATCGTTAGCTCGAGATTTTGCCACCCAATACGAAGTGAGCTCAGTCCTCCATGGTTAGAACTAGGCACTTCTCCAAATTAACTTGATAGTCATAAAAGGCAACTCGTCATTTTCTCTAGAGAAGAGTTGTCCACTTAACCATTCGCTACCATACATAAGCGTTGGAGCCACTTGATTTTCTTCCTTGGGGTCGGTGGACCTTGACACAAATCATTTCGACCGGCCAATTTGGTGTTTGCATTTTATGATTAAAGTGTTGAGCTCGATCTTTTTACCTGCTTCGCATGCCCGAGCTTTCCTGCATTTCCTAAGCTCTAGGACTTTTCCAATCAACTCGGCCTCATTTCATGCCATAGACCAATGTATTCAACTATGTTGAGCCTAGTGTTTGATGCAAAGAGCTCAACCTTTAAGAATGGAGCTTGGGTCTGCTTTCAACAACCAGCTCGATGAAACAACTCACCCCTTCATTTTGATGACACAACTCGACAATTCTTTCATAGCTCGCCCTCTCTCGCATTCGAGGTTCTTGAGGATCTCGACTTATTATAACATCTCGGCTACTTTTTCCATTGAAATAGCTTGGTGTATAGATCTTCGACCAAGTGGATTCATATAAAAAATGGGCTCGGTCTCCTTTTTATATTATCTTAGGCACTTGAGGAGTAGCTCGGTTATGGACTCTTACAATAACTTGGATTTTGAACTAAGGGACATCATTCCCAACTTTTCACACCCTTTTATAGGTTTATGAAATTTGAACCCTTCGGGGATTAAAGAGTTATGTGAAGTTTCCAAGGAGTGCCCCCATAAATTTTTCCCATTTTCGCTGCAAGTGGATCCCACCGTCAATCTTCTAAATTGAATAGAACGTTGAATTGCAACGAAGACCAAGAAGAGGAAAATTCCTCTTACAAACTTAAACTCTTCTCAAAGGCCCCGATTTTACCCTAAATATTGAAATATGCCTGTATCCTTAGAGTTGGATATGTAAGCCTATCCATTTATTCAATTTTACCCAGTGGTGAAATTGGATAAAAATTTGGTAACTCATGGGGCCATCTTCCCACTAGATGAAGTATGACCAACTTCCTATAGCTATCCATTGGGCATGGAGTCTACGTGATCAATCATGAGCTGATCTAAAATTTTGAAACCTTGACCCTAGAATGCCTGAAATACTATTTTTTGGGGTTGAAACCACCTTTTTGCTTACATTTTCCAACCTCAATAAGAAAATCTTGAAATTAATTTTGTGAGAGTGGAAAATTGTCTTCAAACTTGAATTTCACCCTTTCCTAAAGAATTGTGGTCCATGGGGCTGAAAGATAGACACCTATAATTGTTGTCCCAACATATGATTTTTCCAAGAATGAATAGCCGAGACTAATTTTCTTGACATCATGGAACTCTATTAAAGATTGATTTTATTTATTCTTATGTACCTCCTCGGCCTTTGCATTGGGCATTGGCACCAAATTACCTCTTCCTCTACACCGAGTCACCTTTGAATGCCAACCAACTCCATGTTTCTACCGCCTTCTTGCCACATTGCCTCCTTCGATTTCATCTCCCTTCAATACCCACCGAGTTATTTTATATTGCCTTGGGTCTAACTTTTCCACATGGGCATTGGATTAACCCGACACCTAGCATTCCACCTACTCGTTGATTCATTGGGAGCCTCGAAGCTTTGCGCTAAGAATTTCAGTTTAAGTTATATGTGTGGAACTCGCTTTCTCTCGACCCATTCACCTTGTGCCTCCCGTGCACCCAAATCCCTACTCACCCACAACAAGGGCCTCACACCCCTTTGAATCTAACATGGGCCTTTGATTGGCCATTGCCACAAACCATTTCATGTGGCCATTTCTACTTTTTTGGGCCCACATGTCCCAAGTGTTACTCATGCATTGAGTGACCTAGTTCTCCACACTACCTTTCCTTCCATACTCCATCTCGTGCTGCATGAACCTCTTGACTTCGCATTCTCTACACAACATAGTCTTGTAAAATTGTCAAGTTTGAGTGTCCGCGTGTCCCAGAGCAGTTGGACCTTCCGAGATCTTTTCCTCCACATTCACCACAAAGGCTCTCGCTCACGATCTCTTTGGGCTCACCAAGCCAACTCAATCCCTTTTCCATTTGTCACCCAATTTCTTTGGCCTAGCCGCCACATCTAATCCATCTCGGGGCCTCAATGATGAATCTCTCTATGAATGGGCACCGAATTGTTTTAGACAAGCTTGTTGTGCATGAAATATAGCTCACCTCATCTCTAAATAGCTCGAAGATATAAAATAACTCGGTATTAATGCCCCTAATTTTACAACTCGACTCTTCAAGATATGGCTTTGTTCTAGTGCAAAATATTCCTGAGTGACTTGGCTCTTTTGCTATGATTTAGGCTTGATGATCAATTCTCCATAGCGATCTCATATGGCTACTATGAGTCTTGTCTTGCTCTATTGAACTCAACTCTTCCATGCACAAACCAAATCGATTGATTTTATTCAAGGCATGGCCTCCGTTTAATTTTTAATGGCTTATGAATCACTTGACCTCACTCCCTATGACACGAGTTCAACTCGGTCCTCCGATCCATGAGTCTCGTGGGCCTGATATGAGATGGTTCATTCGGGAAGAGATTTTCACAACTTGTGACTCTCTCCTCAAGGTGCAACTCGGCCTCTTGATGGTGCATGGTTCGATCTTGTCAAGATGTCTCAGTTTCAATTTAATGGCTCCTCGGTATGAGCTGGTTCCTGCACTTGATCATGGAATAGCTCAGTGTAACATTTAACTCATTGTCTATATAGATTTGTACTTGCCATTGAAACACTTGGTGGACTCCTCTTTGATGAACTCGATGCATATCTTTGATACAATGTAACCAACTCGGTGAGCTAGGAGTTGATCGGTTTAACAATACAACTCGTCATTCCTTACAACCACTTGTTTTTACCCAAAAACAACTTGATGAGCTCCTCTTCTTTAAAGTAGCTCATTTGCATTATCTACTACTAGCAGATTGGTTTGTGAATACAAGGCATTTTTTGAAACTTTTTAACTCTTCCCAACATATTTTACCACTTCACTCATTTTTGTTTGCCAATCTTGCTTCATTATTATGAGTTTCTCTTTAATTTAACAAAACTTGGACTTTATGAAGACCAAGAAGAGGAAAAATTACTCTTGTGATTTTCAACCCTCCCAAATATCCCGATGTTTCCTTGGATGTTGAAATTTACCTATAACCTCTGGGTTGGCTATGAGAGCCTCTTAGTGAAAGCCTCGCTTGCTTTTCGATTTCACCAAGGAGTGTAACATTGGATAACAATTTGGCAGCTCACGAGGCCATCTACCTGCTAGATGGAGTATGACCAACTTCATGTAGTCATCCAAATCGATAAGGTGTCTCTATGATTATCATGAATTAGTTCAACATTTGAGAATTTTGACCCTGGAACACTTGAGATGTTGTTGCTTGTACTCAAAACTACCCTTCTCTACTTGCATTTTCCAACTCTTGTAAGAAAATCTTGAAATTTTGATTTTGAGAGTAGAAAATTGTTTTCAAATTTGGATAGCACCCATTCCCTCAACTGTGATCCATGAGGCTATAACTACTTTGGTCCAAAATATGATTTCTTTGTAGCTATGGCACATCGTAGAGTTTGGAGTGAAATGACTTCGATTCGGACATCATGGAACTTTATTAAAGTTTTATTTTCTTTCTTCTTATGAATGTCCGGTTCCAACATGTTGCTTGGAGCACTTGTTAAAAGTGGAGCTAGTTTCGACTTGAGTTGTTGGTTGATCTCTTGATTGCTTGCAAGGGAGTGGAAGCTAGTTTTGGTTTTTCTCAAAGGGAATCATTAAAATCTCTTCCTTAATATATTTTAGTTTTTCGCATTTGTTTTGTTTTGAAGTTTGCAACTATGAACTTCCTATTGTGACTATTCAAGGGCATGGTGCACTATATCACCTAGAGTAATACAAACAAAAGATATATACAAAGAAAAAAATCATACATACCTCAAGTAAGACATGCAGAGTGCGCACGACACTTCTTCTGTTGAAAAAAAACCCATCTCTACCCTAGAATAACCAAAGAGATGGGAAAATTCAAACAAAACCTGCCACTGGAGATGAGAAATAGCTTCCCTTTCTCATAATTGGCAGCCATGTGGATAATTTGGAACTAAACATAGCTGAAATTATGAGTGGAAGACTGGTTGTAAATTGATTCTCCACTCTTCCGGATATCGGGGTTTCGGCATGGTTTTTACCTTGGTTGTCCTGATAATTTCAAGAGGTAACAACCAAACTCGACCTCAATATGGCGGGGTTTCTAGGATACCCACGGATGTGGATTATGTTTTGTTTTGTGCACCATTTTGGAATAAGAGGTCAGGAAGGCTTCTTTACTGTAAACAACCTCCTATAAACAAAGCTATAAATTATATCAAGATATTATTGATGATTAGAAAGAATTCAAGCTTTATTTAGTACATATGATTGTGTATACCAAGTTTTAGATAAGCATGTGATTATCACTTATTTTTCTAGATACATATATGACTAATATGGATTATGATTACATCCATAAGTCAGAATCTTGGTTTGTATAGATATTTTCAAAAACAAGAGAATGAGATTCAACTAAATAAGTGGTTTCATCCTCTTCTTCAGTCAGTCCAGTAAGGGACATAAATGTAATGCTCAAATAAGAAGTCTCGAATCTTCTTCCTAGGTGTCATATTCACTTGGTGAAAGTAGCGTATGAACTAGAAATGTTGATGTGGTGATAGAATTAGAATTTGAGGCGCAAGCACGTAATCCTCCTCCATATGTTTGATACCAGTCTCATATTGTCATTCATATTAGACGAGATCTTTCTACGGAGTCTTAGTGTTTCATCATATGCCTCCGAAAGACATCAATGGCTTTACAAATACGTTGTGTTACGAAAAAATGGCCTCCAAGCAATCGAACAGAGCTTCTCGGATTGCACAAAGTATGAGGTTCTCGAAGAAAGATGTATTTCTCCCAATACAATGGATGGCGAACAATAGGAAAAGAGTCACCGTGTGTGTTGGGTTTTGAAATGGAACTTTAACAAAACCACGATGGGGACTTGTTGTCCCCTGACTGCGGTTTTGTTAAAGTTCCATTTTAAAACCCAGTGGAGTCACCAAAAATTTTTGGGTTTTAAAATGGAACTTTAACAAAACCCCGACTGGGGATAGCAAGTATCTCCTCTTTATGGGAGAGGATTCCTTATTGAAAGAAAGCAACAAATCTTATGTACAAATGTACAACTTTCATCTTAGGGCTGGACTTTGACATCTTGAAATGATTTTTACCAAATAGATTACCAATACAAATGAATGGAAGAACTGAAGAAAGGAAAGAGCAGAATATAATAAAGTAATTTTAGGAAATATAGATAGCAGAGTATAACCCTATATGTACTAAGCAAGAGTGATACAGAACATAATCATTCACATTCACAACATAAGATATCATTCCATAGACACAAAGTTCTAGAAATCATATCAATAAGAACACAAAGTTTCTTATCACAGAAGATAAATGATCCACGAATTTCAGGTAAGCAAGAGGGGACAATGGAGGAAGATAGAGAAAAGGGGAAAATCCTTTTGTATTGATTTACTTTCAACTATAATTACACTTCAAAAGTATCAAAGTCCAACATTTTCAATGAGCCAAGCTCTTACATTTATAGATGAAGTGAAGAGAGGAGAAGAAGAGAAGGAAAAAAATATGATTTGGAAGCTTAACTATGACCATTAATGTGTAATGAAATTACTTGTATAATTCAGATCATGAGCAGAAATATAACACCAAATAACACAATATTCCAGAATAATGATCTCAATATGCAATTAGAATAGCTTCGCCACTTCGAGGGGGTAACCTCCAAACCATAAAATAATACTCAAATGCTCCAATGATGATAAACTACTACCTACTAACCTCTATATATACTATTCCTATGTTATGGCCAACACCAAGGCCGACCCACTAATGAAAATATAACATATATGAAAGAGATACATAATGATAATAAGTTATGATAGCCACAAGTCAGCTATATACATCCAATATAAGATATATGATTAAGGGCGTAGCATGCCCCTCCCCTTCGAAGCAACATTGTCCCCAATGTTGAGAAGATCTCGAAGTCACACAGAAATTTACATCCTCTCAAGTTGCGGCTTCATTTTCTATATTTTTCCACTTGATCAAATACTCAGTGATGACCCTTGTCCTCAACAACTTAGTGCGTGTCTGAAGGATGCATTCTGGTTCTAGGATGATTCTACCCTCTTCATCAAGCTCAGGTAACACCGTCTAGGATGGTATTGTATGTCCAATTACATTCTTTAGGCAAGATACATGGAAGACTAGATGAATTCAAGTATCAGGAGGAAGTTCCGGTTGTATGCTACATTGCCAATCTTCGTAGCACTTGATAAGGACCATAATACTTAGGTCAAAGCTTGTTATCCTTTTTGTGTTGTTTTAAGGACGTTTGCTTATATGGTTGTAAACGCACAAAACCCAATCATCGACTTCAAAATGTCTTTCATCGCGATGTTGGTCCGCTCACGCTTTCATGCGGTTTTGCGACATGGCCAAATTCTCCCTAAGACTAGAAATTACCTCTTGTTGGTGTTGAATATGTTCTTCAACTACTCGAACCTTTGGTGGACTCTCAAATATGAAGTGATAGATGGTGGATGGTACCAATATAATGCCAAGAAAAGAGACATTTTAGATGAAGTATGAAAGGAGGTGTTATACCACCATTCTGCTAGTGGTAACCATTGAACCCATCTCGCTTGCTTATCGATGTAAAACAACGAAGATATACCTCTAAGCACTTTTTACCACCTCTATTTGCCCATCAGACTGGGGATGATAAGAGGAACTACGAGCTAGTTGTGTGCCCAAGCATGAGAACAAGTCAGTCCAAAAATTACTAGTAAAGATAGGGTCTCGATCACTTACTATAATCTTTGGTGTCCCATGTAGCTTCTGAATTGTATCCCTGAAGGTTGTTGCTACTGTACTCATAACAAATGGATGTGATAAAGCACAAAAATGGGCATATTTGGTGAGTCTATCCACCACCACCATGATTACATTTTTACCTTCTGATTTAGGCAATCCTGTGATGAAGTCCATAGACACCTCTTCCCACCTTTGGCTAGGAATAGATAGAGGTTGTAAAAGACCTAGGGACTTAATTGTTTCGCCCTTATTTTGTTGACAAACCATGCATTCTGCCACAAACTTTTGGACATCTCCTTTTAGCCCTTCCTAAAAAATCATGCTTGATTCGATGATAAGTATTTAAGAAGCCAGAATGACCCCTACTAGAGAAGCATGGAGCTCAGATAGAACCCTATTTTTAAGGATTGAATTCTTACATAGATATAATCTATCTTTATACCATAAAACATCTCCTTTCCATAAAATGTTTTTTGACATGTTTGGATCTTGTTTGAGATTCTGAATGAGATTTTGTGTACCTGGGTCATTTTTCCATTCAGACCTTGCATCCTCTATCCAATCCTTCTATAATACAGATATGACACACAACAATGCCTAGGCAGATTCATCCTTCCGAGATAAAGCATTAACAACTACATTCTCTTTCCCTTTCTTGTATATTATCTCAAAATTATACCCCAACATTTTTGAGACCCATTTCTATTGTTCTTCTGATGATAAACGTTGCTCTAAGAAGTATTTCAAACTATCATGATCTGTCTTTACTTTGAAATGTCGTCCCATTAGATATGGTCTCCATTGTTTCACTGCATGAAGTATTGCTAACATTTATTTCTCATAAAATGGTTTAGAGATATTCCTACCTTTGAATTGGTGGATCTCGAAGGCAATGGGTCATCCTTCTTGCATGAGTACTTCCCCCATACCATACCCTGAAGCATCACATTCAACAATGAATGTTTTTGAAAAATTTGGGGTGATTAGAACCGGAGTGGTGCACATGGCCTCCTTCAAATTCTCAAAGGCCATAGTAGCTTGCTCATTCCAATGGAAAGAGTCCTTCTTCAATAAAGTTGTGAGTGGTGCTGCAATGTTGCCATAATTCCTTACAAATCTACGATAATAACTTGTAAGCCCCAAAAATCCTCGAAGATTTTTTAGGGTTTTGGGAACCTTCCATTCAAGCATGGATTTTATCTTGTTAAGATCCACTTTAACACCTTCATAAGAGACAATATGACCCAGATATTCAACCTCCTTGACACCAAAAGAACACTTAGAAGGCTTTGCATAAATTTGATGTTGTTCAAGAGTTTCCAACACCTTATTTACATGATGCAGGTGTTCCTCCCATGTTTTACTATAGATTAATATATCATCAAAGAACACCAAAACAAACTTTCAAAGAAATGGCTTGAATATGGAATTCATCAAGCTTTGAAATGTAGTCCAAAAGGCATTACCAATAACTCATAGTGTCCTTCATGTGTCCTAAAGGCTGTTTTATGAATATCTTCATCCTTGATTCTAATCTGATGATATCCAGAACGAAGATCAAGTTTTGTAAAGTAAACAACACCATGTAACTCATCTAGCAAATCATCAATTACAGGAATAGGAAACTTATCTTTAACTGTGTACTTATTGAGTTCCCTGTAATCTGGACACATGTGCCAATTGTCGATCTTTTTTCTGTACCATCACTACAGGAGAAGAGTAAGCACTTTGACCATAACGAATAAGTCCTGCTTCTAACATCTCTTGAACTATCTTCTCAATCTCACTCTTTTGCATATAGGGGTACCTATAAGGTCTGATGTTCAGTGGTTGACTCCCTAGTACTAGCTAGATGGCATGGTCATGGTCTCTTTTCGGAGGAAAACCCTTGAGCATTTCTCCAAAAACCCCTGAGTGCTCATCTATAACTACTTGCATATTTGCGGGTATAAATGTATTGGAATGATGTGCTTCCAATGAAAATAGTTGTGCTACAAACCCTTATGCACCCTTTCTAAGAAATTTTTGCATCTGATGAGAACTTACCATCTATGGGGACTTTGCTCTTAGTCCTTTTAGTTTAAAATTCCTCCCTTCTAACTGAAATTACATGAAAAACTCTTGGAAATTCATTTCAATGGTTCCCAAGGTGGTAAGCCACTGAACTCCTAACACAATGTCTGCTCCTCCCATGGAAATGGCATACATATTGCTAGTTAGCAAGTAATCTCCCATGGCGAGATTAATGTTATGGCATTTTCTGAACAACTAATAGTTTTCCCATTAGCAATCATGACTTGACATTCTAGAGTTGGATAAACAAAGTAGTTCAAGCGTGTACCGCTAACTTATGATTGATGAAGTTGTGAGTACTTCCCAAATCAATCAACATTGTTACCCTCTATTTTTTAAGAATCCAACTACTTTGAGAGTTTGGGGAGTGCTAATACTAGAAATTACATGGCATGATATTATTGGTTAGGGATCTCCTAATTCCTCCTCTGGCTCTACCTCTTTGTCTTCTTCATTTTCTTCTTCTTCAATAGGTCCCTCAATGTAGAACAACTTCTTTTCCACACACTTATGTCCTGGTCCAATTTTTTTGTCACAATTAAAACATAACCCTTTGGCTCTCTTTTCTTCAATTTGTTGAGGTGTCAGTCTCACTGGCCGAGGGAATGATGGTGGAAGGGTGCTACGATATCTGATAGTACTAACAGTTTGTTTCCGACTTGAAAGAAATTTTTCCTTTGCCTTACGTGTCTGTTGGTCTAAAAATCTATCAGGTGGACAGATCTATGGATAGACGAGCCAACAGTGTGTAGGGCATAGCCCCTCTTTGAGTCAAAGAAAGTGAAACTGTTTTATTGTTATTCTACCAGCAAGAAGAATGTAAGTCTCACAATATTCTACCTTCGGGGGTTGGGATCTAATCCCAGTAGAGGTACTTCCAACCGTAAAAGAAGGGAAAGAAATGAGGTGGGGAGATAGGAAAGATATGAAGGGAGAAAAGAAATGAATTCCAAAGCAGAAAGGTCAGAGGGTCTATGTTTTGGGCTGGTAGTAAATAGATCCGAACCTACTTGCTTTGCCCCTTCACCGCTTGAATCGATGTGGAGTTAAGCCTAAAGGATCACAAATCTATCAGAGAGATAGAAAACTTGAAAAATCATTTCCAAGCTACGTTTTTCCCCTTGGCGCAATCGCCACCCTTGCAACAGGAAGCACAGTCGCGCCTATGGCACACCAAAATTGATTGCAACACATGAGCTCCCCCGTGCAAGTAAATCCTAAACGGCGCAGGCGCATCCTCGCTCACCACAACAATATGTCATGCAAGCTTTCCCTGCACCGTGCCAAAGTCCCCTTTTGTGCACCTAAAGTTGGTGCTACACGCAATAAACCTGCGCCCTTTGGCGCACCAAATTTCCATGTTGCAGGTCAAATCCTTGCGCCATAGGTGCACCCTGCACCCATGCAACACCAACATTACTTGCGCCAAGTATAAAACTGCATAACGGTGCAGGTGCATCCCCACTTACAATAACATGATGTCATATGAAAAATCCTTGCACCTTGCACCCTTTGGCGTTGATTTGTTCCTTGTAACACTCCAATTCAGTGTGCCATTCTAATAGCTTTTACGTGTAGTTTTCTGCTACTGCGCCCGAGGCCTTAAAATTGCTAACTCCTCATTCTTTTCTGTAGTGCTTTAATGGAAGACCTGACAGCTAATATGGCTCTTTGGCGTTGGACTTCTCTTCTTCTTCTTGCAGATCAGCAACTGAACTCAGATCCATATATGTCTACATCAAGCAAAAAGCCAACAAAGTCAAAGGGCAAGGCTAAGCTTACAGAAGAAGAGATGAAGTATAAATACCAGAGGGTCAGGATGCTCGAGTCCCAGGTGGAATGTGACCTGGACATAAGAGACTCTGAACTTGGTCACATCGACATGGAGGATTTCTAGAATAGAACCAGGAGAGTCACAGGAAGTCCTTGGATGGACAAGCTGGTGGGCAGTGGACTGCATTTTGTTGGGGGATCCCGTCAGTGCAGTAAACAATGAATTTATGATGGTAGTGGCCCGTTGTTACAACAAAGACACAAGGTGTGTCGAAAATGAAAAGGGTGAGGTCATAATCAACCTCACCGCCCGACACTTCGAAATCATGCTAGGCATCCCTCACCACCGACACTTTGTGGCTGTAAGCCAAGAGGACTACACCAAGGCATGGGAGGACAACGAAGACAAGTGCATGCAGCTGATGAACGAAGTGTACTTGAAAAACAAGAAGGTAATAACCAGATGGCCACAGGTTATTCACCGCAGTGACTTCTCCGAGGAATTGAGCGACACCATCACATTCCTTAGTAGAGTTTTGGGCTTTTCGATGCCCATTACTTTCACAAATGGATGCTCAGGTACCTTGAAACTATGAACAAGAATGTTCCAGATCAACACTTTGAGTGGGTGGAGGTCATAAGCAGCACCATATCCGAGTAGCTCCAACAACTCTCCACAACGGGGAGGTTCTACATGAACTCATACGTAGTCTACGCTACAGCCTCGGAGAGGTATTATCCGGCACGGAGTTGCTGCGGGGTTTGGCCCCAAGTAAAAATATATGAATACTACCCGGAGCTGAAGCTGGAGAACAACATCCCGCAGTTTACTAAAATCAACGATGCCTTTTTCTACGGCATCATCTGCCTATTGAGGCCCAACATGACTCACGGTCGAACACGACCAAGAGCATTGTCACAGCAACAGAGAAGTGGGGGGCCTTATTTACACAATTTCCCACCTTCACCTATCTCAGGGCAGCTAACTTCCTGGGTGAGCCCACTAAATTGCCAAGGTACGCTGGCCCCAAGCTGGTCCTGTTGGAGCTATCCAGACAGCTCGTAACATACCATGAGAAGTGCCTGAAGAGAAAGAAGGGTGGAACTCCTTTCCCCCTTACAGTGGGCAGATACACATGCATCTCTCACCACAAAGCCCAGAAATGGTTGCCGAGCTAGAACTGCTCAATCTGAAGCACAACTTCCTAGCGAGGCCCACTTTTGATCCAAGGAATTACCTTCCCAAGGAAAAACTCGATCCAATCCATATTCCACAGATCGAGGACATCTATATCAACTGTACCATGAGGTCGAACTTAGAAGGAAGGACCACTCCCACTTGGCCTTGGCAGAGATTATTCAATACGGTGTGGCCATTGTTCCAAAGGGTTATCAAACTACCGATCAAGAAGTTGATCAGGTATATCTGGATATGGATGGGGACAACTAGCCATTTGCTGTGATCGACAAAATGAAAGCACCCCAGACCATTGAAGAAAGGGTCAAAGAGACATTGCGGAGGACAGAACACTGGTGCAGAATGAATGGCCTTATCTACCTCGGGGTAGATTTCACTACATCCCCATTGGGAAACGCACCTGTCAGGCCAAAGCATCTACCAAAGGTCAAAGGAAAGGATAAAGAGGGCGAATCAAGCTCTGCTCAAGAAGGAGCTCCTGAAAGTCCTCCTTCATTTGCCTGCACAAGAACAGGTTGTAAGCCTGGTATCCCCAGAGAAAGAAGTGGTGGAAGGTGTTTCGACGGGCACATCCACTCAGGGTGTCGCCACTACTACAACCACTGAGGTCCCTTCTATCCCTTCTCCCTCTCCTCCTTCTCCTCCTCGTGTGACCCAAGCGACCATTCCTTTGGTCGTGTCCTCTCCCCCATCTTCTACTATTCCCCCTTCCTCATCATCCATCTTCTCTTCTCTCGCAGAGCTGTCCCCCACCATTTCTTCCCTCATCTCTCAACTCCCTTCCATTCCCATGTCTACCTCCCCTGCAGTATCCCTTCCTCCCGTGAGCACTTTCTCGGCCTCCCTCTCGATGCCGCCACCAAGTGTCTCTACCCATTTCCCCTCATCCACTACAGCTGCTCCCTCTTCTACCTCTGGCCCCGTTCCCTTAAGTCCAGCATGGATCTCACAACATCTGAGCCAACAAAAGAGGAAAGTCCCTATCGCACCGATGGACTTCTCCATCATCCCAGCAAAAGGGGCTAAGAAGCAAAAGCCTATAACCCGCTTCTCTCAGAGTGCATCGGGGGAAAGAGTAATGGAGATTGCATATCCCGATCCTTCAAAGGGTAAAAAGATCTATCTCCGACAGATTATACAGTGACCCAAGTCACAATGGGAACGTCTTCAGAAAGTCTTCAAGGAGAGGCCCTATCTGCGGTGGATGCCCTTTGCAAGAAACTTCAAGAAGCAAAGGAGGAGAAAAGGTTGCTAAAGGAACAAAACAAAAATCTTCTCCATGCCCTGCAGAAAATGGGCAGTGCACCTCCTACAACTGCCACGGAAACTCTTGAGGTCCTAAGTCAGGACAAGATAAATGAGTATGCCAAAATTGGCGAACAAGGTATGGCAGTTTCCACCTGGAGGGATCAAATCCTCAAAGACAACGAGGAGGTAATAGTCAAGTTCACCGAGTTGTATCAGAACATCAATCAGGTGAACAAAGATCTCCAGGCGATTGCAGGACCTATCTCCGAGGAGTTGGACCATGCAAGGCTGCAACACGAAACATTCCAGAAAATGCTCGACTACTCAGTCAATGATCTAGTGAAATTTGGTGTTTTCAATCACCCCAGGGTACCCAGCAAGATCCTTGCTGCATTGGATTACCGGGTCGACTAGATGGAGTTCGTCCTGGAAAAGATTGATAAACTCAAGGAGGAAGCCCTGGATGCAATGCATCAAATGGAGCAAATTGTTCTGAGGATGTCTCCAGGCTTGCTTACTCCTTCTTTCACCTTGAGGAAGGCAGATGAAACTATCCAGGATATTTAAGGAGATCGTCTCGCAAGGGTTAGGGCCAGAAGCCACTTTCGACACCGAATGCATCAACAACCTTCTGGCTTGCCATGATTTTGTGGGGTTCCTGATGGAGGCAGGAAATGAATATTTCAAACTCCCTGAAAAACTCAGAGATGAGCGGGAGACTTGTGAGGTCATCGGTGATCATACGAAGGGTCCTTCTCAGGATCAACTTCAGCCCATGATCAGTAAATTCATGGAATATCGGACTCAGTTCCACATCACCTCTCCCGAACAACAACAGAAGCAAGATACCCCCTTCCAGCCACGAGACAACGATGAATAGCTTTCTTCCTCTTGGCTTCTCTTTTTGTAAATATCTAATAGTATGTTGGTACAAATGATGACCTCATCCATGTTGCACCATGGGATGTTGTCATCCACCAAGTTGTCCAAAGTCAACATTGACTTTTAGATATTTTGTAGATATTTTGTAATTAGTTGTTGGTTCCCTTTTGCCTTCTTTCTTCTCCTTCTTCTATATATACTTGGATACTTGTTGTATTCAAGGGATGGATACTTTTCAGATGAAAAATAGAAGTAAGAAGAAAAGACTTTGAGCTTTTTGTAACAGAAGAAAATAGTAATACAAATATTAAGACTTTGTGTTGAATATGTGTGTTATGAGCATTTAATCTTTCTTATGTCAGATTTATGTGTTTATTCTATTGAATCTATCTCTACTTTTTTGTCATTTATTCATCAGTATTGCTTTATTCGTCTATGCAAGTAGGTTCGGCTCTATTTACTACCAGCCCAAAACATAGACCCTCTGACCTTTCTGCTTTGGAATTCATTTCTTTTCTCCCTTCAGATCTTTCCTATCTCCCCACCTCGTTTCTTTCCCTTCTTTTCACAGTTGGAAGTACCTCTACTGGGATGAGATCCCAACCCCCGAAGGCAGAATATTGTGAGACTTGCATGATTCATGCCTTTGGTAGAATAGCAATAAACTAGTTTTGCTTTCTTTGACTCAAAGAGGGGCTATGCCCCCGCACATCGTTGGCTCATCTATCCATAGATCTGTCCATCTGACAGATTTTTAGACCAATAGTTTTTGGTGAATCTACTGGGATCGAACAGATCTAACAGATCTATGATAGTGGTATGTTAGAAAATTAATAAAAATCAAAAAAATCACTACCTGTTTGCAAATTTTAACTTTTGTTCAAAATCCAAAATTTTTGCAAAAGTGATCCAAACTGAAATTTTTTTAGGGATCCATAGATCGGGACTAGTTAGAGATCTTTAGTTCGCTGAGTTTTTACAAAAACCCGTATATTTCCGTAGATCTGAGATTTTGACAGTTTTACAAAAATTTCAAACCCTTGCAAAAAGTCAAATCTAAGATCCGAAAATCAGCTTACTAAGTTGGCCGTAATTTTATCCCCATTAACATTTGTCATTAAACCGCAATCGGTTTTCAAAAGAGGGATAAAATTAAATATTTAGAAAAGGTACATGCTTATTGATTTTGTCAAAAAAAAATCAGAAAATCAGCAAGTACAACCAAAAAGAGTTTTTTAATCTACTCCAAAATATTGCAGATTAGGAGGGTACACTGGCGGGTGAACCATTTACTCATAACAGGAGATCTCATGGAGAAGTTGATCCAACTTTCGATCTACTTCAAAGTCGTGACTTCAGTGTTACACCGGCACGCTTCCCATCGCTAAGTTCAGCTGGCCAATCATCTAGGAGTGTCTCACCTCCACGAAGGAAGCATCTCTCACAAGGAACATCTTCGTCACTTAGCAGTGCCTTGCTGCTCAGTGGAACTGTGCTTCCAGTTCGCGTCCTTTTCCAGCCATTCAAATGGCAGTACCATGGGGAAATGCTATGGGCCCACTCGCTTTGCCACACCCTGTTCATGCACTCCCTCACGGAAACCGGAAGAATTTTCCTAAATTTGATGGTAGCGGGAACCAAAGCATGGATTCACACATATCTACATTCATCATGTCATGCAGTATCCTGGATGTGACCCATGAAGATGTGTCAGTTTGCCTCTTTCTAGAGACCTTGCAAGGACCTGCAGCAAAATGGTTTCAGCATTTACCGACCGAGATCTATTACCAGTTGGGCCACCTTGTGAACTGCATTCGAAGAAAGATATAAGCCTTCAGAGGACGCGTTCGCATTACTGTCCAAGATCACTCACCTGAAGAAGGAGGTCAATGAAACCATGCGCAATTTCATCACCTATTTCAATTCACTAATCAACCGGGTTCCGCCTACCATGTTGCCAATGCCAGAAAATCAGAAGTGTTTCTTCGTGAACGCCATGAGCTCAAAAGTAAGTTTCCTGATCTTACAAGAGCAGGTCACTACTTTGGTTCTCGCCAAGCTGCTGCCATACGGATTGAAGATAACTTGTTAATATCTGGTGAATTAAAGCGAGATCCATCCAAGCCGAAAGTTTCAGCTCCTTCTCCCGCCACTTCATCTCGACCCGAAGCATTCCAAAAGATGGCAAATGACTTGCTTGCATTAAAGAAGCAGTTGGCTCAGGCTTCTCCTAGCACTTCGTACCGGGATATTCCACGGAGGAACTTTACTTCTAACAACATCTCACAAAGGCCCCGCCTACCCGCAGCTACTCCACGGTTGGCACTTGAGGCCCCTCCAATCAATGCTTTAGCCGAAATTGAAGAAGAGGAGAAAAATTATGAAGAACCTTCATCACCAGGTGAAGATGATCAAGATGTCGGTGAACCGACTGGCGACTCTACTATCGGGTATATGGAATTTGATGAGGAAGAATCTGACGAAGAAGAGGGTACCCAAGGATATGCAAGCGGATAGTCATATGTTGTTTTTACCCGCTCGCAAGGAAAAGAAGCAGAAGTGGCTGCCAATATGCAGAAAGAGAAGGCCATGTCACACGTGCCTCCAACCATCGCTAAACGAGGTAGTCCCCTTCCTACCCAACCTGTTATTAAATCTTTTTCGAAAAAATATTTTTCCCCTATTTCCCCTCCAAATCAGCCCTCTCATGTTCCTATCAAGACCAGTAATCCTACCCTACCATCGCAAAATGAGGGACTCATTCCTTCATCAATGCAACCCTTGGCCGCGTTTGACATAATTGATCACGCTAAAAAGACCAAGATCCAAATGTCTGAAGCCGAGTATCTTCAGTCAAATCCCAAGCAGCTTGTAAGGTTGACCAAATACATCCAAAGCCAAGCTGTCATAACTACTCAGGTTTCGAAAGGAATCCTTTCTACTCCTTCTGCATCTCGCATAAATGTCACCTCGACATCTGCGTCAGGAAAGATAGAACCTTTCTATCTCTCCCTCCTAATCAATGGCCACAAACTAAGCAACTGCATAATTGATTCCGGGGCTTCCGATAACGTCATGCCAGCAAAAAAGTCGCCCATGCCCTAGGCCTCACCCTTACCAAGCCTTTTGGCCAATGTTATTCCTTGGAAACCAAGCAGGTTCCGTTGATCGGTCAAATCAAAGACATGCAGTTTGCATTTGCGGCGTTCCCAGAGAAAAGAGTAAAGATGACCATCCTTGTTGCCGATATTCCGGCAGCATACGAAATTCTATTAGGAAGGAGTTTTTGCAGTGAGGTTGGTGGAGAGATTCATATGGACTGGTCTAAGGCAAGGATTCCCGTCAAAGGTATAATGCAAACGTTGGAGCCGGAATCACAAAAGAAGTACCTAGTTACTAACTCGATGACCCCAAAGCCCAAATTCTCTTCAACTTATCAGGGATGGGAAACTATTTCTTGTCTCTGAGTCTCACGAAAAAATGGATGTCCTCATCAAGCAGAGGATCTTAATAATATCTGGACATTACGGTTTGATGGAAGTTGCGCAACTAGCAGATGCAAGACGTTGGAGCCGTGCTAATATCTCCCAAGGAAGAGATTATCCCTCTCTCTTTCAAGTTGTAGTTTTTCAATACGAATAATACTGCTGAGTATGAATCTTTGCTACTAGGCATGCAAGCCGCAAGGGAAAGAGGAATCAAGAATTTGAAAGTACAGGGTGATGCAGAGCTAGTCGTAAATCAAGTTAAAAGGATATACCAAGTGAAGAATGAAAGGCTCAGACATTACCACAACGCAGTATGGGACAATATCGAGGAGTTTGACACTTTTTCAATAAAATCCATTCCGAGAGCTCAGAATGACATGGCCGACTCATTAGCCATCTCAGCATCCCTCATGCTCCCTCACCCAGGTTTGAAAACAGACACATATACCATTGAGGTGGTTTTCCACCCAAGCATGCCGGATAATTCTCAGCATTGGTAGGTATTCAATGATGACAATCAACTCATTGCCTTTCTTGAAAAAGTGAAAAATTTTAGTGAGCTTCATTTTGAAGGATCCACTTCGCATGTCGTGAATCTGTTATGGATCAGGACAAAGAATCAAAAGGAAGCGATGGCATATGTCAGCTCAAAGGAAATAAAATCCTGAAAGGTTTAGTTTCTCTAGAGTGGTTGTTCGACAGGCATGATCATTTTGTCAAAAAGAAAAGGTGAGATGACCCTAACTCCTCCCAAAAACCGAACCGGTCAATCTAGGTTCGGTAGAACATCCGTAGTTTGTAAACATTGGAAAATGTTGCACACCCAAAGAGAAGCGGAAATTTGTCAAATTGCTGAAGAAATACATGGATGTATTGGTGTGGTCCTATGCCGATCTAAAGTCTTTCAAGCCAAAGGACGTCCAACATGACATCCCATTGAAAGAAGATGTCAAACCCTTTCACCAAAAGTAGAGACACTACAATCCTAAGATCTCAGGTACTATCTAGGCTGAAATTCAGAAAATGCTAGACGCAAGGATCATTTTTCCTATCCATCACAGTACCTGGGTGGCAAACATTGTACCAGTATGCAAGAAGAATGGTGAGATACGCATATGCGTAGATTTTCGTAACTTGAATCAAGCCTCCTTGAAGGACAACTACCCCCTTCCCATAATGGATCAGGTTCTGCAAGCAGTGACTGGATCAGAAATGTTGTCCATGCTTGATGGTTTTTCAGGCTACAATCAAATCAAAGTCTCACCCGAAGACCAATTCAAAACAGCATTCACTACCCCTTGGGGTACATTCGCTTATAGCAGGATGCCTTTTGGTCTGACCAATGCCGGCACCACTTTTCAGCGGGCCATGGACTTTGCATTCAAAGGAATGATGGGAAAAGTCATCGTAGTCTACTTGGATGACTTAACTGTGTTCTCTAAACAACAGAATGATCATTGTGATCATTTGGAGCAAGTATTGATTAGATGTCGGGAACATGGAATCTCCCTAAATCTGAAAAAGTATTTTTGAGTCACAGAAGGAAAGTTGTTGGGACACATTGTAAGCAAGGAAGGGACGAAGATAGATGCCGAAAGGGTTAAGGCTATTCAGAGCCTTACTTTACCTACAAGCAAGACCGGCATTCACTCTTTCTTCAAAAAAGTGAATTTTCTCAGGCACTTTGTTCCCGACTTTGCTGAAAAGACTCGCCACATATCAAACATGATGAAAGGATCACCAACTTTCGGTGGAGTGAAGAAGGAAAGAAGTCGTTTGAAGATATAAAATCCTCCATCGCTCACGCACTAGTCCTGGTATGTCCCAATTTCTCCAAATATTTTATCATGTATAGCTATGCATCCGAGCATACTGTATCAGCTATCTTAATGCAAAAGAATTTTGAAGATGTTGAATCCCCGATTGCATTCATGAGCTCTCCTCTCAAGCCTCACGAATTAAAGATGTCTCAGTTGGAAAAGCATGCCTTTGCCGTGGTCAAAGTAGTCAAGAACTTCAGGTATTACATTCTAAATTCTCACACAACGGTACTGGTCCCTGACACGGCAGTCAAGTCAATCCTAACTCAACAGGAGTTAGGGAGTTTGCGAGGAAATTGGATTGCAAAAGTCCAAGAGTATGATCTAGATATAAAACCAACCAAGTTGGTAAGGGGCAAGGGCCTATGTCAGCTTATGGCTGAAAACCGGGATTCAGAAGACCCTGAGGAAAAGGATGATTGCGCCAAGGGAGCACAAAGCCAGCTGGAGAAAGCTGATTCTCTACCCATGGTTCTATTTGTCGCCACCAGCGATGAATGGTATTCTGATATCGCTTTCTTTCTCACTTATGGTGAGTGTCCAGCTCATCTAACTTCAAAGGAGAAACATGCTATAAAGCTCAGAGCGGCCAGATATGTCATCTGGGATGACTGTTTATACAAACACGGAATAGATGGCATCTTCTTGCGATGTGTTGACAAGCCACAGCAGATAAAACTACTGGAGAGTTTTCATGATTCAGCCTGTGGTGCTCACTTCTCTTCTTCCGTGACAACACACAAGATCATAAGGGGCCAGGTACTATTGGTTGACATTGTTCCAGGATACAGCCACCTGGGTAGCAAAATGTGAGCTCTGCCAACAATTTGTCGGTAAACCAAAATTGGCTGCTTTTCCCCTCAGGCCGGTCGTTATTGATGAACCATTCAGACAGTGGGGAATCGACTTTATCGGAGCACTCCATCCCCAATCGAGTGTCAGGACATAGTTATGTCCTGACAGCAATAGATTACTTCACCAAATGGGTAGAGGCCATACCTGTCAAGCATGCCACTTCCGAGGTTGTTTGCAGTTTCATCAAAGAGAATATCATTGTCAGGTTTGGCGTTCCAAACAAGATTGTTGTTGATAACGCTTCCAACTTCTCCTCACGAGAAGTTGTTGGTTTTTTCTATGAACACGGGATAACCTTGGCCCACGCCTCGGATTACTACCCCCAGGGAAATGGTCAGGTAGAATCCAGTAATAAAAACCTAGTGGCCATCATACGAAAGCTAGTTGATAAGAGTCAGTGAACGTGGCACAAGTCATTGTACGATGCTTTGTGGGCGGACCGCATTACTCCCAAGAGGTCTCTCGGTATGTCACCTTTTCAAGTGTTATATGGGACCGACGTCGAGCTTCCCATTTCTGCAGAACTCCCTGCTCTGCGCTTGGCATGAGCAATCGAAGATGAGACTTTCCAAAATTCCCTTGAAAAGAGGATCATGTATCTATCAGAGCTTGAAGAGAAAAGAATAAGAGTGGTCGACAGGATCACCGAACATCAGAATCAAGTTAAGAAATTGTTCGATAAAAAGGCTAAGCAAAGAGATTTCCAAGTGGGAGATCTCATCCTCTTGTGGGACAAATGGAGAGAGCTAAAGGGCATGCATGGGAAATTTGATTCTCTATGGAGAGGGCCTTTCAAGATCAAACAGCTCAATGGAGAAAATGGCTTCTATCTCTTGTATATGGATGGAACACATTTGGGACCTGCCTCCAAATTTCACCTTTGAATTTACGCTGGTGACATGTGGAGGCTTCCACAAACCCTTCTATACTTAGCTGATTCAAGGGCCGGCTTTGTCCCCTTTTTGGACCTGGGACACATGGAAAGCTGGCACTCGTTTAGGGACCGCCTTTGGCTTTGACCCTTGAAGGTGCACTATTGAGACACGTGGAGAGTTAGCACTAGTTTGGGGGACCGCCTTTGGCTTCAACCCTTGAAGGAGCACCGAAGAGACACGTGGTTCCTTCCTCAAACCCTTTTATACTTAGCCAATTCAACGACCAGATTTATCCCTTTTTCAGACACGGGATACGTGGAAAGCTAGTGCTCGTTTAGGGGACCACCTTTGGATTTGATCCTTGAAGGTGCGCCATTGAGACACATGGCACCGTTCATGGCCCTTCTATACTTAGTGACTCGAGGGTGGATCTGTCCCTTATTTTACTCGACCACATGGTGAGCCCACGCTCATTTGGGAACTCGCTATGTATTTCACCTCTAAAGTTGTGTCGAGCTAACACATGGTTCTTTTCGCTGGCCTTAGACCTTTCAACGGCCGATTCAAACTTTTGAGGCTCTAACCACGTGGAGGGTTGGTGCACATTTGGGACCTCTGCTCTTGATTCTTCCTTTGAAGTTGCGCCATTGAGACACGTGGGGGCTTCCGTGACTCTCTTATACTTAGCCAATTCAACGACCGGCTTTGTCTTTTGGACTCTTACCACATGGAGGGCTTGCACATGTTTGGTGTCTCCGTATTTGTGGACCATACCAAAAGTGTGCCAAAGAGACACGTGGCACCCTCCATGGTCCTTCTATACTTAGTCGATTCGGCTCGTACGCAAAGTCGAAAAATTTTGAGCCCTTTCTCTAATCTTCTCCCTACGTGCTCTGATCTCCTCTAACGTCATTAGCCACCTTCCCCAACCCTACCCCTTCATTGTTGGATTTTGAATGTGCGCTCGCATGATGGAAGCTGCCCCTTCCAATTTTCTTATGTATGCGGGGTTGTGTTTGATCATTTTTTTTCGGGGAAACATTGGGATAACAAGAACCAATGAAAAAATTTGAAACTTGACTTGAAAAATGAGGTGAATTTTGAGGGTGACAATATTTGGATCTTTCCAGGGGATGACTTGGTTGGGACAGAGGAGCGAGGCAAGATCAAGAACCATAGAAAAATGGGAAAGTAGACCAGTGGCTTATCCATTGGGCAAATAGATTCCAAGGAAAACCAATCTGAGAAGACAACACACAAGCGACGGGAAAAGAAACAAACCAAAAAAGAAATACAAAAACACAACACAACACACAATGAGGAACATGAAAGGAAACAAGCCAAAACAAGGAAAGAAGAGGATATTTACAGGGGAAAGAAGAAAGACTTTATGAAATTACACAACTCCAGAGAGATAGGATGAGAAAAATAAGCACCTATGTGGAACAAATATCTGAAAGTATGAGGCACCCATGAATTGAAAATGAGCGAGTTAGGCGTACCAAAATATCATGGGAACAGCATGCGGCTTGAGAAGAAAAATTAAGGAAAGAAGACCATACGAACAATGATACTCCATACTAAAAATATTCAATTCTGTGAAAAATTGAATGTCTTCTGAGGATCCTTTTATGTGGATGAATAGTGTCATACAAAAAACATGTACGACCCTCGACGCCTCCATACAATTTCGCACATCACTAAACTCGACAATTGAATTCATAAGAAAATCCAATCCTTATAGTGTCAACTCCTTGCTTTGATGGAATGATGCTAGCATATGAATGAAGATTGCAATTATCATCATGACACATCTCATGAGAAACATAAAATTCCATTGAATTTTCCTTGTAATCATCTTCAAGAGGAATTTGGAAAAAGGTACTGGATGGTTTACCATTAGGTGTAATCTTGACCGTGTTTCGAAAAACATACCTGCTTATTTTTGTAAAATCTGCACTTTGATCTAGAAGATCATGACTCTAGGTACTGATATGCATTGTTGAATTGTCTTGAGATTAGCGAGGGATTTAAAATGTTGTTAGACTAAGTAAAAATTGATCAATAACATCATCATCTTCCTTTTGTTTGCATTCCAAAGGGTGAGCTGAGACAGGACTATCATAGTTGTGAAGAAAAGATTCCAGGCATGGCTCTCCATTTTCTATTTGTTTCGAAGGACTGCAAAAAGGCTCATGTGTGCTCATCTCATCCATAGATATAATAGGGGACTAGTGATCTCATTAATTTATTTTTTCAGGCACAGGCACTTGTTTATCTTTGAGAGAACTTAAAACAACAAGAGAATGGTCCACAATGATCTTCATCTCATTGTATTGAAATTCTCCAATCATAGGAGAGAGAGGAAATTTGTCCATTTCTTCTTTGATATCTTCTTCATTAGAGGGCACATACTCCCTAGGCGAGTTTCACTTCCTTTAAAATATAACTGATTGAAGTTATCTTTAAGCCCCAAGAAAGAGAGCAAGTGTTGATCATCATTGAAAACCTGCCAGTTGCTTGCATTATCTAGCACACTAGGCCTATGAGTCATTTCAATAGTAAATTTCTCTTGAGAGAAATATGGGTGAGGAATCAACAGAGATCCTGAGACAACTAGAGAATCAGCTCTAGTATTCTTTTCTCTTGGCACAACTTCAATGGAGAAAGCATCAAGAAACTCGATAGAATCCCAGACAAGATTTCTAAAATGTTTCAATCTCCTATCCTTGACTTGGTAAGGATCTCTGACCTGTTTCACAATCAACTCTACATTACCACAAGCACAAAGATTCTTCACTCCCATTTCTTTCACCATGTTCAACCCAAGGATGAGAGCCTTATACTCAACTGTATTGTTTGCATTTTCAGAATAAAGCTCAAAAAGAATGGATGAATCTTCCCTTCTGGAGAGATCAACACCACGCCAGCTTCAGAGCCAGCTGAAGAACAACTTCCATCAAACTCCAGAGTCCAAATGCCATTGGGATCATGAATCACTCCCTTAGGAATTTTTTCCTCATCTTCTGACATGATCATGTAGTTACCATGCCCTATATCTTCATAGAGTATTTGTGCTTTTGGATCATCAGTCTTTTGCACAATATACTCAGTTTGCTTCTCTGGTAACCAACTTTTTATTTTTTTATTGACCGGGATCAAAGCATGTGACCAGTCCATCGAATTTCACCCCTACCTCCTTACAAAAATTTCTACTCAGCAACATACCATAGGAGGGGGGAATATTAGCTACTAAAATAGTGGCTTTGATCCCTTTCTGCTGAAAAGAGAAGGCTACTTGTGCATCGTTGATTCTCCCAACCAGAGGTATACGTACTCTCATGGAATAGTAGGAACCAAAGGTATGTGTTAGAGTCAGGCCCAAAGCATGAGATATTTTGTAGGCATTACATTATTTGATGCTCTGAGTCTATAACACAATTAGTGAGTTTGTGGCCAACTATGAGGATAGTCTCATAGAATGGTTCAATTTTCTCATTAGGGGAAGCGGCATTTGCAGCCATAAGGCTTGGTTAAAGTGAGGAAGAGAGAGTGGGTAAAATGCCTTTAGAAGTATTGGATGAGGATTTGGATTTGGAATTGACAAAGTTTACCATTTTAGCAAAGGTTTTGGATGGAGTGCAGTAAAACTCGCCTCTGCGAGATTTGGATTTTGGTCTTTTTGAGGTGATCAATGATATCAAAATACCCAGAGGTGGATGGGGCATCATTACTAGGAATAGGAGAAACTTTTGATTTATTAGTTTTAGGAGTTGAAGGACAAGAAGTTTTGGAAACAAAAGTAGAAGGAGAAGGATTAGCATTACTCACCTCTTGTGTGGAGGAAGTGGGAATAGGAGCTCCTCTTTTCACAACCACTGGAATAATTACAGGATACTCTTTGGATTTCTTAGCAGGCTACACCACTTTTTCTCTTCTGTTTGTTTGCTCCGAGTCATAACGACATATGACTCACTATTCATATCTGCCACTCTTTCATCATATTCATCTTCATCATCCATACCTTTAGTGGTGAGGAAATGAACTTGAGATCCACCAAGCTCTTCCAGTTCTTCATCAACCTCTTCTTCTAGGTCTTCAAATTCTTCATCAAAATCCTCATCATCAGGTTCTTGAAATTCACAAGTTGCATTCAATAGAACCTTAATAGATGGGCCTTCAATAGCCAATTTATTTTGAGAAGGAGGTAACTAGTTACTTAGGCTATAAATTCTTCTGGGAATATCTTAGTAAGGAGCATACTGATCCAATTGATTCCTAATAGCAATGAGATCATTTGTCAACTTCTACACTAATTGATCTAAGTTGGCTCCGAGGAGAGGAAGAAGAATATGCTTTATATTTGGAAGGTTCTCTTTTCGATTTACTAGACATGATCAGATCATCTTCAACAACGATAGCCAACTATTGATTAGCATCCAAAGTTGGTTAGCTCTATTAGGTACCCAAATTTAATCTCCTTCAAAGGCCCAGAAGCATCATGGATTTAACAGGACACTCAGAGGCAAATAGATGATTATGTATGTCATTTTATAGCCGGGAAGCAATCTATCTGACTTTTTAGCACTCAGGCTTTGAAAAGGAGTGGGTAGCACCTTAAGAGGATTTGATCTATCCTCACTATTTTAGGTTGTGCCTTTCAACCAAGGTAAGAGAACCCTTTTGTAGCCTGTTGTTTATGGAGGAGATGGAGATGTCCTTCCTAATGAAGTTGTTAAGGATACCTTGGAGAAAATATGATCAATGCAACAAAATCTAACTCTCACGAGTTGTCACTCTAGATAGTGGAGATATTTTAAGGCAAGGTTCATGCTACTAAAGACATTTGAACTCATGTTGTTTATGCATGCTTTGGTAATGAAATTATACTTTTGTGCACACACGGGGAAAAACAGGGGGAGTATGGGTAGGATTAGTGGTTGTAAATGAATTTTGGTGGGAGGTGAGGTAAAATTAACTTGATTTGCCAGATCTACGATAAATCTTACAAAATGGAAATTTTAATCAACGAGAATGCTTGAGAATATCTAAAATGTTCCTTTAACATGAATATGTGCTTCTATGGAGGCCCATATTAGCACCTTTTCACACAATCTATGAGATTTTAACATGAAGGCTTGAGTTAGAAAACCCAACAAAGTATTGAGATCCAAACCCAATCATGCCTGAGGTACACCCAGAGGCTTACAGACAATATCTGTCAACAAATGAAAGAAAAGTGATTTTAAATCATTTATTTCATCCCTAGATGAAAGCTCTTATAGGAAATGAAATTTCAAATGCCACTAAATTGTCACAAGGATTGAAACATGTGTGATTAAGACATATTTTGATACAAGATTGTAACAAGAACAAGAAAAAACTATCTGCATACATTTAGAAATAAAACAAACATATTTGGCTTAACATCGACACAGAATAACTCGAGTTTGATTAAATTTATCCATAAGGGAAATTTTCTAGAACAATCTCATAGATTTCCAATGGTTGTACACTCGAAACACCTTGACATGATCAAACTTAATACAAAATAGATAACCGAGTTTCTCAAACGGATTCTCAAAAGACAGGCTTTGTCAAATTTTCCTCCTAGTAATTTTCATTAACCTCTAACACTCAACCTCTAACCATTTGCTTGAAAAATTTGTGTCATTTATAACATTTACAAACGAGACCCTTTTCCCCCAAAAATCACAACATTGAGTGCTACCAGTGCTCGCCATGATCATGATCAGGATTTCTAGAATCGAGATCGTAAAAATTTACCAAGTGCTCAAGGGAAAATCTCTTCGAATATCTCCTGCATTCAACTCCTCCTTCTGGTGGATCACTCCTTATTCAACTCACCAACCAATTCCGCCCCTAATCTTTCAAATCTAGTTCCTTGCGTGCTCGGGAGAAGAAAAATGGAAAATCATATCGAGCCCGAGAGTCAGACCATTTTAATGGCGAAAGATGTCTCCAGATCTCCTCCACCAAACTTAGATATCAAAATTAACTCTCCTCTCTATTTGGTGTGTAGGAAATACCAAGAAATCATGAAGATTCACACTTCCAAGAGCGTTTCAGTAAAATGGGGTGAAAATCAGATTTAGACTCTCAGTTGTCGTTGATCTTTACTTTGAATTTGGGCCATCCACGTGGAAGATTCATTTTAATATGAGCCCGGGGTTCTTCTTTGACTTTTTATAACTTTTGGAAAAATGTAAAATTTTCACATTTTCTTCGTGCCTCTGCCCTTAAGAAATGAGCCTGACATGTGTCCCAAGGTGGGTCCCAAAATAACCACGGCCAAGTTCTGCTATTTCACCTACTTTTTGGAAAAGGAAAATTTTCCAAGTTTTCCCATAGCTCCACCCTTGAAAAATGGGCATGACACATGTCCCAATGTGGGTCCCAAATGGAACCACGCTTCCTTTTTACTTTTAACTCTTTTCTCCTAAAAGGAAAATTTTCCAAATTTCCTCCGAGGGTCCGCACCTCCATCGTTGATCGGAGCAAGTTTTGACTTTTCTCCATCGGGCCTGTGGGTCATTTTGATGATTTTAGTCATTTGAACATCAAGGGGCCAAAAACCAAGTTTCCCCCGATGGCCTGCCTCCCACCTCTTAACATTTTCAAAGCCAACCTTGAGCTCCTTCTTTTCGGGCTTGCGGGCCATTTTGAGATTTTAATCCTTTTGATAACAAGAGGAAAAAAATCTAGTTTTCCCTCGATTCTCTACTTCCCTGCCACTTTGACTTTTAAAACTACCACGTGTCATAATGGCACATCTTGAGATGATCCCCAAAGGTTGAGACCTTGAATGAGTGCGGGATCGCCATGTGTTGTTATGGCATAACTTCAAAAACTTTAAGGTTTCAAAATGATTTGGTGGGGCACGCTTCCATTTTAGAATTTTATTCCATTTTTCCAAAAGGGAAAAACATTCAACTTACCTCTGAAGGCCCGCATCTCCGCCATTAGCTTTGCCATGTGTCCTCTATGGGGTCAAAGTAAGACTTTTTCCCTGCCACTTAAAATTTTCTTTAATCAGAGCCTGGTGGGGCCGCGGGGTGAGTTCAAACCTTTTTCCAAAGTAGCCAAAAGGAACAAGTTCAAAAACAAACCCGCCATACCCCATCAATTAGAAGAAGCCACGTAAGCACCAAAAGAACCAATCAGAAATGAGTGGAGCCACGGGACCAAATTTTCCCTTTTGCCAAAAAAGTAAAAAGTGATAAGTTAAAGCATTTTCCTGTCGTCCCCTGACCAACCAAAAGCCACGTGACTGCAAATGCAAGGATGCAAATTTGACTGGGGGAAACACCCGTCAAACCGTAAAATGCAAAAAAAAATGACCATTTGAGCCCGGGGATGAAGTTTTTTCCAAGGATAGAGGATTTAGAAATGTTGCAAGGCTCAAATACACTCTTCATAGCTACATCCATTCATTTTTCATCAAGTATTTGGGACAAAATGACAAGGGTAAGAAAATCCACTGTAAAAGAATGGAAAGAATGGGAAAGCCCAAGTTTTTGAATGAATAGAGGACGAGAGACCCAAATTTCAGACCTCTTCAGAAAAACAGAGAAACAAGGACACAAATATAGATCCATACATGATCTTCAGCCCAAGGAAAGATTAATTATGGAAACAAAGGAAAGTAGAGACTTCGGGAACAACACGGGAATAAAATGTGAGGAGAGGTCGTAAATCAATGGATTTTCAAAGGCAAAATGGGGTGAGACTATTTTGAGCACCAACATCGGCTCCGACTCGAGGATGGGCATTCCCTATGAGTGCCACAAGAATAATAGTAGACCAAGTGACAAAATATCCATTGGGAAAAGTGAGTCACTTGCAAAGTAGAGAAATAGAGCCATCTCCCAAAAAAAAAAGCAGAGAAACCAATAAAAACAAGTCACCAAAGGACCGAGGCGGGCAAAAACACAAAGACAAGAAATAAACAACAAACTATACCTTTGTATAAGAGATTTTTACCTTGATTCAAGGATCAATCCAAGAAATGCTTCAAATGTCTATCATTAACGGGAAACTCAAGCAATTCACCATCCAAATCCTTCAAGAATAAGGTATGTTCACCGATCCTAATATCGATGGAGTAAGGGCCCATCCATAATGTATCAAATTTTCCATGCTTGCCCTTATCGTCATGCATGTTATCCCATAAGCAGCACAAGATCTCCAACATTGCAAGCTGCTGGGAGTGACCTTCTTGTTAAATAACTTCTTCATATTTTCTTTGAACTTTACATGCCTCTGTTTGGGATGCCCTCCTTTCTTCATCAAGTTCAACAAATACAGTTAATGCGAGCATCATAAGGACTTACTTCTTGATCCTCTAGTTGTTGAATGAGTGATATGAGGATAATTGCATATTCGAGGGCAGCGGGGCACTGAGTTCCATATACTAACTCAAATGGACTCTTTCGGTAACTCTCTTGATAGTGATTCTATCATTGAACAACAAACTTCAATTTGTTCACCCCATTTCCTTTTGTTCATCTCGAGGTTCTTGATAATCTTGAGTAGGTTATGCCTCCCTCATAACAAGAACAAGAGGAAATTCAAACATTCCTCAAACAAGGTGGGGCACCCAACCCAAACTCCCTCCACAAAAGGGTAAACTCTTATGCCTCCCTACATGAAAATTCCCATAGTCTCCTCCTACTCCAAAACTTAAGCAATCTACCCACACCCAACAAGCATTCCAAAGGAAAACAACACTCAACACAACATATAAACACATAATAAAAGACATAAATTAAACAAGGTGAAGCTCCTACCTCTCCATAGTAGAGCTTGTTCCATGAATGAAATTTCAAGCTACTCAAAACCAAGCAAGCATCTAGAAGCTCCAACAATCCACAATCTCTCACAAGAAACTCTAACTCTCCAAAATTCAAGAGAAAAATGATCAAGTAACCCCCAAACAAGTAAAATGATTTCAATAAATAGAAAGGAGAGAGGGGGATGATGTGGCTCCAAGTAGGATGCCACCTCATTTCCTCTCCACTCCACATCACCTTGGTCAACCTCATATTCCAATGCACAATTAATAAGTGGTTGAAGGAATGACAAGAAACTTACACACTCCATCTAAGCCCACTCCCCTAAGGACAAAATTAAATATTTGAAAGAAGGTGCAATTAACATTTCACCTTTTTATCTTCCCAAAACACCTAATAAGGCCTAAATTTGACCCCCCAACCCATAGGTAGGGTTGGCATAGGCATTTAAGAGGTGTGGGACAAGTTTGACTTGTCCCACAAGCTTCCAAATTTGGCCTCTAAGGCCAAATTCGAGTTTCCCATGAAGGGTAGAGTGTATTACACTCAAGACTCAAGCATACAACACTCAACACAAAATCCAAGAGTAAATCAAGTCTAATAAATGAACTCTTTTTGGTCACATCTTTAATTAGTTTAGGAAAAATTTAAATTAGCTTAATTAAGACACTATAACCCATGAATAATAAAGGGGTAAACATATATCCAAAAATCTAAATAATAAAACAAGTAGATGTCATTACTAAAAGAAAACACATACTAACATTTTAAAAAAAAGAAATTAAAACAAAACAACACATGACCCCTTGGTCACAATTTTCCCTAACTAAATAATTCTAACACACACACAATTACATGTTGCCATGGTGACCCTAGTCAAATTCTTCTCGAATTCCAATGTGGTTGGTCTCCAATCCCTGATGTTGTTGTGAATATAATATACCTACAAAACAGAGAATACCTCCTTCGGCCTCGTGGCCACATTAAAACATCCATGCCAAAATATACGATATAAATCTAAAATCAACTATGTATGAATTAATATCATCTATGCAAATACGATATCACTTACAATTTCTAGCACATTTCTATTCCACATTTCATCCATGTCAAAACGATCACAACATTAATCCAATTATCAAAGGTCTACTCAATAAGACTAACTATATCACATGTCATAACTATAGATAAATAACCATGTCAACAATATATCAATATCAACATCAAATGTCTCTAATGGTCCATATGCATCATATACAAATTGAATCAACAACAGTTCAGTATCTCTAATATCTACTAACATCTTTGAATCAAAAAGCAATAATAAATCCATAAGTGCATTCTACGGTATCAAGAACAAAAATAAAAAAGGTGTCGAAGGGAAGTGGGTACTACATCCCCCCTCCTTAGACTAAAATTCTTCTGGAAGTCAACTGGAACATGTATGAAATATGCACTAGTAGTAAAGTAGCATCCTCCCATGTAGGCTGTAGTCTCGGCATATCTGTCCCTTTGGGCTGAACCTAGTCGATCTCTCTATCATGAAGGCCCGGGGTCATGTGCTCTATAATGCATACGGGCTCCACCATCGACTTCCTGATCTTTTGTAATGTGGTCCAATCTAGCACGTGAGAAGGATCAGAAATATATCTCCTAAGCATAGAAACATGAAACACATCATGGACGTGAGACAAGCTAGGTGGACAATCTTTAGGCGATAAGCGAGGGTGATGCGCTCGAGATCTCAAAGGGACCCACAAACCTAGGAGAAAGCTTAGAACCTTTTCCGTAATGGATAGGGATCTTATGTGGTCTAACACGAAGAAACACCTTCATGCCCACCTCAAAACTATGATCTGTCCTATGTTGGTCTACATACTTCTTTTGCCTATCCTGCGCCTCCTGTAATCTTTATCGACCAAGGTAACCCTCTTTGCTCCATATCCTACAATAATGTTATCCCAAGAGAAACCTTGTCCTCTAACTTTGTCCCAACTAAGAGGTGTCCTGCACTCTCTGCCAAACTCCACCAAGTCATGAGATACTCCTCCCATCTCATTTGGTGATCCATAATGTACATCCTAAGCATGTCCTCTAGGATATGATTCACCCACTCAGTTTGTCCATCTATCTCAGGGTGATATGTTGTGTTGAAATTGATCCACATCCAGAGAGCATCTCATTGCATGGTGGTCAGAAATGTGAAGTGTACAAAATATTGCGGTCACAAATGATCTTCAGTGGAATCCCATGTAATCTAAAAATCTCATCAAGATATACTGTACCTTGCACTAGTTGTATAGGTGGTCTTCACTAGAGAAAAATGATCCACTTTCGTCAATTTATCCACCGTGACCATGATGGCATCATGGTGGTATCTTGACATCGGTAACCCAACAAAGAAGTCCATGGAAATGGTGTCCCACTTCCACTCCATTATGGCATGAGAAAAAGAAAGCTAGTTTGGATGTTGATACTTGGCCTTCACCCTCTGCCACTCTAAGCATGTGACACAAATAAAGCTACATCTCTCACGAAGTCCTCTCCAATGGTACAAGTTTTGTCTCAAGGTGGTGTGCATCTTCTTCACCCTGGATGGGATGAATAAGGTGCACGATGAGCCTCTATCAAAATGTCCTATCTCAATTCTCCATCTCTAGGAACATATATCTAACCTCTGTGTCTAATAAGGCCATCTGACTCTAATGAAAATCCATCAAATCTCCCCTCAAGGGATCTCTACGAGACTCAATCTCTGTTATGGCTGCAAGGTAGAAATTGTCATGAGGAAGCTCTTTGCAAAATCCTACTCTGCAAATTTGTGCCCACTAAAGTGGCCATAGCCACATGTCTCTGTCTACTCAAGGCGTCTGACCACATTATCCTTCCCCTTCACATGCTCTATCTCCATGTCATACTCACAAAGCAACTCCATCCAATGTTGCTAACAAGCGTTGAGATTGGGTTGCGTGAAGAGGTGAAGAAGGATCAAGTGATTAGTTCTAAGTGTAAATCTCTAACCAAGAAGAAAATGTCTCCACGCACTAAGGCATGCACAAGCCTTTCTACAAGATCAAGATCATGAGTCAAATATTTTGTTAGCATACATTGTATAGGTTATATTTTAGGTGTGTTTGTTTTTATATTATCCCTTATTTCTCTCTTCCTTGTTGTATTCCATTATTCTCTCACCTACATCCATATCTTCCTCCTTCAGTTTAGGGGAATATTGTTTATTGTTTCTCCTATAAAATGTACGTGCTTCTTCATAATAACATAAGGTGTTGAGAGCTATTTACTCTCCATTATTCTTCTGATCTATTTGCTTCCCACATTTTAGTATCAGAGAAAATTTGATCTCTGCCTGTGCATTGGAAAGGAGCGACCTGATCTACAACACGTAGGTGGTTGAGTGTCTAGTTCTGGAGCATGGAAATTGCGAGACTGCGAGGAGTTTCTACGTGGAATTTCTAATCTGATGAGGAAACATGTCTATGCACTTATCATTTTTTTCATGAAAAGGCAAACCTCATTCGAGTTTGTCTTCTACTATTATTCTAAATCTTCCACACATGTCATTGCATGCCCCCTACCACCACTTCACTCCTTCCATCCACCACTCCAGGTTCTCTTTTTTTTTTCCTCTATAAAAACTAGAGAAGAGGGAGATCTACATGAAGGAGCAAATAGAGTGGAGTTTGGTGTTGCATGTTGCGTGGTGTTTAGTGTTGAGCACACACTTTTCCTTGCTGTTAGAAGCTCTTCTTTGAGTGGAAGAATTATAGAGGAGCAGCCTACATGTAATTGCATGAATACCTACATGTAAATAACGTGAAGTTTGGAGTGTGTCATTTGGTCTTTGCATGGAGGAATAGACAGCTACCTACTTGAAGAGGTAGCGGAATGAGTAGAAGAAAATTGGAGATAGTATAAACACTACACCGAATGTCGAGTGTAGATAACTCGATTGATAGCATGAATAACACAATCACCCTTTGTTGAAAGCCAAAACATCAACTTGCATGCTAGAGAACACTGTGAAGAAGCTCCTGAGAGCTCATTCTACTTTGCATTGCTCAACAAGCTTCGGAACACCGGTAATCTAGCCTTCGACGAGCTAGTTCAAGGAGGACTTATTGAATATTTCCTTTTCAGACGTCAGTTGCCAAGCAAAGTGAGTTTGGGAAGAATTAGACACCGGGTATGCGCCATTGTGAAGACGAAGAAGAACACCCCACCAAGCATCGTCGTCTCTCAGCACATGAGTATTGAGAGCATCTACGAGCTAGTACTATATAACAGTGAGTCATTATTGTAATATCTCTTGAAATAAATATAAAAAAAAATTATTATTATTTAAAAAAATGTCTGCTCCAAAGTTGCTCCTCTCCGATGCTCAGTTGCTTAAAGGGCCTAATTTTACGGCCTGGAAAACCAAGATGTGAAAAATCCTTCAGTTTGAAGGATTATGGGGCATCGTGACTGGATTTGTGCCCGTTCCCACTGCTCTAACAATTAATGAAGTATGAGATGGCTAGTTCCAAATCCTTGATGTTGATAATGCTCAGTATCAGTGATGATGTGCAAACACATGTTTGGAATGTGGAGAAACCAAAGGAGGCTTGGGACAAGCTGGAAACAATTTATGAAGCCAAAAATCAGACTAAGATCCTCCATCTTTAGTCAAAGTTGCACACCCTCTCTATGGGTTTAGATGAGAAAGTTGAGGAGTTCTTACGTCACGTGGTTGAGCTACGATCGAGTTATTAGCACTCGGTGAAATGGTGGATGAAAAACTTCTTGTGCCGATCACCTTGAGAGCACTACCTTCACAATTCTAAGTGTTTGTTATGACACTGAATGTCTCTAAACAAACAGTGGCATTCGAAGAACTTGTGAATTTGTTGTAGCAGGAAGAGGCCATCAATTCATCCCAAGAGGAGTCTCAGGATAAAGCCCTGTTCTCAAAGCCATACCGTGGCCAGAAGAATCGGAAGGGTCCCCCAAAGAAGACAAATCAAGCGCAACCAAAACAATAGTAGAAAGATCAAAATTCAAAGAGGTGGTGTCACATTTGCAGAACAGCACTCGGACATTGATCCTCTTTGGTACAATAGCTTGAAACAAGGGTCTTCAAGTCAAACAAGCACATCAGGGCACGAATATTTTCAAAAGTCCGAGCAGCGTCCCTAAGCAAAAGCAAAAAGGGCATCTCACATCCCAAGAAGATAATGAGTCTGATGAAGAGACATCAGAAGGAGCACATTCAGTAAGAATCTCGTACTTTTCCTCGGACTTCATCGGACCCATGAGAGTCGGGTGATAGACTCGGGTGCCAAGGTAAGTACATGTCGGGGTGAGGAGTTGTTTGATTCACTCAATGAAGAACCCATTGGAGATCAGGTTCGGATAGCTGATGACAAAGAGTACATTGCAGAAGGAATTGGAAATGTCACCATTCCTCTAGGACCACAAAAATGTACACTTACAAAGGTACTATATGTTCCTAGCTTGACTAGCAACCTTCTATCAGTAACTCAGCTATTGAATCATCACCTGAAGGTAGAATTTCTTGTTCAAAATGGCATCAAATCATGTTTGATCTCGCGATAAGGTACAATTATTGCTAGAGAATTTCTCAAAGATAAGTTATTTGCTTTAGATATTGTTTCATCTTGTAATTGCTTTATCTGCATCAACAATTCAATCTACTGCACTCTGGCATTTTAGATATGGACACTTGTCGGTTAGTTCATTGCACCAGATGAGTTCAAAAGAAATGGTCCATGGACTACCAAAATTGTCTAGTTCCTTGCCTATTTTCCCTAGTTGTCTTGTAGGAAAACAACACAGGGATTCGTTTCAGACAAGCACTTTCCATGCCAAGAAGTGTCTGGAGGTAGTTCATACCGATCTAAATGGCCCTCTACCTACTTCATTTTCAGGATATAAGTACTTCAATTGTTCGTGGATGACCACTCCCAAGATGTGGGTGTTTTCCTAAAGAAAGAAAAGTGAGGCTCTTCAAAATTTCCATAACTTCTATCATCTTGTTGTGAAAGAGACTAGCTAACCTTTCTACTTCACTCAGATTGAGGGGGGAATTTGGATCAAATAAGTTCTTGGAATTCCTGAACCAACAAGGCGTTAAACAACACCTACTGCTCCCCTACACGCCCTAGGAAAATGGCATTATTAAGCATCGCAATCGCATGGTGATGGAGATGGCTCACTGCATGCTAACAACTGCAAAGCTAGAAGAACACTATTGGGATGAAGCAATATAGATATTGTATATCTTCTCAACAGAGCACCAACAAAGATTCTACAAAATAAAATGCCAGAAGAGGTATGGAGTGGTAGAAATCCATCAATTTCTCATTTGCGTGTATTTGGTTGCACAACATACATGCATGTCCCAGCTCAAAAGAGAAAGAAGGTAGAGCCAAAGACACTCTGTGTATCCTTCTTGGCTACAACACTACCTCAAAGGTGTATTGTCTCATGGATCCTGAGACAAAGAAAATATATAAGATTCGGGATGTGGTTTGTGACAAGTCATCCTTTGACTCAATAGTATCAACAGAAGATCCACTTCCTACCACCTCTCACCGAATAGTCTCTGAGATGATGAGAGAGACTACTCAGAGAAAATAAATGCTGCCTAGGAGAGCTATTTTTTGACCTTGGAGAACTGGAGAATGTGACTCCACATCAATCAACATGGCAACGTCACAGTTCTTCTCAAAAGCAGCCAAGTTCTCGTCCGAAGTGGGTACAAAGCACCATCAAGGACTCACATTTGTAACAACTCCCAGATACATCATCCAAAGTCAAAATAAGGAGTCAAATAAGAAATGAGGTAAACTTTGCACTAATGAGTTCACTGATTAATAGCTCCAAGCTATAAAATGTTCATGAAGCACTCAGTCAACCTCAGTGGAAGGAAGCCATGGATATAGAATATGACTCACTTATGAAAAATCAGACATGGGAACTTGTTGATCTGCCTACAAGAAAGAAACCCATAGGTTGCAAATGGGTTTTCAAGAAAAATATAAGGCAGATGGATCCATCGAAAAACATAAAGCACATTTGTAGCAAAAGGATATGCTTAGAAAGAGGGCATCGACTATGAAGAAACCTTTGCACCCACTGCGAAGATCAAGACCATCAGAGTTGTTTGCGCACTGGCAGCACAAAAGGATGGAGACTTCAATAGATGGACATCAAGAGTGCTTTCCTAAATGGTGATCTGAAAGAAGAAGTGTACATGACCCAACCTGAAGGATTTGTTGATGAAGAGCATCCTAAAAAGGTATGTCGTCTCATCAAATCATTGTATGGATTGAAACAAGCTCCAAGGGCATGGTATATCAAGATCGATGATCACCTTTTGCAGCATGGGTTCACTCGTAGCCCCTCATATTCAAATTTATATATAAAGAAGGTAGGCAAATAAATTGTCATTCTTGTTGTATATGTAGATGATCTTGTGATCATTGGAAGTTTAGAAGATCAGGTTGATATTGTGAAGAATGATCTCAAAATAACCTTCGACATGACAGATTTGGAGACTCTTGCATTACTATCTTGGCTTGGAAATATGGCAAGAGGGCATCACATATTTTTCTCCCAAATAAATTATGCTAAGACACTCTGGAAAAGTATAGAATGTCGATTGTAAACCTATATCCACTCCCATGGAAAAAGGCTTGCAACTTTCAAGATTCTAGGACTCACCTCAAGTAGATGCTACACTCTATAGGAAACTTATTGGAGGGCTCATCTACTTGACATATACCAGACCAGATCTATGCTTTGTCGTCAACTATCTTTCTAGGTTCATGTAAGAGCCAAAGTAATGTCACTAGGAATAGCAAAGCATGTATTGAGATATGTCAAGGAACATTTGATTATGGTCTGGAATATAAGAAGAATGATCAATTCTTCTTACAGGGATACGTTAACTCGGACCACGCTAGATCTATTGATGACAGGAAGTCAACTACAGGATACATATTTCATCTCGAGATCTAGACCCATCTCATGGATAAGAAAGAAGTAGAATGTTATTTCTATCTCATCCACAGAGGCTAGAATATCATGCCACATGAGATGTGTGTGAAGTGATATGGTTACGTTGTATTTTAGATGATATGGGAATTCCTGAAAAACATTCACCTATTCTCTATTGCGACAATCAAAGTGTGTTGAAGCTCGTGTAGAATCTTGTTTTCATGAATGAACAAAGCATATTGAGATTGATTGTCATTTCATTCGAGATCACGTCTTGAACCATCACATTTAGCTCCAGTATTGTCCTACAGAAGCACAAGTTGCCAACATTCTCACAAAATCTCTTGGAAAAGTGAAATTTGAACTTTTCAGGGGTCACATTTGCAAGAATAATGTAATAGGGGGAATGTTAGCATACATAGCATAGCTTATATTTTAGGTGTGTTTGTTTTTATATTATCCCTTATTTCTCTCTTCCTTGTTGTATTCCATTATTCTCTCACCTACATCCATATCTTCCTCCTTCAGTTTAGGGGAATATTGTTTATTGTTTCTCCTATAAAATGTACGTGCTTCTTCATAATAATATAAGGTGTTGAGAGCTATTTACTCTCCATTATTCTTCTGATCTATTTTCTTCCCACATAGTTGAGCTCATAATCCTACTCTACCCTCCGCATCAACATGCCTCCAAGTCCTACCAAAGAAGCATTTGTGTAAGCGTAGAACTCACCCTAAGGATGCGGCACTACAAGAATAGGTAGGTGTTATCGTGAGGTATTCCTTCAATGTCACTGAATGCTGCTCACATGTCTCGACCATAAAAACTTCTTCCCTTTCAATTTGAAGGAAGTGATAGAAAATCTTAAATATGAGAAAAGTCTAAACAAATCTCCTATAATATCTGTTAAACCCATGAAGTTGTGCACCTCGGTCACACTAGTGGGTGTTATCCAATCCATGATGGCTCGAATATTGGAAGGATTGACTACGATACCTTCCTAGAAATGATGTGGCTAAAAAATACTTCACCTCTCTTGAAAGAACGCACACTTCTCAAAGTTCTGTAAAGATGTTTCTCACGAAGACACTAAAGAAGCTGGAAAAGGTGCTCCTCGTGCTCCACATTTGTACGTGAGTAGATAGAATGTCATCAATGAAGATGAGCACGAAGCAATCTATAAAATTCACGAATACCCCATTCATCAAACTCATAAACACTTTGCGGGGGCATTCGTCAAAGAAGGGTACCACTTTGTGAACTCGTAGTGGCCATATCTCAAACCGTCACTGGAATACGGTCTTATGGATATCCGCCTCCATAATCCTAAGTGATGGTACCTAACTTAAGATCTATCTTGGAGAAAATTGTATCCCCCTTCATCTGATCAAACAAGTCATCAATGTGTGGAAAGGGTAACGATTATTGATCATTACTTTGTTTAGGTGAAGAAATCGATACATAACCGAAGAGATCCATTCTTCTTCTTTATGAAGATCACTAATGCACCCCAAGGGGATACACTAGGATGGATTAGGCCCTTCTCTAGAAGGCCCTCAAGCTATAACTTAAGCTCACATAGCTCAGGAGTAGTCATCCAGATAAGGTTCTCGTGAGATAGGCTCAATGCCCAGAACCAGATCTATGTGGAAATCTATCTCACATGGGGAGGTAACCCCGGTAGCTCCCCTGGAAACACATCAGCAAACTCTCTCAAAATGGGATGGTCATCAAGGGATGGTCCACTAGACTCATCCTCCGATCTGTCACTAACCGTAACAACATACATTTGACAACCCCGTCACACACACCACTTAAGCTGCATAGCGGAGATGGTGCAAATGGAAATGGGCCTCCTAACCCCGATATCACTGACTCCACTCCTAGATCATCCATCTGATTAACAAATGGTCTTATGGTAAGGGCCTTGATCCACTCTAGCTCTATGTGCGGACAACCATTCCATGCCCAAGATGACACCATAAGATCCTAATAGAAGGATATGAAGATCCGAGGTAGTGGTGAAGGGTCCCAAATCCATCACACACTCCTTAACTAAGGAGTCTCATGAAATTTTGGCTCGAAGCCATCTCAATGTCCCAACTATGACCTGCCCTAACTATCATAGGAAATGGCTGCAACGCTCTACTAAGGATGGTGTAATAAATGAATCGAAGATCCTTAATCAAATAATATAGAGGTAGAAATACCACCAATACTACCTATCATCTCAATCACATTACTTTGGTACTCACTGCCGGTTCTCAACTTCTACGTAGATTCGATGGCTCCGTGCCATATCACCAATAGTAGGCTCGAGATAGAGGTGTGTCTTACCCTTATTACTAAGGTTCTATGGGTAATCTCTCGAATGATGTCCCACAACACCATAACCATAACTGGTTCGTCGGGTCCTTTCTAGTGGGATGTAGCTCCAGTGGTACTCTAGAGGCGAGTTGTGGATCTACGATGACTTTGGCTAGAGATTGTTGAGGTCTCCATGAAAAGCTCCTGGGACTAAGCTCTATGTACACTTTGTGTCTGATGGGACCCCACAGAGAAGGCCCCACTCTGTCCTCTCTATGCATCAAACCTCGAGGAGGTCTATAAGGTGGGAATGTTTGTTTTTTTCTTCAGGAGGTGGTTATTGTGGTGGTGAAAGAAGCCATCTTGAACTCGTCCACCACGTGGAGGAGGAACTAACCCCCTTGATCTGCCATCCTACATCTATTAAATACGGCTCTGAACTCTGTCTCTAGCATGATGCGTCTTCCCCATGTCTCCTCTGCAATATAGGCCTTCTCCACGGCCTCTGCTAATGTCTGTGGGCAGTGAATGCACACCGCGCCACCCAAATCCAAGTTTAGGCCCCGGATGAACCTATGAATCTATACCTGCTCATCTTGCATATAGTCGATGTACTGGAGTAGGTCCCAAAATTTACCCTCATACTCAGCTACAGTCAACGATGCCTAATGGAGGTCATGAAACTCATCTATCCGTTCTTTGTATAAACCTCCTCAACAAATACTGCTCTGAAATGCTCCTCAAATAGCTCCCAGGTAACTATCTCCAAATCAATGTGGAGCTTCTGCTCCTCGGTCCTCCACTAGACTCCTACTCCATCCCTTAGAAGATGGATCGCAACACGAGATTTCGTGTTGCTAGTACAAGGACAGATCTTGAAGCATCCACTCAAGCTCACCAACCAAGCCTCACACGAAAACCGCCTATATCACCTGAATAGTGAGATAGTCATAGCTTCAGGATCTCCCTGATATGGTTTGTTGTTGATGTATGATGACCCCTAGGTCTCTCTACATGCTCCTTCCTCTGTCTAGGCTTGAAACATGTCTCTATTACGAGACCTGTCCCCATGTACTCTCTACGGTGACTCTTCCCTCTAGGTGACTATGCGTTGAAGTTATCTACCTATACTCCTCGTTGTGTCTAGGGGATACATGGGCCTCTACTAAAACATTGGCCATGTCATGTCTAGAAAACCGTCCTCCCAAGGCCTCTCTGCATATAGTGGCATTGATGTCTTAAAGCATCTATAAAATCTAAGGTAGAATGGTCGCTACATCCTGCTCTGGAGGTGGTATATCTAGGTCTATGTGAAAATACCCCTCATCTAATCCGTGCCTCCTACACAGATCAAGGTGAGAGTTAGTTCATTGTTCTAGGTCTTGTTTTAGTTTTCTATGTTCTCTAATTTATACAATTATCAAACATTGTGGTTTTCTAGATTAAAAGAATTCAGTTTTGCATTAGGTTAAATATTCATGTTTCATGTTTTCTAGGTGTTCCCAAGGGTCCAAGTTTTGAACCCACGGCTCTGATACCAAGTGTAACGCCCACAAAAATGACGTTCTAAGAACACACTTCAACCTAACACTTAACCTGAAAATGCGACTAATTTTTTTGTTTAAGTTATAAAGAGGGTTACAAGGGTGCTTAACCTTTAGGGTTCATTAAATCGACTTACACTACTTAACTCAACTTCATGATTGAAGAACCAAGTTTAGTTAAAGGTTAACTTAGGTTCATATTTATCTCCAAGGTCCATTAATCAATTATTCAAAAGGAAGGTAACAAGGATTAATTTATTTAATTAAATATTTTCTTCTCTTTAAATATTGCTCAACTTTAATATGGTTGACCACATGCTTAATTACTCTAGCTTCATTATCCTAATAGTTTAAAGGTCCTTTAATTAAATTCCTACAACATACTAAGGATTGATAAGGACATAACACCCCTAGGCAATTAAATGGCCCCACTCACCCATCTACACATACCCTTAAGGATTTTAAATTAAACATTTAAATATATTTCTACCTAAAAAAGGTAGGGTCAATCCTCCACCCTTAGATCAAATCCATCTTGGCCACTAGATCCTAGGGTTCCAACTTAGCCCTAAAATCCTTATGAAATTCTATTAAAACCTTTTCTTATTCTATTCTTCTCATTTGGTCTATTTCCTTTTGTTAAATTTGCAGGTTGGAGAGGAGGAAGCCATGGAAGCAAAAGAGGAAGAGCCATGGAGGATTCTACATGGAGATTTAGTCTAGGCTTAGTTTAGTTTTAGTTTTATTATGTAATCTATTTCATTCAAGGATTGGGAGGGATTTCCTCCACCAATCTGGTTTTTATTTCAAGTTATTTGTGTATTGGGTTTTAAATTTGGGGAAAACCCTACCCCATTGTTATAAATGAAAAAGACTAGTTTTAGATCCACCATTTGTACATTTTATTGTTCCAATCCATGGTATTTCTCATTGTTTTTCTTGCTGGTAATTATAGGTTAAATTTTACAACCTAGAAATTTGAGCAACTGGTTAATTTTCATGCACAGCATGGATCCATGGAATTCTGTCATAAGGAAAAGACCGCCACCTAGAACAGGACGGCGGTCACTGGGACCGCCGCCCTTCTGGGTGATAAACCACGGACCGCCACCCTACTGAGCGGTGGTTTTGAGACCACCCACCTTAGCCTGAGCAATGGTTATGGGACCACCGCTCTGCACAGGGTGGCGGTCCTGTTTCTGAAAAATAGAACCTTAGTGCCGAGATTTTCACAAAAACTTAATGTTACTAAAAGATGTAAAAATGCATTCTAAGTTTGTTTTTGTTCATTTCAAGTTCCAGATTTGAGATTTATTGCTCTTTTATTCATTTCTTAGTTAAATCTACTCATTTTAAAGTGTTTTCAACTCTAATAAAATTCATCTACTTACAAGAATAATTTCCATTTGTTTAACTAGATTCTTCTTTCCATTACAAGAGAAAAAGGAATTTAAATCTATTTCATTTCTTTGTCATTTCCTTGCTATAAAATCAACATTTCTAAATACAATATAATCTAACTTGTTCTCTCTTTCATTTTACTACAATGTACATACATTCAAAAGCTAAAATAACTTTATTTTTCCATTCAAGTTTGTTATACAAGCAAGCTCAACTTCTAACAATTTCTACATTTTCTTCTTTCACATTTACAATACAATAACCACTCAATGAAAGTATACTTTCTTTTCCATTGAAAAATAGCTCATTTCTTTTAATCACAAAGACTACTTTTCTCACAATACAACCAAGATTTCAACAAGGAGAATATTTTCTTTTCTATTTGCAAAACTAACTCTACAATTTCCATTTCTTCTTCTTTCTTTCCTTATTTGTTTCTTTCCACATTCAATACAATATCAATAGCAACTATTTGAATACAAATTTCCTTTACAAAATCATTACAATGTTCTCCCCTTGATGTGGGAAGTTATACAAAATGTAAATACAAGAATGAAATACATTATTACAATATCTTCCACTCTAAGTGGGTAAAATACTAAGGAAGTTTCACATGGTCACCAACAAGACTCCAAGCTTCAAACACCAACAAGATAGCTCCTCCAAGAATTTTCTTGATTCACAAAAAAATAGGGGGAGAGGCAACGCTCCACCCAACCAAGATATCCAATGGAGAGGAGAAGCCATCCTCTCCATTGGCCCCGAGCCCCAACCACATTACAATGGGAGAAGATTTCAACTCATGGCAACTACAAGCTTCCAAAATACTTAACATATAGTTTTACATTCATTCCATTCACATTCAAACACAACAACAACTCAAGCAAGAAGAATCAACAAAGCAACAATATAACAAGGCTTATCAAGAAAGCCAAAAGAGTAAGACCTATGGGGAGGCCACTTATGCCTCCCAATGGGAATGGGTGCCCACCTAAAATCCTCAATGCATATCACAAATCCCCTACAAACTCTTATGCCTCCCTCAAGTACCCCTTATACCTCCATATACTCTTATGCCTCCCTAAATCTCTTATGCCTCCCTCATAACAAGAACAAGAGGAAATGCAAGCATTCCTCAAACAAGGTGGGGCACCCAACCCAAACTCCCTCCACAAAAGGGTAAACTCTTATGCCTCCCTACATGAAAACTCCCCATAGTCTCCTCCTACTCCAAAACTTAAGCAATCTACCCACACCCAACAAGCATTCCAAAGGGAAAAACAACACTCAACACAACATATAAACACATAATAAAAGACATAAATTAAACAAGGTGAAGCTCCTACCTCTCCATAGTAGAGCTTGTTCCAAGAATGAAATTCCAAGCTCCTCCAAACCAAGCAAGCATCCACAAGCTCCAACAATCCACAAGCTCTCCCAAGAAACTCTAACTCTCCAAAATTCAAGAGAAAAATGATCAAGTAACCCCAAACAAGCAAAATGATTTCAATAAATAGAGAAAGGAGAGGGAGGGATGATGTGGCTCCAAGTAGGATGCCACCTCATTTCCTCTCCACTCCACATCACCTTGGTCAACCTCATATTCCAATGCACAATTAATAAGTGGTTGAAGGAATGACAAGAAACTTACACACTCCATCTAAGCCCACTCCCCCTAAGGACAAAATTAAATATTTGAAAGAAGGTGTAATTAACATTTCACCTTTTTATCTTCCCAAAACACCTAATAGGGCCTAAATTTGACCCCCCAACCCATAGGTAGGGTTGGCATAGGCATTTAAGAGGTGTGGGACAAGTTTGACTTGTCCCACAAGCTTCCAAATTTGGCCTCTAAGGCCAAATTCGAGTTTCCCATGAAGGGTAGAGTGTATTACACTCAAGACTCAAGCATACAACACTCAACACAAAATCCAAGAGTAAATCAAGTCTAATAAATGAACTCCTTTTTGGTCACATCTTTAATTAGTTTAGGACAAATTTAAATTAGCTTAATTAAGACACTTCAACCCATGAATAATAAAGGGGTAAACATATATCCAAAAATCTAAATAATAAAACAAGTAGATGTTATTACTAAAAGAAAACACATACTAACATTGTAAAAAAAAGAAATTAAAACAAAACAACACATGACCCCTTGGTCACAATTTTCCCCTAACTAAATAATTCTAACACACACACAATTACATGTTTCCATGGTGACCCTAGTTGAATTCTTCTCGAATTCGATGTGGTTGGTCTCAATCCCCCGATGTTGTTGTGAATATAATATACCTGCAAAACAGAGAATACCTCCTTGACCTTGTGGCCGCATTAAAACATCCATGCCAAAATATATGATATAAATCTAAAATCAACTATGTATGAATTAATATCATCTATGCAAATACGATATCACTTACAATTTCTAGCACATTTCTATTCCACATTTCATCCATGTCAAACGATCACAACATTAATCCAATTATCAAAGGTCTACTCAATAAGACTAACTATATCACATGTCAGAACTATAGATAAATAACCATGTCAACAGTATATCAATATCAACATCAAATGTCTCTAATGGTCCATATGCATCATATACGAATCGAATCAACAACAGTTCAATATCTCGATATCTACTAACATGCTAAATCAAAAAGCTATAATATATCCATAAGTGCAGTCGACAGTATCAAGAACAATAATCAAAAAGGTGTCGAAGGGAAGTGGGCACTCTGATACTCACATCCTTTAAATAGGATGGGTAACACCTAATCCCAATGTAGGCTGACTCATTACCCAATATAACTAATTCCTATGTGAGCCCATATAACTAACTAAGGGGATGTGTGCCACATGTCGGCATCTCCATCAACCCATATACATTATAATATTATATCCCATGTGAACCCATACATATAACTAAGGGGATGTGTGCCACATGTCAGCATCTCCATCAACCCATATACATTATAATATCATATCCCAAGGTACATAGCATTTCCTCCCTCTTTGACATGTTTCATCCCCGAAACATAAGAAGAAGCCATATAGTGAGTGTGATTTAAATTATTGCATAATAGTCGCCATGCTCGATCCTCCAACCACCCATATGAGATCCTAATGGGTGATGCTTTACTCTGAACCTGATTCCATATTCCATTAGACTCATCGATTCCATCCTTTTCCATATGTGATCCTCCTCGGTATCCATATATATCGATAATAATTATCCTGTGATTCCATGTCATATAATTGTTGCTCCATTGATTCCACGTATAGCCCTGATTATTGCTCCTCCAATTCCCTGCATATTTATATAGATTGCTGCCCTTATGTGGCCTAACATAACTCCATGATTTTTTCCTCTCATGATGATGTGGGTGTCTATATGGTGCAACCTTAGTATGCTCAACCTTATCAATCTTTTCCTCTACTTTATTTTCCTCTTCCAACTTGTTTGTTATTTCTTTTTTCTCTTGAGTAGAGAAATTATTTTTGACTTTTTCATCATGTTCTTCATCATCTCCTTGATTCATCCTTATTCCCTTCTTCACCATCTTCAAATTCATCTTCATGATCCAATTTTACATTATTTTTTCCTTGCTTAAGTGTGATATCTTGCAATGTAATTTTCTTTCTCTTGTACCACAATTTCATGAATTTATTTTACACATTAAGATTAATTGTTCCCAATGTCTCTAACCAAGGATATCCAAGAACAATATCCATACCATCCATATCTAAAGCATAAAAATCTGAATGTAAAACATATTTATCCATAGAGAGCTTTAAATCTTCAAAAACTTGAATATTCTTACCATCCACTTGAGCTTCCTTAATATGCTTTGTTTGCACATGTAGATTTTGAGCTACATCCATATTGATGAAGTTATATTTACTATTAGGGTTTATGGAAACAATTACCTTTTTTCTTTGAATGCACCCTTCAAACTGAAATATTGAATCTTCCTTCCTTGGAGATGCACTATCATGTGTAGCAGCTTCATCATCAACATTTTCTTCTTCTTCTTCTTCTTCTTCTTCTTCTTCGTCTTCTTCTTCTTCTTCGTCTTCTTCTTCTTCTTCTTCTTCTTCTTTTTCTTCGTCTTCTTCTTCTTCTTCTTCTTCTTTTTCTTCGTCTTCTTTTTCTTCGTCTTCTTCTTCTTATATGTCCATGAAAACTTGTTCCAGTTCCTCCAAAGACCAATTAGACTTTTCCTTTTCTAACTCAGAAAACCAAATATGTGCAGGGCCACTAATCCACAACTTGAAGAAACAAATATCTGATGGTTGAGAGAATTTATCCCTAAATTTGTTCCACCATTCTCTAGCATCAATCCTACCATCTCAAAAAAAGTTACCATCCCCATGATCCACCAAACTAGGGTTTTAGGAATAGACACTTTTGATCAAAACTTATTCTAACCCTTTCAGATAAATTTCGGCCAAAAATCAAAAATCACATAACACAAACCCCAATTTAATTTTTGAGAGGTTTCCGAAAATGTAAGAAATTCAGAAAAATTCCTCAAATTGCGGCCTGTGGAGCAAAATAGTGAAACACAATAAAACTACAATAAATCCAAAAATTCTAAAATTTTTACCATATCTTCCTGATATGGATTCTAAACACTTGGTAAAAATTTAAAAATTAATTCTAAACAATGCGCCTGTGAAGCAAATTTAGGTGAAACCCTAAAAATGCAATAACTTCAACAAAAAATCTTGAAAATTTATGAAATTTGGATTGTAGCTTTATGAAACCATTTCACAACTGTGGTAAAAAAATTGAGAAAAATTTCTAGCCGTTTCCAAAATATATCTGAATCACTAAAATTAGGGTTTAGACCTAATTTGTTTTTGCCGAAATCGATGCTCTGATACCACTTGATAAGAAATTTACATCTAATAAATGAATAATTTGCAGAATATAGCACAACACAAGATATATGGGTAGCCAAGATTCCCTAATATGCAATATATTCATAATAATACCCTTAAGGTAGGGCAACACCATACAATGCTCCTTAAGGAAGGAGTAACTCCACAATCTCCCAAGATGGGAATCCACTTGAGGGGACACCTCAATATATGTCTACCAAGTAGAATACTCAAATCTTACATACATCCCCCTCATAATGATACTCACATCCTTTAAATAGGATGGGTAACACCTAATCCCAATGTGGTGACTCATTACCCAATATAAATAATTCCTTTGTGAGCCCATATAATTAACTAAGGGGATGTGTGACACATGTCGGCATCTCCATCAACCCATATACATTATAATATTATATCCCATGTGAACCCATACATATAACTAAGGGGATGTGTGCCACATGTCGGCATCTCCATCAACCCATATACATTATAATATTTTCCTTCCTTTTTTAATATGTGCAAACCACTAGACCAGATGGCATGTGTTAATTATCATACGAGAGGAGAAAGTATGAGACCAACATAACTCTCTACTAATCACGAGTACTACACTTTCACCTGGCTCGATGACGCTTTATAACAGCTTTTCCTATCTTCAATGATAAGCATTGTTTTGTAGTGGCTTGGTTTTGATAGCTTATTGTAAAGATTTTTATGTTTCATTATCAATTATCATTTTTGTGTTTTGGCATTACATCTTTGCTTCATGTTATTTTGTTATGTTGTCTCTTTGCATTCCGTTTTATCGTTTGACTTACATATCACTTATTCACAACTTTATTTTGTGTAAAAACATTTATATTTATGTTTAGTGGCTATGCTCATCATCTTCCCATAGGTAAGTAGCACTTTCATTAATTTTAACGCTTTGCACATTTCATATTCTATTTTCTTGTAGGTTTTTGGCTATTGTGCTAGCTTTTGTAGCACTCCTACAATTTTGGCGACTATGTTTGCAGCCTGTGGCAATAGCCTTGCATTTTTAGTAGTTATACTACCTGTTGTAGTGATTATGCCCGTCTTCTGACTTTGCTTTGTGTTTCGCTAGTTGTGTGATATGGAGCTTGGTTTTGACTTATCTTCTCATTTATAATTTGTTTTAGCTCTTAGGGGTTGATTTATTAAAAACTATTGATCATCGTTTGTAGCTACATTATCAATTTTCGAACACAAAACAATGAATTAAATAATCAAGTTATGTGATTTACTTGATTTATTTACTTATCAAACTTTGATAATGGCATTCTATTATTTTTGGTCATTACATAGTCTTTTCCTACTCATAAATTTGTAGACCCAATTGTACAAGTGACTAGTCTGTGATTTCTTATTGCATTACTTGTTTTCCCTCAATAAATTTTATTTGACAATCCATTATTCACCTTGACCCCTTTTTGTCTCTCTAAAAAATCAATCTCAATTGCATGCATAACTAGCCTACAATTTTTTTGTACCCCTAATCACTAGCTTCATCAAAATCTATCCTACTGATCTTTCACATGTTGTCTAAAGTATGTGAGTTTCTAGCATATTCAGCCCTAGTAATAATTGTGATTGATTGCATTTTCCAAGTAATTTTGATCACTTCTATCCATATAATTTTCCTAAAGCGCACATCTTAAACATATTCCACCCTATCCCTATTCATTCACAAGTGTAAATTCCCTTTGGTTTTCTAATAAGCGTTCAATATTGCTTGACCTTTCGTATCTCAAACATTTTCTTATCTATCTTGGAAAGTTTTTACACATTCAAATTATTTAGACCTAATCATTAATTTGATTTTACTTCATTTTATAGGAAACTACCTAGTGTACATTATCCTTTGGTTTGGTATTTAGTTCACTATGTATCTTGCTGAGTCTAAACTAATTCCGATTCCTTTAGAACCATTTCTTTAGTGTGACTGTGTGTGTAAATTTTGGGTTATTGTTTTCACTGGTCCTTGCCACCTACCAAGATAATTACAAACCATTTCAGATTGACTCCATTTACCTAGAAATGGGATGCGTACTGTATGAGCGGTAGCGCTTAAAACATTTTTTGAAGAAGAAGAATTAGCAAAAATATAGCTTAGGCCTGGCCTATTTGAGACGAAGCACGATTATTCTTGGATATCTAAAAACTATAGGAAATGTGAAGGTAATAACTACCTAGGCTTATCGAATATCCCTTCTTCAAACATGGGCGGTGAATATGCCGACAATCTATGTAATCTAGTGCCCAATGAGTACGCACTATTCATAATAAAACAAGGACTTTGTGAATTTCTTACGAGGATGCCCTACTTACATGATGTTCAATTTTACGAGTTTAGTCATTTTAGATGTGAAAATACAACCACTTTTGAAATATGACCTTCGTGATTGACATGTGAAAATATAATTTAAATGTTAAAATAACATCAATATTCAAAATTTAACCATCATATATTTATATTTTTGAAAGTTTATTTTACTAAATTTATAATAATTACGAAAATTACTAAATTAAATATTACACTACATATTATGAAATTTTGAGAGTTATGATAATTATTAAAATATAGATAGTAAAAAATACTTAATATCTTATTAATAAAATGTAAATATTTTAATATTTCATTGAAAAAATAGAAACATCTATTAGTTTTTATTTTTATTAGTTTATTGATTTGATTTTCTTTGATTTTTAAATTTGTTTGATTTTTACAAATATAAAACAAGCTAACATTGGATTTGAGATTTTTTTGCAAAGAAGGTGAAACTTGAAGGTTGGATTAGGAGGTTTTGAAGGTTGAAAGTTGGAATTCGTTTTTATGTAATTGTAAGCTTGAATTAGTGAGTCATTTATTTAAATTTTTACAATACTTATGTCTTTTAAAATTTTATAATTTGAAATAGAGTTTTAATACTCTCGTAAACTTTAATTATTTTAATTGTTTAGTGAAATTCTAATTAGTTATTGTATAATTGGTTTTGAAACAAAAAAATACCTCAAACAAAGTATGAAATTGATCGATGTAGTATTATTATTTTTGGTTTATATTTATACAATAAAAATTTGAATATTTATATAGATTAATTTGATAAAATCATTTAGATTCAATCAATTAAAGAATCTCACATAGATTTATAATTATGGACCTTATTATAGTATGATGTTAGATGTTAGATCATGGATTATTGTTAACCTTGATTAAGTTATGATGCATGATGATTATTAGAGACATTTTTATATATTGATGATGATATATGTTGTTTGACATGGTTATATTATGGATGTTGTTTGGACATGTAATATTGGATATTGTGAGTAGACCTAGAAATGGAAATTATTTTTTGATGATATAGTTGTTGAGTAAAATTACAAATGATCTTGTTGGTTGTTTGGATGTTGTTGTGATTCATATATCTAGATGATTTTGAATTTTATTCATATTATTTTGGATGTTCTGATATGGCCACGAGGCCGAAGGAGGTATTTGTGTTTTGCAGGTTAAAATATCACAACAAACATCGGGGATTGGAGACCAACCACATTGGAATTCTAGATGAATTCAACAAGGTCACCATGGCAGCTTGTATTGTTGTGTGTGGTTGTTTTGTTAGGGATTCCCATGGGGGATCACCTTTAAATGTGACCAAGGGATTTTATGTTTTTATTTTATTTGGTCCCTTTTGTTTAATGTTTGCATGTGTTTCATGTGGTGCACTTACCCCTTTCATTATTTATTTAATGTGGTGTTAATTTTGTGAGTAATCATGTTGTTAATTTAATTAATTAAAAGATATCATGAGAATGTAATTAATGGAGTTGTTGGTCTTGCTTTAAGTGTTGTAAGAGATGTGTAAGAGATGTGTAAGTAAAATTTTAGAGTATGAAACACTTCATCTTCTTTGGAATTCGAAATTGTCCTTGGAGACTAACTTTGGAGGCTTGTGGGACAAGTTAAACTTGTCCCATACCTCTTAAATTTGCATACCAACCTTACCTATGGTTGGAGAGTTTAAATCTAGCTTTCATTATGCATTTTTGTAAGCCTAGTTGAATGTTTTAATTACACTTCTTGCTTGAAATTAATTTCAGTCCTTTGGGATATGGGCTTGATTTGAGTGTGTAAGTAAGACTATCATATTATTCACCTACTTATTTATTGTGTCTTGGAGATTGAAGTTGACTTTTGGGTTGGGGTTGAGGATGTGTGATGTGGCATCCTACATGGATCCACCTCATCCTCTTCTCTTCCCTCTTCTATAAAATTCAAATTGCTTGCCATTGTTTTGGTTGGCTTCACTTTTGGAAACTCCTTTTGGGGTGAATTATTTTACTATTTTGGAGCTCTTGCTTTAGAGAAGTTTTTTGGAAGATTGTTGCATGCTTGTGCTTGGATGATTTGGATTTCTTGCATTGGGTTAAAGCTTGTTATTTTGGAACTTGGAACAACTCCATCATGGAGAGGTAAGAGCTTGGCTCTTGTAATGCTTCTTTTCTATTTATGAAATTGTTATTGTTGTGAATGTTTTGGCATGTTTGTGGGATGTTGGGTAGATGGCCTAGGAATGGTGTAGGAGAAGACTATGGGGTTTTTTTATGGGAGGCACAAGTGTTTTGGGGAGGTATAAGTGTGGAGGGAGTTGGGGATTTGGGTTCCACCTTACAAAGAAATAGCTTGCATTTCTTTATATTTATGGGGTGCCATAAGAGGTTGGGGAGGCATAAGGAAATCGAGGAATAAGGGGTACTTAGGGGAGGCATAAGGGCATGTCAGGGCTTTGATATACAATATTTTGGTGGTTTGAAATCAGGTGGTGATACCCATTTACCCTTTGGGAGGCATAAGTAGCATCCCCCATAGTTTCTTTCTCCTTTGGCTTTCTTGTTGAAGCCTTAGTGTTGTTTGTCATATTTTAATGTAGTTGTAAACTACATTCTATTTTGGACTATGTTTTTATATGTGAAATTGTTGCTTGTGTGTTGTGGAAGCCTTTGTTGCCATGAGTTGAATCACATATTCTATTACTTCATGGTTGGGGCTCGGGGCCAATGAAGAAGGATGGCTTCTCCTTTTCATTGGATGTCTTGGTTGGGTGGAGAGTGTTTCCTTTCCCTACTCTTGTTGTGATCAAAATTTGGAAGAATGATAAATCTGCATGTTGTTGTTCTGGAGCAAGGAAAAAAAAAGTTTAGTTTGATAGTCCCTTGTTGAGATAAATCTTATTGTAACCTTTCCCACTTGAAGTGGATGAACTTGTATATTTTGTAATGGAAAAATGTTTTGTATTGATTATGAAAGTTGTAAATTGAAATGTGAAAGAGATATACTCTGTTTCTATTTTTGAAAGAAAGAATTGTATTTTGTATGATGAATTTGAAGAATGAAAGAAAGAAGTTGTAAGTTGTCTTTTGGAATCAATAAATTATTGTATTACCTTTCTCAAATTGCATTTTTGTATTGAATCTGATCATTTAAATGTATTTGAAATCTCTATTTAAAAGAAAAAAAAGCGTATGAAGAAAATGTAATACTCTATCTTTTGAAAGGAGTGAACTTGGAAATCAAAGTTGTGTTTTGTCTTTGAATACTTTGATTTGAATCAACTTGATGTATTATATTTGAATTGGAATGTATTCTAATACTTAGAAGATGAAAAATGGAAAATAGATCTATTCAAAATTGATCTTTGTTTTATGTTTTCAAACTGGAAAATATTTAATCCAAAAATGCACAGATCGAACCTGCAACAAAGAAATAACAAATGAAACATTAAATTGGACATAATAAGATATAAATAAATTCATCTAGACATTAATACTTAAGAAATTTCTTAGAAAACTTAGCAAAATCGGGCTCAAACCGTTTTTACTATCTTTTTTGGTCAAAGTTGTAAATTTTCAAATTGGAACTCAATCAAACAAATTTACCTTCCAAATCCATCCTAAATCCATCTAAGAATAATTCTCCATGTCTAATTGACATGTTGAGAGAGGAAGAAGATCAATTGATTAAAATTTCATAAGTTAAAATTTACCAGCTTGCCTTTTAAAATCCTACAGATCATTTTTATGAAATTTACCCCTTAAGCATTAACAAAATGAAAAATTAATGATTCTTGGGCAAAAGAGGAGTCGAGAGCTTTCGAAAAAGTCCTGTTTTCCAAAAATGCTCTCCCAATCAAAATTTATGGCCTTCTAAATTTTTTCTTCATTTGGCATAAAAAATAATGCCTAACTATAAAAAAAAAATTGGGAAAATTTTCTTAGCTTTAGCGGACCATCCGGGCCCGAATTTTCCTTTTGCACTTTTTGGTCAAAAACGCCAAAGGAACAAAATTCCCCACCACTCCTGCTAACCCGTAAGCCCTTCCTTTGTCAAAAATCACCTAGTTCAAAAAATAAATTTTGGAAAAATTTCCCCACGGACCGCCGCCCCACTTTTGCCTTTTTTTGGTTTTTTTTGGTGCGCAAAAATCATGGCATGTCCTAGATTAACTTAACCCTTAAAATAATTTGGGACAATTTTCTAAGTTTCCTCTGCCACCCCACCCCGGCCCAACCAAATGCTTCCACGTGGCATCACAAGGTGTCGGTAGAGAATCGGATCCCCTTTTTAACCAAATTTTGGAAAAAAAATTTCTAAGTTCTCCCTGCCCAGACCCACATGTCCTAATTTGGAGCTTGACATGTGGCACTTGGGCGTCGAGGTGAGGCATGGATCATTTTGATCCTTAAGTCCTTTTTGGAAAAAAGGATAAAATTCTTAAATTTCTTGGCCCAACTTTCGCGGATTTTGGAAATCCGACACGTATTCCCTGTGGGCTTGGCGCGTAAAAAATTTGCTTTCCCAAAAGGGAAAAAGTGCTAAAGTTTCTCCGCATTCTCTGCCGGCCGCGCATTCCCCACCCCCACTGGTCCGCATTCCTCCTCCAGCAAAAATTTCTCTCGAATTCCATGCGACCTGTGTGGGGAAAATTTTCTTCCCCAGGCCCATAGGCCCACTCTTGGGAAAAATTTCCTCCCAAGGTCCACGTCGGCCCATAACTTGAGAAATATGAGGAGTTAGGAGGACTTCTTTATATCACTGGAAAGGTGAGGAAATTTACTATCTAATGGAAATTTTTGGGAAGTTTTGAGTGTGTTAATTTTGAGAAAAATCAAGTTGAATCTTTAAAGCTAGTAGAGAGTGGTATAGTGAGAAATTACCCTCTTAATCTAAATGGTCACTTTAACCCTAAGTTTTGGCCTTGAGAAGTTTAATAATTGTTGTAATGGGAAAACTATAAGCTATTAACTATAATTGGACTTTAAATCTTTTTTTGACAACTATTGTCTTTTAGTTTGGTTGTAGACACTTTTAAAAAAAATTATTCCATAATTTTTCTAACTAATCCTAGGTTGTTGTTCTTGAGTCTCAAGTGGGTTGTTTTAGCGGGCGTTACACTTGGTATCAGAGTAGTGGTTAAAACCCTTGGGCCATTGGGAACACTAGAAAACTTGAGACATGAAATTTAAACCTAGCACACTTTTAAATCTAGAAAACAACTTAGTTTAGAAATTACATATTTTAGTAAACACAAAAACTAAGTAAAACCTAGAATAAGGAACTAACTCTCGTTTTGCTCTACGGGAGGCATAGAGACAAGATGAGGATCATTTTCACATAGACCTAGGCATACCACCTCCAGATCATGTTGTAGCAGCCATCCTACCACATATTTTACAGACACTCCAGGACATTAATGCCACCTTACATGGAGGGTCCATGGGAGCACATGCCACTAGACATGATAGAGAGCCATCAGATGAGGCTCGAGAACCTTCTCAACATAGTGATGATCAAAGAGTAGATAACTCCCATGTGGAGTCAGCTAGAGCATAGTCACTGCAGAGGGGACAGGGAGACTAGGTTTTCAGGACACAAGAGATAGGTCTTGGAGCCCTAGGCTTAGGGATGAGCATGCAGAGAGGCCTAAGGGTCGCCAGACCACCACTGTAGACCATATTAGGGAGATCCTAAAGCTACGGCCAGCTCATTATTCTAGTGACATAGGTGGATTTTAGGCAGAGGCTTGGTTGGTGAGCTTGAGCAGGTGCTTCAAGCTCTTCCCTTTCTCTAGAAACATGAAAGCTCATGTTGTGATCCATCTTCTAAGGGATGGAGTAGGCGTATGGTGGAGGATAGAGGAGAAAAAGCTCCATGTTGATTCTAAGATAGTTACCTGGGAGCTCTTTGAGGAGTGATTCAGGAGAAGATATTTGTCATGGAGGTTCATACAACAAATGGATAGATGAGTTTCATGACCTAGGAAGGCATCTCTTATAGTAGCAGAGTATGAGAGTAGATTTCTGGATCTACTCCAGTATGTTGATTACATGTAGGATGAGCAAGTGTGGATCCACAGGTTCATCCGGGGCTGAATCTGGACATTGGAGGTGCAGTACGGATCCATTGTCCATAGACATTAGCTGAGGCCATCGAGAAGGCCTATATAGCAGAGGAGACTGGGGAAAGACCCAGCAGGCTAGAGACCGAGTCCGGAGCCACTTACAGACAGATGCAGACAACAGATCAAGAGGGTCAGTACCTCTTCCTCATGGTGGACAAGGGTTCAAACAGTTCATCTTTAGACCACAGCAACATTCCCCCCACCTTATAGACCTCCCATGAGGTTTGATGCACTGAGAGAGGTCGAGTATGGGGCCTCCTCCTAGGGGTCCCATTAGGACATAGGGTGCCTAGAGAGCTCACTTAGCAGGAGCTCGCCAGCAGAGACCTAAAAAACCACAATCGGATCATCGGGATCCACACCACAGAGACCTCCCAGTACGGGCCATACCTGCTACACTGGGAGAGGATCGGAGTGGTTGTTTTGGTTGTGGTGTTACTGGGGCATTTTTGAGAGAATTCCCATAAACCTAATAACAAGGGTAAGGCACAGATCTCGAGCCTACTATTGGTGACATATGGGGTGTAGTCATAGGATGTATGTAGTGGTCTGAGAACCACCAAGTAGAGCAGCATTAGAATACCATTATTGAGACTACAGTAACATTGGTGGCATTCCTACCTCCATTTTGTTTGATTCTAGTTCTTTGATTCTTTCATTGCACCATCTTTAGTAGAGTGATGCAAGATGGTGGCAGTTAGAAAAGGTCATAGTTGGGATGTTGAGATGGCTTTTGGAGCCAAGATCTCTATAGAATCCTTAGTTAAGGAGTGTGTAGTGGATTTGGGACCTTTCACCACTACCTCGGATCTTCGTATCCTTCCTTTGGGCTCATATGGAGTCATCTTGGGCATGGACTTGTTATCTACACATAGAGCCAAAGTGGATTGTTACCACAAGGTCATATCTTATATAGATGATCTAGGAGTTGAGGCAGTGATAGCGGGGGTTAGGAGACCCATTTCTATTTGCACCATCTCTACTATGCAGCTTAAGCAGTGTGTGCAATGAGGTTGTCAAATTTTGTTGTCACCATTAGTGACCGATCAAAAGATGGGTCTAGTGGACCATCGCTAGATGACCATCCCATTTTGAGAGAGTTTTTGATATATTTCTAAGGGAGCTACCTAGGTTACCACCCCCACGTGAGATTGATTTTCATATAGATGCGGTTTCGGGAGTAGAGCCTATCTCACGAGACACCTTATCGGATGACTACCCCTAAACACTGTGAACTTAAGTTACAGCTTGAGGGCCTTCTGGAGAAAGTCCTAATTCATCCTAGTGTGTCCCTCTGGGGTGCACCAGTGATCTTTGTAAAGAACAAGGATGGATCCTTGTCGGTTGTGTATTGATTACCGCCAGCTAAACAAAGTAACAATCAAGAATCGTTATCCCCTTCCACACATTGATGATTTGTTTGATCAAATGAAGGGAGCCACAAATTTCTCTAAGATAGACCTTAAGTTAGGCTACCATCAGCTGAGGATTTCGGAGGTGAACATTCATAAGACCGCCTTCCATACGAGATATGGCCACTATGAGTTCACAGTGGTGCCTTTTGGTTTGACTAATGCCCCGTAATATTTATGAGTTTGATGAATGGGGTATTTAGGACCTTCTTAGATCGCTTCATGCTCATCTTCCTTGATGACATTTTTATTTACTCACGTATGCGTGAGGAGCACGAGGGCACCTTTGCCAGGTTCTTCAATGTCTTCATGAGCAGCAACTTTACGGGAACTTGGAGAAGTGTGCATTCTTTCAGACAGAGGTGCAATATTTGGGCCATATCATTTCTGGGGAAGGTATTGCCATCGATCCTTCCAAGATTAGAGATATTATGGATTGGCCAGCACCCACTACTGTGAATGAGGTGCGTAGCTTCATGGGATTAGTAGGTTACTACAGGAATTGTTCAGGACTTCTCTCGATTGCGCACCCCATCACTTCCCTTCAGTGGAAAGGGAAGAAGTTTGTTTGGTCGGATAGGTGCAAGTAGGCCTTTAGACACTAAAGGAATGTCTCACTACAACACCTATCCTTGCAGTGTCGGATCCACAGGGTGATTTTTTCATTTGCATGGATGCTTCTTTAGTAGGCTTGGAGGTGTGTTGATGCGGGAAGGCGAGTAGTGGCTTTTGAGTCTCGCAAACTCAAAGATTATGAGCTTAATTATCCAACTCATGATCTCGAGCTTGTGGTAGTTATGCACACTTTGGTTTGATGGAGGCACTTTTTGCTTGGTCAGAGATTCACACTCAGGATAGATCACCTGAGTCTTTCGCCACCTCTTCACGCAGCCCAATCTCAATGCTCGCCAACGGCGTTGGATGGAGTTGCTTTGTGAGTATGATATGGAGATAGAGCATGTGAAAGGGAAGGAGAATGTGGTTTCAGATGCTCTTAGTAGATGGAAACATGTGTTTATGGCCACCTTAGTGAGCACAGATTTGCAAAGCAAGATTCTATAAGCAACTTCCTCACGGCGCAGCTTCTACATTACAGCCAGAGAAGAGATCGAGTCTCAGAGACCCTTGAGGGGAAGTTTGATGGTTTCTCACTAGAGGAAGATGGCCTTCTTAGGAATAGAGGTAAGATTTATGTTCCCAAGAGATGGAGGCTTGAGGTAGGACATATTGACAGAGGCACATTATGCACCCTATTCAGCCCATCTTGGGGTGAAGAAGATGCACGCTACTTTGAGATAGTTGTATCACTAGAGAGGACTTCGCAGAGACGTGGCTCAATTTGTGTCATGTTGTTTAGAGTGCCAAAAAGTGAAGGTTGAGCATCAACATCCAGTTGGCCTTCTCTTTCCTCATGCTATATTGGAGTGGAAATGGGACACCATTTCCATGGACTTCATTGTTGGGCTACCGATGTCGAGATACCACCACAATGCCATCATGGTCATGGTTGATAAATTGACAAAAGTGGCTCACTTTTCTTTGGTGAAGACCACTTATACAACTAGTGCAGTGGCATGGGTATATTTGGATGAGATTGTCAGGTTACATGGGATCTCACGGGAAGATTATTTGTGATCGTGATCCTTTGTATACTTCCCATTTTTGGACTACCATGCAATATGCCCTCGGATGAGAATCAACTTTAGAAAAACATATCACCCCGAGATAGATGGAAAGACTGAGTGGGTGAATCAGATTCTAGAGGACATGCTCAGGATGTATGTGATGGATTAGCAGTATAGATGGGAGGAGTATATGTACTTGGTGGAGTTTTCCTACAATAATAGTTTTAGAGTTCTATAGGCATGGCTCCTTTTTAGGCCTTATATGGCAGAGAGTGTAGGACACCTCTTAGTTGGGACAGGTTAGAGGACATGGTTTCTCTTAGGACCAGCTTTGTTGCAGGACATGGAGCAACAGGTGGTTTTGATCAAATAGAGACTACAGAAGGCACATGATAGGTAGATAGGAAGAAGAAGTAAAGGAGACTAGCATAGACCGATCATAGTTTTGATGTGGGCATGAAGGTGTTCCTTGTGTTAGGCTACACAAGATCCCTATCCATTATGGAAAAGGTTATAAGTTGGCTCCTAGATTCGTTGGCTCCTTTTGAGATCTTGGAACGTATCGCCCTTTGGCCTACCATCTAACATTGCCACCTAGCTTGTCTCACATACATGATGTGTTTCATGTTTTAGTTCTTAGGAGATATGTTATAGATCCTTCTCATGTGTTGGATTGGACATCATTGCTAGGTGCAAGATCGGGGTAGGTGATGGTGGATCCCATTCGCATCCTAGATCGTAGGACCCTGGGCCTTCGAGGCAGAGAGGTTGATCAGGTTCGGGTGTAGTGGGACAGATATGATGAGACTACAGCTACATGGGAGGATGTTACTTTTTTCTATGAGTTCAGTTTCCACATTTGTTCCAGTGACTTCCAGGAGGAAGTCGAGTCTAAGGGGAGGGGGATGTAGTGCCCACTTCCCTTTGACACCTTTTGATATTGATCATGATACTATTGATCATATTATGGACATGATTATGGACCTTATTATAGTATGATGTTAGATGTTAGATCATGGATTATTGTTGACCTTGATTTAGTTATGATGCATGATGATTATTAGAGACATTTTTATATATTGATGATGATATGTTGTTTGACATGGTTATATTATGGATGTTGTTTGGACATGTGATATTTGGATATTGTGAGTAGACCTAGAAATGGAAATTATTTGATGATGATATAGTTGTTGAGTAAAATTACAAATGATCTTGTTGGTTTCTTGGATGTTGTTGTGATTCATATATCTAGATGATTTTAGAATTTTATTTATATTATTTTGGATGTTTTGATATGGCCATGAGGCTGAAGGAGGTATTTTTGTTTTGTAGGTTAAAATATCACAACAAACATCGGGGGATTAGAGACCAACCACATTGGAATTCTAGATGAATTCAACAAGGTCACCATGGCAACTTGTATTGTTGTGTGTGGTTATTTTGTTAGGATTCCCATGAGGGGGGGATCACCTTTAAATGTGACCAATGGATTTTAGGTTTTTATTTTATTTGCCCTTTGTTTAATGTTTCATGTGTTTCATGTGGTGCACTTACCTCTTTCATTATTTATTTAATGTGGTGTTAATTTTGTGAGTAATCATGTTGTTAATTTAACTAATTAAAATATATCATGAGAATGTAATTAATTGAGTTGTTGGTCTTCGATTAAGTGTTGTAAGGTATGTGTAAGAGATATGTAAGTAAAATTTGGAGTATGAAACACTTCATCTTCTTTGGAATTTGAAATTGTCCTTGGAGACTGACTTTGGAGGCTTGTGGGACAAGTTAAACTTGTCCCATACCTCTTAAATTTACATACCAACCTTACCTATGGTTGGAGAGTTTAAATATAGCTTTCATTATGCATTTTTGTAAGCCTAGTTGAATGTTTTAATTACACTTCTTGCTTGAAATTAATTTCAGTCCTTTGGGATATGGGCTTGATTTGAGTGTGTAAGTAAGACTGTCATATTATTCACCTACTTATTTATTGTGTCTTGGAGATTGAAGTTGAATTTTGGGTTGGGGTTGAGGATGTGTGATGTGGCATCCTACATGGATCCACCTCATCCTCTTCTCTTCCCTCTTCTATAAAATTTGAATTGCTTGCCATTGTTTTGGCTGGCTTCACTTTTGGAAACTCCTTTTGGGGGTGAATTATTTTGTTGTTTTGGAGGTCTTTCTTTGGAGAAGTTTTTTTGGAAGATTTTTGCATGCTTGTGCTTGGCTGATTTGGATTGCTTACATTGGGTTAAAGCTTGTTGTTTTGGAACTTGGAACAACTCCATCATGGAGAGGTAGGAGCTTGGCTCTTGTAATGCTTCTTTTATGTTTATGAAATTGTTATTGTTGTGAATGTTTTGGCATGTTTGTGGGATGTTGGGTAGATGGCCTAGGAATGGTGTAGGAGAAGACTATGGGGTTTATTTTGTGGGAGGAACAAGTGTTTTGGGGAGGTATAAGTGTGGAGTTGGGGATTTGGGTTCCACCTTACAAAGAAATAGCTTACATTTATTTTCTCGTTATGGGGTTCCATAAGTGGTTGGGGAGGCATAAGGAAATGTGAGGAATAAGGGTACTTGGGGAGGCATAAGGGCATGTAAGGGCTTTGATATACTATATTTTGGTGGTTTGAAATCGGTGGTGATACCCATTTCCCTTTGGGAGGAATAAGTAGCATCCCCATAGTTTCTTCTCCTTTGGCTTGTTTGTTGAAGCCTTAGTGTTTTTTGTCATGCTTTAATGTAGTTGTTGTAACATTACATTCATTTTTTAGACTGTGTTTTATATGTGAAATTTTGCTTGTGTGTTGTGGAAGCCTTTGTTGCCATGAGTGGAATCACATCTTCTATTTCTTCTTTGTGTTTGGGATCGAGGGCCAATGAAGAAGGATGGATTCTCCTTTTCATTTAGATGTCTTGGTTGGGTGGAGAGCGTTTCCTTCCCCTTGCTCTTGTTGTGATCAAAATTTGGAAGAATGATAAATCTGCATGTTGTTGTTCTGGAGAAAGGAAAAAAGACAATTTGACAGTCCCTTGTTGAGATAAATCTTATTGTAACCTTTCCCACTTGAAGTGGATGAAATTTTATATTTTGTAATGGAAAAATGTTGTGTATTGATTATGAAGGTTGTAAATTGAAATGTGAAAGAGATATACTCTATTTTTTATTTTTTTGAAAGAAAAAATTGTATTCTTTTGATGATGAATTTGAAGAATGAAAGAAAGAAGTTATAAGTTGTCTTTTGGAATCAATAAATGATGGTATTACCTTTCTCAAATTGCATTGTTGTATTGAATCTGATCATTTAAATGTATTTGAAATCTCTGTTTGAAAGAAAAGAAAAAATGTATGAAGAAAATGTAATACTCTATCTTTTGAAAGGAGTGAACTTGGAAATCAGAGTTGTGTTTTGTCTTTGAATACTTTGATTTGAATCAACTTGATGTATTAGATTTGAATTGGAATGTATTCTAATACTTAGAAGATGAAAAATGGAAAATAGATCTATTCAAAATTGATCTCTGTTTTATGTTTTCAAACTGGAAAATATTTAATCCAAAATGCACAGATCGAACCTGCAACAAAGAAATAACAAATGAAACATTAAATTGGACATAATAAGATCTAAATGAATTCATCTAGACATTAATACTTAAGAAATTTCTTAGAAAACTTAGCAAAATTGGGCTCAAACCGTTTTATTGTCGTTTTGCTGTCAAAGTTGTAAATTTTCAAATTGGAACTCAATCAAACAAACTTACCTTCCAAATCCATCCTAAATCCATCTAAGAACAATTCTCCATGTCTAATTGACATGTTGAGAGAGGAAGAAGATCAATTGATTAAAATTTCATAAGTTAAAATTTACCAACTTGCCTTTTAAAATCCTGCATATCATTTTCATGAAATTAACCCCTTGAACATTAAAAAAATAAAAAAATTAATGATTTCGGGAAAGCAGAGGACATCAAGAGATTTCTAAAAAGTCCCTATTTTCCCAAAAACACTCTCCCAATCAAAATTTATGGCCCCTCAAGTTTTTCTTCATTTGGCGTCAAAAACAATTCCTAATCAAAAAAATTTGGGAAAAATTTCCTTGGTGGACCCACAGGGCACTGAATTTTCCTTTTTGTGCTTTTGGTCAAAAATGCCAAAGGAACAAGCTTCCTGCCGCCTTCTTCCTTTGTAAAAAATTACCTCGGTTGAAAAAGAGAAATTTTGGAAAAATTTCCCCGGACCCGTCGCCCGCTTTTACCTTTTTGGTTGATTTTCACGATCACGCGGGCCCGCAATGCGGTTAACTTAACCTTTAGAATAATTTGGGACATCGGTGGGAGGAAAATATTTATAAAACAAATTATTTACTTTAAATCTCTTATATATATATATATTTCGACATACATATAAAATTTTGAACATTAAATGAAATTCACATAATTTTTGGGATTTAACCTAATTTATTACGACATGTAACCTTGAATGTCAAAATCCAGTTGATGTACACTACTTGAAACATGATTTTATTAACATGCAATTATAATTGGTTTACCTTCGCGCATAGATTTACCTTAAGAGTCTTTGAGACATTCTTTCTTTAAATGACAATTGATGGGGCTATGGGACTAGAGGGGGTAACAAATGCAATGTGTTAATTGTCTTTGCTACAATATAATAAGGTAGGTGTTAATGTGTTGAGAATTTAATAGCAATTTCACCCCAAGGTGTAATGCATATGCCTATAGGAAAACCACATCGAATTGTGAATACAAGTTCTAGGAAACGCGAGAAGAAGATAACTTAAAATTGTGCAATCAAAAGGAAGTTGTATGAATATTAATCAAACGTCTTTTACGTTTTTGCCTAACCTAGAAATTTTAGTGATCTTGCAAGTATATATATTTCTTAGTTGAAAATTGCCATGTTACATTGTGATTTACATAATTTTCAATTACTATGTGTCGGCGTGGTGGTTTAAAGAACTTTCTTTATTGTGTTTAAGAGTGATGACGACAAGATAGATCACAATCAACATGAGTCAATTTAACTAAAATTTAAAACCATATATCAAATAATGGATATCTTAAGACTGATTCACATTTAATGCAATTTCAATTTAAAACCATATATCTATAGGAATATCTTTACGCGATGAATTGGTTTATTTGGTGTTGGGCGATTAAATATTGGAAGTGACATATGATACTTGAATAAAATTAATAAATAATTTTTTTAAAAGAGGTTATTAAATCTTTGTGAGGTTGTTATTGCAAGTCTTCAAGGATTTACTAAAATGTACATGTGAATCTAATTCGTAATCTGAGTCCAACTTAACTTTAAAGTTTTATATATTATAGTTTATAAATCAATGCAAGTTTATTAATAAATCTATAAGATTTATAAATAAAAATTGGAAACCATGATGTGCTTAATATTTGCATACAAATTCTAAAAAGTATGAACACATAAATATACACTTGACTTTGATGAGTAAGTATTTACTAGGTCATTACATTTCCCATTTAGTTCATCTAGTGCAGTTGAAAGATAATTTAAAACCGTAATGACATGGTCTACAAAAATGTCAAACCGTTCATAAATTTTAGGCGACAAGCTATGGTGGATGTCAAATCTCATCCCTTTAGCTATTGAACTATCATAGCATGATTTATGGGATAATTTGGAATAGCATGTGTAATGTAATGGAATTGATGTTATAAATCATAAACCTTGCTTACGCCCTTAACATATTGCTTATATTAGGATATGAGTAGCCGACTTGTGGCTTACCATATCATTTTATTATATCATTTATACTTTCTCATGCTAGTAGGTCGGCCTTGGTGATGGCCATAACATATGAATAGTATATATAGGGGATTGTAGGTAGTAGTTCATCATCATTTTGAGCATTTGAGTATTATTGTATGGTTTGGAGGTTGCCCCCTCGAAGTGGCAAAGCTATTCTAATTGCATATTGAGATCATTATTTTGGAATATTGTGTTATTTTTTGTTATATTTCTACTCATGATCTGAATTATACAAGTAATTTCATTACAAGTGATATCAGAGCTGCGATCTGGGCCAAAATTAGGGCAAAAAACCCTAATTTTTGTTTCCACCATATATTGCGAACCATAGCGAATTGGTGGGAGATATTTTTACTAGAGTTGAGAAATATTTCAAGTAAGGTTCCTGAAAATTTCAGACTTTTTTATTTATTTTGAAAAATGTATTACAAATTTAGTTTTTTTTCATAAAATCACTCCCTAGGGTGCAAATTGTGGAATTTTTTCAAATTCGTTACATTTTCGGAAAGAAAAAAAAATATTATTTGGGGTTTTTCTTTAAGTTTGTTTATATTTGGCTGAATTTGTATCGAAATATGAAACCCTAAAATTTGACCGTGATCCCTACATCCTACTATTTTGGGGCATCATGGCGGGGCCTTCCACAAGAGGAAAAAAGAATCCCATCACTCCGGGTAAAACACCAAAAAAGGATGAGATATTAGTTGAGGATTTGAGAGCGGAAGATATATCTCTGATTCCTTGGGGTTAGGGTTTACTTCAATGCGAGACCATAAAGAAGATGTGGATAGGATTGGACAAAGATTAGAGGATTTTATGTAAAAATTTAGAAACGCATATGATGGGTAATCATACTTATGTCAATCAAGGTGGATCCTCAGGTCAACATAATAGACACATGAGCCATAGTGGATCTTCGAGTGTGCACAATCCAAATACGAGCACTCTGTAGGCCCATACTATGTTTCTAAAAGTGGAGATGTGCAAGTTTGATGGAAAGGATCCACTCAATTGGATCAACAAAATGGAGAATTTCTTTGAACTACATCAGATTCCATCAGGACAAAAGGTGACCATGCATGCTTTGTATCTTGAACCTAACCAATTAAATGGTATCAATGGTTATGTGCTCAAAGGAAAAAGAGTGGTCTCGATGTTACATGGACGGTATTCATTCGAAGAGTTGCAATTACACTACAGCACTAGTGTGTGGATAATTACTTCAACCAATTAGTAAAGTTGAGACGTCACAGGATCTCATTAAGGATTACATTCATCACTTCCAAAACCTTTCTCTGCGGGTGGAAAATATTATTGAAGAGAATTTGAATGACCTATTTCTTGGGGGTCTTAAGGATCACATTGAGCATGAGGTGCGTATGTTTAATCCTCATAAGGTTTGATTCAATGATTATGGCAAGAAGGGCAAAGGAGAAATTTGTTTCAAGTAGGAGACAACATTTCACTTATACCAGAGATCGCAACACCTTGGCCCCAACACTCCCTCGACCAGTTAGATTGACACCTCAACAAATTGAAGAAAAAAGTAAAAAGGGTTATGTTTTAATTGTGACAATAAATTTGGACCCGGACATAAATGTGCTGAAAATAAGTTGTTCTACATTGATGGGCCTAGTGAAGATGAAGAGAAGGATGAAGATTCAGAGTCAGAGGTCTTGGTTGAGCAGCAGGAGGAGTCGAATATCCTCAGCCAATGATCTCACACCATGCAATTTTAGGTATTAGCACCCCCCAAACCCTAAAGGTGGTTGGATTCCTAAAAAAATAGAGGGTCATAGTGTTGATTGATTCAAGAAGTACTCACAACTTTATCAATCATAAGTTAGCAGTGCGCCTAAATTGTTTCATTTATCCCACTCCTGAATGTCAAGTAATGATTGCTGATGGAGGTACTGTTACTTGTTTTGGAAAATACCATAGCATTAAGCTTGCTATGGGAGATTACATACTAAATAGTCCCATGTATGCCATTTCTATGGGAGGAGTAGACATTTTGTTAGGGGTTTAATGGCTTACCACTTTGGGAACCATTGAGATGAACTTCAACACTTGTTCATGCGATTTCACTCTGAAGGAAGGACTTTTGAGCTAAGAGGCTTAAGAGAAAAGTCTCCACAAATAGTAAGTTCTCATCATATGCACAAAATGCTAAAAAGGGTGCAGAGGGATTTGTGGCACAACTTTTTTCATTGGAGGCTCATCCTTCTAAGGACATTATACCATCAGATATGCAAACGGTGTTGGATGCACACTTTTTTGTATTTGAAAATATACCAAAGGGCTTACCTCCAAAGAGAGATCATGATCATGCTATTCAGTTATTACCAGGAAGTCAACCACCTAACATTAGACCTTATAGGTACCCATATGTGCAAAAGAGTGAAATCGAGAAGATTGTACAAGAGATGTTGGAAGCAAGAATCATCCATCATAGTCAGAGTGCTTATTCTTCTCCAGTAGTGATGGTACAAAAGAAAGATGACATGTGGCGCATGTGTCCTGATTATAGGGAACTTAATAAGTACACAATCAAAGATAAGTTTCCTATTCCTGTAATTGATGAGTTGCATGGTGTTGTTTATTTTACAAAGCTTGATCTTCATTCGGGATACCACCAAATCAGAATCAAGGATGAGGATGTTCATAAAACCGCCTTTCGGACACATGAAGGCCATTATGAATTCCTGGTAATGCCTTTTGGACTCACAAATGCACCTTCTACATTTCAAAGTTTGATGAATTCTATTTTTAGTCATTCCTGTGGAAGTTTGTCTTAGTGTTTTTTGATGATATATTAATTTATAGCAAAACATGGGAGGAACATTTGCATCATGTAAATAAGGTTTTGGAAACCCTTGAGCAACATCAACTTTATGCAAATCCCTCTAAGTGTTATTTTGGACTCAAGGAGGTTGAATATTTGGGTCACATTGTCTCTCATGAAGGGGTTAAAGTGAATCCTAATAAGATCAAAGCCATGATGGAGTGGAAGGTTCCAAAAACCCTAAAGAATCTACGAGGATTTTTGGGGCTTACAGGTTATTATCGAAGATTCGTAAGGCATTATGGAAGCATAGCTACACCTCTCACATCTTTATTAAAGAAGGAATCCTTCCATTGGAGTGAGGATGCAACCAAAGCATTTGAGCAACTAAAGGAGGCCATGTGCACCACTCCAGTCTTGGCTACTCCAAATTTTTCCAAAACATTCATTGTTGAATGTGATGCATTAGGGGTGGGTATGGGGGCAGTTCTCATGCAAGAAGGCCGTCCTATTGCCATTTTGAGCCGTCAATTCAAAGGTAAGAATCTTTCCAAGCCAACTTATGAGAAGGAAATGCTAGCCATACTTCATGCAGTAAAGCAATGGAGACCATATCTCATAGGAAGACACTTTAAAGTGAAGACAGATCATGATAGTCTAAAATACTTCTTAGAGCAGCGTTTATCATCTGAAGAACAATAAAAATGGGTCTCCAAGATGTTGGGATATGATTTTGAGATTATCTATAAGAAAGGGAAGGATAATGTAGTTACGGATGCTTTGTCGTAGAAAGATGAATCAACTATAGCCTTTTTATGTGTCATATCCATAGTACAGGAAGATTGGATAGATGAGACAAGGTACGAATGGAGAAATGACCCAACCACACAAAACCTCATTCATCATCTCTAGAATGATCCAAGCATGCCTGAAAAATTTGTCTTTGAAAGGGGATGCTTTATGGTATAAAGATAGACTATACCTATGTAAGAACTCCACTCTTAAAAATAGGATTTTATCGAGCTTCACTCTTCTCTAGTAGGGGGCACTCTAGATTCTTGAAGACTTATCATCGATTCAAACAAGATTTCTTCCGGGAGGGCTCAAAGGGGATGTCCAAAATTTGTGGCATAATGCATGGTTTGTCAGAAAAATAAGGGTGAAACATTCAATCCCGGGTCTTCTACAACCTCTATCTATTCCTAGCCAATGGTGGGAAGAGGTTTTCATGGACTTTATCATAGGATTTCCTAAAATGAAGGAAAAAATGTCATAATGGTTGTGGTGGATAGAATCACCAAATATGCTCATTTTGTGCCTTGGCAGACCCATTTATTGCAAGCACGGTAGTAATGTGACCTTCATGGACACGGTTTAGAAGCTTCGCAGGACAGAAGATTATAGTAAGTGATCGAGACCCTATATTTACTAGTAATTTTTGACTGATTTATTCTCATGTTTGGGCACTCGGTTAGCTCATAGCTCTTCTTATCATCCCCAATATGATGGGAAAACAAAATTTGTAAATAATTATTTGAGAGGATATTTCCGTTGCTTTACGTTAGATAAACAAGAAAGATGGGTCCAATGGTTTCCACTTGCGAGAATGGTGGTATAACACTTCCTTCCATACTTCATCTCGAAATGTCTCCTTTTTTGGCATTTTATGGGTACCATCCACCATCCATCACATCATCATTGAGAGGACAACCACGGGTTAGATCGGTAGAAAAACACATTCAAGATCAACAAGAGGTCCTCTAGTCTCAACGAGAACTTGGTCATGGCACAAAACCGTATGAAGCAACAGGTTGATCAACATCGCACGGAAAGGCATTTTGAAGTCGGTGATTAGGTTTTTGTGTGGTTACAACCATATAAAAAATGTCTTTGAAACAACAACAAAAGGATAACAAAATTTCACCAAAGTATTATGGCCCCTGTCAAGTATTACAGAAGATTGGTACTGTAGCATACAAATTAGAACTTCCACAATCAACCAGAATACATCTAGTCTTTCATGTTTCTTGCCTGAAGAAAGTAATTGGATAGAGAGTATCAGCCCAAATAGTGTTACTTGAGCTCGATGAGGAGGGGAGAGTCATCTTGGAACCTGAATGCATCCTTCAAACATGCACTAAAAGATTGAGGACACGGATTATTACTGAGTACCTGATCAAGTGGAAGAATATGGACAATGAAGATGCAACATGGGAAGATATGACATTCATGCAAAGAACACTCCGTGAGCTTCTCAACATTGGGGAAAATGTTGCTTTGAAGGGGAAGGGCATGCTATGCCCTTAACCTATTACTTATATTAGGATATGAGTAGCCGACTTGTGGCTTACCATATCATTTTATTATATCATTTATACTTTCTCATGCTTAGTAGGTCGGCCTTGGTGATGGCCATAACATATGAATAGTATATATAGGGGATTGTAGGTAGTAGTTCATCATCATTTTGAGCATTTGAGTATTATTGTATGGTTTGGAGGTTGCCCCCTCGAAGTGGCGAAGCTATTCTAATTGCATATTGAGATATCATTATTCTGAAATATTGTGTTATTTTGTGTTATATTTCTGCTCATGATCGAATTATACAAGTAATAGTAGGAGAGGGAAAAGGGTAGAAGAGAAGATCCCGAGCGATAAGCATAACCTTTTGATCGTTGCAAAGAATAATTTTTGGTTCTAGTCATCATTAGGGTTGATTTTTTATTTTCATTTTAAATAATTCGGCAACAAGGGCAACAGGGATGGTAAAGGTGCTCGGCAGGTCATGGGTTCCAATCCCTCTTAAGACCACCATCACATTGTTCCTTCAATGCTTGTGAGGAATCCACAATGATCGTGGCATTTCCTCATCTTGTGTGTAATTTATTCACACAGAGAAATGGTATGCTACTCAAAGGCTTGACTTGAGTGTTGAGCAAAGAGCTTGAACCAAAGCAAGCAGAGTGTAGTGCCCACTCCTCTTCAACACTATTTTCATTATGATGATATTACTATTGGATTGATACTTAGACATTTTGATTATTATATATTGATCAGTAGATGATAGACTATGCAGATATTTGGACTATTGACATGTTGTGATTTACATTTTTATTATGATGCACTAGATGACAATGATGGACAAATATATATGTTGATTTGCAGTATTATGATTTTATACTAACATGTCATATTAAGGATGCATAGCCTATACGATTACATAAAGACCATCAATTCTGGAAAATGAAATTTTTTAGAGTCAAATTCCAAATTGAGAACTATTGTGATGAAGTGTTATGCAATGTGATGCCAATTAATGTTTTCCATCTAATTTTTAGGAAGACCATCATAATATGAATGAAAGGTTGTTCATCATGGACGTGAAAATTTTATTCACATAGAAAAGGATGGAACTAAGTTCAATTTTTTTCATAGAAAAACAAGGATTAAGGTGAAGTGCACAATGGAATGTGCGTAAGGGTATTAGTTGTGTCAAGAAAGGATTTCTGTGAGAGATCCCTCTTGTCTTCACATTTGCATGCTATATTGTATTTTATTACTTGCTAGTTTTTTCACACTAACACTTATTTCTAGACTACATTATTCACATGTTCCTTGGTTTCTACCTTGAAGCATAGAGTGTAGGATGTAGATGATGTGAGGTTCATTTCAGAAGTAGACCCTCAACAATCGAGTATGAACCGTGGAACTAGAGTGTGTCATAGGGTAATGATGATACAATGCATGTATCAAAGGGTATGAGAGTGTGTAAAAGTATTGGTTATGATGCATGGAGTGCAAAGTGTGGTAGTAGATGCTAGAGAACATTGATAGTGCTAGAAGGGGGATAACTATAATGCCCCTAAGTGTGCCAATGATGGAGATCTATGTGATAACACGAGAGATACCATGTTAGTGTGGGAGATTGTTAGTTGTGTCATGTGAATAGAGAGATGAGCATGAAGCATAATGTTGTGTGGAAAATTAGATTAAAAACCAATTCTCAAGGTGCTTAATTCTTTGTTTTAAAGCATATTAATCATTGTCATTATATCCATTAAATCTATGATAATTGAAAAATGGTAGACCTTTCTATTTGGCTAGTTGATAAGGAGGATAACAATGATTATTTGGAAAGTTGATCAACTGGTGAGTGAGGAAGACTCTTGGAGATCCTAGAGTCAATTTTACAAAGAAGAAGGCCTCATTTATTGACACACTTAGTGTATTGAAATTGAATCCAGGAGGTTGGGCTCATATGAAGTGACATCCTCTTCACTTCCATGACCCTCCTCATCACATATGTTAGAGGACGTGATGACACAATTTTCACATTCTCCCCAATATTTATCTTTAGGTACTACATGTTAAATATATCACAAAAACACTACATCATTTTATATAACATTTTTCATTTATTCATTCACACATCAAGGGACTTAACATCCCATGTTAGGATGATGTATTCATTGAATTTTTTAACCATAAAACATGATAGGTGAAGTCATTTTGTGCCAACTTCATATACAAAATATTTTAACTTGGTTGATTACACCATTGAAAAGTTCTACCTCTACCCACAAGTTGTCAGTAAGCATAACCTTTTCGCTCTTAAAGAGAATATTTTTTTACTTAAATTGATATTCATCTGGGTCAAGTAAGGTATTTCATCCTATATGTTTTGCATTGTAATGATAAATAAGAAATTTAATGACTTCCATCTTTTTGGTTATATAAATTAAGAAAACCATTTATTGCAAACAAATGGAATATAAGTTAGATATTTCTTTTGGAGACATTTTTTTAATATGAGGATCTGCCATTATGAATTCTATATTTTTTAAGAGGAAAATCAAGTAATGGAAGATATGGGGAAGGATGCCTACAAATTTTCTATATTTTGTGATATTTTCATGACACACCATGACAAGCCCTTATAACACCTTTGAATCTTTACAACCAAGATTTAGAGGACACACCATGATAGTCAGAGCTGACAATTTTTTTAGGATATTTTGCTTACATTATAGTGCTAAAATGTAGTGATAGGGATGTATCAAAGGGACTTAGAATCTCATGTTAGTTCAATGTAGTTGTTGAGTTTGATAACCACAAAACATGGCACATTAGTGGTTTTGTGCCATCTTGATAAGCAATAAATTTAAATTAGTTGATTACACCACTAATAAGCCTAGCCTCTACCCACAAGTTGGTAGTAAGCATAATCTTTTGGCCCTTACAAAGAAGAAATCCATCATGCGATTGATATTCATTAAGGTCATATGGGGTATTTCATCTTCTATTTTTGCATTCTAATAGAAAATAGGAACATTCAATAACATCAATATTTCTTTATTGATAAGTCAATGAAATCGTTTGTTGTGAACAAATGCGGTGAGGACCCTACATCTGATAATATGCATGCTTAGTATTGTAATTAATGTCATTAGGAACACATGAAGGTCAATTACTATATTATCATAGCAGTCCCCAAATAAGTCATTTCTCCACCAAAAAGGAAAGCTTCCTTCTTTAAAAAAAGAAGCTTGACTAGTCTACTGAAATTTTATTTTGACTCATTTATTTCTTGTTTTCCATTCTTGAAGATTGGTTATTTAAATATTGCCTTGAGACATAATTTTCTTAAATTCAAGGTTTTGGAGCTTTACTATTTTATCCTTTTTCTTATTAGAGTACAACAATATGGAATTTCTAGACAAGCATAAAAAATTAGGGATTTCTTGAGATGTGTATGCAGATTCCAAGGTGGAATCAAAAAATGAAGATGATAATATCTCATTGTTTGATCTCCCCATATAATACAATTTCGAGATATTTTCTGAGTCAAGAGGGTTTTGACTTCAACTTCAGCTAGTTGAATTCTGTGGAATATCATACCTACTCGACTGATGATCTATTCCACATTGGCCACCTCCTTCCTCTAAATGAATCTAACATACTTTTTTCATATAACAAGTTGAATTCTTTCAGCCAAAAAATTCTCTTAAATGAAAAGCTACAGACTGTTGAGAATGGATTCTCGGGACTTGTAGTTGACGTATTAGATAAGCTCCAGCTCTAACCACTCTCAAGATTTGCATAGAAACTTGAATTACTTTACTTTTTAGAAAGGCCTTTGACACGTCAGTTTCGATGCTACTAACAATACATCTTGATAAGGCCAAAGAAACAAAAACAATAAAATGTTATAGGCAAAACAAATTTTCCAAAAAACTCTTGTATTTCCCCTTATTTACTCCCTTTTTAATTACATAAGAGGTCCTCTTATTTGAATTGCAATAGACTCCTAATTAAACTTGACTTGTTATCCAAACTTGACTATACTTACTAGTTTTATCAACAATTATTTTTAGTAAGTTTCAAATTTTAGCTTTCCAGATCCAACGAACTTACATTCATTATGCACATGCCTAAATTAATTTATTACATGAGTTACAACTCAAGTTGACTCAAAAATACAAAGATATGATATTTTGAAAATAAATTTTAAATTCCAAAAAACCTTTCAATATGATTTTCGAGCCCTAGGTGAATAATTTTGGCCTCTGAAAATTGTTGAAATGTGTTGTAGCCAACTAGGGTGATTAAGATGGCGTAGACATTTTCAACAACTTTCAGTAAAAAAATGGAATTATTTGGTTTCTTGGATAAAAAATTATGGCCTCCATAAGGTATGCCATCAAATCCACATTACATTTAAATAAAAATCACATGTAACCTCATTCACGTCAATTTATTTCCTTTCTGTAATCATCTCTAAAACGACAACATTTCTTCACTCTAGGGTTTATTATAACTCTTTCCATGAAGTTAGAAGACATGCACATTTGACAATAGAAACCAAATAACAAAATTGTGGAAATGTCGATCCTTGAATGCACCATGTGGATGGTTTCAATTTTCCCATACATCAATGCATGTACTACCATGAGACAATGGATGTAAATTTTCTTGAATGTATCAGAGATGAGAACCCTTCAACAAGTAAATGCATTCTTCTCAACAGAACTAGTCTTCATGTTCCAAACATAAAGAGGTAAATAACATGCAAACATTGAAATGTATGGGAACATAAACCACCAATAATACTTTAAAAATATGCACTTTCCCAACTAATAATTAAGTTCCATAAAAGAAATTATTAATTAAGAACTTTCTTAAAATCTGCCGCAATTTCCTCCCAAGATCATTAAATACAATACTACATTAAATAGATAATAAATAATTTAATCATCACATTAAGTATGCATATATATAGAAATTACAATTATCTGAAAATGACAAATGTAAAGACATCGCTAAGAAGGTAAGGTGGTGTTGTGGGCGGGAGGTGTGGATTTCAAACATTTCTGCTAAACATGCTGGAAATAATTCTTTAGAATTACAAATAATTCTTTAATATAACTCAGGATTTGCCTCCGGCTCCTCCGAGCTTGCAAATTTCGCTTGTCAGCAAATAAATACGCTGTCAGACAAGTCACGATCAACCAATGTTAGATAATAATGCAGCTGTCCATCAAATCTCAGCTCTGCCAGAAATGTTTGGTGACATCAGCAAATCAACTGCGGTTAACTGACGGCAGGAAACAGAGTTGTTTTAGAATTGTTTGACTAATATAAGGGGACCACCTGCCACATCACAATATATTGGAAGATAAGGCGTTTCGTTCCCTTTCAATGTGACTTATACTACAAAGTTTTTTTGAGATTTTAAATTCTTTAATATACTAAAAAAATTATCCTTATTTTGTTTTATCTATAAACAAATATTTTCACAGGGATGTTGCAGTGATCATATGTGCAGATCAATTCCAAAGAGAAAATAGGAAGATTTCTTCTCTATCAAGTTAGAAGACAAAACATGAAGATTTATACCTTTGGAGGATTTTTCCTTTGATAGGTTCACTTGATGTTCAAGTTCCTTCATTTTTATTACTTTGAAATTGTCAACTTTAAATCAAGAATGAGAGTCTGAAAGGTTTAAAGTGCACCGATTCGATCCACATGTTCACAATTAATATTCCCACATTCGAGAAGCGTTGATGTTTTCCATGTCCTTGCTTGGCATTCTACGTGATAAAGATAAATGTCAAACCATAAGTGTGAAGCCTTCTAAGAAGTGATGACACTATGGTCGCCAAGTGTCATACTCGGAGGTTTTCATAAGAGAGAGAAAAGCTTAAGCCATTTATGATCAAGCTAAGTCACTATAATTCAAATGTCACTATTTACTCGCATGAGAACTAGAGTTAAGCAAGTAAATATTGAAAACACACTTATTGAACCAGGGTTCATTTTAAGAGACCTCTTGGAAATCGAAGGTGGAAAATACTTGGTGAATATCCTTGGAACCGGTTTTGCGGGAAGGTGAATTTTTTGGGGGTTGTACGCAAATTTTTTGCCTAATTTTCAAGTGGTGTGTGAGAAAGGCTCAGAGGCGTGTGACATAATATTTGTTGTCGTGTGACAACAAGTTTGTTGTCACACGACAAAAATCTTACGTCGTGCGTCTGCAACCTCCACCCTCTGGTCGTGCGTCAAGGCCAACAAACTCTTTGTGTCGTGTGTCAAACAAACTCTATCATGCGTCTCGCCTCCGCACTCTTGTCGCGTGTCAACAAACTCTCCATGTCGCGTGTCAACAAACTCTCTATCGCGCATCTGTAGCCTTTGCCTTCTGTCGTGCATTTCTGTGTAATTGATAATACATATGCCCCTAGGTTGTATGAGTGAGCTAGTAGTGTTCTACCAGAGAATAATCTTGGATTATATAGGGGATATTTTCACGGGTAGCGAAGTCGACCCCTAAAAAATTTAAATTGTAATTTTTAGGCTAATAGGTTCTTGACTCGCGCTTGAAAAAAATTGCATTTTCATATTTTTCAAAAATGGAATATTCGTCATATTACGAATATTCGCCACTAAAAAACTTGTTGCATGGTGTGGATGGTCTTCGATTGGATCCCTACATTTGAGAACCCAATTGGGAACCTCTCTTTTACCCATCATACACTCCTTAGCCATAATATTTACAAAATTGTAATTAATTATAAAGCAATACCTACTAAACTTACAAAAAATTGAAATGAAAATCCAAATCCGCTTGACCGAGATCTCCCTCTTAGAACTCGGAATATGAACTATCTCGCCCATATGGATGGGGAGGGCCGGGAGATAGGATAGATAGGATAGATAGGCTTCCTCTCCTATAGGGCGAGATATAGATCTAGGGCCCACTCTCTATCTAGATGGGGGAATAGGAATAGGTGGAGGGCTAGGCTATAGTTACTCAAAGTTATTGCGATGAAGCAAGATGACTTATTTGATATTAAGTATCCCCCGAGTTTAAGTTTCAAGGTAAAATGTCATCTTATACGGTTTGGAAAATCTTGGAAAAACGTTTTGAGCAAACGATGTAAGATGTGAGCATGTCAACTAGAAGACAATTTTTTCTATTTTCCATATACCTATCCTAGTTTGAGGATTTCATCACTAAAGTGATGTGTTTCTAGATTTCACTTGCTTAAGATGGAGAAACAAGGTTTGATGAAAAATCATTATGATTATTTTATCTAAATTGGGTCATCGATGCTCATTTTTGTGATCAACTAGTACACATGATATGATTCTTTAGATGCTGATAAATATGCGACCAAATTTTAATAAGTTATGTGAAAAACTTCATGGAAAATTAAAAAAACTAATTTTTATTGGTGATATTTGACTGAAGGTACTAAGTAGTAAGCATTAGTAGTCAATGACTCTAATGTGAGTCCATAACCTAACACTAGAAAGGAAAGGGCTATGCAAGAACCAGTGAAGCACAACCTAAGCCTAAGGGAAATCAATCAACAAAGGAAAACTCCACCCCAGTGAAAAAAGGAAAATGGAAATATAAAGGATAATCGACAAAGAATTTTTTTAACTATTATGGTAAGCTGGGTCATCCTGAAATCATTCTTTGAGGATGATTCCTCCCTCTAAGATAGGTATTGTTCTTTTTGTAACAAGTAGCCTATCAATATTAAATGAATTTATTTTGGATTTAAGGGCCTCAAGCTACATGGAAAATAAGGTTACTCTATTTTAAACTTTATGAGACACTAACATAACAAGAATTTATGTGGGAAATAAAACTCCTCTAAATGTTGAAGGTGAAGGGTCCATTGAGATGGTGAATGGCATGTTCAAAAATGTTGTTCATGTTCCAACTTATCTATGAAATTACTATCCATTTATCAAAACAATCATTATAGTGAAGGAAAATCTCTTGAATTTACCACTAAAAATGTCATTATCAAATAAGATAAATACCCATATGTTATTATAGCCGATCATGAGGTTGATCAACAAGCCTTGTTATATAAGTTTGACCACTTTATGTTTAATCAACCTTCACAAGTCATGTTTTCCCATATAAAATATTTAAGTAAACTTTGACATGAGCATTTTTTCATCTTAACTATCACTCATTGCAACCTTTGATAAGCACAATATGGTTCTTGGGTTGTTGAAGTTGTCCTTCATGATGGATTTTTCTAAGGGTGTGCACTTGAAAAACAACACAAGGATCCATTTTCAAAAGGAAAATCTTGGAGGGATCCACAATAACATCATGTTACTTCCCCATATTTCTTTTTATAAGCATAAAGATGCACTTAGCTTCATTTATGATTTCTCTCACGAGAACTTGGGTATAATTTTTGAAAAAAGTGAAGTTTTGAGAATTTCAAAAATTTAAGGCCCTTGTTGAGAATATATCTTAGCCAAAAATAAAGCATCTTATAAATAATAATGGAGGAGAGCTTGTTAATAACTATATGACTTCCTTTTGTGAGAAAATAGGCATTCAAATTCCATACACCCCCGATAGAGTATTGTAATTGAGCATAAAATATCAATCATTCAAGGAAACAAATAATTGTATAATACATTCCAAAGATATGCCTTCCCTGTTTTGGGAACAAGCTTTAAAATGTGAAAACTACATTCAAAATATCACTCCCTACTCAATATTGCTTTATATGAGACCAAAATAAAAATTTCTCGGTGTTAATCCACGATATTTCGACTTTGCGCTTTTATATATGTAATGCATGGGCACATATCCTAGATAGCTAGTAAAAGTAGTGGAAATAAAGATCCACCCTTGTATCTTTTTGGCCACTATGAATATGCAAATGCATATCATCATTTAGTTCTAAAAACTATTGAGATTGTTTTTGATGTGATATAGCATTTGATGAATTATCTTAATCTTATGGGCCATTACTTAATCCTCCTATCTTTCCTTCCGTTGATCTAGAAATCACTTTTGAACCTTCGTATGATGAACACAATATAGTTTTTAAGATTCCCATTTAGCGTGTTACTATAATGTAAATGATGAGCCATAAGGGGATAGCCAATGCCTCCTCCACCAATGCTAGAATAAATTTATAATGCATCTCATCAACCCATACAACCTAAACCAAAATAGGTTTTGCACAATACGTAATGAGACTAGTTCTTTGGGGAGAGATATTAGAGATCCAAGAAGGAAAATATCACAACCTCGGTATGGTGTTGTAAATTTAGCATAGTTAACATTAAGACATGATCCATATACTTACCTTTAATTTTTAAAGTTGCGGTAGAATAAATTACCTTAGCGGTGTAGACACGAAATCACGCACTTGGGTACATTTCTAGGTCCTAACAACATACTTGCATTTACATGATTCGAAGGAGAAAACTAGTAATTGACAGCTATCTTTGGCATCTTTTTTCTTTCTTGCTTTCTCTTTGGTCTTGCACACCCTACATCCAGTCAAAACTTTACTTTCCTATATTTTATGGCTTCGGAAACTAGTGCCCAACTAGGATGCCAACACCTGCGCCCTCATCTCCTCTCTGGGCACCTCAACCTCTTTATATTTTATTCACTCTTTTTGGTCCTCTTTTATCTTTTGGGCATCTTATTTTCTTATGGGTAGGCCTTCCAGTTTTCAATTACAAAATTCAACGAAGGGAATCATATAAATACAAAGCTATGTGACCAAAATAAGGGACCAAGCTCTAAGCATACTATCTATCACCTAATCATGCATCTAAAGGCATCTAAGGCACTCAAAGAAATCCATCTAGCATCCATTACAAGGACTTTATTTTCTACATACATGCATAGGAAGGGAAGTTCATTCTATTCCATACACACATTTGCATCTATCTAGCAAATCTAGCCCATTATCTAGTGCATATTTCATAAGAGATTCTATGACACGATTCTATCACACATGCATAAGAACTATATGGAGTCGAGATGTAGTGCAACTCTTGGTCGTAAGTTCACTCAATTGGGTGGCTGGGGTCATTTTGACTCCCGTATTGCATATTTTATTTTTGGGATTTAATGTGGTTTGAGGGTTTTGCAGGTCAACATCTCTTTGTATGTTACATGAAACTTCTACGATCAAGGTGTGACAAACATCTAACCAACATCGACTATCAAAAACTATCAACGCTAATCTTGTGACACCAAAAATATCAAGTTCCAAGCCCCCTGCGCATAGTGATAGGCACCCGGTAGAAGTATTTAGTGCTAGGCATCCTTGCCCCAATCAATCACACCTAGTCCAGTTTTATTTGATAGTTCTAGAAGTTATTGCATGCTTAGTTACGATAGTCTACCCTTCTTGTTCATTAGTTTTCCAGTCCATATTAGTTCTAGGGATAGTGCAAATCAACTAAGTCATTATTTCCCTCTCTTGCACTTAGGGTTTCATACTTATCTATCTTATTGCTTGTGTCATCTTGTATCTAACAGTTCTTATCATATTTTAAATATGTCACTCTGCAATATTAGCGTTTAACACTTATTCTATTTTTGTTAAATTGTTTGGTGAACCCAAACATTCAAACCCTAACTTTTGAGCATGTATCGAAGCCTCTCTCCTTCTTCTATATGCATAGATCAATCTTCTTATCCTTCTTTCACCCCAACTAAGGTTTCTGGCATGGTTACTACCGCATCTGATTTTATGCAAGTTCATACTCAGCATCCTCCCTGTTTCATTACTCATATGGCTGATCCAACCATCAATGTAGTCACCACTCGCCGCACTCATCCTCCTATAGCTCCATCAATCCTCTGTTCCACCACCCATTACTTCCATGGTTCCCACCACCACCTCTAAGGGTTATGACATCATTGAGCAGGTCAAAAATACTCCTGCAAAAATTTCTCTTTATGATCTCTTGCGCTTTGTGCCCATTATTTTCATCGCACATTAAAAGCCACCCTTATTTCTATCCACATTGAAATTAATAATTCACCAGTGGCCTTGGACATCTTATCCAGTCTCTCAAAAAAAGCGCCACACACTATATCATTTAGTGATGAGGACATACCTCCATCAGCTATTAACAATCCATTTTCACCTTTGCTTATCACCACTATTATCAAAGCCATTTGTGTCAAGTGTGTACTCATTGACTATGGATATATTACAAATCTATGTGCTCACTCCTTCTCAAGAAAATTAACATTTCGTAGACACAAAATCACACACTTACTACTATTTACTATACCGCCAAGTATGTTATTTTATATATGGATCTTACATAAGGAAAGTATTCACTGATGAGCCATTCCATAGTCCATCCACTTTTCTTGTCTATTTATATTGTTTTTATGTGTCACACTTGTCACTCATACACTTGATTTTAGTCAGTCACAGGATCCTGTCTGTTAGTCCTCACTCATTTGTCGTCACTTGTTTCTAGACACTAGCACCCAAGATTGGAAACTAGCATCGATGCTCTTTTCCATCTGGCGCAAGTGTCCTCTTTATGTTTGATCTTATTTTTGACATTTGAGGTCGGTATTTTTGGTTTTCCCTCTCATCTCCCAAGGTACTAGTCGGCATGTCGGGTCATTAGTGTTGAAATTCAAATAAGAGATCCCTATATAAACATAACATACATACCATTATATGGGTGGAAAATTCTTATCAAGGGCTAGTTATCTACATAGAGCAAGGGACTGCATTTGGGCACATTACTCTGCATACACATTGCATAGGAAGGGGATTTCATTCTATTCCATCCACACATTTGCATTTTATCTAGTTATTTCCTACTATCTTGGCATCATTGGCACGAGGGAGACCTAGGAGCACTATTGCACACACAAGCACACAAAACTACATTGGAGTGCGAGATAGAGTGCAACACTCGGTTGTAATTTCACCATTGTGTTGGATGAGGACAATCCAACCCCTCATTTGCATCTTTATTTTGTAGTATTAGATGTCTATTTGGTGTTTTTTCATGTCATTATTTCATTACGGGTTTATAATAGCTCCAAAATTAACGCGTGATCTTGTAGCGACAAAAGGAGAAAAGATGTGAAACCCTAGTGATAATTTGAAACCAAATCCCAAGATTTTATGTATACTCGGGCATCCAAAATCAATACAGGCACCCCTTTCCCTCTATAGGTGCCCCAATCTATCCATTTCTTCCTCTGTTGTATTTTTTTGTGGCCCATTACGATAGTTTGAGATTTTATTTCATCATATTGTCGATTCGAGACTCACTAGTGGGATAAGCAAAATTTAGATAAGTACATTACCCCTCTCATTTCCTTTCATAGTTGGTATTGAATAAATTATTTAGCATTTATATTTCTATGTAATTCATTTCTGATAGATCTTTTTATTTAGATTTAAATAAAATATTTAGATTTTATTAAATCATTTTGGTGAACCCATAGCTTAGAAATTTTTGTTGTAGGATCCACGAAAACCCTAATGGCTAAGGATACCTCTTCTCCTCCCAGGCTAGCCATGCCTCATGTAAGCATTAATATTATTTATGATGAGGTTACCATAGTTGAACTTCGCACTCTATATCACAACATCACTCTTCTAGATGATACTCAAAGATAACTCTTAGCTGGTGAATCCAACATGCCTACGATTAACTTTCTAAGTTACCCTTGATTAGAAGGTTGCTTAAAAAAATTTATTTTTTCCCTTCTATGTAAAAAAATTTGCCTTAAGAATTTTTCTCATCGTATGAGTTTAATTTTCAATTTTTTTCAGAGTATGGAAGTTTTTCAAACTTTGAAGTCCAAAATTCGGACTTCAAATTTCGGAGGTTCATTATTTCGGGTGTTCGGGTTATTTTTTCTTTTCACTTAAATATTTCTATGAAACCTCGAAGTTTGAAAAGCCAAAGTTCCAAAATTTTAGAACTTCGGACTTTTTGGTTTCAAAGTTTCAATTGGCACCACTTTGGGTATTTTCGTTCACAAGTGCGGAAGTCCAAAAGCTAAAGTTTTGAAATTTTGGAACTTCAAACTTTCGGAGTTTCATACTTTGGGAGTTTTTCATTCAAATGATTGTGCATTATTTCATATTTTGGATTCTTAAAAGCATTTATTTCCCAATAAGCGCACATGTTTCATCCTGTGGGCATTAATTCTCGGTTTCCCTATATAAATCAGATTTTTACCCGTTATTTTCATTAAGCGATTTACTCGACATCTTGTTTTTACTTAGCCATAATCGTACTTCCAAGGTAACTTTTGTGTTTTCTTCTTTTGGTTTAGATTGATCTTTGGGGTTTTTGTTTGATGTTTTCCTTTTTCTTCTCTATTATTTTCCCTTCTTGCTTGATAATCAAAAATGCCCTTTGTTTTATGCCACTTGATCTCAATCTGTTGAATATGATGAAGAGGTTTATGGTCAAAATTACAAACTTTAAAACATGTAGGCACCAAGTCTCTTCGGATCTAAGGATTTTGAGAAGATTATTACGTCACGAAATCAAAGGTCTTCAAAGTTCATCCTACAAGGTTTGGAGTTTCCCTTTTAAACCTTTTGGGTTTTGGAACTTCTCACTTTGGGATATCAACATTTGAGAGGTTCTCTTCGGACTTTCGAGTCAAAGGGTTTCAGATTTTAGGCCTATCCATTTTCGTATTTGAGAACTCTCTACCTTTCGGACCTTGCAAACCTTCGAGAATTTCAGAGGTGAGGAATTTGATTTTTAGACATTTGGTAACTTCGGTGGATATTTTGGGAGTTTTTCTTAGGACCTTGGACTTCGGCTCTTGAAGGTTTTGGGGATTTTATTGTAGAATTCTTCAAGTCTAATCGGAGTTCGAATTTCGAATCAATGTCCGCTTTCTCCTCAAAAGGAAAGGAAAAATGAAGTATATAATTTTGGAAGTTTCTCCTCACACCTTCTTGTCTTGGATGTCAAAGATATTGGGGATATTGATTTGGGACATATGGATATGGATGAGTTCTAGGAATGATTGAAGGCTCCCAAAAAGAAGCCTTGGATGCAAGCCATATTTAACGGTGGCTTGCTCTCGTTGCCGCTTTTCCCACATCTATGAAGTGCCCAAAATTTTCTTAGTTGCGATTGATAATTTTGATAGAGCCACTAGGACTATAAGAGATGATGATAGTAACATTGCAATTAGACTCGAATAGTGATTTCTTCAATGACCCGTTGAGACTACCACATGTAGAAGGATATGCAACAATTTCTTGAGAATATGTAATTAAGCATTGGGATAAATAATATGAATTTTGTGTGAATATCATGATTAAAATATATTTGGCCAAAGGTACTACCAAGTTTCCCAAGACATTACCCCACTCAGACTTCATCCAGAAGTCAATGATCTCATTTTACCTTTGAGTAGAGTTTCATGCCTCCCTTCGAGTAAGAGAATTTCAGGAATGGATGTTCCTTTATATCACTACCATTAAGAAGAATAAGGAGTTTATCATATGGGAGAACATATCAGTAGTTTGATATGTTTCCAATTAGGGGATGTGTTGACCTCTAAGAAAATTTTCATGACTTATTTTCTCGTCTATATGGCAGCTCTAATGGGAAATTATCTTGGTTTAAACACAAAAGGTGTTAGAAGTACTTCCCATATCTATGATTTTTATCCTCAACTTATTATGGATGAAGGAAGTAAGCATTTCGAAGAGTGAATGATGCTTTATTTGTTGTGATTTTGTATTGTTTTGACAAATATTTGTATAATCGAAGAGTTTCGATGAATATTTTAAGGAGGTATGAGAATGGGGAGGTATATATCTTTATTTCCAAAATTCACATACATTAGGGTTCTAGGTTTCTCAAGTGCTCTGACAAAATTACCAAGATGCTCGAGTGATAAGTGGGTCCTATTAGAACTAGTTCACCAATTATTGGATTATCATAAGATTCAAAACAAATGACATAAGGTAGGGGTCCAATTTCCCATTTCAATTGGAAGATACACTTGTGCCAGTATCTACAAAGCCAAGAATGTAGAAGGAGAGATGTCTCAAGTTACCCTGCGGACATTTCATCCAAGAACTAACTTTTATTACTAGGGAAAATTCAATGAAACAGGGGCTAGCCAACACTCATGCTTGTCAATTAGAGGATATATGGATCCATTTCCGAGATGAGATTATTATAAGACAATGACAGTAGGAGAGGTTAACCTTGAGAGAGGTAAAACAATTTGGCATTGTGGATGTTCTAGAAGAAATTGAAGATAATAAAGAGGTGTTTGATCCTATTTACAAAAGTGATAACATTTTCAATTAACCTCTATCATGGATCGATTGGTATCAAGAAGAATGTTGTAATACAAAGGAAAGGGTGGGAACCATCTTAAGGAGGACATATGATTGGTTGGAAACTTTGAGAATTTCACCCAAAGTGTCAAATCAACCTATAGGGACAATTCAAGCCCAGTCCACACTAAGTCACCCCATAGCGTCAAGAAGTAAGAGGTCAACCCATAAGGTTGTTATAACCCCAAAAAATATTTCATTTTTGTAGGAGGTTCATCTTCTACAAAGGTTCCCATTTTAAAAATTTCCTCCATAAGTACAACTCTCTGAAGTGGTTGAGGTAAGTTCTTCTCCAATTGTGTCCTAAGATTTTTCACTCCCTCCATTATCATATTCCATTTTTCTCTTCCCATTTCTACTTTTCCATCTCCTTCCATGGCCCAAGTTTTCTCATCCCTTCCTGCACTTTCAGCTGGAGAGATGATTGGGTCTCCATTTTCCACTCCTCAACAACCTCCTCCTACTTTTGTTTCCATATCCATCCCGAGTTTAATCTATTCTTATGGCAATTCTAGCCAATAAACCCTCTATTGTTGTCACTTCCTTCCACCTTCTCGTTAGTGTCACGAGTGCCATTGTAGTATCCAATGTCACAAGTTCTACAACAAATATGCCACTTTTAGCCTCTTCTGTTATACCTAAGTGGTTGTATCGCCATACCTCTAATCAAGAAGAAGGTACCCCTTATTGATGTAATTGATTTGAGTGTTTTGGATCTAACTCCTAAGAGACAAGAAAAATGGCCAAGAGTTGTCTCTAATCTATCAAGTAAATCAATCAAGGGAGAGATTCATGGAGATAACTACCCCCACTAAAGGAAAAACAAAAGAAACCATCACAATAGTAGATTACCAGATCTCCAAATTTGCATTAGGAAAAGCTACGCATGAAGGGGCTAAACAAGATGTGCAAGTGGCCCTTGGTAATTTATTGGACAAATATGATAAGGAAAAGGAAAAAAAGGATGAGTTGAAAGAAAAGGTCGAGCAGCTCACTACTCTTTTGACTAAAGTTACAAAACTAGCTCAGATCATGGGTCCTCAAACTACAACTACTCTGGCCATTTCTTCTAGGTTTGATGATATTTCATATCATGTAGTTGAGAAGATAGGTTAGAAAGGGATATCATTTGATGGATGGATTGAATGTATGCTTCAGGAAGCTAACATGTTGATTTAAATGGTTGTAGAATTGTACAATGATTTACAAGTTGAGAGAGCTTCTATTAGAAGGTTAGATGAAGTCCTCTCTGAGGATAGTAATAACTTGAACCTTAATTTGACTACTTGGAGAGAAGTTAGGGATATCGATTAAGATCTACTTTTCTAGGAGGGTGTGATTGATGACATCTCTAAATTATTTGAGTTTCAAAAGGCCATGGAGTTCAAATCTCAGGTGTTGTAGGATTTAATCAAGAAATTGGATGAGAAACGAGTCGAAATAATGGATGGACTAAATGACATTTCTGAAGAATTTGATATTATTCATTGTAAATTCTTCAATGAAAATATAGATTCTCTCCCATTTGATCAAATTTTAGAAAATTTGAAGGTTTAATCAAAGAGGATGATGAGGTGACTAAGAATTTCAATATTGATTCAATTTGAGTTAGTTTCATGCCAGAATTTTATAAGCCAGCTTAAGAAAGTTGTGAACAAGTTGAAAAGACTACCAACCAAGGTTTCCAGAGAGGTTGAGACAACAGATATGGTGAATCATTATGCATGTGGACATGAGGAGGAATAAATACAAGGAATTATCAAATGCTTCATCGAATACAAGCACCGTATGGCTATGTGGGAGAAGGATCAAGAGGAATCGAATAGAAAAGGACGTTGCGAGGCTTCACCTAAGCCTCGACAACCGTATTGGAACAAACTCAAGCTCGGATTGGTCAAAATTGTAGGGTTGACTTGGTCAAACCTGTTGTTGTTGCGCGATCTTTGCACCCTCCGAATGGCCAAGATGTGAATAGGACGTTCGGTGTGATTGGGACACATGGGATCACTTTTCAAGCCGTGGGACTTGGGCTCAAGTGAACCTCCAGGAGAAGGCCGGCTTCCTCTTCCTAAACTAAGTGTTGTACTACTCCTAGTGTAACAAAAATGATTATCTAGTTCTATGCTAACATTTTCATGGGGTTTTAGGGAAAGAGATTTACATGAAATGAAACTATACTAGGGATGGTGATGCACCAAATAAAGGGTGTTTCTAGACTCGGGAAGGGTTAATTTGAAGAGGGTGTGTGCACCACAGTCAACTTCACCTCTGCGCAACTTAGAGAGGGTACAAGATACCACAAACTAAGAGACACGCACTCCCTTTGTTAAACTTTATCAGACCAAGAAATATACCAGTTTCCTAGTGAAGAAGAATGAACTCAAGAAGGGTGAATAGACACCACAACTCAACCGCATGCAATACTCCACCACTCGATAAGCACGAACTCCAAGAACTCGCATAGAAACTTAAACTTGCACAATGTACTGCAAGTATGAGAAAGGCACAAAGAAGCATAGAAGGATGAAAGGACCGTGATTAGTCACAAAACACACACTTTTATTGCTTCGATAACATGCACAATGCATCATACATTCGGAAGAGGCAATAGTTTCCATTACGGTCTTGAAGAGGAGGCTTGAAAGTTCTCTCAAGAGAGATGACTCTTGAAAAGTACACACTCGCTGAGATATCTAAGCTGTCAACTTATGCGAAGCTGGTTGGAACCCCTTGAAATGAGCTTCCAACTTACATTTATAGAAGAATATGTGAGAAAGAAGAGGAAATCTCATAATTACATTCCTAAATTGAAGGCCCATGATGTATTTATTACAATTAGTTGAACCACCTGAGAAGGTTCCATCATGGGTCATTAATTGCCTGATGACCTAGTCTTCTCAATTAATTAAAAGAATATTTAAATAATAATAATAAATATTATTATTAAAATATTTAAATAAAAATATTAATTTAATTAACATAATGTTGGGACCCCCATTGACCCATTTGACTTGAAGAGGAGGGGGGTCCATGTGGATAGAATCTGCACAAATCCCAACTCGGTGAGTTTTGAATCCTCTAACTCGGTGTTGCAATCGATTTTGAACCCCACACTAACTCTTTCCTTGCCTTGGCAATCGAGCTCTTTTGCATTGAGTCCTTTGAATGGTGAGCTATCAAACTCGATTCTTATTGTTTTCCTTGGTCAACTCGAGGCCATTTATGCATTCCACGTTTAAACTTCATGAAACAACACAAAAAATGTTGAGCAATATGAATCGTTTCATTCTGCACCGTAATAAACCTTCATCTCCTGATTCAGGGAAATTTTATGAAGCCTTGAATAGCATGACTCCAATCCATCGTACACGGCAGTGAATATTTGTTTCTTACAAGCTGCCATTCGATACTGAACAGATAACAACATAGTTGGTCAACCTGCTTGCTGGAAGCATCCAAAAGGCTTCTACTATACTGCAACATGCCTGCTGCTATGCGTGGGAGCTTGTCACCTACCCACATCAAGTTCAGAATTGTATAGAGGATGAGGAGAAGGTCGTGGCAGCCATTAAAGCTGACTCAAAGTCTGAACAGTTCAGTATTCTGATTGGAATCCTAACAAGGGCAGATCTGTATGAAAAGAGACACTTTCTTCGTATGATCTATGGAACCCAATCCACAGTCCATGCAAGAGTGGATGTGAAATTTGTCTTCTGCAATCTCACCAAGGATGATCAAAGAATCCTTGTGTCTCTGGAGATGAAGGCGCAGAATGAAATGATTGATTGGCCTTTCTTTCCTCGCATCCTTTGATCTTCATGCACTCACCGCTCCACTCGGCATTTGACTCGTTCCTCCAACCTGGCGTCATTCCTTATTCACCGGTTTATATGGCGATTCACTCGCCATCCCTCGGTCATCAACTTCCTCCTGGTGACTCGCACAAAGACTCGGACCACTCCAAACTACGTGGAATTCTCATGATGGATTGCCATCTTATGATCTCCACTTGGCAATTTGATCCGATTTCTCCCATTCACGGAAGTCTGATCATGGTTTACCAACCCAATATTTCCACTTGGCGGTGCTTGCCTGAATCTCCCCTACGCGGAGTGAACAACTTGGACTGCCATCATCAAATTTCCGACCTTGGAAATATAGTAAAATGTTTCCCATGCGCGGGATTACCTGCTCGGTCTGCCATTCATAAAAACCCACTTGGAAATATAGTGAAATGTTTCCCATGCGCGGAATTACCTGTGGCTTGCCATGATCGTGCTCCCGATTTTTTGGCAGTAGACTCAAACTTCTCCCACGCGAGAATTTTTTCAATGGCTTGACATCACGTCATTTCCCTTGGCAATGCTCACCTTATTTTCCACATCTGGGATTGGAGTGCGGGGTTTCGTTATCATTTGGCCATATTTCATTTTGGACAGATGGCCACCGATTTCCACTTTTCCACTCAGCGTGAGGAGACATCATTTTCTCGGTGCAAACATTTCAGTTGTAGCTTGTAAGGTGTGATAATTTCAACAGAAACCTTTATGCCTGATGACCTAGTGGCTCATTGAAGATGCCCATATAATTGCAAAGCAAATTATGCTTCATGAATATTCTGATATGAAATAGTTCCACCTCTATGAGATCCACTTCCATGAGTTACATCGTAAAACAAGTAAGGTCTCGATAGAGAATCTTTGTAATAAATTTCATCAGGTCTCCCGTAACACTCTCACTGTCACTTAATTGATTTTCATAAAAATATCTTGAAGGAAAATCCCAAATTTGAGGATGCATTCGATGCTGAACAGATAACAACATAGTTGGACAACTTGCTTGTTGGAAGTGCTCAAAAGAACTCTTACTATACTGCAACATGCCTGCTGCCTGTGCACTGAATACTCGGCCAAGGAAGGTCTGAACACCATTATAATTCACAACTCTTTTTAAAATGTCGGTTTGACTCAATTTTACATTGGTATTCTATGGTGCTTATACTATCTTCCTGGGTTGATAGAAGTCCTTCCATTATGTAATTACAAACCCGAGATTCAATGATGTTGAACCTCCCATATCTGCATAATTTCATATCATCTCGGTCAAACAAGATAATTCTCCCAAGTGGTTGGTCGAGCACTGTCTTAATGGATTAAACTTGGCATCATGTTAACTTTGACTCTCCCTGACTTGGCCTTCAGATCTTTTTGCATCGATCTCCACCGAGATCCTTGTAGAGTTCCTTTCATTCGTCAATTTTCAACGAGCTATATTTTGCATTAACAAGACCATCGTCGAGCTCTTACAATTGAGAGTCTCTACTGAGATGATTTCGAGATGACTATCAATTTGACACCGGATTCTCTATCAACTCGACCCGAACTCTTCACTGAGTTGAGATAAACTAGGTGCCTTTCGATGCTAGGTGATCTCTCATATGCAATTTAAGAATTATTTTTAATTTTTGTATCTTGATAATAACTGGAGATGGGTTCCTGGGACTACTATTTCATTTTGAACATGATAGGACCCCCTTGTCCAATCTTGCCATGTGTGCAAAATTGGATAACACATGTGTAAAAATTTCTATTTTAATGGGAGCCTATTCCCTTGAACTTAAATGTACTCTATTTTTAGAAATTAGTTAGTTAAGGTGGAGTTGTAATGGCTCAACATTTTGAGCTTATAAATAGTTAAAGGTATTATGCTTTAGGTATGACTTTTAGACCTTGGTGAAATCACTCTTCAATCTTGGAAGAGTGTTTTAACTACTTTGATACTTTTGATAATATTTAGAACAATATTTTTCCGTGGAATATCTGATATATTGTGTTACTCATTAATCAATCTATCACTTCGAATGTTTAATTCCTTAGACTTGAGTGATTATCTTACCTTTATAATTGTTATCTTGTTATAATCTTTGTGGAAAATGATATAGAATCTTTGTATTTCAGTTTTGGAAAACTTATTTCCTTTATGTTATCAAAGTGGGTTATCTTTTCAATCATAGATTAAAGAGGGTTATAGGAAATGTGCATGCAATATATTGTGATGAGATGTTAATTGTGTTGTCAAGTGGGTCTATCTGTTTATTTTATATTTGGTGCATCACCCTATTTCAAGTTATTGTTTGTTTACCTCTTACCTTAATCCCAAGAACAAAGTAGATTAAATTATTTTCAAAGTGTTTTAGCCTTGCACGTTGATCTTAAATCAAGTGCACCAAGTTTCAAAGGAATTCAACCTTCTCTAGAGGTTCATCCCAAGGTGACAAGGTCCCACACCTTGGGGATGTTCCAATGTTGCACGGGATCACTCAAAGATTCAACGGGTGTACGATCCGTGTGACAACACCTACTAACTTCAATAATTCCACCATTAGCATTGTTGATGATCCAGAAAGATTTACTCATTGTACACCTTGTTATTCATTTAGCCATGCTCCACCTTCTATTATTTCTAATGAGAACCTAGATGATGCTCTTATTAGTTTTATGCTTAATCTTGATGACAATAAACATGTGCATGATTTTGTTTCTCATACTAGTTCAAATGATTCTATAGTTGCATCTCATGCTTCTATTTTTGAAAATGCTTCTCATGACACATCAAACACTAGTTCTTCTCCTCCACCATTCTATGTTGATTATATGGTTAATGAAATCCTTGCATCCGAATCTTTGTTTGATTTTTATGATACATCGATAGTCATGATTCTACTTCTTTGCATACTTCTAAAGGTGAATCACTCACTCCACTTTCATCATCTTATGAGATTGCCTCTAACACCATGCATGATTCCTCTCCTTGTCACTCCATCACCTAATGATGTTGTCGACGCTAGTCCTACACCTTATATCAACACCCCATGTTCTTCACCAACTTTTACTTCTTTGAAACCCATATATTGGTGCCCTTAGCAGCAGACATCTTCTATGTCTCCTCTTGACATTCTTATGATCACTCATAATGGAAAATTGTAACCACTCAATACATTATTTCCATATTCCACCATTCCTTCACAAGACATCTTATCACTCATGCATGTTATTGGCCACTTACAATCTCAGGTCCAATCTCTTACATTACAAAACAAATCCTATTATGCTTCTATCGAAAATAATTCTTTGCATGGCAATCCTATTCTGAAAAAGATTCATAATTCAACATTTCCTCAGGATTTCATTATGCCTGCATTCACATGCTTTGATGGTACTGAAATCCATATCTACATCTCAAGCATTATTTTCTAGCTATGGCTCCTTATTTTTATGATCGATTAATGTTAAAATCTTTTCACCATAGTCTTACTACTTACACTCTCTAATGGTATACTCATTTACCTTTCGGATTTATGAGTACCTATTGTGAGATGGAATAAGCCTTTATGTAATGCTTTATCCTTTAAAATAGTCCTAAGGTCACATATGATCATCTACCTAGATTACATCAAGTAAAAATAGAACATATCATTGATTTTATTTTACGTTTCAATTCTTGCATGCATTAGTTAGTCTTCCAACCCATTGACCTAGAAAATAAATTCATCTTCTATTGTGGCTTGATTCCTGCTTTAAAGGAACACTTACAATATGATACATGTGAATCATTCACACTCTTGTGCTATAAGGTCATTGATTTAGAACATGATCTCATTGTTGCACATATTCTAGATCCTCCTCCTAGTTCTCCTACTATTGCATCACCTATTTCTTCTCCTCTTCCATATATTCAACATCCTCCTAGGACTCCATCTCCTCCACCTCACAAAAAAAACAATCTTCTCTATTGCATAAACATCCTTTATCTCCTCCACCGCATCAAGCTCCACCTTAGACTTCTGTATCTCCTTCACAGGAGCCTTTACATTTTTCTCATCACGCTAGACCACATGATGTATTGTGTTCTTTGCTTGATAATCGTATGATTCATTTTCCTTCTACTCAACATCATCCTCCTCATCGCTTTGCAATGCCAACATGATAGACCTTATTGTAATTTTCATCATATCAATGGTCATCGTGATAATGACTATTGCACCCTTCGTGATCACTTACAACAATTAGAAGAGAAGGGTGTCATTTCTTTTGGTTCTCACTCTCATGAGCAATCTATGTCTCCACTCCCACACAAGCATGTTGTTACTCCAGTTGATTTGTCTACTTCATCTAGTGCTAAGGTCATTATTCATCTACCACCACAAGTTGTTGCTCATGCACGCTCTCCATCTCATCCATCCATCATTGCACCATCTCATCCATATCATCCGTTATGCCCGATCGCTACTACACATTGGCTTCCACAACCCTCAAAGCATCTACACTTCCCACCATTGCATCACCCATCGTTGACATCATTCCACATGACATCTAGTTTGGCCCATGCACTCATGCTACTTTCATTTCACATGCTTCCTTGCTCCACACCGCCTTGGTCTCGGTAGGTGATTTCTATCACCTTACCCCCGATGATGCACTCATGTTCTTTTGGCTCTTACATGAATGTTGAGGGATCTGTTACAATAATAACCTCACCATATCTTTGCGCTACACATTATATCGACATATCTATCTAGCGTACACTCTCATATCATTTCCCGATGATACACTCTTGCTTCATGGTTCATTCTTGACTACTAAGGGATCTTATATAAATGAACCTTATCATCTATACACTGGGGCATCGATATTCTCCTCCCCCTCTTCATCATACTAACACGCGATTCACTATACTATTACGACCATTTCATACATTTCTACTATATCATTTATACAATACTCATTTTCATCATTTATCTATTACACATCACCATTATACTACATATATAATATATAATTATATACACTATCTCATCATATTAACACAACAATCATCACAATATTATACATTTAATCAACACATCACACATTGATAACACATCAAGTACAACAAAAGCAGCGCTAACAATCCACATATATAAATATAAATCACCATCACCATCATAGATACAAAAATACCAATACTGGGGAAATCCCTCATGCAATGCTACATGAGTACATATAGATCATATCTCATCATTCTTTATCACTATCTATCATTGTGGGAGCTCTAGATCTAGAATCTTCGCCACTCAATTTACACCGTTGGTTGTGGCCCCTATATATCTTTATATGCTTATGCATTAATGTGTTCTCCATCAACTAATCTACATAACGACCTGCTGACTCCACAAATCGTGCAAATACATCCTAAGCTAGGGTACCTCCACCCGTAGCCTCTCTACCTCACCGTATCTCCTATTGTGCTTTGTTGCACTTCCTTAATAACATTGAACATGTAGCTACCGCTAACGCCATTGGATCAAACAAGTTTGTGTGCTCACCCACAATCACATCCACCCGTTCTAGCATACCATCACCTACGATTAGACTAGTGGGAACATTCCACATTAATGTGTGGATGGATGTGTCCACTATCGTGACAATACGCATCACCTGCAACCATAGATCAACACATTTTGAAAACATCTACACTTACTAGCTCCATTATCATATGTGATGTCACGGTTTACGCCACCATCTCAAACCGAATCAATCGTGGTGCTCTCACTTGAGGCATCTTCACACACCTAGAGCTCAAAATCACACTTACACAATTACCAAATGAAATACCTATTCACTTTTTCTATTTACTATTTATAGTAAATCTTCATTACTTACCACACTATAGTCATTATTCACACTTATCCTTTGAATTAATACACCTCGCATACGAGTTTCCTTCATATCTTGAGCATACTTACTTTGATTATTCTCTTGTTTGTGGGGTTATCTTTAGAATTCCACATATTACTATATCATACATGTATCATACATGTTATACTTCTTTTTTATTATTATTATTGGCAAATAGTTTTTTGAAAGGGACTATACCCTTGTACACCAAGGCTCAGAAGCCAGAATTGATAGTTAAAGCACAAGAGATGGATCAAAATCCAGATAGAACAATTAAGCCCGACAGCAGAAAATAGACTGCAAAGCAAAACCAACAACCTACAAAGCAGCAAAGCAAAAAAACAACAGAAGTACAACAAACAAACAACAATGGCATATCAACACCATTGGAAGCAATCTGCTATCCGGCTAAGAAAAATGAGACCAATGAAACCCAGCCAGCCAATAGCAGAGATGAGAATCATCAAGGCGAAGTGTTACCCTTCAGAGTGGTAGATTTTTTCTTTTTGTTGACCGTAACCCACCCTGATGGAGCCTTCACGGTTGGAGAAGAAGACAAAGGAGGAGTATTTTCCTTAGTCGCATTTGTCCCATTTAGAACAACCATGTTGTTATCCTGAGAGAGATATTTATCATTTTCCATGCTGCCCTCAACAGCTTGTGTATTTTTCATGTTGCTAACAATCTGAGTTTCGGATAAAGGGGTTTTCGTTGACTCTGGTTCATCTACTGCTTTAGATTCAAGATCCTTTCTATCCACAAAAATCAGGTGCTCGGGAGTGTGTCTTTCCACCAGTTGCGCTTCTCATGTTGACGTTTTTCCATCCCACAAGTAGTAGAGGTGTGTCCTAATCCAAAACACCTTCTACATCGGAAAGGTAGACCTTCATAATCAAGAGTTTGTGACCAAGTTCTATTTTGCACTCTAAGGTCTATGGTAGCAGGAAGATTTTTATCAGTGTCAAGTTCCACCAGGATCCGGGCATAGGTAGTATGGGTGTAATTAGTTGTTTGAGAATCTATGTGGAGTGTAGTACTCAAGGTATTTCTAATGGTTGATAGACATTCATGACTCGACTGGAGAGGTAAATGGGGCAGCTTGATCCAAATAGGTTTCCATGAGAATGACTCTGTGTGCGGGTTAAAGGATGGGAACCAAGGTTTCATGATCAAATATTTTGACTCGCAGGTCCAGAGCTTGGAAGCAATGATGTCTTTATCAGCTATTGAAGAGAAAACCATAATGAAAATGCCTTTAGCACATGGATATAAGTCTATCTTACCAGTTAAAGATGGAGTCCAATGCTTGGAGATCCATGCGTGAAGAACAGGAAGGCTGGGCCATAAACCCCCGAATCTACAAATCAGAGCATGCTCTTTGTAGTAGATCTCAGATGAAATGACATCTTCCCCAAATGTAATACATGGGGTGATGTCTGTAGGTTTCATGGAGGATTCCTTTCTTTTTAAGACATCTTTGAAGGAGGTTTCAAGAGATTCGTGCCTAAACTCTTTATCCAGCAATGGAATAACAGGTAGATCTCCCTGTTCCAGCTCACCATGAACCTTGCCTTTCCCAAGAACACCCCCAGATGGTGATTGAATATGGCTAGGGTTTGTAGAACCGTCTCGAGCATACACACACACAGCATTGGTAAAGGTGAGGTCAATCCATGACCAAGGAACCCCTGAAACTAGATTCGAGCCCCCACCGTCTGGTCAAGAGCTCCGGTCGAACTCGTGGATCAACGGGGTTTACAGCTTGCGTGTAGCGATATTATTCTCGTGGATCAAATGTTATACTTCTTCTTGACATTATTCTCATTTTATATATACACACTTTTTATGATATTTGTCATACATCCACTAACATCGTTGCATGCTTCCTTTCGGCTCGTATTCGTTCTCATCATCACTCCCCTTTTTTGAAAGTAGTGGCATACAATTGGGGTTATCCTATAATTCCCCTTACACCATTACACAATCAATTTACACTTCCAATACATCATTATTTAACATTTTCTCAGACACCCTTTGACATTTCACTTCACTTTCTAGCAAATCCCCTAATGACCTATCCCGGGGCAAAAACGTAAAATTTCTCCATGAGTAACCAATCAATTAATCACACAAGTTCAACTTGCAAAAATAAATTTTTATCAACACATTCATCAAATCGACACAACACAACGTATTTATCCTCCAAGATGACCTAACTTTGGAGTTACATCACCGCATTCCTAGATGACCTAACATGTGAAACTACTTTACATTTTACGATTGCTTCTAGATGACCTAACATGGAAGCAAGACATTTTGACGACACCCGTGGAGTGGGGGCAATGAGACATTATTTCCTTTCCTATACTGCTTCTATATGGGTTATCACATTTGATAAAAATTTGGATCCAAATCAACAAAATATGGTCTTTTTCCATCTACAGTGGCTAGACCTTTTGAGGATGTAGTTAAAGTTGGAGGGTAACACTAGAATTCTCTCCCTACAATATTCATATGGCGGTAGGACACCAAAATCCTTAGTTTTTCATTCGTATACAATCGGGTTGGGAATTAATCACTCCCTACCCCATCACATCTCCATCGATGACAAAAATAAAAATCCCTAATCATTCAACATCACAATAATCAATCTCGCTTAGTCATCCTCATTATGGTTCCATGTCCCTCGTCACGTCACATGGATTCAAACGCCAATTCATGGTTCATCACGCTATGTGTTCTCATTTGGAATGTACTTCTACCACATTTGTGCATTCTTCTGTGACATGGGATTCTCCATACTTCTCTCAGGTATGCATCTCTATCTACTTTATGTTACCAAGATTTACTCACCAAAATAAAGTGGGGGAAAATGTAGACACAAAATCACGCACTTACTACTATTTACTATACCACCAAGTATGTTGTTTTATGTATGGATCTTACGTAAGAAATTATTCACTGATGACCCATTCCATAGTCCATCCACTTATCTTGTTGGTTTCTATTGCTTTTATCTTTCACACTTGTCACTCATACACTCAGTTCTAGTCAAGTCATAAGGATCCTTGTCACGCCAGTCCTCACTCATTTTCATCACTTGTTTCGGACACTATCATCGTCGCTCTTGTCCATCCTGGGCGTCTGTGTCCTCTTTATGTTTGATATTATTTTTGACATTTGAGGTTGTTCTTTGCAATTTTCCCTCTCATCCCTCGAGGTACCAGAGACATGTCGAGTCATTAGTGTTGAAATTTTAACAAGAGATCCCTATATAAACACAACATACATACCATTATATGGGTGGCCAATTCTTATCAAGGGCTAGCTATCTACATAGAGTAAGGTACTACATTTGGGCACATTAATCTACATAAAAATTTCATAGGAAGGGGAGTTCATTTTATTTCATCCACACATTTGCATTTTATCTAGCTATTGCCCATTATTTTGGCATCATTGGGATACCTAGGAGAACTATTGCACACACAAGCACACATAACTACATTGAGTTCTATATGTAGTGCAACACTTAGTTGTATGTCCACCATTGTGGCAATCGAGGACGATTCGACCCTTATTTTGCATCTTTCTTTTTTAGGATTTGATGTATATTTAAGGGTTTTGTAGGTCATTATTTCATTGCGAGTTTACAAACAACTTTGGTGATTATTGTGTGATATTGCAGAGACAAAAGGATAAAAGTTACGAAACCCTAACGACACTATTGGAACAATATTATGAGCTTTTCTATAGACTCAGCGCCCAAAATCGCACCAGTGCTCGCAGCACCCCCTGTCCCTCTCTAGGTGCCCTAGTCTAGCCATTTCGCCTCTACTACATTTTCTACTATTCATTGCGACAATATGAACTTCTATTTCATCAAATTGTCGATTCGGACTCACGCAGATAAGCAAAATTGATAAGTACCTTACCCCTCTTATTTCCTTTCATAGTTGATATTGAATAAATTATTTAGCATTTATATATTAGTGTACTTCATTTTACAACAAACATTTACATTTAGATTTTATTAAATCAGTTACTAATAATCTAATTACTAAAAATTCCACTCTCATTCATGACTATGATTCCACTACTTGCATAGGCCTAACACTATTACATTACATATACAAGTTGGGCCTAATATTTTTCCAATGGTATTCTTCGTTATTGCTGACTCAATTCAGCTTAATCTTTTATTGGGTAGACCCTAGATTCACATGCAATGCATGTTATCCCATCTACAATTCATTGGTGCATTAAATTCTTATACGATGGTTATGAACATACCATTTCTACTGACCTTGATCCATTTAAGTTCTATCACATAGACCTTGTTACTATTATGCTTATTCCTCCATCACAACCTATTCCATATAACAATATTGGTACATATGATATTGGTCAACCTAGTGATTCACAACCTTCTTCCACCTCTACAAGCATACCATCCATCCCCACTCACACTATTGATATCATTTCACCCACCTTGACTACTCCAATACCCACCACCATTCCACCCAAAAAAACTCTTCTCACTCCTACATCTAGCTCCATTCCTACCAATATTCTTTATCTTGTTATCCAACATGAAAATTCCAAGATCGATGATTCAAGATGAGATTGATGTCATAGAGCTTAATGATGACACACTACGCAATCTTAACTTTACTCCTATTGAAATCTTAGCTCATAGTTTTCCCATTACAACAATTATTAAATTTTAGGTCAAAACTTAGGGTTAGAATAATCATTAAGATTAAGAGGGCAATTTCTCACTCTCCCACCCTCTGATAGGCTTAAGAGATTCAACCTAATTTTTCTCAAAATTAACACACTTGAAACCTTCTAAAAACATTCCCATTAGATAGGAAATTTTCTCACCTTTCAGTGATATAAAGAAGTCCTCCTAACTCCCTGTATTTCAAAAGTTATGGGTCGGCGGACCTTGGGAGGAAAATTTTCCCAAGGCGGGCGATGGGGCGGGGGGGGGGGAAAATTTTCCCTGAGGGAGAAAATTTTCCCCAGGGGCGGGTCTATGGGCCGCGGGAGAAATTTTTCCTGGAGGAGGAGTTGGGTCGGTGGGGATGGGGATGAAATCTCATCCCAGATGCGGGCCATGGAGAGCGGGAGATGTTTTGGAAATTTTCCCGCTTGGGGCGAAAAGCCACCTTTGCACCCGTGCACCCACAAGTCCGCAAGTCAAGGGACACGTGGTGCCTCCTAAGCCAACATGGGGAAAGTGGGGTGGTGGGGATAAAATAATTTTAAATGCCTAGAAGGGTGAAAAGGGTAAAATTCACCCACGCCTCTCCGACGACCCTCGCGATGCCACGTGGCGAGATCCTTGATTGGCGGGCGGCGGGCCGGCGGGGCCATGGAGAAACTAGGAAAAGTTTCCAAATTTTAATTTCACAAGTGCCAAGGTTAAAAGGGATTTTGTGCCTTTGACAGAGCCTGTTAAGCCATGTGGAAGCACCTTGATTGGCTATGGGCCTATGGGGATGCGGGGAAACGTAGAAATTTTTCCCAATTTTTTTTTTTGAACTTAGATTGTTTTGATCAACAAGAATGTTTGCAGGTCAGTCGAGTGAGTGGTGGGGAACTTCATGCCTTAAATTTTTGGGAAAAAGTGCAAAAAGGAAGGATTTAGCCCATGGGTCCACCCAAGAATATTTTATTAATTAAATTTGACGGTTAGAAAATTTTGAAGCCAAAATGAAGTGGAACTTTCAAAAGGCCATAACTTTCGACTGGGAGCTCCTTTTTGGAAAACGAGGACTTTTTGGAAAGCTCTCAAAGTCCTCTTTGCACAAGAAGCTTAAGATTTAAATTTTGATGAATTTTGAAGGGTAAATTTTAAGAAAAACGTCTTTCTGTCACTTAAAACGTGAACTGGACTATTCAACTTATAAAATTTGTTCGAATTTTCCATAATTCCTTCTCAACATGCCAAATAGGCATGGAGGAATTTTCTTGGAAGATTTTAGGATAGATTACAAGGGTTAAGTTTTTTGGTTGATTTACATTTCAAAAATTTCCCAATTTGACAACAACGACTGTGAAACTGTTTGAGCCCGAATTGAAAGGTTCTATGGAAATTCCTTAAGTATTTTTGTTTTTTGGGGGATCATTTTGATCCCACAAGTTCAATTGGTATTTCAATTTATCTTTTCAATGTTGTAGGGTCGCTCTATATTTTTGATAAAATTTTGCAAGTATATAAAGTGAAATAAAGGATGGAGTTTATACTTGATCTTAAACAGATCCAGGTTTCCTTTACCAACTTGATATATGAAATTTATTCCCAATCCAATCTAACATATGAAGTTGGTTTTTTTTTTTTTTTTTCAATTCAAGTATTCAAAAGCCAACATACAGTTCTGATTTCTAAATCATGCATTTCAAAAAAGAACAAAGAGTAGTATAACATTTCTTCATGCGTATTTACTTTTCAATTTTCCAACCAGAGATTTTATACTATATTTCAAACACAGATTTCCAATGAAAAAAAATCATTTGAGCAAGGTACACAACTTCCATTAATTCAAATGAATATTTTACGACTTCTTTCCCATTTATTTTTAGAATATAACATACAAAATACATATCTTTCTTTTTTATTCACAGAACTGAATACAAGATATATTCTTCCATAATCACAACTACAACTTTCATAACTAAAACAGAGTAGCCTTTCCATCACAAAGATAATATACAATGTCATCCACTTCAAAGTGGGAAAAGGTTACAATAAGAAATAATCTCAACAAGGACTGTCAAATTTGTCTTTTTCCTCTGCTCCAATACAACAACGTGAAGATCCTCCATTTTCTAGTTTGATCACAACAAAAGCAGGAGAAAGGCAATGCTCTCCACCCAACCAAGACATCCAATGAAAAGGAGAATCCATCCTTCTTCATTGGCCCCGAGCCCCAACCACAATGCAATAAGAAATGTGTTTCAACTCATGGCAACAATAGGCTTCCACAACACACATACAAATTCATATTTAAAACATAGTCCAGAACAAAACTGTAGTTTGCAACCACAGATAAAAGACAACAAACAACACTCAGGCTTCCTCATGCAAGCCAAAGGAGCAAGAAACTATGGGGGATGTTGCTTATGCCTCCCAAGGGGAAATGGGTATCACCACCTGAGAACAAACCACCAAAACATATCATTTCAAAACCCTGACATGCCCTTATGCCTCCCCCAAGTACCCCTTATTCCTCCCATTTCCTTATGCCTCCCCAACCTCTTATGGCACCCCATAATGAGTAAAGAAATGCAAGCTATTTATTTTGCAAGGTGGAACCCAAATCCCAACTCCCTCCACACTTATACCTCCCCATAACACTTATGTCTCCCCACAAGAATCCCCATAGTCTTCTCCTACACCTTTCCTAGGCCATCTACCCAACCAACCAATGAATAAAACAACACATTCACACACTCAACCATTCACATAAGCATAAAAATGAAAGAAGAGCATAACAAGAGCCAAGCTCTTACCTTTCCATGATGGAGTTGTTCCAAGTTCAAAAACAACAAGCTTTATTCCAATGCAAGCAATCCAAAATATCCTCCAAGCACAAGCATTCAACAATCTTCAAACCCCTCCAAAGCAAGAGCTCTCAAACAACAAAATAATTCACCCAAAATGAAGCATTCCAAGGTGAAGTAACCCAAAAACAAGCATGGGAATTTGAATATATAGAAGAGGGAAGAGAAGAGGATGAGGTGGATCCATGTAGGATGCCACATCACACATCCTCAACTCCAACACCAAAGTCAACTTCATTCTCCAAGGCATATTAAATAGGTGGGTGAATAATATGACAGATTACTTACACACTCCAAAACAAGCCCACACTCCAAAGGACTAAAATTAAAACATGTAAGAAAAGTGCAATTAAAATTTACAACTTGACTTTAAAAATGCATAATGAAAGTCTAAATTCAACTCTCCAACCATAGGTATGGTTGGTAAATAAATTTAAGAGGTATGGGACAAGTTTAACTTGTCCCACAAGCCTCCAAAATCAGCCTCCAAGGACAAATTGAATTTCAAGAAGGTGGAGTGTTTCATACTCTAAAATCAAACTTACACATCACTTACACATCTCTTACAACACTTAAACCAAGACCAACAACTCTATTAATTACATTCTCAAATCACAATTTAATTAAATAATGAAAAGGGAAAACACATCACTTATAAAACACATACAACATTAACAAAAGACCAAATAAAAGAAAAGCATAAAGTCCCTTGGTCACATTCGAAGGTGATTCCCCCATGGGAATCCCTAACAAAATCCAACACACACAAACAAATACAAGTTGCCATGGTGACCTTGTTGAATTCATCTAGAATTCCAATGTGGTTGGTCTCCAATCCCCGATGTTTGTTGTGATATTTTTAACCTGCAAAATACAAATACCTCCTTCGGCCTCGTGGCCACATCAAGAACATCCAAAATGAATATAAATATAATTCCAAAACCATATATACATATGAATCACAACATCATCAAGGAAAACAACAATATCATTTGTAGTTTTATCAACAACTATATGATCATCAAATTAATTCCACTTTCTAGGTCTACTCAAAATATCCAAATATCACATGTCAAACCACATCTATAATATAACCATGTCAAACAGTATATCAACATCAATATATAAAAAGTTTCCAATAATCATCATGCACCACATATGAATCAAAGTCCACAATAAACCATGATCTAACATCTAACATCATACTAAATAAAACTATAACAATGTCCATAATATAGTCAGTAGTATCAAGGATCAATATCACAAGGTGTCGAAGGGAAGTGGGCACTACATCCCCCTCCCCTTAGACTCGACTTCCTCCTGGAAGTCACTGGAACAGATGTGGGAACTGAACTCGTAGCAATGTAGCATCCTCCCATGTAGCTAGTAGTCTCATCATATCTATCCCACTACACCGGACCTGATCAATCTCTCTACCTCAAAGGCCCAAGGTCCTGCGATCTATAATGTGAATGGGCTCCACCATCACCTACCCCTGATCCTGCACCTACAATGATGTCCAATCTAGCACATGAGAAGGATCTGCAACATATCTCCTAAGAACTGAAACATGAAACACATCATGGATGTGAGACAAGCTAGGTGGCAATGCTAGATGGTAGGCCAAAGGGCCGATACGCTCCAAGATCTCAAAAGGACCAATGAATCTAGGAGCTAACTTAGAACCTTTTCCATAATGGATAGGGCTCTTGTGTGTGCCCTGACACGAAGGAAAACCTTCATGCCCACATCAAAACTATGGTCGGTCCTATGTTGATCCACGTACTTCTTCTACCTATCTTGTGCCTCCTGCAGCCTCTGTCTGATCATAACCACCTATCTGCTCCATGTCCTGCAATAAAGCTGGTCCTAGAGAAACCTGTCCTCTAACCTGTCCCAACTAAGGGGTGTCCTGCACTCTCTACCATACAAATCCTGAAAAGGAGCCATGCCTATAGAACTCTGAAAACTATTATTGTAGGAAAACTCCACCAAGTACAGGTACTCCTCCCATTTGGACTGTTGGTCCATAACGTACATCCTAAGCATGTCCTCCAAGATCTGATTCACCCACTCGGTCTAGCCATCTGTCTCTTAGGTGATATGTTGTGCTAAAGTTGATCCTCATCCGAGGGCATACTGCATGGTGGTCCAAAAATGGGAAGTATACAAAGGATCACGGTCACAAATGATCTTCATGGAATCCCGTGCAACCTGAAAATCTCATCAAGATATACCCATGCCACTGCACTAGTTGTATAAGTGGTCTTTACTAGAGAAAAATGAGCCACTTTTGTCAATTTATCCACCGTGACCATGATGGCGTCGTGGTGGTATCTCGACATCGGTAGCCCAACAATGAAGTCCATGGAAATGGTGTCCCACTTTCCATTCCAGTATAAGCATGAGGATAGAGAAGGCCAAGCTAGATGTTGATGCTTGGCCTTCACTTTCTAGCACTCTAAAATAGCATGACACAAACTGAGCCACGTCTCTATGAAGTCCCTCTAGATAAATAATTGTCTCAAGGTGGCGTGCATCTTCTTCACCCCAGGATGGGCTGAATAGGGTGCACGATGTGCCTCTGCCAAGATGTCCTGCCTCAAGCCTCCATCTCTGGGAACATAAATCTGACCTCTGTGCCTGAGAAGGCCATCTACCTCTAAAAAAACCATCAAACTTCCCTCAAGGGGTCTCTGAGACTCGATCTCTGCTCTGGCTGCAATGTAGAAGCTATCATGAGGAAGCTATTGTAGAATCTGCTCCGTAAATTTATGCTCACTGAGGTGGCCATAGCCACATGTCTCCATCTACTAAGAGCATCTGTAACCACATTCTCCTTCCCTTTCACATGCTCTATCTCCATATCATACTCACAAAGCAACTCCATCCAACATTCATTGGTGAGTGTTGAGATTGGGCTGCGTGAAGAGGTGGTGAAGACTCAAGTGATCTATCCTGAGTGTGAATCTCGACCAAGAAGAAAGTGCCTCCATCAAACCAAAGCATGAACCACTTCCAGCAAGCTCAAGATCATGAGTCGGATAATTGAGCTCATAATATTTGAGTTTGTGAGACTCAAAAGCAAACTACTCCTCCTGCATCAACACACCTCCAAGCCCTACTAATGAAGCATCTGTGCATATGAAAAACTCACCATGAGGATCTGGCACTGCAAGAATAGGTGTTGTCATGAGGCACTCCTTCAAGTGTCCTAAAGGCCTACTCACATCTGACTGACCAAACAAACTTCTTCCCTTTCCGCTGAAGGGAAGTGATGGGATTCACAATCCGAGAGAAATCTTGAACAAATCTCCTGTAATACCTGCTAATCCCATGAAGCTTGCACACCTCTATGTCATAGTAGTGGGTGTTGGCCAATCCATAATAGCTCTAATCTTGGAAGGATCGACAAGTGATACCTTCCCCAAAAATGATGTGGCCTAGATACTGCACCTCTATCTGAAAGAATGCACACTTCTCCAAGTTCCGTAAAGTTACTGCTCACGAAGACACTGAAGAACCTGGTGAAGGTGCCCCTCATGCTCCTCATGCATACGTGAGTAGATCAAAATGTCATCAAGGAAGATGAGCATGAAGTGATCTAAGAAGGTCTGAATACCCCATTCATCAAACTCATAAAACACTATGGGGCATTTGTCAAACCAAAAGGTACCACTGTGAACTCATAGTGGCCATATCTCATATGGAAGGTGGTCTTATGAATATCCCTCCGAAATCCTCAACTGGTGGTAGCCTGACTTAAGATCTATCTTTGAGAAAATTGTGCCCCCTTCATCTGATCAAACAAATCATCAATGTGTGGAAGGGGATAACGATTCTTGATCGTTACTTTGTTCAAATTGGTGGTAATCAATACACAACCACAAGGATCCATCCTTCTTCTTTACAAAGATCACATGCACCCCAAGGGGATACACTAGGATGAATTAGGCCTTTCTCCATAAGGCCTCAAGCTGCAACTTGAGCTCTGCAGAGCTCAAGGGTAGTCATCCGATAAGGTGCTCGTGAGATAGGCTCTACTCCCAGAACCAGATCTATATGAAAATATATCACGTGGGGGTGGTAACCCCGTAGTAGCTCCCTGGAAAGACATCAGAAAACTCTCTCAAAATGGGATGGTCATCTAGCGATGGTTCACTAGACCCATCCTCTGATCGGTCACTAACTGTAACCACATACATCTGGAAACCCCATCACACACACCGCTTAAGCTGCATAGCGGAGATGGTGTGAATAGAAATGGGTCTCCTGACCCCAGCTATCACTGCCTCAACTCCTAGATCATCTATACAAGATATGATCTTGTGGTAACAATCCACTCTAGCTCTATGTGCAGATAACCTAGTCCATGCCCAAGATGACACCATAAGAGCCCAACGGAAGGATACGAAGATCCGAGGTAGTGGTGAAAGGTCCCAAATCCACTACACACTCCTTAACTAAGGAGTCTATAGAGATCTTGGCTCTAGAAGCCATCTCAACATCCCAACTATGACCCTGCCTAACTGCCACCAGCCTACATCGCTCTACTAATGATGGTGCAATAAAAGAATCAGAAGAACCAGAATCAAATAAAATGGTGGTAGGAACACCACCAATGCTACATGTGGTCTCAATAACTATACTCTGATGCTCAGCCTGGTGGTTCTCGACCACTGCATAGATCCTATGACTATGCCCTATGTCACCAATAGTAGGCTCTGAGATCTATGTCTTACCCCTATTATTAGGGTTTTGTGGGTAGTCTCTCCAAAAATGTCCAGTAACACCACACCCAAAACAACCACCTGATCCTCTCCCCTGAGTAGTAGCTCCAGTCGGTACTCTAGAGGGTTGTGTGATGTGGATCTGATGACCCTAGTGTGGACTGCTGAGGTCTCTACTGGTGAGCTCCTGTTGATTGAGCTCTAGGTGCTCCATGTGTCCTAGTGGGACCCCTAGGAGGAGGCCCCATACTCGGCCCCTCTGTGCATCAAATCTCTGTGGAGGTCTGTAAGGTGGGCGGGACTCTGCTGCTGCTTGTTGTGGTCTAAAAGATGGCTGAGATGAACCCCTTGTCCACCATGAGGAGGAGGAGATGACCCCCTTGATGTTGTCTTGCATCTGCTGGATGCGGCTCCGACTCGGTCTCTGGCCTGCTGGGTCTTTCCCGAGTCTCCTCTACTATGTAGGCCTTCTCGATGGCCTCACTAATGTTTGTGGGCAATGGATCCAAACCACACCTCCAATGTCAAGATTTAGGCCCCGGATGAACCTGTGGATCCACACCTGCTCATCCTGCATGTACTCAACATACTGGAGTAGATCCAGAAATCTACTCTCGTACTCAACTACTGTAAGAGATGCCTGTCGGAGGTCATGGAACTCATCTATCCTCTATTGGATGAACCTCATGACAAATATCTACTCCTGAACCACTCCTCAAAGAGCTCCTAGGTGACTGACTCTGAATCAATGTGGAGCTTCTGCTCCTCGGTCCTCCACCAAACACCAGCTCCATCCCTCTAGAAGATGGATCGCAACATGAGCTTTTGTGTTGCTAGAACAAGGGAAGAGCTTGAAGCAACCACTCAAGCTCACTATCAGGCCTCTTCCTGAAAACCACCTATGTCACCTGAATAATGTGATGGCCGAAGCTTTAGGATCTCCCTGATATGGTTTACAGTGGTGGTCTGGTGACCCCTAGGCCTCTCTGCATGCTCATCCCTAAGCCTAGGGCTCCGAGACCTATCTCTGTGTCCTGAAACCCGGTCTCCTGTCCCCTCTGGTGACTCTGCTCTGGCTGACTCCACATGGGATTTCTCTGCTCTATGATCATCACTATGTGTCGAGAAGGTGCCCGAGCCTCATCTGATGGCTCTCTATCATGTCTAGCAGTACGTGCTCCCACGGACCCTCCGCGTAAAGCAACATTAACATCTTAGAGTGTCTCTGTAAAAATCTCTGTGGTAAGATGGCTACTACAACATGATCTGGTGGTGGCAAGTCTAAGTCTATGTGGAAGGACCCCTCATCCCATCTACGCCTCCTACACGACCAAGGTGAGAGTTAGTTCATCTTTCTAAGTTTTATTCAGTTTCCATGTTTACTAAAATATGTAATTTTTCAAACAGGGTTGTTTTCTAATTTTAAAAGTGTGCTAGGTTTATAGTTCATGTCTCAAGTTTTCTAGTGTGCCCAAGGGTCCAAGATTTTGAACCCCACTCGATACCAAGTGTAACACCTGCTAAAACAACCCACTTGAGACTCAAGAACAACCTAGGATTAGTCAGAAAAATTATGGGATAATTTTTTTGTATAAAAGTGTCTACTACTAGGTTACAAAACAACAAGTTGCCACAAGCAAGGTTTAGAGGCCAAATAAAAATCTTAGCTCATAGTTTTCCCATTACAACAATTATTAAATTTATAGGGTCAAAACTTAGGGTTAGAATAATCATTAGGATTAAGAGGGAAATTTCTCACTCTCCCACCCTCTGACAAGCTTAAGAGATTCAACCTAATTTTTCTCAAAATTAACACACTTGAAACCTTCTAAAAACATTCCCATTAGATAGGAAATTTTCTCACCTTTCCAGTGATATAAAGAAGTCCTCCTAACTCCATGTATTTCAAAAGTTATGGGTCGATGGACCTTGGGAGGAAAATTTTCCCAAGGTGGGCGGTGGGCCTAGGGGAGAAAATTTTCCCAGGGGTGGGTCTCATGGGCCATGGGGGAAATTTTTCCTAGAGGAGGAGTCGGGTCGGTGGGGCTGGGGATGAAATCTCATCCTAGACATGGGCGGCAGAGCGGGGAGAGTTTTGGAAATTTTCCCACTTGGGGGCGAAAAGCCACCTTTGCACCCATGCCCGCAAGTCCGCAAGTCCACAAGGGACACGTGGCACCTCCTAAGCCAAATGTGGGGAAAGCAGGGTGGTGGGGATAAAATAATTTTAACAAGAAGGGTGAAAAGGGTAAAATTCACCCGCGCCTCCGCCGACGCCTCGCGATGCCACGTGGCAGATCCTGATTGGTGGTGGGGGCTGTGGAGGAAACTAGGAAAAGTTTCCAAATTTTAATTTCACAAGTGCCAAGGTTAAAAGGGATTCCATGCCTCCGAAAGAGCCTCGTTAAGCCATGTGGCAACACCTGATTGGCTGTGGGCCTACGGGGATGCGGGGAAACGTAGAAATTTTTCCCAATTTTTTTTTTTGAACTTAGATTGTTTTGATCAACAAGAATGTTTGTGGGTCAGTGGAGTGGTGGGAACTTCATGCCTTAAGAATTTTGGGAAAAAAAGTGCAAAAAAAGGAAGGATTTAGCCCATGGGTCCACCCAAGAATATTTTATTAATTAAATTTGATGGTTAGAAAATTTTTGAAGCCAAAATGAAGTGGAACTTCAGAAGGCCATAACTTTTGACTGGGAGCTCCATTTTGGAAAACGAGGACTTTTTGGAAATCTCTCAAAGTCCTCTTTGCACAAGAAGCTTAAGATTTAAATTTTGATGAAGTTTGAAGGGTAAATTTTAAGAAAACGTCTTTCTATCACTTAAAATGTGAACTGGATTGTTCAACTTATAAAATTTGTTCAAATTTGCCATAATTCCTTCTCAACATGCCAAACAGGCATGGAGGAATTTTCTTGGAATATTTTAGGATAGATTACAAGGGTTAAGTTGTTTGGTTGATTTACATTTCAAAAATTTCCCAATTTGACAACAACGACTGTGAAACTGTTTGAGCCCGAATTGAAAGGTTCTATGGAAATTCCTTAAGTATTTTTGTTTTCTTGGGATCATTTTGATCCCACAAGTTCCATTGGTATTTCAATTTATCTTTTCAATGTTGCAAGGTCGCTCTATACTTTTTGATAAAATTTTGCAAGTATATAGTGAAATAAAGGATGGAGTTTATACTTGATCTTAAATAGATCCAAGGTTTCCTTTACCAACTTGATATATGAAATTTATTCCCAATCCAATCTAACATATGAAGTTTTTTTTTTTTTTTCAATTCAAGTATTCAAAAGCCAACGTAGTTCTGATTTCTAAATCATGCATTTCAAAAGAACATAGCAGTATAACATTTCTTCATGCGTATTTACTTTTCAATTTTCCAACTAGAGCTTTTATACTATATTTCAAACGTAGATTTCAATGAAAACAAAATCATTTGAGAAAGGTACACAACTTCCATTAATTCAAATGAATCTTTTACAACTTCTTTCCCATTTATTTTCAGAATATAACATACAGAATACATATCTTTCTTTTCTGTTCACAAAACTGAATACAAGATATATTCTTCCATAATCACAACTACTTTCATAACTAAAATAGAGTAGCCTTTCCATCATAGATAATATACAATGTCATCCACTTCAAAGTGGGAAAAGGTTACAATAAGAAATAATCTCAACAAGGACTATCAAATTTTTCTTTTTCCTCTGCTCCAGTACAACAACATGAAGATCCTCCATTTTCAGTTTGATCACAAAAAATAGGGAGAAAGGAAACACTCTCCACCCAACCAAGACATCCAATGAAAAGGAGAAGCCATCCTTCTTCATTGGCCCCGAGCCCCAACCACAATGCAATAAGAAATGTGTTTCAACTCATGGCAACAATAGGCTTCCACAACACACATACAAATTCATATTTAAAACATAGTCTAAACAAAACTACAGTTTGCAACCATAGATAAAAGACAACAAACAACACTTAGGCTTCCTCATGCAAGCCAAAGGAGCAAGAAACTATGGGGGATGTTGCTTATGCCCCAAGGGGAAATGGGTATCACCACCTAAGAACAAACCACCAAAACATATCATTTCAAAACCCTGACATGCCCTTATGCCTCCCCCAAGTACCCCTTATTCCTCCCATTTCCTTATGCCTCCCCAACCTCTTATGGCACCCCATAATGAGTAAAAAAAATGCAAGCTATTTATTTTTGCAAGGTGGAACCCAAATCCCAACTCCCTCCACACTTATACCTCCCCATAACACTTATGTCTCCCCACAAGAATCCCCATAGTCTTCTCCTACACCTTTCCTAGGCCATCTACCCAACCAACCAATGAATAAAACAACACATTCACACACTCAACCATTCACATAAGCATAAAAATGAAAGAAGAGCATAACAAGAGCCAAGCTCTTACCTTTCCATGATGGAGTTGTTCCAAGTTCAAAAAACAACAAGCTTTATTCCAATGCAAGCAATCCAAAATATCCTCCAAGCACAAGCATTCAACAATCTTCAAACCCTCCAAAGAAAAAGAGCTCTCAAACAACAAAATAATTCACCCAAGAATGAAGCATTCCAAGGTGAAGTAACCCAAAAACAAGCATGGGAATTTGAATATATAGAAGAGGGAAGAGAAGAGGATGAGGTGGATCCATGTAGGATGCCACATCACACATCCTCAACTCCAACACCCAAGTCAACTTCATTCTCCAAGGCATATTAAATAGGTGGGTGAATAATATGACAGATTACTTACACACTCCAAAACAAGCCCACACTCCAAAGGACTAAAATTAAAACATGTAAGAAAAGTGCAATTAAAATTTACAACTTGACTTACAAAAATGCATAATGAAAGTCTAAATTCAACTCTCCAACCATAGGTATGGTTGGTAAATAAATTTAAGAGGTATGGGACAAGTTTAACTTGTCCCACAAGCCTCCAAAATCAGCCTCCAAGGAAAATTGAATTTCCAAGAAGGTGGAGTGTTTCATACTCTAAAATCAACTTACACATCACTTACACATCTCTTACAACACTTAAACCAAGACCAAAAACTCTATTAATTACATTCTCAAATCACAATTTAATTAAATAATGAAAAGGGAAAACACATCACTTATAAAACACATACAACATTAACAAAAGACCAAATAAAAGAAAAAGCATAAAGTCCCTTGGTCACATTCGAAGGTGATTCCCCCATGGGAATCCCTAACAAAATCCAACACACACAAACAAATACAAGTTTCCATGGTGACCTTGTTGAATTCATCTAGAATTCCAATGTGGTTGGTCTCCAATCCCCCGATGTTTGTTGTGATATTTTTAACCTACAAAATACAAATACCTCCTTTGGCCTTGTGGCCGCATCAGAACATCCAAAATGAATATAAATATAATTCCAAAACCATATATACATATGAATCACAACATCATCAAGGAAAACAACAATATCATTTGTAGTTTTATCAACAACTATATGATCATCAAATTAATTCCACTTTCTAGGTCTACTCAAAATATCCAAATATCACATGTCCGAACCACATCTATAATATAACCATGTCAAACAATATATCAACATCAATATATAAAAAGTTTCCAATAATCATCATGCACCACATATGAATCAAAGTCCACAATAAACCATGATCTAACATCTAACATCATACTAAATCAAACTATAACAATGTCCATAATATAGTCTTGACTACCGAGGGTCTAAATCTAAAATGAACCTCACCACATTCACTTATTCAAACTCTATGCTTCACGATCTATCTTTCTAACACACATTCTTAAACCATTTCTCAAAGACACAATCTTGTTCTATGGTTCATTATTGATTGTTGAGGGTATTTTATAAATGAACCTCATTTCATATATACACGTTTTTTGGGGGCACACTAGTCCTATCACATTCACATCTTACTGATCCATCACATCACTCATACATCATTTGCATATCTTGGTTTCATCTTACTCTTGCTTTCTCATACTTACATGTACACTTCATTTTCCATGCTAGATGGATACTTAATATGTTAATATTTTTTCCATATACACATGCACATTCACTTGTTCTCTAGTTGTGAATGCACTCTTTACATATCTTTACACATAACACCGATGTTTGGCACTATACCTCTTACCGGTCCCACCGAGGTCCCTGGGGCATTTACTTACTACACTTACGCATGCAATTGTTATTGTTTCATTACTTACTAATTGTACTTCTTAACACACTACTTTTCATTGATCTATACACGCTTTGACATACTCTTTATCTCTAACATGCTAATGGGTGCCTCATGTGCAACATTTACTTTGTAGGACTACTTGTCACCTTGGTTGTCTGTTACACTTTTCTTGACATTATTTTCTATTGTATGCCTTTATTTGCGGGCTATGCATTTTGTCTTGTATGTGCATTGTATGTTTTTGGCCTCTTCTTCGGCCCCGATTGTCTTGCGACATTATGAGTCATGTCCCATGTTTGAAACCTTCTTTTCAAAATCTACCTTGTATGCACACTTGTTTGTTACATTATTTTTCTATTACATGCTTGCTACTTTTTCACTAACATATGTTTCTAGCCACTTTGTTTACATGTGCCTTAGTTTTTGCCATGCACATCCCCCCCCTCTGCGCAGGTATCTAATTTAGCATAGTTTGAGAAAGGTCTTCTCCTTTGGATTGCATGCTCATATCACTATCACATGCATGCCAAATGAGTGGGGCATACATTATGTTACGATTCTGAAACAACCCGAGAATCTAACTTGGGTCCTCAGTTCCGCACAAACTCTAGCGCCCAAATATAGACAGTAGTTCCTAGGAACTCCAAACTTCCCCTAGGTTCTTATTTCATAGGGGCATATATGGAAATTCCTCGGATCAACATAGTTTATAGTTGTTCACAAAGTAGTTTCGCAGATTGGGCATTGGCCTCATAATGTCTGTAATGCATGCAATCTCCTACAATCTCATTCAATTGGGACAATTAATACATATGAAACAATATGAAACAAACACAAAATGTACCATCTATACTGATGCTCATTCAGAAGTAGTCATGGAAGGAGAGTAACACTAGACCTCTCTCCCCAACACTCTTCTCATGTGGCGTGAGATCGCCCAAAAACCTATTCTTGGCGTGAGATCACCCAAAAACCTTGTTCTTCTACAACAATTTAGGACATTTTCTATCCTTTTCACTCTTTATAAATCAGTGCACACTTTCATTTTACTAATTTTTACATACTTTTGCAAGATTTTTCATAATACATGACTTTGAATACTCTTTCACTCTTCTTTTGTAAGTATGTCCTTAATATGCAACAAGAAGCAACCCTACATCAATCTACAATCACAACATGTACAACACAATACGCTTCACCCCCAAGGTCACTTCCTCTTTCTTAGCTTCCACACTTCATTTTTATCACTCTACACTTTCACTTATTTCTTCGGTTGTCTATCACCATCAAGCTCTACAGAACAAAGGTAAGCATCTTATAACTACTTTATGTTATCAAGTATTCAATCAACAACATAAATTCGGGGAAATGTAGACATGAAATCACACACTTGGGTACATTTATAGGTCCTAACAACATACTTACATTTACATGATTCCTAAGGAGAAAACTATTAATTGACTATCTTTGGCCTTTTTTTCTGTCTTTCTTGCTTTCTCTTTGGTCTTACACACCCTACAACAATGATCGAACTTTACTTGCCTATATTTTATGGATCCAGACACCAATGCCTAGGTGCCCTCGTCCCCTCTAGACGCCCCGACCTCTTTCTATCTTAATTGTTCTTTTTGGGCCTCTTTTATCTTTTAGGCATCTTATTTTCTTATGGGTCGGCCTTCCAATTGTCAATTACGAAATTCAACCAAATGAATCATATAAATACAAAGCTATGTGACCAAAATAAGGGACCAAGCTCTAATCATACTCTCTACCACCTAAGCTTACATCTAAAGGAATCTAAGGCAATCAAAGGCATCCATCTAGCACTTTACTTGCCTATCTTTTATACCTTCGTACACCGACGCCCAACTAGGATGTTAGCGCTGGCGTCCTCGTCCCCTCTGGGCACCCTTGACCTCTTTCTATCTTACTCACTCTTTTTGGGCCTCTTTTATCTTTTGGGCATCTTATTTTCTTATGGGTCGGCCTTTCAGTTGTTAATTACGAAATTCAACCAAAGGAATCATATAAATACAAAGTTATGTGACCAAAATAAGGGACCAAGCTCTAAGCATACTATTTATCACCTAAGCTTGCATCCAAAGGCATCTAAGGCACTCAAAGGCATCCATCTAGCATCCATTACAAGGGAAAAGGGACTACATTTTCTGCATACACACACAGAAGGGGAAGTTCATTCTATTCCATACACACATTTGCATCTATCTAGCAAATCTATCCCGCTATCTAGTGCATCTTGCACAAGGGCTTCCTAGGGCACAATTCTATCACACACGCATAAGAAATACATGGAGTCTGAGATGTATTATAAAGCTCGGTCATAGGTTCACTCGGTTGGGTGACCCTCGGGGTCATCCCGACTCCCCACATTGATGTAGTTTGAGGGTTTTACAGGTCAACATCTCTTTGTAGGTTACAGTTACTTTTGTGTTCCACATGTAGGATAACATCATAGACAATCTTGTGAAACCATAAAAATCAGGTTCGAGCCCTTATGTAGTCACAAGCACCCAATAGAAGTCTTTGGTGCCTAGGTGCCTCGCCTGATCTAGGCGCCCTAGTCTAGGATTATCTGATAGTTCCAGAATATGCCTAGTTATGATAGACTACCCTTCATGTTCATCAGTTTTCCATCAGAAATCAATTTTAGGGATAACACGAATCAACTAAGGCATTATTTCCCCCTCTTGCACTTAGGGTTTCATATTTATCTAGATTATTGCTTGTGTCATCTTATATCTAGCAGTTGTTTATCATAGTTTACATTTGTTACTCGCACTATTAGGGTTTAACAATTATTATATTTTTGTTAAATCAAGCAGAGCCTTGATATGATGTCTCCAAGGTATTACATGTTTCATCAGCATTCTTACTTCGTGTAATTCCTAGATAGATTTTAGGATCTAAGATACTCTAGAGATACAAAAATCTTGTGCTTTTGTCTTTTCTTCTTCATGTCATCTTTTGATCTTGACATAAGGTATTCCAATATGTAGGTGGAGTGTATTCATGAGCTAAATTCTCCAAAATCCCTCTCAAACAAGAATTTTCTTCAATTGATCTCTCTAGTATTCAAAGTTGTCACTTTTGAAGATGGGGATATTCATAAAAACAAAATTCACTGAAGCCATAATTCTCCTAATAATGGCTAAAAACCTTTATGAACCTTTGTCTAAAAAATAATATGATAACAAATGAATTTTTTTAATGAGAAATGAGTGAATATCAAATATGAAATACTTTCTAAATGAAGTTAAAGATCATCCAATCTTGCCCAAATTAACTAGCAATTAAACTAGTTTACTTGTATGTGAGATTGATGACATAATATGCATTATATAACTCCACATAATGAATCCAAATCTTGTTGGTTTGTATAATAAAATACCGAAACTAAAACCAGAGCTAAACAAATTGCAAAAAACAACACTTCTTGGAAAAATTCACCCCACTTTGCATTAAAACAATTAAACAATAAACAAGGCTAATATAGTCATTACAACAATACTTGTCTCAACTTGCATGAAAAGTAAAAGATTAATAATAACTCCTACACCTCCTAAGTGAACTAAAGTCAACTAAATAAGACTAGAAATAGACTCGCGATGAAAAATGTGATCCACTACTAATTTATGGTCAACATGTAAGAAGCCAAAATTAGTTTAAGTGACACACACACCTATCATGCATCCTAGTGAATCTGGGCACCCCAATCTCTTCTAATAATAGAAATGGATCAATATAAGACTAATTTTAGTCATATAAGCATAAAAATGATGCTCCGCATGTTAGGGATGAATGAATAATTATTCAAACTCAATTAAGTGTGCATCCAAAGTGAACTATACTTTAGTGGACAATTCTAGTCTAAAAGTAGAATCCTTAAAATATATTTTCTAAAAATAGAATTCTAAACATAGTTTTTACATATTTTTCAAAAAAACTAGTAAATATTATAAACACAAAAAAACTTTTCACTAACTAGTCAATGCCCATATTAACATTATACTCAACATAAAATACATAAGGGAGCTTCATGTATCTATCTTCAATAACAAACAACCAATTCTCGCCGACCTCCCAACAATTTGCCAATATTATTATGGTCATAATTTGCATATGACATTAAATTTTAGTTTTTTTGTTATATAAAGAAATGTTATGGTCATAATAACTTACAATGATATGTGTTATGGCCATAATAACTTACAATGTGTTAATTAGGAATTGTGATGGCCACAAAATCCATACACTTTACTTTAATCATGTTAAATTAAAAAAGTGAGTCACAAGTTTATACACTTACCCATAAGTTATATCTTAAATAAATTGTAGTTTAATATTTCATTCATATGTAGTTATATGAAGTGGAAAAGTGATTTCCTAAGTTTATTTTGGGATAATATAGGTCACCTTATTTCTAGGGTTGTAATTTTAGCTTTTAGTTAGGGATTTTCTGTCTCTACCTTCCTATTACATAACTCTATCATCTTATTAAGGAATAAGATATAAGATGTTAGGAATCCATTAGTTTATGGATTGCAATACTTGTACCATTCCATGGGCCCGTGTGCAGCCAGAGGCTACCCATCACTGAAAATGCACCTATGTATGGTGCCCCAGCTGCATGGTCCCCATGGCATATGCCCCATCCCCGTAGTCGGTCTCCGTCGGGAATTTGATGTCAGCGTGCCGGAAACGAACCTCGATCGATGTGGAGGCCAAGTGGCATGGGCGGTGGGAAACAAACAAATTTGAATTATAGTAATTAGTGCCATGGTTCCCCTCCACGCCAAAGCATCATTCCCATGGAGGACCTTTGAATCATTTCCACATTGGACATCTGTTTTTATAGTTTCATTGATTCATTGCTGAAAGGTCCAGTGAAGGAGAAATTTCAGAGCATCCTTCGAAGCATTGCAGAGCCAAGGAATCTCAAAGAATTCGTTTTGTGAAAACGTTCGAGGAAGAGGAAGGATCCATCGCTGTGATTTTGTGAAAGAATTTGAGGAAGGTGAAGGATCCCACAACAACAGTAAGTGCCCATACTCTTTATCCATTTCCTTTGAATGAGGATGTTACCAGTCGGGGAAAAAAATAACTTTGTTTTTCTTTATACATTACCATTGAATCATTCACATTTCTTTGTTACCAGTCGGGGAATTTTTTTTTGTGTTTTTCTTTATACATTACCAATCCGCATTAAGCATTTAAAATGGCAAAAAATTAGCAGGTAAAGCCTCATCTAGAGCACCATTTTGTACATATCCTATAACCATAGCAGTCCCTGAAACAAGTTTTTTTATTTTCTGATGGATCTCCATACCCTGCTCCAAAGCCCCCATTTCTACACATGTTGGAAGGATGTTGGAAAATGTTGTCAAGTTTGGATTTACACCTGCAAATACCATTTGCATAAAAATATCCACTTCCTTATCGACAAGCACATTTTTTACATATCCTGCAATCATAACATTCCATGTGTCATTTTGTCAAACAATTGACGTGCCTTCTGTATACTTCCTCATTTCGCATACATGTCTATCAAGGTAGTCACGACTACAAAATCTGACAAAAATCATGTTTTGATTATACACTTATGGTTTATCTGTCATCATGCTATAAGATTCATTTACACGCTTTTATAAGTTTTAAGGAGTTTCCAGGCACCCTTTGTGCTAAATTACATGCTTCAACCTTTCATCAATAACATCAAAATGTACTCCCCATCAGTAATCTCAAGTGCAGACCTATCTATAGTCCTATTCTTAACTTTTTGTTGGGATAATCATGGTGATTTCATAAGTGAAGACTATTGTCTAGGTACAACATGTCATTGGCTCTTGTAGATCTATTACCTACACATAAACATATTCATAAACATCATTCTCCATCAATGCATCCTTTATTAACTTCAACCAAGAACTTGTATGGACCATTAAACTCCAAAACTGTTATATAGCAAGTTATCTCCTATATCTCTGGTCTATCCTTGGAAAAGTGCATTCAAGCTAAGAATGAGGGAATGTCAACACGTTTCACACTTATGAAGGGTGATTTCATCATGTTCTAACCCTACTCACATTCCATGACATCAAAACTCCCCCAACAAGCATATACTCTGCTCCACTTTGCCTAAAAGGCTTATTTTAATCCTCTTTAGGTATAATTCTTTAGTTACTGAGTTTCACAGGGTTGTAAGAGGATTTAAGAGTGTCCTTTATGTATCCTTAGGTCATGAATGAATTATTCCTAGGGTCCTTTATGGAATTTATCAAATAATTATGGAGTATGCAAGTCCACTTTGTGAGTCTAGCTCAGAGATTGTTCAGGATAGTAAGCATAATCAACTTCTCCACAATCTTAAATCCTTATAAACATCTTAATCATACTCCAAGACACAATGTTCATTTATCCATCTCTATTAATTATAAATCTTCTTAATCGATATTTTTTCAACTATGTCATGAGGCATTTCTACAATGGAAACCAAGATGTAATGGCATGCACAGTTCACTTTTATTCTCGACATTAAATTTAACATCCATTTGACCATCACAACATAATTTACGCTCAAAATTTACAACTTTTTCTTTTTACTCGAGGAAGTCAATAAAAAAATAGTAATATCTAGATCTTATGGAAGATTTTGGAGCCCCTTTTTCCTGGATTAATCAGTTTGAGACTGACATAATGTTATAGCTAGATTGATGCAATTTATCACCACTCAATGGGAAATTAGTACAAACTCGTAATGTAGTTATTAGTCAACATGATATGTGGAAAATTGATATCTTCAAATTGATATCTCTTAGCATTTTTAGATAAATGTTTATAAGATATATGTACTATTTTATTATCCTGTTTTGCAAGTATAGCAAGGAGTAAATGTGTTCACTTGCACATCTATGTATCTTGTCTTCTACACTATTTGAAATTTTGTCATGTATTGAACTGATTAAGAGTTGAACTTTGATTATTTTTTTGTAATTAATGAATGAAAATTGGGCATAATCTGATGTTTACATTTTAAGAATGTATTTTTACCGCAACCTATGCATGATTCATTACATGTAGTTAGGCAATCTGTGTAGCTTTTAATGAACTGAATGTTAGAGTGTAGTATTAAATTGGTTTCATTATTATTATTTTTAATTTGACTGAATTGGACTAACCATGATTTTAGTCATTATTGTAGCTTTATAAATTGTGAAGAACCAATTTACATTATTTGTATGGTTTAATCTTGTGTATGCAAGAATAATTTTTACTCTTCCTTATACTCACATCTAATATTCGTGAGGATTTGAGTAATGAATTGGATTATTTAAGTCTTTTTTTTCTCTCATATTAGGCTTGCATTGTTTTCTTCATGGTTAATGTCAAGATGAGGCTAACATTTGAATATATTTTCTTCCCTACCCTTCCTTCTCTTTTGTGGATTTTTAATGCTCCAAAACTCAACTTGTTAATAATCATTGTGAATACCCATCTTGTAAAGTCCTCCACTTAGATAAAAATAATTATTAATATTTAGTTTGTGTCCCAGTTTAGAATGATTAATCAGAGGTTTGAATATTCCTGTTGGTTATTCAATTTTGATGATTAACTTCTCAGCATGTAACAAAGGTTGCATAAATAAACTAAGTTATATGTCCACCATATTAAGTACCTTGAACCATATTTCCAATGGGGGCTCTAAAATTAGTGAGATTAAATTATCATCTTACGTCAGATCCCGTGTACAAAAATGCATCAATATTTATCTTTTACGGATTTTTATTTATTTCTATTTGGATATCAATGGAGTTTTATAGGTATTTCACGAGGCATACCTCAACACAAACTTGTTTATTTGATAAATCTAAGAAAAAATGATTGGCTTCGTTACATATCACTCGCGTAATGGGTTTTACTATATTGAGGATTAAAAACCATAGAGGAACAATGACTAAACATATTGACCCACATGGAGACATTTCGAGAAAATTTATTAATGTCTCAGAACTCACAAATTTTGTAAGGGAACATCATCAAGGTATTAAGCAAGAACCAATACCTCAAAATAATGACAAAAAAATTACACTTTTGAAGGTTCCTTAAAGGAAAATAGAAAAATACCTTGGTGAGGTTCTAGGCCCTAGTAACCTCGATTCCACTGGCCTCTCAAGGGTGTTTAATCCAATTTTATCGATCCCTAGAAGTTGAAGTAGATGAAATAATAAGAAATTACACAATTATTCTCATACCATTTAAATAATGGTTTAATAGATTCAACCTTTAAAATAACCTCAATCGATTGAGGAGTTACAAAACACGTAGACCCATTGTATGCCTATAGGAAAAATTTATGAGTTTGTTTGCTTATCAATTTTCCTACAATCTACAAAAAAAGTTGCAATTGGATGGTTGAGTATCATATTTATATATACTTTAACCACCCAAAGGGTGATGTTAATGCTATATTTAATATGATAAGTTCTTTAAAATCCTACAATGATTGTTTGTATAATGCTATATTTAATATGGATTCAATTTGGAACTATGTGACTAAGTGTTAACTTGTGGAGTTATTTGTGTGTTTGGGTAAATCACATATTAAAACCTTGATTTTTGGATCTATATTATCCTGATATGAATTAAGTTCAACCTTTAAATAGTTATAATGGTTATAAATTATTTGGATCTCATAAAAACTCAAAAAATGAGGGAATGGAATGGTAGAAAACAAACTAGATTCTTTCTTTCAATTTATAAGAATAAAAAGCACCTTGTTCTCAATCAAACCACACAAAAACATTATTTCGAGGCACATCTATAAGTAAGTTAATTGATTGTTGTAATTTACAACACATACATTTGAAATGTTGTACACTTTAAGATTCTTATATTTTATAATATCTTCTTATATTAAACATGCTTATATTAGGTATGTGTATATGCGTAGGTTTGGTCAGTTCATTAATATTTAGTGATTAACATTTACTCCCACATACCAAAAGCCCAAATTCACATGAAGAATTTTTTTCTACAAACTAGAGAATGACACAAATATATTATTATTAACGGTTGGATTCTCATGAAACCATTAAAGTATTTGAAAACACTTATTCTGATATGATTTTATTATTAGTATAGAAGCTGCAAAATTGATTTATACTTCTATTTTGTTTATACAAATCAATAAAAAATATTGAATATAAGTATTTATGTTTTATGATACTATTACATGTTCGTTTAGTTAATTTTGAATATAAATTTCACCTCATACGTTATGGATGATTGAGTTGTTTTTATAGTTGAAGATATTCCTAATTTTTAAATAATTTTTTTGTAAGTTGTTTCATTATTATTTGTATGATGGCATAATAAATGGCTTTGAAATGTAAATATTCATTTTTGATGTTATATAAATGCATTGGTATTTATTCTTAAAAAATTACACATGAGAGTAAATGCATTTCTATTTATTTTTTGATGTTATCTATTTATTGTGATTATTCCAATTTTATTATTCATGTACTATTTTGGTTTGATTTAGTAATTTATCTTTGAATAGACATAGTTGTGACTAGTTTTAATTATTTTTCGTAATATAATTAATTGTAAACGTTAAATTTTTTAATATGATTGAGAGAACTTAGTTGTGTTAAATTGAATAACATTAGAGTAAGTTTGATTTTGTTGTACTAATTATATTTGTAGATACTGGTAATGCGCATATATAATTTTTATATAGAGAATTGTTTAATAGGTACATTTTTTATGATGTGTTTTGAAGCTATAAATTAATGTGATATGATACCCTAACTCTCAAATTGGCATATGGGGGCAAGTGCCTCTGCAAAGACAGGAATTGATGCGTGTTGAAGGGGCTTGCCCCTTAGGATGCCACATTTATATGCCCAACTATTGTTGCGTGATGAAGGGGCTTGCCCTTAGGATTCCACATCGATAGTTGGGTGGTATACTGTGTTGAGCAAATGTTTTTAAAGTCACCGCCGACCTTCCACTCAGAAATGCACCCTCCCATAATATCACAACCGTCCCTTTTGCAATGGACGGTTGTGATATTATGGGAGGGTGCATCTTGGGTGAAGGATAGCCGTTGGCATTTATCGATACTTGAATTTTTCATGGATATTAGCTTTCTGATGTTGTGATTATTTTATCATATTGGATGATGTATATTTGATTTGACATGTATCGTACTAACATTAATTGTATATTTTGTTTGCATGTGTGTTGTTGTATTCAGTTTGTATTTTGCATGGCGAAAATGAATACATGAAGTCTAGTTCCTGCGAATCCCATAGGGATAACGTTAACAACTCCCAAATTCCAAAGGGAGGAATGTTTTAGGAGGTCCACATTTGTGGTCTATATAGACCATCATCAACAGTCTAAGCCACCCAAACTGGAAATTACAGTGATGGTTAAGGCCCGACTCAATTTTCCGGAAACTTCTGTTATTTATTTATCTAAGTTCCGCACTATAGGGCCGCATTCGCGAGGATATGGTCTAGCGTATGACACGATGGAGGATGCCCAGAAGTACGAGCCTCCACATAAGCTGAGAAAGATGGGAGTTCCGGTCATAAAACCGGCGATAGATCCAAAAATTGTGCAAAAAAGATTGCACATGGAAGCAGCTCCAAGTTTGCTGCTAAAAACAAAAAAAAATAGTTACGGTTTTTTATGTTTTGTTCTAAAAAACTTATGACGTGTTTGAGAAAAACCTATATAAATATTTAATTTTTGTCAGATGTCGATTCACACCAACATAAATATATTTTGTTTTGTTGTTCGAATATATTCTTGATTAAATATGTTTTCCTTAGTATTAATATGTGTTTCTATGGATTATAGTTTTAAAATTACTAATGTTTAGATATTTGTATAGCAAGTTTAGATTATTAAAATTCATTTATGTTAAAATTATATTTTGGTAGGAAATGTGTAATGGTAACGATTTTCTAATTCACTAAGTATGGGATTATCATCATTTGTCCAATTTAGGATTGTATTGGTGCAATTATCATTTCCCATCGTTTATTTATGTGTAAAGAGTGTTGTTTTATGAGTTCAACTCATATACAGATGCACATGTAGCCAACTTAATATACATAATATAGAAAACCAATATTGTTTGAAAAGGAGTTAATTCTAGAGAACTCGAGTACTCATTGAAGCATGTAATTTAAATACTAGATATACATTACAATGGTTATTTAGTGAATAAACTATAACAATTATTAGAATGTCGTTCGCAATACTATAGGCTATAACAATTATTGGAATGTCATTCGCAATACTATAATTAATCAAATGTTTATAGATATTGATATTGCAAATAGACTGAAATCTATCTATTCATAATATACTAATCAATTTATTAAGTGATTTATTCAAATTTAATATTTACCCATTACATTTATAAACTCATAATTATCGGAAAACATATCTTAAAAAAATGTAAATTGTGTTTGTATTAATTATATGTTAGCAATATAAAGTTATCTATTCAAAAATGAGTGGAATGGAACCAAACTCGTGATTATGATTCTAATATATTCCAAAATTTATTTGCACTTTAGTCTAACATACGAAATACAAAGTTTTAGTATTGTAAGGAAGTTTTAGTTTTAGTAGACAAAGTACTAACTCCATTGACTCTCTAATAAGAAATCGTTATTAATGAACGAACTCAGGAGCAAATGTTTTAGGGCCTTGTCATATGTTAAATTATAGATGTTTGTATTGAAAAAGTCAAATTAGAAGTGTTCATTCTATTTTTTTTAATGTTTGCTTACGATATATTTTTGTCCATTGTAAAGGTAAACATGGTTGAAATTTGGAGATTGGAAATTCATGGAGTGTTGAATACCTCTGAAAATATAGCATGTTCATCGTTCATATTATACGACCCTGACGGAAGCAAGATAGTAGAAAGAGGTACAATTTTCAGAAATGCCACTATGACCTTCCACCAGGCTAAGTATAGGGCATTGATATTGGGTCTTGAGGAAGTGATACACCACGATGTTCAGAACATTTGTGTGTTTTCTCATGATATGCTTGTTGTGAAACAAATGACTAGTGTATACCAATGTAACAATGTAAATCTTTCAATTCTTCGAGTTCAAGTGCTAGAGATTGTATCTCGCATTGTGAAATGTTCATACGTGCATGTAAAAGTTAACAGAGGTAGGTTAGATGTATGTCAAGTGTCTAGGGACACTATAAACCAAGAAGTGGTAGCTTTGCTAGCACTTGCCATGGAAGACATTTCGATATGATATATTTGTATTTCCTTTTTGCGTAATGGTAGACACATTATTTATTAGATTGTGAATAACTAATATTATGTGAATTGTCTCTAGCGTAGATATTATATTTTTTGTGGATAATATGATGTTACATCGTATAGTGTTGGTTGATAATCCGGTATTTTGGATACATCATGCTTTATCCTATAATCTCTTTTAACACACTTGCAATTCACATTTCATGTTTAGTTTGGAAACATCTAGAGTCAAGTATCCAATTTTGGAAAAATAATGTGTGCAGCTAATTTCGTCACAAATCGTTTATTGTGCACAATTTTCTCAATATGAATGCAAAATACGAATAAATAAGTTTGTGCACCATTTGTTTTAGTTTAACTTGTTTTACAATGTGTCGCTTCAACGATGGTTATGACAACACACATGAACAAAACATGCGGAAGCTTGGTGACATGGGTCGATCCATGTTCACAATCCATTCTTATGTTTTTAGGGAAGACATAAATAATGAGACGGTAATATATAACTTTGTGAACATTAATTGTTTGTCCTAGTAACAATTATGTCATTTGTTGAGATAACAATTATGAAATTGATGTCTTTTCATACAGGTTTCTTCACATTCCATGATGATAATATATGAATATGTGAACATTACTTTATTTGCAAAATACTTAATATTTTATGTCGGGCTAATAGTTATGCACTTGGACTCCGTAGATACAAGTACCTTCACATAACATGGCACATATGCATTTTGCAAGCATCACAAAGGAAGCAAAGGGAGATGATCCTCCAATAGTTGATGATGATATGATAGATGGTCCTTTGGAGCCCATTCACTCAGATATCCACGAGCCACCCATAGAATATAAAATTGAATATGTTAATGGTCGTATTCATTATGTCTGTCAGCATGGATCATGTGTTGATAGTGGGGATGTTAGGTTTTCGAGTTGCATAGACTAAATAGACATCACCAAGTAGAACACAATCTTCCCTCTGTGGAACCTTGTAAGCATGGCCGTAAGCATACGGGGAAATGAACACCTATCTCTCAAGATAGAAGCAGGGCATACGTGTAAAAGAGGGAGGCAGATGTGAACTACGTCCTAAGGCAACGATTCTACTTGCAGCGGAGGAGGGTTATTGATCATGTTTGCAAAAAGAATGTAAATATCAATTTGAGGAGTTGAGCCAAGAAGGAAAGAGGGAGGTGGATGATGCAATGCGTGCCTACGATTCAACGGAGATGTGAAAGGTGAGAGAGGAGCATTGGTTGAGAGTGAGAGGAAATAAAAACTCAAATATCAGAACAAAGGTAAATTTAAGATTGGTATAGAAATTTAAATATTATGTTAGGTTGGAAATCAAAACTTGATATTATCATCATGCATGGGAAGCTAGAGAAGAGGGTGGAACAAGTAGCAAAAATGTTGACCCCCCTACGAATGATAACGTAAGTAATTATTGGTCTTTCGTAAGTAAAGATACAATGTAGTTTTTGTATATACTAATTGTATGCATGCGTAGGATTATGACATTCCCTTATGTCAACTCTTACACCGACAGAGACACGTGATTCATAGTGTGAAACAAAGAGAGGTAAAAATCACTTAACATGCTCTTGAAAAATGTATGTTGCCTTATGTTGTTGATACTTTGATTGTCTTGATGGCTCGATTGTTATAGGTGGATGTTTGCGATAAGACACCCCCTTCTCAATCAACCTGTGGTCTCGATATTATTGGAGAGATAGCTTCACTTGAGGTAAGAAAGGCGGAGATGAAAAATCCCGGAGTTGAAACTTCTTTTCCAGTCGAGGAGAGAGAGGGTTATGAGGGGAGGCACGAGGAGAGGGACACAAACACCGTTGCTGGCAGTACGAGAGAGGGTGGAACTAGACTGGTAAGTTATTGAATGTTCTCATTTGATTTTTTGTATTCTTTTTGGTGAAATTAAGAAAAAGTTATTAATGCAATTGAGATTGTTGTTATTATAGGATTTTCCTAAGCGGGACCAAAGTTAGGTTAATGTCAGATGATATGGTTGTCACGAGAGGAGTGGTTTGTGATAGTAGCCCGCACACGAAGTGTCATGGCATCACACTCCCCAAATTTACTGTCAAAGTGATTATTTTTGAGGCCATTGTTCCCACTGCTCCATTGCCCTACCCTAATACATTTGCAAACACTTTGGCAGAGTGTGTCAAAGGGTTTGCTATTTGGGATCTCAGTGATATCAGACTTGACACTCCTGAAGAGGTAAGTAGTTAGACATTTTGGATGAATGATTTAATTTAATTATGTGTTTAACTAAGAGATTCATCTATGTTCACTTATTTACTATATGGTTGGCTTTCAGGATGATGTGGTACAGGTTGAGACAACGCGCCATACTCAAATAAAGACATCAGATGCCCCACCCATTCTTGGCATCATGCCAAATTTTGTTCATAGAAATGAGAAGAAATGTATTAGATTTTATGATGGACTATTGTCTGTCGCTAACACTAGGCAACGAAGGAGATGAAAACCTTTATGTATAACATTGATTGTGAGGAGTCGAATTAGTATATATGTGTATATGATGATGATGTTACTTTAATGTGTTTGAGGTTTACGACTTAGTACTTGCATTATTGATATATTGAATATGGTTTGTGGTTATGGGTTACATAGAGTTATCCATTTATGATCTATTTATAATGCATTAGATGGTTTTTATTCTTGTTATGTGACATTCCATTTACTGTATAAATGATGATGTTGTCACTGTGTATCTGGTTAATGTATTAATGTGACTATGGATTGTGGATTACGTTTTTGGTATGTGGTTACATAGTTGAGTTCTTATTCCTTGTATGCCTGCTTGGGTTTGACGTGTTCAGTAATTAATCGTAGATAATTCACAATTTTGTTTTCAAATTTTGTGTATTATGGATTACGGCTTGTGGTTTATCGTTACATAGTTGCATTCTACATCCATGTATGCATACTTGGGTTTGATGTGGTTATGAAAATTTCATATATATTTCATCCATGATAATATTTTGTTACGTATAAGTTAAGTGCATTATTTCCTTTCTAATTATGTTTGAATGGTAACAAATAATAATTGATTGTTATAATACTGAGTTTATTTAGATGGCAAGACTAAAGAAGACTGGAAAGCACAAGGCTGCGCTAGTGCAAGAACCAATTGATCATGAATCATTCGATAGTGACACTTATCCGTACAAAAAGAAAGCAAATAACTCTATAAACAAAGATGTCGGTGCTACACAAGAAGACATGTCTTCCCCATCAGTTTGTATGGAGTTAGAAATGAAACTTGTAACAAAGAAGACAAAGATATATCAAAACCAGTGTGAAAGCTTTGCATTGGAAAATTTATATTTTACGAAAAAAACAAGGAAATATTGGATGAAATAGGAGAAATTGCCTCAAGGCAGATGGAGTTGGAGGTCGAGGTTCAAGAGTTAGAATTGGGAGACAATGCGTGAAGCGGAAAAAAAAGTGATCACAAATCATGTAGCCAACTTTAATACCGTTCTTAAAACACACGAAGATCATAAGGAAGTATGGAAGAAGATGTACATGCAGGCCAAGGTGGCAATTGAGGAAAAAACACCAGGCACTCCCACCCAAGACAATGATAACAAATGAATATACCAGTCATAGAACTTTTATATTTCACTTACATATTTGACAAATTTTACTTATATATTAGACATATATGTATAGATATTGATTATGTGGTATGCAAAAAATTAGTTATATTTGATGAATTTTGCCTTTGTAGCATAATAGATGATATGGATAGACGTACAAGATTTTACACTAATATGGTTGTTTTTCATTTGATGTTATGATGTGCATGTTAATTAGTATTTAGATCATGTATTTCAATTGTTATATTTGGTATGCGATGTGATGAATGAGTAAGAGTAATACACCGTGTGATTAGAAGACAATTGTATATATGTGTGATGAGGTTGTTACTTTATTTTGTTTGACGTTTACGATTTAATATTTCATTCTTGTTAAATTGAATATGGTTTGTGGTTTATAGCACATTAGATGGTTTTTATTCTTGTTGTGACATTTCATTTATTGCATAAATAATGATGTTGTGACTGTGTATATGGTTAATGTATTAATGTGACTATGAATGTGGATTACGGTAAATGGTATATGGTTACTTTGTTGGGTTCTACTTCCGTGTACAGTATATGGTTACAATTATGTTTGAATGTTAACAAATAATAATTGGTTGTTTAAATACAGGTTTAATTATATGACGAGAAAAATAAGGTTGGAAAACGTAAGGCCTCACCGGTCTTTAGAACCAAAAGACTATGTAAAATTCTATAGTCCCAGTACTAATGTTTTAGGAAAGACTGAAGAGAGCACCTCAAACGAAATTTTTGAAGTTGGACACGAAGATGAGTCATCCTTGTCAGTTCGTATGGAAATAGAACTGAAACTTGCAATGAACAAGGCAAAGTTTTATAAAATCGAGCATGAAAGACTTAGACTGCAATATTTAAAATTGTCAAAGATAAATAAGGAATTATTGGACCAATTACTAGATGCTTCCTTGAAGAAGATGGAGTTGGAGCTTGAGGTTCAAGAGTTGGAATTAGAAATTAAGAATTGGGAGACAACGTGTGAATCCAACAAAAAGTGTTTGAAAACCAAGAAGCAAGTTTTAATTCAGTTGTTAAAATTCATGAACATCACAAAGAATCATGGAAGAAGATGTACATCCTGGCCAAGGCATCTACTGAGGAAAAAGTACCAGTCGCTCACATTGAAGATTGTCCAAGTGACCTTTGACATAAAATATGACTTTGTAATAAAATGACACTTTCCATGTGACCTTTGACATCAACAGGTGTTGGTTAAACATATATTCTAGTTTTTAAAAGAGTTAATAATATTTATACCATCAAAACATAATAAAAAATAAGAAGGTTTTAAAGTCTAATAAAAATATTTAAATTGGAATAAGATTTAAAATGTGCGAGTATTGTGAATGTTACTTTTAGTTAATGTACATTTTATAGAGAATTCAAATTTCAAGTTCTCATTGAAGCATGTAATTTTCATACTACGTATACATTACAATGGAATGATCTTAGTTTAAATGTGTGTTACCATTCATTAAGACTACAAAATAGTTTTCATTGGTTCAAGTGTAACTTCTCATCTTCTCATACTTTATTTGCAATGTTATACAGATTCAATGTAAATGTTATGGTGTAAATGTATAAATGGTTTTTCAAACTGCTGAAAAACACCGTGCATTTTTCAACGTGGTGGAAAATGCACCCCACTTTCCATCGCATTGGAAAAAACTCAACCCTTCTCCACCTGACAAGTTGTTGATGTGGAGTCGATGTTTGCGACAAGGAGGAAGAGCGCGGTGGGTTGTGCCTTTTGGAGAACGTGGTCAGAGTTTTGAACTGTTGAAAAACACCGTGCATTTTTCAACATGGTGGAAATCGCACCCCACTTTCCATCGCATTGGAAAAAACTCAACCCTTCTCCACCTGACAAGTTGTTGAAGTGGATTCGATGTTTACGACAAGGAGGAAGAGCACGCATTGGTGCGCCTTTTGGAGAACATGGTCGGGGTTTTGAAGCTGTTGAAAAATATTGTGCATTTTTCAATGTGGCGGAAAACACACCCCACTTTCCGTCGCATAGGAAAAAACTCAACCCTTCTCCACTTGACAAGTTTTTTAAGTGGATTCGATGTTTACGACAAGGAGGAAGAGCACGATCGGTTGCGCCTTTTGGAGAACATGGTAGGGGTTTTCAAACTACTGAAAAACACCATGCATTTTTCAACGTGGCGGAAATCACACACCACTTTCCATCACATTGGAAAAAACTCAACCCTTCTCCACCTGCCAAGTTATTTATGTGGAGTCGATGTTTAAGACAAGGAGGAAAAGCATGGCGGGTTGCGCCTTTTAGAGAACGTGGTAGGGGTTTTCAAACTGTTGAAAAACACTATGCATTTTTCAACGTGGCGAAAATCGCACCCCACTTTCCATCGTATTGGAAAAATTCAACCCTTCTCCACCTGAAAAATTTGTTGATGTGGATTCGATGTTTACGACAAGGAGGAAGAGCACGACTGGTTGCGCCTTTTGGAGAACATGGTAGGGGTTTTCAAATTGTTGAAAAACACCATACATTTTTCAACGTGGTGGAAAACAAACCCCACTTTCCGTCGCATTGGAAAACACTCAACCCTTCTCCACTAGAAAAGTTTTTGAAGTGGATTTGATGTTTACGACAAGGAGGAAGAGCACGGGTTGTGCCTTTTGGAGAACGTGGTGGGGGTTTTCAAACTATTGAAAAACACCGTGCATTTTTCAATGTGGTGGAAATCACACCCCACTTTCCATCGCATTGGAAAAAACTCAACCCTTCTCCACCTGACAAGTTTTTGATGTGGATTCGATGTTTATGACAAGGAGGAAGAGCATGGTGGGTTGCACCTTTTGGAGAATGAGGTCGGGGTTTTCAAACTACTGAAAAACACCATGCATTTTTCAACGTGGTGGAAAATGCACCCCACTTTCCGTCGCATTGGAAAAAACTCAACCCTTCTCCACCAGACAAGTTGTTTATGTGGATTCGATGTTTGCAACAAGGAGGAAGAGCACGATGGGTTGCGCCTTTTGGAGAACGTGGTGGGGGTTTTCAAACTGCTGAAAAACACCATGCGTTTTCAACGTGGCGGAAAATGCACCCCACTTTCCATCGCATTCAAAAAAACTCAACCCTTTTCCACCTAACATGTTGTTGATTTGGAGTCCATGTTTGTGATAAGGAGGAAGAGCACGGTGGGTTATGCCTTTTGGAGAACGTGGTGAGGGTTTTCAAACTGCTGAAAAACACCATACATTTTCAACGTGGTGAAAATATCACCTCACTTTCCGTCGCATTGGAAAAAACTCAAGCCTTCTCCCGGATAAGTTGTTGATGTGGATTCGATGTTTACAACAAGGAGGAAGAGCATGATGGGTTGCACTTTTTGGAGAACGTGGTGGGGTTTTCAAACTGCTGAAAAACACCGTGTGTTTTTCAACGTGGCGAAAAATGCACCCCACTTTCCATCACATTTGAAAAAACTCAACCCTTCTCCACTAGACAAGTTTTTGATGTGGATTTGATGTTTGCGATAAGGACAAAGAGCACGGCGGGTTGCACCTTTTGGAGAACGTGGTGGGTGTTTTCAAACTGTTGAAAAACACCGTGCATTTTTCAACATGGCGAAAATTGCACCCCACTTTCCGTCACATTGGAAAAAACTCAACCCTTCTCTGCCTGACAAGTTATTGATGTGGATTCAATGTTTACAACAGGAGGAAGAGCACGGCGAGTTGCGCCTTTTGGATAACAAGGTTGGGGTTTTCAAGCTGCTGAAAAACATAGTGTGTTTTTCAACGTGGCGGAAAACACACCCCACTTTCCATCGCATTGGAAAAAACTCAACCCTTCTCCACCTGAAAAGTTGTTGATGTGGAGTCGATGTTTACGACAAGGAGGAAGAGCACCGTGGGTTGCGCCTTTTGGAGAATGTGGTTGAGGTTTTCAAACTGCTGAAAAACACCGTGTGTTTTTCAACATGGCGGAAAACACACCCCACTTTCCATTGCATTGGAAAAAACTCAACCCTTCTCCACCTGACAAGTTGTTGATGTGGATTCGATGTTTGCAACAAGGAGGAAGAGCATAATGGGTTGTGCCTTTTGGAGAACATGGTGGGGGTTTTCAAACTGCTGAAAAACACATGTTTTTTTCAACGTGGCGGAAAACGCACCCCACTTTCCATCGCATTCGAAAAAACTCAACCCTTCTCCACTTGACAATTTGTTGATGTGGAGTCCATGTTTGCGATAAGGAGGAAGAGCATGGCGGGTTGCACCTTTTGGAGAATGTGGTCGGGGTTTTCAAACTGCTAAAAAACACCGTGTGTTTTTCAACATGGTGGAAATCGCACCCACTTTCTGTCATATTGGAAAAAACTCAACCCTTCTCCACCTGACAAGTTGTTGATGTGGATTCGATGTTTACGACAAGGAGGAAGAGCACCGCGGGTTGCGCCTTTTGGAGAACGTGGTTGGGGTTTTCAAACTACTGAAAAACACCGTGCATTTTTCAACGTGGTAGAAAACGCACCCCACTTTCCATCGCATTCGAAAAAACTCAACCCTTCTCCACCTGACAATTTGTTGATGTGGAGTCCATGTTTACGACAAGGAGGAAGAGCACGGCGGGTTGCGCCTTTTGGAGAACATGGTCGGGGTTTTCAAACTACTAAAAACACGTGCGGCATTTTTTCAACATGATGGAAATCGCACCCCAATTTCCATCACATTGGAAAAAACTCAACCCTTCTCCACCGAGACAAGTTGTTGATGTGCATTCGATGTTTGCAACAAGGAGGAAGAGCATGACGGGTTATGCCTTTTGGGGAACGCGGTGGGGTTTTTTTTCTTTGAAAAACACTTGCATTTTTCAACGTGGCGAGAAAAATCACCCCACTTTCCATCGCATTAAAAAAACTCAACCATTCTCCACCGACAAGTTGTTGATGTGGAGTCCATGTTTACGACAAGGAGGAAGAACACTGTGGGTTGTGCATTTTGACGACCATGGTGGGGGTTTTCAAACTCTTGAAAAACACCGTACGTTTTTCAACATGGTGGAAAATTCACCCCAATTTCCTTCGCATTGGAAAAAACTCAACCCTTCTCCACCTGACAAGTTGTTGATGTGGAGTCGATGTTTAAGACAAGGAGGAAGAGCACCGCGGGTTACTCCTTTTGGAGAACTTGGTTGGAGTTTTCAAACCGCTTGAAAAACACCGTGCGTTTTTCAACGTGGTGGACATCGCACCCCACTTTCCATTGCATCAGAAAAAAATCAACCCTTCTCCACCTGAAAATTTGTTGAAGTGGATTTGATTTTTACGACAAGGAGGAAGAGCACGACTGGTTGCGCCTTTTGGAGAACGTGGTCGGGGTTTTCAAACTGCTGAAAAACACTGTGTGTTTTTCAACGTGGTGGAAAACACACCCCACTTTCCATTGCATTAGAAAAAACTCAACCCTTCTCCATCAGCCAAGTTTTTGATGTGGATTCGATGTTTGCGACAAGGAGGAAGAGCACGGTGGGTTGCACCTTTTGGAGAACGTGGTGGGGGTTTTCAAACTGCTGAAAAACACCATGCATTTTTCAACGTGGCGAAAAATGCACCCCACTTTCCATCGCAATAGAAAAAATCAACCCTTCTCCACCTGACAAGTTATTGATGTGGATTCCATGTTTACGACAAGGAGGAAGAGCACCGCAGGTTGTGCCTTTTGACGAACGTGGTGGGGGTTTTCAAACTGCTGAAAAACACCGTGCATTTCTCAACGTGGCAGAAAACACACCCCACTTTCCATCACATTGGAAAAAATCAACCTTTCTCCACTTAAAAAGTTGTTGATGTGGAGTCGATGTTTAAGACAAGGAGGAAGAGCACTGCAGGTTGCGCCTTTTGGAGAATGTGGTCGGGGTTTTCGAATCTGTTGAAAAACACCGTGCATTTTTCAACATGGCGGAAATCACACCCCACTTTCCATCGCATTGGAAAAAACTCAACCCTTCTCCACCTGACAAGTAGTTACATCAACTTTTTGTTTGTTAAAATATTTTATACTATCCATCTATTACTTGAGTGGTTCTAAGTTGGGTAACAACACCTAGCACTTTTTAAAAACACTCTAAAAATTGTCAAAGAGTAGGTCGGTTGTACACATTCCATATTTATGTATTTTAAATATATGTAATATACAATCTCATATACATTAATTGGCAATGTTTACAATTATAATTTAGGCCCACTGAACATGCCATACATTTACTTTCCAAAGCTCAACCTTCTCATTCTGTAAAATACACCATTTGCATATCCATTGCATCTGCAACACAATGAATTAAATATTAGACAAGGTATCAAAGGATTTTTACCTTACATATAGTAAAAAAATGTTATGATATTAAGGACATTCAATACACACCTTGCGCAGATGCTAAATTGTTGAAAGATAAGCAGTGGCGGGGAGATGTTTCAGCTGCATTTGAACCACCTATAAAATAAATGATCAATATGTTAGTCTTCACCTCCACAATTAAAATTTCTTATGAATAGTTCACACTAATAGTTCAATGTTTTAACTTGTATGATCCATTTGTGTGGTTTGTCTCCTCTTTGCACGATTGCCGTTGGGAAATTGGAAGCATTCGTAGTCTTCAACGTGATTGTTCAAATCTTCTATAATGACTGGCCTCTTACTCACACTGCGGTGGCATTTTTTACTCACACTAAACCATGGACGCATGCGGGTGGTGGCAATCTCATTGACATCTCCTTTGAAAGCAACATCCAACATATTCGATGCCTCTAGGTCTCTCCTAAACCTTTGAACACATTCAAATATTGTTTTTTTCTATTCATCTGTACTCAGTCGTGTATCAAAGACTGACTTCAAGAATTCTTTGGATGTGTGTTCCATAAAATCTGGTTCGCTTTCTATCATCAAACCACCACCCAACTATTTTAGGAGTTCTGTGACGTATAGGACATTATAGAAAATTATTTATTTATACACAACTAACCATCAATTTCATCGAGTCATTGTCGAGGTGGTGAGGAGGGGCCATCCCATAACATGCTATCGTTTATAGTGCTTGTCTTTGTATAGGTATTGGCTATTCGTGACGAGCAATGAAAACATTTTCAACACGATGCTTATTTCGTTACAACTTATTCTTAGCAATCTATATGACTACTTGCCACATATGATGACATTAAATTACCTTCAACTTCTGATGTTGGATACGACGAAGAGGGGCCGTGTTGGAACATGTCTTCATTTACCCTGCTTGTCTCCCCATAAGTATTGCCTCCTACACGTGAAATGAAAAGAAATTCAACACGATGCTTATTTCATTACAACTTATTCTTAGCAATCTATATGAATACTTACCACATACAATGACATTAAATTACCTTCAACTTCTGATGTTGGATACGACGAAGAGGGGCCGTGTCGGAACATGTCTTCATTTACCCTGCTTGTCTCCCCATAAGTATTGCCTCCTGCATGTGAAATGAAAAGAAAATCAACACGATGCTTATTTCGTTACAACTTATTCTTAGCAATCTATATGACTACTTGCCACATACGATGACATTAAATTACCTTCAACTTCTGATGTTGGATACGACAAAGAGGGGCCATGTCAGAACGTGTCTTCATTTACCCCGCTTGTCTCCCCATAAGTATTGCCTCCTGCACGTGAAATGAAAATAAATTCAACACGATGCTTATTTCGTTACAACTTATTCTTAGCAATCTATATGACTACTTGCCACATACGATGACACTAAATTACCTTCAACTTCTGATGTTGGATACGACGAAGAGGGGCCATGGTCAGAATGTGTCTTAATTTACCCTGCTTGTCTCCCCATAAGTATTGCCTCCTGCACGTGAAATGAAAAGAAATTCAACACGATGCTTATTTCATTTACAACTTATTCTTAGCAATCTATATGAATACTTGCCACATACGATGACATTAAATTACCTTCAACTTCTGATGTTGGATACGACGAAGAGGGGCCGTGTTGGAACGTGTCTTCATTTACCTTGCTTGTCTCCCCATAAGTATTGGCTCCTGCACGTTAAATGAAAAGAAATTCAACACGATGCTTATTTCATTATGACTTATGCTTAGAAATATACAATGGTAACATATGATGGCATTGAATTACCTGTCACTTCTGGTGCTTGATATGATGACATCGACACATATTGCTTGCGAAAATCCAACGCCTTCAACATGTGCTTACATGTGTTTCCTTTGATAGCCCAAGCACATTCGCAAATGTCCAAGGCTCCACATTTCATTACCAAATACCATGAGCTTCTAGTTGTTTGGCTCCTAACCCATAATTGATTGCAATCAGGTGCAATTGCAAGGCAATCAGTATCAGGAATACTCTTTTCTCTCTCAACCACTATCAATAGATGTCTTTCTTTTTTGAAATTGGTCAAGAAGACGGTTTTTGTAACTTCCTCTTGTGTTTGTAAAATGGCTCCACCTTGTACACAAGTGTGTAGAACAAATAGTCCATCCGGTGAGTACATTTCTTTTGTCTATCACACAAGTATTTAGTCTTCAAAAAACAATGGTAGGACTCGATAGATGTGTTTGTTTCTTGATTTGCATGGGAGAAGTTTCTAAAATTTGTTGCCCACATAGCTGTCAAGCGACACAGATTGAAAATTAGTGACATTATAAACCAAGAATTATAATTGATGATAATTAATAAGGAAACACACAAAGGATCGCACTCACCAACACGTTCTTTGCTCTCACACCATGTATTCCTGAAGTACTCGAGGAACTTAGTTTCCTCTTTGAATTCATTAAAGAAGTCTTCAATGATTTGAAATGTGTGCTCGTGATGAATTTCTGAACCATACATGATGGTACCTAGTCTCTCAAAAATCTTCCACCTAGTCTCTTTGCTACAATACTTGTGCACATTTTTCAACCATGCCCTATGCACGTGCCATAAGCATAGCACTACACAACAACCAAAAACACACCTGATGGCTTGGATTTCAGCCGACACATCATCCATAATGAACGCATTGATCTGCCAATCAGCACGAAGGCGTTTTCCTCATTTTGGACTTCGCCAACCACCCGTAAATATCTTCAATTTTATTCCTCGAAGAGATGGCCCATGCTACGGGCACCCCCGCTTCTTGCTCGTAAAAAAAAAGCAATGTGTATAATTGGTACTGCAAGAAATATGACATCAAATGGTAACATGGAGTTTAATATAACAGAAAAAGAATAATATTAATGATACGTAAATTACACATCATTTCAAAATTCATTCCAATTACTTACGCCATATTTGTTGGTAGCAAACGTCGAGTCCATGGAGATTATGGAATTGTGTGAATGTTGAACCATTCTCTCACACATCCATAGTGTTTACAACCCCATAATGAATGGAATGGTGGTTCCATTTGGGTGTTGATAGTAGAAAAATATGTCTCTTTCCTCCACATGCCATAAGTTCACGCTCATGGCATCATCGAAATGCTTTTGAGACCTTCTGTAGCGAACTCTTTTCCATGCATTCACCTTGTCCTTTCTTGTCATGTATTCGTCTCTCTTGCTTGATATACCCACATTTGATGGATCCTCTATATATTTATCATACACCATGTCCACGGTGACTCCCATTAACAAAAGACTCTCAATATAAGTTTTGCATTCATCTGATAAGTACGGGGCAACATTCAGACGAGGATCATTAATGGTATTTTCATTCTTCCCATGACAACACTCACCATTTACATCACAATGAAATGGATGATTGTATAATATTATCGCCGTTGTCGGTTTCCCATAAAAAATCTTCACATTGAAATGACATTGCAACCCCTTTTAATTATACACCTACTCACTTTGTCACTTGTTACTAACTTATTTCTATTGTTGTTTGGACCATACAAACACCAATAGCTACATTAAAAATGGTAACATCAAATGTTATACAAATGTTTATGAAAAGAACGTACAAAAAAATAATTTGTTAGCAAATTTCCAAACCTAGAATATGACTTGGTTGTATGTGGTTTTGGATTTTCTATATTTGTTGACTTGTGATTTATGCGGGTGAAGGTAGTCTCAAAACTTTCGTTAGAACCTTCCCCTTTAGAAATGCATGTAGTCTTGCAAGCGGTATGGCGGCACAAATTTTGATGCTCGGCTCATCCCCTATTGGTGTCCATTCTAGGTCATCATATGAAAACTGAATCTTTTCCTCTGTAATCTCTTGGACAGGAAGATTGATCATGCTCTGCCATTTGGGCCTCCTTCCCATCCTAAAAATTATTACATGCAGTTTTGTATCGTTAATGAAATACTTATTTCATACTTACCAAAATAAATTTTGACTTGTGATTCATCATCAACATGAATACCATCTTAAAACATTGGAAGCATTCGAATTTTTGTCTAATTCAAAAGCCACGTGTATAAAACGGTATTGAAATGTAAGGAAAATAACTATTTATACGGTTTCCTACTTTGCTTGAGTCCACAACTATATCACAATATGGTCATCTATAATGTGACAAAGAATGCGACATTTAGCTAAAAACTATCAAACTTTTTATGTGAACACCCTTCATCTTCAATTTACGCGGAAACTCATATTTTCGTATCTCTCCGTTTTACAAACATGATCGCGAGATATTAGGCTCATGGTATTCATATTCATTGCACAAAAGAGTAACTAGTACAAAACAAAAGTATACAATTAATGTTAGTACAATACATGTCAAATCAAATATATGTCATCCAATATGATAAAATAATCACAATAACCATGAAAAATTCAAGTATCGATAAATGCCAATGAGTTATCCTTCACCCAAGATGCACCCTCCCATAATATCACAACCGTCCATTACAAAAGGGACGGTTGTGATATTACGGGAGGGTGAATTTCTGAGTGGAAGGTTAGCGGGTGACTTTAAAAACCTCTTCTCAACACAATATACCACCCAACTATCGATGCAAAATCCTAAGGGGAAAGCCCCTTCATCATGCAACGATAGTTGGGCGTATTGATGTGGCATCCTAAGGCAAGCCCCTTCAGACGCATCGATTCTTGTCTTTGTAGAGGCACTTTCCACCATATGCCAAATTGAGAGTCAAAGTATGATATCACATAATTTTTATAGCTTCAACTTTCATTAAACATTCACAACATTACAATTACCAATATTTAACAACTAATAAAATATATATATATACAAATGATCTCCACATTTGTAATATTTACAACTATAATGCATCCAAGAAATCAAACTTTTCCTAATGTATTTAATTTAAAACAGCTAAGAGGAATGAAATCACAACTAACAGCTCGAAGATCACATGCATATTTAACCAATACCAACATAATATCAACATAGTTAACTAGTCTCATACCAATGATTAATAAACACAAATTGTAGAAATTATCAAATCCTCTATCATTTATTAACAAATGGGTTGAATACAATAATACCATAATAATAAACTAGTTCACACTATTATTTAGTGTCTATATACTAAACAAAATATTACAATAATAAAATAGTTCACAATATTATTTAGCGTTTATGTAGTTGTTTTTTGTAATGTCACTCCTAGTGTTTTGTAATTACTTAGAACACAATAATTTACCGAGATTTCACATGCGCATGTCACACGACTTTGTAGAGTTCAAGACATGTGGAGCAAAATATATCGACATCACATGTTGAGCTGATGTAACTTATTTAAATCTACTAACCATAGAACATAGCCTCACGGAGTTGTTTGTGCCATCTTTCTATACCATTATCTAGGGCCATCCTCCACGCATTCCCAAGCAACTATGTAAAAACTTTCCACAAGTGTTTTCTTAAGCCATCCATGTGTATATCGAGAACATAAATTTGTTCCTATTTTCACTATATTAGGTAATAGATATTTTTCATTGATCCCACTTATTAACATATAAGTGTAATTCCTACTTATTCTTGGAAAGATTATATGATCACTAACTTCGTTTAGATAATATTGTAGATTTGATTTGTATTCCTTCCACATAACAAAACATTTAATTTTTTTGCATGTTTGTTTATATAAAATGAACAATAAATTTACAAATTGTTTATAACATTAACATAAAAAAATTTGAATCCGTTTTCCCCCCGCTCGCGTCTGCTCCGCGATCGCTCGCTCGAATGGTGCTCGCGCTCGCCCGCGGTTGCTTAGCGCGATCGCTCCGCGATTGCTCATGGCTGCTCCGCAATCGCTCCGAGATTGCTCGCGATCGATTTCATGGCTACCATGGTTTCTACGCGGGCTTCATCTAAAAAAAGGGTTCGAGGAGGCACGAGCATTGCCAGAGGTTCGCCCCTCTCGTTCGAAATGAGGTCCCTATTAATGGCGAGAAACCAGTGGTATCTGTGGGAGGCGGATGCAAAAATGTAGAGGAAAATAAAGCACCAATCTCATGGATTGGTATGGCTTGCAATACTAACCAAGACCCCCATATCAAAACAGGGGTGTTCACTCATGGGACAGGTAAAGATGGCTCAGTCAAAGATTCATTATCTCCTTTAAAACTCAATACCGGTAAGCTGCGCAGTTAAGAGACTAAGAGTGGATCTGGTGATGGAGGAAGAGGTACAGGGGTAAGCCAGAACCAGGACAATCTAAACAGCAACAATAGGTCCGGATCTTATGCTTCAGCGGTCTCCAAACAGAAGGAGAATGTCAGAAATGAGCTCTTAAAACCCTCCCAGGAGGTCCCGACGCTGAAAATCGAAGAGGATTTACTTCTAAAGGTTCTTAAGGAGGAGGAAAATCTCTCCCATCTGGGGCTCATATGCAGATTTCACAAATTTTGGCCTAAGCTTTCTCAGCTTCATGATTGGATAGCCCAGAGATGGAGAGAAAAAATACAAGGTAAGATTGAGCTTTATCCTTGTGCTAAAGCTTACTTCATTGCTGTCTTTGAAACCCCTGAAGATAGGGATTTAATTTTTAGTCAACATTGGGTTTGGGGGGAACATGGGCTTATGTCCAAACCATGGTATCCATCTTTCGACCCATTAAAGGAGTCTTTTGATACCTACCCGATTTGGGTTCGTCTACCAGGACTCCCATTGCAGCTTTGGAAGCAGATCTTGTCTCTCATTGCTATAGGGGATACTTTAGGCTCATGTGTAGTTTGATGATAAGACCTCCATTCAAACCCATACTACTTATGCTCGAATCTGGTTGATCTCGATACCTCCAAATGTTTACTAAAGATAAATCAATCTTGATTGGAGCCAGCTCTGGGTGCAGAGGATAGACTATGAGAGACTTGCCTTCGGATGTAGGCGTTGCTTCCAAACCGGTCATGTTACGGTATGATCGTGAACACTCCAAGCGTAAGACCAAAACAACTGGTGGAGGGATTCTCTACCTGAACATCTTACAATCGACTCAAATCCGGCTAAGGATTCGAGTGCCCCCCTGCAAGCTAACTCACCCATCATGGTTGATTCACAGACCAATACAGAGAAGCCTCCAGATTATTCTTTACAGGCTGCTGATTCAGTGATTAAAGATATTCCGACCTCCCATTTGGGTCACTCCCCCATCAAACCTATTGCAGTTTTTCCGACTGTAGTGGATGTGGAAAATCAGGAATGGACAAAGTGGTGGATCGGGAAAAAGAAGGGTAATGCCAAATCTAAATCCCCACCATATCGGACAAGATTTGATTCTTGTCTTTTGGGCGCTATCATTGCTACATTTTGGCTTATGGCTCACGCATTGATTTTAGTAGCCGTGTGTTGTTGTTTTTTTCTTTGTTTTGTTGCAGCTGGTTTGCTTTTGCTGGTTCCTTCCTTGACAGTTTTTGTTGGGCTCTTTTGTGATGATCGTCTGGATGTTTTCTCCGTTAGTGGTCGGCCGGAGTACATTGTTATCATTTTTGTGGCCGGACCACTGCGTGTTTGCTGTTTGATCACTGTCCAGCAGGTGTTTATTTGCTGTTGTGTTGCTGCTGGTTGTTTCTTTGCAGACTGCGTTCTGCACTTGGTCCTTATTGTTATATCAGGATGTTGATCCTTTTTTTCGAGCTTTATTTTCCTATTCTGGCTTCTGAGCCTTGCTGTACAAGGGTATAGTCCCTTTCAAAAAACTATTTGCCAATAATAAAAAAAAACATAACATCTCTAGAAGTATTAGCTAAAAGAATTCTAATTCTAATGATGAATGGAAACATAATATTAGCTATAATTATTCTAATTCTCTCATCATAAATAATATTAAGTCACCCACATTAAATTAATTTAGGACACTTTAAACACTTATACGACACCTTTGACACTAATTCGTCACCCCACATAAAATAATTGGGATACACTAAACATTAATTTAACACCCTAAAGACTGATACAATACCCTAAAGATTGATGTGGTGTATCTTGTTTTGAAATTGTAAGATAGTTTATAGTATATGAAATTAATATATACTTTTGTCAAGGTTTATAAGGTCATTAAGAGTATATGAGACTATTTCTTATTTTTAGTATTTAAGTCTATATTTAGTATTTCGGTATATATAAGAGTCTATATTTTGTATGTTTGGTAAATAGAAGATATTTTATATTACATGTGACCACTTTGTATAAAGTGTCTTTCATGTGATTCAAACTTGGAACTTCTTTTTCAAAAGTATGAGTTCTTCATCATTCAGACTCACTAGAGAATCTATTAGAGGGTAAATTTTTTAAAGTTGTTTATGTGTTAAGTGAATCGTTTTATCTTGTGATTATTATCGACAAATATTAAAAAAATTATTAATGTCACGATTATTTAGAGGCCATTTTGAGATAAAACATACAAATGTCAAATTCCACAAACATTATAGATTTAATTTAGGAGATGTTTGTAGTGTTGGTCGGTTTAGGATATTCATGTAGTGTTATTGAGTCATCAACTAAAGTTAGCCCAATTAACTATAAGATCGTGTTACATGTAGTATGGTTGAGTCATCAAGTAAGTTTAGCCCAATGAACTATAAGATCATGTTACATATACAATGTCTCTCATTCAAATATCTTAAAGTGAGATCTCCCTTCCATGCGTATAAGGGCCCACTCATGGTTATGAATAATTTAAAGAAATGATTCTCAAGGAATTCTCTACCAAGTCCTTAAAAGTCATGAAATTTTAGAGGTGGAAATTAGGCAACTTATGTTAGACAAGACCAATATTAAGATTTTTGAGGTTTATAATTTCGGACCATAATTTCTGAGGGCATGGTAAGTACGCAATGTGTTGTGAAAGAAAAGATCGTCATTAAGTTTTGCAAGGTCATAACAAGATCATAAAAGTATTAGGATAGAAATTAAGCAACAATTACTTTTGTGGGGCTATAATAAGGACACCAAAGTTCTAGGATGTAGCAATTAGGTAATGTGATATGTTTGGACAAGACCAACGCTAAGTTTTGCGAGATTACAAGATTATGTTAATGACACTAACTCTAGAGGAGGAAGCAATTAGGCAACGTGTTATGTTGGACAAGACGGCCACTAAGTTTTGTTAGGATGCAACGAGTATGGACTAAGTTTGTTAAGAAATAACCTTGACTCGCTAAAATGCCCTAAATAGCGTGCTACTAACTGCTTGTCAATTAGAGGTCGACATTTATGCCCCTATGGTCTACCTAACTCCAAACTAAGTTTATCGAAAAATAACCTTATTCACAAAATAAGCAAAATAAAATTCCTAACCTGCATCCTTATTAGTGTATTAGTGTGTAGTTGAATAGAATAAAACTCACAACCTACACCCTAATTAATAAACTAAAAACTCTCCACACACACACACACACACACACACACACACACACACACACACACACACACACACACACACACACACATATATATATCACTTGCCAACACATATGAGATAGTGTTTCCTTATGGGATAGTTATATCACTTATCTTCCATGTTCTTGATTTGTACCCATACATCGAGGGAAAAACAAACATAGAATGATAGTGCAATCTCTAAAGAGTTGGATTGGAGACAATGATTGCTTGAGAAAGTGTGTGAGGAGAATGAATAAGATATTGAAACCATTGTAAGAAAACGTGTAGAAGGGAATATCAAGAGTATCTAGATAAGTGGAAAGGAAGGTAAGTTGAAGGTGTAACATGGTTAAGTGTATGCAAACCTGCTAAACATAAAGGATCTATTGAAGACCTCGTGGAATACACGAGGAAGATTTCATGGTTCATTTCTCTTACCTAAGTTGTATGATGTATGAGCATAAGAATGTGCAAGCAATGCACATCACACAAAAAACTTAGGGACAAGTGTTTTATGCAACATAGTGCATGCACAATGTAGTGTCATAGAATAAAGACTTTTGTTCTTATAAATAGTAGTCATCTTGCATAAAGGTTGGAGTTACTCCCTAGGTGTAGAAGTGTTGAAGCATGGCACAAAGGTCCAGCGTGTGCATCATAATGGGAGTATTATGCACTTACAACATCTTACAAAATGGGGCATGCAATGGGTTAGAAAGCCTTAAGTGCAACTTTGGTTACTTGCACAAACTTGAGCAGATATGAGATGAAGTGACATGTAAGTGTCATATTTTGTGTTGGTTAAATGTCGTATGTCACACAAGGAAGACCATGATGGTTGAGAACACACAACGATCAAAATGTGATGGGTCACATCCAAATAGTTAAGAGGATTATGAAGGTGACCCACTTCAACTGTTGTAGTTACTTCTTGTGCCTATAAATATGATGGTTGGAGTTACTTCTTGTGCCTATAAATATGTGCCTATAATACATAAAATTCAATATCGTAAATGAAGCGTGTGGAAAATCATCGTCTTTTTCAACGTGTTGAAAAACACAGTGTGTTTTTCATCAAGATGGAGAACAAGCTGTGATTTCTTCGTGTTAGTCATCGACCTAATCAATCATGACAAATCTACTCTCCCTTGTATGTAATATTCTTAACATTTATATTAAAATAACAAGCCTTGATTCAAACACGTCTCTTCCCAAAGAGTGGTAAAATAGTCATAAAGGTGGTATTGTTGTCTTTTGTCTTTCCTTTTACCATCACTCTCTCACCCTCTCGCTTGTTGAATGTAATTGCACCATTACTTGGCTTCCAAATAATATCAATTTTTGGAGCTCTCTTTCCCTTGTTTTAGTGATGGTCTCTCTCATTTTCTTTCATCAGTTCATGGCTTCACAATGGCTAAAAGTGATAATAGTTTCAAGCGAGAAAAGAGGATTCTTGGTTAGTTTGTAGAAAAGAAGATAAATTAGGTGAGGACAAGGGGTCTCAAAAACCTAAGGTTGCATACAACCGAAAAGGACCGGTGTAAGAATGATTATATATTGGTTTTCTTCAGCCCCTTATCCCTCTTTGCTAGGGAATTCATCAAGAATATTGACTGGTGAAGAAAACCAGAATGTTGGTTAAAAACATTTTTAGATAAGGACAATACATTATTAACGAAGTATTAGTATTTAGCATGTGTGTTTATTTATCTATGACGAATATAATAGAGATATTAGGGTGAAATTGGGGGGAATAGTAAAAATGTAGATAAAAAAATATTGAAAGAATATTTTGATTTACATTTTGATTCACAACTGCATATTTGGTGATGAATTACATTAACCAAATTTAACAATCGATTGAATAATGAAAAATATTTCGTTTGCCATGGTTGTATATCAGAAAATTAATGAAAAAAAAAACCAAAATGTATATTCCTTAAGATCCTATGATTTTCGGTGTCAAATTACCTGTGACTAAGGTCGAGTGGGTGTTGTGGAACGTCCCTGTGGCCGCAAATGTGAAATAGAATAATGGACGTCTACCCAATTCTGATTCACATTCTGAAACAGAATAATAGACATGTACAGAGTAGCTTTGGCTTTTACATTTTGATTCACAACTGCATATTTGGTGATGAATTACATTAACCAAATTTAACAATCGATTGAATAATGAAAAATATTTCTCGTTTGCCATGGTTGTATATACAGAAAATTAATGAAAAAAAAACCAAAATGTATATTCCTTAAGATCCTATGATTTTCGGTGTCAAATTACCTGTGACTAAGGTCGAGTGGGTGCTGTGGAACGTCCCTGTGGCCGCAAATGTGAAACAAAATAATGGACGTCTACCCAATTCAGCCTTCCTTCTGATGCCTTCGGAGACTACTCGTATACGTTCTGCAAAAGCCAAAGCTACTCTGTACACGTTTACATTTACAACGGCGTTTGGTATATGTCTGGTTCCGGCTTTGGTAAGTGGTTACCCGTGGAGTCAATGTTTGGTAAGTGGTTAACGTTAAACGTTTGCTCTGTGAATGTTTATATGTTTGTGTTTGTTTGTTAAGTGGTTTCACTGTTAAGTGGTTTGGTTCGGCGCTCACCTGCCTCCTTAAATGCTCCCCTCGCGAGCGGCGGCGACACACTGAACAAAGCAACAAAATCGACCACATTATCCTCTCCGTGCATTTATGCAGGTCCGCGGGTCCGTGATTTGATTGCTTCCGGTGCCGGGTTTCTTTCCAGGTGGCATGTCATGTGATGGGAAGCTCCATGGGAAGCATGGTAGTTTTTATGCAGCCCGCACATACATGGGTGCATTTTCAATGATGGGTAACCGTCTCCGTATGCATGGTGGCCTTCTCACTCTTTGAATTTGCATACGACTTCCCAAACCAAAAATGAAAACCATTTCCCAATGTTTTCTAAAAAGTAGCAAATGTATGTTTTTAAATAACATGTATCTCTTTATTCAATGGTTATTGTATCATGAAAATACGTTTTTTCCTATTTATTTATTTAAATAAATTTTAAAATTAAGTTTATTTTTTAAAATAACATTTGCATATTATTTATTATATTATTGCTATTTTCGCGTGATTCTCTCAATTCATAATAATAATTATAAAGCTTATTTAAAACCAATAAATTATTTAATTTTTATAAATTAAAATACCAATTTGTTAAGTTAATATAAATTTTTATTCTCTATTAAAGATTTTGTTTGCGCCCAAATTCTTTGAAACAACTCACTTAGAATAGGTTGTCTGGGATAAGGCTCGACTCCACGGTTGTAAGATCTCAATGCCTACTTGTGTGTGCATTTAATCTTTACAATGACAGGCTAAAATTGTAGAAAATCGTACAATTTTAAAAACAGTTCTTAAAAATATATATATACAATATTTAAAAATATAAATCTGAGTTATATATATGAACAGATTATAGAAATATGTATAGAAAATATTGGAGTTTACAGCCACCGGAAAGAGGTAAGCTCTCACCAAAATTTGATTCGACTGGCACTGATAATTTGAAATTCCAGGCCTGTGAATCTCATCAATCCACCAGTGTCTCAGTTATTTACAGTCAATGTTATCCTCGTGAATGAACTCATTTTATATATTCCGTTAAAAATCTATTAACACACACTCATGCCAAGCCCGTGTGCCGATCGAATTTGTGCACTGACATCTCCTGTGCACTTCACTCTCCATCGCCAATGGCTGTTCATGCTGATGCAGTCCTTGCATCATAATTTTTTTGTGTGCATTGAAAAACATCACAGGTTTTCTTCTTGGGTGTTATACGGCACTGCAGGCCCGTGAATGATCAACTACCATGTACTTCGTTTTTATTAGCAGTTGTGAACTCATGTTTATACATGTCATCAACCTTGTCATTCTCATGCAATTCTTTTCATCAAGGTGATGTTAATGCATAATAATTTGAGTCTAAAGGTATTACAAACATATCCTTTTATCATAGTTTATTTGATGACTAGTCTATAGAAGTATAGATTTTAATGTTATTTTAGTACATAACTTCATAATTTGTTATGTGATAAGTGCTCAAGTCCCCATTATTAGTTATACTTTAGTGTTAATTTGTCTCTTTTTTAAATTGAAAAGCGTATTTTTATTAATATAAACAAGAGATATACAACGTTGATTGTATAAAAGATGGGTAGAACAATCACACCCCAGAATGTCAATCACATCGAACCAGCTAGGCCTCGAGAAGGAGGCCAATTACATCAAAAATACAATAAAAGTGCATTCATTAATGAAAAAGGGTGAACAAAACAAGGAGCCGAAAACTAGGACGCAGCGTGCAAACATGGCCGTCAAGGGAGGAGGTGGAGGGCCATCCAAACTTATTACCCGGTCGAAACCGGGGTGAGCCGAGTCGGAGATGTACTCCCATCCACCTCCATCTAGTTGTTGTTGTTGCTTGGAATTATCGAAGACGGCGAGAGGGAGAAATAACAAGGGCCAACCGAGGAAACTTGCCCTGTTGAGAGGCATTCCAACCTGCTCCACTAGAATCCCCAAGGCGACCAAAACCCTTGCCATAGGTGGGGAGGGAGGCCAAGAGTGAGGAGGCCACCGACGGCAAGGAGAGCGGCTTTGTGAGTGTCGCTTGTGAAACCCGGACTTTGATGTGGAGAGGGAGAGCGGCACGACCGAGGTGACAAGCGATGAGGAACATGAGCATCAAGAGGAACCCGACTAACCGTGTAGGGATCGGCGACCCAATGGTCGAGCAGGTGTTGGAGACGTTCGACCTCCTTCCGAACTTTCTCCGCTGGTTCTAAATCGGAGCATCACAGTGGAGAGAGTAGCCACTTTATTAGTAACAAAAAAATTCTATCCATAGGAACATTATTAAAAATGGCATTATTTTTGTCTTTCCAAAGATGAAATAGAATATCAATTCTGAATATGTGCCAAATTTTGTTGTAAATTATAGGAAGCAGGTTGAGTCCCCCAAAAGAACCATCTTCCAGGTAAAGAAATTTGGAGAGAAGGGTTGAAAAAGGGAATGAATCCATCTCCAAGCCGATTGAGCATGAGGACAGAACCAAAAAATATGCTTGATCAACTCCGGTTGGTGGTAGACCATGAAGGTGGGGTTAAGACCCATATGCTTAAGTCGAACCCCTACGGGGAGCCCCCAGGTGCAACATGCACCACAAAAATGAGCTTTTAAATTTGGGCTGGATAAAAATGTCCAAACTCTTTGGAACTGATGTATCCAAATAGGTGCCCAGGAGGCAATATTCAGCAAGCGATTAAGCGATTCAATGGGAAATGAATGCAAGGCGAACAAAGAGTAACCCAGACGGGGTTTGTAATGGCAAAGCAGAGTAACAAAAGGCCAATTCCACTCATACCACCATGGAACGCCATATGTGGTGCTGATTTTGTGAATAAATTCATCAGGTATGCAAGCAATGATTTTTGTGATTTTTTCAAAGCATCTTGATGTTGAAGGTTAAATTTAATAGCAAGGACACCCCACGAAAGCCAAGATATGGAGTGTTTGCAAAATACATCAAGTGCGTAGTATTAAGAAAAAATTGAGAATTGACTTTACATTTTTAATAGGAGAAATCCAGTAATATCAAAGAAAATGGGGAGTGACAAAAATAAGATAAGTGTCAAAGCAACATCAACAGTGCTGCGAAGATTGCGGAAAGATAGAAGAAGTCTTGACTTGGCATCATGTAACATCCCAAAATTTCTTGTAAGTTAAATTAACTATGGTTAAGTCTAAACAGGATTAGACGAGATCATCATTGGGTGTAAAATTCATTTGGTTCGTCGTATCATGACCCATAGCTTCTATTGCGGGGCATGACACTGCGGAACGAATAACCCCACACCCACCTTGATGATCCTTCCTAAAACATGATTAGGCCTTAATCATAGGTAAAACGGTTCATAAATGATAGTGAATCTTTCGGTTATTTGTATTTTGGTTACTTTATTTTAATCGGTTTGGTCGTCTTTTGTTTTGTTCGACTTTTGCATGACCGCAATGATAATTGTCTCTGTTTTATTTGACAATGCTATATCAAGCCAACTTTATGAGAATATTCAAATTATTATTTACGGACTTGGTGATTTTCATGTTGGAATGTTTTATATAAACCTGGAAAGTCAACTAATTTTTATGGTAATATATTGTTGGAAATATGTGGACTTGTATTATGAAGGTTAATTTTAACTTAACCATTAAGTTGGGTAGCAACTAAAGTAAAAAAATGTATGAAATATATATATATATATATATATATTGAAATTTATGGGTTTCATAAAGTGAAACACCTTCACATGGCACAAGTGTGTGGCATGCACTAAAACACGTACCAACATTGGGAAGCCCAAAAATTCTTCAATATGCTGCCCAACTATAGTTCTTTCATTATATTTTTCTGTTATTTTTCCTTCGTCTATTTTCATTCTCCCCTTCTGGAATACCTACATGAGTTTTGGAGGAAAGAAGGATTCAACTTGTTGGAGCGGGAAGAGTAGAAGGTTGTCGATTCTGGGTTTACTTCAGGCATGAATATATTCTCCTTTCTACGATGTGTTATTTGTAAGGAAATACACATTCTATTTTTAATGGCAATCAAGGAAATTGTGGATAACTTTTGATTTAATTGTTTGGAGATGAAGTATGAAAAGGAAATTGATGGATTCGTATTCTTTTTAGTTTTCTTTGTGTGGTTTTAACCTAACCCAGAAAAATATGTAGATGGGGTTTTGGGTTTTGATCAACAAAAATAAAGTAAAAGAAAGGTTAAAAATTCCTTCTCTGCATTATAATAAATTATACCCAAAAGGAAAAGAGTTGGGTTTTTCCTGTATAGGAAGAAGGAAAACGTTTTGTGAATTTGTGTGTTTAAAATCGATTTGTGCTTGTGGGTTTTCATTTTGTTAAACTGAAATTTGGTTGTGTGTTTTCTGTAAACAAATTGATTTGGGTATACAAATTGATTTGCATAAAGGAATCGATTTGGGTAACCCAATCAATATGGGTATGCAACCGGTTGGGGTTTTGTATTTTTCTTCTTGGTTGTTATATGCAGGTCTGATTTTTAATTTATTGAGATCTTTTGAATGATAATTTGTGGGTGTCAAAGCTCTTGCATGGGGCTGCATTTTCCAGAAATTTTATTATTATGGACCACTAAATCAGTTCATGTATAAATGAGGGTGTCTTGTTATGTGTGAATAATTACAAAAAAATGGCATTTAGCCTGTAACTTCCAGCCTGGCAATATGACTTGGATTCTTGTAAGACTGTGAAAAAGAAATTGCTTGTCTTGGTAAGGGCATGAAAGCCAAGACAACTTGACCGAGATGCACCAAGGAGTAATTGGAGGCATGATTGGGTTTAAAATAATGATATCTTATGAAAGAAATTATTAGTTGTTCTTTTACTAAAAAGAGTATGTTTAAATGATGTAACCATGGTGTTGCTATATTGTTGGTTGGGTTGTTTGTTTACCAGATAGAACATGTTAAAGTGATGTAAATATGGTGATATTTGTGCTAATTTGTAGAGCTGCTCATTGACTAAAAAAAATACTCTTCTTAATCATATTGTTTTTACGAAGTTATGTAGAAATTTTAAATGTCAAATGCTTATTGATTGAAGCTGGAATACAGATGTATTGACCTTTGTGATTAGAGGGAAACATGATCGCTGAAATAGAAATTGGTTGTTCTATTTGTGTGCATCCATAGCTGTATCTTTATAGAAACCAGGTAGTAATACATTTTCAGCTGTATTACCATGTGCTTGTTGATAAAACAACATGTATATCCTTTCATATTTTATTAATTAATTGCATCAGAAAATGGAGTTAATATTCATGCCAGTTCATTTTGAATTGACATCATACCACTACTCTAGTCTTGCAGGACCATTAGCCGTTACATTCGGATGTGCGAAACTCATGTCTTGTGAAGTTTTATCGTAGTATGGATCTAAATGAGATACTTGGATTTCAATTGGTGAAAGGATGATATCCTTGATTTATTGGCTGAATTATTGGGATCTTGGACCCATTGTAAATATTCAAACCTCACTATGTGAGAATTATTATACCGGTTATATATTTTGCCTTAACGGCATATGTAATATATGATTTTAATAAAGAGATGATTACTTTGTGTGTAATAATATCTCAATATGAGTAAATGATGAATACTTGAGTTGTGAAATATTACTTTTCACAAATTATTGAATACATTTATTTGATAGTTATCAATGTATGAAGCCGATAATTGGGCAATTATTGTAATAATCAATTGTCTTTAATTTCTAAATTAAATAAGCTATTTAGTGGCATAGCTAATCAAAGGAATAATTAAATATACATGTTTTAATATATATTTAATTCGGCCTTTTGGTAAACTTGGTATTAATATGATAAGATTGTAAATCTTGTTGTATAGAGAATGGAAGAGTATCATTGTAAAAAGGTAATTTAAGGTTAAAGAATCAAACATCAGGAAAAAGAGACTAAATGGGATGGTAAATAGATGAAAAGATCCATTAGACTTATCTTATAAAGATCCTAGTTGGCCTTTGGCATCTATCTCAATATAAACTCTTGCAAGATAGGTTTAATTGGAAATAAAATAAAAACAAACTATAAAGATCTAGATAACTGTGAAAGGGATAGTTGTGAGGTGGCGGAAGACTTAAAACTCATAAGACTAGTGTGTTGTCTTGAGTTTAGCCGTAACCTGCACAACGGATAACTTTGGCCAAAGTAATGCATTGATGGTTGTGCATTGTCTGATCACCTAGTCCTCCAATTAAATAAAAAAATATTGTCAGAACCTAATCATGGGAAGTTGAAATATTGAACATGAGGTAGACAATGGTCGAGATACCGGAATACGAAGTCGGGAAACTAGCTTCGTGGTAGACCCAAGGACTTTCACATAGTTCCCATGACCTTTAAAAGGTTGAGCTGAAATGCTAGTAAGCATTGTCACTCGAAGTAGTGACGAAGGGAGATCGTGGAGATCTGGATACACCCTTCTTAGCCTGCACATGGCTTACATGGATGTTATCGGATAGATCAAAAGAGCAAAATTGATTAATGAATTTGATTAAATAAATTTGTATTATTGCAGCTATGTAATTTTTTATTATGTTTATGTGTTAAAAAAATCCTCATTTTTAGCTCTTGTAATTTTGAGCGTTACACATCAAGACATGGTCCAGATGTTAGACAATTCAATCTTGCCCCTACCAAAAGTTGGAACATGTGAACTAAGAAGAGGAAGAACTATCTTGAAAGAGGATATTAGGATCAAAAATTTGAGCTTGTGCCTCAAATAAAACCAGGCCTCCCACTCTCTCGCACACCAATGCATAGGCAAGCGATCGACCTTGTCTTCTAGGAATTCAACCATATTAAAGTCACCACAGAAAATCCACAGAGCATTAAGTAAGGAGTCGGAAAGCCATCACCAAAACAGAGCTTGCTCAACAACATCATTGGATGCATAAATATTAGTAATCGCAAGGATGCGTTTGTCAAAATAAAAAAGATCCCAAACCACTCGGTGGGTGGGGTCATATTTCCAAGAAATCACATGTTGCATAAGGTTAGGGGAAATCAAGGTCATGACCCTCCACATCTAGGGTCATGATTGGATGTATGGAAAACAACATGGGTCTAGATAGTGCGAGTAGCAGACTAGAGTAAAAATCCTGCAAGTTTAACTTCTTGCAGACAAAGAACATGCATATGATGAAAATGGAGACAATTGTCCCTAACCAGGTACCTCCAGGTGGGATCAGTAAGGTCACATATGTTCTAAGAGTACACAATCATTGGATATAATCGAGGTACATAGATCCCTCATCATCAAGATTAGAGAGGGCAGAAAATTGGTTGTGAGATGAAGTGACTTGGGAAACATCTTCCATTGACCACGATTTGCATTTTCTTGCATGAATTCACCATCTTCTGTGGGGGTAGGCTACAAGAATGAATAAGGAGATCTTTTCAAGAAAATGACATATGGTTATCTTCCATGAATGAAACTTTAGGTAACTTGAGGGGCAAAGAAACCGAGGAAGCAGGATTTTTCAAGGGAATGAAAGCCGAGGCGGCTAGCAATGGAGGCGAGGATGGGGTTGGAGCAACCATGGGCACTTGAGGCACAACTTGTTTAACTAGAGAGGAAGAAGAACTAGCACCATTAACATCAATTGTCTAATAAGAGGAAGATGATGGTTTTTTAGGGCCATGGAAAAAACCCCATTTGTTGGTTACCGTGGTCCACCCATCCCCAAAGAGTGGGGCTTTGAACTCCACTAACGAATTTTCTTATGACACTCGGGAATGATTAGTCATTTTTATAATGTATAAGATATATAATTAGTTTATGATTTTTATTTTTATAGTCATGAAATATTAGTCACAATAGAGCTAGTGTATATTTTTAAAGTAAAACATGAAAAATTGTTATTCTATAAGGATGTATTATCATATGAATCTAATGGCCTAAGGGAGAGTGTAAGTTGATTCTATGGGAGAGAAAATAGTTTCATAAACACGACATGTAAATGATGCAATTTACTATGATAAATCTAGTAGGAGGTCAAAGGAAATATAGGAAGGAGATCTATGAGCAACCCAGGGATAATTTTAGCGGCGAATATTCGTAATATGGCGAAAATTTCATTTTAGGAAAATTTGAAAAGGTGAATTATTCGGAGTGGTTCGGTGTCCTGTTCGCCTAAAATATAAAGTATATTTTTTTTGGGGGGTCGGCTTTGCCTTCATTTGAAAACATCTCCTATAAAAACCTATGTGATTCGCCGGGTAGTATACCTCAAGTAGCTTACCAAATTACCAATACTGTGAAATTTGAACTCGCATAACCTTGAGCACCAGAGATTCATATTACTGTTATCCTGTGATTGTTGACGCGCGACAAATGCAGTGTTGACGCGCGACAAGGGCAATATTGACGCGCGACAGGAGCTGTACTGACGTGTGACAAGAGTTGTACTGACGCACGACAAGAGCTGTACTGACGCGCGACAAGAGCTGTATTGACGCGCGACAAGAGCTATACTGACGCGCGACTTGGGCTAAGAAGTGACGCGCGACAGAGGAAGGGTTGACGCGCGACAGAGGAAGTGTTGACGCGCGACTTGGGCAGTGTTGATGCGCGCGACCTCAGACTCACGCGCGACAAGACCTCAGAGACTGGACAAAGTCGCTTCTTGGTTCTTTTGCTGACGCAGGACTCTTTTCAGAATAATGGAAGGTGCCAGCTCAAAGAATACGAATAACCTAAAAGTAAGTAAGAAATCTCAGAAATCACTCTTCAAGTATTTTGGAAACTCATGGATACAGATAATGTAAATACCAATCATATAGATGCCACCAAAAAGAATCGTAATAATCGATGTGTGTGGAAGGTATTATTGAGGTGGACATGCATTCTGCACAGTATCACAGTCAAACAAATGAAACCTACGATAATATGCAGATCTTGAAGATATTGTTCTGTTGGGGTGCAACCAAAAGTGCAGCTAGATATCACAGATACAAACACTCAAGCAAAATGGAAGACAGAAAATCAATATCAAACTCGGGTCCAAGAAAGAGGAAACCAGGTGATTGCGATATTGCTCAAAATTCTACTCAAAAAAGTAAAGCATTGAAAACGAACAAGAATATGTGGACCATTGGCAGGACATACAAGTTTGATTGGGCAGCTAAATTTCCATTTATTGAACCTGTACAATCATCTAATTCTGAAGAAATCCCATGTGAATGTACATGTACAATATGTACGTGGAAATTGGGAAAGCAACAAAAAATGCAACTGAAGCTGGACACAATAGAAAAACATTGTGGAAAACAATATTTAACTGTAACAGGGGCGGATGGCCAGAAAATCAAAACACATAGGTGGAAAATTGAAAAGGAGTGCATGCATGTCGAGATACGCAAAGTGGAATATGAGGAGAGCAGAAAAAACACAGACATCTGTTGGAAAAGGGAGGAACAATCACATCGCATATTGGTAAGATGAAAGAAACAAATCTACATGCAAAATTCATACAATTCTCTACTCTTTTTCAAATACTTAAAAAAGGAAGGGCGATGTCAGATTTCCTTGATTTCAAAGTTTTGTATCAATTTAAAGAATCTTTGAATGTACCTCGGTCTCATTGGTCCGAGAGTAGTGGATGGGAAATGGCAAAATGCCTCTCGATGATAGAGAAGGAAGATTTGAAAGAGAATGTAAAAAAGAAAACTTTATCTCTCTTTCAATTGATGAAGTGACAAAGAATGACAACACCGCATGGGTATGTATCCACATATATACTTTAGAAAATCATATAAGGACTCCTCATCCGTTGGGTGTTATGAAAATGGTTGACAATCGTAATGCTGAAAACCTATATAAAATAGTTGTTTCTCATTTGAAAGATGTCTTTGGTATGACGATTATGAAATTGCTACGAAGTTGGTATGCGTTGGAGCAGATGGTGCATCACATGCAGGTCACCGAACAGGCATGTGTGTTAGATTACAAACAACAGTGGCCCCATATATGCTACCAATTCACTGTATGGCTCACAGAATGAATTTAGCGTATAAAATGGTAAGCAACCACGAAAATGTTGCTAAATTAGAAGACCTCATAAGAGAACTTCATGCCTATATGTCAAGCACCCAAAGCATTTTCTCGAGTTCCAAAAATTTGCAATTGGAATTACAGACGGCAAAAAACTTCTGAAGGATGTGGAGACTAGATGGATCTCTTTGTATGAACCAGCATGCAGAGTTCGTGAGGAGTATCCTTCATTGGTTGGTTTCATGCACAAATACCGTCATGAAGTTGATAGGGCAAGGGACCTGTTGTTCCGCTTAACTGATTTGGAGACATTGCTTACATTGGTTGGTATTCTTCCAATGTTAAAGGAGATCAATACACTGATGAAGCATGCACAGGGCAGATTGATCTATATTGTGGATTTTATACGGATGAGGAAAATGGTATGTCAAAGTCTTGATATATTGTACTGTTCCCAGGATAGTTTTGATGCACCTGTTTTTGAAAATTGGAGAGATTTATTAGATCTTAAAAATCCTAACACCTTTTTGAGATTTAATATCCACGATCACCTATGCATCTCTGTTAATGGGAGGGAAATACCAATGCACATTTTGCAAAGACGTCAAGATATTACAGGATCGGAACGAGAAGATGTTCCCGTGACACGTAATTTGTTTGAGTCTGTGATAGTTGAAACAAGAATAAAGCTTAAAAATTTTCAGAAACCTTGTCATCAGAAATTAGGGAACGTTTCTGTAAAGATAAAATTCTGGAAGCCATGGGTGTGATGAATCCAAATTTTTGGAATACAGAAGGTGGCCGTGCAGACTTTGTCAGTAAGCATTTCCATAAATCAATGGGTACAATAATGGAACAATTTACAAAGACGTCAGAGCTCAAGGGTACGGAAATCAAAGGTATACTGAATGCCGATTTATTAAAGTTTCAGTCAACAAATTTTGCAACAACAATGAGGAACCAATATAAGAATTTAGATCAACCTTCTGAAAGTGGTGCTATTACAAGGCTGTGGCGAGGAATCTATCAAAGTTCTATCTTACAAGAAGATATCAGTGAGTATTTCAGACTATATGAGTTATGCCAGACAATGATTTTGGGGTCTATGGAGGATGAAAGAGTTTTCAGTGCATTGTCATTTATAAAATCAAAACTAAGAAACAGGTTGGATAAAAATCTGGAAAGTTGCATGAGGTGTTACGTTTCACGATACTCCCTCGAAACCTTTCCATTTGACAGAGCAATTATGCACTGGAATTCCCTTTGCGAAAGAAGAGGTGTAAATAATACAGCTACAAGTACAAATATTCCCAACCTTGAGAGTGTAATTGGCTCTTCGTCACATTCTACAGAAGACAACATCAACTTTGATGAAGCTATTGATAATGGATTGTTTCAACTTTAAGTAGGTATCTTCTTTATCTATCTTTTATCTTTATCATTAAATATGTTACAGTCTATATACTAAAAATGTCGTGCAATTCACCCATCTATCTACTAATCCATTTCTCGTGTTGGATTTTTTTAAAACACAGATCTAGCTCATTACCAATGGCAGTGATGATTTCAACTTTAAGCAGGTATCTTTTTCCCCTTAATCTTATTGTTTGTTACTATTCATTTTTGATGAGCAATTGCTCACCTGGAATTCCCTTTGCGAAAAAGAGGTGTAAATAATACAGCTACAAGTACAAATATTCCCAACCTTGAGAGTGTAATTGGCTCTTCGTCACATTCTACAGAAGACAACATCAACTTTGATGAAGCTATTGATAATGGATTGTTTCAACTTTAAGTAGGTATCTTCTTTATCTATCTTTTATCTTTATCATTAAAGATGTTACAGGTCTATATACTAAAAATGTCAGGCAATTCACCCATCTATCTACTAATCCATTTCTCGTGTTGGATTTTTTTAAAACAAAGATCTATCTCATTACCAGTGGCAGTTATGATTTCAACTTTAAGCAGGTATCTTTTTCCCCTTAATCTTATTGTTTGTTACTATTCATTTTTTCAGCTCTGGTTATAATTAAAGATGTTACAGGTGTATGTATTTACATTTAGTTAAATACAAAATTTTTATTTTTTGAAAACGTGGGTTGACATCCGTCCGAGGAAGCTGTTACTTCTCGGGACTGACAATGTCAGGCAACTCACCCATCTATCTACTAATCCATTTTTTGTGTTGAATTTTATTAAGACAAAGATCTAGCACATTACCGGTGATGATTTCAATTTTAAATAGGTATCTTCTTCAACATCATCTTATTGTTTGTTACTTTACATTTTTTCAGCTCTTGTTATCATTTATTTAAAGATATTGTTGGTCTATATATTTAAAGATGTTGCTGGGACTTCTCAGGACTGACAATGTCAGGCAACTCACCCCTCTGTCTACAATGTCAGGTAAAACAAAGATCTAGCACGTTACCCTTGATGATTTCACAGCAATCTTATACGCAAGAGGTAAGCTAAACCCTATCATATTTTCAATTATGTTTAATTTCTTACCAGTGATGATTCTTTCTTGATTTCTTAGAATTATATTTAATTTATTATATATTAACTATTAAACAATACATTATACTATTATAAATATAAGTCCTGACACTCTTCCTAAAATTCCCTGCTTTGTCATAGATCCATCACTTCTTCGGATTTCTCCATGAAGTTATTAAAACTCAATTCTAATGCTATCTTCCAGATCTTATAGTCACCCACCCAAATCTACACTAATCACAACTATTTAAATTAACTTGACATAGTCTTTATCTAATTAAAATCCTTTCTAGTAATAAAATTCACTCTACATAAACTATCCCGCAAATGTAGTGTGCCTTCTTCAAGGCTCTACATAAATACTTACACACACAAATTTACTATGATCTAGTTTTGCAACCTTCAATATTTTCTTATACACTCAAAATTATTCCAACTTATAGCCTCCCGGTTCTAATCCACAATTATTCTTCACCCTTATCAAATATTAAAAATGATCAGTTCATCAACCTAGGAACTTGATCTATACAGACTAATCTTCATGATAAAAACCTTATATGTTTTACATTAAACTTCAAAGTTCTATATTGAGCTTGACCTATCTTTTAATCACATGGTTATTCCAACTTTGGTTAATCTAGCCTCCATAGCCTCCATAATCTACTCTACACAAAACAATATCCATGATAACAAAACCATATCTTTTAAACCAATTTCCCAAGCTCTAATTCTTATGGCTTGGAATTTAACTATTTCATAATTGGCTAATCTAGCCTCTACATCAATGATTGTTTCAAAAAACGTTATTTTTTCGACAAATGGTATTGACTATTTTGGATGTCAAACAACCTCTCTAGTGAAAGATTATGCACTAATATAGAGGTGAATCTCTTTAAAATAGAATTTTCCTACACCATAAGTCTATTAAGGAGAAATCCTAAATAGTAAAGATCTGTTTCAAATCTTAGTTGCTATTTTTTCCCAAAGACATAATTTTCAAGATAATTAAAGTCCCACAAGATATTTAGGCACTAAATTTTACATTATACACATTAAATTGATCATCGTCTTTCATCATCATCTATCATTGATTATCAATTGTCATCATTGATCATCTACGTCCACATACAATTCATGACAATGCAAGTAAACAAGAAACATACATATAATTCATGATAGTCACCATCTAATCACCATATAATTAAATTCAAATAGCATAGTACATACTCAATAGTAGAAGTTTTCAAATTCAATATTTAAAGTTTAGTCAATAATAAAAGTTTCTAATTTTCAAAACCCTCTTTTTCTTTAGAAAATTCGCTCGCTCTCTTCCCCAACGACTTCTTCCACTGGCCGTACCTCTTTCCCCAACACCAGAAATAACCCCCGAACTTATAAGATCTTCTCGCAAAGACTTGTCAGATTTTTATAATTATTTCTTCTTGATTTGTTGCATCTCCATGCGACAAAGCAAATTTGGATCAGCAATTTGCTTTGGCTTTGAACAAGATGTCGTGGTCGAGACCATGCTCTTTAATTATCGCTTTAGTGTATTGTTTTGTTTGTTAACCAAAACAATATTTTGCTTTAAATTTTTGTCGGATAAGTCGTTTTTCTTTGTTTCCAAGTGAACTTGCAAAACCTTCCCCGACTCTTCAAATTTTCATATTTCAACCTGCACAAAAAAGAGTAACGTTAATTCAAAATATTAATGTAAATTCAAAATTTGAAATTAACAAAAATGATTGTTTGAATGTAATAGTACTTACAACCGCTCTATCTCTTTCGGCATTTGCGATTGATACCAAATCCTTGTCCTTTGACCATTTGTTAAAATATGCAGGCCTCGGCACTAATATTTTCCAATTTGTTTAGTGCCTTATCTAAAATGCCATCTTTATAGTCGTTGTTGAACGTGATAGTCCCACATCTTACTTGGGTAAGTAAGGAATCCATCTTCGCGAGTTGATTCGGATCGCAGCGTATAAACTATCTCGTTGCCAATAATTTTCATAACGACTAATAATCTCATTGATAAGAACTTTAGCCCTTCTCTCCCATTCTATAAGATGTTGGATTTGAGGAATAATAAACTCACTGACATGGGATTGACAATCATTACCAATTAAGTTCTCTAAAGGAAAAGGTGGAAACTCTTCACTATCTGAATCTGATGCAGACGATCTTGCTGGAGAAGTGTGGGGGCTTTCACCAAGATCAACTGCTCCTTGTTTCTGTCTTTGGGTGGGCTGATCCTGTTTTTGAAAAAATAAATCAAGATTTAGATAAATAAATTTAAATCGGAATGTAATTAAAAATTGTAAAGCATATTAAAATTGAAATTTGAAGTATACCTGCTGGCCTTGAATCATCTCGTGGGTATCAAAAAAACCAGTTGGGTCATTGCTATCAATGCCCAAATAATCTTCATCTAAATTTATATTGTTCAAAACAGATATGCCCGTTGCGTTGGGCAAGCCACCAAGTGATAGAGTTGGAATTCGAAACAAGGAGTCAAGGTTTAGTGTCCCACTAGGGGTTGGAGCAAAACTCATACGTTTACCAATGGTCTTTTTCACTGTTCCTCTGGTTGGCATTTTAAAAATTAATGGTTGAGTGGGTGTCGGTGCCGTGGTTTGACCATGACTGACATGTGCTGAAAAGTACAAGAAAAAATGAAAAATATTAAAACAATTCATAAAGTCAAAACTACGAAATTAAACGTTATATAGAAAAGTTGTACCTTGTTGTCGAGGGGTTGTTTTTTTCGGTGCTACGGGTGGCCTTGTAGGAGTTGTACTCAGTGGCTATTCAGAAGATATCAATGCATGCGACTGTATGGAGTGAGTTGGGAAAGAAGGTTCCATAGTCCCTGTAATTCATCAATATTAAATGTTGTCAATTCATTTGGTTAAAATTTAAATTGAAAAATAAATCTGCAACTTTGGAATTTGTAAATAATATATGAGAATGTATTACTTCTCTGGCGTTTAACGAGTTCAAACTATTGAGGGTTTGGAGAGGAGTGAGCTTCCATTTCAGATTGGGAGTCCCCCGAAGCCTCTGCGTGTAGTTGGCCTCTTCCTCTCGACATCTTTTTCTTTTTGGGAATGGCTTCAAGATATCTTCTCTACAAAACATTAAAATTTAAGTTTTAATAATTGTGCACTGTAATGAAGAAAATTGTAATACAATTACAAACTAAATAGTTTATACCTGTTGTTCTGCAAATGGAATTGAGAATTTCTTCAAAGCCTCATCAGAGCAAGTAGGAATTTCTTTAGCTTTTAAATTTAAAAGTGCCTCATAGTAGAAGCCGAGGAGATAGTTTGTTGAATAAATGAAAGGTTTATCTGAGATTTTTGAATTTGATATGTCAGTTCTTATTTTTTTGGATAGAAATGTGCACCAATCGAATTTTCATTTTGAGATAGTGGCACAAATGTATGCAATGGCCCAATTTGGTATATCTGTTTGGCGACCCTGCAAAACAATTCTGGCTTGAAAAAACGCAATAAGTGCAGCAAGAAAGTGGTGTGCAATTGATTGTGTATCTACACCATGCCTGGATTTATTGACATGGGCTGCAAATGCTGAAAAGCAGTTGAAAATTACTATAAATTTATAACAGAAAATTGTATCAGAATAAAAAACAGATTAAAAAATATGAATTAAAATGAATTATACTTACAATCAACATGGAAACCGTACGTTGATTCGAGAAATTTCTTGTCATCTTCCACGAGTGTTGCCTTGGTTGTCACAGTTGGTACATTTCTGATAGGAAGGCCCGTAAACCGATGTATGTCATTTGCTTCAATAGTGAATTGGAACATTTGGCCATCGTTCAGAGTAACATAAAATATACCGTCCTCGGAATTGTAGGATGACAGAAGGTAATTCAAAAGATCCGGATCTGTTTCGAAATGGGGCATATTAACGAGCCCTGTAAATTCACACTCTTCCATTATAGCTTGATATTCTGAAGACATCTTTAAAGCCGTATGGATGTGAGGGCATAAGGGATTCCTGTAGGTTATCTTGGAAATCGATTGAGTTGGATTCTCTTCATTTTCTTGCTGAACTTGCAATTGGGAAGCATGTGAAGTCGACATTATAGCTGTAATTGCGTCTTTGTCAAAGATTTAGACCTACAAAAATTCAAGAACGGGAAAACAAAAACGAGAAAATGAGCGGCACAAGGGTATTTATAACCTAAATAGGGCGTCACTGTCCCCTATTGACGTGCGTCATTTGCTTCTAATGACGCGCGTCAATAGAAGGCAGTGTCACGCGTCAATAGAAGGCATCGTGTCAGTCGCGCGTCATGTGTTTACAGTGTCGCGCGTCATTTGATTACAGTGTCGTGCATCAATACAAGATAGTGTCGCACGTCATTTGTTTACAGTGTCACGCGTCAATACAAGACAGTGTCGCGTGTCATTTGTTTACAGTGTCGCGCGTCAATAGATGACAATGTCGCGCGTCATTTGATGACTGTGTCGCGCGTCAATAGGAGCAAGTGACGCGCGTCAGTAGGAGCAAATGACGCGCGTCATCAGGGGCCAGTGACGTGCGACAGTAGGAGACAATGTCACGCGTTATTACGAGCCAGTGTCGTGCATCATTACGAGCTAGTGTCGCGCCAGTGTCGCGCGTCATTACGACCTAGTGTCGCTAGAGTGTCGCGCGTCATTACGAGCTATTGTCGCGCCAGTGACGTGCGTCATTACGGACTAGTGTTGTCGCACGTCACTAATGGAGCCTTGAAAAACCAGGCGAAAATTTTGTTTTTGAATACTGTCAAATTCGCCTTTCGCTGAAACTGGGTACAGGGATATTCGCCAGGTATTTTCCACCTTCAATTTTATAGGGGTGTCTTAAAATGAACCCTGGAGCAACCTAGAAATCATCACTAACTTGGGGGTTGCAAGCCAAAATATCAGCAAAATAGAATAATCCCAACAGACAAAATATTTGAATGGTTGTTAGTCATCACCACCATTGATGATATACTCTAGCTATAAAAGATGAAGAATATGTTCCAAACAAACTAAAGCTAAGAATGGTGCCCAATTGTAGTGGCCATAATTTATATTTTTGTGATCAACTCGCAATGATTAAGCACAATAGCTAAAAAATCAAGATTCATTAAGATGGTCAAGCACACGATGAATATATAATGAGTACATTGAAACTTCTCAAGTTCTATCTCCTCCTCAATCTAAAGGAGGTTCATCTCCTTGTGCATCCCATCAAGGGGCCTATCATTAACCACTCATAAATAAGTAATTAATGCATTATCTACCTAGGTAATTCTCACATCCTATGAACCTCTCCTAACATATTCCATAGTGGCGTGATGAAAAAAAAATTGGCAAAGTATGAAAATTGGGAAAATTCTCATGAAAAATATTAAGCATTTAAATCCCTCACCTAGATTTTATTTTGTGTACATGATTGTTGATCATGATGCCACGATAAGATAGAGACATGACAATTCATTTTTAAAAAAATGATAAAGCTCAATAATATAATTGTTATAATGTTGTGCATATAACTAATTCCTACTTGGGTATATATATTTATCCTTTTCCTAATCATTTGAAGATTGATAAATCTCATTAGCCATATATGAAAAGAAACATTCAAATCATTCATCTTATTAGTGTGTTTAACTTCTATACACTATTGTATGATTTTAAGATGCACTTGAAATATTATTTTCAATTTAATATGTAGATAATTCACCCATTGATGCACCTATCCACTTCTATTAATAGGGAAGAGTATCAACCAAGTTAGTGATCTCATTTTTTCATTCCATTAAACATATATTTATGCTCACTCATGCCAAGCTTATGTATGGATCGAATTTGTACAAAATTGTCAATTTAGCTTTACTTGATATTTAACTAAATGATTGAGTCTATAGGTATTAAAAACATATCCTTAAATTGTCATAGTTTGTTTGATGACTAGTTTATTTAATTGTAGCTTTTATTTTGTTCAAAGTATATAGATTCATACTTTGTTATGTGATAAGTAGTCAAATCCCCATTATTAGTTATACTTTAGTGTTAATTTGTTTTGGTTTGATAATTGGTCAATTTTATAATGTTTAAGATATATAATTACTTTATGTTTTTATTTCTATGGTCATATAAGTCATTGTATATCGTCAAAGTAAAAATTTCAAATTTATATTCTATAAGGATGTAAACACGATATAAAAAAGATTTAGATTTTTAAACTAAGTCAAGTAGGAGGTCAAAATAAATGGAGGAGACCGATTAGCAATCTAAAAATCTTCACTAACTTGGGGTTGTAGGCCAAAATATCAGTAAAATAGAATATCCCAACAGACTAAAGATCTCGAACGCTTGTTATTCATCACCACCACGGATGATATACTCTAACTATAGAAGATGAAAAACACATTCCAAGCCAACTAAAGCCAAGAATGATATCTAATGGTAGTGGCTATAATTTACATTATTTGTGATCAAGTGGCAATGATCAAGCACGGTGGCTAAAAAGTCAAGATTCATTGAGATGGTCAACACTGATAAAGATATAGTGATTACATTGTCCCATTATCTTGATTTGTACCTAATCATCGTGTCCCAAACAACTAGAGGAGCAGATTTGAAAAGAGAAGTGGAGACCCATGCTACACTTGTAGTTGTAGAATGGAAGAAAAATGGATCCACATGTCATACTTGTAGTGACAAGTAGCATGTATGTTGTAAAGTTTGTAAGGATCGGTATGGTTGACCTCTCTATGACTAATTATTTCATTGATCATAGTTATGGAGATTGTATATTATTGATCGAATCTATAGTGAATCCATTCCCTATACCTTAGTTTAATTGGTGATATGTTCCCATCCATTAATGTTTCTTGTTGGATTGGTTGATGTGTTCCTACCAATCAAATTATGTGTCAAAGTATATGATTTTTAAGTTTTTAAGTGGTGTTCCCTTTACGTCCTATGTTTGTACTAAGGAGAATGTTAGAAATAATCTAGTTGGTACTCATATAATATTTATTTTTTACTATCAGCTAATAGAGGTGTTATTTGTATGTCATTTTTTGAAAAAAATCACTCAGAAAAATTGAATCCACACTTTTAGGAACTTATTTCCAATATATAAGCCTCATATTGTTGAATATTATAAAATCATATGATAGGATAAGCCAAATCATGTTTTAGCATCTCTTTGCATCCTATTTTCATCCTTCTTATTTAATCATGGTGGTGATATCCTTAATAGTCCACCTCCTCAACTTAATAAAGTGATTAAAAATACCCCCTTGTGGATCCATATGAACTAATCTTATTAGTAATAGACCAAATGAACTAACTAAAAAAACTACTATTAATAGCCAGTTCCTTCAAATGAAAGTCAACTTTGATCAAATAACTAATAGACCAACAATTATTCAAGAGTAGGATTCATTAAATCAATATCCCCCACCCCCTTCCTTATCTTAACAAAATATAATCCCGTAGCTAGGCATCAATAATAAGGCTCTTCAATCAATTTAAAGAGAACCTTTAGCTCATTACAATGTTGTAGTGGACATTAGAGGAATCACTCGAACCATCACATATAATAGATCAATTTATTCATTTCTTTATCTTAATGTTTTAGAAAAATCTTCAAGGACTATATCATAATTGATTCTTATGAAACTACTAATATCTTACCTAAAAATCATACATGTGATGCTTTAGACTGGTACCATTCCCTTATAGTTAGATTTATTTTTGAACTTGAAGGCTTATTGAATTTTTGAGTTGAATAATTTCAAAATCTTAATGTCAATTGCAAAAAAACAGACATGAAATAACTTAAGCCTTTATCAAATGATGGAAAACAATGTATAATAAATTCAAGTAAAACATTTCCATTGATAATATGTTTTATTTATTTCTCATAACTATAGAGCCTCACCTCCAATACAAGGTTAGGTCTTTCTCCCCATCAACCTTGGAAGAGGCCATTGAGCAAGCTAAAAAATCATATTATCTAATGTGTGAGTTCAAAAAACCTCAATCTAAACAAAAACCACACAAAAATCTTCAATTATATTGATGATATTGTCTCAAACACTCACAACCATGGAAACATTTATAATCCAATCATTCATAACATTAAAACTTATTAAGCTCCAGCTCCTCCTCAATCTAAAGGAGGTTCCTCTCCTCATGCATCCCATCAAGGGTACTATCGTCAAAAACTCATAAAGAAGTAATTAATGTATTTTCTACCTAGGTCATTCTCACATCCTATGAACCTATCTTGACCTATTCCAAAGTGGTGTGATGGAAAAAAAAATTTGTGGCATGAAAATTGGGGAACTTATCATGAAAACTATTAAGCACTTAAATACCTCACCTAAATTTTATTTTTATACATGAATTTGATCATGATGCCATGTTAAGATAAAGACATGAGTATTCCATTAAAAGGTAAATCTCAATAGTATAATTTTTATGATGTTGTGCATATCACTATTTCCTACTTGGGTATATATAATTATATTTTTCCTAATCATTACAAGTTTGATAAATCTCATCAGCCATATATGATAAGAAACATTCAAATAGTTCATCTTGTTAGTGTATTTAATTTCCATACACTATTGTATGATTTTAAGATGCACTTGTAATATTATTTACAATTTAACATGTAAATAATTCACCCATTAGTGCATTCTTTCTCAATGAATGCACTATGTAGTTGCAAGAATCAAGAAATCACAAAGAGGAAGATGTAAATGAATGAATTCCAATACTCAACACATGAAATGAATCAATAACTAAATCAACTGAATTAACTCTCAAAGGAGGTGTACAAATAAGAGAGTAATGTGTAACTGCCCCTAGAATAGTGATCAAAGACCAATAATAGGAGTGTAACTCCCATACCCGGAATAGTTGATCAAGAGTAACTCCTATGACATATGACATCTATGACAGTCAAATGTAACTCCTATGACACCTATGACAGTCAAATGACACCTAATCAATATAATCTATGAGTGCGGGGAAAAATCCATGTGTGTAGGAATAATCGAGTATATAAAAAATACAAGGGAAATAATACTCTACACTAACACCCCCTTAAGTGTAGCTTAGGTGTGTAGAAAAAGTGGGTCCCAGCAACAAGGCATGATGAGGTTCCCAAGTATAATGCAAGCTGTAGTCACTATTTATTTACCAATATACGGGGCACATTGACACCTCATCCATTTGGAAGTGAATGCTCACCCAAGGCACACAAAGGTACTAAGTCCCTCTTTTTATGCCATATTTCTTAGGGTTAGCACATCGGTTGTACAAATAATATATCAGATCTAAGCATACATGAAAATGAAAGAGAATATTCTACCAGAAGAAATATACAAAACAAGAGATATAAATCAACACTAGATTTAATGTAACATCCCCATTTTAAGATACTAGAACAAGGGAATTTTTTTTTTTATAAAACGTTCTCTGTTATGAATTATATAATTCAAACACACGTTCAAGTTTTAATAATTGTTCTCTGCCCAAACAATGCAGTTTGGAACACACAATTTCCTTTTAAAACTAATGTTCCCTGTTCACATATTTGCAATATGGAACACACATTCAGTGCCATTCAATCTTATAACAGATTCTATATGCTGTTGTAAATGACTCGAAGAACTACCGATCTCCCATTTTCATGGCTCGGAGTTTCAACGATCTCTCATTTCATGACTCGGCAACTACCGATCCTTCATGTTCATTCATGCATAGTATAATATATATACAAGGTTCTCTTTACCGTTTCGATTATCGAAGTGATCCATTTAAGAAGCCTATCTGAATATCTATTATTGATATTCATCTGACATCCTGCATCTTAAATTAGGTGATTAGGACAACGCAACCAGCACTTGCGATACTTTGGCCAAAGATTTTCACATGCTTTGCATGATCATATTCCTGGATGTGATACACACCAATGGAATACGTCCTTCACCTCACTTCACCTGTTATCTAGAATGGTCTTTCCTGGTTCCTACCAGTCCTTCCAAAATAAGGTCAAATTCTAACTCCAACTAGCAATATGAACGAGTATAGGAAGGCACTCATGGTAACTAAAGATACGCAGACATACGATGTCGTTCCTAAACGACTCCATGTGTCTAGTTATCTTTAGTCCTCCGGAGTCACTCCGTATACGTGATCATACTCCTATCCCCAACCAAGATCTTAATATTCAGCTTATGTAATCTTGATGATTTAATTCGGGAGGGCATTGTAATATGTCAGCTATAACATTGTGTCGTCATGAAGGCCCCGCCTTCATGAAGACACTCTTGTAGCTGGCGTATGTCAATGTCCTACGGAATCCTCCCATCGAGAGTACACATCCAGCTCAAGTGATTTGGATATGATCTTAATATTTAAGATCAACTTTCAGCAACCATGTTGATCCTTTATCCTCGTTCCTGTTACAGTTGTATGGAGCTAAGAGAGACTAAATCCGTCTTCTAGCTTGCTATGCATCTTCTCCTTCGTACCGAAGGGTTGCATTTTCTCTACTTGGTTCTTTTCTTAATCATTGGATTAAGCAGCCCATTACCGACAGACGTAATAAGTTTAACCTATTAAACTTAACCAAGTTTTTCACAACTGTAACCAAATTCAGAATTCCAGCTTATTAGACGTCATTTAAACGAGGTCTAATTCTCAATAAATATATTCATTTATTCTCCTTAACCTTTCATAGTTAAGGTCTATTAGCCCTGGATATATTTTTCCCATATCCTTACTTTCTGAATTTAACATACGAGGCTATTAACGGAGTCCGAATGCGAAGTTCGGTTGCTCCTAAGTTATTTGATATTCCTTAGCTTCCAAGCTAATCCTGAATACCTATCAGTTATGAGATCATGTTCCTCCTAATCCTTTTTAATGTCAATTAAAAATTCATCTTAACCCAAGTATGAACTAATTACACATTTCAACTTAAAAGTTGCATTTAGGTAAGAATAGAAATCAGTTCCCTTTAAATCCATCCAAGGACAATTGAATAATTCCAAATCAAGAAATAACATTATATTTCCAATTTAATCAACAATATCAAACTGATATAGTCATTAAAATATCACACTTGTATTTGTATTCATCAATCCATTTCATAATCCATACATTTGCCAGTCCAAATGACTGGACTTTGTTTATATTAAACAACGTTACAACTCATAGATAGAAGAATGTACTTTCTTCTTTTCACAATTCCTCGTAGAGGAATAATAACTAACAAATACAATTCATCTTCAGACAATCAAAAGAAGTATCAGAAAACAGCCATGTCTTCGTTTTACTCAAATTCCATCTGCAAAATTACTTGCACGGGTCAGTTCATTGAACTGAGCATATTAAGCACTTGTCATTAAAATGAGGTGCTTCAAATTAACTGTCTCAATAAAAGAACCCTGCTTTTATGAAACGTTAATAAGAACATCAATCAAGAATTAAGCATCAAAAAGAATGAACAACATGACAACTGAACCATCTAAATACCATCCCAATCAGTCAAAGGATTTCTGTCCTATTTCCCACATAACCATTACAAGATGCAATTTCCTTCGACAGTTCCAGATTACAACATTTGTAAGAACTAGGAATACAAGTAAAAGCATACTGCTGTTATAATCATAACTGCTATCCCTTCTCTTTCCTTACATTAGTAATAAATGCAAAGGATAAAATCTAACTGAAATGTAAACCAATTACTTTCCTTTCAGTTCATGCATCTCCTTTGATTTCAAGCAATCAAGTACAGATGAGAAAAGCAAACAACAATAAATATAGATGCTTAAACCCAAGCAATACAAAATTCGTTCTTAAACGATTACAGATTTCCAACTGTATGAGAGAAGAAATGATCATTATTCCAAGTTATCCATCCACATTCCTATTCCTTTCCTCATGACTGTACTGAAAATTGAATCCAAACGAGACATCAAATCAAGATAACAGTTCAGAGTGAAACTTACAAAATCCATTCAGAATTCACTTTCCAGCAGCAAAGAATAATTCCATTCATATTCAGCTTTAAATAAAGACAAGGAAGAATTTATTATCCATATCAATACTCCCTTTCAAGCAGGCACATACGAATACCAAAAACAAGTTGGTAAAACATCGTATCCATCATAGAACAAGCATTATAAAGAATGCATACTATGTACCTACTGTACTAAAAGATTTCATACTTCTTTCACTGTATTCTAACCGAACAAACAGTTATACAGTCACTTAATCAATTATCCACATGACTTTCTATATCCATGAACGCATACAGTTCATAATTAACAATTTGCACATTGTTGTTACCTACAGCAAGCCCAATCCGGATGTACAGTGAAGCTCTAGTGCTATTTCCAGTATTCAAACAGCAAGAGAGAAAAGAAATTCATCCCTGTAACTATTTTAATAAGAAAACATCCATTTTCTTCAAGCATAACAAGAATCACTCAGTCGAATTCATTCTTCTTTTTTTTGAATGACAGTGCAAAATTAGAGATCCCACGAAACATTTCAACCTTCCATTTGTACAGAAGAAAACAACACTCAGAAAAATAATCTAAATACCACTGTCACTTCTATCAAGCTGAACCTATAAAGTTCAATAAATCCCCACTTAACATTTCTTCAAAATTTAAAACAGCAGAGGAAGAAGAACTCGTTTCCTATTAATTTCAGAAAAGAAACGATGCCAAAACCAACTCGCACAGCATGCACAAATTTTATTCAATATACCATATGAAAAGAATGCCCAGTTCGAGTTTCTTCTCGATCAACATTTAAATCCAAAACAACATTCTCCTATGATTTCAATGATGTACAGAACTCAAAATACAATAATCATTTATCAATACCTATATCAAGGCAAACCCGCATAGGGTATTAAATACGTAAGCTTGGTACAGTCAAGACAGACTCAACAGCAAGCTAATTCCCATGCATTTCATTCATTGCAGAAATACAAAGCCGAGTTTGCATTCACGAATACAATCCGAACTGGAAGATCAAACCGTATCAACAAAACACAACAAAATCATCTTCCCAATCACAGCAAGGAGAAAATATAATCATTCATAAGTTCAGAAGAAAAACAGTTACTTTCTCCAACTTTCACGAATACCCAAGTCGCATTCATCCATTTCTTTTACAAAAGAAAAAGCACAGCATGCAGAATATGACTATCACTTCCATCAACCGAGCTCATAATGCTCAATAAAACCCATTTATCATTTCCTTCAGAATCTAAAACAGCAGAAGGAAGAGGAACTCATTTCCTCAAAATTTCAGTATAGAAACAACGTCAAACAACTCGCACAGCAGGCACAATAACATAGTATAAAGAACGAATTTCCCAATACTGTCGAGCAAACCAACACAGCAAGGTTGTATTTCCAACTCAAATAAATACAAAGACAGTTCAAATCACAACAGCAAGAAAACGATTCTACCCAATCATTTCCAACATGACAACAAAATCGACTAAACCCAAATCATCTCAGTCATGACAGCAATCAAATAAACCCAAAACCCCCTTCATCAGAAGAGCAGGGTTGTTTTAATGAGACGTTTAAGCAAAGCAAGAGTTTTAAGGAGAAGGGCTTAACATGCCTGGTATTCTTCCTCGAATGCTCGAAGAAAACCACGTCTACAGAAGGTATTTCCTTCCACGGCGACAGCGACAAGCTTCCCAACAATCACCTTCTGCTACAGGCTCGAAAATAGCCTTCAATTTCCAAAGAACAGTGGTAACAACCAAACACAACTGGTTCGACTGAACCAAGAAAAACCAAATGCAGAGCAACTTCCAAAAATCCGAACAAACACAAATGACCAACAAAAATTCCTCCATACTCTTTCCAAGGCGGGCTGGTCGCAAAGACCAAGAAATTAAATGCATTAAAGGCTCTGCCTTTTTCCTATTTTCTCATGCCACCGCCGACTCGGGTTGGCGAACTTCCAATTTCAAATTTTGCATGCAAACAGAGTTTAGTTACATAACTAACTAGATACCTCTAGCTTTTCCCTGTTCCCGCCAAACTGGCGCTATCCACGTAAGGACCTTCATTCAATGCCATTAAATTTCCTTCCATCCTTATCCTTTCCATCCCCCCCATGGGTCTGTGCGTCCCCTTCCATAGGTTAGGATTAGTTAGGATTTATAATAGTGTCCAAACTTAGGTCATCGCCTAGTTCTTAGGTTAATAGGATTTAGATCCATTTTCACCATTTAGAATTTAAAAATCCACTTAGGATAGTAGTTTAGGATGTAAGGTAGAACTTAGGGTTAGATTAGGATCTAATTCCCCCTAACACTTAACAAATCGATTTCCAGTCAAGTCTTTTCGACTGACATCTAATTTCAACACTGTGCAGGACATTTCGTCCCACGTTACACATGCCTGAGTCACCCGCATCCAGGCATTTACCGCCTTACGAGGTCTCATGTTTCAACAGTGCATGGTTCGGGAATCGAACCTTTTCCATTGGCATCTACGTGCCAGCTATTCATACCTGAAATCAGGTGCTGCACATTTATATCAACCTTCAGTCCGGTTTAAGAGTAAATCGACAAAGCGATTACAAGAAGGCCACAACATATAGAGTTCAGCAAGCATACGACAAATTTGTCGTCACATCAGCAAACATACAAGCAATAATAACTGCTGTCCCCTGTAAACAAATTACAGTATGCAAGAATCCAGATTAGCAACACATTCCCTTAAGATCAAAAATATATCTTAACATGTTTGCCTTCATTTCAGCAGTTACAACATTATGAAAAATAATCACCATGATAACTTACAAAAATCAAGGCATTACATTTAATGTGGTTCACCCAGTGTGGGCTACGTCCACCAAGAAACAAGCCAATCTATTATCCAAATCTTTGACAATATATACAACAAATATTTACAATCTTCCACACCTCTTAGATGTACAAGTACTTTCTTTCACTCAAGCTTTTGCTTCTTCTCCAAGAATTCTCTCTCTCATAATTATTCTCACAATAATCATCAATTCTTACAATCCTCTTACTTATAAACACTAGCTTTCATGCTTATATAGGCATATACAAATTTAGGGCACTTAGTCATGCAATTACAATCAATATATCTCCTTTAATGCTAAAAATATATATAATTCCCTAGAGTTAAATAAAACACTCCCACACAGGTAACCGATGTTGGTTAGCCCTAACCGATGTCGGTTCCTCCTTTCCTGACCGATGTCGGTCCCTCCATAACCGATGTTGGTTACTTTATTTTCCAGTAAGTTTTATATTGCATGCTAATCCAAAGTAATTGAGCTCCACAATTCAACAATATCCCACTTGGAGATTAATAAGCGCACCATACACTGTACAACGTCATTCATGGATACTTTCCTTAGCTTTGTTTCTTCCTCTTCAAGTCTCAAACTCAAGACCAACATAAGTGGAGTGTATCTCCAACTTATCTTTTTCTAATGGCTTTGTTAGCATGTCCATAGATTTTTCACTCGTATGAATCTTCTCTAGTTTCATTGTCCATACTCCAATACCTATCATATGAAGTGATATCTCAATTTAATGTGTTTCATTCTAGAATGAAATGCTTTGAGTTCTTTGCCAAATGAATTGCACTGACACATCCTTTGAAAAATTTGCAATCATCTTTCTCCTTTCCCAACTCTGTCATGAACCTACTCATCCATATCATCTCCTTGTTAGCCTCAGAATCGCAACATACTCTACCTGCATGTACTAGACAAAGCCAAAACCTTTTGCAATCTTGAAATCCAACTATCGCCATCCCACCTACTATAAAATATATCCAGTAGTATTCCTTCTACCATCAATATATCGAACCATATCTCGAATCAACATAGCCACATAATGAAATATATGAACCTCTATAGCATAAGCGCATGCTAGATGTCCCTTTCAAATATATAAGTATCCATTAGACTGCTTTTCAATGCCCTTTACCTGGATTGGCCATATATCTACTAACAACTCCCATTGCCTATGCAATGTTCGGTTTGGTACAAACCATAGCATACATGAGACTCTCAACTACTTAAGCATATGGCACTCATGTCATGTATTTAACCTCCTCATGTGATGAAGGACACTAATCTTTTCTCGATTTGAAGTGTATAGCCATAGGTGTACCTCTAGGTTTTGCATTCTACATCTTGAACCTTTTTAACACACTAGAGATATAATCTTCCGAGACAAATACAATTTCTTATTCTTCCTGTCTCTATGTGTTTGCATGCCAATGATTTTTTTACATCTCCTAAATCCTTCATAGAAAATGTGTGATCTATATTTCCCTTAAGCTCGCCAATTTCCTGCATACTAGATCCTATGATAAGCATATCATCCACATACAATAAAAAAATAATATAGGTCCTATTTTCAATCTTCTTGAAATAAACACAATGGTCATATTCACATCTCAAGTAACCATGCTCATGCATAAAACTACAAACCTCGTGTACCATTTCCTTGGAGTTTTCTTGATCACATATAGGCTATTTCCCAACCTACACACTAATTTCTCCTTACCCTTGACTTCATACCCAAACGACTACCGCATATAAATCTCTTCATCCAAATCACCATGAAGGAAAGCCATCTTCATATCAAATGATCTAAATGTGAATCCTCTACTATAACTAAACTCAATACAAGTATGAATAGAAGTCATCTTTACAAAAGGAGAAAATATTTCACCAAAGTCAATGCCCGCTTTCTATGCAAATCCCTTTACTAAGAGCACGGCCTTGTACGTTTTCTATCCACCCTCTTCTTCCTTGATCCCGTAAACCCACTTGTTCTATAATGTCCTCTTACATGTTGGAAACTTAACCAAATCTTAAGTCTGGTTATGTTCTAAGGATTCCATCTCCTCATCTATGCCATGCTCCCACGGGATGCGAGTCTTATCCTACATTGCTTCTTCAAAATTTATGGTTCACCATAATTAGTCAATAATAACTAAAATAGAGAAGGCGTAAATCTTTATGGAGGTTTACTCACCCTTTGTGACCTTCTCACAGGAGTTTGGGGTACTAGAGGCTCATTCTGGACCTCTTGGAAATTCGTATCCAAATATGTCAATGACTGACGTCGAGTCACATATAACCGATGTCAGTTATGCTAATCGATGCCGATTTGGATAGTTTTCAACCGATATTGGTTCTACTAACTGATGTCGGTCGGGGTCAACAAATTCGGTTTGGATCTTCTGTAACCGATATCGATTCTCTGGCGACCGATGTCAATTAGGGGTCAACCAACACCATTCTTTGTGTAACCATGTTGGTATTAATTTTAAATCCGAGAGTTCATTTTCATTCACAAACTTCTCAACCGGTTTGTCCTTTGGTACCAAAATTTGATCCCTGTACATTCTCTTTTCATTGCATTCAACATCATGACTCCTTGTAATTTTAGAATTCTCTAAATCCCAAAAACGGAATTAAAAATCACTAGATCCATAACCAATGAAAGTGCATCTCTTGTATTTTACATCCAACGTTTTCCTATTTTCCTTATCAATATGCACGAAAGCTTCGGACCAAAAACTTTAAGAAAAGAAAGATCTACCTCTTTTCCGGTCTAAGCTTCCTCCGATATTCCTCCATCTAGTGAACTTGAAGGCCCACGATTAATCAAATAAACCATTGTATCAACTACTTATGCCAAAAAATGCAAAGGCAATCGAGAATGTATCCACATACTTCTAGCACATTTTGTGATTGTCTTGTCCAATCTCTCTACAACACCATTCTCTGTAGTGTTCTTGGAACTATTCTTTCTCTACGTATCCCATTTCTTGAAAAATAACTATTGAAATCCTTCTACAAGTATTCACCACCATTTTCATATCTAAGGCACTTTAAATTTGAATTTGATTCATTCTTAACAAGGGCTTTCCATATTTTAAAAGTATAAAAAACATCATATTTACATTTAATACAATAAACTCATACCTTTCTTGTAGCATCATCAATGAAAGTAACATAATCCTAAGATCCTCCATGAGAAGCTACTGAATTTGGTCCCCACACATCCGAGTGTACAAGCTTCAATTTCTACACCTTCTTAGTTGCCCTAACTTTGAGAAATATCACTCTTTTTACTTTCCAGAGACACAATGCTCACATAAATCAAGATCTAAATATTTCAAATCGATACCCTTAGCCTTTAAGATCTGCATTCCTTTTTGACTCATATGGCCTAACAAATTATGCCACATGCATGCATCTCGAATCAAGTAGATAACATAGAAAAGGAATCGAGTAACATAGGTAGAAAAATATAACGTTCCTACCTTCTTACCTCTTGCCACAACAAAATCACCCTTGGTGACTTTCCAAGAGTCTCCTATAAATGTAACCATGTAACCTTGACTTCACCTAATTTCCCTTCAAAAATAAGATTCTTCTTGATGCTTGGCACATGCCTCACATCTTTCAATATCCATGTATTTCCTTTCTACAATTTTAAATGAACTTCCCTTTACGGTGATACTTCAAGGTTCATCATCACCCAAAAAATATGCCCAAAATTTCCCTGAACATAATATTTGAAATAACCCTTATTAGGGGTTACATGGAAAGAAGCTCCTGAATCTAAAACCCATGATTCAATTCTATCATCTAAAGAAATAATAAGATCATCTTGCATTACCTCTATTGCAATAAGATTCAACTCTTTACCTTTGTCTGGGTGTTGGTTCTCTTTATCCTTTGACCAACAATCTTTCTTTGCATGTCCTTTCTTTCCACATTTCCAATAGGTGATTCCCTTACCTCTAAATTTAGATCTACTATCCCTTGACTTTTATTTCTCATTACTCTTACTCTTGGATCTCTCCTTCTTCCTTCCCTTGCTTTCTACATTTAAAGCATTCCCGATGATGATTCATTTGTACTCTTCCTACTAATTTCTTCATTCAATATTATACTAACCACATCATCAAACTTCAAAATATTATTATCATATGTTGTATTAGTAATAATCATTACTAAGTTATCCCAACTATCGGGGAAAAGAACATATTAATAAAATTGCTTTCACTTCATCATCAAACAATATATCAACTGATTTTAAGCGATTTAGAATAGATCGAAATCATTCAAATGACTAAATGCAGATCCACCTTCATGCATTTTAGAACCAAATAGTTTCTTCATTAAATAAACTTTATTTGAAGCACTAGGTTTTTCATATAAATTAACAAGAGATTTCATTAACCCTACCGTAGAAGTCGCTTTTGTAATATTGGAAGCCAAGGATGTTGTCGGGCTCAATCTTATAGATCCCAAAGCCTTTATATCATGAATCTTCCATTCTTCATTAGTCATCTTTATAGGTCTAGACTTCTCATCCAATAGTAAATAAAAATCTCTTTGATACGGATAATCCTCAATTTACATCTTTCATAATTGATAATTTTGGTCGTCAAACTTCTCTTCCTTGTATTTTTTTCTTCTACCATTTTGTAGCTCCCACTCAATCAAAAAACCCCATGTGAGTAAATATGTCAACACATAAAACCCTCAAACAAAGCTCGATACCAGTTGTTGGGTTTAGCACACGGTTGTATAGAATATTATATCATATCCAAGCATACATGCAAATAAAAGTAGATATTGTACCAGAAGAAATATACAAAACAAGAGATATAAATCAACACCAGATTTAATGTGGTTCACCCAGTGTGGGCTACGTCCACCAAAAAGAAGCCAATCTATTATCTAAATCTTTGACAAGATATACAATAAGGATTTAGAATCTTCCACACCTCTCAGATGTACAATACTTTCTTTCACTCAAGCTTTTTCTTCTTCTCCAAGAATTCTCTCTCACAATTATTCTCACAATAATCATCAACTTTTACAAGTTCTTCTTGATTATTACTTCTAAAACCTAGTTTTCATGCTTATATAAGTGTATACAAACTTAGGGCTCTTGGCCATGAAATTACAATCAATAGATCTCCTTTAATGCTAAAAATAGATCTTATTCCTGAGAGTTAAATAAAACACTCCCGCATAGGCAACCGACGTCGGTTAGCCCTAACCGATGTCGGTTCCTCCTTTCTTAGTGATATCGGTCATACGTGACCGATGTCAATCCTTCCATAACCGATGTTAGTTACTGTATTTTCTAAAAAGTTTCATATTGCATGCTAATATGAAGTAATTGAGCTCCACAACTCAACAAGCTTTGTCAAGGAGTTAACATGCATGAAGATATACCTCATCAAGCAATAGATAAACCAGATAAACCAAATCTAAGCATACATGTAACAAATCATAACCATGTGAAAAATAAGATAAAAAGAATCAATAACATGTTTACCATAAAAGATCAAGTAATAGAGACATCAATAACAAGAATCCATCCAAAAAACTCCATTCTATTAATCACCATAAAGCATAGTAACTATATACATCAATAGTAACTCCATAAGATCATGTGCATAAATGAAACAACAACATAACCTCACAATCATTCATGGCATATCCATATAATGTGAATCATACATATATTTAGGGGTGGGGACTTGGGCTTCACCACACATGCACTCTCCAAAAATAGTACGCATGCTAGAAATAGCCATGCGTGGGCTACAAGCCAACTACAAGAGAATGCAAGCTTGCTAATAATATATTATCTTTTAATATAAATTGTAGATCTAATCCTATTAATAGCCTAAGCTCTACATGACGCTTTAACTTCCTTCGCATGAGATCTATCTCAAAATAGACTTTGCTTGAACTACAAGTCTTCATGCTCTATTCTTATCTCCAAAACCTTGTTTGGCCACTACTCCAACCCTCTATCTTTCCAATTTTTCTCGTGGCTCATAATGTGGCTAAGTATGGAATACAACCTGTCAAGACACAAGCATTTTCACGTTGTCTATCTTACTCTTGCGTGTTCCTCGCACCTAACTCTTGCATGTAAAAACCCCTCATGCTACTTATACTTAGTATCTTTTTAGGGATCCAACATTACCCCACACTAAGCTGGATTGTCAACCCCGACGATTCCTCGATCACCAAGTACAAAAATCTTCATGAAGACATTTTATAAAAGTGAAAAATAAACATCATACCAAAAACCTTCAAGGCACCTGGAGGAGCTCGGGGAACTCTTCATCTACTTCATCCTTCAGCTTCTTCCACTCCTCCAACTCTTTCAAATCCTTCCTAGTCTCGCCTTCACAATATCTAGTACTTGATCCGGTGTTATCTCCTCAACTCTGCTCTTCAGTTCCTATATGACCACCACTATCTCTGCGCATAAGCTCCATCAAAAACATCCATGTGTTCCAGTATGGAATTTTAAAACTCACTAATCCTAAACTCTCGTGATTTGTCTTGATTTTGTACTTATGTGCGGTGGTCTCAATAATTGGTTGAGTGTGCTTAAGTTTTTTGGTTGGGACATTTTCTTGTATGGATTTCAGGACTACTTCCTCATCTACCACTCTAGCATCAATAAATGGCTCACAGTTTCTGCATCGGTTGAATCCCACATCTGCCAGTGTACTTCATTCCTTGAGTTGGGAAAGCAAGTCTTCCAACTTAGTGATCTAGGCCTCAATTGTTATCTTTTTGTCCTTTTTTTCCTTGGCGATCTCTTCAGCATATGGTCATACACCTTTTTGAATGTTAACCAATAACATTCCCACCAAGTCCTTAAGATATTCCATTTCATCACCATAATATGTCCACGCCTAGCTAACCAAGGACGGACACTACGCAAAAATCTTCGAACTAGTGTGCCAACCCTATCATATGCTTCTTTTGTCTTGGCTTGTTTTCCCTTTAGCCCCTTATGTAATATGTATATTTCTTTTTACTTCTCCTTCTTATCCACTACAAGGGTGAGAAACAGTGGCGCCTGAATCCAAATTTCTTCTCACCACTTATGAGGCCATATTATTCAATGCATTGCATGTCTGCTCATCTTTTAAATGATTTAGATCTATGGCCTTGTACTTATTTCCTATATTTTTCTTCAATATTATCATTTCAATTACATGCTCATTTACCTCAAACTTTGGCTCCTCAGAATGATTATGTAGGTTCCATCTCAACATCTTCTTGGTTCTGGATACCCCTCCATCTTAATCTAGTAGCTCCCATGCATGTAGTTTTTAGTAGGCATTTTACTTTGAAAGTGCGTGCATAAAAATTTGTTTGATCATCCACAAAATCCATGTGCGGTGACCTTGGAGTCCATTGTTTCCTTTGCACCTTCATTTTTTTTATTGTTGCTTCTTTAGTGTTGGGGTGTTTGTCCTTGTCCCTAATCCTTTATCTTCCTTGATGATGAAAGTGTCACCAATCTCTTTCTCCCCTTTCTCTCCTATTTACCTTTGGTGTATTTTCCTTGTTAGGCTCTTCTTTATCTCTTCTTCTATCATAGGCTCTTTCTTCTTTTCACGAGCCTACTATGTTGCCTTCTCTCGTGCCTCGCTTCTCGTGCTCCTCCATTTCTTGTTCCAACTCATCCCTTAGTGTGGAGAATTCTATCTTGTCAAACCATGTTTCTATCTCGAGCTAGAGACCATGTGTACCTTAGCATGCTTATCCTTTTCTTGCTCCACACTACCCTACTGAGAGGTCCCCACACCCCCACTACTACTCCTATGAGAATAATACTTTCTTTTATGAGAAGTGTCAAGATTTCCTTCATCCTCATCTCCCTCTTCTTCCTCATGCACCTCTTCCTCATGGAATACCTTGATGGGTGGCATTGGTGCTCCCCTTGGCTGTGGAAAAGTGGATTCTATGACCTCCACTTCAACTCCTCCTTGAGTCTTCAAGTGCGTTACACAAATATTCTCGCTAATAAACCCTCTAATCGTCACATTTATCTCGTGAATGCATATCCAAAAGGTCTAGCTCCAAGACCTCCAAGTACGTGGGCTTGGAGTCATATTTGTATGTGGCATGCAAAGTATGTAGGTCATAATCTACCTTATTTGCATCATATGTCAAAATTTTTACATCCTTCAATCTATTGATGGAGCACTTCAAATAATTAGTTGTGAATACAAATGAGAGTTTACACCATGGCCCCATCTCTCCATTCACCATCCTAAATCTCAAAATACTTCGACATGTTGCATCACCTGCAAACTTTACTTGGTCTCCAAAAGCGTGGGAAACTCACATGGAATGCGCCATTCATTCTCAAAGGCCCCACGCAGTCTATCATACCATTTGTTAATTCTTTCCTTGTAAGTACTTGTGATGGTGCCATCACAAGTGACCCTATGAACTGAATTGTGGGTGATGGATCTATTGGTGGGTAAACCCACATATTCTGTCAGTCCATCTAGAACACCTATCTCCCAAAATATGATCAAGAGAAGGATGGAACCCCATGTAATATTCACTCCTTCATTCTACAGCTTCACCTCCTCTATGATACTATCTACAACATACTGGGCCAAATTGTAGTGTGCCCTCTTTGAGATTCTATAGGCCACGTATAAGAACCTCTTGTTTATATCAATCCAGTGCTTTGAAGCACCCAATTTATAGCTCATGGTTCGGGAAACAACCCTAAGTGCCTTATCATCCAAATCTGTGATGGTCTATTCCCTACCTCCCTTCTCATAGCATAATTTCTTTGAAAGCTCCTCAATCTTTTCCATAGCACATAAATATAGGGCCATGTCCTCCCTTGTGCTCCTTGATCTTGTAACTCGTCAATCAACTGGCATGTGAGACACATCCTTCTTCTTATGAAGTAGAAGAAGTCTTTGTGCACCCGTGACATCAACCATTGAAACAGATGTGCGAGGTTTTGTGAAGAATGGAAGATTTCATAATTACAAAACACCAATTTTTTCCATCTCTCTGTGCATATAGTCATCAATTCGAGGGTTTCAGCCTCATCTACTCCTGGGAGTACCTTTACTAAGTTTTCCCTCATCTTCTTTTCATTTTCCTCTGTGTGGTGGTTAAACTCACTAATTTTGCAATAAGTTAGATTTTGTTTCCAAAATTCCACCAGAAAAATACTAGGAGGGTACTACATTTTGGAATATATCTCATGTAATGGCTCCTCTACCAAAATCTCAGGCCTCGTTGTTCACAAATTGATTTTGGTGCCATTTTACTTCTCAATGCGTGCCCTATGTGTTTTTTCCTTTAATCGTTCTCTACCTAAGCCTTGCGACTTCCAACCGCTTCAATTTGATGCAACCCTTCACCCTCTCGCTACTAACTCCAACTCGTCTCTCCACAAGGATCTATGCACAATCGCCAAGCACTTTTGGTTTACAAACGCTCAGTGTCACTTCTAATATCTTATTCGTTCTTTAATATGCTCGGTAGCACTTTGATTTCTTGAAAGAAAGGTTGCCAAATGACTACCATAACCCCCTTATTTATACTTTTTCATGACCTTCTTGTCCCTTTGACCCACGCATTTTAAGTCACTTTTCAACAAAATACCTTTTCTGCTTAATGTTAACTTTCGCGAATTCACCCCACACGTTGCAGTCGTAACCTTTTGGCACACTATACTACTTCTTAGCCATAGACCTCCTCCGTGCGCATCCATGAGCCAAAGTACCAAACCTTTGCACCATATCCCAAGTAGTATCCCATGCCACTACCTACCTCAAATTACACATCATGATCACTTCAATGTGTGGCCTTTAATCATCTCAACCTTCCTTAGAACACCTTTTTCATAGCACATATAACATCTTTTCCTTTTCCATGCCAACATCCCAGAAGAATCCTTCAACCAAACCAACCTATAACAAGAGGGCACCAACCATTTTCATCTCTACACTTCAATCCACCCACCCCACACTAAAAGTATGTGCAGTCCTCTACACATGAAATCACTTAGATAGTAATCAATTAATGGCACACAAGCGTGCTTATTTCTCAAAACACTGAACTAAACTGAAAAAGCATAACAACGATGAAAGGAGACACATATAAAGGAAATATAATCTACCAATAGAAATATTTCCTTATTACAAACACCTAGAAGACTTATTTATATTAGGGCTTGACTACTCCCTTTAAAATAACCGGGAAAACTATGTCATCCTATGTCCGCAATCGACAAGCTCCTAAATCAAGTATGTACATTACAACATACGGTCCCAACCAATGCACTTGGAACTTTCAAGGGTGGTGCCAAAACTTGGAGTCATATAAAAGAACCAATTGTCCAACTTCAAGCTTCTTATTCTTAATATTCCTATCATGTCGTGTCTCTGTCTTACTTTCTCTCGTATTACGGCTCCAAGGTGTTATGGCACGCCGCTCATCCAATGAAACAAATTTTCAATATATTCTTCAAGGTATTTCTCATCATCCAAGCCTCTGCGCGTGCATAATACATAGGAGCGGTAAAATGGATTCCACTAGTAAAATAGCCTTTGCGCCAAACACCAATTGAAAGGGTGTGGCTTTGTTCAATCTCTTATAAGTTGTCATGTATGCCCAAAGTATAGCAGAGAATTTATCATCCCAATCCTTCCTACTAACATCACAAATCTTTATCAATGTATGTCCCAATATTTTTGAAATCCTTAGCAGTTCCATTAGCATGTCGGTGATAAGGAGTTGTTTTATGGTGTGCCACCATAAGCTTTGTCAATAATATCCTAATAGTCTCATTAAGGAAATGAGTTCCCCTATCACTTTTCAAACTCAATGGACAACCATACATGCTAATTATGTTTTCCCATAAAAACCTTGCTGCCGAGTAGTTGACGTGAAATCCTTTTTAGGTGTTGCTTCTTCCCACCTTGGTAGATAATCTATACACGTAATGAGATAGCATGATCCATTCCTGCGCATTGGTGGGGAAATAGGCACTACAAATTCAACCTCCCACTTATGTAAAGGTTACGCTCTAGTTATAGGCTTCAAAGACATTTCATCTCTATTCCTAGGCTTTCCAAGGCATTAGCAATGATCACCACCCTTAGCATACTCTTTACAATCCTTATACAATGTTTCCAACCACAAACCAACCATCAAAATCTTACACGTGGCAGAAGTTCCTGCATAATGTCCCCTAATAATTCTGCCATGAACCTCCTCCATAATATATTCATGCTCATGTTCAAGTACACACTGGTGCAAAACCTCATCCCGACCTAGTTTGTATAAATCTCCATTGATAAACATGTAAGGAATGATACGAATGGAAATTTGTTTCTTCTATATACTCTTCATTCCTTGGGTGTCATGCTAGTATGCAAAAATACAACAATATCTTCCAAATCAAAGGGCGTATGGTTCAATCTAAATAGTTGTGCATCTGACATTGTATCCTTGATGTTCTTTGTATTCTCTCATGAGTTAATCCTTTACAAATGATATAGTCCTAAATTACTCTTTCCTAGCTTTACCACTACTCTTTGTAAAGTCAAATACATAAAATAACAAAATCCAACGACATATGTGTCCCTACAAAATGGGCTTATTAACCAAGTACTTAAGTGTCATATGATCGTATATAATATAAAGGAGTTGCCAACAAGTATTACTTAAAATTTTCCGATGCATAAATCATGGACAATGCTTCACACTATGTAGTTGTATAATTATACTCAACCGGTGTTACTTTTCTTCTCGCATGAAACATATAGGATGATCATAAATTCCTTCTCCATCTTTGGGCTAATACTACTTTAATGGCCATGCTAGAAGCATCAACATGAGCATGAAACAACTTATCCCAATAAGGAAAGCATAGAATGGACGCAGAAGTAAGTCTTTCCTTTAATGTCTCAAATGCTATCTACTACACCTCATCCCAATGAAACTTCCCTTTATTTTTAAACAATTTGTCCAAGGGCATGGCTATCTTAGCATATCTCTTAATGAACTTTTTATAATAACTTATATGCCCCAAAAATCCATGCACCTCGATATGATTGGTATGCTCCTCTAATCCCAGGATAACCGCGACCTTAGTAGGATCTACCAATGGTCTTCTTTTCAAATAATGTGTCCCAGTAAAGTTCCAAAAGGTGTAGCAAAGATGCACTTCTTAATATTCAAGGAGATGCTTAATTGTTTGCACCTTTCAAACATCAGTCTCAAGTTATCATAGTGATCCTTTACTATCCCATACAGTCCAGTCATCCAAATAAACCTGTAAAAAACTTGTGTATGAAGTATTCAAAATCTGTATAATAATGCGTGAGAAGATTACATGTGCATTCTTGATCCAAAGGGCATAACTGCATATGAAAAAATTCCCCACTCAGTGGTGAAAGTTACATTTTCTTGGTTTTCCTTTTCTATACGCACTTGATGATAACTAGAGAATCCATCAGTGAAAGAGTAAAATTTGTGCCCTTCAATGCCCTCTAGGATCTCCTCAGTAAAAGGTGTAGGAAATGGATCTATCACACAAGTAGCATTCAATTCTCTGTGTTGGGGTTAGCACAAGGTTTTACTGATTATGTATCGAGATCTAAGCATACATGCAATAAAAGCATATATTCTACCAGAAGAAATATACAAAACAAGAGATATAAATCAACACCAGATTTAATGTGGTTCACCCAGTGTGGGCTACATCCACCAAGAAACAATCCAATCTATTATCCAAAGCTTTCTGAAGATATACAATTGAAGATCTATACTCTTCCACACCTCTCGGATGTACAATAATTTTTTTCTCTCAAGCTTCTCTTTCTTCACCAAGAATTCTCTTTCTCATAATTATTCTCACATTAATCATAAACTTTTGTAATTTCTTCTTAATTCTTACTTCTAAACCCTAGATTTCATACTTATATAGGCATATACAAACTTAGGGCACTTAATCATGCAATTACAATCAATAAATATGATTTAATGCTAAAATTAGATCTAATTCCTATGAGTTAAATAAAACAGTCACGCACAGGTAACCAACGCCGGTTAGCCCTAACCAATGTTAGTCCTCCTTTCCTGACCGATGTCGGTCATAGGTGACCGATGTCAGTCCCTCCATAGCCGATGTCGATTACTGTGCTTTCCTGCAAGTTTAATATAGCATGCTAATTTGAAGTAATTGAGCTCCAAAACTAAATAGTCTCCCACTTGGAGATAAATTACTTCACTATACATATACAACATCATTATTGGATCCTTTCCTTAGTTTTGTTTCTTCCTCTTCAAGTCTCAAACTCGATGACCAAAAGAAGTGGAGTGTAGCTCCAACTTCTCATTTACTAATAAGCTTCGTTAGCATATCCACGGGGTTTTCACTCGTATGAATCTTCTCGGTTTCAACTACCCATCCTCAATACGTCATATAAATTGATATCTCAATTGAATGTGTTTCGTTCTAGAAGTAAGCGTTGAGTTCTTTTCCAAATGAATTGCACTTTGTACTGCCTTTGAAAAATTTACAATCATCTTTCTCTTTTCCCAACTCTTCCATGAACCTTCTCATCCATATAATCTCTTTGCTAACTTGTGTAGCTACAAAATACTCTGCATATGTAGTAGACAAAGCCACAACCTTATGTAATCTCGAAATCACTAAGCTGTCATCCCACTTACTTTGTGAAAATATATCCGGTAGTGCTCCTACCATCCAAATCTCCAACCATATACGAATCAACATAGCCACATAAAGAAATATCTCGAGCCTCCATAGCATAAGCGCATGTTAGATGCCCCTTTCAAATACACGAGAATCCATTAGACTATTTTCCAATGCTCTTTACGTAGATTGACCATAAATCTACTCACAACTCCCACTACTTGTGCAATGTCTAGTCTAGTACAAACCATAACATACATGAGACTCCCAATTGTTGAAGCATATGGTACTTGTGTCATGTATTTTAGCTCCTCATGTGATGAAGAACACTGATCTGTGCTTAATTTAAAGTGTCCAGGCATAGGTGTACTTACTGGTTTTGAATCTTGCATGTTAAAACTTTCCAACACCTTATTGATATAAGCCTCTGAGAAAAATACAATTTCTTGTTCTTCATGTCTCTGTGTATTTACATGCCAATGATTATTTTTGCAGCTCCTAAATCCTTCATAGCAAATGTGTGAGCTAGATTTCCCTTAAGCTCACCAATTTCCGCATACTAGATCCTGCAATAAGCATATCATCCACATATAGTAACAAAATAATATAGCTCCCATTTTCAAGCTTCTTGAAATAAACACAATGATCAGATTCACATCTCAAATAACCATGCTCATGTATAAAACTATCAAACCTCATGTACCATTGCCTTAGAGCTTGTTTGAGCCCATATAGGCTCTTTTTCAACCTGCACACTAATTTCTCCTTACCCTTGACTTCATACCCAAGTGGTTGTTGCATATAAATATCTTCATCCAAATCACCATGAAGGAAAGTCATCTTCACATCTAGTTTCTCTAAATGTAAATCATGTACTACAACTATACTCAATACAAGTACGTATGGAATTCATTTTAACAACATGAGAAAATATTTCACCAAAGTCAATACCTGATTTTTATGCAAATCCCTTTACTACAAGCCTTTCCTTGTATCTTTTATGTCCACCCTCTTCTTCCTTGATCCTGTAAACCCACTTGTTCTTAAATGTACTCTTACTGCTTTGGTAACTTAACCAAATCCCAAGTCCTGGTTTTGTTCCAAAAATTCCATCTCCTCATCCATGCCATGCTTTCACTGCACGCTTGAGTCTTATCCTTCATTGCTTCTTCAAAAAAAATTGGTTCACCATTATCAGTCAATAATAAATAATATAGAGAAGGTGTAAATCTTTCTAGAGATTTACTTACCCTTTGTGACCTTCTCATAGAAGTTTGGGTCTTTGGAGGCTCATTACGGACCTCCCGGAAATTTGTTTCCAATTCGACGGTGACCGAATCCAGTCACCTGTAAGCAGATGCTAGTTCTACTAGCGATGTCGGTTTGGTTCTTACGTAACCGATATTGATTTGGTGACAGATGCGATCTGGGGTCAACTGACACCGGTTACTATGTAACCTGTTGGTATTATTTTTAAATCGAAAGTTCATTTTCATTCACAAACATCTCAACCAGTTCATCCTTGCATACCAAAATTTGATCCATATACATTCCCTTTTCATTCCATTCAATGTCATGACTCCTAATAATTTTAGAATTCTCTAAATCCCAAAAAAAAAGAATCAAATCCCGGATCCATAACCAATGAAAGTGCATCTCTTTGATTTTGCATCAATTTTTTTCTATTTTCCTTATCAATATGTACAAAAGCTTCTAAACCAAAAAATATAAGAAAAGAAAGATCTACCTCTTTTCTGGTCTAAGCTTCCTCTAGTATTCCTCCATCTAGTGAACTTGAAGGCCCACGGTTAATCAAATAAACCTTTGTATCAACTTTTTTTTCCCAAAACTGCAAAGGCAATCCAGAATGTATCCTCATACTTCTAGCATATTCCATGATTTTCCTATCCATTATCTCTACAACACCATTCTCCCATAGTGTTCTTGGAACTATTCTTTCTCTACGTATCTCATTCATTGAACAATAATCATTGAAATCCTTTCTACAAAAGTATTCACCACCATTACCAAATCTAAGGCAATTTAAATTTGAATTTGATTCATTCTCAATAAGGGATTTCCATCTTGTAAAAGTATCAAAAACATCAAATTTACGTTTAATACAATAAACCCATACCTTTCTTGTAGCATCATCAATGAAAGTAACATAATACGGGATCCTCTATGAGAAGTCACTGGGCTAGTCCCCACACATCCGAGTGTACAAGCTCAAATTTCCATACCTTCTTAGTTGCCCCAACTTTTAGAAATCTCACTATTTTTGCTTTCCAAAGACACAATGCTCACAAAAATCAAGATCTAAATATTTCAAACCTAATAACTTACCCTTAGCCTTTAAGATCTGCATTCTTTTTTACTCATATGGCCCAACCGATTATGCCACATGCATGTATCTAAATCTGAAGTAGATAATATAGAAAAGGAATCAATAACATAGGTAGATAAATATAACGTTCCTACCTTCTTACCTCTTACCACAAAAAGGCACCCTAGGTGGCTTTCCAAGAGTCACAGTGTGAACGGAACCATCCAACTAGCTTCACCTAGTTTCCCTACAGAAATAAGATTCCTCTTGAGGCTTGATACATGCCTCACATCTTTCAATACCCATGTATTTCCATTTTGTAATTTCGGATGAACTTCCCTTTACTAGTAATCTTTGCAAGGTTCATCATCACCCAAATAAACATGCCCAAAATTTCCCTGGATATAATTTTTGAAATTTCCCATATTAGGGGTTGCATGGAAAGAAGCTCCTGAATCTAAAACCCATGATTCTATTCTATTATCCAAACAAATAATAAAATCATCTTGTATTTCCTCTGCTGCAGTAATATTTGCCTCCTTATTTGAGTCTTTACCTTTGTCGGATGTTGGTTCTCTTTACCCTTTAACCAACAATCTTTCTTTGCATGTCCTTTCTTTCCACATTTTCAACAGTAATTCACTTAACTCGGATTTAGATCTGTCATCCCTAAAATTTGATTTCCCATTATTCTTACTCTTGAAATCTCTCCTTCTTCTTGCCTCTGCTTTCTACATTCAAAGCATTCCCAAATGATTCCTTTGTACTTTTCCCTGTGAGTTTCTTCATTCAAGATTATACTAACCACATCATCAAACTTCAAAATATTATTAGCAAATGTTGTATTACTAACAACCATTACCAAGTAATCCCAACTACGGGAAAGAAAATAAGAATAAGAGTTCTTTCACTTCATCATCAAGCGGAATATAAACTGATTTTAAGCGATTTACAATAGATCAAAATCATTCAAATGACTAGATGTAGATCCAACTTCATGCATATTAGAACTGAATAGTTTCTTCATCAAATAAACTTTATTTTAAGCACTAGGGTTTTCATATAAATTAGCAAGATATTTCATTAAATCTATTATAGAAGTCACTACGTAATATTGGAAGCCACGATTCGCTAGGATTAATCTTATAGATCTCAAAGCCTTTCCGTCAAGAATCTTCCATTCTTCATCAGTCATCTTCATAGGTCTAGAATTTTCATCAAATGGTAAGTAAAAATCTCTTTCATACAAATAATCCTCAATATACATCTTCCATAATTGATAATTTTGATTGTCAAACTTCTCTACCTTGTATTTTTTTTCTTTTACCATCGTTTGTAGCTCCCACTCAATCAAAAAACCATGTGTGGGTAAATATTTCAACACATAAAACCCTCAAACAAAGCTCTGATACCATTTATTGGGGTTATCACAAGGTTGTACATATTATATATCATATCTAAGCATACATGCAATAAAAGTGGATATTCTACCAAAATAAATATACAAAACAAGAGATATAAATCAACACCAAATTTAATGTGGTTCACTCAATGTGGGCTACATCCACTAAGAAACAAGCCAATCTATTATCCAAAGATTTCAGAAGATATACAATTGAAGATCTACAATCTTCCACACCTCTCAAATGTACAATACTTTATTTCTCTCAAGCTTCTCTTTCTTCTCCAAGAATTCTCTCTCTCACAATTATTCTCATAATAATCATCAATTCTTATAATCCTCTTACTTCTAAACCCTAGCTTTCATGTCTATATAGGCATATACAAACTTAGGGCACTTAGCCATGTAATTACAATCAATAGATATACCTTAATGCTAAAGTTATATCTAATTCCCACGAGTTTAATAAAACACTCACTCGTAGGTAACCGACATCGGTTAGCCCTAACCAATGTTGGTTCCTCCTTGTTTGACCGATGTCGGTCATAGGTGATTGATGTCGGTCCCTCCTTAACCGATGTCGATTATTGTGCTTTCTGTAATATTAATATAACATGCTAATTTGAATTATTTGAGCTCCACAAATCAACACTTTATAGTCCACACATATCATTATCCTAGCATCCTTCTTTATAATAATCACCATAGCGTTAACCCACTCTAATTCCTCAATGGGCTCAATAATTCTAGATTTCAACATCTTGTCAATTTATTCCTTTACCTTGACATGCAGATTAAGATTCATAATATAAGGCCTCTTCCTAGCAAGGCGTGCACCATCCTTTAACTTGATCCTCATCTCACCCAAAGAGTGATGCAGCGCTTTTAACTCATGATAGCCTCATGGGAATAAGTCTCGGAAGTCACGCATCAACTCAATTATCTTAGAAACCTCCTATTGAGACCAATACTCATCATTAATGCCCTCCTTAGGTTCTAAATATGTCCCAATGTTGACCTTCTTCATTTTCATAGGTGCATGGTACGCACACGCCTTCTCATCAACATTGTCCAAGACCTAGACGCGTACTACGGTGTTGTCAATATCCAGATTCTCCACTTCTTCATCATCAATCATATCAACTAGTTTACCCTTCTCTTTTTCCAGCCAGGCGTGCCCAAGATGTACATCATTTTTCTCCTCTTCATCAAAGCGCACCTCTAATTCTGATCCAAAACCGAGGGGTTTCAGACTTAAGGAACAGATTAACAAATGTGCCAAATGAATTGCAAAACAACTATCTCTGAAAAGAGATGTAAATTACTCAAAGACTTCAAATTACATCAATTATCTCTGCCAAGAGATGTCTATCTCACTGATCCGGTTACATATGTATTTATAATAATTTTATAAATATGAAAGGACACCTAGAAAGATGTGGAAGGTCACCAGTCTCGAGGGAGACGAGGTGTTTCATCTTCCAAGACTTACATGTGCACTAATTTTGCGAAACATACTATTTTTAGAATTTACTATTTTTAGACAGCACTACAAAAATCACAATTTGGGCCCCTTAAACGTGGATTTCAGGGGTCAAACATTACTGAATAGAGTTCAGAACCTTCTCATCACATTCTACACATTCCAAGCTTTCTGTTGCCTTTTGAACGGAGTCAATCGGAGGTACGGTGCAAAAGTTATGGTCTCTGGAAGTTGCGCCACTAGAATTGTTGCCTGGATCAAATTCTAACTCTTAAAACATCTCTAATATGATTCCTTCAGCCTTTGCACTATCCCCCATTATAAGGTACTTTATAATCTCTAATGATTCATGCACTAGAGGTTTGATTGAAAAATATTCAAAGGTCTGAATCATACTTGAAGTCATATCCTACCAATTAACTATTGCCCTTGTTAATTCTGCATGAACATACCATGCACACGCACAACCGTTGAGAGTGGCGTAGAACTTATGTACCCAAAGTGATGGCGGTAAGGAATCCTTCCCTCCATCTAGAGTCTCTCACACTTTTCAACGTGATGTGAAGTAGAATCCTTCCCATGAAATTCACAAATTTGTGAAGGTACATAGCTCCTAATAAACCTATTAGAGAAGGTGATTCTCACTTATCACCCATCTGAAATATTATCTTTGTGTGTATTCCACCAATACACAATTTTTCTGTGTAAGGTATAAATCAACATATTTCTTTTGTCACCCTCATCCGTCCACCAAGATTCTGTGGCGTGCATAAACATATTAGGATTTATTTTTGTAGTGTATCGAGTTACCTAGTTATGACCTAAGCGCCTAACCATACGTGACTTGATCACGCATGTAACCATGTTCTTGATCTCCCTCCCAACCATATCATGCATTCCATGTGCCTAGTTATCACATGCAATATTGGTTATAACACTCATGGTGAGCATCATCCCATTGAATAACACCTTCCTTTGATGGCTTGAGCACTTGGGATCTATAATTGTACACACGTATATCCTATTCAAGTATTCTTCACTTAAAGGTTCTACGTACACTGCAACCTTCCCATCTATCAAAGGAATGATCATGTGCTCTTCTTTCTTCTCAAAAATGATGTAATCTTTATTAAAGCATTGATTAAAATTATTCGCATAACACCAAGGGTGCCCAAGCAATGTTGGAAAACTATCAACTTCGAAAAGTTCCAAGACCTCAAATTCCCAATAAACTTGGCCCCTTATATAGTAATAGTGGCATCCTTCAATACTCCAATGGGCATGGATTTAGTCATATTCGCCATATATAACACGTTTGAAGATGGTTGTAATGGTGGCCTCCCATCTGATTTCATGCATCCAAAGTGAGTACATTTACTTCTACACCTATATCAATCAAGTATGTTACTCAACAACCATCCATTAATAACTACATTCAAAGTGATCTCTTTATCATATTCAAGACTGTGAGGTGGTAAGTTTGCATGCAATATTTGTCTCTCACGCTCAACTCCAGCACACGGTACCTTCTCCCTTAACCATTCCCCTAATAAAGGAATGATGTTTTCTTGGCACAACATCTTATAAACCTCCTTTAAGTCATCAACGTATTTTGAGGAAGCTCAATTTATTTTTCTGCTTGACTTAAGCATCTGCTCTTTCAAGCATTGTATCTCACCCCGCAAGTTTCTAATAACCTCTATAGTTTATTGATAGAATACCTTCTAATTATCGGGATATGGATACTTTGCATCCAATACCACCTGTTTAGTAATAACAGGTTTCTTCTTCGGAGTCTCACGAGTGTGTAAAACCTCAACGTGCGTGTAGTCACTAACACAAGTATTATCTCAGGGTCAGGTGCTAACTTTGGCATCCACTTATCTTCTACAACGCGATGTACTCTAACCATTCCCATGCCCTTATCTTGTTTGTGTTTCTTGCTCATATGCTCATATAAATCCAGGCATTCCTCAAACTTGTGATTTTTTCTGCACCAGGAGAAAACAATGTTCTGAGGACATTCATGCCTATAATGATCAGGGGATATGTATGTGAAATAGGTTCCTTATGGGAATTCACCTCTTCCACCTCCGCGACTGTGACCTTTGAATCCTCCATGGTAACCTCTACCTCTACCACCTCCATTAGAGCATCATTCATTGTGATTATGAATAATGATATTCACCTTGTTCATTAGAATTGTTTACAACACTAGTTTGATGTACACCAGTTTCAATGGAATCATGAATCGATCAATCAATCTATAATTCTATGTATCATGAGTGGTAGAATTAAAAATATTACAATAACAAAACATGTTATTCTTTAGCGCACGCGCAACATGGTACACCTACTTGAATTATGATCCAAATGACAGTTATCACAATCCAAAGAACATGGCGTGCACCGATTTATGAAGGAAATTATCCTCGGTATGACCTTCCACTCACACTCGTACACCAAATAACACTATGCATCTTATGGACTGAATTGGGTGAAAAATTTTCCAACTATTTTTCCATATATACAATTTGCGCTTCCAAAATGGGAAAACTCGGTGTCTATGCTTCCAACTTCCTAAATTCGTAGAGCTACCTCCAAATCCTACCTTGGATTTGTAAAAGTCTTATGAGAAAGCACCCTTCCGAAAGGTATTATCAAACCACCAAAAATCACTTTGTACATGTTGACTAAGGTGAATATCATAAGACAACTTTGATAAAAAAAAGTTTTAAAATGTGCATCATACTCTCTTACACTCTCGGTCATTCCCCGCTTTATATCCTTCAACAGACCGATGTTTTTTTCTCGTTCAAACTTAGGTACATGCAATTCAGCTAATAAAACATCACGCAACGCGTTATATTCTACACAAGTCTAGTTCGGATCATAATTTCTATACCAACTATGCACGTGCCCTTGCAATGTAGTAGAAAATTGACTTTCCTTATGCTCTGGAGTTGTAATTCCCTTAACGTGCCATAATATTTCACACATGTGTACATGCTTAGCTGCATATTCAATTCCTCTATATTCTAGTAGTGAAGAGACATCTCGTAATAAACTTGATGGGGTTGATGCAAAATGTGCCCACCGGATCTAGAACCCGTATTACCTCTAATATTCCCTCCACTTCCATAACCACCAAATACACTATATCTCGAACCACCTGGTCATCCCGACCCTCCTCTATATAGAGATCATTGGACTAGAGGATATGTTTCCTTTTGTCCCAAATGTTGTGCTAAATTGAATTCCCATGGTCTGCAAAGTTGTGGTACTTCCAGACGTATTACCAATGTTCTGCGCACCCACGCTCCATGCAGATGATGTGCCGAAAATATACCACTAATAGAACCACTTAACAAAGAATATTGTGTATCCATATGAAAAACACTTGTATTAAAAGGAAAATGTAAGCTACCTATCGCTACTAAAGTACCTACACTAGCTTGATTCTCAACAACTATCTCAGGGACTAGACCACCAAGCGTAAGGGCTATGTCGTTAGGTTGGATTAGATACACACTTACGGCTCTTAATTATTCTTCCTCAGACACGCTCTCATCATAAGATGAGGGGGACCTTCTACCACACTTTCCAAAGGATAGAAGAACTAGATACTTTGGCTCCACACCTTCTACGTGAGCCCCAAACTCTTCCTGAGCCATCTATTTCCTCAACTCCAAAGACTTCTCAATGTCACGTCTCTTCGTCGATTCCCTCTCGCGTGCTTCATTATACCGAAGCCACCTTTCATATCTATTCCTTTATGTCACTAGGCCCGCCATCCTTCACCACACCTATTCCTTCCCCTCGCACGGTAGGTTTTAGCTATCATAGGATGTTCTTCCGAATCCAGAGTTACAATCAATATCTTAATTGCTAAAGGGATAGCGCGTGCAAATAGGATCATTTGGGTTCACACAAGAACTGAAACTCAATAAATTCTAGATATGAATAAGTAGAAATAGCGTACTCCAACGTGTAACTATACAGAACACCACCCCACCAGTGATCTACAACACGTGTCCAAGCCAAATCAGCATCATGAAAAATCTAGTAATCTTCTTGTGTCCACACAATTTTCCTCTACCTCTCTTCGATGCATATGCTACCACCCACTCGTATAAATCTATGGGAAAAAATAGAAAAATTTCTCATAGATTTCATGATACAAATTTTCTTCAACCCACGCATGAGCATCAAAATTAGGTCCAATGTTATATCTTTGAGGAAACTCTTCCTCTAAATTCTCTACCCAACTCTCAATACTAGCCAAAATTAACTAATATGTCTTCATCATGCAACATCCTTGCAATAACTTGAAAAGAGGTCCTGAAAATAGAACCAAAATGTATTCACTATTTATTTACCAATATCCTAGGTGCGTTGGCACCTCATTCAGCTGGAAGCTAAACACTCACCAAGCGTGCAAAGGTACCAGGTCCCTCTTTTGATGTCATCTTTGTCAAGGAGTTAACATGCATGAAGATATATCTCATCATAGTAATAGATAAACTAGATGAACCAGATCTAAGCATACAAGTAACAAATCATAACCATGTGCAAAACAAGCTAAAAAAGAATCAATAACAGGTTTACCATGCAAGATCTAGTAATAGATACATCAATAACAAGAATCCATCCACGAAATCCATTCTATTAATCACCATAAAGCACAATAACTATATACATCAATAGTAACTCCATAAGATCATGTGCATAAGTGAAACAAAAACATAACCTCACAATCATTCATGGCATATCCATACAGTGTGAATCATACATATATATATAGGGGTGGGGACTTACCCTTCATCACCCATGCTCTCTACAAAAATAGCTCGCATGCTAGAAATATCCATGCATATGTTACAAGCCAACTACAAGAGCATGCAAGCTCACTAATAATAGATTATCTTCTAATATAAACTGTAGATCTAATCCTATTAATATCCTAAGCTCTGCATGACACTTTAACTTCCTTTGCATGAGATCTATCTCAAAATAGAATTTCCTTGAACTGCAAGTCTTCATGTTCTATTCTTATCTCCAAAACCTTATTTGGCTGCTACTCCAACCCTTTATCTTTCCAATTTTTCTCGTGGCTCATAATGCGGCTAAGTATGGAATGCAACTGTTAGGCTACTAGTCTTCGCGCACTATCTTTCTTACTCTCACACATGCCCTCATGCTTAACTCTCGTGTGTTAAAACCCCTCGTGCAGATTATACTTAGTATCTTTTTAGGGGTAAAAAAACTCTCATAAAGTGGAGAAACATGAGAAAACCCTAAAGTGGAAAAAACTCCCCTAAAAGAGAGAAATAATAAAGGAGGACTAGAAGGCCACCCCGAAGATAATTTTGATAGTCGCACACTAAGAATAGATTACAAGTGAAGAATATTGCTAATGAAGAAGGGTTTGTTAAATATGTTTAATAATATTTGAGAGCAATGACCTATCCATGAATCATCTCCCGATGAAATGCATGCTAATCTCGTTGTGCTTGGTCCATTGAAGTTGGACTAGATTATTGCGAATTTGAATGGTGGTTTGGTTATCACAAAAGGTGATTGTGTGTATCTTATGTTGAATACCAAAAATTTTCAGAATCCCCTTAAGCTAGATGGCCTCGGTGGAAGCATTAAAAATATTTTGTCTTCAACCTCGGTAGATGACAAAGTAATAGCATTTTTCTTCTTTCTTAACTAACTAATCATGTTAGAACCTAGTGAGAAACTGTATCCTAAAGTGGACTTAAAATTTTGAATATGCTAGCCTAGTATGAATTTGTGTATCCAATCACGTCAACATAAATACCAACTCCATAGTGAAATTTAAATCTGTGTACCCTAAATTTAGTGAAGAATCCTCTTAGCTGCTTTCTAATACAACTCATGAGGCTCCTTCATGAACCTAAAGACCAGACCTACTACATATGAAATGTTAGGTCTAGTGTGAGTCAAATATATAAGGTTTCCTATAAGTTGTCAATATAAGGTAACATCGACTAGTGGTGAGGTATAATCAACATCAAGTTTGAATCTAGATAGAAAGGGAGTTGAAGGTGGCTTACAATCAGCCATGTGCAATTGAACAAATAAATTGAGATCACATTTAGCTTGTGCAAGGCAGACTAGAAAATCTAAATCTCAATGAAGTAATGTTAAAAATCCAAGTCAGTCATGTAAAATTTGTCTTGAGGAAATTATTTCACCGTTGTAATGGATGATGAAGATCTCCTTATGATCAAAAGGTCATTATCATAAATAACCAAAATCGGTAGTGAATTATATTAGAGTAAAATTTAGACATTCAAATCAAAGTAGCATTGAGTGAACCTTGTGGTGAGAAGAAACGAATCCATCTTGCCATACTAGGCCGAAGGGCCTATTTGAGGCCATAAATATATTTTCTAAATTTGCATACTAAGGAAGAATCCTAAACAAAACCTTGTGGTTACTCCATGTAGACATCATCTTCTAGGTCACCATGTGTAGACACTAAATCATGCACTTGGGTACATTTCTAGGTCCTAAAATCATGTTAGCATTTACATGATTCCTAAGAAAGAAAAATAGTGGTTGACAACTATCTTTGGCCTCTTTTCTTTGTCTCTTGTTTTCTATTTGTCTTACACACCCTACAGCCCAATCGAACTTAACTCATTTATCTTTTATGGATTCAAATACCAACACCCAGCCATGACAACAACGCCCAAGTGCTCTTGTCCCTCCTGTGTACCCTTGACCCTTTCTTATCTTACTCTCTCCTTTTGAGTCTCTTTTATCTTTTGGGAATATTTTTCACTTATGGGTCGGCCTTCCAGTTGTCAATTATAGAATTCAAACAAGGGGATCATATAGATACATAGTTGTGTGTTCAAAATAAAAGAGCAAACATTAAGCATGAGTATCATCACCTAAGCTTGCATTCCAAAGGCACAAAGAGCACTAAAGGCATCCATCTAACATCGATTCAAGGGACAAGGGATGCATAAACTCTACATATACTGTATAGGAAGGATAAGTTCATTCTATTGTATCCACACATTCTACTAAATTTTTACATTTTAGCTACAACCCGCTATCAAGTGTAACTTGCACAAGGGAATCCTAGGGCATCATTGCTACACACACACATAAGAACTACATAGATCCTGAGATGTAGTGCAATGCTCAGTTATAAGTTCACTTTTGGGGTTACCAGGTTAGGGTCAGTCTGTTGCCCATTATACATTTTTCTTTTTAGGTTTGATACATTTTGTGGGCTTGTGCATGTGAACTTCTCTTTTCTAGGTTACTGGTACCTTCGATGATCATAGTGCGAACATCAAAAAATCAACAGAGAGAAATTACGAAAACTTTATGACACTATACAAAAAGCGATTGAGCCTCTTTGCAGTCACCAATGCCTATGCGCCTTTTTCCAACATTAGGTGCCCCTTTCCAAAGCATTATTTCGAGGTTCCATATTTCACGGTGAGCATTTACGGCGTTGTTTGGAGTTTGTTCATCGGTCGCACTTGCCCGATCACTTCATGTACATTCAAAAATCAACTAAGTCCCATATCTCTCTTCCTTGCTTAGGGTTTCATATTTTAGATCTTAGTTTTCTTGTGTCATTATTGTACTTTATCATTTGTACATCATTTATTTCAATAGTTACTCTACAATTATATTTAATTCAAATTAAATTAAATCATTTGGTGAACCCATCACTCGAATCAACCTTCCCTCTAGGATTTTCCTTTTATGCCTATCACCTGTAGTGGTCATTTTGGTTCCTTTGAGTACATTGAGCTTCCTCCTCTATTCGTAAGTCCTCTAAGTCAATGGTTGAATCTGATAACCCCTTTGCTAACTCACAGAATGTTCCTTTAGAAAACATTAAAACCTATGATAGTGAGCAATCATATGATGAGGACACTAATGTTGATCAAGAACAACTAGACAAGCTCACTAATTTCTGTCAAGATTTACACACCAACCCTTTGCATATTCCACATGTTCTCAATGCTTTACTTGCTACCAAACACTCTTGAGATGTTGTTTTTGTACCTCTTGTAGGTTCTTCCTTGGTGTCATGGCCTCCACCCAACCCCTTAACATTCCTACTTCCATTGCTACTACTATTGCTCCCCTCCTTCATCCCAATGCTTCTAATACACAACCCGGTTCCTCTTCCAACACCCATGACCTAGATTCTCTATACCAAGATCTATAAATTCAAATCCATCAACTACAACAAGCTACTTCATGCTCCTCTCCATCTTTTGATTCCTCATTACTTCTTCATACCCCTTTCACACCCGTCATTTCTGCTTACCAACTCCCTCCTAACTTTGTCACCCCTAAGCTGCCCACCTTCAATGGCCATGGTGACCCTCAAGAGAATCTCTGATCTTTTCATGTGGCATGTCTTGATTATGCAAATGATCATACATTGCTAGCTAAGTTATTTCCTAGGAGTCTTCAAGATTATGCCATGCGTTGGTTTTACATCTAATTTTTCATTCGGTAACTTATTTTGCGCATCTAGTCGATGCTTTCCTTGCTCATTTTCAATCAATATTGGCACCAAGATATCTTATGCACAACTTGTTTAAATAAAACAAAGATCTAATGAGCATCTAGCTGACTATGTTTTGTGTTACAAGAACAACCTTTCTAACATGACCAATTTCCTCGTTGATTCTAAATTGCAAGATCTTTTTGTTCAAATCCTCTTACTACCACTTCAGGAGAGTGTTATCTTTGAGACATATCCTTCATTTGATTAATTATGACATAAGATTAAAATGTATGAAGTCAAACTCCTCTCTATGGGAAAACTAAAGTATCTTGATTCTCCTTCATCCTCTTCTAATAGGTTTCAAGATAAATCAACATTCAAGTTGTCTCTTAAGCCCACCAAAACAAAGGAAACTATTAATGTCTTCTCTCCACCTAAAAATATTCAATGGTAACCTCCACAACATACTTTTACGAAATTACCATATGCACCTTGGTTTCTATTTCCTCAACTTATCGAAAGAAATCTAATCACTCTTCCATAATCACTCAATATCGATCCTCTCGCCCCTGTGGATGCAATCATAATGAAAATGCAAGATGTGATTATCACCAATGTGTTGGGAATTCTACGATCGTTGTTTCAAACTCAAGCATATCATTCAAGATATTATTGAAAATAATTCACTTGATCTCCATGAGCCATCTACTTCTAAGCCATTCAATGATAATAAAAAGCTCAAAATATTTAATGACCCTTTGCCCAAGTATGCCACACAAGCTCCTAATTTTTATGTTAATCATGTATATCGAGTTGTGCATCCTCCTTCATTGGGGCCCTTGACTTCCTTGTCACTTTTACTAATGCATCACCACCAATCATTTCATTTTCAGATCATGATTATCATGCTACATTCACTTTTGATTCATTACATATCAATGCTTCTATTGGTTCATACACATCAATAACACCATGATCTATCCAGCAGCTCCTATCAGTGTGTGCTCTATTGCACTTATCATGGCTATCAAATGTCCACTATCTAATATCACATATCTAGTTCCTAATTCTTTTGGATACATCAGGCTTCCCATTATAGTTGGGCCTCTTACCATGCTTGTACCATTTTTGTGGTATCTTTAATCAAAGGTTGTGACATGCTCTTAAGTCTTTATTGGCTTCGTTTTCCCCAAGTCATTCCCTTCATGAATAATTTATGCATCGATTTCATTCACAATAAGAAATTTTTCACTCTTAAAGGTGTTCCACCATGCACACCATTTCCTAAGCCTAGTCTTGATGATATATTTACACCAGATTACAACATCTAGGCCTCCTAGGCCTCTCAAATCTAAGGCACACTTTGCACCTAATTCTCCTATTCACACACAACCTACTTCACAAATTTTTCATCTGCATCAATCCACTAGTCCATCTCATTGGCCTAAGTTCCCTACTCGGGAAGCCCCTTCACATAGGTCTCCTTCATATGTACATCATTACTCTCATACTCCACCAATCTTAGAGCATCGTCACATGCCTTTATCTCCTCGGATATCAGGTGGAGGTCCCTTTCCCTTCACTATCGTTAGATAGCCTTATATCCTTCTCAACCTTGGGTGGGCACCACACTTTCTTCCCCCTCCCTCTAACATCATGAGTTATTTATAATATCTACTATCACACTTTGTGCTTTATATCTAATCTCTCGCGCACATTGATACACACCTTCTATCGTCATTACCTTATGACACACTCTAGTTCCACAATTCATACTTGATTGTTGAGGGTCTAATTCTGAAATGAACCTCACATCATTCACACTTCATGCTCTATGCTTCATGATACATATTTCTAGCATCTATTCATCCACATTACTCGATAAAACACACTTGTTTTATGGTTCATTCTTGATTTGTTGAGGGTTTCTATAAAAGAACCTCACTCATACACATTTTTGGGGGCATGATACTCCTATCATCTTCACACTTTGTATTCCATACCATCACACTCATACACTACATCTACATATCTTGGTTGTATATACTCTTACTAAGCTTATTTTATTTACATGTTTCACTTTGTTTTCCATGCTAGTCAGATTCTTAGTATGTCTTTATCATTCTATATATACACATGCTCATTCACTTGGTCTCTAGTGGCAAAAACAGATATCTTATAGGTTCTTACATGCTACAATGATGCTTGAATTTATACCTTTTACTAGTCCCATCAAGGATCATGGGAGCATCTACCTTTAATACTCTCACACATTACATGTTCTATTGTTCCATCATGTATTACTTACACTTTCTAGCACATTACTACATACATGCCTTGACATACTATATTTCTAACATGCTAACGGGTACTTCATGTATAACATTCACTTTGTAGGACTATGTACCACCATGGTTATCTGATACAATTTACTTGACATTGTTTTCCATTATATGTTATTGTTTGTGGTCTATGCCCTATGTCTTTTATGCTCATTGTATACTTTTAGTCACTTCGGCCCTAATTATATTGTGACATTATGAGTGATGTCCTATGCTTGAAACCCACTTTTTGTGGTCCACTTTGTTTGCACACTTGTTTATCTTCTATTGCATGCTTGCTAATTTTTTTGAAAGGAACAATAAGAAGATTGTTCCAAGCCATGAATATCTGAGATGATAATATCACACCACATTGGATTTGCAAACAAAGATTTAAAATATCATATATGGAAATCCATCATAATCCATAATGTTGAATACATTGAATTACATTATATTAGATCATATTCCATTTCTCAATAATGAGGATGTACATATAGGAGGAGGGAAGTGCAACTACTACCTAGATCAATGGTGAAGAACTCCCACTAACTGATATTGGTAGTTAAGTTAACTCCATAAGACTAGCAAGCTAACACCACAAAACTAGTAAAATTAACTCCACATAACTAGTACACTTAAGTAAGCTAACCCAAAGAGTGTAGGGCTAACATAAGTGTACGAATTATCCTAATAAATAGATAAAAGGATCAATAATAACCTACACTAACACCCCTCGTAATCATAGCTTAGATAGGTAGAAAATAAGGTGGGTCCCGAAATAAGGTCGATGAGGTATCCACGTACAATACCTAGGAAAAAGGGAAAGCGCAAGGTACCCAAAACAAGTAATAACAAACTAGAGAGAGAAAAACCCGCATTAAGGCATCCCAAGAAGCTCACTCAAAAACTCGTACAATCTTTGAAGAAGTTTGGTGTGCACCATGGTTTGAATCCACTTGCTCGATCAAAATCTCAAAAACAATCGACACTTTGGGCTTCACCATAATAGCTCCATGTACAAGGAGATTGTCAATGGAGTGATGTCAAAAGTGTAAAAAAACACCAAACGTATTTGATCAACTACTACAAATAGGTGTGTCACAATCCAAGAATAATAACCATGGCAACAAAGAAAGGACACAAGATCCAAAGAAATAGGAGTGCCACGATATAAGAAAATACAAGGTAATGTAAAGACATAAATACATACATATATTCTTGGAAATCCGTGCGAGGAAGAAATCGGGCCCATGGAAGCAAAAATTCCAGAAAAACCATTTGTGTGTTTTTCTGGGTTTTTATCATTCGGTAATGGTTTTTTCTTTCGATTTGTACGTTGATATTTGGTGAGGATCTGGAAATCTTAAAAATCTTACCAAGGAATAAAAATTTTGTCGAGAGACCGCCTTATTTTCTTCCCACCTAAGCTACGTTTACGAGGGGTGTTAGTGTAGGTTATTATTTATCCTTTTATTTGTTTATTAGGATAATTCTTGCACTTATGTTAGCCCTACATTTGTTGGGTTAGCTTTCTTAGGTGTGCTAGTTATGTGGTGTGCTATTGTCATCTACGATCTTTACAACTTGGAACAATCTTCTTATCATTCCTTTCATTTTTACTAACACATGTTACTAGCCACTTTGTTTGCATGTGCCTTGGTTTCTACCATGTACATCCCCTACCCCCTTCATGTATACATTTCGGTTCAAGTATCAGGTCCTCTCCTTTGGGTTGTTTTCTCCTATAGATGTCACATGCACCCCAAATGAGGGGACATACATTGGGTGAACAAATCACCCCTACAATAGCTCATAGCTACATAACAACACAACCTAGTACAGAAACAAAATAAAAATACAGTCACAGAATAGCCCATAATTTGACTTGGGTCATTAACACATCATATACACTAGCTCCCAGTATCAGAAAGTAGCACATGGGTTCCTATGTCCTCCCCGAGCGCTAATGTCCTAGGGAACATACAATTATTTTTTCAAGTAAAGTGCGGTCTATGATAATTTATAGAGAAGTTAAACATTAACAGGCATAGGCTCCAGTTACAAAATGCATTCTATCTCTTTCAATCATAACTAATTCAAAACAATCAAGATAAAAGGAACAAATCAAGACATACCATCTGTATTGGTGCTTATTGGACATAGTCATGGAAGGAGAGCAAAACTAGACCTCTCTCCCCAACACTTGCTCTTTGGCATGAGATCGCCCAAAAACTCACATTTGGCATGAGATTGTCCTAAAAATTCACACTTGGTGTGATATCACCCAAAAAGTTTCTCTTCATAGCATTTCAAGACATTTTTCTATTCTTTACACTCTTTTACATCAGTGCACACTTTCCTTTACTACTATTTTTTCACACTTTTACATACTTTTGCATACTTTTCTTATATTTTTCATATACGTGACTTTGACTACTCTTTCACTTTTATGTTAGCAGGTCTTTCCTTAATATGAAACAAGAAGAAACCTATAATATCAAAATACAAGCACAACAATAGGTATAAGAAACACATACACTTTACCCCTAGGGTCACTTTCCTTTCTTAGTCTCCATGCTTCACTTTGTAATCATTCTATACTTCACTTGTCCACTCGGCATGCTATTTGCCACACACTCTATAGGATCATAAGGTACACATCTCTTATCTACTTTATGTTATCGAGTATTCACTCAAAAACATAAAGTTGGGGAAAATGTAGACACTAAATCACACACTTGGGTACATTTCTAGGTCCTAAAAGCATGTTAGCATTTACATGATTCCTAAGCAAGAAAAATAGTGGTTAACAACTATCTTTTGACTCTTTTCTTTGTCTCTTATTTTCTATTTGGTCTAACACACCCTACAACCATTCAAAATTAACTCATTTATCTTTTATGTCTTTTGACACCAATGCCAAGTCAGGATAGTAATGCCCAAGCACTCATGTCCCCCCTAAGGTGCCCCTAAACTTTTCTTATCTTACTCACTCCTTTTAGGTCTCTTTTATATTTTGTGCATATTTTTCACTTATGGGTCAACCTTCCCGGTTGTCGATTAGAAAACTCAAACAAGGGGATCATATAAATACATAGTTATGTGTTCAAAATAAAGGACAAAACACTAAGCATTACTATCATCACCTAAGATTGCATTCCAAAGGCATAAAGAGCACTAAAGGCATTCATCTAACATCCATTTAAGGGAAAATGGATCCATAAAATTTGCATACATTGCTTAGGAATGGGAAGTTCATTCTCTTCCATCCACACATTCTACTACACTCTGCTACATTCTAGGTACAACCCAATATTAAGTGCAACTTGCACAAGGGCATCCTCGGTCATCATTGTTACACACACACACAAGAACTACATGGATTTTGATATGTAGTGAAACCCTTAATTACTATCATGGTAAGTTCCAAGTTCATTTTGACTCCCATTCTACATTTTCCTTTTTAGGTTTGATGTAGTTTGTGGGTTTATGCACGTGAACTTCTCTTTTGCTGAGCTATATGTACCTTCGGTGATCATAGTGTGAAAATCATGAAATCAACAAAAATCAATTTTTAAACCCTTGTGACATAGCAGAAAGTAAATTTAGAGCCTCTACACGGTCTACACCAACCGGAGAATCACTCACCGGCGCCCATGTGCCTCTATCCAACACTTTGGCACCCCTGTCTCGATATTATTCTCGTGTTCCAAATTTCAGTCATTTACAAATTTGTTTGTAATATTTTCATAGTCGCACCTACCCGGATCACTTCTGTACTTTCCAAAAATCAGCTAAGTCCTCTATCTATCTTCCCTACTTAGGGTTTCATATTTTAGATCTTAGTTTTACGGTGTCATTATTGTAATTTATCATTTGTAAGTCATTTATTTCAATATTTACTCTGCAATTAGTTTTAATTAAAATTAAATTAAATCATTGTAAAGAAAGACACTCTTCACATCCATTTGATGAAAATCTCAGTGATGAATTGTGGAAATGGCAAGTTGAATAAAGCTAATTTTGGTAACAGTGCAAAGGTCTCGGTGTATTCAATGTCAGACACTTGTGAAAACTTATCAATAGACCCATTTGTTGCATATTTGATCTTATATATCCACCTACATCAAACCATATTCTTTCTCTTATAAAGGTGTGTCACATGATAAATTATGTCGTTCCTAACGAAGGAATTGTACTCCTACATAACATTGTCCCACTCATGATTTCTCGATGCCTCATGAAAAGTCTGTGGATTGGAGGTAGAGGAAAAGAAATAATTTTCCCATCCTTGAACTCTGAATGGGTCCATTTGACATCTATAAGATCCTCTACCCAAGTACATGCACTCTACAATGTTCACCTAGCCTAAAGAGGACCGAAAGTAGGGTAGTTGAGAATATACTCTTCATCATCTCGATTGTGGAAAAATGCGAAAGGAGGTGAAGCTTTATCACTACTCTTGTTTTTGAATGGAAGAAGAATATCCCTCAAGTATTAGAGATCTACTCATAAACCTACTTGGGAATTTTCTCATGCTAACTAAAACTATCATAATCATCCTAAAATAAAACTGAATTCAATGAATGTGGAGAAGTTTGAAGGGTCAAATCTAGTGGGCCTTCCTAAAATTTGACAACTTCTCAATGAGTATATCATGTGTGGTCAGATGAAGAATTCTATATCCCTTAACACCATCTAGGTATCCCATAAAGATGCAAGGATGACTCTAAGGTTCCATATCCTTCTATTTATTTTTAAGGACGCAAGCCATAGATGGAGATCCAAAAAATCTAAAGTTCTTAATTGATGATTTCCAATCATGCCAACTTTCAAAAAGAGTGACTTCTTTCAAGGATTTTTATGGACATAGTTCTAGATGTAATTCACACAATTAATAGCTTCTGCATGGTATTGTGGTCCCAAAGATCTAGAGTGAAGCATACAATTGGCCATCTCTTTCAAGAACATGTTTTTCTGTTGTACAACTCCATTCTGTGAAGGACTATATGAAATTGTCTTATGTAAATCAATTCCCTATGTAGTGTAAAATTATTCAATCTTGTTACTAACATATTTACCATTGTTATCTATCCACAAAATTCTAACAAATTTTCATGAATGCTTCTCTGCAAGAGCCTTGAAGTCCTAAATAATTCATAAACAATGTACTTATGATAGAGGAAATAAACTGCGTGTATCACAAGAAATAATCAATGAAGGTGAGAATGTATCATGCCCTGGTGAAAGAAGGTGTGGGAAACAACCCGAGAAATCACAAAGTGTACAAAATCTAATACTTGTGTATCTCTCTAAGCCTTGCCTTTGTCAAATTTCTCTTTAGGATTCTTTCCAAGGGTGCAACCCTCACAAAGACCTTTAGAAAAAATAACTCTAGGCAAGCCTTCAACCATATCATGTTTGCTTAATTGTTCCAAGTAGTGATAGTTAATGCAGCCAAATTGCTCATGCCATAATTTGCTAACCCCATCTATGTGAGTCAACAATGTAATTGGAGAAGTGTCAAGAGAAAAATGAGAGAAGGTATATAATTATGCCTAGTGATCTACCCTTCACTTTCCAATTATGTATCATTATATAGATATTTGATAATAACTGAATCTAGGTTGAATTCAACTCTCATGCCCTTCCCTATGTGATTGATTTAGTACACTGATAGTAGATTGGTGGAAAGTGTTGGAACAATTAGAACATTATTGAATGTTCCACCATTTACTTTAATTGACCCACTCCTTGCAATTGATATAGAGGTTTCATGACCCATTTTTATAGAGGACATGTTGCATGGTTCAATGGAAGAAAATTGAACATATGAGAAAGCAATTTGGTGTAAAGCATCAAAGTTAATGACCCATGATGAAGTTGGAGCCACTATTGCAACTAAAGCTTTTCCCTTCTTTTTCTCTTTACTATTGTCTTTTTCCTTAGATTTTTTTGGGTTGATGAATTATGTTTGATAGATTTAAGAACCCCTATATTATTCTTCTCCAGAATTTGAGTAAGGTGGTCAATCTACTTCTTCATACACTTGTGTTCATCATGCCTATGTTTCTTATAATATGCACACTTAACCATTTTCTTCTTAGGTTTATCTTCAAAATGAGGGTTCAATGTTTATTTTGGGGTTGGTTGGTTCCGATCATTTATATACCCTTGATCCTACGTTGGACTAAATTTTCTTTTCCTACTCGATTAGTGAACTAGTACTAAAGTAAATAAATCAACTCAAAATATGCAAGGGTTTAAGGTAGCTTGAGATGGGATGACAATGTGGATGGATGCAAAGATAACTCCTCATCACTGCGAGCTTGATAATCTACAAAACAAAGATAAATCAAAATAAAATGGATTAGATGGTAGATGGGGGTTGCACGATGAAGTGGTTCAAGAAGCATTAACTTCGTTATGTGGATTTCAACCCCGTATTTGATAAAAGAGGATAAAATCAATGATAGAGGATTGAATAACATGTGGAAAATGAAACTAAAAAGAATCGCAAATTACACAAATGGGTGGAAAGTTTAGATATGATCTAAATCAAAACAAAATAAAACATACATGGTTGGGTTGATGGTGACCCAAGATGCAGAGGGTAGGTCAACGACGACTGAACAAGATGGATAAGAACGTCAACCCAAAATGTAGATATGAATAGCTTTGTATGCATATATGAAGATGAAAGACAACTACAAACACTAACATAAAACAACATAGGAAAGTATGAGATAGGGAAACAAAAAAGAAGCAAGAAAATGGGGATTTTGATGGATTGGATGGTTAGCATGATGAGGGTCGTTTGAGTGACTTGAGCTAAGTTAGCGATGGAGAGATTGATAGAACAGAACTTGGTGATAGAGAAATAGAATGGTAGATCGAGAGTGTTAAATAAGGTGACAAAGATAGAAAGAGAGGTTGATGTGGACTTAGAAGATGGAATGGATGAACACATAGGACTAGATTAACATGGTGACTTTGGGTGAAGCGATGACACTGGGAAGTCCTAAATAATGTCAAAGGTGGATGGGCTAAATGGACAATCTATAGACAAAATGATTGAAAGAAGAAGTTGGATCGAAGTTCGATGGAAACCGAACTTGTAAAATGTAAGTATATGATAATAATAATAATGATAAATAAAATATAGCATGAACCAACACAAGGAAAAGATAAACTCCCCAAAGTCTCCATAAGTGATGCAAATAAGCTCAAAGGGACTCTAAGAAGATTGAAACAACTACAAAGAATATTGAGCTTGAAGACAAGGTCAAAAATGCAAGAGAATTCTAATTATGCATCCTTTGGATGGGAAATATGGCTTTAAAGGGTCGACGGGGACCGGGGTGGGTCACTGCCAACTATGGAGAACCATTCATTTGGGTAGTGAGAAGATGCCTAACTCAAGACATCAATCCCATTAGAAGTTAGATTAGGGTTTTAAAAGGATTAGACGTGTTATGGATACATAGGGAAGTAAAATGGGTTGTTAAGGGATGAAATTGATTAAATAAAGGCTAGGGGAGCCTAGGGATGAGCAATTAGCGAGTTTAGGGATGATAAAAAACCTAGAGAAGAGAAATTGGGAGTGATTAAGACTAATTAGATAATGAGATGAGGAATAGGATTAATTCATGAGGATTAAAAATAAATTAAAATGGATAGGATAATATGTGGGAAAGGTGAGAATATTAATATGAATATGAATTAAAATAAAAAGGGCCTAGATAGGTGGCCATGGTAAAAGAAGTGAACGCAGCAACAAGGGTAGCGATACCATATTTTGGTGTCTACATTTGACCTTTTTTGACAAGTGGTTTGCATAAGAAATCCATGAGACAAAAATGATGAGAAATAAAGGGTAAGATGAAGGATCACAGAGGATTGAGAGTGATTTCCCCCTTCAAATGCGGGATCAATGACACAAAAGGGGAATTGATCACAATTTTAAAAAGATAAATGAAGAAGGGTGGGTGGGAAAAGAAGAAGGGTGAAAATGATAAGGTGAGGTAAGATGCCCCAAGCAAGAAGGATTCAAAAAAAAAAGGTTAAAAATATGGTGGTGATCTTAGGAGTCACATCGGCAGGAAACAAAGGTCACAGTCTTTAGGGAGATGATGAAAATATCCTACGAGCCTGTGAGTTGGCGAAAATCACAGTGAAATGGAGGGAATCAATGGGAAACCACTCAAGTGGATGTAAGCCATGTGGACCAATGGGTTATAGAAATACATTGAAATTATGCTCAACTCTAGATAAATAATCATGATTCTTTTTTTTAGGGTTTTAATACTCCCCTTTAGTCTTTTGTAGGTCTTCTATACATCTAGGATTATCAGCGACACCTATTGTAGTGCAGAAAATCTGATGTGACACATAACGAGGGTTTCAAACCAAATGCCAAACTTGTGAAACTCAATTCCATACCGTTTAACATATCGGGCACCCATTTTTCATAGAGATGATGAGAGTGCCCCAATCCCTTTAGGCAATCGTAGTCAGATAATCATCCTAGATCAGTCCTTTTCAAGACCTTTGCACAATTATTCCTACTTCTAGATTATTTTGTTCATTAACAACATAGTTTAGATCTATCTCCAAATTAGCTAAGTCTTTCCTTGTTCTTCTTACATATTAGGGTTTCTACTTTACTAGATTAATTGTTTGGGTCATTTTCTATAGTCATTTATGTATTTATTTACGTGCATTACATGTCGTTCTTGATTAGATTAACTACAAATTTTCCCTATTTTTAGTTAATTAGCAACCAAAAGTAAAATCCTACAAACATGAGGAATCAATGGTGAGGAATACATCTCAGAGAACGAGAATGGAAATAATGGTGCCCTAGCAAATGGCACGATAATGGTCGAAAATGAAAAATATGAAAAAGTAATGATATAAAATTCCCTAAGGGGGAATACATATGGCCACAAAGGTGGACTTTGAGAGCAGAAAACATGGATAATGAGATGGTTCTCTAACAAAGGACATGACAACGAAAGAGGGAAAGCCAAGTCGAGGGTGCCCATATCGAGTCGATGGTGCCTAAGGCCAATTGATAGTGACCCATAGGAGTCGGTGGCAACTTAGGTCAGCGATTATATAAGCCTAAAATTTTGTTGACAATGTCATTTACATGCTTACGAGTGACAATTGAGAGCTTACAACTATAAAATGAGATCGCGATTTGGAGAGAGATGGAGGTCGGAGGAGCAACTAGGAAATACAAGATGATACGCAGGATGGTGAGTAACGAAAGCCCTAACTTGATTTTTAATTAATTTTATGTTTCATTTTTTTTTTAATTTTGGATTGGCGCCGAGGGCGGTCGGTGGTGAATTGGAAGGGTCACCATCGAATTGGCTCTAAAAAGGCATCAATGAACCCATGGACATATCGATCCGATATGGGTCAAAGATCAACCGGGGTTGGAATAGGTAATTTTGAGTGTGGAAAAATGATGATGATAAAACTAATATTTACTTGTTGTTTGGATTATTGCAAGCCAGAGAGACCTTGTATTTGAGAGATCGAGTCCCAACACTTATGTATGATAGATAGGAGGGCACATATCTGACATTGAGTGGGATCACTTAGCGGTAGTGGGATTGGGAGGATTTAGGCATTATCAAAGGATCCCATGATATGTGTGGTTGATGATTGCATTAGTCGAGAGGTGGGATATTCACACATGCACCTTTTGGTTCAAGACATGGGTGAGATGATGGTCACCCTAGAGGATGTGTATCGCATTCTTAGGTTACCAATACAAGGGGAGCATATATTCCTATCACATGTGATAGTAGATTAAAAGTTTGACACGTTTGTTTGGAGTTGATGCACCCATATTACTTTTACTTCTGGTGTATTTTCTTATGAGATGAGGTATGAGCATGGGGTATAACAAAACATATTGATTTGTTTGATCATGATGGTGATTTCTTACTACACATTACCCGAATCAATGGGATCCGATTCCCATAGACATTAGTAGGTGTCTTGGAAGACATAGTTGATCATCATACCATGTTCTCATTTGGTACCGTTTTTCTAGCACAGGTATATTATGAGCTATTGATGTACAGAGCTAGGAGGAGGACAAGGTTAGATGTAGGCTTCCTCTGCATTGTTGGGCCTATGAGCATATTACGGTCATCGAGCCACCACCGGGGATACCGTGGGTCATAGGGTACCATATAGAGATTACAAGTGGGATTATTAGGATGGCGAGAATATTAAGTTCATGGGGATAGAGGATTTAGAGACGTAAATTGGTATAATGACATATTTGTAGAGCTCGAGGTAGAACACATTAGATGGCATCCTTATAGAGATTTCCCCACATGGCTTGGAGTAGATGCAAAGTTGACATGGATGAGGAGGACTAAATGGGTACAAGGCCAAATACTAGATATGATTGAGTTCTTTTAGTTTGATAGGGTTAGATGACAATTTGGGCTCATTCAGATAGTAGACGAGGGAGCTCATCTTCTATAGGCACGAGGAGATAGATAGAGACCTACCTAGTCCATACATGGCAAACCCCATGGAAGATGCACCAACTCCATGGGATCAAGATGATGATGTGGGGTTGGAGTAGGATTTTCGAGTGGATGACTTTACTTAGGTGGCTAGGGTAGCCGGAGATAGAGGGGATGAGGAAGAAGATGCGGAGATGGATATGGCGATCGAGGAGAGACTTCGAGAGATGGTAAAATTGCATGTGGAGTTATCTCATGTGAGCACCGAGAGAGATACCACTCATCGGGAGTGAGATACAATGCAACAGAGGCCCGACCCTTTAACAAGAGAGAGGAACCGAGTGACCCAAGAGATCTATCGATATAAGAGGTAGAGGGAGGTGTATAGAGCTCGATTTGGAGATCTTGCAAAGATTATAGCCTCAGATTTGTGAGTGGTGTACCAACATCATCATAGGGAGGAGGGGAAATGGAACCTCCCGGCATGATATCCATGGACCGATACAAATCCTTAGCCATAGAGGCTAAGTATTATTAGAAAGATCGTAATAAAGAAGTTACCACAGATTACGAGGTATTGGGAGCATGTGCGTGAGGTGAGCGATGATGGAGTAGGACCCTCTAGGATCACAGAGTAGTGACTCAACCACACCGAGAGGAGGGCCAAGTCGGAGGATGAGGCTAAGAGATAGATAGATAGACTTGCCTCGGAGGGGCAAGACTTTACGCTTTTTAATGTTAACTTCACTGGTTTTGATGATATCTCTTCTTTGAGAGAGGTTCCTTAGAGGCCCATGATGTACTAGGACATGTGATATGGATATATATGATATATGATTTTGATTTATGATTTTTAGCTAGATGTGTCACTTATATGATGTTGATTATTTGATTTATATGATGATGATGATGTGATTGTGTGATGATGATATTATATATGTGTACTTTATATTTGATGATGATGGTGAACATGTATGCATGGTTGAGTGTTTAATGTATAATATGTGATGTTAAAAAAGTGATCTCAAAAATAGATGTGATGGATGATAAACATAGATGATGATAGATAAGAATATGAAATTAGATGTGAGATTGTTGATAGGTAGGACACAAATGATTTAGATTGAATAGATGTGATTGGAAATAAATAAAGGATAGATGTGGAAAACTTGGAATAGAACGCAACTTGATGATTAGGGTCATATGGATATGAACAATGCTACATCATATCAAGGGATGCATGGGTAAATGATGCCTCCAACTGCATTGGAGGTAAACTATAAGGGGACCTAAGTAACTTGACGCACATGTGGCCAAAAATATGTGTTAACACATAACCAACAATAGTTAGTTATACCAAAAGACCATGAGGGAAATATGGATGAAATGAGCTCATAAACCTAATGTCAACACGACAAAGGGGTTTGTGATGTAACTTGTACGTGGGAAGAGGGTTCTCCATAAGTGGTTTTCCCTAAGTCTATGCCCCAACTCTAGGTAGGGAAAGAGCAAACTGATCAATGCGGGAAGTTTTCTATGAGAAAGTTGATCAATGTGAGAATATTTCTTAGGATGTCAATAAGATAGAAGGTTGATCAATGTGGGAAGCCTTTGATGCCATGATATAAGAGAGTATCCATCCTTTGAGGGTATGGTCTACTTTATACATTTATGATTTTGATGGCAAGAATGATATACATGATATTCGTCCTTCGAGGATCGGTCTATTTATTTGATTTTTTGACATGAACATATATCCTTCGAGGGAGTAGTCTATTTTTGATAACTTTGATGTTTGATAAAACATCCATGAATTTTACTTTTACATGGGGAAGATATGGGATAGCTAGGTAAACCACTTAGGAGGGGACAATGAATGTACAAGAGACACCCTTGAACCCTTAGCATGGTTCCAATAGGTAAACAAAAAGGGTGATGGATGTAATGATCATAGAGTTCTCACCAAGAAGGGAGAACCTATCCATAAGGAAAATGTTATGAGAAGAGCCGTGGTGCCCATATTTAAGGTCATGTCTAGGAAAGTGATGGTAGACCACATAATTCCAAATCATTACAATGAGAGATGGAAGAGGCTAATGATGGAGGAATGATCTAAGGATATGACTAAGTGCTCATTGGTAAGTATGCTAACAATAGAATGGTTGCAAGTGCAATGCGTTAAGTGGTTCCACTTTTGGTTTACCATCAAGGGAGGCAAAATGATAGGCTTGACCCATACTTATGTGTGATAATGTAAGGTCCAATCTAGTTGGGGAAAAAAACTTTCCATGTTGGATCCTTTCTAGAGTAGTAATGTTATGATTTTCTTTAAGTACAAGGTCACCAACATTAAAGTCATGTTCTTTGAGGTGTTTTTTGTAAGCACGCTTGATGCACTCTTGATAAACATGATGATGCTCAAGAGTGAGGAGGCGGCATTCATCTAACAACTCGAGTTGTGTTAGACACTCTGGTGATAATCTTCATCAGAAATGAAGTCACGAAGAGATACATGCAAGGATGAAATTTAACTTCAAGGGGAAGAACGGCTTCAGAGCCGTAAACAAGAGAGAAGGGTATAACACCCATGGAAGTATGAATGCTAGTTCGATAAGCCTAAAGAGAAAAAGGGATATGAAGATGCCAATTATGACCTAACTGATCAATAGTCTTGGCAAGAATGTTGTGAAGGGTTTTATTAGTTACTTCAACTTGGTCGTTAGCTTGAGGATAATATGGAGAAGAGAATCTAAGTTTTATATTGAATGAGTCACAAAGCTTTTTGACATATTTTTTTTAAATGAATTTCCATTTTCCATGATGATTTTGTGAGGAATGTGAAGCGGAAAATGATATGCTGATAGATGAAGTTAATAATTGGACTTTGGTTGAGGTGAGTGGAATTGCTTCCACCCACTTGGTGAAATACTCGGTTGTAGTGATGATAGAGTGATGTTACTATGAAGATCGAGGATTTATGGTACTAATGGGATTAAAGCCCCACTATGAGAGGGCCAAAGGTCCCTGAGCTTGCTAGCAAGGCTTGGCTAGGAATGCAAATAAGATTGGAATGTTGTTGACATTTAACACACTTCTTGACATACTCACATAGCATTCATGATTAAGAGAAGGCCAATAATATCTAAGACAAAGAACATGTTTAGCTATATGTAAGCCACTAAAGTGTCCACTACAAATGCCATCATGGAATTCTTGGATAACACGAGAAGACTCATGGGATTTAAGGAATCGAAGGAGAATACCATCAAATCCATGATTATAAAGGATACCCCAAGGATGACATAGTTGGCACGTTGAAGGAATGACCTCCTAGCATTTTTAGATAAATCAAAGGGAATGATGGATTTGGATAGATAATCAAAGATTTGGGAATACCAAATATACGATGAACTGGACTCAACAAGATTAACGCATGAGGTAACTCATGGAATTTTCAATCACTACTGATGAATAACAACAAATTTTTGGATTCCTCCATTTTCCATGGGATGAGAGATGTAAGAGATGTCATCATATTAGTGAAATGATTGGATGATCGAGGAATGGCTTAGATAGTCTAATAATCAAAGGCCTCAATGAGGAGAAATACCATATCTCTATATTTCTAAAGGGTATCATATTTCTATTGATACTCACTTGATAATCGATAAGAATCCCCATAGATGTCAAGAATTTGAACACCTAAAAAGGCAGTAGTTTCAAGACCTAAGATAAGGGCTTCATACTCTACCATATTGTTTGTGCACTAAAAGTTGAGCTTATTTGTGAGGGGAATAAGAGTTTCCCAAGGAGGAATGATAATGAAACCAGAACCTCCCCCTTGTTGGCACTTAGAAATGTAAAAGAAGAAGGTCATCTTAACGGCACCATACTCATGATGAAAGTGATTAATGGATTCATATGGAAAATGCTCATGAGGAAGATACATAGTAGGAAGAGGGATTTAGCTAGCTAGTATGCAATAGCTTGGCACTTGATAGACTTTTGAGAGATGAACTTGAGGTCAAACTCGGTCATGAGCATGAGCCATCAAGTGATGCAATCATTGTGATATGGCTTAGAGTGCATCATTTTGAGAAGATGAAAGCTAGTGATAACATAAGTCTTGTGATTGAGAAGATAATGTCGAAGCTTAGAAGTGGCAAAGAAGAGAGTGCAACACAACTTTTCATCTTTAATGTAGTGAGTTTCATAGTCGTGGAGGGTGCGATTGATGTAATAAAAGGCCTACTCACAACCTTGGTCATCGCAATGTGCTAACATAGCTCCTATAGAATGATCTAGTGGCGAAACATATAGATAAAATGGCTCCCCTCGCATGGAGGTGTAAGCACTAGTGGGGACAAGAAATAATTTTAAGATCATCAAAAGCTTTCGATAGTTATGGTTCTAATTGAAGTCTATGTCTTTACAAAGAAGGTGATGGAAGGGTTGGAAACGATCTAAAAGTTTCAAGATGAAATGATAGAATGATTGAAGTTGACCTTGGAGAATGTGAAGCTACTTAAGATCGGAAGGAGAAAGCATCTCGATGATAGACTTAATTTTGGTGGGGTCAACTTCAATACCCCTGGTGGACATGATAAATCCAAGGATTTTTCCAGTTATCACTATGAATACATACTTGGCTAGATTGATACGAAGGAAGAAATAAATAAGGCACTTAAAAAGGACTGCAAGAATAGTAAGATGGTTGTGTCGATGTTAAGATTTAAAAAAAATATAAGCAACGTAGTCCTCTATTTTCTTATGGATGAGATCATGAAAGATGTAAGTCATGGCTCGTTGATAAGTGGCTCCGAAATTTTTTAGACCAAAGGGCATGAAATGATAGAAAAGGGTCCCCAAGGAGTGATGAAGGAGGTCTTATGTTGGTCTTCTGGCATGATGAGAATCTAATTGTAACTAGAAAAACCATCTATAAGAGAAAGAATTTCATGACATGGTAAGATTCACATGTTGATCAATGTTAGGGAGAGGGAAGTAGAATTTAGGGCAAGTAAGATTTGGGTCTTGAAATTTTGTGCAATACGAAGTTTTCAGACGTTTTTATGATTGGTATTATGTTATAAACCATTGGGGATAGTCAATGGGGATGATGAAATTAACAGAAATAAGACATTGCAATTTCTATTTGAAAAGCAGGCAACTAGAGGATACATGCGGCGAAGCTTTTGCTTAATTGGCTTTGCGTTGGGAAAGGTTATGATGTTATGGATGATGATAGAGGGATTAAGACTTGAAATGTCATAGTATGACCATATGAAGGCCTGAATATGATGAGAGAGGAAGGTGATAAAAGACTCAAGCTCTTGTGAATCAAGATATTAACCCACTTTGAGAATGTGAAACTCCTGGGGATTCTTGATATTGATGTCAATTATGGATTCTTTGAGAAGAGTGGATGTGTCCGATGGTAAGGTCTTCTGAAGATAAGAATATTTTCCCCCATGTGGGAAATAATGGTTTCATCATCAACGTAATGAAGAACATCGATGGTAGAAGAATCCTCTTCTATCATTTCTACATGGAAAAGGGAAGGGACCTAGTTTGATTTTCACACTGATAAGTGATTGGTCCTAAGGTGATGGTGGAGACTTAAAAAAATCCATAATCAATAGACATGGTGTCATCCATATCCATATCCTCAGGGTATGGAGAAGATGGAGAAGGCATGTCCATAAGCATCTAGATGGTGGGATGGGATTGGTGGATTGCTCTTGATAACCTAGGCCAAAATTTTCATGAGGTTTGCGGTATTTATCAATAATAAGTTCATGTGCACCATGTTCATATCATCCCGTGCTAAATCTCTTCCATGCACAACCATGAAGATAAGTGAGGGTGAAAGATGGTTTTTCGAGGAATCCTTAACCTTTGATGTATGGCTTGGTGTGGGGTATCAATGATGTGGGAAGAGGGGGTATCAAAAATACCACAGTTGAGGTTGGTGTGGATATGAGGTGGGTCTAAAGGAATGATATCCCAAATGTTGGGTTGGTACATTAGAGCTTTGTCAAGTCTACCAAGGTGATGAGGTGTAGGGAGGGTGTTAAGCATGAGAAGACGATACTCCCCAAGTCTAAGGAGTCATTCGTTGGGAAGTTTAGATAAAGGGAAGGATGAGCTATTGGATGGTTGAGATGGGTCATTTTGGGGAATGAGGACATCATTAGGTTGGTAAGTCATGTTGCATTCTTGGAAGGTAGGATCATCACCAGGAAGTGTCAATATTTTTCCTTCACGTTCATATTTGATGTAACGATGGAGTGTGGAAGGGACACTGCGCATAGAATGGATCCAAGGTTGGCCAAGAAGAACATTATATTGAAACTCCCCTTCAATGATATAAAATAATTCATGGAGGAGCTTTTCACCAATGCAGATAGGAAGGAAAATTGTTCTCAAGGTGGGAGCGATAGCATCACTAAATGCATGAAGTACCACATGTGTTTAGGTGAAAATGGACTTAAGGATCTTAAGCTAATCAAAGGTGAGTGATGGGATGATGTTGATACTTGCCCCATTATTGATCATGGATTGTTGAATGAAGGTATCATTGATCTCTAACCGTGATGAAAAGGGGAAGGTCATGTTCTTTCGGTGTGATATCTGAAATCTCAGCATCATCAAATGAGATGGAAGTAGAAGCCGCAAGTGATCCTACGAGAGATATAAAGGTTGAGTCTCATCACTAGATGTTGGGATATGTTTCAAGGCTTCAGTGAGAGCTCGCCTATGGTAGCAGCAAGTTTTGGATGAGCTTGTAAAGTGACATCTTAACTAGGCTTGATGAAGTTGTTCGATAATGCTTTGTTCAATAAGGTGAGGGTCGCTATGATAGAAACTTTAGGTTTTGATGATGATGGGGTGGATGAAGATGAAGTGAACTACTTAGAAGGAGGAATGGTGAAAAAAATATTTGACTTTGATGGGTTGTTGGTTTAGAATCGTGTGGACTAGATCTAGTAGTTATCTGAACAACATTGATGAATAATGGGAGACTATCCTTAGAGGAATCGTTGTTTGGTGGTGGGATGGACATAAAATTCTCGTGATGAATGAGGGGACTTGTGAATTTTGGTAGATGAGGTTGATGAAATGGTCATGGATGTGGAGGTGGAAGGAAGGGATTGATTTGTTTCAAGAAGACATTCATCCTCGTCAATAATGTTATGGAAAATGCTTTGGAGTGCTTTCTGATGTTCTATGTCATGTTCAGGGGTGCGATGATAAGCGTAAATGAGGTTGGAGTCAAACCATGATGGATTCTTACTATGTGGGTCAAAGGCCTTGATACGAGGAAGTGTGATGGCGGAATTTGAAGCAAAGGTTGAAGGACCTCCGCATATGATTTAGACAAAATATTAAGATGTGCCTTATCCTTTTAAGGAGTTTTAGTTTTAGAGGAAGAGGTGGATGTTTGGGATGTGGATGTGTGAGATGAATTGGATGTTAAAGGTTGAGTCTTAGCATTTTGAGGTTTTGATGTCTTGGATTCAGGTTTAGTGATGGTTAGTGTTCTAGAGGAATAAGTGTGGGATGATTTTGGTTTGGATTGATTTATGGGTTGTAGTGTTTTGGATGAAGGGCTGACCCTAGGAGAGATGGATGTGGTCCTAAGATAGATGATGTGGCATTGGATTGTTTGATCTTAGATGGAGGGATGTCTATCTTTTTGTGAGGATGCAAGAGAGACCTTTGAGGAAACATGTCAAGAGTCTTAGATTTTGTTCATGAAGAGGTACCCTTGGGTGGGAAGACAACGATCTCAATTGGAGAGTGTAAAGGTTGAGTTTTTGGGGTTGATATTGGTGGAGGGAGTAACTTGTGTTTGATGAGATCTAAATAAGGTGAATATTGGGTTGATGTGGAAGTGTTTGATTTTATGGATGAGATGGGGAGATCACTTGGAATCATTGTGAGTTGGAGAGATTTCAAAACTTCTTCAAATGATGAAAATTATGTGGGAGGAGAAGATGGTGTAGATGTGGTCACAATAGTCGATGTGGTTGGTGTGGGTAAAAGTGTGGAAAGAGGAATTGGGGCTGGTGCTAAGGATGAATCCAATATAATAAGTGGGGGTGGAATAGATATGGGTGAGGTAGTAGGTATGGTCAAATCTAATGAAGAGGATGTGACAAGTGATGAAGTAGATGTAGGTGTAGAATCGATGGTAGATGTCAATGTAGATGTAGATATGATTGGTGTAGAGATGGGGACAAGTGTTGGTGGAATTGTAGATATAGGGATGATGTCCAAAGAGGAAGTAAATGTAATAGTTGGTGAAGTAGGTGGAGTTGTTGATGGGGTAAGATATTGATCAATAGTGTTGGTAGTGTTGATGGTGTTAATGGTGTGAGCATTGGGTGGTTGAGATGTATGAGGCGTTTTTAATTTGTTGGCACGTGATTAGGAAATGGTTGTTTGAAAACATCAAGTGGCTGATTTAGAGGCGTGTTAGGGTTATCGACTTGAATTTCACCTTCGACAATGAGTTTTTGGACAAGATCTTTAAAGATTCAACATTTCTCTATATCGTGTCCGCAAACTTGGTGGTATTTGCAATAATGATCCTCATGGTAACAAGCCGTTTTAGGTCTTGATTCATCAAATGATCAAATGGGGGGAAGTGCGATGAGATGAACCACTATCATATTGTCAAATATAGAACTATATGACTCTCCAAGAGGAGTATATTTAGGTGTCAGTCTAGGGGCTCTTTGTTGAGGCCGTGTCTAGAGGTGGGTGTGGAAGAAGATTTAACCACCATGGCATTGGCCGCACTCTTGGATTTTTCATTGTGTGGATATGGTTTAGTAAACTTGGTTTTTGGTTTTTGATTTATTCGATTTAAGCTTAAGTTGGCCTTGCTCAAGGGCACGAGTCTCAAGTTTACGAGCCATGGTGAAGGATTCTTAAAATGTCTAAAATGATTGGATTTGTAAGGTGGATGAAATATGCTTCACACAAGAGCGTGAAAATAATTTGATGAGCTTTGTCTATGGAAGAACAAATGATAATTTATTTATGATTCCATGCCATCATGTGACAAAGTCTGTGATAGAATTGATTTGAATTGTCGAATGGCGTATAATTTTGTAATGGTGATATTACGTGCAATATTGATTGAGAAGTGTTCTAAGAAGAGTTGTGCAAGTTGGGTAAATGAGAACAATGAGTGTTGGGGGATGCCATTGTACCAATCCAATGTGGGACTGGCCAAATACATAAGGAAAGTGCGAAGCATGAGGTATTGATCATGGGAAATAAGATAACATGCATGCCTAAATGCATGAAGGTGTTGTTGGGGATCTTCCTTACTGTTAAATTTGGTGAATTTGGGAAGCTCCCAATGAGGAGGATAAGGTTTGATTGGGACCAATGGATGGATGGGTTCATTGAAAATTTGTTCATAAGATAATGTGACCTTGGGTCCCAAGGTAGCGGCCTCAAGGATAGCCAACCTATTCATTAAGGCATGCATGGGGTCATGAGAGGTGAATGATTTTGGTTGCATGACATGAGAAGTATCCAGATAAGGTTGTTGGTATACTTGTGAATGAGTGGGTGTTTGAGGAATTTCTTGATGGGGATGAATGTAGGTCATTGGTTGATATTGGATGGGTTGTTGTAATGGTTGATGTTGAGAAATAGGAATGTGATGTGATTGTTGAGATTGGGTTGGTTGTTGAGGTATATGATGAGTGGGGATATGAGTGTTGATGGGTTGAAATTGTTGAGGAGGTGGATTAGAAACTATGTAATGAGAAGCACTCATAAGAGGAGGTTGGGAGGTGATGACATTTGCATGCATGTGTGAATGTGAGAGGTAAAGAATGATTATGTTGTTTGGATATGGGAGGCAATGTTTGGGTTTGTTGAAAAGATTGGATGGGGACACTAGTGATGATAGTGGCTAAAGAGGTGATAGGAATGGAAGTGGTGATAGTTGTGTTGATTGGAGGTAGATTAGGAGGAATGGGTGTGACTAGTTGAGTGGTTTGATGAGGTTGAGGATTAGTAGAAGAGGATGGATCAAGCTCATGTTGGGCCATAACGAGCTCATTCATGGCTCTGGGAAAAAACCTTGCAAGTTGTGAAGAGAGAACTTGGGTTGTTTTGAGGGTTGGAATGATAAGAATAGATTTTTGGAGAGGTGGCCCATCAATAGGAAGTTGGGTTGACTTCCTAAGAAGGTAATCATGGAGGGCTATGGGATTAGCATCGAGAATCTCTTGGAACTCCACACTACCATGAGGGATAATGGGAGGCCCAAAAGCTTTCAACCGACGTAGCGGATGGAGCGAGTAGTTAGTCTAGATGAGATGGATTGATGAAACAAGAAAGGATTGGTATCATCAGGGGTAGTAGTTTGAACAAGAGGTCTCTTGATGAGGCATATTGATGATCAAAGGTTGGGTGACCAGAAGAAAGGTAACCATAGGCATGGATGAGACAATGGACATAGTAGAAGTTGATTGGGATGACATGATGGGATTGTTTGATGCAAGATTTTGTTCCATTTTCCTAGCTAAAGAGCGTGTGATAACAAGCATGAAACAAAATAAGAAAACAATAGCTATACTAATTAAGGAAAACAATTCAAGCATGCAATGTTTTCTTTATCTTGATTAATTTAAAAATGTGAAAAAGAAAAAAGGGGAAGGGATAATAAGGGTACCTAGGAAATGGCAATCTAAGGCTAGTTTTAGGTAGTTTTGGATGGGGAGTCCTTGATATACTTGAAGGTATGTGAGGCCCAAGTCTGTATAGGATTTATAATGCAGCTAGAACACCACACGATGAATTTCTTGTTGGGTGATGAAATCCCAATTAGTTCCACCTAGTAGGGAATGTCTAGATGTGTGAGTTTGGTTGTGTGTGATGAAATGTGAAATGCAACCAATTAAACCCCTACTTATACTAGATTTACAAGAAAGGATGCAAGAGGTTTGTTTTAAGCCCAAAACCAAATGTGAAAATTTGATGAGAACAAACACACAAGGAAGGAAAATGTGATGATGCAAAAGGAGAAACTAAGACAAAAGAGGAATACCTGGTTTTCACTTTTCCTTTTATCTGATCTTCAAAATAAAGCAAGTGAAGAGAAATATCCAAGCAATCCAAAAGCCCAACATGAACAAGAAAAAGCAAAGCCTCTACTGTAATGTTAGTGGAAAATAGAATGAATATGGAAAATGAAATAAAATGCAAGAGACTCACCTAAAAGGGTGGTCCCATCGGGCGTGCTAGAATGTTGAACTAAATTTTATCTTTCCTTCTCAAATTAGTGAACTACTACTAAATAAAATAAAGCAACTCGAAATATGCAAGGGTTCAAGGTACCTTGATATGGGATGACAATGTGGAAAGGCGTAAAGATAACTCCTCATTGTGAGCTTGATAATATGCACAACAAAGATAACTAGAAAGAAAATGGATTAGATGGTAGATGGGGGTTTATCGACGAAGTCGGTCCAAGAAGCGTTAACTTCCTTATGTAGATGTCAACCCTCATATTTGATAAAAGAGGATAAAATAAATGATAAAGGACTGAATAACATGCAAAAAATGAAACTAAACAGAATATGGAAATTACAGAAATGGATGGAAAGTGCAAATCTGATCTAAATCAACAAAAAAAAAGCACTGGTTGGGTCGGTGATGACATGAGAAAATGGATAAGAACAACCCAAAATGTAGATCTAAACAAATCTATGTGCAGATCTGAAGATGACATACACCTATAAACACGACAACAAACTACAGAGGAAAGTTTGAGATAGGGAAACAAAAATCATGCAAGAAAATGGGGATTTGGATGGAATGGATGGTTAGCAAGACGGGGTTCGACGATGAATTGGCTTAGTTAGTGGTGACCAGGAGACCGATAGAACATAATTGAAGCGACATAGAAAAAAATGGCAAACTGAGTGTTGAATAAGTGTGTGACAAGGATGTAAAGAGAGGTTGATGTGGACTTGGAATAGGGAATGGATGACAACACAAAGTTGGGTGGACGGTGACCTAGGTGAATCAATGACGACATGGAAATTCCTAAATAATGCCGAAGGTGGATGGGATGAATGGACAACATGTAGACAAAATGACGAGTAAAGAAGAAGTTAGATTTAAACCTCTCGATGGCAATTGGACTCGAAAAATGTCGATCGATCGATAATAATAATAAAATGATAAAGCAACAATAGCATGAAAAAACTTAAGGCCAAGATAAAATCCCCAAAGTCTCCACAAGTGATGCAAATAAGCTCAAAGGGACTCCAAGAACTGAAACAGCTGCAAAGAAGCCCAAACTTGAACACAAGGTCACATACCACAAGATAATTTTGATTATACATCTTTTGGATGGGGGTAATATTGCTTTATAGGTTTGAAGACAACCTAGGTGGGTCACCACCAACTGGAGGGAACTGTCCATTTGGGCGGTGGAAGGATGCCTAACTTGAGGCATTAAGCCCATTAGAAGTGGGATTAGGTTTTAAAAGGCTTAGATGGGTTAGGGATACACAGGGAAAGGGAAATGGGTAGGCAAGGGATAAAATGGAGTAAATAAAGGCTAAGGGAGTGTTAGGAAATAAGTGATAAAATATGTGGAATAATCCCTTACATAATCGCAATAGTAGAAACTAATATGCAGAAAATATTACAAATCTCAAATAAAAGTGCAGAATAAATAACACAACACGAGAGAAAAAAAAATTTAACGTGGTTCACCCAATTTGGGTTACGTCCACCAAGAATCACTTGCTCAAATTTTATTACAAGCCTCCACTCTCTCAATACAATACCCAGATCCATTTGGAGCTATGCTCAATAAACTCTACAGAATTCACACCCGAATTCAAAGCACATCTGCAATACATTTGCTTGTCTATCTATCATATGCATAACACCATATAAATAGACAATTGCTTAAGCAGTTTGATACAAAATCGTGGGTATCAAAACCATGGGCAAAAAAACCATGGGTATCAAAACAATGGGCAAAAACTGTGGGTATCAAAACAATGGGTACCGAAAAACCATGGGCCCAAAAACAGCCCATAACGGTTACCCATTACCCATGGGTTAATAAACCACCCATGAAAATTTGCTTCAGGGGGCTTCACCCCCAAACCCCCTTGACCTGCTCACCGGTGAGTGGGACCGCCATAAAAATACCCGAGTGTAACACATAGAAGGTGTACCACACTCTAACATGAAAACATGCTCCACAAACATAACATGGAGCCTAGGCATGAGTAATTAGGGATGATAAACAACCTAGAGAAGAGAAATTAGGAGTGATTAAGACTAATTAGATAATGAGATGAGGATTAGGGGATAATTAATGAGGATTAACAATAAATTAAAATGGATAGGAGAATAGGTGGGAAAGATGAGAATATTTGAATATGAATTAAAAAAAGGTTCCAAATAGGTGACCATGGTAAAATAAGCGAATGCGGGAGATAAGGGTAGCGATACTAAATTTTGGTGTCTACACCTTCTTCTCTAGTTTCTTCTCCATGTTGCTAGAAGTCTTAGGTTTCCCATTCCCTACAATTAAAGCATGTTCTTTATAAGACTTTAGTGTGCCCATCTGTATCAATTGGGATTTTTCCCTAGTTAATTGACCAATAAACTCATCAAAAGAGAGTGTTTCCCATGATGTTCTAAGTGTATCCTTGGTGGCATGAAAAGTGGAGATGAAAACTGAGTAATTTGGACCTAGTTTTGAAAGAATAGAAATGATAAGTTGTGAATACTTCTTGTCAATTTTACATTCCTTCAATTGCAATCTCATATAGTTAAACTATGTGAAGAAGTCTTGATGTGTGTCAAAACTATTAGGGCTCAGAATAATAAGTTCATTCTCTAGTTCATGCCCTCTCATCTCATCTTGTTTCCCAACAAGTGTTTCCAATATGGTCCAGACTTCATTAGGAGTTTTGGAAGATTCAATGTGAAAGATAAGATCTGGAGACATAGAAAAACACAATAACCCAAAAGCTTCATCACAATTGTTGTACCATTTCAATTTCTTTGCATCAGGAGAAGGTTCATTTTCAAGGCACATAGTTATATAATGTAAACCCTTGCCCCTTAGAATGATGTTCATTTTAGATTTCCATTCATGATATTTAAAAGGCATCAGTGGATTAATAAAAATCAAATCCATAGTGTTGGAAGTAGAAATTGCATAAAGTAAAAATGAAGGTACATGCACAATTCTCACCCCCTAAAATTATGCTTTTAACCCACCCGATTTTGGCACTTTATAATTTTAGCATGATTTTAAAAAATAAATAGGTATGTTAGGACATGAACAAAAAAATGATCACCTTTGCAAAATATGACACTCAAAACCTAATAGCGATTAAAAATTACAAGGTAAAGCATTTTACGTAACAACCTATTAAATGCCTTTATACTTATAATTTAAATGCACTAAGGTTGTTTTAGTAATAAAAGGAGTGGTAAAGGTTTGAACACAAGACCTCCCACTTACAATCCAAGACACCTAACCATTTTTCCCACAAGCTCACACTTGAACCAACAACAAAAATCCCTTTTTAATCCTTTAAAAAAATAGGCTATATAATGAAAATAATTAAATTTGCCTTGTTTTAGATCAAGTAGGATTTTTTTTAAAATGGGTCAAAGTTGGATTGAGCTAGTATAATGGTCAAGGTATGACCAATTTAGGGCTGATGTGGACCGATTGACTCAGACCAATCTTTGAGTACACCTCGATGGACCAAAATCCATTCTAGGGTCGAGTCAAGCAATACGAAGGGTCTTGCAAAGGTGTTATGTGTCAAGCTATAGAGGGCCGAAGAGACTATGAGTCTAGATCAACATGTTGAGTGGAGGGTTCGAAGGCTAAGCGATGTTAAACCAAATCGATCTCTCCAATATTGGAGTCGAGGTAGGGTTGTCAAGGAAAGCCAAATCCGTGAGAGAGTTTAGAGAATGTAATAGGGGCCAAGCCGAGCTCTGAGCTACATGAAGAGTCGAGTCGAGTAAAGAGTAGGGGAATAAAGTATGAGCGAAACACCGATTCATAAGGAGAGTCATGTTGGAAAGGAGCTGAATTGCGGAATTGAGGTAGATCGGGATAAGCAGGAAGTGTTTGTTTAAGTTGAGCCTAGGTGACCAATAAAAGAGCACTTCACACGAGCTCACTACAACCAAGCTAGATTTGTATAACCACACCAATAAAACCTCTTCCACACAAAGCACGTGATCCAAACAACCCTAAAAAAAGCACCCTCTTTTTTAAACACTCGAGAATTTTTCATAAACTCTCAATAATGAAATTAACAAATTTTGCACATATTTTCTATAAAAATTAATGAAAAATGAGATTTCAAAATAAAAATTACAATACTTAAACTAGAAAAACGTATATTAGACATGTTCTGATACAATATTGGATTGCACAAGGATTATGGCTCAATGAATGCACTATGTAGTTGCAAGAATAAATAAATCACAAAGAGGAAGATGCAAATGAATGAATTCTAATACTCAACACATGAATTGAATCAACTAAATTAGCTCTCAACATAGGTGTACACGTAAGATAATAATATGTAATTGCCTCTAAAAGAGTGGTCAAAGAACAAGAATAGGAGTGTAACTCCCATACTTTAAATAATCGGTCAAGAGTGACTCTATGACATATGACATCTATGACAAACAAATATAACTCTTATAACACATATGATCATTAAATGACACCTAAGAAAGTTAATCCATGAGTGTAGGAAAAACCCTTGTGTGTAGGAATAACCAATTAAATAAACAAATACAAGGAAAATAATATCCTACACTAACAAGAGTATAACCCAAGTTATTATCTTGTTTGAATTCCATTATTAATAGTCTTTTCTACAAGTTTCTTTCGAACAACTAATCTCCAAATCTAACCCTATCCTCTCCACTTTTCTTTATAATATCATAGAGCTATTGTGTGTGGTGATTCATTGTGGAAGATTGTTATTCTTACTCTAGAGAATTCGAGCTAGATATTCTTGATAAAATTGTGGTGATCATGTTACCCTTGATAAATCTATGTAATGTCATTGTTTTAAGATTGCATTGAATAATTATTAATGCATGCATGTGGATGTTTATTTAATGGTTTGTTTATAAGGATTCTAGATAATATAGAAAACTTTAATGCATCTAATGTCATTGAAAACACTTATAGTCCCACCATGACAACACTAAAAACATGGTTAACATGCAAGTTATGGAAAGAGTAATTATTTGTATAAGTTCCACATATGTTATTTCCCCATACTAATACTTGTGAGACTGTTCATGCCTATCGTATATGTTATAATTGTTGGAAACATATTCTATAAATGCTAAAATCTAAAAAAAATTCAAATAAATGTGATTGGTTATCATAAAATGATAAAGATGATGTCGGTATCTAAAAACCCCGCTTCTTTCGGACACATCAATCAACCCTATTTTTGTAGGGTTGATGTGATTGCCTAGATTTCCCTAGCCATCCATCATGGTTGATTTCATATAGTTTGAGTAAAAAAATTTAAAAGCTCGGGCCAAATTGATTCTTTGTCCTCTCTAGAAAATATCATGATTTATAATCCTCAAGTTCAAACTAAAATTAAACAATATAGCTTGCATTAATGGGATCTAATCATGGAGCTCTCTAATATTCCAAGTAAAACCCCATTTTTTGACTCATATGAACCTCATCTAATCATCATAATAACTTAGTTATATCCCTCTTTGATGTAAGTATCCATTATCCAATAGCTTTGGGGAAAGAGAATATTTTGCATGGTTCACATTGAAGGTTATTAAGTTGTGGATAGAGTATAAATCAGAACTAAAAAACCTTTTGAAATGAAGCTAGTGATCATCCAAACTTTCCCGAGATGAAAAAAATGTACTAAATAACTTCAAATAACGAATCTTAAGATTTTTGGTCTTCATTTTTGAATACATGTGATAAAATTGGAGGTAAACTCAATGCAAAAAGTGTTTCCACTTGGAAAAAACCACCCCATTATTTCTTAGTCAATTAATTATCAAACAAGGCTAATATATCCATTCAACCAAACTTGTTTATTTTTGCATGACAAGTTAAAGACTAATAATAACATATACAACTCCTAAGTTAACTAAATTCAACTAAATACAACTAAAAATAGACTCAATATGACAAGTATCATCCACTAGGTACATGGGTACACATCTATGTTTTTGAGCCATGCAATAAAATGTTTTATCACATGCACCTCGAAATAGGGGAAGTCATAAGGATATTTCTATAGCTACCATTTTTTTACGGGATATAGGAATGTATTTTCACAGGCTCAAATCCTCGAGAGAAGGTCACCAATACTGAAATTTAGTAGAATTCAAACAAGTTCAAAACCGCACAATAAAATCGAGATTGTGGTAGGATCTTGACCACTTGAGATGTTTGTGTATAGAGGAAAATTCACTCAATGGTTTAAATTATATAAATTTTATCGATTATTTACATGATTCATATACAATTACAATACATATGACATAGTTCAAAGTGCTTTCACTTTTTAGGGTGATTAATCTTAACCTTTTTAAGCTTTAGAATGTTCCTAAATAACATGCATAAAAAGGATGAATTTCATGTTATAAGAGGATATTCTAATTTATTAACTTCCAACATTAATTACACAAATCATAATAACGCTTTACAAAGTGAATATGATATAACAACTATCAAAATGCAAAGAAGAAATTGTAATTATATGATTATGTGAATTTGGAAGAATTTGAATGATTTAAATGTAGGAATAGTGATCCGAGGCTAGAAATGCTTCGTTGTTAGAACTAACACTGAGTTTGGAGTTGGGAAAAATCATAGAAATAGGTCAAGATTGTGCGTACGGTTGTTCGGGTCCTATTATACAGTCTTAGCTCTTCTTGGAATCTAGGCCTACAACTTCCTAAGTGCTTCAACTTCTTGGAAATGGCTATCATTGTGTGTCGATCTTCTTCGCTCACCTTTGGAATGGATTTGTAAACTTTGCTCAAACCCAAAACCCTTGTAGTGTAAGATAGAGTTCCTATAAAACAAATTTAGGTGGATTATGGGCACCCCTGTGCATTGCCAACGTCGCCACTACTCCAAAGAGGGCTCAAACCGCACGATGTTCTCTTAACATGTGATATTTACCTTAGTGTAATAAAAAAATTCAACCATGCTTTGATAATACCTTGTTTGAGTTTCACACTTACGCAAATACCGGGGAAGGGCCACTTAGTTTGCTTGTGGAAATACGATAGAGACTCCTAGACCTTGGGGATACTTTAGACTTGTAGAGTGTGTTGCCTAAATGTATTTACTTGAGTTACTTAACTATCGGGGAGAAGTTCCTTTTGTGTTTATAATAACATAAGGAGAACATGAAGTTCCATGACCCTAAATGAGGTATGATTGACTTGCATGTATAGGCTTCTGATGGTTGTTATGTTGTGAAAGGCTAACTAAGAAGGAATATTAGTCCATATGAAAAATGATGGAATTGGGATTTTGGGCCAAAAACATGTCGAGTCCAAAACCATAATATAGGGTTAGGATTGACATGTGTTAATATCGATTGAAACCTATTATTTAAGACATGAGGAAAAAAATATTGACTTTATGGGTTAAAGGATGTATGTTTCTAGATGTTTTTATGTAGATAATCTTCATAAACTAATTAAAGAGGGGTGTACAAAGATAATTAATTAATCAAAGAACTATTAGGGTGTGTGAAGCAAGAGTGAGGAGAGTGTATTTGTGCATGAAAGTGTGTAATGTCAAGATAGTCATTGTCAAAGGATATATTTACGCATTTGAGTGTACGTGTCGGGTTCACCAACTGATTTCACTTTTTAGGTGATTAATCTCAACCTTTTAAAACTTTAGAATGTTCTAATTAACATGCATAAAAAGGATGAATTATTGTTACAGGAGGATATTCTAATTTAATTAACTTCCAACATTAATTTTATAAATCAGAATAACACTTTACAAAGTGATTATTGATCTAGTAACTATCAAAACACAAGGGAAGAATTTCACTTAGTTGATTCTATGTGAATTTGGAAGAGGCCAAGTGATATGAATGTATGAACATGCCGATATGAGGATGCAAATGCTTTGTTCTGGAAGCTGGGCCTTTGAGACTAGACCTAGGAAAAGCAGAAATAGGTCAAGACTATCCGTATGATTATAACCCTTTATGTACGGTCTTGTCCCTGCTTGGAATTTGGGTTTGAAACTTCCAGAGTGTTTTGCCTACCTGGAAATGACTATTGTTATGTGTTGTTATTATTCACTTACCTTTGGAATGGCTTTGTAAACTCTTCTCAAATCCTCAAACTTCAATCAACAAAGGGTCAAGTCACATTTGAGACACACCACATATCACTACTACCACATTGGGTACATTCTATATTGTGCATTTAGCTCACTATCTTGGTGTTACGATACATGAGGGAACCCTTAGGGAGTTGGTTAGTATAAACATATGCACGGGCACCTAAGAAAACTATGCGAAGTTTGATCCCGCAATGAGGGCATGTAGTGTAGCACATGGATTGTTTCAGCAACTAGGAATTTGACTACTAAGGGTATTCCAATATGAACCGCACACATATTTTTCTCATTTAGTTTGCTAATGCTTCGAGGAAGGGTTACGCAGGATACTAGGGCTTTTACTTTGTTGTAGGTTATTACATGTCATCCTCGAGTTGTGTTAGCAAGACTGCAATATAATGAAGATTATTTCTAGACAAGAAAATCACATAGAAAGTTACAGATCTAAACTATCAAAGGGTCTAAAAGCTGTTTATCTCCAAGTCAAGATCGTGCAGTTCCATCCTAGACCGTATGAAGGTGTACGTTCTTGTCCTTGTGTATTTTTTCAATTCCAAAACTTCTAGTGAAAAATTTACAATTCCATATCCTCTTGTTTCACTATCATGCACATCCAAAGTCTCTTTTCCCTACCCTAAACAACTAAGTTTATCTCTCCTCTCATGTATTTAAGCAAGTACTTATTACTTATCAATTGTTTAATTCATTTCAAGTTTGAATACATTAATTTGATTATGTATAATTGATGTTGGAGGTTAATTAAAAAATAATAGTCCACTTATTGCGAACCCTTATGATTCAAAAATGGGTATGAAAGTGCCCAATTTATGTAATTATCTATCTTAACTTATAAAACACTCTCTCTCCCATGTAAACTATAACATAAAAAATAGTTGATTTAGTATGAAGATGATAGGAAAACTTCGAATGACAAGGCTAGAGAGTTCTGATTTAAGAAGGAATATACAACAATTACGTAATAGAGATGCAACGTTATGAAACAAAAAAAGACAATTTTGGAGCAACTACAAAAAAACGTGAAGGTGAGCGATTCAAATGATTCACCTTCCATAATCAGTTCGTTTCACTTCCTCCTTCCTTCATTGGTAGAGAAACAATAAATACACATGAGGACACATGTCCATGGAATAAAAAGAAGAAGAAAATAAGTGGTTTTGGTGAATTCAAGTTTGAGGGTTATAAACAAGTAAATGCAAGTAAGAAAGGTCGATTCTTTCATGAAGGCCACATAGTGGCAGTAAGCTTATATTTTTTGAGAGTTGCATAATGGAAGGGGAGCAATTGCTCACCCAATGGATTTTTTCCCATTTGGGTTTCTCCAGGATAATTCTTTATCTCTTTGTTCTTTTGTTTGCTGATTTCTAGTTGATTGTGTGTTCAAATTGCACTTTCATATTAAAACTTGAACTCTCTAAAGGAAAGGACATTCATTATCACTATTTATAGGATATGTTATAACTATCATAATTAGTTTACGAATCACCTTACATCCTTCTTATTTATTAAGTCCCTTTCAAGAAACTCAACTAAAATCTTTAGCCATGTCATGAGTTTGAAGCATGCATGGTCACTTGTGTTTTGAGCGACAAAGTTATGTTGTATTTTACTTGTAGGTAGAGGAGGTCTCATCATGTGGTTGAGTTATATGACAAATTTAATGGAATTGTTATGCGGTTTGAAAAAATACGTTAATAAATAGAAAGAATTAAGTGGATTGAGAAGAAAATGAGATGTTAAAGGTATTTTCTTTTGTAAAGATGATAAAATCCATAAATACATTGGCTTAGAGAAGGTAGTAATTGTTTCATTTCATATTTCTCATATTTTTCACTTTTTCACTAAACGTGCTTTTGATTTTCATAAGAATATATTTCACGAGGGTTTTGTACTAGAAAAATTTATAGCAACAATTAGTAGCTGGTGTTTACACCCAAACTAGATATTAATTACTCTCTAATTACGATTGAAACTTAGAATATACATTTACAAAATCATATTTACATTAATATACGAAAATCGTAAACTAGGGTTTCACTGCAATCATTCAAGACATTCAAGGAGGCACACAATAAAGGTAAGAATATCCACTAAACTTTTCTATCACTTCGTAGGATGACCTAGATGCGAAATATGTCAAATTGGTTGTGTTAGGGTTGAGAGTGATTCATCTCCAAGTTTAAGTTCGAACCCCCTTTGTAAGTTAGTGTTGATTTGGACACTAGTGTCAAAAACTTCTATCCTCTTGGGCAATAATGTTTGACATTGTTATGAAATTTTGTTTCATTATAGGCGCTTTGACTCTATCTTTAAGGGCTTCTATACTTCCACTTCTTTTAGAATCTTCACACATGCTCTTGTAATTTGATTGAAACCTAATTTTCTACACCAACACTCAAATGTACATTGAATAACACAAATGGTTAGTGTGATTGAGTTAGATTTCCCTTAGTGGCTAAATCCCTTGTTGATTCTAACCAAATGTTGCATTGTGTTTCCCAAACAAGGGGTTCAAATTCCATGTAGTTCTCCTAGTGCTTGTGTAAGAGTGAATACAAGTCTAGAATGTCCCCCTATGTATTCCCTCGTGTTTGACATTGATAGTAGGCTCATTAGATATCCTCATATATATAAAAACCCAATAGAATGCTTGTAGAATAATCTTAGCTAAAGTATTTCCCTTTGGAATAATGCTTATAGATAGATGTTTGATAGTACCTTTTACTTTAGAGCTCATAACAACATTGTATATATATGATCCTTTTATTTTGAAATTAGGACCTAATGACTTGCAATGCCTACTCAAAGCCCAAAAAAATATGACATCAATAGTAACATTGGAACTAAAGCTGTCAAAACAAGCTGGTAGTGAGCCATGGGACACTACCATCCAACGTTAGACACTACCATGTGACAATAGTGTCCCGGATGACAATATTATCCCAAGCCCAAAATAGAAAATGATCCTAAACGTATTCAGAGATCTTTGTGACCTAGTGAAACGAATTGATATGGAGTGTAATAAGACATCATACATTAATAAGCAAGACAATCAAAAGAGAAAATATGACCACATGTTGACACTAAGTATTGGTTTCATTGTTTAAGACTTGTATAGATATACAATTGCTAAAAGTGTATTATATAATATAATGTTTGCACCATTTTAGGTGTTTACTTTGGACACATCATGTTGATGGGTTTTCCACGCCTTATTAGAGCCATGTTAAGAAACCAAATAAACATAGTAAGAACATTAGTATGGATTGGAGAACCAAAATAGATTTCAAAACTTATAGAGTAATTCAAAGTGCAAAAAATATGAAATCTATATCGGTTATTTACCACTCCAAAACTTGAATTATGTTTGCATTTTATTTATTTTAATTTAAAAAAACCCAAAGCATAATAGTGTGTCTTGCTTGGTGGTCATTTTTAAAAAAATCAACTACTAAATAAATACTAAAAATATTTAACAAATTACAAAACTTGCAGATGAATTGGATTTATGTAGTTTGAGCTCTTAAAATTGTGTGTTTGGTCAAGTTTTGTTTGTAGGCATTAGTTTGCTGGTGGACAAAAAATGCCAAAAAGTGGGACACACATGCTTTGACATGCAACACAAAACTCATGACTCAATTTAAAGAAGTATGTTACATAATTAAATCAACAAAAAAATGAAGCAAGAATGAAGTGTTGAAAATCAAAGAAACTTACTATTGTTGCTTAGGTTGGTAGTCCACAAGATAAGTTATGTGATAGGAGTAAAACAACCTTAGTCAAGCCGGGACCGCTTCATCAATCAAAAAAAAAAAATGGCTTTGCATACAAGAGTTAAAATTTGCGGTGTTATGAATTCACATGGCTAGATAGTAGTTGGATATGACGGTGGAGGCAAATAATATTGGTTGAAGGCAACAACAACCAAGACGATAATACGAAATTGACAAGAGCACACTAACTATGGCGTATTCACAAGCTGTGACTCATATGTCCGACATATAAATAATTTTTATCCTCCTTGTAATTCTAGGAACTTTGACTTGATTCACATTGATGACCATAACACACTTTGTTTTACCGTCAATGACCGTGACACCATATTATACCAATTTAAACTTAGAAGATTAATTGTTGAATAATACATTGTGTATTTCAATGTAAAACATAGTGTATTTTACAATATGAATTTTGCATCCCACAATTTATCAAGTCAAACCTGCAATCTCCTCCTTATTGTCGAGCGAGCTTTACCAACCACTCTATTTGGATTCATCTATAACTAATTTTAATATAATGTTGATATATATATTTTGATGAAAAGGATCTTATATTATATTAATTCAATACAATACAAGATAACTTTCAACAAAAAAAGGGCGGTATGAGAGCACATCCCAAAACCACAAACAAAACTAGACCGAGCCTAGAGCAACACCGAGTCAAATTAAGCCAAGCCTACAAGAATACAAAATATAGTCATAACCTGAAAGAAAAAATACACAATCAAGCAAAACAGCAAACACATAAAAATTATTATGATACATAAAAAGCCATACCAAATTTGACTAACGGTTGCATACCGACCGCGGACAGAGTCACGGACTCTCACCCCGATAGAAATGCGACATTTATTAAAAAACTCAAAGACATTCTTTAAAATACTAGAAAATGATATTTCATTCATTTTTTTAAGACTTGTCTAAATTCTAATGCTCACAAAACGTCACTGGTGATATGATCTGATATTCTCTTCAAATCGAGTACGTGCATTTCCTTTTGTTTTTTTCGAAGCACAGGAAAAATCTTGTTAAAAGGATAACTGAAAAACCCGCAGGAAAAGCATAAAATTCAGACAAAATCTTTTACAAATGTTTCTTCGTTGACCCGCTACATATTTGTAAAGTGGCACATTCTCCCCTTTTTGGTATTGTATCCCATCGATTACCAGTTGTGGTGTGCGTGGCCTACCTACCCAGTACCCACTTTGTGTAAAATATAATCTCACTTTCCAGTTGGTATGTTCTACAACCTCCTCAAACAGAGACATCAAATCTAATTTCCTGCTAAAACTCAGCCTCACTATTTTTCCAACACCCAGGCCAACAGGTATAAATGCCCATTACAGGTATATACTCAAACGAGTTGTCTGATGATGCTTAGTTTGAGGATGTTACCCTCTGTTTTGTTAAAGATTAAGGAATGGAGTTTTACTGATTCAATTACAGATGGCTTCTTCATTTTAAAGGTTTAGGTTCTGTGTTCTTAGATATTGTAATTAAGAGAAAATAATGGATTGTTAGCGATTCAATCTCAGATGGGTTTTTCACTGTGATTGATTTAGGATTTGCTTAAAGCTTTTTTTCTAAAGATAAGAGAACGGATATCTAGTGATTCAATATCGGTGGGTTCTTCATTGTAAAGGTTTAGGCTTTACATTGATTTTTTTGGTAATATTTTGATCAAAAGATAAACAAAGGAGTTTTAGTGATTTAATCTCACATGGGTTCATCATTATGACTATTTTAGGCCTTAGTTTGAGGATGAATTTTTGATAAGATAAAATAACAGAGTTTTAAGCGAAGCTTGTTCAAACCCTTGTTGATTATTATTTTTTTGGTGTTCATCAGTTGTTAGTTTTTCTTATGGGTGGAGAAAACATGTTTTGGTGATTCAATCTAGGCGGGTTCTTAATTATGATTGTTTTTGTCAAACTCTTTCTGATTTTATTTATCATTTATTTCTGTTTTGCCTAAGGGTGAAAGAAATCATGTTTTAGTGATTCAATCTCAGGTGGGTTCTCATGTATAATTGGGTTTTTTCAGGCCCTTTTTCATTTTACGGTGTTTATCATTGCAGGTGTTTTTATATGGGTGAAAGAATTCATTTTAGATATGCCGGCATCTACAATTTCCATATTTTTTTCCACTCAAGTTGCTGAAGGAAGTTGGAATCAATGTCCAGGTGAATCTGCCTGCGTCAACTCAATCTATTGACTTTATCTCCAAGGTTTTTTACTGAGATGTTTGGACATGTCCATGCTTTAGACATTGATGTTATGCATCGGGTGTTTGAATTTTCAATCAATGAGCAAACTTTCAGGTTAACTAATCGCAAGCTATTGAAACCGTCGATGTTGCAGCCTGTAGTAGTCATTCCTAGAGGTGAAGTAAGCTGCTTCATCAGAATGGGGATTGGTCTGTTAGATGTGGGGGGTTACCGGTAAGAATTCTGTTATCTTACTCTTTATATAGAGTTTGAACCTAATTATGATTATTAGGAGGTCCGACTTCAATGCCTGGCTACTGAGAAATTCTGCAGCAGGGGATACAGAATAGTAGCTGCCTAAGGCTAGGTAATCCTGATGACACAGAGATTATACCTGATTGCAAGAGGAATCACCCTAGTCCTGCAAACTGTAGAAGTCCGGTAGTTTCATTTGCGTATGCCCCAGCAAGTTTGCCTTAACCTCTTGGACCTTGATTCTTAATGCAGTATAGGTATGTCTTTATAGTATTTCAAGAGTAAGGAAATCTAATTGATTCAAATCACAAACAGTCTCTTGAGGATCAGTGTTGCGGCTCCAAATGCAGGCAGGATCATATATTAAGTGAATGGAAAGCAGATTATGCTATCACCGAAGAGCTAAAGATAAATATCTTCTTTTGTGATTTGAGTGATAATTTTCCACCATTGTAATTCAAGATGAGGGGCTATCGATTGTTTCGTTCTTTAAATTCAATCTATGATGTAGTATACAAAATATTGTCAAGTACTATTGGAGCTATCATTTTTCCAAGCCAATTTTCTCAAAGAACTTATAGCTTTGGATCAGGAGGATATCGCCAGATTGGGCATCATAATTTCTGCTACTTGGCAGCCATCCTTGTATTCATCTTTATTACTTTCATTACAAGTCATGGATATTTTAGACCACATTTCTCCATGAGTTTATTTCTTCCAGTGAGTTCAGTTCCACAATCAATGGTATCAAGAATGACTACAGTTCAAATTCTAGTTGTGACATTTCCAGTGGAAAATGGGTTTATGATAAGACATACCCTTTGTATACTGCCTTTTCCTGTCCTTTTGTGGAGCGAGGCTTCTGTTGTCAGAGCAATGGCCGGAAAGATCAAGATTACATGAAATGGAGATGGGAAGCTATGAGTTGTGACATACCAAGGTATACATAAATATTTGGGTGTGCTATTGACTTCCTTGTAAGCATCAAATTCGAAAAGAGCACCATCCCCATTTTGAACTCTTTACTTCTCTATTTATATTGTATGTATGTGTATAAATTTTATGTTATTTTATCTTAACTAATCTTGCATCTTCTCATTCCTAAAATAGTTTTAATTGAATGCTGTATTTTAGCTAGTGTCACGTGTATGAGGAATGTTTGCGATCTTGACTAGACTTGGCATGGCAACAGGTTTAAGTCATCTGATATTCTGAAAAGATTGCAAGGTTTACGTGTTGTGTTCGTTGGAGACTCCATGGCCAGAACACAATGGGAGCCTTTTATCTGCCTTCTTATGCAAGGTGTACTTAGCTGATAAGCAGTCAGTTTATGAAATAAACGGAAACAAGATTACAAAGTGTATTCCCTTTTTGGGTGTCCGGTTTAGTTCCTTTAACTTCACTATTGAGTACTACCGGTCGCCTTTTCTTGTACAACAAGGCAGTCCGCCAAAAAATGCACCTAAAAGAGTACACTCCACTCTTAAGCTGGATAAAATAGATTATGCAAACAAAAGGTGGCTTGATGCAGATTTATTGATTTTCAACTCTGGACATTGGTGGACGCCTACAAAAACTTTCCGAACGTAAGCATCTCTATTTCCTTCCTAAGTTCCTACAGATAATTTATACTTCAAGTCATGTTAGTATCAGTTTAACTTCTAGCAGTTACTCTTTTTATGTGCAAAGGTGGGTATTGCAGAACTATGGAGAGCATAATATTAGAACAGTTCAGAGAAAAATGCTCAGCTTATAGATTTGTATTGAAAGATTCACTCCATTGAAATAAGGAAATATACAAGAAATCAGAAATCTCCATAAATATAACAGCAACGCGCTAATCATAAAATAATGATTGTCTATGGTAATGCATAGCTCCAGCCAAACACATGAAGGAATAGATTAGGCTACAGGCACACATGGTTTGTAAAATTTGAATGATTCATAGTTCTAGCAGCCAGGTTATAACTTTAAAATTTGAATGTAAATTGTTGGTTTAACCAGCATATGGTGAAAATCAAGCATCTTCTTATAACAGAATGACTGTCTATAGAAATGCATAGCTCCAAGCAAGTGCAGAAAGGAATAGACTTTTGGTACAATTTCTTAAGAAAGTAAGAACAACTGACTGTTATTCACAACTAGGATATTAAAAATTACTCAAACATAAACAAGATCTGTTTGCTTTAACGAGGATCTGGTGAAGGTCTATGAATGTCACCAACCCAATCAGTTTCTTTATAGCAAGTACAGTACTAAGCTAGCTTCATTAATGATTATAATTTGATATGAACAAGATTTGGAAGAAACACCAGAGCATAAAAGATCAATGTAGTTGGAATTATGTTCTGCTCTTGTTTTTGGTGATTTTTTTCTGAATGATGCTAGTTAAAATGCAGCTGGATTTTACTGCAATATTTTTGCAATGTCCCCAGACAGAGGCTGAAGAAAATATCAGCACCCCTTTGTCATTCTAAACCCCTCACCAAAAGATTGATGGAGATCATCTTTATAGAGCCGTGACTAGAAAGCTGATTTCAGTGGGTTGTATTCATAAGATTGCCTTTTCCTGTTAGAAGTTGGGAACAAAATGTGCAATTCAGCTTAGCTATGTAATAAGGAGATGAATGTCATACACCTAGGTCCATGTTATTATGATGTATACAAGGTTATGCACTAGCTGAATTTTGACACGCATAACCCTGGGTTAATATTTTAGGTCTGATGGGTAGTTTGTGAATTGTTGGTCAAAAGTGTAACATGTGGAGTAAGGGACTACCCTCCCTTAATGTTATTAGATGAGTGGTTATATATGGGAGGCTCCCATTATTATAAAGGATAAACGTTTTGAGTATAGAATATTGAGATAGTGAGAATGATGTTCGCCACTGATGTCATGAATCTTGAGAAGATGAAGATCTCATGATGTGAGAGACCACCGAGAGACTGCTAATGTCAGCAAGATCAGTAAGCAACAAAGGCATTAGAGAAGTTATAGATGGGAGGCTCCCATTACTATAAAGGATAAACATATTGAGTATAGAATATTGAGATAGTGAGAATGATGTTAGCCATTGACGTCATGAATCTTGAGAAGATGAAGATTTCACGATGCGAGAGACCACTGAGAGACTGCTAATGTCAGCAAGATCAGTAAGCAACAAGGGCATTAGAGAAAAGGCATCTGATGTCAACAAGATATCAGGTAGAGGCAGGGACATTAGAGATTAGAGAGATGTTGCAACATGATGTCAGGAATGGCTGAGGACGTTAGGGTAGGGGCAGTCCAAATTACATGCTGATTTCAGAAAAATTATTAAAAGTGAATACTGTTGAAGTTGGGAACTAGTGGATGATGCCAACAATTCCATTCTTTTGAGTTTTCTTGTTGGCTCTCCAATTTTGAGATTGCTAGTTTTGAGTTCTCCAATTTCAACTAAGGTTTTTTTACCCCTTTAGGAGTTATTTCTTGAATTACATGTTATGGAAATTGATTTTGTTTTGTTAGGTTGCCACAAGGGACAAGGGACAATTAGTTGCTCATTTTCACCAGAATGAAGGATTTGTGCATTCTGGTGTTTTGTTTGATTAAGGATTCAGAGAAATAGTGATGAAAAGTCGCGACAAAGCGCATGACCCAATATTTTGAAGGGGATAATGGATAAATATGTGCAGCGCACTAACACCATGCAAAATTTATTCTGTTGGATATCACTGCAAGAGAACCCAAGGGTTCGAGTGCGAATAACTTTGAAAAGAAGCATAATCAAGACAAGGTTGAGAAGTCAAGGCTCAATCCAAAGATGTTAAGTTGGTATGAAGTAATGAGTGCGAAGTTGGTGGGCTAACCATCTTGATGAATATACGTTGGAGGTTTTGAGAGAAGCCTAAGTTGATCACATATTGCAAATGTTGGTGTTTTGTGTAAACACTTTCAAGACCTATTTGGAGGAGATGATAAAGGATTACAAGGATATTGGGAAGGTGACCCTCATGGTAGGTGGAGTCTATATGATTGTTTCATTTGCACCAATTGACTCACAAGGCGTTCAAAGTACCAATGGAAAGTGTAGTGGAGATCAATAAGGACAATATCAAACTTCAACAATTGACTCACAAGGCGTTCAAAGTACCAATGGAAAGTGTAGTGGAGATCGATAAGGACAATATCAAACTTCAACAAGTACCATTGTTTTCCAAATCTCTTTGAATTGCAGATTGATGCCTTTCTCAATCATAGTGATTGAGGTTTGAAAAAGCTTAATTGAAGTTTGAAGAGTGGTGTTCCTTATTGGACCTGATTGCATCAAGACTAGCCAGAGAGTTTCAATCTGTAGACATCTCTATTTGGCTTGTCAAATACATGGCGGGATACACATACAAAGCCAGTCACCAATTAATGCTTATTCAGCTATTAACATTAAAAAAATAATTGTCAATAGAGCATTAATAATTTTCATATACCCATTTTAATGTTTACCATTATGTGTTTTTAGCATATGAATAATGGTTATCCACAAGACACACTGAGTTCCAGTTCGTCGTTGAAATCATTTGGATTTGGATATTACCCACATTTTCCTTTGGTGATCATTTACGAGGGAAGAGATGGGGCATGAGACACAGCTAGAGAAAGAGCATTATGAGATGGATTATAGTGACCAGGGTATGGACAAGGATGAAACCGAGGAGGTTGGTGCAGATATTGGATTCAAGTACTTTGCGGAGAATGAAATTGAGTTAGACACCAGAATGAGTATTGGGTTGACATGCCTTTAAGAAAAAGGGAATCCATATGAGGCCTTTAAGAATGGGTTGATTTCCAAAAGAAAATGGGGAAGATGTTCACAGAAGCTGGTTTAAGTATGAGGCCAGAAGACATGTTTTCTTGTACAGATGAACATGAAAACTGGTGAAAGAGATTGACCATTTATACATGTCTTCTTGAGAGGGATGGGAACAACAATTTTAAGAATAGTGTGATACAAAGGAATGGAAAGATGGTCTCCTCAGTTGGAAGCAGAGTGAATCACTCGAGGAGCATTGACCACTACATCATTTCACAAAAGTATTCAGTCAGCACTGTATCCAGATTCCTTGAATTCAATAGATGTTTCTGCAGAATCCTGAAACAATTATTATATTTGGGCCAGGAAGTGCGAACAAAAATTTATGAAGTTGTTTTCTCAGAAAGCAGAGACAAAGGAAAAATTACAGCTGTTGGAGGAGAAAGTTCAACAGCTGGAAATGGACAGAGAAGGCAACTGTTTTGAACTAAGCTAGGTTTTGGCTTGAACCAGGGTCTCAGCAAAGTCAACACATACTTCTCAATAGAATGATTGTCTAAGGAAACGTATAGATGCAGGAAAATATAGAGAGAAATGGACTTCAATCAACAATAGGTACCAGAATCTGCTGAAAGTTGATGCATGCGGCCAATAAAATCTTTTTCTAAGTAGAGTGCTTAGTTTCATTAATGATAATAATATGATATTATCAAGATTTGAGAAACTATTTGCGTCCAATTTCGGTCAACCAGAGTGTAGATGGCCTACTGTTAAGGTGGTATTTGGAATAACGACCAACTCTTTCTTTGGTTTTTATTTGGACATAGGAAGACTGAAGAATGCTAGTGAAAATGGTACTTGATTTTGCTGCAAGTGTGGTGGGGATGTCCCCAAACAGAGCCTGAAGAAAATATTGGCACACCTCTTTGTCATTCCTAGCCCAGCACCAAAAGAGGATGATGATCAGCCTATATAGAGCCATGAATTGAGAGCTGGTTTTGACTGTTCTTTGTATTAACAAGTCTGTCTTTTTTCAGTGTATGTTTTGGGCAAAATTTGCAACGTAACATAATGTACATAAATATTTTCGTACTAATCTGGAGAACCTAGGTGCATAATTCCTTGTTATTCAATGCCAAAACTAAGGAACAAAGGATAAGATAACAAGCTTAAATGTGTTTTTAGTTTTAGTTTTCTTAATGTCGCAAAGTAAGTTGGAGAGTTCAAGGCACATGAAGTGGATGACCTATTTGTAGCAGTTTCTTGTAGTGATGTAGATGACAAAAAAGCAGCCGACTTCCCGAATCGATGCTTATTCACTTCGGTATTAGCAGCTCAATATTCAAGCACAGAACACTGCGAATTGGGTTTCACAGTACTTGTAAATCCAAAATTCGCATCTACACAAACACTTCTGAGCAATGTTAGCATTGGAGAGGAGAATGCTAACACATCAACGTTGTGAATTGCACCCCAAATTATGCTTTCGGATTGGAAAATATTTTAATGCATGTAGTGTCTTACAAGCTTTGTCTCATGGAGAGATGATACTTGATTGGGATTTGCATAGCCCAGTCATATTTTTCTATTATCGTTTTAGGACAGAATCCCAGGCCTTTTTACAGAATAGAATAAACTACTTCTCAAAGAATATATTTTAACAAAATTGTAATAAGTTACTTTTCAAACAAAGTATTTGTTTATTTATTAGAAATTTAAGATTTTCACTGCCCTTAAAATAGTGATAAGGCTTTAGGAAACAACTGTGTAAAAGTTCTGTCTCTAGGAGAGATGATACTTGTTTGAGATTTGCATAGGCCAGTTATATTTTTCTGCTATCATTTTAGGGATCTGTTTTATCCCAGAGGAACCACAGGATCTCAGGTCTTCTTACAGAATGGGAATAACGGAAAACCTAATTCTGAAAAAAATATTTTTTACGGAATGGTGATTATCTACTTTTCAAACAAGATATTTGTTTATTTATTTAGAGATTACAGGTTTTCACCATCCAGAAAATCAGTGATAAAGGCTTCTGGAAACAACTATATAAAAACAAACAAGGTATTTGTTTTTTCCTTGTCCTATATGTCTGGGACGGGGGCTGCCAGATGGTAAAAAAATTTCCCAGATTTTGGGGACGACAAAGGCCAGCTATCAAAATATTTAATAAACTAGCAATCGCATGTGAGGTGTGCGATGTTAACGCCGAAATCAAAATATTCTTAAGGCGGAAAAGTAATTGAAAAACACAACAAAGTAATATGATATTTGTAGTTAGTAAATGAAAAACAAAATGAAGTAGTGAAAAGTGGAGAAGTAGAAAAGATTCGAGTCCAGAAGAAGTGGAGTAGCTTGAAAGGGAAGGTCCATCACTTTGAATAAGAGGGGATTGTTAAGGATAGGGAACGAAGATGAGATTCCTCTTATAAGCGTGATTGCAAAATTGCTGCTGAGAAAATGTGTCATAGCAAGTGAGTGGAAAAAGGGGCGAGATCTGATAGGTAGACAAGGTGGGAACAATCGATATAGTTGTGAAGGAAAGTCGTTGTGTTTCCATGCCCCCAATTTCAATAGTGGTTCTCTTCAAAGTAAAGCCTTGAGTTTTTTGGATTGAAAACAATCAAGCCAAGTTAACTGGTAATTGCATTCGGCGACCTCTGGAAATTACGGTAGTTGGAACATGGGAGGGGTTTTTCGTAAGGGCCCTGTATATCGATCGAATTAGACAACGAGTAATAAAATCAAATATGGCTGACAAAAGAAGTTGACGTAAACAATGTCGACGATATAGTTGTGACGTAAACATGCTTTATTCATCTGACGTGTGTGACCACTCTCCAACTCACGTGAGCCATGTGTACGGTAGATGAATGTTTGTGCTTCGCCGACCAAATACATCATAAGCATCGATGTCTATATCAGTTGCCAAAAATGGAGGAGGCTTCTAGCCGTAATTACTTTTCTTGCGATTGCAAGGTAACTCAAGCTAAAGTATATGTCAATTTCATAATGAACGATGATAATATGAGTTCCCAAAAAAATTTAAAAATCCCTAAAATGTTTTAGAACAATCATTATTTCTTAGCTAACACAAATTATAATATCAATTCATCTTACTCTGTAATTAGTAATTACCATGGCTTTGCATCCATTATGTTGGCCCAACAAGACTGGGAATTGAGCCTTGTCTAGTACACGAGAGAAGGATTTGGCGGCTCTTATGGCCTTAGATGACCAAGGTGCAAGTTTCATCCAACACACTTTCCTCGCCATGGACGAAGAATCATGGATCGATTCTTGCGTGTCCTTCTCGGAATACATCTCGGAATCTATCGATATGTCCATGACAAACCGTCACGATGACAAGATTCAAAAATGCGACATAGAAGACGACAAAAACCTTTCTTCTACTTCAGAGATGGATTCAATTTTTCGCGTGCGGGATCTCAACACATGGAATCTAGAGCTGGAGGACGATTCTCTGGCGAATATTCTAAGATCGATCTTGGCACAAATGAACAATTGACTGTTATATGACGATCCAGAGCTATTCCACAACCATTCTTCTCGTCCATTAGTTGACGTGTTCAATTTTAAAGATACAAAGTCGGCGTTGGAAGAGTAGAATGTTGAAGGCCTCACAATAGTTTTGGTCATCTGACATGTGACAAGTTGTCTCCAACCACTACATGCGCCACGTGTACGATCGATAAATGTCAGTGCTTCGGTAACCAAATAAATTGTAATCATTCATGTCTCTTTCAGTTGTCAGAGGGGGAAGAGGCTTCCGCTTGTGGAAACGCCTTTCAGGATAATAACTCGAGCTTAATAAAAACATGAAAAACATATCATCAACAAAAATATTCAAAATACAATATACAAAACATTATTTATGTTATTATATAAATATATACAAATATAATTTATTATGTATATATTGAATACCATGTGCACTTGTGCTCAAATTTTTCTATATTCATATATCACTCTTGATTCTTAATGTCTTTATAATACAATATAGTCGAGTTATGGTTAAATGTGGGGGAACATTTTCCTGTCAACATGTTCTTGTCAACAATATAATTATTTCAAACTTTTATTAAAAGGCAATTATGAATTTATTCTGTATTTATTGTTTCCAATTTTTTCTCAAATTTATATGTCATTTCACATCAATCCCGAATAAATGATTTTTCCCTTGCAAATGATAATTCTGAAAAATAAAAACTTTAATTTTAAATAGCGATGTTAACGCTGAAACGGAAAATATTGGTGAGTGGAAAAGGAAATTGAAACGAAGAAAAAAGCATCCTGTTTGGATCGAAGTTAACGACGAGGAAGCATGACTTTGTGGTTGACCCTGAGAAAAAGTGTAATGTTGTAATTCATCTGTAAGAAGCATATCGAGAGTCAACATGGTCGATTTCTCTTGAAAAGAATTCAACGTTCATCTTGCTTAATGCACAAGCTCTTGAGTTCATTCCCAGAGTGCAATCATCCTGACCGGTTCAAATGAAAAAACTCACTTAAAGGGTTGTGTTTTTGGATTTAACGCCACCGCCCATGTGTGGTTGCCTTAGCGTAGGCCTCGCTGCTCCAACTCGAACATCTTCATTTTTGTTTCTCTTTGCACAATATGTGCATACTCCGGTTTGAGGCGGTTTTGGGATATTCACAAATCGAACGGCTAGAGCCCACCATTAAACAAGACTTCGATGAGACAGTGCTCAGGTAATTTGCTTTGTTTCTTGCTCCTCATTCTCTTGAGCACATGAACTTGCAGCCGATGACAATGTGATTGAGGGGAATGGTTAAGTCCCCACATGATGACGAGATTCAAAACTGCGACATAGAAGATGGCGAAAACCTTTCTTGTACTTCAGAGATGGATTCAATTTTTCACGTGCGGGATCTCAACACAAGGAATCTAGAGCTGGAGGAAGGTTCCCTGACGAATATTCCGACATCGATCTTGGCACAGGACAATTGTCTGTTATATACGACGATCCGGAGCTTCTCCACAACCGTTCTTCTCATCCATTAATTGACGTGTTCAATTTTAAAGATACATTTGTTGAATGTTGAAGGCCTCACAACAATTTTGGTCATCTGACATGCGACAAGTTGTCTCCAACCACTGTGTGCCACGTGTATGGGCGATAAATGTCAGTGCTTCGGTAACCAAATAAATTGTAATCGTTCATGTCTCTGTCAGTTGTCAGAGGGGGAGGAGGCTTCCGCTCGTGGAAATGCCTTTCAGGATAATAACTCGAGCTTAATAAAAACATGAAAAACATATCAACAAAAATATTCAAAATACAATATACAAAACACTATTTATTATATATATATATATATATATATATATATTGAATAACTAAAGAATTTTTAAAATGTAGAACATCATTAATAAAAACACTATATATAATATATATATATTAAATAAATAAATATTTATTAAAAAACTGTAAAACAAACCAGTAGTAATAACAAGTATACATATAGAATAAATAAATAAATAAATATATTACAAAACGTGATATATCAAATAAAAAACGGTCTACGGCCTGTTTGGCAGTGACCATATATATTTGGCTCTGAGAGTAACGATTTCATCGCAAAAAATCCAAATCCATAAAAACTCGTTCGGAGAATTGTTTTGCTAAATCTCTAGAGAAATTTCTGGCTCAATCATGCAACTCTAAAGGATCTGCGAGGAATTATCGTTTCCTTACGGAAACGTGACAATGGAAGCAACAAAGAGACTGAACGATGCAATGTGGAGAAAATGACGAACGTTTAATCTGGCTTTGTCAGACGACGTATCGGGAGCTCCGGTTTGAGGCGGTTTTGGGATATTCACAAATCAAATGGCAAGAGCCTGCCATTAAACAAGCCTTGGATGAGACAGTGCTCAGGTAATTTGCTTTGTTTCTTGCTCTTCATTCTCTTGAGCACATGAACTTGGAGCCGATGAAAATGTGACTGAGGGGAATGGTTAAGTCCCCGCACGATCCGGGATGCCTCGTCTCGCTCCTCATTCTCTTGAGCACGCGAACTTGGAGCTGACGACAATGTGACCGAGGGGAATGGTTAAGTCACCACACAATCGGGATGCCTCGTCTGATCATTCAAATCAAACCGAGTTATTGTCATCAAGTTTGTGCGTTACGCATCTGCGAATCGGTCTATATTGTCTATAACAACACCTAAACCGCTATTTGTTTTTCCCGAAACGCAACAACTTTGTTATTTTTCAAACGCTATTCCCTAATCCAATATATACAACTAGAGTGATACGTGTTGTTTTACTGGATTCAATGACTTGGGAGCATTAAATCTATGCACATAAGCTGCATTAAATGTATGTCATACAAACAATTTGTATTCTTAGTTTCTATTCTAAGAGCTGCCTTTCAGAAAATGTAGCACGACATTGAAGAGCTAGAAAATCTGTTGCCAACAAGATAAAATTGATACATTTTTGTCTAGCAGAACCATAATGCTGAGGTGGGGAAGCGACGGGAAAAAGAAGTTGACATTCTTCATAACTTTGTGAGGGAAGCAAATATTTATTTCATCAGAGATGGACTGACGACTTTAGTCCCTCAACTTAATAGATTTTTTCATTATATTGTGAGCAGGAATACTCAGTCACAAGATACACTTTTCAATTTTAAGCTGAGGTTGTTCATTAACATATTGGTGGAAGTGCTGGTAAAGGAGAGGCGTTGGATTACTTTGGATTGGCACTGATATCTTACGTTGGAAATGTGCAAGGGAATGAAGACAATGTTGCTCCTGCAGCCCATAAACATGTAAATACTTGATGCTAGTGGTCTTACATGGCTTGACCCCACATGGTTTGAAAACTGTTACATGTCTTCTGTTATTGATGTGCCTTATGACTTGACATTCTTACTCCGATATTATGTTAGTTTCTATTTTTTGGACTGGATCAATGTTCATAAACTCAGACAGAGTTATCTACTTTTTAATTTATTAAATTTTGATGTATCTCAATTTGTAAGGAGAGGTGAACTTACTAATATTTTGACAAGGAATTGTCTTAATTGCTCTTAATTGCCTAGCTAGTGCAGGTTTATGTAATATCGTTGTCTATCATTTGTAGTGACTTGACTGACTACTCTGAGAAGTATATTCGAATGTATGTAAAGGAAAATTCGTTGCTTACCCTGAACTTCTCCACAGCTTCAGGACATTGTGTAAGAAAATATATGGCAAACGACATGGTCTTGGCTGTAGTTTCATGACCAGCAAACAATAGAGAAATAATGAAAATGACAACGATTTCTTGTGAAAGATTGTCTCCATCAAGAATCCTTTTCAGCAAATAATTATGTTTTACTCCATCAGGACTACATCTCCTCTTGTCAATTATTTCACATATCTTGCCTATCAAATCCCTCCTTGCCTAATAATCCAGCAGGCTAACACAATATTAGTTAAAGAAAATAGGTGATAGTGAATTCTATAATAGAGGCCTTTGAGTTCAATTAGAAGAATGTGAGAAGAGTTATAACCTTCATTGCTTTTAAATATGCAAACCCTGGTATCTTTATTGGTAAGGATATAATTCCTCCAACGAAAGCACAGAATATGGGAGCCATTTCATTTATTTCATCTTCTGTTTAAATACCCAGAAGTTGATTTGCCATCAAGCTGATTTCTAGCTGCATGGTGTCTACATGATTAGTGTCACCAACCAATCGAACAAAATTACATATACAGAAAGGACTTGTTGCAACTCTAAAACTCTAGATTGTAAAGTTATTATGATTCCCTTCCTATTCTTATGTCCATAAAATGGAAAGAAGGAAAATTAAATGTAGTTTTCTTGGATTTTTACATTCAACCTCAAAGAACATCTGCCTATCTTTCCATGTACTCATTGTCTTTTGTAGAATGATCTGAATATCTGTGATAAAATTGTTTTTCACCTTCTTTGAAGTCATTAGATTTACAACAATACCATGAATTTTCCTGTGAAGGTCTCCATGAATGGAAATAAAACCTTTCTTCCCTACCATTCCAAGTCTCTAAAAGATTGTGGATAGCCTGCTCTGAACAGCCTTCCTTCATTTTGTAAGATATATCTATTGAAGCTTGGATCTGCAGACATGACAGTACGCCTTCCAAAGAGCCTGCAGGAGAAGATCTTTCCATACCTGCAAAATTCAAGACATATATGAAAGTGCCCAACATTAGAAAGAGTTGAGAACATGAAATGCTAAATATGAAACTCTTCATTGCATTTTGAATTATATCCAACCTTTTCACAGAGTCTTCAACAAATGATGGAGGGTGTGAGCCTGATACACTTATATACCATCTGAGAGTGTGACCTATTATAGGCCATCCCTTGGAACTTGGAGGCAAATTGGAACTCCTAGAATTGTCCTTTTTGATCCAAATGTACACAGGCCATAAAATAATTAGCAGAGATTTCTGTGCACATCCTGCAAAATAACTATACCTTTATAGCTGGTAGATTTCGAACAGACAATATGCCTAGGACTGATATTACGCATAAAAGCAGTATTCTTATTTTGTTGGGTGTCTATTTTTAAATGTTCATAGCTAAAATGATCTAAACTAATAGTTGAAACTGAATTCAAATGATGTACATTACATATGTTGTCTCGAATGCTCTCTCTTTCCATGAAGAGAACAATAAAGAAGGCAAAGGGAAAAACGTGGCTTACAATACTAGGTATATGTCTGCTGGAAGCTTTCCTCCAAACACAGGCTTGACCTTCAACCAATCACGCAGGCATGGAACAGCTGCTACAGACTGAGACAAAAGTGAAAGCACCTTTCCTTTTTTTGGTCATTTGTACTGGCAGAGAAGGGGTGACCACACTCTCCTGCTGAAGATGACGATGGAGGACGGGCCACCTGGACGAAGGACCCTGGACATGTCCACCATTTCTGACCAGCATTACAGCTTATTGCTGTCACACCAAAAAGCATACGGGAATACGTTTGCTCTTTTATATCCTCCACTGCCAGTGCCGCAGTCCTCCTGACATTCAATTTAAATTTTCCACAGTCCTCCTGACATTCAATTTAAATTTTCCACAGTACTCCTGACATTCACTTCATTGTTTCCAACATTCATTTCTGTGGCCGCCACGTGTAAGGCTGATACATATCCATGCATCGTCAACCAACAGATCACATCCTCTCATTTCTCTGTCCGTGTCAGAGGGCGGAAGCCTCAGCCCCATAGTGAAACGCCTTCAGCGTAAATATAATAAATTTTAATTAATAGTTAACATCAGTTATATATTAATAATTATAACTAATAGTTAACATAATTACCTAAGTCTCGGGATTTTGGGATGGCAAAACATATCTCAGATTTTGGGGACAGCAGGGGACTGCTCTTAAAATAATATATAAAAACTAAAAAGTAATATTTAAATATTTAGACTTTATTTAGTGAAATTTAGGGGTTTAAATTGGATTTGATGTTTTTAGGCTAGGTAGCCGTACCCTACAGGCAGAGGTTAAATTTAACGGCCACCTATGCCTGTCAAAAAAATTCAGGTGACAGTAATTTTTCAATACTGCCTTTCAAAAACACAAAACAATGTTAATTTTACTAATTATTCTATATTTATTTAGTCTTTTTAATTTTTTTTTTTTACATATATTTTTGTAATATATATACAAATCTATATAAAATTTTACGGTCATATTTTAAATATGTAAGTTGCATGTGACAGTTAGATCAAATATTTACAAGTTTTTTATGTTTAAAATCACAAAAAACATATAAACAGCCGTCAAATTTAACCTCGGCCTGCAGGATATGGGTGTATGTACCTGGTAATCTATATGGTACAGTACGCCAGGGTACGCCCAGCAGTCCCCAATACTGCTGGACGTACCCAGCCGTACCCACAGTAAAAACAGCAAAATTTTAAATTTTTTTTGGGGTCAATAAAGGTCAATAGACAAGATTACATAAATGATTCAACTGTGGTAAAACAAGAGCATTCACACCTAAAACAATGGCTGAAACTGCAACAGTTGAGATGAGTTTGGGTAATGTAGGATAAAAAAATGTAGTGGCAGCATCTCCACTAGCAAGTAAGACTAATGCAGGAATAATAAGAGAAACCCCAAAGGAATCTGAACTGCCAGATTTGAAGGGAGCTGGTAATAGCCGGAATTCCAGTCCAGTTATGTGATTTGTTATTATTTATGATTATAATTGGACATTGTAACATTTGGAGTTTGAACAATGTACTTGTTCTAAGTTCGATCAATGAATATCACGACAAAATGCATTGAATTATTAATATGTTATTTGGCTATTTCACTTATTTAATAATTTGTTTACTCTATTCATGTATAAGGCTGATTTTTTACTTATTTGGCTATATATATATATTGTGCGGTTGTACCTGCCCCCAAAATTGTCATACCAGCATACCGGATCCCCGTATCAGTACCCGTACCATACCCCACACCAACTACCTAGTTTTTAGGACACTTTTGGGTTTAGGGTTCAATGTTTTTGGTAAAAATAACAGTTTTTAAAAGTAAAAGCATCAGAAAAATGGAGACATTCCCTCAAGCCCCCAAACCATTCAGGGTGTCACCAAAATCTAAGGGACGCGTCCATGCGTGACCTTGATATTTAATTCTTCATAATACAGATAAATTTAAAAATGTCTTTATTATTTTTTTAAAAATGTTGGAATGTCACGGAGTCCCGAAACATCCGATTTTTAGGGGATGCCCCCACTTTTAAAACAAATTGTTACATGAGGGTGATGATTCACCATGTCCTAGACATCTGAGATGTTGCCAAAATGGGGGAACATGTCCTCACATAACACTGGTTTTTCGTGGGTTAGTTTTTTTGACAGTTTTGATACCTCATAGGAGGAATAAGTGAACATTCATTTATACAAATCATAGTAGCAAAAAAATTCCAGATCAAAAATAAAGCACATTATCTCAGTCATTCCATCATGATTGACCCTCAATAAAAAAATCTTTATAAAGTCAGTTCTACATGTTTTGGGATGTTTGCTTTAAAATAATAATGTGAGCTTTTTGGATTTTTCACCAAGTTGTTTGATCAAACATATTATGTTTTTAACATATTGTATTCTGTTTCAACTTTTACAAACATGCATGCTATTATCTTACTCATAAACACCTGGTTCAGACAGGGGGTGCTACTTCCAAGTTGGGGACTCGTTAAAGTTGGGAATTAAGATTGAAGCTGCGTATCAGAAAGCCATTAGTACCTGGGCATCATGGGTGGACAGCATGGTCAACACAAGCCGAACCCGTGTCTATTTTCGTAGTTTCGAGCCTACTCATTGGAGGTAAGTACAAGAGTTCAGGCATGTTTCAATTTTGAGTTGAAGCTTACCAAGCTGTATGAACCTCACTAATTATTCCTGGTGTCTTTTATTAAAAATACACATGGAACTAAATATATCTTTCCCAATAACATAATCTGCAGTGGTTCTTGGTACAATTTAACTTGCAAAGTAACCCAAGAGCCCATCTTCGATCTTAAAAGGAATGAGGGTTATCCCTTGTCTCAAATTTCATGTGATGTTATAGCACACATGAAAGCCCCTGTCACATTTCTGAATGTTACAACATTATCTGCTTATCGAAGTGATGCACATATTGATAAGTGGAGTGATATGCCTTCCGTACCAGATTGTAGCCATTGGTGTCTCCCTGGAGTGCCCGACACATGGAATGAGATGCTTTTCGCTTCTTTATTGATGAAAGGATGGGGATTCCAGGGAACAGATTATTGATTGTACACTGAGACAAGCACAAGCAGCAAGTTGTATTATATCATCTAGATCTGTATTATTTAGCCTTGAGGTATCACATGTTTCTATATCTCCCCTGATGCCTGGGGAGCCGACAAATTTATTTAAACAGAAGAAGAAGAAGAAGAACTTTTAACGTCCACGAGGCTACCAAAGACAGCCTATGGGACAACAAATCTTGCTAAAGATCTTTCTGGCATTCAGATCTCCTGTTGGTGAGTTTGATAATCAGCTCCCTTGTTTTTTCAACCATATTCTCACTGAAAATATCCTGTAAGGATGCAACAGCCACCGTACTAGCAAACTGGGCCCTAATGTCATTGTAAGCACTACATCCCATGATGAAGAAATCAACATCTCATTTGTTCTTGCTGAAATTTGTCACCTGTATTCAAAGTTTGTAAATTGGTTACCACAGTTGTGCCTGACAATTTAAAGGACATTTTAGTAAGCAAAGCCTGAATTGAAAGGATATGTTATTCTGATAGCGGAATATACTTGCTTCTAACATGCTCTCTGTAATGTGTACATGTATGTATCATTGTATGAAATGTAAATTAAGACTTAGTTGTCACTCAAACACTGCAACCAAAATTCACTTGTGAATTTTATGCAACAAGATGGTCCTGAGAATTTCGAAGATGAAAAAATGGGCACTTGAAATCAAATATACGTCTATGCAGCCAGATTTTGTCATATTTCTAGGTTTTGATTTGAAAACTGTGAGCTCCTGAGATGCTATTGTTTGATGGAATTATACTAAAATAAATTTCGCAAATAGCAAATGGCTACACATTCAGGAGTTTTTAATTTTATCTATAGGTTCTCATCTTTGAGATTTGAACATTATTTTTATAACTCTTTCTACATCTGAGCGTTTTATTCTTTTTCATTAAAAAAAGAATAAATTCTATCTATGTTTTACAGTTTAAGCATTATCTATCAAGAGTTATTCTTCTTGCAGACCATCGAGGAATGTTATCTATGGTTTAATTTCTTCTATTGTGCATATATGCATCCCCATTGTTCCCATTCATTAATGCTATAGCAACCAAATTCATCAGTTACGTACAATGGAAAATATGGATTATGGTTTTTGTTGATTGTGTTTTCAAGGAGTGCTTCTATGTTATTTTGGTGTCATGATATGTTGTTGTCATGCTTGACATGGGTTGTTTGATTTTTAATTACGTTGAGAGGCATCCTACAATGGCAGGTAAGGCTGTAATGGAGTGCGTTGTTCACTTTTATTCTCGACATTAAATTTGATGTTCATTTGACCGTCATGTGACAATTCATTCATAAATTTGACTTCACTTAAATAATTTTGTTTCTTTTTTCTTGGAGAAGTCAATCCAAAAATAATAATATCTTGGCTATGTAGTAATATTTGGGTCTTTTTTTCTTGAATAGATATTTTTGACAATTGCGTTGATTAAAGAGGTATGTAAAAAATCAAACCTAAAAACCTTGAAATTGATATCTATTGATGTATTTCATATAGATTATTTATTATAATATAATCAATAGATACATTTATTATAATATATATACTATATTATATATATTTGTAATTGTTACTTTTTTGATATATTATATTACACTTGCATAGTTAGATAGGTGTTTTGTGATTGATAAATCTTGACGTATTTTAGATAGATGTATTTAAGATATCTATACTAGTATTTTACCCTGGTGAAAGTAGGGTATATAGCATCTTGCTGCAGTTGGTGGATGGTTTTGTCACTTTGTTATCAGAAAATAGCTTGTTTTAGTGTCACCTCTCCCATAGAACATTGAATTTGTTTGTTTTGAAATACATAAATGTTTTTTTTTACGTTACCAAGAATTTTCCCTGGTTTATGTGAAGGTTAGTTTGGAACTTTGTTTCAACACGGGTTCACTTTGGTGAGTTGGTACATAACACGCACAACCATATTAGAGACAAATTTTATTTATATTTTTTACATTGTCATATTAATATAAATAAGGATAATAATGTAAAAGGAGTATGATAATAAAAATATGCAGTGATAAATCCTATAATTTTTAGAATTCCACAATCACACCTTTTTTTGGACACTTTTTAACAAAATAATCCATATGTTTCGATGCGTCTCATTTAAAAATTGGATTCGTTATCATATTTCTTTATGGTAATTCCATGTGTTTTACTTTCACTATTGTTGTTTTTGTTGTTTTAAATTCAAATTATCAATTAATTGTTGAAATTGAATTATGGCAATCTGTTTGTTTTATACGGTGGACAATACGGACTGAAATAGCTGCAGCTATATATCACTTTGCTTTCTCAGGGGAGGAGTTTTTTTCCAGCTTCCTACAAGAAATTCTTGCACATAGTTTGCGTAGTTAAATGATGTATAGATTTTTCAGTTTACTCAAACTATAATTAGTGCTAGAATGTTAAGTCTTCAGGAGTCTTCTTTTATATTTGTTGGGCTTGTGGTTAATCATATAGCTGTATTTATGTCGACACGCGTTTTAGAATGACATGTTCACTTTTATTATCGACATTAAATTTGATATAGTTGTATTTACGTTGAGAGACATTCTACAATGGCAGACACGGTTGTAAAGGAATGCATTGTTCACTTTTATTCTTGACATTAAATTTGACATTCATTCATCAATGTGACTTCTATTAGGATATCACTTAAATAATTTTGTTTCTTTTTTCGGAAAAGTCAATAAAAAATAGTAATATCTTGGTCACTTAGTAATGTTTGAGTTTGAATATAGATATTTTTGAGACCACACAATCACATAATTAAATGATTCTATTTGTCACAAATCAATGTGAAATTGATAAATAATTTAATGAAGTTGTCGATTGAAGAGATAAAAATCAATGTGAAAAACCTTGAAATAGGTGTTTATTAATGTATTATATATAAATACATTTATTATAATATACTTATTATATTTATTTTTAATTGTTACTTTTTTATACCATATTTACATTATTAGGTAAGTGCTTCATGATTGATATCTTTCGAATTTTTTAGATAGATGTATTTAAGATATCTATACTAGTTATAAAATTATGTTTCTTCATTTAATTTGATTTATGTTTTATTTATTTTCAATGTTTATTGAAATTTCATATTTTCATTATGGTTGAATCGAGTTAGTAAAATCCTTTCAATTAGGAGAGCTCCATGGAAACAAAATTTCTCAAAAGCTTATATCGACCTCCTTATTCTTGTAAGTGTCAAATCCGGAGATTATCTAATTTTTTTAAAAATAATTACACTACTTGTACTCGTATATTGATTCACTTCACATCTTGATTCACTATGATAGTGTTTGTGTACTTGACTCCATCTTTCTCGAAGAGTTCCTAGTGAGTTTCTTTCTAGAATATATGCATGTTTCTTACCAGCATATATGCCCACATGTTCGATATTTTTGGCATTTATATGCATAGATACCCTTCACATTATGTTCAAACACATACGATTTTACTATTCTTTATTCTAATATAAGATATATTTCTTAAAACTACAATAAACACCAATTTTACAAATGATTTTTTTGACTTATATATACAAAGAACTAACTAATGTCATGTTGAGCTCTAATGTTGCTTTTTTACTCATCTAACTAATATACACTATTTGTGACAAGATTTGGCATTGTATGACCTTGTTTTATTTGTAATAGTATTGGTATGCTAGGTTGTGATCAATGTTGATCATATGTAAAACACAATGTCAATCATACCAAAAAAAAACAAATGGAATAGAATCATTTCGTAAGAGAAGACATCATATATAAAATACAATGTTAATCATACCAAAAAAGGGGGATAGAATCATTTCCTAAGAGAAGACATCACATTGATTTGAAGGAGTTAGAAAGAGATCAAAAATTGCCTTAGAAAAAACTACATCTAATTAGAACTTAATTAGATAGAAGATAATTAAATATCACTAAGTAAGGTCCATAGTAGCAGTTTTATGACCCAAAAACTATAAAAAGCCCCATCATTGAAACAAACAAAGTGCAAAGTAACCAAGCATGATAGATACAAGTAACATAAGCGACCAAATTTGATCTAAGCAACATGAGCACTAAAGTAGCTGGAGGTGACAAAGGATCATTTGAATTGTCCCACTAACCCACCACCACCAAGTGATAACTAAACTAGACGTTGGTTCTTTCTCGTCCTCCTTTTTTCTTCTCTTTTTGATTTGCCTTCATTGCATAGGGAAATGGCAAGAGACAATTAAGGAAACTTTCCTTACGGCGGTGCCACCCACCCACTAAGGTTAGGTACCACATGGCCAAAACCAACACCACCACTATTATAGTTTGAAGAAGGTCATTGTTCTTCCAACTACAAGAAGGATGATGCCCATAAGCCTCATGACAAAGACCTTGAGAGGGAGTATATTGCGAAGGGAGTTGAGTGGCATGTGGCTAACACATCGGGCACTTCCCGAGTGTTGGAGATGCTCCACTTTCAATTTGACTTTCTTCACTTGGATGTGTATAACATTGTGTTTACACCATAAATTAGATTTTAGAATTTTATCATACAACTAAAAAGGATGCAAGGGTTTGTTACATGTAGGCTATTATGATCTAATTAACTTCCAATATTAATTATACACAATTCAAATAATGCATTCAAACTTGAAATGATTGAAGCAATGTAAATGATGAGTATTTTCTCAAATACACAAGAGGAGAGATAAACTTAGTTGTTCAAGATAAGACGAAGAATCTAGATGTCCAAGATAGTGAAATAGGATGATATGGAATTGTATATTTTACAATGCAAGCTATGGAACTCAAAACCCAATAGGGGAAAGATTGCATGACTTTTGTATGGCCGTGTAATGTCCCTTTTTGGGGTGACTCGGGAAATGGCTCAAAGCTCACAAATCATATTTATAGAGTTGTTATAAACCTGTAAACCTACAAATTAAACCATTTTCTAGGGAGCGACCTATTTTGGGGTTTCAACCCCACCTTTGTGCTTTTAAAACCCTTTCAATCAGCTCCACTTAAGTGTCTAAAATTAAGATATATCATCAACAATCATGTAATGTGAGAAAACTAATTTTTAATACTCTAGATTTGAAGATATGAATTTTAAGGAATCCTTTATGCAACATTACTTTAAACATTCACAATGCAACATTGGAAGCTCCAAAATCCATGAAACTTAAGATATTGGCCTCATAAATTAAGAAGAATAATCTAGTAATTTCATATTATCCAAAAGCATGCCACATTACTTACCACATTTTCACTCCAAGGTAGGTAGGAGTGGAAACGTGGCATCATGGCTGTAATAATACCTTCCGTTGTTTAGCTCTAGAATGACAAGGGTTGGAGACCACCATGCATCAACCGAAATCACCTTATCCATAACCCAAGATGGAAGAGACATTTTTCTTATGACCCAACCTATCTTTGCCACTTTAAAAGGCGTGTAGTAGAAACCAAAGTAGTTGAAGATTGCAATCCAACATTGTGTAACAACCCTTTTATCAAAATATTTGAGAAACAATCTTTGTATTCCTCATGCATCAATATTGTGGATGTTTTTCCTCATTATGCAAGCCACTTTGATCCCATATTTTAATCTCTAAAACATATGTATCAACTAATTCATAAACAATATGGAAAAAGCAAGTTACCCCTTTAGTAAGCCATAAGTCTTGCCAAGTAGACAACTTCTCATCATTTTATTCCTATTCCATGCACATGAGACATCCTTTGCATTGATCCTCCTAGAATTATTTGAACTTTCCATGGTAAGGTTTAATTCCACTTTTGTTCCCAAACATGAGATTACCAATAATACTAATTTTAAAATCAGGCCTTTTTTCAAAAATCACAACATCATCTATTTCCCACATGCGGAAATAATATTGAGGTTGAACCCAGCCATACATACTTTTGTTATCACAAGAGATACTTCCTATCTTCTTATTTCTTAAAATATGTTGATCATGAGAACATAAACATATCAACGACATTGGAAATAACAATGAAAATAAAACACGAGTTATCATTCCCAACCACTTGTGCATGACGACAACATACCTTTTGACATCGGCAAGAAATGAATTTGGGATACCTTTGTACCATGGGTTGCCTATGACATTCTTAGGACTCAAAATTTCTAAGTTTATATCAAGTACTCTTCTTTGGCATGGTTTCCTCACGAGATGGGATCTTAAATTTTTTGCATTCTTTCCAAATTTAAAGGTGATTTTCTGGGTAACCTATGGATTTTTGTTAAGGCTGTGGAATCCATAAAATGTCCTTTTGACTGCTCTATGAACCATCCAACAAGCTTATTTTCATCATGTCTATTTGGGAAATGGTTTCGAACCATCACTTTCTCTTCCCCTTCTTGCTCATCACTCTTATTTTCAACCTTGGATTCATCACATGCCAAAACATTATAAATATTAATAAAAAATGATCAATAATTACCTCATGATGTTGAATCTCCGGAACAATAATAGGAGTAAGGGCCAATTCTTCCTCCTTCATAGCTTCATTTCCTTCAAAATGTAGATATGATTTTTCACTATCATGTGTGTGACTATTAGAGCTCAAAAATTTATCACGGGGGCTTAAAAAACCTTTACCTACAAGTGCTTCTTTATGTATAGTGTCAAAACCCTTGAATGTGGGGTCCTTATGGAGCGCTAATCCCTTCCTAGTTGATTGGGGTTTTCACCTTGTGCCGAATCTAACTCTGTTCGATTCCAACTCCATAAACTCTACGAAAGGGAGTGTGGAACTTCTCTCGAAATATCTCTATAGAAAAATTAAATCTAGAGCCTTGGAAGACTTTTGAGAGGGTTCTTCTTTGATTTCCCTACCTTCAAGGAGTTTCTCCATAGTTGGGGTGAGCGTTTTTATTAACCTTGCTAACTTCCTTGCATCTTCTTGAACCTTTTAATGCTTCATAGGTTGGGAGGATGATGATCTAATACAAGTGTAACGTCCCTTTTAGGGAGACTCGGGAAATGTCTCGAAGCTCGCAAATTAGATTTATAGAGCTATTATTACAAACCTATAAAATTGCAAATTAAACCCTTTTATAGGGAAGGGACTTGTTTTGGGTTTCAACCCCACCTTTGTGCCTTCAAAACCCTTTCAATCAGCTCCACTTAAGTTTCTAAAATTATGATATATCATCAACAATCATATAATGCAAGAAAATTGATTTTTAATACCCTAGATTTGGAGATGAATTTCAACAAACCCTTGTTTGCAAAAATACTTTAAAAATTCACAACTCAACATTGGAAGCTCCAAAATTCATGAATCTTAAGATATTGACCTTATAAATATGAAGAACACTTGCTAGTAATTTTAGACTATCCAAAAGCACATCACACATACCACGTTTCCACTCCAAGATAGGTTGGTCCACTCTAAACAAATACAATATTGCACCATAAACACCACACATGCAAGAGAAAGACACTTTATTGCCTTTCATACTAGTTTGCACACAAAAAAACCTCATGAAGGGTTTTCATCCTTCACAAGTTTCTCAACCAAGGTTTTTCATCCTTGGATGAGGTACTCAACCTAAGGGGTTTCGTCCTTGAGAGAGAGAGAGAGAGAAAGAGAGAGAGAGAGAGTAAAATGACTACACTAGCTAAATTTCAACAAGATAAGAATAATCACCAAAAACATGAATCAATAATTCCCAAACAACCTCCTTAAATAGCCACAAGGAGTGTTTATGAACACAAGAAATGATGGAAAACCCTTAAAATAAGTGCTTTTAAATATTCAAAGGGTATTTAGAGCTTACTTGTTCATAATACTTTTATTACATGACTACTAAAGATCCTCTATTAGAGTGCTAGGCTTCCAATAGGATATATGATAATAAACAAAAAAGCTACATAAACAACAATAAATAAACAATTAAGATATTCGCCTTACTTTTCTCCTTAGATCCATGGGAGAGAATGGGTTAAGGTCTTTCAAAATCAAGCTCCAAAAAGGGACATGACATGTCGGGACCTGATCTATATTTTCTTGACTTGGAGATGTAAGGTTTGAGAACCCTTGATAGTCCGGATATATAAAATTTGGTGTACTTTTCTTGTCTAGAATTCATCTTCGTTGTATGTCACTCATGTTTGCATAGCTTTGATATGACCTGTAATAACACGTAACAAAGTAGAAACCATAACAACCTATAAAACCCTCCATCAAAGCCTTATAAAACCAAAATGAGAAAACATGTGCATGGTGAGGATGAACTACACTTGGTGGTCAAACTCCCAACTACTAAACCAATCCAAGTGTTGTATTACATTCCCTCGTTGTGGGATCAAGCCTCATGTAGTTATCCTATTTGCATGTGCAAGTGTGAATATCTAACCAACCCCTTAGGTGTGCTCTCACGTCTCTTGACACTAAGATAATACGCTAATTGCATAGTATTGAATGTGCCCAATATAATAGTAGTGAGATTTGATGTGCCTCAAAATGTGACTCAACCCTTTGTTAATTGAAACTCATGTGCAATACTTGGAGTGACATTGCTCTTACTAAAATATGGTTTTATGACCTTTGCATGCTTGGAAACAAATGAAGTTAGACACTTTGATCTAGTTGAGTGCTTTACGATTGTAGTAAGGACTTCGCTAGATGATTTAATACCGATTTAGGAACCCTTTGAGTGCTTTTGGAGAGATATTTATAATAGTAGATTGTAAGAATGCCAAGTGAATTATAAAGTGATGTTAACTTGCTCATATAACATTTCATAGGTGAAATATTCTAATAAGGTTAACCTTATAAAGATGAAACGACCCAAAGAAGAATTTTAATCTGCAATTGGATTTGTTGAATGTGAAGGGGCGGGACCATACGAAGTCAACCAAGAATAGACCCTATATCGGGAACCTTTGGTACATTTTCAAACCAAAGAGATGACTACCAAAACTGAAATTTGTGTCATGAATATTAGAGGTTTAATGCTACTTTGATTAAATAATATTCTTAAAATTAATGTCACAAAGTGTAAATATAAGAAATTTATAAAAGAGATAGAGATGATGAGATTGGATTCGAATGTGAACATTTTTCTTAGTAAGGGAACAAGGTAAAACTTGGTATTGCATAAGGACATGTTACCAAATTTAAGTGTCTACATATTGGAGAGAACTAAAATTAGTTAGTAATGGTATGCTATGTACCTTGGGATATAATATTATAATGTATATGGGTTGATGGAGATGCCGACATGTGGCACACATCCCCTTATCTTATTATATCATTCATTTATGATTTATTATGCTTAGGAGGTCAGCCTCAGTATTGGCCATAGGTTAGAATGGTATATATAGGGGTTAGAAGGTTGTAGTTGAGGATCATATTGAGTATTGGAGTGTTATTGTATGGTTTGGAGGTTACCCCCTCGAAGTGGTATTGGAGGTTGCCCCCTCGAAGTGGCAAGGCTATTATATGAGCATATTGTCATCATTTATCTATATTTTTGTGTTCTCTCATGTTATTCTACTGTATATGTTCTGATTTATACAAGTAATATCCTTACAAGTGGTATCAGAGCAGCGATTTCGGCCAAAATTAGGGCAAAAACCCTAATTTTTTGTTTCGAGTATATCTTGAAGAGGGTATCGAATTTTTTCCCAATTTTTGCAACATAATTTGGAAAAAATATAAGTCAGAATATCTGAAAAATTCAGCTCCATTGGATCTGTTTTGCGGAAGTTATTGGTGTTTTAAGTTTTTTCATAAATTCACTTTTCAGGAAGCAAATTGTGGTATTTTTTAGCAAAATTTATATTTTCGGAAAGCTCTTGAAATTTCAGTTAGGGTTTGTTCTTTGTGTTTTTATCCATCTGCCAAAATATTTTCAGAATTCCGAAAACCCTAGTTTTGTGGATCATGGGGATGGTAGCTTTTTTTAGAGATGGCAGGATTGATGCTAGAGAATGGTGGAACAAATTCAGGGATAAATTCTCTAAACCATCAGATATTTGGTTATTCAAGTTGTGGATTAGTGGCCCTACACAGATTTTCTTTTCTAAGTTAGAAAAGGAAAAGTCTAATTGGTCTTTGCAGGAACTGGAACAAGTTTTCATGGACAGATGGGCAACAAAAGAAGAAGAAGACGAAGCGAAGAAGAAAAAGAAAAAGAAAAAGAAAAAGAAAAAGAAGAAGAAGAATCAGAAGCAGAAGCAACATCAGAAGAAGAAGAAGAAGAAGAAGAATATGTTGATGATGAAGCTGCTACACAGGATAGGATTTCATATGGTGGTTGGATGATCGAGCTTGGCGACAAGTGTGCAATAATTTAAAGCACACTCATTATATGGCTTCTTCTTATGTTTCGGGGACGAAACATGTCAAAGAGGGAGGCAATGCTATGTACCTTGGGATATAATATTATAATGTATATGGGTTGATGGAGATGCCGACATGTGGCACACATCCCCTTATCTTATTATATCATTCATTTATGATTTATTATGCTTAGGAGGTCGGCCTCAGTATTGGCCATAGGTTAGAATGGTATATATAGGGGTTAGAAGGTTGTAGTTGAGGATCATATTGAGTATTGGAGTGTTATTGTATGGTTTGGAGGTTACCCCCTCGAAGTGGTATTGGAGGTTGCCCCCTCGAAGTGGCAAGGCTATTATATGAGCATATTGTCATCATTTATCTATATTTTGGTGTTCTCTCATGTTATTCTACTGTATATGTTCTGATTTATACAAGTAATATCATTACATGGTAAACACCCTATCCATAAGAAGATGGTTAAATATTACATTATTTCTTTATTTCCATATCTTAAATAAAATGCTAACATGAAAAATATGCCAAATATGGTTGAACTTTGTAGGTAACATGGACGAATTCCCTAGAAGAACCATTTTCCTAACGAAAAATTTAGGGAGGAATGGATAAAAGAGGGTGCAAATCCATCTCCAAGTCAACAAAGCATGAGGAAAACTGAAACAAGATGCTCAAATGTATTAGGATGCTAACAAACAAGAAAAATAGGGTGAGAAATCCCCATGTATTTTAGTCGAGTCCTCTACATGGAAATATTAGTAAAAGAAATGAGGATTTTTAGGCTTAATTTTGTCTTAACAAAGTTTGGAGAAACACCTATTCCAATTACCTTTATGGTGTGGCCGTATATTCATTTGATATTTCTCACACATACACTTTGATGTGGTTGCATATCCATTGACATTACTCTCACACAAACTTTAATTTCGTTGTATATCCATCGATACTTTGTATCTTCTTTTATACTTATCAAAATAATGCAAATAGATTGTTTTGAGTTTTTTGATACAAAACTAAATTTTTGGCCATAGATTCCCAACTTCAACCTCTACACTTTAAGTTTTGTACTTCCATTGAAACTCATATGAGTTTCTCTAATAATATTCTCATTTGCATTTTTTTCACAACTTCAATTGAACTTATATACTCAACTTATGTAGATGAGACAAAAAATGTAGGTTGTTTTTTGTTGTTCTAGTTAATAATTTATGTGTTAAACTAAAAAAACATATCCAAAATTAGATTTCCTATATGTAGTATCACCAACATAATCAACATCACAATATCCACACATTTTAGCATCATTTGTACAAGAATAATAAAGATAATAATTAAATGTACCTTTTATATATTTCAATATTCTTTTTATAAAATTCCAATGATCCAAGTATGGATCTTGTATGAATCTAAAAGTAACACTTACAACAAAAGAAATATCAGTCTTAATAACAAATTTTTAGTGCCCACCATATTTCTATCTTTTCCTAGAGACCGTAGACTCATCTCGAGTAGTTAATTTATTGCATATGTGAAATTGTTATTGATTTTGGTAGTTTTGATTTTCATTTTCTACGATTATCATCCTATGGTCTATGACATTGTATTTGACATGACACTTTTGAGATACTATATGATATTCATGACATTGGTTATTTTATTTTGATTAGAGATGATGATACTATGATGTTTTAGATTTGATGGATTATGTTGCTATATGGTATTCACTAATGATTGTGATTTTGAGCTATATATTGTGGATATTGATATTTTATTTAGTTGATATTGTATAGTCATATTTCATTTTGATTTATATGGATATTTTATCATGTCGAGAAGATTTGAGGTTTTCCTTGAGTGTGCAAGATTTGCAGTAGCACCACTTGGTGAACGTGGGACTCAATGGTAGCACTACAAAAGATGCCTAAACCATCATGTCGAATCCTTTTGATGTAGTACCAAATCAAACACATACAACCCCTAAGGTTAGTAATGATACAAAACTCAATAATGCCTATTAGCCCTTCAAATTAGCTCTATTTCCATTATATACACAACTCAAAATAGGCAAATTATTAATTTCTAGCCTCAGTAGTACTTAACCAATGCATAACCTTGTTTTATTATGTCATATAAGGCTACTTTTCACCATCAAATTTGATCCATAAGAAAGGAGTCATCAAATTTACCTATTTATGTCCAACTACTCCTTGAAGGCTACTTAAGCTGCTTGCCCCAAGTAGACTCAAGGTTAGAGAGCTCTGTAAGGTTTCACAACAATGTAAAACTTGATCCTAACACCCTTTAATCCCTTTGTGGTGTATGCAAAAATTAGATTCAAATACTTTGTTTTAATCACCTTTCTCCTCAATTCCTTCTTTCTTGTTTCTTAGGAACTTACCAGGTCTACCAATGGTGTTTCTACCTTCTAACTATTTTCTTGATGACTCTCCTGACCAACTAATTACATTTTGGGATATGCATTTACGGTTTTGAGATCTCGTATGAATTTTCACTTAAGATTCTTTTGTAAAATTCTTCATATTCCCCTATTTTGATCTTCAAATAAGGCTTATATGATTGTAATTGCATTTGGAGATGTGACTGTCATGGACCCTAGTAAATGGGAGATCAATTGAGTGCAAATAATTTAAAATTCTCGAGAGGAGGTCATTTAGGTGATAAGTACCAATCTTCAAATATTGATTCCACTCCCACTCTTTTCTCATTTATGTCCAATACTTGTGTATACTCTCGATTTGTATTGATGATCGAGAACAAATCAAATTTATAAATTCCTTACCTTTTTATCTTTCATTTCATTATTTCTTTGTGACTTCAAACTTACTTGAGTAGGGTGGATCCTTCCTTTAAGATCAACAAAATCCTCTATATCTCATAATAGTGTTGTTCTTGCCTAGTGAGTGAGCACCTACTGAGTTACTCTAAAGACTATCACCTTTTCCTTGTATTCTAGAAGTATTCAAAGCCTCTATTAATTAAATCCAAATTGTATGGTCCTTATAAATATTTCTTCCAAATTTAAGGTCTTGGTTCTCTATACAAGTCAAGAACCAACCAATTTTCTTCTAAACCCTATTGAGGGTTGAATGAGGGTTTCAAGCCTTGTGCCTCTACCATGAGACCTATATCAACCTCTTACATGTTTGTAACTTACCAAGTAGACTCTATTTTTTTAAACTCGTAGGTGGCTTCAAATACCACTTCCATGCCTCTATGATCAGTCTCCCTCAACTCCTAGGGTTTCTAAGTCTAGCTATGAATTTTCTACAATAATATCAAGGTCTTTAAAAGTATAATAAGACTTCAAATATCATCAAATTTATCCTCTACCTCTACTTGAATCTTCATTCACAAATTTGCTCCAACCGCTTCTTGATCCTTGTACAAAAAAACTCACTCATAGAATAAAGACTTCCCTCAACTTATAAACATATGCAAACATAAATATCTTTAATTGTCAATATAAATGCACCAAATGAGGTTCCTAATCCCGAATATACTTTCTCTAAGTTGCATGCAAGTGTTCCTGCTCAACAAATTGTACAAAAACAATGAAATATCATGACAAAACTACATGCACACAAGTTTCTTGATTCAAAACTTCATGGAGTTCCTTATTCCAAATTGGGTCATTCAATTACTAATGGAATTAGTTACATTTTCAATTATATATGCTCTACTGGGTAGTTTCAAGTGACCATAGGTCTCTATATGACCTCCTTAGTTTAAGTTTGGCCTCACATTACAACTATAAGTACTTTTACCTCAAGATATAATAGGTAGAGCTAAACATGTGACCTTTTCATGCCTTATAGATCTTTTAAGCGCTTTTACCACATTATTACAAGTTCACAACTCCAAGAATTACATTAAAACACTAATTCAACCCAAAATTTCCTTCAAGGATTCAAATTGTCATTTTGGAGGGAAATGACACAATTTGAATTTTGAAGGACTTAACACACCATATCACCACTAAATGACTCCTAAAGACCTCTAGCACCTATGACCAAGCTTAGAAATCCAAAATTGATGTAATCATCCCTATATACAAACTAGGGGAGTGATGCTCTTGCATCACCTTTTATCTCACCTTCTTCCATTTTTTCCATTGTTGTAATTGGGAAATTTGGTTGATTCTTGCATGTGATTTGAATTATTTATTTTTTATATTTCCCAAACTTGAGCACCATGGTAAAAACTTAACATACTTCATTGCTCACCTAATTTGGGTTTCCTTGTGTTAATGAGGTTATTTGGGATGATTTGTGTTATGGGGTGTTTTAGTGTCTTAAACTTGTTTTAGGGATGTGTTGGGAGTTTCTAAGCAAGTTGGTGGGGACCATTCCTCACCTTGAATCTCTCATTCAACCTTAAATTTCAGAATTTAACCTTTAAGGGAATTTTTGAAGGCTTGTTTTAAAAGGTAAGGGTATTATTTACCTCAAATATAGTCCATGGGACCTAACCTATGGGTGGGGAAGATTTTTGTGAACCCAAAAATCCTCTTCCCCACCCCACCCTCTTCAAGTCACTATCTCAATCTATTTTCCTTGTCTCACATGTGTGGTTTTGGGGTTGAGTAATATTTTTCCCCTCTTGCATTTATTATTTTGGGAGTCATGGAAATTTACTTGGGTGACATGAAGGATTTTCTTAGTTTGAGGGTGACACATGTCACCCTCCCATGGGTTTGTGGGATGAAGAGTTTTCTTATTTTTTGTTTTAATTTTGATGTTGGGGGATTTTTGGTGGGGGATTTGGGAGCTTAAGGAGACAAAGAGCTAGGAGCTTGTGGATTTGAGCTTGGAGTGTGAGGTAGGTATCACACCTCTTTGTACTTTGATTGATTTGGATAACTTGTTTGGATGTGTTTGTAATGTTTGATTTGATATGGTTTGATTTTTGGTTGGTTTTGGGATTCTTGTGTGTTTGAGTTCTTGATTGTGTTGTAAATTTTATTTTGGTTTTCTTTGCTCCTCCACTCCATTTGGATGTGGATTTGGAGTGGGAATTGGGAATGGGAGGGTCTCTCATCTTCATGGATTTTTAGGAAGCCATGGATATTTTATTATCACTCCCTTCTTTAGTAGAAGTAGGAGGGACTCCCATTTGGTTTGGGAACCCCCTATCCTTGTTAAGTAATTGTGAAAGGATTGAAAATCCTCAACAAGGAGGAGGAAAAGGCAAGATAAAGATTTGGGAGTTTTGATGTTTTTGAGATACTTTTGGAGGTTACTTGTAAAGTCTTTTAATCATATATTTTTGGCACTATGTGACCATTCTACTCTCTTCCCTTTTCCATTTTGTTCTTGGTTTTTTTGGTGATTTGGATTTTGGTTAAGTTCCCTTTTTTTTCTCTTGGCTATCCTTGCTTTGGTGCTTTGAAAATCATGTTTCTCCCTTGGAATCCTTTTTGTAGAATGCTACACCTCTTTCCCATGGAATTGGGGGAGGATATTATGCTCTTCCTTTGGGAAGAAGGCATGTGATGATGCATGTAGGTTGGGAGGCATATCAGGCCTTCATTTTGGTGGTGCTTGGAGCATGTTGAATGTGAAGATTGGAGCTATTTGTGGACTTCACTTGGAGGGTTGTTTGCTGGAAAGTTACCCAACAATTTGGGCCTGTTCCCTTATTTGGGAGGCTTATGATACTTGCATTTTATTTTTTGATTTGTATTGATGATGTTTATTATGGTTAGGTAACTCTCTCTTGAGAGAAAGGTTGAAAGATTTGTAAACTATAAGCTTTGAAGGGGTTTCCATTTGATTTTTATTAGAGACTTAAGTTGTTTGCTCTTCATTATCACATTCATTTACTTAAGAATGTTGCTTCCTTTTTGAATCATGGAAACAATGTAAAGTAAAATTTATTAGAAATGTAAAAGAATTACTACTCTTAGTTTAATTGAGTAATTTATTGTAAGAAAAAACAAAGGAAATGACTTCATTCATACTCCATTTTCTTTGTTAAATGACATTATCTATATTGTGGGTTTTAGAAAAATAGAAGAAAGAAAATTATGAGTGCATTGTCTTATGGCTCAATATGAAATTTGAAAATGATATGAAGCAAATTTTATTTTATAAATAGTTTACTGAAAAATCTAGTTTTTTAGAAGTTGGCATATAGAAAAAATATATTGATGAGTTTTAAGACTAAGTTACCTTCTCATCTATTGGAAGATCATATTTTTGTTCCTTTAAATATGTGTAATAATTCTATGCATGTGTGTGCGTGCGTGCGTGCGTGCGTGTGTGTGCGTGTGCGTGCGTGCGTGCGTGCGTGTGTGTGCATGTGTGCGCGTGCGTGCATGCGTGTGTGTGTGTGTGCATGCGCGTGTGTGTGTGTGCATGCGCATGTGTGCGTGTGTGTGTAATTAAATGTAAATATGGTTTGTGCTTAAAAACACAATAAGCTAAATAATGATATTTTAAACCCCCTCATACGGATCATATACATATACATACATATATATATATATAACGATTGTGTAGGTATGTGGCCTGTGTTTTTCCTCTTGATTTGTGTATTTTAGTAGTGACCCCTCTCTCTCTCTCTCTCACACACACACACACACATATTTTGGTTTAAATGAAATCACATATATTAAAAAAACAACATGGTTTATTGGTTGAGGGCGCCATATTGGGTGGAGGGGATGTGGCTAGTTTGCACACCCCCAATCTTTAACACATCCCCAAAATTATGTTGTGGGCGAGTAGCTCTCCCATTCCCCATGCTGGCCATCTAATCCTTCCTTGTAACTCACAACCAACCCCAATCCTCTTTTAATCCGCCCCAAAACCTTGGGCTTTTTCCCTCGTGTTAAAAAAACCATGCAATAAAAATAAAAATAAAGTTTCCCATCCATGGCTGCCCCATTCGGGTGAAGATTTGTCCCCAAAACATCAAATATTTCTCCATTAAAACCCTTATATCTCCTTCCCCATGTAGAGGAATGAAAATAACATAACAAAAAAACAAAGGAAACATAATATGTGGCTTAGGAGGATATTAGGGTTTAGTGTCAACTTTAATCCTATGGACAAGATCTATTTGATCCTAGGGCCACAAATTGATCCTCTTACTTTAGTATTTTGGTGGGAAATGATTAAAGTGGAATTAAAGGAAATTATTAGAATCCCTATGGATTTGAAATAAATAATGTTTATAATTATAAGTTTGGGATGGAATTGGGAGGGCATGGGATTCATTTGGTTGGGCCAATTGGAATTTGATGACATTTCTTTGCTCATAAGCATTTAAAAATAATAATAATTAACTAAAATTATACTAAAATAAGGTTTGGTCAATGAATTAGATAAATAAACTATAATGAGTTAATAATACTAGGTAAAGTACCCTAGCAAGGATAATCCGTTTTGACCACAACTTACTATTGCGATCTTGTGAGCTAGTATCAAATATACCGCAAATTTTTAATGGGAAAGAAGTGAGACCCATGTTGTCACCACAATCGAATAAATCAATCATTGCATAAATCTTGGAAACTCCGAATACATTAAAAACTTAATAACACTAATAAATTTTCCGTAAGTAGCGCATAATGGATGAATTTTAAGGAATTAAATAATGTTGCAAAACACAGGATTTAAACTCAATTTTATTTAAAATCAACAAAAAAAATCTTGTAAAATTTGGACTCCTTTTCGTTTTATCTTAGTTTTTATTGATGTAAATTTGGGCGTTGTTTTTGGTATCGAGTACGAATTTCAACACTAGACGCTCTAAGGATTTGTAAAATCAATTTAATTATGGTGAAATTAATAAACTTAACCCTTTTAACCATTTATGCTACCACACGTAAAATTTTAAAACTCCCCCTTTCCTTCACTCGCAGGATGCTTGGATGTGGTATGAGGCATCGATTCATCGGGACTCGGGGCATAGGTCACTTATGTGGAGTCACATGTTACGAGTTGGGACCACAAATATTGGAGACATTACAGTAGATGATGGGAGTTTTACAACAATGTCTTCTGCACAATGAGAGTTAGTAGAGGAGTTTGCTCATATGGGAGAGGGTACACAACCATTCAAGGGCACACACTCGGTGAATCGTCAATAGGACTCATAGAGATAGGAAAGGTTTTGTAGTCCATCAGTTCATTTTGAGAGAGTGACCTCTCTTCAATGGATCGCTCTCATAGCATTGAGGGACCACTAGAGTAAGGATGACCACGTTCATCGAGAGGGGAGATGGTTGAGCACTTTGTCATCATGAATGTGACACATGTAATGTTATTACAGAACTTTTCTCGATTGCAACCACCCACTTATAGAGGGACTACTGATGGGTTGGGGCCGAATCATGGCTCCTAAGTCTCGATAGTTTCTTTGGGCTTCACCCATATGAAATAAATGTCAAAGTTAGGTTTTTATTCACCTCCTCCGTGACACAACATGTGTATGGTGGAGGAATGCGGAGCAGAAGCTCCATCTAAATCAAAATTCAAAGTGACATGGGAGATGTTTGAGGAACATTTCGTAGACTGGTATATATTTGAGCACTTTGTTCAAAATAGGATAGATGAGTTTCACGACCTTTGACAGGGCTCGGCACACGGTGGAACAATATAAGTCATGTTTTTGGATATTCTACAAGTACATTAAATACCTATAGGATGAGAAACTATAGGTGAACATGTTCATTAGGGGCTTGAACGTGGCTCTAACCAATGCAGTTAGGTTGTTTTCTCGTTTGACTTTGGAAAAAGAGGCGGAGAAGGCTTGCTTGGTAGAAGATAACATGGGCAAGGCCCAAGAGTATCGTGATGTGAGGACTAAGAGTAGAATATAACAGCGAATATAATATTTCCATGAGCAAAGGACACATAGTGCATCTCCATCACCTAGAGGAGAATTTAGGCCTCCACAATTAGATTCGAGACCCTTGCCACGTACTCGGCCAACATTCACAACACCATATACATCAGCAGAGAGGGATATACCCACACATTATATGCAAAGAGTCGAGGTGAGGAGGATGTGGATTTGGTAGGGAGGAAGGTAAGGAATTCATCATGTACAACCAACCCATATGCAATAGTCTACTAGATTAGGGCCATTTGGTTTTGTACCCGAGAGAAAAAGTGGAGAGAACCACTAAGTTGTTATATTTGTGGGGCCCATGACCACTATACTTGCCTTTGTTCGCACAAAACCACGTTCAATGATAGGAAGAGGCCCCTATTTAAGATAAGACAATAACATATGTGGGACGCACTCATTGTGTTTATGTAACATTGGATAACCACCAGGATGAACATTAGGCCATAGTTATCGAGGTCCTACATATATTATCAGGGGTATTTTATCTCGAGTATTGTTTGACTCGGAGTATCTTATTCGTTTATGTCACCATCTATAATGCACCGATGTGGGCTAGTGGTGTCTAAGCATCCAAGATAGTTGGAAAGTTGAGTTGGCCCTTGGGGATAGACTTGTAGTGAAACCTATGTGGAGAGTTGTGTACTTGATTTGGGTGTGTTCTCCACTACCTTAGACCTCGAGTGTTACCTTTAGGATCCTATGAGGTTGTTTTGGGTATGGATTGGCTTGAGTCTCATTAGACCAAAGTGGACTATAGAAGTAAGATCATTGAGTGCCAGGATGACCTTGGAAATTTAGTTGTGATTACTAGAATGTAGAGGCCTATCTCTTTACATATGATCTATGCTAAGAAACTCAAACAGAGCATGCACAAGGGTTGTTAGATGTTTGTGATCATGATTAGTGACAAAACAAAGGGAACTCTAGATTTTTCACCTCTAAATGAGCATTTTGTGTTGATGAATTTTACATATGTGTTTCCAAGTGAGATTCCTGGATTACCACCATGTAGAGAGGTGGATTTCACTATAGATTTGGTAATAGTGGCAGGACCAATTTCAAGATTCGAGTTAGAGGAGTTGTTCGAAAAGGGTCTTTGCGCCCTAGTGTGTCTCCTTGGGGGCACCAATGATTTTTGTGAAGAAGAAGGATGGGTCCCTTTGACTTTGTGTTGATTTCAGGAAACTTAATAATGTAACAATGAAGAAGCTGTTATCCAATTCCGATGATTTATGAATTATTTGATCGAGATGAGGGGAGCTAAAGTGTTTTCTAAGATTGATCTTAAGTCAGGTACCACCGAGTTGCACATTCGAGATACATACATTCACAAAACAATGTTCTACCTTCGGTATGGGCATTATGAGTTCACCGTAGTTCCTATTAGTTTGACCAATGCTCCATTAATTTTCACGAGCCTCATGAATAAGGTTTTCATGACTTTATTGGACCGATTTATCTTATTGTTTCTTGATGACATATTTATTTACTCTCGTTCTATGAAGGAACATGAGTAACATTTGAGACAAGTGTTATAAGTTTTGAGAGAAAAGAGACTTTTGGAAATCCTAGAGAAGTGCAATTTATTTTAGTATGAGATTTAGTACTCGGGACACATTATTTTCGGTGAGGGTATCTCAATAGATCAATCAAAGATACGTGTTATTCTTTATTTGATAACACATACTTCAATGACATAGGTGAGGAGTTTTATGGGATTAGTAGGATACTACCACAGATTCATACATGATTTCTCTAGGATTTATCATCATATCACTTCTCTTCAGGGCAAAGGGGAGAAATTTTTTTGGTCGGAGAAATGTGAGAAGGATTTTCAGCTACTCAAGAATCGATTGATGAAAAACACCTATTTTAGTAGTTCTTGATCCGATTAGAGAGTTTGTAATTTGTAATGATGCTTCCTTAGAGGGACTTGCAACAAAGTACTCATGCAGAGTGGTATGATATTGCATTTAAGTCATGTAAACTCAAATAATACGAGCTTAATTACCCTACCCATGACCTTGAGCATACAACAGTTGTTATCCAATTTTACATCCCTTGCAAATTGGTCAACTTGAAAAATATGGACTAAAGCAATATGATAGAGTCTTCAAGAAGAAATTGGAGAAAATAGATAAATTTCATGTTTTGGGGAAATTACATTTGTCTTGAGGAATTCCTCTTTTTCTCTCTAGGCCTTAGAAATCCAAAAAAATAGGAACATTTGAGAAAAATGGGTCTTTACGGTGTAATATTGAAAATTTGAGCCTGGATGGAATAGTTCCCAAGTTCCTTCTGTTCCCGATTTGTCGATTGGGCAACACAAAGTATTTGGAAGTGGGAAAAATGTCATGTGGATAAATTAGATATTTGGGGAATAAATGGAATATTTCCCCGTAAAGGATTTTGGGCCACAATGAAGGAATTTTGGAGTTGGGATAGTGTTTCGTCGACAAATATGGAGTTCAGGGAACAATGTGGACATAATGAGTAATGTGGATAACTAAGGATGTGAAGGAACTAAATGTTAGTGGAATGGTTTGAATGAAAATTTGGTTCCCATTGCATTGAAGTTCGTGCCAAGGAAAAGGGAAACAGAGAATGAAGTGTAGTGTGGAAAGCAAGCGAGATGCGAGACACAAAGATCTCGGGTGGAATAGTTCTTAAATTCCACTAGAGACCCAAATCTCCAACCCAAACATAATCAACAACCAATAAAGGAAAATCATAGCTAGAGAGAAAATATAGAAAATTCCTCAATTCCCTGAGTTCCCTGAGTATATGATCCACCTGCACTGATAAAAAATGATTTCACGGACTGTAGCTATGCACTGAGACCATGTGTTCCTCTTTGACCCCCTGAAACCTGCATGGCCATATCTTTCACCCGATTACTCTAAAGTTTACAAAATTAGTACCATTGGAAAGGCATCTTCATCCTCTACACCATGGAAGCTAGAAATACTAAATTAGGTGAGGGTAGGTGAGAGAAAAAGAGGAAAAAATAACCAACATTAAATATGAAACTCCATCCACATTTATTATTTTTGTCACATCCTCTTCATTAGATTTGACCATACCTACTACCTCACCCATATCTATTTCACCCCCACTTATTATATTGGATTCATCCTTAGCAACGGCCCCGATTATTCTTTCCACACTTTTACCCACATCGACTATTGTAACCACATCTACACCATCTTTTCCTCCCACATAATTTTCATCATTTGAAGAAGTTTTGAAAACTCTCCACTCGCAATGACTCCAAGTGATCTCCCCATCTCATCCATAAAATCAGACACTTCCACATCAACCCAATCTTCACCTTCTTTAGATCTCATCAAACACAAGTTACTCCCTCCACCAATATCAACCCCAAAAACACAACCTTTAGACTCTCCAATTGAGATCATTTTCATCCCTCCCAAGGGTACCTCTTCACAGACAAAATCTAAGACCCTTGACATGTTTCCTCAAAGGTCTCTTTTGCATCCTCAAAAAAGATAGACATCCCTCCACCTAAGATCAAACAATCCAATGCCACATCATCTATCTTAGGACCACATCCATCTCTCCTAGGGCCAGCCCCTTCATCCAAAACATCATAATCAATCAATCAACCCAAACCAAAATCATCCAACACTTCTTCTTCTAGAACACCAACCATCACTAAACCTGAATCCAAGACATCAAAACCTCAAAATACTAAGACTCAACCTTTAACATCCAATTCATCTCACACATCCACATCCCAAACATCCACCTCTTCCTCTAAAACTAAGACTCCTCAAAAAAATAAAGCACATCTTAATACTTTGGTTGAATCATATGTGGAGGTCCTTCAACACTTGCTTCAAATTTACACCATCACACTTCCTCCTATCAAGGCCTTTGACCCACATAGTAAGAAGCCATCATGGTTTGACTCCAACCTCATTTGTGCTTATCATTGCACCCATGGACATGACACAAAACATTGTAAAGCACTCTAAACCATTTTCCATAACATTATTAAGGAGGATGATTGTCTTCTTGAAAAAGCATCAATCCCCTCCTTACACATCCACATTCATGACCATTTCATCAACCTCATCTACCAAAATTCACAAGTCCCCTCATTCATCACATAATTTTGCATCCATCCCACCACCAAATGACGATTCCTCTAAGGATGCTCCCCCTTATTAATTAATGTTGTTCGAGATAGCTACTCGATCTAGTCCACATGATTCTAAACCAACAACCCAACCAAAGTCAAAGAATTTTTTCACCATTCCTCCTCCCAAGGAGTTCACTTCATCTTCATCCACCCCATCATCATCAAAACCTAAAGTTTCTATCTTAGCTGCCCTTTAGCCCATTGAAAAAATCATTTTCAAACAACTTCATCAATCCTTGGTCAAGATGTCACTTTACGAGCTCATCCAAAGCTTTCCAGACCATAGGCAAGCTCTCATTGAAGCCTTGAAACGTATCCCAACATCTAGTGATGAGACTCAACCTTTTGTATCTCTCATAGGATCACTTGTGGCTTCTATTGCCATCTCATTCGATGATGCTGAGATTCCAAATATCACACTAGAAGAACATGACCTTCCCCTTTTCATCACGGTTAGGATCAATGATACCTTCATTCGATAATCCATGATCGATAATGGGGCAAGTATCAACATCATCCCATCACATACCTTTTATCAGCTCAAGATCCCTAAATCCATTGTCACCTAAACACATGTGGTACTTTGTGCGTTTAGTAATGTTATCGCTCCTACCTTGGGAACTATTTTCCTTCCTATTTGTGTTGGTGAAAAGCTCCTCCATGAAGTCTTCTATATCATAGAAGGGGAGTTTCAATACAATGTTCTTCTTGGCCAACCTTGGATCCATTCTATGTGTGGTGTCCCTTCCATACTCTATTGTTACATCAAATATGAACGTGAAGGAAAAATCTTGACACTTCCTGTTGATGAAGAATATGAACTCTGGCTATGCCTAATGATACCTACCTTCAACATTTTCCGTACCATTTTCTCGATCTCACTTTTCTGGGAATATGGGTATTTGTATGGTCTGATGTTAGGTGTTTGGCTCCCTAGAATCAACTGAATGGCATGATCATGATCCCTAACTAGTGGTATTCCCTTTGGAATTGCATCAAAAATAGATGAGTGAGCATCAACAATCTTTTGAAGATCGGGTGGCATTGAAGACTCTATATTTTGTACTTCTATGGAAAATAAATTTGCTATAAATCCATCTACTCATTTTCTGAGAACCTTTTGCATCTAATGAGAGATAATAATCTATGGAGACTTAGCTACCATCCCTTTCAATTGTATTTTCCTTCCATCTAAATGAAATCACATGAACAATTCTTGGAAATTCATCTCTATAGTACCTAAGGTTGTGAGCCATTGGACACCCAAAACAATATCTTCCCCTCCCATAGAAATAACAAACATAGGTGAGTCTAACACGTAGTCTCCCATGGAAAGCTTAATACTATGACACTTTCCTATGCACTTGATTGTCCCACCATCCGCAATCATAACTTGAATTTCTAGAGTTAGGTAAATAAAAAAATTGAGGCGGGCAACTAACTTACTATTTATGAAGTTACGAGTACTCCCCGAGTCAGTCAACACCGTCACATTCTATTTTTTGAGATAGCCAATAACCTTGAGTGTTTGAGGAGTACTAATACCTAACAATGCATGGAAAGAAATTATAGGTTGGTGATCCTCTACTTCATCTTCTATTGGTTCCTCATCTTCTCCTATAATTTTAGCTTCCTCATTATCCTCATTACCTCCTTCAATATAGAACAAATTCTTCTCAACACATTTGTGTCCCGGTCCATATTTGGTGTCACAGTTAAAACATAATCCTTTTTCTCTCTTTTCTTCCATTTGTTGAGGAGTTAGTCTAATTGGCCTAGTGAATGAAGGGGAAGAGATACTACAGCCTCTGGTGTTAATGAAAGGTGGCCTCCTACTGCAAAGAAATTTTTCCTCTTCTCGACGTGCCATGATAATAGAATCAAAAAAGCTTGCATGGATTAAACATACGTACCTCATGCTCAATGTGGTCCTTAAGACCCCTAAGAAACAGGTCATTCATATTCCCTTCTGGAATATTCTCCACCCTTAAGGATAGGTTCTAGAATTAATGCACATAATCTTTCACTGATCTTATTTGCTGTAACTTTTCCACTTGAATAAAGTAGTTCTCGAAACAATGGAACTATAGTGCAATCACAACTCCTTGGTGAAAATTGTCCAAGTGACATTGAGACCATTCGTCTACCTTTGAGCACATAACCATCGATACCAAACGAATTGGTCTGGTTCAAGATACAGGGATGCCAATGTCACCTTTTTCCTAATGGTGTTTGATGTAACTCAAATAATTTCTCCATTTGATTTATCCAATTCAGGGATCCTTACCATCAAATTTTCACATATCCACTTTCGGCATCATGTTTCGTGGTTGCGAATAAGTTGGATTTTGATTGGGCTAGAAAAGTGATCCAAAATGGTTATTTTGTCCATTATTTTGAACTAAAGATCCTCCTTGGTTGATATGGGGCAGATTTGGGCCATACTATTTACCCTTTACATGTTGCATGATATCATCCAACCACTGATTGATTTGGTCTATGTCTCCTTTAGAGGCCATCTCAGATTGTACATTTCGTAGCTCATACTCGAGTTGGCTCACCTTATGATCAATTGAGGTAAACCCTAGTGTTGAGGAATATGTATTTACCCCTTCTGACTCCAACTCTTCAATCACTACCCCATCTTTATCTGGGGTTTTACCCAGAGTGACCACATTCTTTTTGCTCTTTTGGAAGGCCCCACCATGATGGCAAACCTTAGGGTTTCGATACAAATTTGTCCGAAAAAAAAACTACAAAGAATATAATAATAATAATTTTAAGAGCTTTCCGAAAATGTAAAGAACTCGAAAAATTCCACAAATTTTTGTCTAGGGAGCGTTTTTATCAAAAACCCTAAATTTTCAATAACTTTTGCAAAAGATATCAAAAAGGTTTGAAATTTTCAAATATTTTTACTTGAAATTATTCAAAACTTTGGTAAAAAAATATCCCACAAATTCTATGTGGTTTGTAAGATAGAGTGGAAACAAAAATTAAGTTTTTTCCCTAGTTTTGGCCCATATCGCAGACTTTGATACCATTTGTAATGAAATTACTTGTATAATTTAGATTATGAGTAGCAATAGAACACCAAATAACACAATATTTCATAATAATGATCTCAATATGCAATTATAATAGCTTCACCACTTCGAGGGGCAACCTCCAAACCATAAAATAAGACTCAAATACTCCAATGATGATGAACTACTACCTATAATCCCCTACATATACTATTCATATGATATGGCCATCACCAAGGCCAACCTACTAAGCATGAGAAAGTATAAATGATATAAAAAAATGATATGGTAATTGTCATTGGCTACTCATATCCTAATACAAGTAATGAGTTAAGGGTGTAGTAAATAAACCATCAGTATCTACTGCTTCCACCCAAAATCGTAAGGGAAATCCAAAGATGTATCCTCATGCTTCTAGCACATTCCATGATTGTCTTGTTCATTCTCTCTACAACACCATTCTCCTCTAGTGTTCTAGGAACCATTCTTTCTCTGCATATTTCATTTATCGAACAATAATTACCGAGAGCCTTGTTGCAAAGAATCACCACCATTGTTAGCTCTAAGGAATTTTAACTTTGAATTGAATTCATTTTCCACAAGAGCTTTTCATCTTTAAAAAGTCTCAAAACATCAAATTTACATTTAATACAATAAACCCATACCTTTCTTGTGGCATCATCAATGAAAGTAACATAGTATTGTGATCCATCATCAAAAGCTACGGGATGATCCCTACACATCTAAGTGCACAAGCTCCAATTCTGTTTCCTCTTTATTGCCCCAACTTTGAGAAATATCACTCTCTTTTTCTTTCCAAAGATACAATGCTCATAGAAATCAAGATCTACCTCTTTCAAATATGATAACTTACCCTTAGCCTTTAAGATTTGCTTTCCTTTTTACTCATATGGCCTAGCGAGTATGCCACATGTTTGCATCTCGAATCAGAAGTAGATAGCACATAAAAGGAACCAGTAATACAAGTAGAAAAATATAATGTTCCTACCTTCTTACCTCTTGCTACAACAAGAGATCCCTTGGTAAATTTCCAAGAGTCAACTGTAAATGTAACCATGCAACCAGATTCACCGGTTGTCTGTAGAAATAAGATTTCTCCGAGGCTTGGCACATGCCTCACATCTTTCAATATCCATGTATTTCCATTCTACAATTTTAGATGAACTTCCCCTTTACCAATAATATTGCATGGTTCATCATCTCCTAAATAAACAGGCCCAAAATTACCATGGACATAACTTCGAAATAACCCTTATTAGGGGTAATAAGGAAAGAAGCTCCTGATCTAAAACTCAAGATTCAATTTTATTATTCAAGGAGAAAATAAGTGCATCTTGTATTACCTCAGATGTAGCAATGTTTTCTTTATTACCTTTCTCTAGTACATTCTCTTTGTTTTCCTTAAATCAGCAATCCTTCTTTACATGACCTTTATTTCCACAATTCTAGCAGATTATTCCTTTACCTTTGGATTTAGATCTACCATTCCTAGACTTTTATTTCCCATTATTAGTGCTCTTGGATCTCTCCTTCCGCCTTTCCTTGCGTTCTACATTCAAAGCATTCCCAGATGATGATTATCTTGTACTTTTTCTACGTATTTCTTCATTCAAGATTATACTAACCACATCATCAAACTTCAAAACATTAGTAGCATATGTTTTATTACTAACAGTGTGATGCCCAGATTAAAACAACTCACTTGAGACCCAAGAAACAACCTAGGGTTATTTAGAAAATTATGGAATAATTTTTTTGTGATTAGAAGTACCCACAATTAAGTTACAAGACAACAATTGACCCTATTAGGTTTTGGAATAAATCTAAATTACTAGAATATATTCTTCCTTCGTTAAAATTTTTTCAAGTCCACAAGGTTCAAATTTTAGGCTTAGAGGTTTCATTAGGTTCAGGAGTAATTTACCCCCATACCCACTCTCTAACAGCTTAGAGTTTTAACTTAATTTTTCTCATATTTAATATTTCCAAAATTTTCCTAAATCATTCCCATTGGATAGAAAATTTTCTCACCTTTCTAATGATATAAAGAAGTCCTCCTAACTCCTTCAAGAACTCAAGATATGGACAGAAGAACTTAGGGGTCAAATTTTCCCCAAGGGGACACGTGTCAAGCAGGGGTGAAAGCAAAATTTGGGTCGGCGGGTCGCGGGGTGGCATTTGGGATTTTCCCTTGCACGGGAGAAATTTCCTAGTTGTGCCCATGCCTCTGTGGGTCATCTAAGGCCATGTGGCGGCCCTCGAGACATCGTCGGGAACAAGGGGAAAGGCAGAGTGACGGAAGAATTTGGGGCATTTCTCCCAAGGAGAAAAGAAGCCGAACAACGCCCACACGCCGGCGGGTCCATCCGGGGATATGTCATCACCAATTTAGCACTATGATAATTCTCCACCGGGAACTCCTCGTGCTATGATTATTTACTAATGCACAACTTTTAGTTTGGTGGATGTAATCTAGAAACACAACAAACATAACACAAGAATACCATAGACTATGATACGAAGGAATGATGAAAAATCTGAAATATAAGTGTAAATTATAATATCAACATGAAATTGTTACAATCTCACCCATGAGGTACTTCAAGTGTTACTAACTTCACTTGCCTTCCAACAATAACTATGGGAGAACTTCACAATTACACCTCTTAATGGCTTCTTTAACACACCTTCTAAATGATGGCTTCCTTTACACACTTACTCATACAATATTTCTCACTACTTCCTTCTATGCTAAATGAGGGGGTGACCTCTTTATTTATAGAACTTTCAAGCTTATCCACCTTATCTCTAAGATAAGATAAGAAATCTACTCTGACGAATCATATTCCATACATTAACTCTTATCTTTACATGTAAGCTTATCTTTTAAGATAAGATAAACCTTATCATTTCACATGGGTTCCACCTTTTTAGAATTTTTACAAATAAAATACACAAAATATTTATGACATCACTCCTTGTCCTTATTACTAATATAATATTTCTAATTCCTAATCATGTAGACCCTACTTCTCTACTTACCCTAACTTTGACATTTTAACATTACCGAACCACTTACAAAAATATTTAATTTTTACCACAACATTCCTATTGTACTTTGACTATTACTGTACTATACATTATTGGCAGCATCGTACCGGCAATGCCGTTATCTTCTATCAGATGCTACTACTAATTATACTTAACAACATCCTATTCCTAATACATACATTAATGAAATAGAAATTACGGAGGAAAATTTTAGTGTCGACATCTTCCCCCTTCCTAGCTTCTACTCGTCCTCAGAGTAGACTATTCTGGTGCTTGGAAAATATTTAACTTGTCATGGTTGACCCATTTCGTAATGGGAGTGCCATCCAATTCCTCTAGTCAATATGTACCATTTTCATGCACAACTGCTATTTTGTAGGGCCCCATCCATTTAGGAAGAAATTTTCTCTGCCTTCTTTTTTTTTGTATCTGGAATCATATACTAGAACCAAGTCATTCACATGAAATGGTGACCAATGGATCTTTTGATCAAAGTATTCCTTCTACTTCATTTTCTTCTTATAACTTGTATCCTTTGCTATTTATCTCATTTCCTTTAGCAAATAAAGATGTACCAACCTTTCTTTTACTGAATCAATTTCATCCATCCTTTCATTTTTCATAACTCTCACAGTGAGAATATCAAACTCAATAGGAAGAACTGGATCAATGCCATAAGCCAACTGAAATAAGGAGTATCCTGATGCTGACTTTGATGTTGCCCTATTTGCCCACAATGCTATGAATCCTTTTATCCCACTTATGTACTTGTAAGGCTACATCTTTTGCTAGAATTTGACACAACACAATTTATTGTTCCACATGTCCTATTTGTGCTTGGCTTGTATGTTTTACCTACCTTCCCGTGCTTAATAGAAAACTTGTTGACTAGGGCTTCTACCACCTCATAATGAAGTGGCTTCCTTGATCTGTTACAATTTCTAATGGACAACCAAATCTGGTGACAATGTGTTCATATATGAACCTTGCCACTTCATCCCTGGAAGTTGTTTTCAATGGCCTAGCTTCAACCCACTTGGTTAAATAATCGCAGTGGCAACTACAATATACTTATTTTGGCATGGGGTAGTTGGAAGTGGACCTACAATATCTATTCCCCACTTTTTAAAGGGACCAAGTGGAAGAATAGAGCATAATGGAGCTGATGAAGTCTTACGGTTACCATGTGTTTTAAAAATATCACATGTCTTACAATAATTATAACAATCTCTAAAAAGAGTGGGCCAAAGTGATAACTCGCATCCAATATCCTTCTCGTTTGTAAGTTGTTAAGAGAAGTGTCCTCCACATGTACCATTGTGGAATTCTTCTATCAGCTTCTTCCTTGATCACGTCCAACTCGCCCTCTTTTACTGTCCATCATGTCCTATTCGAAATAATACTCCATGCGTAATAGAATATGGATGACTGACTTGAGTAATCTTCCTCTTAGTATTTGCATTGGCACCATCAGAAACTTGAATTCATTCAGATAATTTCAAATATCTATGCATTCACTAAGGATCGTGTCAAGGGATAACAATGTTGCATCCGGGAAATCATCATCATTACAAGATGAACCTAAACCATTATAGGCTCAAGAGAGTACATATGCATTTACATGCATCTTTCTAGGCCTATCTATAATATCAAATTCAAATTCTTATAGAAAAATTATCCATCTTGTTATTATCCCCTAATGGGTTAGGCTTATTTATAATATATTTTAGAGACTAATGATCTATTACAATTGTAAACTTTTGCCCTAGCAAGTAATTTCTAAACTTTTTACAACAAAAATGATAGCTAGAGCCTCTTTTTTCAGTTACAGTATAATTTACCTCAGCATTGCTCATTTGTCTACTCCCAAAGTAAACTGGATGATCATTCCCATTTTCATCATTTTGGCTCAGAGTACTTCCTAATGCTACATCTGAAGCATCAATATACACAATGAATGGCTTACTCCAATCTGGATTCTTTAAAACAGGTGAAGACACCAAATCCTCCTTTAGTTGTTCAAAAGCTTCATGCACCTTCTTTCTTGGTTCATAAGTAACATCCTTCTTCAAGAATTGGGTTAGTGGTTATGAAATCTTTGAGAAATTCTTAATGAACCTTCTATAGTAACCCACATGGCCTAAAAATGATCTCAACTTACTTCTATTCATAGGAAATGGTAACTCTTTAATTTTTGAAACTTTATCGGATCAGATCAATACCATCTCTGGATACAACATGCCCTAACAAAATGTATTTAGAACATCCAAAGACACACTTTGTAGGGTTTAATGAGGCTTGTGCTTCATCTAACCTTTGAAATTTTGTCTCCATCTGGTGCAGGTGGTCCATCTTGCTCCCATAGATGCAAAAATCATCTAGAAATACTCTGATGAAGTTTTCAATGTAGGGTTCAAACACCCTATTCATCAAACGCTGGAATGTTTCCGAGCATTACACAACCCAAAAGGCATAACTCTATAAGCAAACGTTCCCCAAGGAGTGGTAAACGTGGTATTCAGCTGATCTTTCTCCGCTATACGAACTTGGTTGTATCCACTATATCCATCAAGCAAAACTATAGCACTCATGGCCAGCTACTTCATCAAAATCTTATCTAAGAATGGAAGAGGGTAATGATCCTTCTTTGTTTCCTTATTGAGATTCCTATAATCAACACAAATGCGTAGCTTCCTATTCTTTTTATTGAGATCACAATGGGAGAAACCCATTTTGAATTCTCCATGGTAGTAAATATGAATCTTGAATCAAGCAACTTATCTATTTCTTCTTTTACAAGTATTGAAAAATTAAGATTCATTTTATATGGCATTTACTTTTGTGGGCTTAGCACCATATACTAGCTCAATAGAATGTTCTACCCAACTTACTTGATAGAGTTCCTTGTAATCAAAAGTGAATAGGTGTATGTACCTTTGAAAGAGCTAGAGGTAGGATTCCTTCTCACTCTCATCACAGCATCACCAATCTTTATTTATTGGAGACGATCATTAGTTCTTCTTCAGATAATTTTATGGATTCATGAGTCGGTGTGACTGGAAGGATATCCATGACTGAAACATCAACCTCACTTTCTTCATCTTCTGTGTCCACTTCACTAGTACTAGAGTAATCAGAGGATGTCCAATCATCATTTTCATCACTTGAATCCACAGGTTCTGCCTTATGATGCCGAGGGATCACGTTTATCTTCACCCTCTCTCTACCACATCCAAGTGTCATGAAGCCTTCATTCCAGTAGTTTCTTGCATGAAATCTCCTTAGCCATGGCCTTCCCAACAACATTGGGTACGCAACAATACCATTTTTCATCACCTGAAAGTCTACCACACATACAACACCCATAACAGATATTACCACATTTGAAACAACACCTTCTGGTTTATTTTTTCCTTATTTAATGACCTTAACATAAGTGTTGAGGGGCAATCAATTTTTAAACCCAACATATTCATTACAGACTCGGTCATTACATTAACTGCAGCACCTCCATCAACTAAGACGTCATGAATTGAAATACCATTACATAATACCTCAGCTTATGGAGCGTAGGGATCCACCTCTCGCCCAAAAGCAAGGACCTCAACCTCCTTCCTTTGTCAAGCTTTGAGTCCACTTGCAGCTCCCGCCTCTTCTTAGAAGACATAGCAAAAGTTGACCATATGTAATATTTGCAGCCTTTTGGATAGATCTTCTAAGATGGAGTATGGTCCTTGTCCCCGTGAAATAGAGAAATCATGCACACCCAACTTTCTTCTCCTATGTTTCTTACTAGTTTCTCCTTTCATCTTCTTAAGATCATTTCCATCTTAGTTATCTTTTTCTTTCTTTCTTTTTGTTACAAACACATCTCGATTCATTATTTATTTCCTATCTACTACATCAAAATAATTCACAGGTGTTTTTCCTTTATCATTATCTCTGTAACAGATGTAGAAGCTCTATCGGACAATTATACTTATAATGACCCTTTTATGACAACCATAACATACAACTTACAAATATTTCTTTTTGGACCTCTATCTCCTCCCCGAGAACTAAATTATTTTCCTTGAAGAAGATTAATAGTTAATTGGCCCATCTTCCTAATCAGATCTTCATACTCAGTAGATGTACTAGGACAAATATTTGAGCTCACCGAGAGTGGTTATGGATTCTAGACCAAAGGTGTTGGTGTAGGCTCTACCTTAGCAACAATTTTTTGGACTCTTCTTCCATGCTTTCTTCTTGCCTTCTTGCAATCTCCTTTGTTTGTTTGAGGGTCACTAGGTGGTCATACTTCACTCATTGTTTGATCTCTGGCTTCATCCCAAGAATTAAGTTCTTACAGAGGAGATTATCCATGTCATTCATAACCCATATGTTAATCCTTCCTTCCTCGGATCTAGGCATCGAGCTTCCTCCTTAGCTCTAGAATACGAGCATGATAATCCCTTAGATATTCTCCTTCTCTCCTTGGGATAGCTTTGTGATATTGATCATGAGATCTGCATATTTTTATTGTTCACCGAATTCTTCAAGAAAACTTTCAGTTAATAAATCCCATGAGTTTTTCACATTATCACCTAGTGTTTCAAACCACCTAAGGGTTGAACCATCAAAAAAGGTAGGAAAAAATTCAGTCCATTGTTCTCTTCTTATGAGGCCATTACAAATGCAAGATCGTTTAAATTCTTAAATGAAAGAGGAAGCATCTTCAATAAATTAGGCTGAAAAAACAAGAATCTTCCTCATTTTCAAAAGTAACCACAAGTGAAATACCAACCCACAAGTACAATTAACAAGACTTATGTGCACAAATAATTGGAATCACTAAAATAGAAAGTGACTTTACACCTTTCTACAAAGAGTAAAATAGGAATGACCATGGTAAACTATGGTAAAACTTGACTTATTACGGTAAAAACCGACTTTATGTGGTAAACATTATTCATGGTAAAAGTGAAGTTCTTGTGGTAAATACTATTCATGTTAAAAAGTAAAGTTATTATGGTAAATACTATTCATGGTAAACAGTGACTTTACCATGGTAACTACTATGCATAGTAAAAACAAGGCTACTCTCCAAATGATTTCTAACTAAGTGGGAATATCTCTCCAGAAAATCCACCAACGAGGAATGATCCCAAAGAACGGAACCCAAATGTCATCACCAATCCAGCACTATGATAATTCTCCACTAGGAACTCCTTGTGTTATGGTTATTTACTAATGCACAACTTTTAGTTTGGTGGATGTAATCTGGAAACACAACAACAAACATAACACAAGAATACCATAGACTATGATACAAAGGAATGATGACAAATCTGAAATATAAGTGTAAATTATAATATCAACATGAAATTGTAACAATATCACCTATGAGGTACTTCAAGTGTTACTAACTTCACTTGCCTTCCAACAATAACTATGAGAGAACTTCACAATTACACCTCTTAATGGCTTCTTTAACACACATTATAAATGATGGATTCCTTTACACACTTACTCATACAATATTTCTCACTACTTCCTTCTATACTAAATGAGGGGGTGGCCTCTTTATTTATAGAACTTTCAGGCTTATCCACCTTATCTCTAAGATAGGATAAGAAATCTACTCTGACGAATCATATTCCATACCTTAACTCTTATCTTTACATGTAAGCTTATCTTTTAAGATAAGATAAACCTTATCATTTCACATGGGTTCCACCTTTTTAGAATTTTTACAAATAAAATACACAAAATATTTATGACATCACTCCTTGTCCTTATTACTAATATAATATTTCTAATTCCTAATCATGTAGACCCTACTTCTCTACTTACCCTAACTTTGACATTTTAACATTACCAAACCACTTACGACAAATATTTACTTTTTACCACAACATTCCTATTATACTTTGATTATTACCGTACTATACATTATTGGCGACATCATACCGAAGTAGTGCCATTATCTTTTATTGGATGCTACTACTAATTATACTTAACAACATCATATTCCTAATACATACATTAATGAAATAGAAATTACTAAGGAAAATTTTAGTGTCGACAGACATGTGGCACTCTACAAATGCCGCGGAAAGAAGGGAGAGGGAGAGTCTCATAGTGGTGGGGTGATTTGGTGAACTTCACCAAAAGGATGAAAAAAGGTGAAAGGCGTGCGCGGGTCCGCGCGCCCATGGAGTAGAAAATCCCAAGGCGAGGATGGGGTTTCGGGGCCACAGGGAAATTTTCAACAATTTCCAAAGGTAAAAACTAAAGAAACAAAGGGTCCTCCCCCTCCTCTAGCACCCAAAGATTCCATGTGGCAGCCTATGATTGGCTATGGGCCGGTGGGGCTAAAAAGAAATTTTTTCCAAAATTTTCAAAAAGGCCAGAGAGCAAAAAGATGTTACGCCTCCACCGCTGCCCCGTTAGGACACGTGGCAACCTCTAATTGGCTGCGGGCTGGTGGAGGAAAAGATGAAATGTTTCCCGAGACAAAATTTTCAAAAAAAATTCTAAGGCAATTCGACGGGAATTTTTTGGGTTGCGGGCTCGCCAAGGAAAATTTTCCCAAATTTTCACACCAAGGTTCAAAACTTCAAAGTGTCATAACTTGAGCTAGGAAGCTCGGTTTTGGGAAAACAAGAAATTTTTGGAAATATCTCGATGCCCTCTTTACATAGGAAACATAAAATTTATATTTTGATAAAGTTTGAGGGGTCAATTTTACAAAAATGATCTGCAAGCTTTTAATTAGCAAACTAACAATTTCCAACTTTTCAATTTGATTAAATTGGATCTCCTCCTTCACTCAACATGCCAAACAGGCATGGAGAATTGATCTAGGAAGGATTTAAAGTGGTTTAGGAAGTTAAATTTGTTCAATTAATTTACATTTGAATTTTGTCCAAAGAAATGCCGAAAACGGTGAGGAAGGGAAATGGGTTCGATTTGCAATGTCAAAATTATTTTCTTAAGTATTTATTTGTCAAAATGAGTTCCTTAACATCTTAGCATCCTAAAATATATCATTTTCAAGTTGATTAATGTGTGCAAGTCCAAACTGTGCATTTTTATTAAGTTTGATTGTCAGTTTCGAATATTTACAAGAGATCAATTTCTGTTAAATTTGTATAACAAATTTTATCATTCAATTGTGGAATTTCATTTCTAAACTAACCCAATACAATCAGTTGTTTCTAAACAAATCATTTCCAAGATAAATTGTAAAATTTGATTTCCAATTTAATGTATTTTAACAGAGACAATGCAATATAATTCTTACACACGTATTTCTTCTTCTTCCATTTTCTAAACAAAGATTTCAAATCACAATTTGATATTTCCAACTTCATCACAACAATGCAAAAGAGAGATGAACTTGCAATTCTTTATTGACTTCATTTATAAAACTTTACATCTTCACATTCTTCCATTTCTTGAATATAGTTAATAGAATTTCATTTATTTCTTCCAATGTACAGAGCAGAAAGCAAATGTCTTTCTCAAATCAAATATACATTCTCATAATCAATTTCAACATCATTTCTCCATAACATAACTATTAAAATTTCATCCACATCATGTGGGAAAGGATTACAATGAATGTGTTTTCACAAGGGACTATCAAACTACACTTTTCTTTTGCTCCAGGATAACAACATGCACATTTTCTCTTTTCTCTAGTTGATCACAACAAAAGAGGGGGAAAGGCAACGCTCTCCACCCAACCAAGACATCCAATGAAAGGAGAAGCCTTCCTTCATCATTGGCCCCCGAGCCCCAACCAAAATACAATAAAAGGTGTAATTCAACCATGGCAACAACTGGCTTCCACAACACAACATTCTTTCACATACACATTTTCTTTTTTAAAACACAATTCAACACAAAAACAACAGTTCACAACTGCATTTAAAATCATTTCAAAATAGAACTCAAGCTTGATCATGCAAGCCAAAGGAGCAAGGTCTATGGGGGAAGCTACTTATGCCTCCCAATTGGAATTTGGGCATCCACCAATAACAAACCACCAAAATAATTCATCACACACATTTCCTTATGCCCCCCACAAATCCCTCCTTATGCCCCCACAAAGTAAGAAATGCAAGCTATTTCTTTTCCATGGTGGATCCCAAACCCAAACTCCGTCTAAAAATTTTGATGCCTAAAGCATTCCCTAATGCCCCCACATGGATTCCTCATATCCTTCTCCTACACCATCCCTATGACAGTCTACCCAACCAGCCAACAAATAAAACAAAGCATGCACTATCCACACAACACAACAAGCAAATGACAGCATATAAAAAGAGAGTTAAATTCCTACCTCTCCATGGTTACTTTTGTCTCCAAACAACAAGCTTCAAAACCTAAGAAAACACAGTCCAAAACAACAAACTCTAAGCATGTAAATCTTTCTCCAACTTCCTCCAAAAATAAGATATCCACACAAAAAAAATGCGCCCCAAGGAAGAATGCAAAAAGGTTCAACAACCCAAAAACAAGGCAAGAGTTTGAATTAAATAGAAGAGGGAGAGAAGAGGATGATGTGGATCCATGTAGGATGCCACATCACACATCCTCCAATTCAACACAAAAGACAAACTCCATTCTCCCAAGCACAATAAAGAGGTGGGTGAAAAATATGACAAGTTACTTGCACACTCTAAAAGCCCACACCTCAAGGGACAAAAATTAATTAAAATGTAAGAAAGTGCAATTAAAAATATACAACAAGACTATTAAAATTCATTATAAAAGTCACAAATCACATCTCCATCCATAAGTATGGTTGGTAGATTAAATTTAAAGGCATGGGACAAGTTTTACTTGTCCCCAAGAAAAAAAAACACCCCCAAGGACAAATTCGAATTTCCATGGAGGTGGAGTATTTCTTACTCTAAAATATGACTTACACAAGCTCTTACACAACTTACACATCCCTTACAAATTAAATGCAATCAACCAACAACTCTTATAATTACTTTCCCATATCCCAATTGATTTATTTAAATTTTAATCATATGATTCTCACATTAATCCATCATAATTTAATTAATTAAAAGAAGGGAACACATTACCAATAAAATACATACAACAATAATAAAAGAAACACATTAATAAAATGCACAAACCCATGGTCACATATAAAGGTAATCCCCCCATGGGAATCCCTAACAAAATACAACACACACACACACACACACACACACACACACACACACACAAAACAAGTTGCCATGGTGACCTTGTCGAATTCACCTAGAATTCCATTATGGTTGGTCTCTGATCCCCCGATGTTTTGTTGTGATATTTTTAACCTGAAAAATGTAAATACCTCCTTCGGCCTCGTGGCCATATCAGAACATCCAACATGATATAAATGAAATAAAAAAACCAACTATATAAATGAATCACAACAACATCAAAGTAACAACTACATCATTTACATTTTTAATCAACAACTATATCATCATCAAAATAATATTCATTTTCTAGATCAACTCATAATATCCAAATCACATGTCTAAACAACATCCATAAAACATCCATGTCAATATTATATCATCATCCACATATAAGGTGTCTCTAATAATCATCATGCATCAAAATCAAATCAAGATCAACAATAATCCATGATCAATGTCTAACATCATACTAAATCAAAACATAATAATGTCTATAATGTAATCAACAAAGATCAACATAAGCATCAAAGGTGTCAAAGGGAAGTGGGCACTACATCCCCCTCCCCTTAGACTCGACTTTCTCTTGAAGTCACTAGAACAAATATGGAAACTAAACTCGTAATGAAGTAGCATCCTCCCATGTAGCTGCAATATCGCCATATCTATCCCACTGCACCCGAACCTAATCAACCTCTTTGCCTCAAAGGCCCAGGGTCCTGCAATCTAAGATGCGAAAGGGCTCCACCATCACTCGGCCCTGATCCTGCACCTGCAATAATGTCCAATCTAACACATGAGAAGGATCTGTAATATATCTCCTGAGAACTGAAACATGAAAAACATCATGTATGCGAGACAAGATGGGTGGCAATGCTAGACGGTAGGCCAAAGGGCCGATACGCTCCAAGATCTCGAAAGGTCCAATGAATCTAGGAGCCAACTTATAACCTTTTCCATAACAGATAGGGATCTTGTGTGGCCTGACACGAAGGAACACCTTCATGCCTACATAAAAACTATGGTCAATCCTATGTTGATCCACATACTTATGTCTATCCGTGCCTCCTACAATCTCTCGCCTCGGTCAACACTACATGCTACTCCATGTCCTATAGAAGAGCTGGTCCAAGAGATAATCTATCCTCTAACATGTCCCAGCTAAGAGGTGTCCTACACTCTCTACCATACAAAGCTTGAAAAGGAGCCATGCCGATGGATCTCTGGAAACTATTATTATAGGCAAACTCCACTAATTATAGGTACTCCTCCCATTTACACTTTGCTGATCCATCACATACATCCCGAGCATATCCTCTAAAATCTGGTTGACCCGCCGGTCTGTCCATCTGTCTCAGGGTGATATGTTGTTCTGAAGTTGATCCTCGTCCCGAGGACATACTGCATGGTAGTCTAGAAATGTGAAGTGTATAAAGGATCACGGTCACAAATGATCTTCCGAGAATCTCGTGCAACTTGACAATCTCATCCAAATATACTTGTGCCACTACTCTAGTTGTATAAGTGGTCTTTACTGGAGAAAAGTGAGCCACTTTTGTCAATTTATCAACCGTGACCATGATGGCGTCGTGGTGATATCTCAACATCGGTAGCCCAATAATGAAATCCATGGAAATGGTGTCCCACTTCCATTCCAGTATAGCATGAGGATAAAGAAGGCCAACTGGATGTTGATGCTCGGCCTTAACCCTCTAGCACTCTAAACATCGTGACAAAATTGAGCCATGTCTCGACGAATTCCTCTCAATGATACAACTGTCTCAAGGTGGCATGCATCTTTTCACCTCGGGACGGAGTTGAATAGGGTACACGATGTGCCTCTACCAAGATTTCCTACCTCAAGCCTCCATCTTTGGGAACATATATCGGCCTCAGTGCCTAAGAAGACCATCTACCTCTAAGGTAAATCCATCAAACTTCCCCTCGAGGGGTCTCTGTGACTCGATCTCTACTCGAACTGCAATGTAGAAGTTGTCAAGAGGAAGCTGCTAAATAATCCTGCTCTGCAAATCTGTGCTCACTGAATTTTCCATAACCACATGTCTCCATCTACTAAGAGTGTCTACTACCAAATTATCTTTCCCCTTCACATGATATATCTCCATGTCATACTCACAAATCAACTCCATCCAACGCCGCTAACGAGCGTTGAGATTGGGCTGCGTGAAGAGGTGGCAAAGACTCAAATGATCTATCCTGAGTGTGAATCTCCTACCAAGAATAAAATGTCTCCATCTAACCAAAGCATGTACAAATTTTGCAAGCTCAAGATCATGAGTCAGATAATTAAGCTCATGATCCTTGATTTTACGAGACTCAAAACCACTACTCGCCATCTTGCATCAACACACCTCTAAGGCCTCGCCAACGAAGCATCTCGTGCAAACAAATAACTCACCCGTGGATACGACACTGCAAGAATAGGTGTTGTGGTGAGGCATCCCTTTAGTATCATGAAGACATGCTCACATCTGTATGACCAAACAAACTTCTTCCCTTTCCTCTAAAGGGAAGTGATAGGGTGCAAAATCTGAGAGAAGTCCTGAACAAATATCTGGTAGTAACCTGCTAATCCCATGAAGCTACGCACCTTGGTCACCGTAATGGGGGTCTTTGGCTAATCCATAATGGCTCTAATATTTGAAGGATCGACGGCAATACCTTCCCCAAAAATAATATGTCCCAAATACTGTACCTCTATCTAAAAGAAAGAACACTTCTCCAAGTTCCCGTAAAGTTGTTGCTCACGAAGACATTGAAGAACTTATCGAAGGTGCCCCTCATGCTCCTCACGTGTACATGAGTATATCAAAATGTCATCTAGTAAGATGAGCACGAAGCGATCTAAGAAGGTCCAAGATACCCCATCTATCAAACTCATGAACACTACAGAGGCATTAGTTAAACCAAAAGGCACCACTGTGAACTCATAGTGCCCATATCTTGTGTGGAAGGCGGTATTATGAATGTCCGCCTCTAAAATCCTTAGCTGATGGTACCCTGACTTGAGATCAATCTTAGAGAAAACTATGGCTCCCTTCATCTGATCAAACAAGTCATTGATACGAGGAAGAGGATAATGATTCTTGATCGTTACCTTGTTCAACTGGAACGGTAATCAATACACAACTGCAAGGATCCATCCTTCTTCTTCACAAAGATCACTAGTGCACCCAAGGGGATACACTAGGATGGATAAGGCCTTTCTCAAAAAGGTCCTCAAGCTGTAACTTGAGCTCACAGAGCTCTCGGGGTGGTCATCCGATAAGGTTCCCGTGAGATAGCCTCTACTCTAGGAACTAGATTTATATGAAAATCAATCTCACGTGGAGGTGGTAACCCCGGTGGCTCCCCTGGAAAGACATAAAAAAACTCTCTCAAAATGGGATGATCATCTAGTGATGGTCCACTAGACCTATCCTCTGATCTATCACTGACTGTAACAACATGATCTGACAACCCCATCACACACACCGCTTAAGCTGCATAGCGAAGATGGTGTAAATAGAAACGGGTCTCTTGACCCCATAAATCACCAACACAACTCCTAAATCATCTGCACAAGATATAGTCTTGTGATAGCAATCCATCCTGGCCTTGTGTGCAAATGACCAATCCATACCCAAAATGACTCCATACAAGTCCAAAGGAAGGATACAGAGATCTGAGGTAGTGGTGAAAGGGCCCAAATCTACTACACACTCCTTGATTAAGGAGTCTACAAATATCTTGGCTCCAGAAGCCATCTCGACATCCTAACTAAGACCCTTCCTAATTGCCACCAGCCTGCATCGCTCTACTAAAGATGGTGCAATGAAAGAATCAGAAGAACCAGAATCAAACAATACAGAGGTAGGAATACCACCAATGCTACCTATGGTCTCAATGACTGTACTCTGATGCTCTGCCTGGTGGTTCTCAACCACTGCATAAATCATGTGGCTGCATCCCATGTCACCAACAATCGGCTCTGAAATCTGTGTCTTACCCTTGTTGTTAGGGTTCTGTGGGTAATCTCTCTAAAATTGTCCAGTAACTCCACAAAAAAATTATCCTCTTGATCCTCCCCAATGAGTAGCACCTCCAGTAGGTGCCCTAGAAGTCTATGGTGTGGATCCTGATGATCCGAGATGTGGTCTACTGAGGTCTTTGTTGGCGAGCTCCCGCTGACCGAGCTCTAGGTCCGCCATGTGTCCTAATGGGACCCCTAAGAGGAGGCCCCATACTTCGACCTCTCTGTGCATCAAATCTTTGTGGAGGTCTATGAGGTAAAGGCGGATCTAGCTGCTTTGTGGCCTAAAGGATGACTGTGCTATACCCTAGCCACCATGAGGAAGGGGTACGAACCCCCTCGATCTAAAGTCCCGCATCTACTTGTATGCGGATCCCGAATCGATTTCTAGTCTGTTGGGTCTTTCCCTAAGTCTCCTCTACGATATAGGCCTTCTCGACGGCCTTTTCTAATGTCTGGGCGGTGGATCCACACAAGCACCTCCAATATCTTAATTTAGGTCCCAGATGAACATGTGAATCCGCTTTGTAGATCTTACATATACTCTACATACTGGAGTAGATCCAAAAATCTACTCTCATACTCTGCTACTGAAAGAGAATCCTATCGGAGGTCATGGAACTCGTCAATCCTCTATTGTATGAACCTCCATGATAGATACCTACTCCTGAATCTCTCCTCAAATAGCTCCTAGGTCAATGTCTCTGAATCTACATGGAGCTTCTGCTCCTCTTTCCACCACCATACTCCTACTCCATCCCTCAGCAGATGGATTGTAACATGAACTTTTGTGTTGCTAGAACAAGGGAAAAGCTTGAAGTAACCACTCAAGATCACTAGCCGTGCCTCGTGCCTAAAATCTACCCATGTCACCCGAGTAATGTGATGGCTGAAGCTTTAGGATCTCCCGATATGATCTCTTTATGGTATGGTATGACGGCCTCTAGGTCTCTATGTACGCTCTTTCCTAAGCCTAGGGCTCCGAGACCTCTCTCTGCGCTTTGGAACTCTATCACGTTGTCTCCTAGGTGGTGAATCTACTCTAACTGACTCCACATGGGATTTCTCTCCTCTATGCTCCTCGTTGGGTTGAGGAGATACTTGACCCTCGATAGAAGGGGCTCTATCATGACTAGTTACATGTCCTCCTAATCCTCTGCGTAGAGTGGCATTAACATCCTGAAGGGTCTATAGAATCTGAGGTAGAATAGCTGCTACACCCTGATCTAGTGGTGGTGGTGGTGAGTCTGAGTCTCTGTGAAGGTTCCTCTTGCTCCGTCTAAGCCTCCTACATAGACCAAAGTGAGAGTTAGTTTATTTTTCTAAGTTTTACACAACTTCCATGTTTACTAAAATATACAAATTCTAGCTAAGTTATTTTCTAGGTTTAAAAGTGTGCTAGGTTTAAGTTTATGTCTCAAGTTTTCTAGTGTGCCCAATGGTCCAAGCTTTTGAACCACTACTCTAATACCAAACTGTGATGCCCATTTAAAACAACCCACTTGAGACCCAAGAAACAACCTAGGGTTAGTTAGAAAATTATGGAATAATTTTTTTATTAGAAGTATCCACAACTAAGTTGCAAGACAACAATTGACCCTATTAGGTTCCGAATGAATCTAAATTACTAGAATATATTCTTCCTTCATTAACAAATTTTCAAGTTCATAAGGTTCAAATTTTAGGGTTAGATGTTTCAGTTAGGTTCAGGGAGTAATTTACCCCATACCCACTCTCTAACAGGATTAGAGTTTCAACTTGATTTTTCTCATACTTAAAATTTCTAAAATTTCCCTAAATAATTTCCATTAGATAGGAAATTTTCTTGCCTTTCCGATGATATAAATAAGTCCTCCTAAATCCTTCAGGAACTCAAGTTATGGACAGGCAGAGCTTAGGGGTCAAATTTTCCCCAAGGGGTCATGTGTCAAGCAGGGGTGAAAGCAAAATTTGGTCGGCGGGTTGCGGGCGGCGTTTGGGATTTTGCCTTGTGTAGGAGAAATTTCCCAGTTGTGCATGCACCTCCGTGGGTCCTCCAAGGACACGTGGCGGCCTTTGAGACATCGCGGGAAAAAGGGGAAAGGCAGAGCGACGGAAGAATTTGGGGCATTTCGCCCAAGGAGAAAAGAAGCCAAACAACGCCCATGTGTCTCTGCGGGTCCGTCTTGGGGACATGTGGTGCTCTAATAACACCGCAGAAAGAAGGGAGAGGGAGAGGTGTAGAGTGGCGGGGTGATTTGGCGAACTTCGCCAAAAGGAAGAAAAAGGGTGAAAGGCGCGCGAAAGTCCAAGCGCCCACGGAGGAGAAAATCCCAAGGTGAGGACGGGGTTTTGAGGCTGCGGGAATTTTTTTGAAAATTTCCAAAGGAAAAAACTAAAAGAAACAAAGGGTCTACCCCCTCCACTAGCACCCAAAGCTGCCACGTGGTAGCTTGTGATTGGTCGCGGGCCGACGGGGCTAAAAGGAAAATTTTTCCAAAATTTTCAAAAAGGCCAAATGGCAAAAAGATGTCGCGCCTCTAGTGCTGCCCCGTGATGACATGTGGTAGCCGCTAATTGGTTGCAGGCCGGTGGAGGAAAAGATGAAATTTTTCTTGAGCCAAAATTTCTAAAAAAATTCTAAGGCAATTCGACAGGAAATTTTTGGGTTGCCGGGCCTGCCAGGAAAATTTTCCCAAATTTTCCGCCAAGGCTCAAAACTTCAAAGTGTCATAACTTGATCTAGGAAGCTTGCTTTTGGGAAAACAATGACTTTTTGGAAAGATATTGATGCCCTCTTTGCCTGAAATATAAAATTTATATTTTGATAAAGTTTGAGGGGTCAATTTTTCAAAAACAATCTGTGAGCTTTTAATTAGCAAACCTGACACTTTCCAAATTTTCAATTTGATTACATTAGATCTCCTTCTTCACTCAACATGCCAAACATGCATGGATAATTTATCTATGAAGGATTTAAAGTGGTTTATAAAGTTAAACTTGTTCAATTAATTTACATTTGAATTTTGTCTAACAAATGCTAGAAAATGGTTGAGGAAGGGAAATGGGTTCGATTTGCAATGTTAAAATTATTTTCTTAAGTCTTTCTTTGTCAAAATGAGTTCCTTAACATCTTAGCATCCTAAAATATATCATTTTCAAGTTGATTAATGTGTGCAGGTCCGAACTGTGCATTTTTATTAAGTTTGATTGTCAGTTTCGAATATTTACAAGAGATCAATTTCTGTTAAATTTGTATAACAAATTTTATCATTCAATTGTGGCATTTCATTTCTAAACTAACCCAATACAATCAGTTGTTTCTAAACAAATCATTTCCAAGATAAATTGTAAAATCTGATTTCCAATTTAATATATTTTAACAGAGACAATGCAATATAATTCTTACACACGTATTTCTTCTTCTTCCATTTTCTAAACAAAGATTTCAAATCACAATTTGATATTTCCAACTTCATCACAACAATGCAAAAGAGAGATGAACTTGTAATTCTTTATTGACTTCATTTATAAAACTTTACATCTTCACATTCTTCCATTTCTTGAATATAGTTAACAAAATTCCATTTATTTCTTCCAATGTACAGAAGCAGAAAGCAAATGTCTTTCTCAAATCAAATATACATTCTCATAATCAATTTCAACATCATTTCTCCATAACATAACTATTACAATTTCATCCACATCATGTGGGAAAGGATTACAATGAATGCATTTTCACAAGGGACTGTCAAACTGCACTTTTCTTTTGCTCCAAGATAGCAACATGCACATTTTCTCTTTTCTCCAGTTGATCACAACAAAAAGAGGGGAAAGGCAACACTCTCCACCCAACCAAGACATCCAATGAAAGGATAATCCTATTAGTATAATTTAGTATAGGCATATTTATTGCATTTTATTGCATTGTCTTTTATTTAATAATGTGCAACATGTGCACTCTAGTCTAGTGACTTGCATTCAAGTATTGTTATGTTAGATAACATTCAATATTGGTATTAGTAGTAATTACATGTGCATGTGAGATGGGTCTTATCATCTCGTAGTTGGTGCCTGATAGGGCGTCATGTCTATCCATATGAGGTGTCTAATATCTATAAATATTACGGTTCTTGCATTGTTATGTAACTGATTTCATGATCAATAATATTTGTGAGGCTTCCATCCCTTTTTGGTCATTAACTAATTCTATTTTATCATTTGGTATCAGAGCAGGTTCTATCCAAGAAAGGTTGAAGAGGAGCACTATTGGAGAGGATCCATTGGAGAAGATCTACATCAAAGGAGAGCCATTGAAGCATCCTGTAGCCTTCATTCCTTCCAAGCATCCCTCAACTAAAATTTGACCTATCCACTTATTTGGAAGGTAAAAAAAAATTTGATTAGTCATTGGCATAGCCAATTGATCCAACATATTGGCGGAATATTTCAGATTTGGAGATCTTAAAAAAAAAAAAAAGATCTTGAAAAAAAAAAAAAAATTGTGAAAAAAAGAAAAAGAAAAAAAAGGAGAAAGATCTTGAAAAAAATTGCAGATCTAAAAAAAAAAAAGTAAAAAAAAAAGAGTGCAAATTTTTTATTTTGTGTTTGGTTCTATCACATGAGATCTTTGATCTCATAGTAGCGTTCGGTATATACGGTGCCTCTGGGAAGCACTTACATGTGATGCCGTCGCGACTACTACTGCACTTAACACCTAACACAACTGCCTAAACGTCGTCTGGGCATCGACCCTATAAAATCGACGGGTAGTAATAAGGACACAATACACACACATTTGAGCCCTCCCATCCGTTTGTGCTTGCACAAACCCCTCTCTATCTTGTCGTGTACCACGTATTAAATTTTTCACGTGTGTTAACACCTCTTTCTGTACTGATGGGTATATTGAAAGGGTGATCTTCTTCCACGCATCGGCTGTGTATATCGAAGGAAGCATATATAGAAAGGTTTGGTATATTGGCCTGACGGTATATTGAGAGGGAGACCATAAACCTGGAGTGATAAGAGCCTTACCCTTTGTCAGAAATTTAGAGTTTCAGAAATTCAGATTGCAGAAATGGGTGCACAAGCACCAAAGTTCTTCTTGCCAGATTCACAACTGCTTAGAGGAGACAACTATGCTGCATGGAAATCGAAGATCAAGATGTTACTTGAGTTTGAAGACCTATGGACAGTTGTAGATGGAACAACAACAAGATCACTTGATGATGGAAGACAAGTTCAATTTGATAGGGCCAATCAAAAGGCCAAGTTGATCATCTTGTTTGGCGTAACGGATGATGTGCAACCCCACATTAGAGATGCCACATCGGCCAAGGATGCATGGGATAAGTTGAGCATAGTCTATGAGGCAAAGAACAAGAATGCCATCCTCAACCTACTATCTGTTTGCATACTCTCAAGTTCAAGCACAATGAGAAGGTTGAAGTTTTTTTGAGACGAGTTGCTACTTTGAGGGCATCTCTATTGGCATTGGGAAAAGAGATAAGTAATGAATACCTCGTACCAATTGTGTTGTGAGCACTTCCTCCTTCCTATAGAATCTTTGTGACAACTATCAATATGAGTGAACACACAGTCACCTTTGAGAAGTTGGTCAATCTACTCCAACAAGAAGAGGAAATGAACAACAAAGGTCATGAATATGAGCAAGCACTATCTTCCAATCATAAAGGAAAGGGGAAATTTCATTCCAATCACAAGAATTCCCAACAAAATCAAAGTCAACAAAGGGACCAAAGTCAAAGAGACAACACCAAGAAGTGTCCCATTTGTAATAGAGGGGGACATGACATCAAAGATTGTTGGTACAATTCCTACAAAAAGGGTTCATCAAGAAATTCAAAACCCAATAACCAACAGGGTAATAACAATTCAAATCAAGGGAAGTCCAACAACAACAACAATCAAGGGTAAAAAAATGGTAATTGGTAAAGAAAACCCAAACAACAAGGGTACATTTCCGAACATGAGGATGATTTAAATGAAGGACACCACATGTATTCTGCTCAATTTGATGAAGAAACCAAGTCCACACAAGATATCTAGTATGTTGACTCGGGTGCAACTCGACACATGACTGGACGCAAGGATTGGTTCTACACACTGCGTGACTCACCTAACAAGAACCATGTGTCATTAGGTGATGACTCATCATACAGTGTCAAGGGGATTGGAAACATTTCACTACCTCTTGGAAAGCATAACTACAAAATCACAGATGTATTATATGTACCTGGGTTGACCAAGAATTTGCTATCAGTTAGTCAACTCCTTAATCACAACTTGAAGTTAGATTTTGACAATAATAATGAAGAAAAAGTGTGCTTGATAAGAGATAAGTCAAGAGGTTCCAAGATTGTAGCAAGAGCCTCCAATGTGGGATGCATGTTCCAACTTGATTTTTTCCACAAGGATGATCAATCTCTAATGGCCAAAGACACACAATTTGTAGAACTATGGCATCATAGATATGGTCACATCAGTTTTCCTATCTCCAAACACTTCAAAAGGGTAACATGGTGAAAGGATTGCCTACACTCAAGCACAACACTCGACAAGTGTCACAATTGCCTAGCTGGAAAGCAACACAGTACCCTTCCGAAGAACACATATAGAGCTAAGGGAAATCTTGAATTGGTGCACACCGATCTTTGCGGGCCCATGCAACAAATTCATTCTAGATGTCAATACTTCATGCTTTGTGTTGATGACTACTCAAGAAAGATGTGGATATATTGTCTAAGAAACAAGATTCAAGCCTTAAAGACATTTTGAAGTTCAAAGCACTTGTTGAGAATGAATTTGGTCGTAAGATCAAAACTCTCCACTCGGATCGAGGGGGAATTCACAAGCAATGATTTCAAGACTTACCCGGAAGCTCATGGGATTCATCGACAAATGCCTCCTACTCACACACCACAGTAGAATGGTATAGTTGAGAGAAGGAATCGTACTATCATGGAAATGGTGCGATGTATGATTGATGACTCAGGTTTAACAAAGACATTTTGGGCAGAAGCTGCAAGAACTACAGTCTATTTGTTGAACAGAGTGCCCACATTAGCTCTTGAAGGAGTGACACCTCAAGAAGCATGGTCAAATCAAAAACCATCAATTGCACACCTAATAGTATTTGGGTGTAAAGATAGCATGCACATACCTAAGAAGAACAGGAACAAGTTGGATATGAAAGCCGAGAAACGATATTCATTGGATACAGTGAAGAAGCACTTGGGTACGTATAATGGGATCCAAAGCAAAGAAAGTATACACAAGTAGGGATGTTGAGTTCTTTGAGAAGAAACAAGAAAATGCTCCACTCAACGACTCAACAAACATGCATAATACACCTCTTGTGAAGACAAAATTTGATGTTCCCACTGAAGATGATAGTGATGAATTGGATGATGGTGAAAACTTGGATCCACCACAAGCCAATGGAACAGCTAAGAAGTTACCTAAATGGTATACTCAATTAATAAGAGATGTAAATTTGCATGAAGCACCTAGCACATCATCCAATCTTAGACCTAGAACTCGTAGTCAAGCTCATGAAGAGGTCAATTATGCCCTAATGAGTAGAGTTGTTGAAACAGTTGAGCCATCTACAGTTCAGAAGCCCTACAATCAAAAGCTTGGAAAGATGCCATGGATTCAGAGTATCAGTCAATGATGAAGAACAACACATGGTAACTTGTTGACCTTCCACCAGGGAAGAAACCCATTGGATGCAGATGGATATTCAATACTAAGTATAAATCAGATGGGACTATTGACAAGTATAAAGAAAGGCTTGTAGCAAAGAGGTATGCACAACAAGAAGGCATTGATTATGAGGAGACATTTTCTCCCACGGCCCAATATCAAGACAATCAAAATGATCTTTGCTCTAGCTGCACAATTTAGTTGAAAAGTCCACCAAATGGATGTGAAAAGTGCCTTTCTTAATGGAAATTTGCAAGAAGAAGTCTATATGACTCACCAGCGAGAGGGTTATGTAATACCGGGAAAAGAGATGATGGTATGCGAGACTCATAAAATCTCTATATGGCCTAAAACAGGCACCTTGGGCATGGTACATTAAAATTGATGAGCATCTCATAAGTCATGGATTCGAAAGGAATCCTTATGACGCCAATCTCTACCTCAAAAAGAAAGGGGGAGATTGTCATTGTGGTTGTTTATGTCAAAGATCTAATCATTACGGGTAGTTCTATGAAGATGATCGATGCAACAAAGAAGGATTTTAATCAATCATTCAACATGATAGATCTCGAGCTCATGCACTATTATCTTGGGTTGGAAGTATGGAAAAAGAGAATCATATCTTTGTGTCACGGTTGAAATACACCAAGACAAGCTCAAGAAATTTAGGATGATGGATTGCACTCCTACTTTGCTATACCTATGGAAGCGAGACTTGATTATCTTGTTCCAATACATCACCACCAGTGAATGCAACTCTCTATCGGCAGTTGATCGGGAGTCTCATTTACCTGACATATACTAGACCAGATATCAACTTTGCAGTCAGCTATTTATCACACTTCATGCAAGAACCGAAAATATGTCATTGGAAAGCAGCAAAGAGAATATTGAGATATCTAAAGGGTACAGTTGACCTTGGTCTAGAGTACAAGAAGAACGACAACTTCTTCTTGACAGGATATTTAGATTCAAATCATGCAGGAAACATGGATGATAGGAAGTCAACATCAGGCTTTGTCTTCTTTATGGGATTTGGAACGATATCATGGGGAAGTAAGAAATATAAAAAAATTTCTCACTCTTCTACGACGAGTATTGAGCGCAGGTGAAGCTGTTTGTGAAGCAATATGGCTACGCCGAATACTGGAAGGAATTGGTCTACCACAATAGAAATCTACTCTAGTATATGTTGATAATGAAGGAGTTCTAAAGCTTGTTTGCAATCCAGTATTTCATGAGAGAACCAAGCATATTGAAGTACAGGTTCATTTCATACGCGAGCATGTCTTGAAGCACAACATACAGCTCCAGTTCTGTCCTACAGCTGAACAGAAGGCAGATGTTTTCACTAAGTCACTTGCACGTGAAAAATTCACACTGTTCAGAGAGTTCCTCTCCACTTCATTGGAAACTATGCAAAATTAAGGGGGGGAATGTTAGCATAATTTAGCATAGGCATATTTATTGCATTTTATTGCATTGTCTTTTATTTAATAATGTGCAACATGTGCACTCTAGTCTAGTGACTTGCATTCAATATTGTTATGTTGGATAACATTCAATATTGGTATTAGTAGTAATTACATGTGCATGTGAGATGGGTCTTATCATCTCGTAGTTGGTGCCTGATAGGGTGTCATGTCTATCCATATGAGGCTGTCTAATATCTATAAATATTACAGTGCTTGCATTGTTATGTAACCTGATTTCATGATCAATAATATTTGTGAGGCTTCCATCCCTTTTTGGTCATTGCAATCTAATTCTATTCTATCATTTGGTATCAGAGTTATACCATTGTTATCAAAGCCTTCCTTCATCATTAGCCCCCGAGCCCCAACAAATTCAAAATACAATAAGAGGTGTAATTCAACCATGGCAACAACTAACTTCTACAACACAACATTCTTTCACATAAACATTTTTTTTTTAAACAAAATTCAACACAAAAACAACAGTTCACAACTGCATTTAAAATCATTTCAAAACAAAACTCAGGCTTGATCATGCAAGCCAAAGGAGCAAGGTCTATGGGGGAAGCTACTTATGCCTCCTAAATGGGAATTTGGGCATCCACCAATAACAAACCACCAAAATAATTCATCACACACATTTCCTTATGCCCCCACAAATCCCTCCTTATGCCCCCCACAAATTTCCTTATGCCCCCCACAAAGTAAGAAATGCAAGCTATTTCTTTTCCATGGTGGATCCCAAACCCAAACTCCCTCCACAAAATTATGATGCCTTATGCACCCCCACATGGATTCCCCATATCCTTCTCCTACACCATCCCTATGGAAGTCTACCCAACTAGCCAAAAATAAAACAAAGCATGCACTATTCACACAACACAACAAGCAAATGATAGCATATAAAAAGAGATTTAAATTCCTACCTCTCCATGGTTACTTTTGTCTCCAAATAGCAAGCTTCAAAAGCCAAAACACAGTCCAAAACAACAAACTCCAAGCATGCAAAGCTTTCTCCAACTTCCTCCAAAAACAAGAGCTCCACACAAGAAAAAAATGCACCCCAAGGAAGAATGCAAAAAGGTTCAACAACCCAAAAACAAGGCAAGAGTTTGAATTAAATAGAAGAGGGAGAGAAGAGGATGATGTGGATCCATGTAGGATGCCACATCACACATCCTCCAATTCAACACAAAATACAAACTCCATTCTCCCAAGCACAATAAAGAGGTGGGTGAAAAATATGACAAGTTACTTACACACTCTAAAAATCCCACACCTCAAGGGACAACAAATTAATTAAAATGTAAGAAAGTGCAATTAAAAACATGCAACAAGACTATTAAAATTCATTATAAAAGTCACAAATCACATCTCCATCCATAAGTATGGTTGGTAGATTAAATTTAGAGGCATGGGACAAGTTTTACTTGTCCCACAAGCCTCCAAAAATAGCCCCCAAGGAAAATTCAAATTTCCATGGAGGTGGAGTATTTCTTACTCCAAAATCTGACTTACACAAGCTCTTACACAACTTACACATCCCTTACAAATTAAATGCAATCAGCCAACAACTCTTATAATTACTTTCCCATATCCTAATTGATTTATTTAAATTTTAATCATATGATTCTCACATTAATCCATCACAATTTAATTAATTAAAAGAAGGGAACACATTACTAATAAAATACATATAACAATAATAAAAGAAACACATTAATAAAATACACAAACCCATGGTCACATATAAAGGTAATCCCCCCATGGGAATCCCTAAAAAATACAACACACACACACACACAAAACAAGTTGTCATGGTGACCTTGTCGAATTCACCTAGAATTCCATTGTGGTTGGTCTCCGATCCCCGATGCTTTGTTGTGATATTTTTAACCTGCAAAATGCAAATACCTCCTTCGGCCTCGTGGCCATATCAGAACATCCAACATGATATAAATGAAATCACAAAACCAACTATATAAATGAATCACAACAACATCGAAGTAACAACTACATCATTTGCATTTTTAATCAACAACTATATCATCATCAAAATAATATCTATTTTCTAGATCAACTCATAATATCCAAATCACATGTCTAAACAACATCCATAAAACATCCATGTCAATATTATATCATCATCCACATATAAGGTGTCTCTAATAATCATCATGCATCAAAATCAAATCAAGATCAATAATAATCCATGATCAATGTCTAACATCATACTAAATCAAAACATAATAATGTCTATAATGTAATCAACAATATCAGCATAAGCATCAAAAGGTGTCAAAGGGAAGTGGGCACTACAAACAACCATTACCAAGTTATCCCAGCTATCTGGAAAAGATCATAATAGTAAAATTGTTTTCACTTCATCCTCAAATAGAATACTAACTGATTTTAATTGATTTACAATAGACTGGAAATAATTCAAATGACTTGATGTAGATCCACCTTCTTGCATCTTTAAATTAAACAATTTTTTCATCAAATAAACTTTATTTAAAGCACTAGGTTTTTCATATAGATTTGATAAAGATTTCATCAACTCTACCATGGTTCCTTCTTCTAGTAATATTCAAAGCCACATATGTTGTCAAGCTCAATCTTATAGATCCCAGAGCCTTTCTATCAAGAATTTTCCATTCTTCATCAGTCATCTTTGCAGGTCTTTCCTTCTCATCCAATGGTAAGTATAGATCTTTTTGATACAGATAATCCTCCACATGCATCTTCCATAATAGATAATCACGACCATCAATTTTCTCTACTTCAATTTTTTTATCTTTTCCCTTTGTTTTTCTCCCACTCAATCATAAATCCCTTTGTGAGTATATATCTATCAACACACAAAACCCTCAAACAAAAAAAGCTCGATACAAGTTGTTGGGATTAGCACACCGGTTGCATCAGATATATAAATCAGATCTAAGCATACAAATAATGAATACGGAAATAACCAGAAAATACAATATACAAGATTTAACGTGGTTCACCCGATGTGGGCTATGTTCACCAAGAAACAGCCAATCTACTATCACAGAGGAAATACAATGAAGATTTGCAATATTCCACACCTTCTTGGATGTCTTGTACTTTCTTCTCCACAAGTTTCTCTTTTTATCTATACAAAGGAAACTTCTTTACAATTAGCAAAAGAATTAGCTTCTAACCCTAGCTTTATGTTTATATAAGAATCTACCAACTTAGGGCACTTTAACCATGCATTTACATTCATTAGATTCACTTTACAACTCAAGTTAGATCTAATTCCTGCAACTTAATTATAGAAGTCATACACAAGCAACCGATGTCAATTAGCCTTAACCGATGTTGGTTCCTCCTTTCTTAATCGATACCGGTCCATGGGTGACCAACGCCAATTCATCAACCGATTTCAATCATTATGTATTCCAGCAAGCTTTGTAAAAGCATTCCAGTGAAGCAATTAAGCTCCAAAACTCAACAGAAGCATTAGAGGCAACGTTTAAAATACACATAATTTCCATTCCTTCTACATCCTCTTCCACTCATATAGGAAAAGGAAAGCATTTTCAACCATATCCATATCCACATCTTATGATGAATATATTTTTTATTTAAGTACTTTAGACCATCTCACACATTCTTAGATCTCTTGTCTTCTCTTTCATATTGTATTACCTCACATATTGTCACAAGAAACTCTTCACATATTGAAGTTTTGGGATTATATAAAATTGGCAAACAAGATGGTTATTTTAAATGATGTTTGTTTTATACCACAAATCTCCTCAAATATTCTCTCTATGTATCAAATATGTAATTATTGTATTGGTAAAATTGTGGAGTTTACTCCAAATGATGTTGTAATAAGATACTACCATAATCCTAGTTAGATAGTGGCTACATGTACAATTGATCATACTACAAGGCTCTACAATTTTGATAAGTTTGAGTATCTGTTTAGCTCTTTTAGTTATTTTCTTGTAACATATGGTGATAGTCTCAAAAATTGTGGTATAAAAGGCTAGGGCAATTGAGTTATGGATATATGCAGCAAATGAGTGCAAAGAATCTTGTAACAGTCTTCCAAAGGTATCTTTTATTGTTAGAGTGTAACTCGGTTGTCTAGTTGGTAAACAACAAGATCCATCTCCAGTAGGTAAGGCCACACATGCTCTTGCACCTTTGTTAGAGTTGGTGCATAATGATATGATGTTTTTTCCAACTCACTCCTCGGTAGCCAAGTATGCACTCACATTCATTAATGACTACACTAGATGAACTTGGGTTTATTTTCTCAAGTTAAAAAGTGATTTTTTTATCTTCAAGGCTTTCAAAGCCTTTGTTGAAAAAAATCATCTCATCCTCTCAAGAAGATATGCACAAACAATAGGGGTAATATGACGGTAATGCCTTCCAATATTTTTGTATTGAGCATGACATCCAGCATCATTTTATGGTGTCATACACTCCACAATAGAATGGCGTAGCTGAGAGGAAGAATAGAACTTTGAAAGAGATTCTTAATTTTATGTTGCACTATAAAAAATTTACCACCAGAATATTGGTATGAAGTAGTTAATTGTGTTAATTACATCTAGAATCACATGCCACACAATACTATGTGAAATATGACACTTAAAGAAGCTTGGTTCAGGACCAAGCCTAATATTTCATATTTTCATGTTTTTGTAAGTATGGCATGGGAATTCTTACACGATGACAAGTGCAAATCCATAGAGAATAAAATCCAACCCCTCATATTTTTTGGTTATTTTGAAGATGTAAAATATAACCATCTTCTTGATCCTATCACCAAATATGTATTGTTTCGATGGAATGTTTGATTTGATGAGATACCTACTCCACATGAGTTTAAATTTGGTTCTTCTCCATATCCTCCTTCTGAGTTGATTCCGAGGATGTACTTATTGTTGATGATATGAAGATTATTTTAATATTGCCCTATTCAACCACCATAACCATCTTCTTCACAAGTTATGCCCAAATGGGCACATAGCTCCTTTCAAGTAGTTAGTTCCTTGGTTGGTGATCCATCTAATTCCCGTGGCACTCGCTCACAAACATGAGGATTATTATTCATTGATGAAGAATAATACATGGGATCTTGTACCTCTTCCTAAGGGAAGAAAACTTGTAAGATGTAAATGGGTATTTAAGAGTAAATATTTTATTGATTAGTTGATAAGTACAAAGCTAGGATAGTATTTAAGGGTTTTTCACCTTTTGAACAAGTTGATTACACTCTGAAACCTTTGCTCATATAGCTAAGATGGATTCTATTTGACTTGTTTTCTCTATTGCCGCTTCACATTGTTGGTCAGTTTTTCATATGAACGTGAAGAGTTCTTTCTTGCATGGTGATCTCCAGGAGGAGATCTATATGGAACATCCACAAGGACTTGTATAGGAGTCATCATTGGTTTATAGAATCTGTCATTCTCTTTATGGTATCAAACAAGCTCCTCGAGCCGGGTTTAAAAATGGATATCTTTATCTTGAGTTATGGTTTCCATCATTGTGATTCACATAACAATGTATACATCCTGAAACAAGGTGATTATATTGTGATATTAGTTTTATATGTTGATGACCTTATTCTCACTATCAGTTCAAACCCCTTGATACAAGACATCAAGGACAAGTTAGCAGATATGTTTGACATGACATATTTGGGACTTATGCATTATTTTCTTGGCCTTCAAGTTAATCAATAGTTTGAGGGTATCTCTATTGGACAACAAAAGTATGTGACATATCTTATTCACAGGTTTGGCATGGTTGATTGTAATCTTGTCCCATTCCATATTAGTCAAGTGTTGTGTTATATGCCACTTACATGAATCCTCTTGTTGATTCGACCTTATATCGACAACTTATAGGTAGTCTTTTATTTCTAACTCATAAACATTCTGATATCATATTTGATGTGATCCTTGTCTCTTAATTTTCACATATGCCTCATGAGATATATTGGCTATCTAGTACACATCACAAATTTCTACACAATGTTTAGGATATACTAACTTTGATTGGGTTGGTGATGTTGATACACCTGAATCATGAGCAGGTTTGTATTCATATTTTGTTCTAGTCTGGGTGCTTAGGAATGCGAAAGGAAAAGAGATATTACATTATCCTCCACTGAGACAAAGTATTGAGGTGTTTTCAAATTCAGTCAAGAGATAATTTGGGTTCGACGGTTGCTTAGAGAGTTTGGCTTCACCCAACAGGGTCTTACTATCATTTGGAGTTATAACTGAAGTGCAATTGTTATCTCAAGCAATCCTTTTGAGCATTAGCACATCAAACACGTTGAGATTCACATGCACTTCATTTTCTATATTATTCATGATAACGTTCTTTATTTATAGTTTATGCCTATAGCTTAGCAAATTATTGAGATATCCACTAAGCCTTTTGGTTCTCTTTCTTATCTTCAATTGCGAGAGATAATTGGAGTGAAGGAAGGTGTCTTGGGGATTTCACATGAAGTTCTACCTTCCTTTTTCATGATTTTTTATTGGTTTGTATATGGATACCTTATTAAGCCTAGTAGTCGGGACTCATATATTTTTTATCATACTCCCTATATTTTGCTTACGGAAGGTTGTTGGAATAATGTGTGTTTAAGCTTGCCTAGAGTTAATTTGTTGTACTTAGGGTAAATTATTTGTTACATAGGGTTATTTTGTTTTACCTAGGGTAGTTTATTTGTTTTATTATTGAAATTTACTCAACAATATTTTGCATGTAATATTTAAAAATTGAATATATTCAATTTTATCTATTGGTGCATTATGACAAATAGTTTGTTCACGCGTAATCGTATATTGCCCACTAGAATATCTTTATTTTGATTATGTTGTTCAAGTATTGTACTTATTCGTGTTGAGACATTTGACACATTATTATCATGGTTATTTACTTTGATATATATTATTTTGTTGACATATTATCATTTATATGTTAACTTGTCTTGGAAAGATGGTTGTATTTGGCATATGGGGCCAATTCATGATTATTATATGACTTTGATGTGATGGTTCTTGTTCTTGTTGGTTTTGCGATTAGCATGTATCTTATATTGCATTGTAAAATATGTCATGAGTGGTTATCATGGTTTTTAATCTCTTATATGGTGGATGGATGATTTTGTAACTAATTAATTGGTTAGTGTATGTTTGACTTGATTGTTTGATATGTATATTATTATTTTATTTAGCATTTTGTATCGAGAAGGTATGATGTTTGAAATTGAGTGTGTAGGTAACAAGTTCACACTACACGAGAAAGTGGGGTTTCATGATATGCATCTTCAGGTGGCACAATATGCCTTATAGGATAAATTTACCCCTTGTTTGAATTTTGGTCATCTTTGTGATGTCTATTTTATTGATTAAGTTTTGAAAGGAAAATAACCCCATTGGCATATGATTATTGATTTAAAAATTCATTTTTATCTTGTTATATCTTACATGTATTTATTTGGTTTAACCCCTTGTTTATTTGTGAGTTAAAGGGTTTTTATTTTAGTCTAATCACCCTCGCTTACATGGGTTGATTTAGTTTGGTTAAATTTTGATTGATTGGGTTTAAGATCACCTAATCCATGATTATGTGGATCCAACACCCTCGTAAAGGCCACATTTTCCTCAAAGATACTTTTGGGATGAGTGTGGAGAAAGTTAAAAGCTACATTTTCTTTAGAAAAAGCCCCAAGTACCATACATATGGGTGGTTAGCTCTTTTCGAGACTTATAATGCCTAATTTTTCTCATTTTGACCATTTTCCAACCACCTAAATTTATGGTTTTTTAACCATATGTATGCTTTGGGATTAGAGTGCAAGTTGTCTCATGTGGAGGCTTGCAAGGGTTGCTTTTGAATATATTGTGCATTTATGTTTTTGATAGAGCTTATGAAAGTACTTTGGTTAGAAGAGCCTTGGGTAGAAAAGTGACACATGTCACTTTCTTATTGGTTTCAAATTTGAGGGAATTTTTCCTTTATTATACTCAAATTTGGAAGTTTTGGAGATCTTTGTTTGGTTTTTGTCCTATACTTGAGAGATTGGGTTTTCACATTGGAAAGTGTAATGTATCAAGTCTAGAACAAAAACCAAACATTACACTCTGAAAGTGTAATGTCCCCAATTGGGACTCTTCACACCTAAGTAGATTCAAGGCAAACCCAACACTAAAGTGCAAATGAAATAAAGAGAACTCGGAATTTATTGCTGCAACACTAAATTTTCAGTGGGAAAAAGTTATTAAGACTATTATAGGAGCCCACTCCTGATAGCAATAAAAATGATGATTTTCTTACTTCAATTTGATAGGAATATTTTAGTAAACCCATAAATGACCCCAAAGCGATTTAAAATCATGTATCACAACAAATATGACTGTTGCAGTTGATTTTTAGCCATGGTGACTATTTTTGATGAAGAGATCCACACAAAATAACAACCAAACCTATCTATTTTTGCCACAATAGAACTACAAATTTTAACAATGTATTGTAGAGTAAAATGTAAATTTTTAGGCATATAACAGGCTGGAAAAACAATCCAGAATGCAACAAGTTAAAGAGAACTGAAACAACATTGAAATACCCTCCAAAATGCCACAAAATAATTTATTTGGATTTTTAAAAATCAGTACAAATGGTGACAATGAAATTCAGACCTGGAATATGTCCCAAAACTCTGCAAACCAGCCAAGGGATGAGTCGCTCCACTAGAGAAAAATAGAATAACACTGCTGTAATTTTATTCTTTGAACCCTTGATACAAAATCTCATCAACTACTGCTGGAAATGACTGAAAAATCCCTTGCAAGCACAATAGAATTTCCTGGGTGGAAATCCCTCACATTCTCTAAGAGGGTTTTCATCCTCTAGAGTATTTTTATGCAAAAGCACCAAGCTTAAGATAAAATTCAGAATTTGAAGAATGAGTATATGATGATCTCTTCTAAGTCGACCTCTCCTTTATAAAGGAAAAGTGACCCAAAGGAACCTTTTTCTCCTCCAATCAGATTGTAGTGTTTTCTTCTATGCCCATTCTCCCTCCTAGGCCTAGTCGCATTTTTGCCTAGGGGAGATACAAAATTGTTATGGGTCTATTTTTCTTCTAGGCAGCCAATATATTCTTTCCTAGACAAGTCGCCAATCCTCCTAGGGAGGATACAAATATAATATTAGACCCTTATTTTCCCCTATGCACCTTTTAGAGATTACAACTTTTATTTATAAGTGCATTCCTTCATTAAGCCCAATAAATTAATTATAAGTGCTTTAATTATTTTCTTTATGCACTTATAATAATTTATTGTGACTTAAGTCACCCTTGCTCACACCCTTTGGCCGTCGGGTAGACAAAATAGGCCAAAGGTCTTTGATAATATTTTTTGAGAAAGAGGGACATTTCAAAAAGCTTGTTTTGGATTTGGAAGCTTGGAAGCTTGGAATCACATTGCTTTTGTGAGGTATGCATCACACTCTTGTTTTATGTTTATTACATTTGAAAACGGATTTTGTATGCTCCTTGTTGGAGTTTTTATTTGGTGTTTGAATTGTTTTGTGTTTGAAAATGAGTTGTCTTTTGTTTTATTTTCTCCATTCACTCCCTTTGGGATTAGACTTTGGTAATGTAGGGAAGGTGGAATTCTCTCGATTCCCACAAGGCTTGGTGGGCAAGCCTTATTGCATTTTATTATTATTTTAACTCCCTTCATATGGTATAGAGTGGGAGATTATTTCTTATAGGGTTTGGGAACCATCTCTCCTCCTTGCTAAGGAAACCTTCAAGGTTTGAAAAGCCTTATCAATAAGGTATATGGTTTTTGTATTTGAATGGATAGGGAGTTATGGAAAACACTTGGGATATTTTAAAACTTGTGAAAACCTATATGGCTACTTTTTGGATATTTTTAAAGTTGGACTTTCTCTCTCTTCCTCATTTCAAAAGAAATATGGACACTTCTTGAAATGTGTTTTTATGTTATTCAACAAATTTTTGGATGCTTGGTTTGTTTCTTTGGTTCTTTCCCTCTTCTTTTTGTGCTCACATGGGTTTAGTTGTGGTGTGAAATGATGTCAATTGGTTGGGTGGTAAACCAAACCTTCTCTTGTGGCTTTGATGCATGTTTAGTGGAGTTGAAACTTGGAAAAATGTGATTTTGGAGTTTGTTTTTTTGTTGTCATGTGTTAAATCAAAGGAAAATTTTGGCATGTTGTTCCTATTTTTAGGATACTTGTACGCTTGCATTTTAAAATTATTTGTAATCTTGTTAATGCAAATAAAAGAAAGAATTCTTTAGTGTTATTATTGTTTTGGAACTATAATGAAACAAGTTGTAAATCTTATATTTTGTAATGAGAAATTTATATAATTCCCTAATGAGAGTATTTTAAATAAGAATATGAATAAGATAAATAAATAAATAAATTTGTAGCCTCCATGAAAGCTCTTACACACTGCAAACAAACCACAAAGAGAAAATAGAGAAAAATAGATGTAATAGCAATTTTAAAGTTGAATTAAGATAGCCTAGAGATCAAAGGGTGGAGGGCCCTTTGATCTAAGGGCTCTCAATCGACCTACATTTAGTACTTGACCATTTAGGGATAAGGTTGTGTAGTGCCCACTTCCCTTTGACACCTTTTGATAATGATCATGATAATGTTGATTATATTATGGACATGATTATGGACTTTATTATGGTATTATGTTAGATGTTAGATCATGGATTATTATTGACCTTGATTCAGTTATGATGCATGATGATTATTAGAGACATTTTGGATATTGATGTGATATACTGTTTGACATGGTCATATTATGGATGTTGTTTGGACATGTGATATTTGGATATTGTGAGTAGACCTAGAAATGGAAATTATTTGATGTTGATATAGTTGTTGAGTAAAATTACAAATGATCTTGTTGGTTGTTGTTGTGATTCATATATCTAGATGATTTTAAAATTTTATTTATGTTATTTTGGAAGTTCTGATATGGCCATGAGGCCGAAGGAGGTATTGTGTTTTGCAGGTTAAAATATCACAACAAACATCGGGGATTGGAGACCAACCACATTGGAATTCTAGATGAATTCAACAAGGTCACCATGGCAACTTGTATTTGTTTGTGCGTGTTTGTGTGTGTTAGAGATTCCCATGGGGAGATCACCTTTAAATGTGACCAAGGGGTTATGTGTATTTATTTATTGGTTCCTTTGTTTATGTTTGCATGTGTTTATTTTGTGATGCATTGACCCTTTCATTATTTATTAAATGATGTGTAATATTGTGAGTAATCATGTTGTTAAGTTAATTAATTAAAATATGTCATAAGAAAGTAATTAATAGAGTTGTTGGTCTTGAATTAAAGTGTTATAAGTGATGTGTAAGTTAACTTTTGAGTGTGAAACACTCCACCTTCTTGGAAATTCGAATTTGTCCTTGGAGGCTGAATTTTGGAGGCTTGTGGGACAAGTTACACTTGCCCCGTACCTCTTAAATTTATTTACCAACCATACCTATGGTTGGAGAGTTGAATCTAGACTTTTGTAATGCTTTTTGAGAAGACAAATTGTAAGTTTTAATTGCACTTTTCTTACATGGTTTACTTTCAGTCCTTTGAGGTGTGGGTTGGATTTGAGTATGTAAGTAAACTGTCATATTATTCACCCACCTATTTATTATGCATTAGAGAATGAATTTGACTTTTGGGTTGGGGTTGAGGATGTGTGATGTGGCATCCTACATGGATCCACCTCATCCTCTTCTTTTCTCTCTTCTATAAAATTTGAATTGCTTGCCTTGTTTTGGGTTGCTTCACTTTTGGAAACTCCTTTTGGGGGTGAATTATTTGTTGTTTTGGAGCTCTTTCTTGGAGAAGTTTTTGAAATATTGTTGCATGCTTGTGCTTGGCTGATTGGGATTGCTTGCATTGGGATAAAGCTTGTTGTTTTGGAACTTGGAACAACTCCATCATGGAGAGGTAGGAGCTTGGCTCTTGTAAAGCTTCTCTTTTTGTTTATGAAAGTGTTATTGTTGTGAATGTTTTGGTATATTTGTGGGATGTTGGGTAGATGGCCTAGGTATGGTGTAGGAGAAGACTATGGGGTTCATTTTTTGGGAGGTATAAGTGCGGAGGAAGTTGGGATTTGGGTTCCACCTTACAAAGAAATAGCTTGCATTTCTTTACTCGTTATGGGGTTCCATAAGAGGTTAGGGAGGCATAAGGAAATGTGAGGAATAAGGGGTACTTAGGGGGGGCATAAGGGCATGTCAAGGCTTTGATATACTATATTTTGGCGGTTTGAAATCAAGTGGAGATACCCATTTCCCCTTTGGGAGGCATAAGTAGCATCCCTCATAGTTTCTTGCTCCTTTGGCTTGCTTGATGAATCCGTAGTGTTGTTTGTTATGCTTTAATGTAGTTGCAAACTAAATTTTGTTTGAGTTGTGTTTTAAATGTGAAATTTGAATGTGTTTTGTGGAAGCCTGTTGTTTCCATGAGTTGAATCACATCTTATATTGCTTTGTGGTTGGGGCTCGGGGGCCAATGAAGAAGGATGGCTTCTCCTTGTCATTGGATGTCTTGGTTGGGTGGAGAGCGTTGCCTTTCCCCGATCTTGTTGTGATCAGAATTGGAAGAATGATAGATCTACATGTTGTTGTTATTCTGGAGCAAAGGAAAATGAAATAAAATAGTTGACAGACCCTTGTTGAGATAAATATTATTGTAACCTTCCCACTTGAAGTGGATGAACTCGTATATGTTTTGTAATGGAAATATGTTGTATTGAATATGAAAGTTGTAAATTGAAATGTGAAAGAGATATACTTCGTTTCTATTTTGAAAGAAAGAATTGTATTTTGTATGATGAATTTGAGGAATGAAAGAAAGAAGTTGTAAGTTGTCTTTTGGAATCAATAAATGAATGTATTACCTTTCTCAAATTACATTGTTGTATTGAATCTGATCATTTCAATGTATTTGAAATCTCTGTTTGAAAGGAAGAAATGAGTGTGAGAAAAATATAGAATTTTGTCTTTTGAAATGTGTAAAATTTGAAATCAGAATTACATTTTGGTTTTGAATAGTTTGATTTGAATCAACTAAATGTATTAGATTGGAATTGGAATGTATTCTAATACTTGGAAGAAGAAAATGGCAAATAGACCCTTTAAAATTTGATCTCTGTTTTGTATTTTCAAACTGGCAATTATTTAATCCAAAATGCACAGACCAAACCTGCAACAAAGAAATAACAAATGAAACATTAAATTGGACATAATAAGATCTAAACAAATTCATCTAGACATTAACACTTAAGGAATTTCTTAGAAAACTTAGCAAACTCGGGCTCAAATCATTTCACTATCGTTTTGCTGTCAAAGTTGTAAATTTTCAAATTGGAGCTCAATCAAACAAACTTACCTTCCAGATCCATCCTAAATCCATATAATAACAATTATCCATGTTTAATGGACAAGTTAAGGGAGGAAGAAGATCAATTGATTAAAATTTCATAAGTTGAAATTTACTAGTTTGCCTTTTAAAAGCCTGCAGATCGTTTTCATAAAATTGACCCTTTAAAATTTATCAAAATTAAAATATTATGACTCTGTGAAAAGAGGGCATTGAGATCTTTCCAAAAATTCCTTGTTTTCTCAAAACCAAGTTCTCAATCAAAAGTTATGGCCTTCTAAAGTTTTCCTTCATTTGGCATCAAAACTAATTCTAACTGTTAAAAAAAAATTGGGAAAATTTTCCAAGTTTTCTCCGTGGCCCGCCGATCATAATCAATCGAGATCTTTGCCACATGGCATCATGAGGCGTCGGTGGAGGAGAGGATCCCTTAAAAACAAAACTTAGCGCTTCGGAAAAATTTTGAGAAAATTTTCTAAGTTTTCTCCACGGCCCCACTTGTCCCATGACCAATCAGTGCTTTGCCACGTGGCATCACACAGGGCATCGGTGAAGGAGTGGATCCCTTAAAAAAACTTAGCACTTCAAAAAAATTTGTTTGGGAAAAATTTTCTATGTTCTCTGTCACCCCGCTAACCCACAACAAATGGATGGCTGACACGTGGTGCCTTGGGGGTCGGCGGGGGCCAGGATCATCTTGATCCCTTAGCGCTTTTTGGAAAAAGGATAAATTTCTAAAAATTCTCCGGTGGCTTGAATTTCTGCCATAGTTTTGAAATTTCGACATGTGTCCTTTCGGGCTCACAGCGCACAAAGGCAATTCGCGCTTTTGTCCCAAAAGGGAAAAAGTGTTAAAGTTCTTCCCTACTCCGCCAGCCTGTGCTTGGAAAATATTTGCTTCACCGCCCCACCAGTCCGCATTCCTCCTTTGGGTGAAAATTCTCTCTGAAGTCCCGGAGCTGCGCATGGGAAAATTTTCTCCCCTAGGCCCGCAGACCCGCTCTTGGGAAAATTTTCCTCCCAAGGTCCGCGGCCCATATCTTAAGAAATATGAGGAGTTAGGAGGACTTCTTTATATCACCGAGAAAGGTGAGGAAATTTCCTATCTAATGGGAATGTTGTTGGGAAGTTTTTAGTGCGTTAATTTTGAGAAAAATCAAGTTGAATCTTTTAATCTGTTAGAGAGTGGTATAGTGAGAAATTACCCTCTTAACCTAATTGATTAATGTTATCCCTAAGTTTGGACCTTGTGATCTTTTATAATTGTCGTATTAATACAACTATAAGCTATTAATAATTTTTGGCTTGAAAATGTGCTTGTGACAACTGTTGTCTTATAACCTAGTTGTAGACTCTTTTAAACAAAAAAATATTCCATAATTTTCCTAACTAATCCTAGGTTGTTCTTAGGTATCAAGTGGGTTGTTTTAGCGGGCGTTACATGTTGACTTGGTAGGTGAGCAAGTGGATTCACCCTTCCGTTTTTGAAATTTGGATGAATATAAATATTTCAAATTAACTTTAATTTTTATGGGTGAAGGGCATGGGTCCATTTTAATTGAGCCAAATAAAAATCATGTCCAATTTTAATTAATTAACTTTTGGCCAAAATATTTTCTTACCTTATTAAATTAACCTCTTTGGTAAGGAAAATATACTAACCATTATTAGACCTAAGTACCTTAATTATGCAATATAACACAACGGTGATTAGTATACACCTAATTAATTTATCGAATTGGAATAATAATGAATTAACCATTTAATAATTAATTAATGTTTTTCAAACATAATTTTACAGGATTTTCTAGATGGATTTTTGGTCAAACTCATGAGCACAACAAACTATTTGTGTTATATATTCTCCCTATTTCTAGTCTTACTAGGAAAGAGAATTAAGAGGAACATCAACTATTATTTTAGATTATTGAATAAATATTATTACATTATTTATCCTTTAAAATATTTATGCAAGTTTGTTATCTTGGTATCGATCTCTTGGATTGATCTTGTGGGTCATGTGTTTCTTTTATGCTTTCTTATATGACAAGGCTTAAGTTGATCTTGTTAAATTGATTTCTTTGTAAATTTAATTTGGCCATAAGGGGAAAAATTGTCACTTCTATTTGATTTTCCCGACAACAAGGTTTTGAAGTTAAAAGCTCTTGCATTCATTATTCTTTTTACTTTCGATGTGTTATGGTACTTGTGTTTGTGGTTTATTGATGCAAGTTTTGTTTGTTTCAAACGCCCACTAATTATTATTTATTAAAGTATTTAAAAATCAATAGTAAAATAAGTCACTTACCAATGAATCTACTATGTTGAACATAGCCTTGAACAAAAAATAACTTTGCATTTGACATGTACAATTTGGAAACTTCACACAAATGACTTCAATGATTTTATTCTTGCATTATGATTCACGTGTATTGAGTGGATTGTTCCTTACACGTGCCATGATCAAATTATTGAATGTCAAAACCAAGACTTGAATCTTATTACTTTTATATACAAATCCCCACCAACCCAAAGCACAATCCTTAAAATGGCATGCACAACTTATTGATTCATAGGAGATAATCTTCTTTGATTCAAATAAAAGAAGTTTGATTGGTGGTAAAATTGTTACACTAATTAACTAAAAACATTGAGAAAAGAAAATAATTGAACGTTATAATAGCTTTAAAACAATCATTTGAATGCATTGTCATCAAAGGATCCAAATTTACAAAAATAGTTCTTAGGTTCCACATGAGGCTCAATCGTTTTGCACCTTCATTGTTCATAGTGTGATCACCCATTCGAGCATCGTGACCACCCAAAACCCCTCACCAAAAGACACGGCATGACTATTCGTCACACAAATGGCTACCATGGCAATATTCCCATAGCCACAATTGTGTTAGCTTCTAATAAAATAATATTTCATATTTTCAATAAAAAAACAACTAAGACTTCATTTAAGAACATGCAAAACTTGTCAAGCAACATGGAATGGGTTTGTTGAGAGGAATTTGAGAACAAAGTGAGTTTAATATATTGGGAGGAAATCTTCCCAAAGTATGATGAGAAAAATATTATCATAAAATTCATGATGAATGTGATGCCAAATTATTCTTAATAATGCCTTTCCACTTGAAATCAAGGTGTACAATAATTCAGTAAAATAATTGGAAAACATTAAAAACACAATTTCATCAATTTTTGTTATAAATCGAGCTTATTGCTTCACGAATTTGATTACAAACATGAACATATTGATGTTGTGTGGATTTTCCATCATTGAAGAACATACCGAGCACACGACCCAATATGTATCGCAAAGTCACATGGTCACAAAAAAACTATGACTCCATAAAAATAACAATTATCAAAAGTGTGTAAGTGCCACCGAGACACAAACAACTAGAAACAAAATTAAAAAGGCACATAGACACAAGTGCCACTAAATGTGTTGATCGAGGAGATTTGTCAAGCTTACCACCCCACCCATCAAATCCACAATATCAAGTACTAGATCACATCCCCTCTATTCTTCGTTTTCATTTTGTTTTTCTTCTTTGTATCAATATGTTGCCTTGTGACAAAGAGATTGACAAGGCCAAATAATGGAACATACCTTGTAAAACACCCATTCAACCACTCACCTGGAGAATTCCAACCTTCATGACCATTATGACATAAAGAACGTAAAATAATTGCAAGAATAACTTCAAGCTCGCCACGTTGTCTTTTCTCCAAACCAAAGAGTTACATCGGGAATATCGAGAAGTACTCTACTAACCACACAAGGAACATTGCCACAATGTCCGGTCAAAGTGTAGAGGTGCTTTGTAATGCCATGTTCCTTGTTCTTCTTTTTCTTCTTCAACAATCGTGTTGCTAAGCATTTAACGTTGTTGTGCTCATTGATCCTTGTTGGCTTCACCTTTTCGATTACCATGTTAAGGAAAAAATATCTTTCTCGAATTTGATAGACAGTTTGATGACTTAATGTTGTTAGGGCGTGACCAGCTAGAGGGAACATCTACATAATAATAATTATTCTTTTGAATTGTCGATTCTTGCTATTATTGTTTTGGTCAAGCTTGTATGTTGGTCCTTGTTAATGTGATTAATAAGTAGTATTAAGTTGTAATAATAATAGTAATAATATTATTATTTTAATTATCGATCGATGATAACTTCATTATCTGATCGTCGATTTGTTATAAACCTTGTTGTTAATTATCGATAAGCGATTTTATTGTTTAGATTGGTCGCTTCGTGGATCGATCCTCGATTCACGCAAAGAGGAGGGTATCCTGTTGTGACATTGTGGTTGGTCCTTGTCTTGTGTTCGTTTTCAAAACTGCTATCTCTAGTTCCTCCTTGGTCGACCAAGCTTGCTTGCGTACTTGTTTTATTTGTCGTTTTAAAGGTGAAATGATATTGCTACCACCTGAGCCACCAAGTCTCCACTCGTATTTTTATATATATCTAAATTAATGAGAATTTTGGATGCTTTCACCCACATTGGCCACTTTTGTTGGCATCCCACCATTTCATGGAAATGCGTATTATTTTTAGAATTTTTTTGGTATGGAGGCACCACGCAAACCCCCACCATCTTTTCTTCCTTGCGAGCTGTACACTTTAGTTTTATTTAATTTTGGTCAGTTGTGGAAGTGCGTTGGAGGATGGGAACCTGCATTTCCATTAATTTCTTTCAGGAGAAGGTGTGTTGACCCTTGCTTGGTCTTAATTCAAGTTGGGAGGTGGCCGCCTTTTTGTTGTTTTTCTTCCCTTTCTAGTTGTCTTCCAATTAAATCTGACCTGCTGCCTTTATTGGCCCATGTTGCATTCAATATTTTATTCACGCCTTGGTTTTAATTTGTTTTTACCCACGTCTGGGGGAAGGAAATGCGTATTCAAGGAGTCGATGACTATTCTTTTTCGTAACCTACTAGTGCCATGGTTTACAAGATCCTCCCACCTATGTGTCAAACACGAGCCCCTTGAGCTGCATGGATTTCTATCAATACAAAAAAATGGAGAGAGGGGTTTTGTCGATGATGTTGTAGTTGCGAACTTCCCCGGTAAACATGTATGCAAAATGCTAGAACATCACCAAGTCCATGTCTGGGATTGTCAAGGCTTTGGACGCTTCTCTTGCCATTGGGAATATGCAAAAGATATCTCAGACCATGGATCAATTTGAGAGGACTTTTGTGAACATGGAAGTGCAATCGGAGTTTGTGGAGTCGGCAATGGTAGGCAGTACCTCTCTTTCAACACCTGAGGATGACGTCAACTCCTTGATGCACTAGGTCATTGACGACTACGGATTGGAAGTTTCTGTCGGCCTTCCACAACCCGAGACAAATGTTGTTGATGTTCTTCCTCATCCTCTCAAGGACAAGGCCCCCCTCATATCTGAGTCTGAAGATGATTTGAGCCAAAGATTGGCTCACCTAAAGTCCAGAGGTTAATCGTTGGAAATGCCTATGGCTTAGCTTGTTTCTAGGATATTGTCTTTGCCCAGGTATACTAGAGTTTCCTTTAATTAAATATTATATAAAAAAATGTAAACAAACATCTTTATGAAGTTAAAACAATATTTAATGCACAAAATGGATTTGTTGAGAAGGCACATGAACTATTTGATAGAATGCCTCAAAGAAATACGGTCTCATGGAGTGCCATGATTGCAAGATATGCACATAATGGATCTGTTCAAAAGGCTTTAGAAATGTTCAAGCAACTACACTCGCAGGTGTAGAGCCTCTCCGTCCATTGCCAATGTTCTCTCAGCCCATGTGCAAGAATGAAGCCTTGTGCAAGGCCCTAGAAAATTGTCGAACATAGGGGAAATGTATTCTATTGGAAAACTTCAAGTGATCGGGAAGTTTGTGTGATGTTGTGGAGGTTAGATCCAGGCTCGTGAACTGGTTGTTGTGAAGTGCCCAAGCAAGAATCTTTGAACCGAAGCTGCGGTTTGGTTTGACCGACTCTCGTTCCTCCTAGGCATGGTTCATCTTCCCTTACCTCTCATAATTCTCATGTTTTAGTTCTCTTTTGCAACTTAATATAATTTTAAAATATTAGGATTTTAATATCGTTAAATTTTTATTTCAACTCATTGCAAAAATAATGAAATGTTGTGTCGAAACTCACAAAGTCAAAATAACCCGTTTGCATTAAAATATGAACTTCCACCCTCATTCTGAGGTGATGTAGAAAACTTCCTACCCAACTGGATCGCTACAACATTGTTTTATCGACCAGACGAAATTGACTTCCCAGTAATAATGTTGATCATCTCCGGTTTAAAAAGTTAATTTTTGCATTTTTCAGAGACTCATTAAGTACCCTTCGTAACCCTGAAAACGAGATGTTAAGCTTCATTCGTGTACCTTGGTATGCGAGGAGTCACCTTGACCTTTGGATTGACCCCGAATGAACATATGTGATCTTTTTGACGCTCTTATAGGAGCCTTGTTACACTGTTTTACAGTAGTAGAAAGTTGTTAAAACTATAAAGTTGGCTTTCGTTTTGAACCGCCATTTGAAACCTAGATAGAGAAATTATTATCCGTTTTCGCAAACCTCTAGTGTTCTTACTAGACAATTGCATGGAACATTCAGTTTAGGGAAAAACACTTTTTGGATAGTTTGGAAAAGCCATTTTGTAGGCCTCGGTCACAGTTTGACGAGGTCAAACTGGACCAATTTCAAATTGTCGCTCCAGAAAACTTGTCGCCGTTTGAAAATGGTTTTCTAGTTCTTAGTCCTGTCGACTCTGATGAATTCTCCTTATATAGGGAACTTGTAGGAAGTGTCTCGTTGCATGCTCATCCATCAAACGTCGGTTTTGGACGTGGTTTTCTGAGCCCTCGTGCTAACTTTTGTCCATTTACAACTGGGTCAACTATGACCAGTAGCCCTGGAGAACTAGCCACCAAATGCAAACCGTTCACTTTTTCCCAGTTCCGTCAGTTGCTATGAACTCTTGGTATATCTGGGGACACGTAGAAATTTAATCGTGGTGTGCGTTCTCATCGGAAGATAACTTTTGGAAGCGGTTTCTTAGCCTTCGAGCCCGTTTTGAACATTTTGTAGCTAGTAAGAAAATGTAAAAATAGGAAGCTACGGGACCCTCGTCGGGTTGCCAAATCACCATAGATACTTTTGACACATGTAAATAACTATTTAAAACACTATAGTGAAAAATGTTGTGTGAATTATAAATTTTGAAAAAATGGTGTTTTCTCTCTCTTCCCTTCTCTTTCTCTCTCCTGGGTTACAAAATGAAGTGAAATGAAATGCATTGAATACATGTCTCTAAACCCTTTTCTTTCATTTGCAAATTGTAATTATTATCATATGTAAATGAGAAAACTGAAAAACGATAATTATGTTAGATTAGGGTGGATGCCATGCCAACGAATTATCGTTGATATCATACTCACGTGGTTTTGCGAGAATGAAAGAATGACAACGAAAAGGTGATGTGTAATTCATTCATTTATCTTTGTAATTAATATAGTTCAATGTTAAATGAATAAATGTATAATGTTGTCTCATGTTACAGACTGTTATATTTGATAATTTGTTGATATGTATGAGATGCTAGTTTCAAGGACATCTAGGAAATGTGCATTTAATCTTAGGTTCAATTTTGATTCATAGTACACATGGTAAAAAGGGTTTGATATTTATATAAGGTAAATGAATTTGAAGTAATATCGTGTAGTGCATATTTAGTGTTCAATAAATTATTAATGAGTCATCTTGTGCATTCATACTTTGTAAATGTAATAAAGAGATTTAATCGAAACACTCTACCCTTGTTCAATATCGGAGCATAACTTGTTTTTCATGTGTGATACTCCTTACCGTAGAAGACATTGAAAACCGTAGAATGAACTTAAACTCTGCACTCAATGGAACCTCCTAGTTTGAGTAAACAAGAACCCAAGAATGGGCTTATCGTCTTCATCAGTATGTTTAGTGACATTGTCATAAACCTAGTAGATAGGAGCAACACAGTCAAACCTTTCTTGGAGTATGTAGACCTAACTCCTCCTTTGTAGCCTAGCAGACTACCTTGTCATCGAAGATAGATTTAAAATTAAAGTTCTTCATCGAATGAAATCCCTGTTGGATCCAGATGACATAGATGGAGGTTGTGACTTAGTTGTTCTAGGTCTTAAACTCTTGTTAATGAACTCCTTAGCTCCGCTCGCTAAATGTGTTACCTTGGTTTCTCTCAACATAACACCTTGGTCCTTTCTGAAGGTGGTTAGCATAAATTTGTCCTCTCGCTTAAAACTCATATTTAGTTGAGGGGTAGACCCTTAGGTGAAGTTGGAATTAATCTAAACCTCAGTTGATTTGGATGTTAACTTAGGGTTCATGTGAAGCATCAAGTCTCTTAATCATATATGTCTTCAAGAGGTTGGACAAACACTTCGTAACTCCTTTTACAAGACAATGTTAATAATAAGGCCATAACGTGACATAGAAAATAAAGCATATAAGAGTAAAAACGAGATTTGAGGTTCGAATAATGCCACTCTTGGAGACCTTATATCTCGATTAAAAATACTCTTTTGTTTCAAAGAATATGAATTGCCTTGGTGTGTTCAACCTTCGAGAAAGCAAAATACTTATATAAATCAAAGTGGAATTCCACAAGTCATTGAATTAGAATAACTATGGTAGGGAAATAGCTATACCGTGATCAAGGAATGTTTTTGGTAAAAATTTATCTTGTATCTAAATCTCCGTTAAATCCTAATATCGCTATATGGACACCAAGTCACATTCACTTGAGTTGTAAGAGTAAAAAGGTAGACATTGAATATATGTTCGAGAAGAAGATTTTTAACATAAGAGTAAGATAATTAAGTACTTTATATGCATTTGAATTATGCCAAATAAGTGTGTAAGTTATGGAAAATTTTGTAAAGAATAAGAAGCTAACTTAAAATGGTCGAACTGTAAATTATATGTGGGATGAACTTAAATTTTCTATAGTTGGAAAAAGGAGGAAGCTATCCTTGCACAATAATGTTCTTGGAGTGTTAATCGTAACTAAAATACAATTAAAGAAATGATGTGTTGTGGGTTCGCCATTCCTGAAGTCATTTTTCTTGTGGTTGGGTCATTACTAGTAACCATTCATTGGGAAAGGTGTGGCATCGACATGCCTATGTTGCTTTCTTGTGTCTATGTGAGTCGATGACTTATGTAATTGTCGTATGCGAGTCGATTTTCTGTACTTGGAGTCCTTGTTGTGTTGTGTGTAGTGAGCAATGTAAGTCAAAAAAATTTATCCTGGTATTTTACTGTTGACATTGTGTGTGTAAAATATGGGCACTACATACTTAATCTCAAAGGCCACCTTTACTTGCACTTAAATTTGTAGCAAAGTATTTGATAGCATAGAGATTCTATTAATAACAATAAAATCATTTTCCAAATCTTCATTGTTGAAAACAACATAATTGTCTTTCCAATGCTAAAAAAATAATTTCAATGTGAAAAATTAGAAGGCAAAAACCCCACAACAAGATTGTTCCAAGAAAAGGATCTACTCGAAGGTTTGCAAAAGTAGTTAATTCCTCTCCAACCTTGTTGAGCATGAACACACCCAAAAAAAGTGTTTTGAGTGACTTGGGGTTCCCATGTAAACATCAAGTACCGTCATTTGGATTTCACTAAGACTCAATGTCTCCATTGTTGAGACCATACTTGGGCTTTTGGACCGGCCAAGAATACCAAGTTGCAGTGCAGCTGTTGCAAATATCATCAATGATGCATATGCCTTCTTAAGAATCTAACAACTTTCACCCAAGGAACTTCAATGAAAGAATCACCATGGAAGTTGTTAACAAGAGACCGCCAAAGAGATTGGGTATTAATAGAAAGCCCATTACACAATTTATCTTGTATCCACTCCAAGCAAGGCTTCATGGACTCCTAAGATTTCCAAGTAATCTTACTAACAAAAAGTGCCAAGCAAATTGAGTGGCATAGAAGCAATGAGGGTGTGAAATTCGAACCCTTTCCAAGCAACACAACCATAAGGGCTGCCAAAAGAAATATAATGTTTGACCGGTGCCTTCTAGGCCTCTTGATCTTCCATGTCCCTTAAGAATCCACTTGGCACACAAAGTGAGCCTTTGCTTCTCAAGCTCTTGGTTGTTTTCATTTAGATTGAGTTTATTTTCACATCCAATAAAGTTATATGTTAAATTTTTAGCATCGATCAAATTTTAATCGAGGGAGATTTAACTTCATCAAACATAGCATACTTAAGATCCTGCCTATGAAATCCATTTGTGATCAAATGAACAATTATCATTGCCATACACATTAGCATACAAAAACCTACATATCAACTAGAAAATTAACAAGAAAATGAATTATTCGTGTTTCATAAGTTTTAATTCAGGAGATATGAATGTTTAGGAAAGAAATATAAGTTAGCTTGAAGAACGTCACAGCAAAAAAATTAAGACGCAAAGGAAGACTTTGCAAAGATATCCGATCCTAGAAATCTGGTATTATTTCCCTATATTTGTCTTTCAAGCCATCTGTTGGCAAAAAAAAATTCCAAACTAACTTCTGTAGGCCCTTTCATTAGTTAATTTTACTCCTTTAAACCAATAGTCTCCATTTTCAATAGACTCGCACTTCAATTTTGTTTAGCATTTTGAAGGATGGCTCAAGATAAAACATCTTGCTTCATTCCAAATTGGACTGGGAGAGGGTGAGCCACCTTCTACAGGCACCCAAAATCTATCACAAATAGAACAGCCTCAGTTTTTATATTCAGACACTTGTTCTAGCCACCATATTTAACTTAGCCTAGAACAGCAACGCAACTGGAACACGTAATGATCGTCTCATTTACAATGAGATAGTTCCTAAACTAAAAAGATCCTACAGGATCACTGGAAATGTTCTAACAATATGTTTTAAGAATGTATATTTTTAAAAATGCAACGAAAAAAGGTGGGTATTAAGATCTCTTTTAATCCAAACCTTTCAAGGCATTAGTTCGCAACATATGTAGATTGCTAAATAACCTGAATAGTAAACACTTACAAAATTTTAAAACTAAAAAGGGGAGGGAACAAAAAAATTAGGTACGTGTTTATTAAGACATTGCACCTAGCTTTCTTGTTTGCATGGTAGATTTAAACATTCTTAATAGACTTGCACTCCAATTATATATATAATTGTGTGTGTGTGTGTGCATGTGCATGCGCGCGTGCATGTGTGCGTGTGTGTGCGTGTGTGCGTGTGTGCGTGTGCACGTGTGCGCGTGGGCGTGCACGTGGGTGTGTGTGTGGGGCGCGCGTGTGTGTGTGTGTGTGTGTGCACGTGCGTGTGCGTGCGTGTGGGCGTGCGTGTGGGTTTGCATGCGTGTGCGTGTGTGCGTGCGTGTGTACATGCGTGCGTGCGTGTGTGTGTGTGTGTGTGTGTGTGTGTGTGTGTGTGTGTGTGTGTGTGTGTGTGTGTGTGTGTGTGTGTGTGTGCGTGCGTGCGTGTGTGTGTGAAACTTGTTAAATGAAAATAAAATGATTCTATAGAACATTGCGGATTAAAAATAGCAGAAAAACACAATTGTGTTAAAACTGACATTTTGTTCTCCCTCAGGACCTATTATTTTTCCAGTAGAGACTCACAAGTAATGGAGAGTAATCATTAGTGGTTACTCGCCATTACTTGCTAGTCTATGCCATCTAATTGGCTCATGAGTAGTTGCACGGTTACTCAGCTCAAGAAAAAGTATAGATTGGTCTCAAGTACTCGGTAGAGGTCTTAATTACCTAAATATAAACCCTTGGGACATTAAAAGGTTGTTTTATTTTAATTCTAACTTTATGTCTACTAAGTTAGGCATAAAATAAGATAACTCATGCCAAGAAATATAATACAATATGACCATTAGTATAGAAAATTATATCACTTTTCTCATGATTGTATGAGAAATTAGACAAAGTGTATTCCTAAATTTTATCAACTTAATTGACTGAGATGCTTGCGAGAGAATAATAGCAGTATGCTCCTAAGTTGCACAATATTGCAGCTTAGTTTCGCCACTATCAACTCGATGAAAATAAAAATAATGCATCTCCACATATTTTGCTCGTGCATGAAATACGGGATCCTTTCCAATTCTAAAACACTCAGATTGTCATAGTAAAGAACAATTAATGTCAATGTTTTACCTTTTAATCTCCAAGCAATCTTGTCATCCACAAGGCCTCAAAATTTGTCCTTATTTATGCTTAGTAGCCTCCATTTATTTCGCTTTGTACCACATGAACTAATAAGATTTAAAATGTTCGATCCAGAACAAGTCCCCAAGCTAGAGCTACTTGTTGTCATGCAAAAATGTTTAGCATGAAAAATTCAAAAAAATGTCATGACAACCTAGACCTCATTTGAAAATCCCTCTCTCGGTCAATGTAAACTTGTCCTTTGGCCAACTCAATTACTGTGTTACCCTCATAATGGATAAGAGGAATGTGCTAATGTTATTTTCAAGTGTGTTTCATGTGCAAGGAGGTGATTCATGGATTCATTCAAGACCATTAAAAGGAATTGCTCTCGGAGGCCCAAAAAGGCATATTTTCAGGCTTTTTCACATTGGTGGACACCCCTCAAAAGATGATTGTTGAGGCACAACCCACCTAGGAGTTGTGAAGAGGAGCTACAAGATGCCATTGAAGTGATTTAGGAAATTTCTGGAAGAAAAATCAGGTTTATGAACAAGTTATGTAACACCGAGCTATTTGCATGGTATAAGGAAATGAAAGCGGTGAAAAAGATAGTTGGCTTGTTCCAAATATATCAAGAGCCTAGGAGGAGTTGGAAATAAATCGGGATCTCATTACAAATCTAAGGATGCCTACTTCATTTTACCAAAGCTTCGAAGGCGATTCTAAGGAGCATATTTTGAGATATTGTCCCAAAGAATACAAATCAAGACCTTCGATCCTAGTGAATATTTCAGGAGTTCCAAGGATAGTTGGAAGTTGATTAAAATTCCAAAGTGAATTTAATTGGACCCTTTACATTATCCATACGTTGAGTTTCACAGAAAATCATATTCTTCTCTGGTGATAGTTTGACCTTCTAAGAACCGCTTATGACTAGAATTGAAAAGAGGCATAAATTTCAAAAATGAATTGAAATAAAGGTCTCGAAAATGGCAAAAATGGATTCCTTAGGTTTTTTCCACTCAAAATTATACAAGTTTTTCCTATGAAACATTAAGGGAATACTTGAGGCAAGAAGACACTCCGGTAGGTTATTTTTAGTAGTGCAATGGTGACACCCAACTTCCAAAAGGGGAAAATGTGCACTCTCTATGTCCCTTTTTCACTTTTATGAAAGTTAAAGGGGACATGGGTGACACAATAATGTGCCACCATGGTGGAGGATTCATATTTTGAGGTTGTGTCACTTAAGTTGCCACTTAAGGGGTTAGAAATGTGTTTTCCACTCACAACATGACTTGGCCCCTTCCTCATGATGGGAAGACCCTATACACCTTTATTAAGGGGTGATGTCCCTTTTCCCCTTGCAAAAGGGACATGGGGAACACAAAAAATTTCCACCACATGGACGAAAGGTTTTCGTCACTTAAGTTGCAACATGGAGTGTTAGGAGATGTTTTCAACTTCACAACGTTCATCCCAATTCCCCCTTTCATGATGATCAGACCCTAGGAAAATTTCACATCCCCGATGTCCCTTTTTTATTTATTAAATTTGGTAAGGGAAATGTGGACATCTGAGACCCATTTATTAAGTTTTAACCACATGCTCTCATGTCATTTAACTCGGGTTTAGCAGGGTGGATCAAAAATGAGTTAAGGTAAGTATAAAGAAAATAATTAGTCATTTTTCATGTTTTCCCTCCCTCCATTGCTGCTGGTATGTTTTTATGCTGCCCAATTTTTCCAAACATCCACCATGGCCAAAACACATTTTTGTTCATTGCTTGCAAACCCCACCTCCAATGGCCCTAAAACTCGGACTATATCTTCCCTATGAGAACACCATTGGAATGAGTTTTTACATGCCCTCATTAATGCCATAATCCATTTTTACATTCTTATGAAATTTTCATCCATGGAAAATGTCTCCTTAGATCTATAGAGTTGCAGCAATCCAAATTGCCTCAAAATCGGAGATGGTGATCTACAAAAAAATAGCTTTCCAATGAGCAATTACTTACCCCACGAAAATGTGTATAATTGAATATATGGAGGATTTTTATTTTTTACATTTTACTATGTTGTAAGAAGAAAACACTGACCTACAAGTTTACTTTTCGTTTTCACAAAGATCTAGACAAGAGAAACCCCAAAAATTGGAGCAAAACATCTTAGTGTGAGATAGAATTTTTAGAAACCATTTTCACTCCGATCCGACACTTCATGGCCAATGTATATTTTTATTAAGTTCCTATTTAATCCACTTAATAATAATATTAATTCCTAAGTATGAATGGATTCAAGTCACTCAATTCATTCCCCAAGAGGAAAAGTGCTCAAAAGTGACAATTTGACAAAATTGCCAAAACTAGTCACCCAGGAAGAACTTACTAAAAATAGTAAGTGTCCAGAAAAGGATCAAAATGGTCATGGTTTTTCATCCTCCACATTCCTCACTAATTCCAACCTTCATGGAGGACAACTCATGCTTGCAAAGGGGTGGACAATGGCATTGTGTCTCAAGTAAAAGAGGAGCTCTCTCGGTCCCCAATTTTGGTCACAACGGTGTATTTTGGTCTCGGTGTGCTTCTCACTTCATCGATGGGTTGATCAAAGGATTGAAGCATATTCCATCCAATCTCCCACCTTCATTCAGATCATGGATTGAATATTCTTTTCCTCATTTCATTGGTTACTCTGTTTCCCAAGAGTCAAGATCATCATGTTGAATTGTGTAGGAAATGGTCTCAAGTTACATCAAGAACTTGGTAGTTTAAAGGCATGTTAGTGTTTAAAAGGTTGGAAGGCTTTTCAAAGTGAGGGAAATAATTCTTCATTGTCTTTAGTGTTCAAATGTTCATCAACTCTCTTTTTAATGAGTGCAAATGTGCTATAGAGGAGCTTCATTCTAGGGAGGTCTCGAAGGGGCAAAGTTTCCAAAGGATCAATCTTCATCGGTGGAGCACCATAGTGGAGGGTCATCACATTTCAAGGTTTCATCTTCATCATCATCAGAGTTGATCTTCATCAAGGGCAGAGGCACCTTCATCCATGCTTTGGAGCATATTTTCTCTCCTCTCTTCATTATTTCTCCTCTTCTCTCCCCCTTTCTAATTCCTCATTGTATGTAATCATGACATTTTTTCCTATTTACTTAAGTGACAATAAAATATTTGTAATGTGTAAAAGTACTCTCTCAAATTATAAGAGAGGTACTTAATTTTTCTTTTCTAAGGGAAATTGAAAATTCACAAGTGATGGGACATGAAGAGTCATGTGGGGGTAGATGAAGAGTTGCATTGTAAAGCTATAAATTGGGAGAGCCTCCTCATTTCAAAGGATGGTTATTCTTATTTACTAGCTCCCATATTATCTCTAGGAACAAGTGATCAAATTCCTCTATCTCCTTTTCCTATGTTTCCTCTCCATCTCAACTACACTCCATGAGCATGTACTTGTTGAATATTATGCATTGAGACTTTGTGCTTCTTGTGTTTTGTTCCTTGTTCTATGTGAATGGTGTCTTCTCATTGAAATCATGGATATATTCTAGTTTTAAGCAATAAACTCCTCTATAATATTTATTGTGCAAAACCCTCCTTACTATTCTCTTCACACCTCTCTCTCAAGCTTTTTCCTCCCTTGTAGTTTCTACAAGCATTTTTCCACAGGTGTAGGGAAGTACCCATGTGTGATCCCTGGTCAAAAGGCCACCCCAAAGCAATTAGAATAGTGTAAATATTTCCTTGTTTTCAATAAATGGAGCTTCCCCATTCAAGTAGAGGGACTTGGTCCTAGAGTGTTGGCGAGAGTTCCCTAATTTTCCCATGTGACAAATTATTTTTCCAACACCACCATATCCAAAATATGAGGATGGTAATGGAGATGCCCCCAACCAACCTGATGGCAAACATGAACCAGAAAATATGTCTCTTGCAATAGAAACAAAGTGGAACCATTAGTATCACATTCTGCCATGATAGGTTTGGAACATATGGACACCTTCAATGTTTTGCCATGTCAAGAAAGGACAATTAGTATTTTGGATGAGAAACAATTCCATAAGCTAGGTATCCATTCAAAACTTCTAAGAAGTTTCCCATTCAAGAACCATGGCACTAAAGTATTGAATGCCTAAGAGTAGTGCAAATGTGGAACTTTCGGTGGATAGCAATGTCCTCAAGAATAAATTCTATGTTGTTAATATTGGGGGAGTCGATGTTCTTTTAGAGGTCCAATTGATATACTCACTTGGAACATACTCCACCAATCATCATGAGAGATTCTTGACATTCCACCAAGGGGACCGTGAGTATACTATAAAATCCTTTCCCTCGAGAGAAAAAAAAATTGACTCTAGTCCAATGAATAAAATTTTGAAAAAGGGCATTTTGAATTTATAGCTCACCTTTATTATATGGATGCAAACTCTTCTACCCCAAATGAACATGCCCAAGGGATTTCTTAACTTCTCTATAACTATAAGGTAGTTTCCAAAGATCTACCAAAAATCTTGTTAAAAGATATGGAAATGGAACACATTATTGAGATTGAGCTACTAAAGGCCCAATTGTGGTACACCCGTATAGATACAAGTATGTTTTTTAATGAAAAGGATCTTATATTATATTAATTCAATATGATACAAGATGACTTTCAAAAAAAAAAGAAGGCGGTATGAGAGCATGCCCCAAAATCATAAACAAAGCTAGGCCAAGCCTAGAGCAACGAGAGTCAAACTAGGTTGAGCCTAGGAGAGTACAAAAAAATAGGCATCACCTAAAAACAAATAAAACACATAATCAAGCAACAATAGAAAACATACCCGAGGCAAGCGGATCCTGATCATCCGGCCACCCCAAACCAAGAAATTCCTTGCCAGCATATGGAAGCTCCCAACCAAAGCAACAATTTCTTCCTCTAGGTCTACTTCTCACAAGTAGGAATGGCAAGGCTAAGGTGAGGGAATTTTTCTAATGGTGGCAGAGGTGGTGGTGGGTTCCATGCATCCTAGTGCAAAGCAACTGTAGGAGCATAGCCCCACCCATGTTGACAAGGTGGCGAGCCCCAACCCCGCCGACATTCGATGATGCGGTAGAGAGCCCGGCCACGACGGAGAGCCGGTGAGTAATCTGCGTTGATGTAATGGCCCCGGGGAGCGGAAAGCGTGATTAAAAGCATGACATTGAGACCGATCGCACTAGACACCATGGGTGGAAGGCGTGGAATTCCTGGTGGGAGACGAAGGCACTCTAAAAAAATTGCATGGGGCTTCCTCTAGTGGTGCAGCAGATTTCGGAGGTGATCCACCTCTAGCACCACCTTGTTGGCCTAAACTTGAATCTACAGAAGCACATTGGAGATCACCATAGATTTATTATAAACTGAGAAAGATTGATCAACTACAGAATTATCAAATAAAAAAACATTTATTTCTTTTCATATCCAAAACATAATCTCCCTCCTGAAAACATGCCAAATCCGGATGAACATGCCAAAGCATTTCTACAACCTTTTCTTATAGAAGCATTAGCCCATAAGAAATCTTTGAGTATTTTTTCCAGCTTTTGAATAGAATCTTTAGAAGGAACCCAACACGACGATTATTAAACATGTGTGGTTGCAGTAAGAACTTTATATCACATTTGGAACTTGCCATCTAGGGATAAAGGCACGGTGATCCAATATTCTAGCTTTTTTCCACTCATTGAATGACATAATGTCATAGTTCAGCCGGGGAGGCTTGAAAAGCAAAAGGAATACCTAAAAATTTAAAAATCTCACCATGTTTTAGGAATTTCCAATCAAAAGTGGCAATCCAATAAAGTGCGGGAAGGAAAGATTATCGATAACACTGGGTTTTTCTCCATTGAATGGATGAGCCGGAAGCGGGTAGAAAATATCCATCCATTGCATAGAATTGTGAATGTTGGTTTCATCTTCAATAAGTGTAAGAAAGGACTCATTCGTAAAATTCCCATTAATTAGTTATGATTTGGGTTCAAAGCAGTAGTGAGATTCCATGAACAATACCTTGGGTTTTGGCATGAGCTAAGAGATAACCAAAGCCTTCATCCGTTAGCACAAATAGTGCAGGGGAAAGAGGACATGCCTTTCCGAATAGACCGAAAAATCCCAAAAGGCTCTGAGATGAGGCCATAATATAAATTTGAGCAGAGGAATTTGCAAAAAGCATATTGATGGATTGAATAAAAATGGGTCCAAAGCCAAGGGCTTGAAGTATGGCAAGAATGAATGGCCATTCAATCTGATCATAAGCCTTCTCAAAGTTGATCTTGATAAACATGGCTGCCTAATTAGATCCACGTGCCCATTCCATGCCTTCCCATACCATGATGATGTTTTCTAGGATGAATCATCCCTGTATAAATCCTATTTTCTCTGGCTGAATAATAACCGGCAGAAGATTATGTAATCACAGAGTTAATGCTTTGGAAATGATTTTATAGGATACATTCAGCAACGTAATCGGACGCCAACAGGTGATTTTCTTGGGGTCTCCTTACTTAGAAATAAATTTGATGTTTCCCTTAATAATGCGTAGCTCTAGGGATTGATTATGAAATCCTTTAAGATAGACCTAAACTAGGTCTTTTACGTAATCCCAAAGGGCTTTATAACATTCACAAGGGAACCCATCGCAGCCCAGCACTTTATCATTAGCCATTTGAATAATGACTTCATGGAGGTCTTCAATGGTGAGCATTCTCTTGCAGATCACATTCTGAGCCTCTGATAGTTTGCATGGCACAACACCCAGACATTGATCAAGAGAATCTTTGTGAGCTGCAGAGGATGGTTGAGCTTGAAATACGAGCTTGTAATGATGCACAAAGGCTTGCAGCATAAGTTACATGTCTATAATTCAAACTCCATTGTCTATGATAGCTTGGATCTATTGGGAAGGCTTTCTAGTTTGGAGAGAAAGAAAGAATTATTTTAAGACCTGATCTTTAATCTTGAGCCAATACATCCAAGCCTAGATTTGTGTGCCTTTGCATTGTAGTTATACGTAATTTGGATTTGTTTTCAAAGCATATAAACTTGTAATTACAAAGCTTCAAAGAAGGGATCACTTTAGAGCACCACTATCGGATACAAGTATTTTCAAAAGTCCGAGATAGAGAAATTGGTACGCAAGATCTTGAAGGAAAGTATCATCATCCCTAGTAAGAGTCTATATGTTGCTTAGATAGTACTAGCTAGAAAGAAGGATGGGTCGGATACACTTTAGCTTGATGAGCTATATGGGGCCAAATACTTCTCAATGATAGATCTCGAGTTTGGATTTTATTGAAAACAACTCACATTTAATACAAGGAGATGACTATATTCAAAACTCATCATGGCCACTACCAATTTCAGGTTATGCCTTTTGATCTTAATAATGCTCCTCCACTACATTTTTTTGAACAAGGTATTTTGTAAATTCTACATAAGTCTGTCCTTTTATTTTTTATGATATCCTTGTTTACAACAATTCACCGACATCCTTTATTTGAGGATTCGGACATTGTGTTGGATATCTTAGTGAAACAGAATTCATATGAAAAAGGCATCTAAGTGTGAATTTCTTAAGATAACTTTGCAATACCTTGATTGTGTTGTTCCTATTGAGGGGGTGTGCATTGACCCTATAAAAATCAAAGCCATACGTGATTGGATTGTTCCCAAGACTAGAAAATACACAATTTCTTATGCTTGGCAAGATTCGATAATAGGTTTATAAGGAACTTTTTCATAATAGACTATCCTCTCACAACCCTTATCAAGAAATATGCCTTCAAGTACTCCACTAAAGCACAAAAATCATTTTAGAATCTCAAACAAGATCTTGTCTCTATAACATTTTTAATGACTCGTGATTTGTCCCAAGTCCCCTTTCATTAAATTATATGTTTCGGATTAGCACTTGGTGCAATTAATTCTCAAGAGACCCATTTCATGGCATTTTAAAGCAATAAAATAAATGATAGGGATTAATGGATGTCAATGTATATCTAGGAGATGTTAGGCATCCCGCACATAGTGGGGAGCATGTTTTTATTAAGACTCAACATCTTGGGCTAAATAACTTGTTGACTCGGGTGACACTAACAAAGGAGCAGCAGAAGTAGATTGATCCTTTACAAGAAAAGGAAGGAGAATGTAATAGCATATACACTTTCATTCCTAGAGGAATACCTTTTTCTTTTATGCCACCTCCATTAGTCAACCAATTTGGATCGAAGATCTACTACGGGACTAAATGCACCCTATTAGAACCAATCTCAACCGAGAAATTGAAGAGCAAAAAATGGAAAGCTTAGTCTACTTGGAGTATTATCACATTTTTCTCGAGGACACGTTTACTTAAAGGATGAATCCACCTTATTTATAAGGCACTTGAGCATGGGCACGAGTCTCCATCTCTGCTAGACATGTTGGATTCTAAAAATCCTAAGAAAACATCTCTATTTTTTTCAGAAAAAACACGAAGGAAAACATTCTACAATTTGTACATGAACCGACACTGCTAAAAAATAAGGATGGGAGTATTCCTTGCCTTAGACTTCGCACCCAAATGTTGTACCAAATCCAAAGTGGGAAATTGTGTCGCTAGAATTCATCATGGATCCCCCAACTCTTAAGGTAAGGATGAATTTTTTAATATCATAGATCAATTGACTAAATAAACCCATTTATTTCCACAAGAAAGGCAGAAACAATGGTCTTGAGATAGTTAAATGGCATTTTCAACATGTGTTTATGCAATATGGAATTCCAAAGCATATCATCTATAATTGGAACCAGATATTTCAATCATGGTTGGAAAGGACTATTTTGTAATGCAAGGGTTACATTTAACATGAACACCGCATATGATAACCAAAGAGATGATCAAATAAAGATGGTATTAGGTGATTCGTAAACTGTTGATTTCTAACACTAAATATATCATGTGCTTGTGAAAATGAATGAAAGATTCACTAAGTTCTTTGTTATCCAATATAATGTGTAAGAATTAAACACAACTATATTGCATAATTGAGAAAAGAGAGACAAAGGAGACAATATTTATCTTGGAGAAACCAAATATAGGAAAAAAATCTAGTGGGTAAGCAAATTTTCTTCCCTTCCACTATGTAATCCTACAAAAAAACAAAGTACTACCAACAATTGGCCTTCAAGAAGGATTCACACTCCCTCTAATTGTATTTACTTGTTCACAACTTCTCAACAATGAAGAACTCACTCTCAATGAACAAAAAAGAAAGAACTCCAACTTTTCCTCTTTTCTCACACTAGAATTCACTCAAAATCACTTGCTAGAATGAAGAATTAAACTTGTATTTATAGTTACTCTACCCAAGGATGCATGGAAAGATGAACCAAACCGTTTTGGAAGCTCAAACATTTGCAATTGTTGAGATCCTGAATTTTGGAACCGTCGTGAATAGGACCGCATTGCTAAACGTAAATCATTTATTGTGTAACCATCTGCGGTAATTTCATAACTACCACAACGGCCGTGTGAAATCACCTTTCTCTATGAAGAGTGAATGTTACATAACCGTCGAGGCGTTGCATAACGCGTTACGAAAAATCCTCAAACAGAACAACGATGGCCTAGAACGTCATTTGAACTTCGATCACCCCCAGCTTGACTAGACCATCTCTTAAAGAAAGAATAAGCTGAGAATTTGTACTACAAGTATCAAATATGGAGAATACATAGAATTGGGTATTTCAGATCTATTTTTGGATCATACCTCCCAATTTGAGGCTTTTAAGTCCCTAAAAGCTTCAAGGACTGATGAGGTGAGGAAATTTCTTCCCCACATCTTCTCTAGAATACCACTTGGCCTTGGTAGGAAACTGTCCTTTCAACCCAATCAACCACCTGTCATGCACTCCTATCTCGTGTCATTCTCTCTTTCCACTACAAAACCACATCATCCTCTAATGTTAGTTTATTTTACGGAGCAAGATCCTTATTCGATGGAAGCAATACTCTCTCTTCTTCTTCATCCAACATGGAGGGCTCAAAGAGACATAAATTTTCAACATTCACAACGTAATAAATCCTCCTATAAAGAGGAAAATCCTAATGAAAAGAATTCCTATCCACTTCTTCCATAATCCCAAATGGGCCATATCAAAGAGGCTTGAGTTTCTTCACTTTTCCATGTAGTCTATCCTTGCTCAAGTACAACCATACCATGTCTCCAACAAGGAAGGAATTCTCATTCATGTGTTGATCATGTCATGCTTTTTACTTGGCTTGTGACTCGCTAACCTCGCATGTACCTGAAGGTGTATCTGCTAAATTTTCTCAATGAAATTATCATTTTTGTGGACCTCTAGTTCCACTTTTTGTTGTCTCTGCATGGTAATCTCAAAACAACATCAAAAGTACTCTTAGGAAAATAACCAAAACATGTTTCAAAAGGAGTCTTACTGTTAAAAGCATGAACTTCCATGTTATAACAAAGTGTTGGATATACTCAATTTCTCATCCCAAGTCCTCGAATGTTTCCTATTATACCCTCTTAATGGTTGGACCAAGGTACGGTTTACCACTTTTTCCCATTTGTCTGTGGATGATAAGTGATAGACATCTTCAACTTTATATACATCTTCTTCCACAAAGTAGACAATTACTTTCCTATGAACCATGAGTCCCCTGTCTCGACACAATAGAATTAGGTAAACCAAAGTGAACCCACACATTAGAAAAAATAACTCAGTTGCATCACTGGCCTTAATGGTCTTCTTGCAAGGAATTAGAATACACATTTTGCTAAATCAGTCTACTATCACAAAAATATAATCATGACCTCTCTTGGAAGTAGGAAAACCACCCACAAAATCCATGGATATGTTTTCCCATGGCTGGGAAGGAACTGGAAATGACATATGTAATCCCAACTTCCAATTATTAGGCTTGCTTGTACTGCACAAAACACAACCCCGATGAATTTAGAAACTTTTTCTTGCATGTTTGGCCAATAAACATACCTCTGTAAGTGCACTACAATATTTATCACACCAAAGTGACCAGCTACACTGGAAGTATGTGCTTCTCTCATCAATTAAACTCTTTCCCCTTAGGCACACAAATTTTCTCATTCTTATAGAGAAAACCATCCTATAAGTAGTATTATCCTCTAGATGTATATCCCTCACTTAGATTTTTATACTAAAAATCTCTACAAAATCTAGATCCTGCTCATAACTTTCTTGATACGATTCATAAAAAAAGGCTCAAGAAGAGTTAATGTGCCCATAGCTGAAAGAAAAGGAGGTATAGATAACATATCAGCTAACTTTTTAGTCACACCTTTCTTATATTTGATAATCAAATGAAATTGTTGTAAAAACCCATCCATTTATAGTGTCTAACCCATCGAAGTTTGTTTTAAGATTACAAATATTGGAGATGTTGATGATTCATGTGAATAATAGTTTCCTTACCCATTAGATAATGTTTTCATTTCTTGATTGATTAAACAAGAGAATACAATTCTTTTTCATATGTAAAATAATTGAATCGTGTCATGAAATAATTCAAATGATAACATGTAGGTCTACCTCCCGAAGTACAATAGCCCCCAAATAATAGTCACCGACATCAGTTTCCACTTCAAATGATAGATGCAAGTTAGGTAAAGCAAAACTAGAGCATGAATAATTTTATATTTAAATGACTCAAAAGCACTATGTTATTTCTTACCCCAATCAAAAGTCTTACCCCCTATTGTCACTAAATGTAGTGGCATTGCTATGGATGAGAAGTTCTTAATGAACTTCCTCAAATATTGAACTACTCTAACAAAGCTCCTGGTCTTTGTCAAACTTGATGGTGTAGGCCAATTCTGAATGGCCTCTATCTTATCCAGATCGATTCTCAACTCTCCATCTCCAACCACATGTCCCAAAAAGACAAGTGACTATTGAGAAAACTTACACTTCTTTTCATTCAACACTAACTGGTTCTCCTTAAGAGTTTACAAAACTTGGTGAAAATGGTCAATATTCTCTTCAAAAGTTCTACTAAAAACCAAAATGTCATCTAAGTCCACAATAACAAAGGAATCAATAAACATTTTCATTACCTCATTCATTAACTTCATGAAGGTAGATGGTGCATCATGGTGGTGCCAATCAACTTGCATCAATTAATATGTTTTTCACGTATTCATAATAATTTAATCATCAAACCAAGAAACGTAAACTTTTAATAATGTCAGTGGTGTATGCATAGTTACAGGTATTTAGAAATTAAGGAAAGAAATTGTTGTCGCTTATAATGTTTGAAATAATAGTTCTTGAAAGTAAACTAAAAACCAGGCTGAAAGTAAAAGGCTCCTAAATTCTATAACTAAAGAAAAATTACAATTTGTAATGCAAATAAAGGAATAAATTGCTTGCTAGTATACTAATGCAATAAAAAAATGTAAAAAATGTGGAGGGGTTTAGCAAACCATAAGTGCACCTTTCCTTGGGCGTTAATCACTCCTAAGGCTTGTGACTAAAAGATAGTGAACAAAACTTGTATTTTTATCGAATTGACATGAATATTACATTTAGGAACAAAGTAACTTCTATATCGTGTATCTCATTACTCTTTAATCTCGACTTTCTTATTTCAGATCTAGATTACATTTCCTTTATTAACACTTTTATTTTTATAATCCTCCATTACAACAAAGCGTGAGAAGCATATTTCAACTAGGAGTTCAAACAAATTAAATAAAATATCTCAAACAGATCATCCAGAGATTCAACACATGCAACAAAATTAATTAGCAGGTGTTTAGATGCCAAACACATAACTCAAGTAACCGATCAGTTCAATCAATCATTTCTCAAATCACGAATTTAATCAATCAATTCCTCATTAAGTTGCAACAAATAATCAAATCTGTAGTTGAGTTATCTTCCGGTCCTCATGTGCTAGTCATAATTTCTCCTTATATGACACATACTGAGACTCAAGTGTTATTATCCATGTTCCAAGAGATCTTCATAATCACAAATTATTTTTGTAATTGACTTCCTTTGGTTGCGGACGTGTTACTATAGACAAGTACTTTGGCTGCAAGTGAGTTGTTGTGAAGGATCCCCTAGCTGTAGGTGATTCTCTTTTGTTGTGGATGAGTTGCTACGGATAGGTCCTTTGGTTGCATGTGAGTTGTTGCATGTAACAAGTTTCTTACAAAAATGGGTTGCATCACATATATCATCAATCACACAACTTATTAAAATCATAAGAATAAATGCACACACAAAACACCACAAAATAAGGATAACTAGCAATAACTATATTAATTTGTATTATGTCAATAAGTTCAAGTTATGGTAATGATGTTCAGCAGTATGACTAGGAAATACAATGACTTAAAAAAAGTACAAATGATGAGTTGTTTATAAAAAGGCATTTTCACAACTCATCACATCCCCAAACTTAACTCCTTGAGTTCCCTCATTCAAGTGGCTCAATTCCATTTTGGTAGTGCAAATTAGCTTGCAGAAATTATTATGTTGATCACTAATTCAAAATCATTTAATCATCAAACCAAGGGACATAAATTTTCAATAATGTCAGTGGTGTATGCGCAGTTACAGGGATTTAGGAGGTAAGGAAAGAAATTTTTGTCACTACAATGCTTGAAATAACTGTTCTTGAAAGTAAACTAAACTCAGACTGAAATTAAATAGCTCCTAAATATTATAACTAAAGAAAAGCTTGCAAATTCAAAATACATATAAAGGAATAAATTTCTCTCTAATCTACTCATGCAATAAAACAAAGCAACAAAGCGTATAGGGGTTTATCAAACCACAAGTGGGCCCTACCTTGGGTGTTAATCTTTCCCAAGGCTTGTGACTAAAAGGTACTTGAATAGATTTCAAATTTTTATTGAATTGGCTGAATATTACATTTGGGGAAAAAAATCTATATTTGTATATCTCTACTCTCTAATATCTAACTTTCCTATTCCATATCTAGATTACATTTCCAACATTAGCCATTTTCTTTATAATTCTCCATTATAGAAAAGAGTGAGAAGTAGATTTTGACTATGATTTCAAAAAAATAAGTAAAAGATCTCAACCAAATGATCCAGAGATTCAAGGCATGTAACAAAATTAATTATTAGGTGTTTAGATGGCAATGATATAACTCAAGTAACCAATCAATTCAATCAATCAGTTTTCAAATCACTAATTTAATCAATCAATTCCTCATTAATTTGCAACAAATAATCAGATCTCGTGGTTGATTTATCTTCCATTCCTCATGTTCTATTCATAACTTCTCCTTCAATGAAACGCATAAAATCGAGTGTTATTATCCACATTCCAAGCTATCTTGATAATCATGACTACTTTATTGTAGGTGACTTCATTTGGCTATAGAAGGTTTACTGCAGACAAGTACTTTGGTTGCAGGTGAGTTCTCGTAGACGATCCCCTAGCTATAGGTGATTCCCTTTTACTACGGATGAGTTGTTGTGGATAGGTCCTTTGGTTATATGTGATTTGGTGCATGTAAAAATTTACTTACAAACAAGGGTGGCATCACATATATCATCAATCACATAGCTTATTAAACTCATAAGAATAAATTCACACACGATAATACCACAAAATAAAGATAACTAGTAATAACTATATTAATTAGTATTATGCCAATAAGTTCAAGCTATGGTGATGATGTTCATTAGTATGACTAGGAAATAAAAGGAAATAGCTTAATGACTTTTAAAAAGTACAAATGATGAGTTATTTATAAAAATTTATTTTCACAACTCATCACACCCCCAAGCTTAAATCCTTGAATGTCCTCATTCAAGTGGCTCAATTCCCCACTTCCGATGTTGCATTCCATTGGAGTATATATCCCTTCGCTTTCTAAGAATAAGTAGCCACCATTCATCTAAAACATGTTCATGACTTTGTCTTGTATTAGTTCATTCAGTGGCCTATCACACATCCATGCCGGTATTGGAAAGTGGAATATTGGGGGTGATAGCCAATTAGAACCCATTTTTTGCACAGCCAGTGGCAATGTCAATGTAAGATTAACTCTTCGTAGAGTTGGTATTATGTTAGGGTAAGAATGCATTTCCTTCTATTTCAATTCAAGAGACATCTCATCCTAGTGCATTCTACATGCTTGAACTATCTTAACTCCTTGATATTTAATCATTTATCTTACCTCTTCATGAGTTTTTTTCCTCATCTGTAACACCCTCCATCAGATTTACTTCTTTTGCATATACTTGGCATATTTTTCTAGAACTTATCTAGTTTTTATAGCTTCATCCCTAACCATCAGTGTTTTACTTTCTCTCAATGTGTGTATTCTTCCATTTGTCTCTCCCTATCCAAATCATTCACAAAATAAGAACAAAGTTACTTAACCTAAACATCTCTAATGTATAATATTGGAATCCAATCCCTATCATACTCAAGAGCATAGTTATACATGTATAGTTCACATAGGAGGATCTGAATTTCATGAGGGTTGTTTAGATACAACCTAAAGAAGCTCCTAGTTATACTTATATCAAATGATATCTCAGAATTGATGCATGTGATTTTGAGTTGTAACATCTTCTCTTTTAAGAAAATATCATAAACATTGAAGGGAGGCCTACATTTGAATATTTCATGGGCCACCTGAAGGGTGTCTTCTTGATTTTTCTTTATCCTTCTAATTTCTATGTCTTTTTCTTCAAGTTCTTGATTGCATTGGAAGATGATTTCTTATTTTTCTCTATCATTTCCCTTTCATTTTATCAACATAGGTCTCAAATTGTGACATCAAATAATCTATATCGGTAGTGTATTTTGTGTTGCTATTTCCCTACAAAGTGATTTGATAGGTGCTCTAAAATTTCTTCTACAAAATGTGGAGCTTATTGTGTGCTACATCCTTTTGTGGTATAATGGCATGTGGTGTTTGTTTTGCAACATCCTCAACTTCAGGAATTTGTCTTTGTTGCATGATTGTTTCAACTACTACAAGATGATCAATCACATTCTCAACAACTTCATGATCATGCTTAGTGTGTTATTATTATTGTTCAATGGGTTACTCAGCCATGACGGCATATGTGTGTGCCCAATATCCTCTCCCATTTTCTCTTATTTTTCTTCCTTATGTCCTTCGAGGTACATGAACTATCTCCTTAATTTCCTTTCCCATTTCTTCTCCTTTCTACTCTTCATTACTTTCCACAGTGTAAACTATTTCATCAATATGAACTTCCCTTCCTTTCCATTCCATAGATTGTGGTATGTTCTCCTCCCTATCAATAGAGGCATCAATATATTCATGTTTTAGTTTAGTTGGCCAAGGCCCAATGGTTTCTTTTTTGGTATCCTCATCACTGTCTAGTGATATGGGCTTTATCTTTTTTGATTTAGAGGCCCTTAGACTTTTTCATTTTTAGCCTATGAGAGCATCTCGGTGGTGTAGGAGTGGACTTAGAGGAATTTATTTTTCCTTTTGAGGTGGATGATTCAAGAGTAGAAACTTCTAAGAGGGTTTCAGTAATGAAAATATTTTCAGGGGAGATAGCAATATGATTTTCTTAGCAGTGGTACATTTTAGAGGTAGTGGTTTCTTTAGGTTGTGCTTGAGGTTGGGAGGTTGGAATGTGCTCAGAGGTACTCCCACTTCATTTCCTCTTCTTTCTCCTATTTTTCATCAAATCATCTATATGCTTAGCTCTTGCAAAATCCTCCCACCTTAGCTCAAGATATTCCCTCTATAGGGTGTGCTTTACTATCAAGGTGATGAGATAGTGGTGTGATAGTGCAGACCTACCTCTTTGTGCCTCCCTACTCATCTTCTTCAATATCTCATTCAATAAATTGGGCACATTCACTTGTCTATTATTCTTTAAGTGATTTAGTAATTTAAAGTGAATTGTATTCAGCCTAGAGTATCTTCCCTCACAAGTAAAATACTTGATAATATAATTTATAACTTCAGCCCAAAAAGGTTTAAGAGAATTTTTGTGTGTACCTTGTCTATCATTGATGAATACATCATCTTCATCGAAAAATTCCCTTTTGGTTGCCTCTAGATTTTCTTTCTCTAGAAATGGTTCACCTTGTGCAGGAAGTCCAATTACCTCTACCAAGATATCATCATTAATTCTTATTGATAAACCCTTTACCTTTGCTTCTCCATCACTGAATGTATTAGCAAACTCTTCAACCATTGATTCATTGAAACCTTGGAATCGATTTATGTAATCTAACCACCCATTGCCTTGCAAATACTATAAAATTTTTGGTTGACTAAGAAGTTGATAGTGATCTATTGGCTCATGTTGTATCAAATCTCCTCCCATTTGGAATATGCAGCTTGCTCGATTCTCACTATGCAATCACACGGTTATGTTTGAAGAATTGCCATAAAATTGAGTTATGTGGAATTTTTTTGAGTATTTTTTTAAACTTTGAAACCGAAGGACACACAACATAGTTATGGGAGAGGTAATTAATTTATGTGACTACATGAAGTGTGCGAGGTAAAGTGATATGATAGTATGGGATGATGTGTAATGACATATCATAGCATAAAGGGCAGTGGTTTATAAATACAATAAAGACATGATGACTTGGCATAAATACTAATTAATAATAATTATTCTAATTATACTTTAATAAAGTGGTAGTGGAGTGCACTTATCTCAATGCATGTTTAGAATGATGATTGTGTGTTCTTTATTGAATTTGTGTCTTTACTATATGCATGCATGCTTGATATTATGTTATGGATGTTGCTATGATGTTGTAGATGTGCGTTGGATTTATATTGGTTACTCCTTACTACAATTGGATAACTCTCAAAGAGGGAATATTGATCTGTTGGGGCATTGACTATATTTATCTCTCACACATGCAGATATCCTTGATATTTTCATGCAATCATGAGTTCTAACAAAATGTGAAAACAAAACAAGCGTTTTGTGTATGTTATTGTAAGTAGAACTACCTAGTCTTTGCATTCTCTCCCCGTGATGGAAATCGTGCACTCTTGTAACCATTTAACATCAAATCCTGCAAAATAGAAATTCTAAAAAATAAAATGTTGTTAAGGAGTACTACCGATCACCAAAAGGGTTGATCACAACACTTTTATTTTCCTCAAGTTGAATATACCAAGGCCACTAAAATATCTCAATCCTCTGAAATCTCAGAAGATGAACCAACAGGCTCAACTTCTGATTTTAACTATGATGTCCTTATTTCCATCATGTTTTGACCTCCTCTAAATTATTGCATGAAGGTACTTTTGTCAACTAGCTTCTTGTAAAACCTTAATTTATGGCCATTGACTAGTAGCTTGAACCTCACAGATCTATGGTGGTGAGTTTCACAACTCCATTAGGGAAGATTTTCTCAACCTCATATGGACCTAGCCATCTTTTCCTAAGCTTCCCTATATGATCCATATATTTTGAATCAAACAAGAGTTCCCAATCACCTTCCTAAAACTATCTTGTTTTGATGTACCTGTCATGCCATTTGAATCTTTATTTTTGCACTATTTCTATATTATGTATTGCTTGTCTTCTTAGTTCATCCAACTCATTGAGTTGGAGTATTCTATGCCTTTGAGCTTTAAATAAATATATTCCTGGCTCAAGTGTGGTTCTTAGTGTTTTGTGTTCAAATTCAATTGGAAAAATAATAGTCTTACCATACAAAAGTTCAAATGGTGTGAAGTTAGTTATTTTCCATGTTGTGTTGAATGCCCATACTACCTCTGGAAGTCTATCTATCCAATCTTTCCTGTGAAGTGCAATGGTATTTTTCAAGATGGCCTCTATCTCTTTGTTTGTAACTTCTACTTGGCCATTAAATTGGGGATGGTATGGTGTAGACTTCTTATGCTTGATTTCATACTCTTTAACTAGATCAAAAATTACATCACAATAAAGTGTGTACCTTGATTTGTAACAATCTCCCTTGGAAATCCATACCTAGTAAAGATATTTTCATATAGGAACTTTGTAACCTTATCACTTTTTTATTTGGTAATGCCTTTACTTTTGTCCACTTAGTGAGATAATCTATGTATATCAATATGCATCCCTCTACCGAGATTTAGTATCTATAGGACTAATGAAGTCTAATCCCCATTTGTCAAAAGGTTATAAGACTAATTAAGGTTGTAATGGAATCTCATCAGATCTGGTGGGCTTGCCCATTCTTTGACACCTATCACATCTCTTGGTGTATAATGTTTCATCCTTACACATGTTGGCCAATAGTAACCTATAGTCAACACCTTCTAAGTTGTTCTTTTTACAAAAAAATGCCCTCCACAAGGTTCATTATGGAAAGCTTTGAGGACATCAAATATCTCCTCATCATCTATACACCTTCTCATTATTTGATCTTGTCTTGTATGAAATAGAAATCCATCTATCCAAAAAAAATACACTCTTTTCAACTATATATTTCTTTTCGAGTATAAGTAATGTGGAGGTGTTTTACCTGAGACCAAGTAGTTGGCTATGTTAGCATACTAAGGTGTTTTGGTAGAAATGGAAAATAAGTGCTCATCTGGAAAGGAGTCATCAACTACTTTCTCTTCATTATTGGTCTCCATCCTTGAGAGGAAATATTCTACCACATTATCCTTTCAAGTTTGTCCAAAATAGTAACATCAAATTCTTGCAAGAGGAGCATCCATCTTATGATCATGTTTCTTACTACTGATTTATTAATCAAATAATTGATCGTAGCATGATCAGTTTGGATGAACACTGGATAACTGTGATGTAGTGTTTGAATTTATTGATAGCATACACAACTACCAAGAACTCCTTCTTTGTTATTGTGTAGTTTAATTATGCATGCTACAAGTTCTTGCTAACATAATAAATTGCATAATTCATAACTCCATCTTTCTATCCTATGACAGCTCTAATAGTATTATCTCGAGGCATTAGTATGGATGTGGAATGATAGGTTCCAATCAGTTCCTCTCAATATAGGGGTAGTAGTTAACAATTTCTTCAAGGTTTGAAAATATTCTTCACAACATTTAGTCTAGACAAACTCAACATCCTTTCCTAATAATACAAAAAAATGGTGTTGCCACCTGTTGAAATCTTGTATGAACCTTCTATAATAACCAACATGGCCTAGAAATATCCTAACATCCTTTTTCTTCCTTGGTGTTGGAAGATTTATGATAACAGATACCTTTGTTAGATCAACTTGAATTCCTTTAGAGGAAAGATAGTGTCCCAAAACTATACCTTCATACATCATCATGTAGCATTTTCCATAGCTCAAAAACAAGTTGTGTTCTTTACATCTTTTCAAGATGTTTTCCACATTTTTATAGATTCTTCAAAATTGCTACCATGTTTGGTGAAGTCTTCCATGTAGACTTCCATGTAGTCATTTGTCAAATATGAGAAAATGCTTAAAACTACCCATTGGAATGTAGCAAGTGTGTTACACAAGACAAATGGGAGAACTGAGTAAGCAAGTGTTCCCCATGGACATGTGAAGGTATTTTTGTCTTGGTTCTCTGGTGAAATTTGGATCTAGTTATAGCCACTATACCCATCAAGAAAAGAGAAATATATTTTACCAGTCAAAGTTTCAAGCACTTGATCACTAAAAGGAAGTGGAGAATGATCTTTCTTTATTGTTGCATTCAGCTCCATGTAATCTACACATATCCTCCATTTTCCATTTTTCTTTGGCACTATAACAAGACGTGATAACCATTGACTGTCTAATATGGGATTTATAAATCTAGCATTTAGTAGCTTCTTCAATTATCCTTTTACAATATCTCTCACTATTGGTTTCATTTTCCTTTGTGGCTACCTAATTGGTGTACAATTATCTTTTATATAAATCTTGTGTGTGTAGAGCCTATGATGAATTCCAAGCATGTCATCGTAATCCTATACAAATGTTGTTCTATGTTTTTAAAGAAGAGAAACTAGAAACTCCGCTTACTCTTTACTCAACATCTTATTTATGTTAAGTGGTCTTCTTGGTGTTAATTCCACTTGTTTAGAGAGTTCCATCATTGAATATACATTGTTGCTAACATAATTTAGTATGCAGTAATGGGGAAGAAGTTGATGAAGAATGAAATTCTTACCTAGAATGTCTATAGTGTTTTTCTATGATATAAATTGGTTTAAGGGACAACTTAAACACCTTAATTTTTCATCCGCTTCTTCACTCCTTCCATAGTTGTTTTACAAGACCTTGGAAATAACAAAATCTTCTTTTTCCCCTTAATTGTAGAAGGCTTTTCTAACATCATGAGATGTTGTACAGAGCTATGATCTACTTTTGGTTCTTCAACCCAAATGGTTTGATCTTCATCATTTAATGGTTGTGAGGAAGGATAGATCATAAGCTTTTTAGTACCACTTCCATTAGAAATAATCATGTTGTCATACCTACAACCTATGAATGCATCAGCAGTGGCCAACCATGGCCTTCCTAGAATGATAGGATAACCTCTTAAACTTGCTTTTGAATGAAGGACAATAAATTCAGTAGCATATTCCCAAGATTCCACCATTACAACTATGTCCTCAAGGAATCCTTCAAGTCTCATTATTGATCTATCTATAAGTTGTAAGACTGTAGTTGTTGGCTTTAGTCCTTCCAACTTCAAGTCATCCATGATTTTCTTAGTCATGATGTTTATTTCTGCTCCCAAGTCAATCAAAGTGTTCTTTATTTTGATTCCATTGATTGTGACATTCACCAAGGGATTTGCATGGATCTATATATTTAGGTAAAACTAAATTTCCAAGCATGATATCAACCAATTGTCCAATAACTTGTACAGTGGATGGATCCTTCTTTTTCCTACTTGGTTTCTTTATGCATAGATCCTTAACCAACTTGTTATAAATGGGCACGTCTTTAATGGCTTAGATTAGTGGAATCTTCACACATATACCTTTCAGTTGGTTGAAAAAATCATAATCATATTTTGATTTAAGGTCATTCTTCTTTTCTTGTAATATTTTTGGAAATGGTGGCTCATTAGCTTGCATTTTACCCTTTCTAGAAATTTTTTTAGGTTGTTGTGTCTTTTGGATTTACTACGGATTAGTCTGCAACAATGGCGGTTCATCTGCAATCTGTAATAGTGGGTTTTCTTGGTGGAGGAAGTTCTCTTCTTGAGCGAAGATGGATGTTATTGACATCAACTGAATAAATAGGGTATTGGGCAATTCAGTGGTATAGGTTGGTTGAGAAACTTTATTTTTGGGGTTAGGTGTTGGTTGAGCTAGTAGTTGAGTGGCTTTTAGTTGATATCTTTCTTGGGAATTTGGCATCAGAGCTTATTGTTGTGGGTAAGGAGGTTGATTGTAGGATTGTTGGTAATTAGGAGGTGGGTTATTCCATTGTTTCCCTCCTCTCCAAGGATGTTACCATGATTGAGGGGGTTGTTGTCATTTTTGTTGGCCTTGAAACTGAGGTTGCCACTATTGTTGGCATTCGCTAGGGTATGGAGCCCATCCTTACTGAGTATTAGCCCAAGGTGGGGATCACATGTATGGACTATTAGACCAATTTTGAAATGATGCCATAGGATCTTGTGGCATACCTCCTTGTCTTGGTGGCCATGGATTCCTTTGAGAAACATAGAACACTTGTCCATCCTCTGTTTCTATCATCTTGAATTCAGGTGAAGCCTCCTTTTCTTCTACAATGATGGTTAATCCTCTACATCTATAATCAACTTTCTTCCTTTTGCATGCATGGAAAAACTCTATGAGTATTGCCTCTGCATCTTCTCTCTTCTTTTTAGCATGCAAAACATCAATTTGGGTATCCATATCATTGACTATATCTTGTTTCATGTTATTGAACATGTTCACAATCTTTGATTTAGATATCTCCCCAATTCCTCTAGTAGTTGATCCACCCTTTGATCTAGTACTTCTTATTCTCTTCATAGTTGCTCTGGAGTAATTCTGTAGGCTTCAAAAATTTCCTCAAAGGTATCTTTTGAGATATCTCCATCTCCTATCAGGTCCAAAGCATCCATGTCCTCTTCACTGAGTCCTTTTAAGAAAAGCAATTTGAGGGACTCATTAGGTAACCTTGTGTGTCTTGACTTCTGAACACAAAATAAGAATATTTCCAGGTAATCTTCCAATGGCTCATCTTCCTTTTTTAGCATCCTGAAGAGTTCATATCCTCCTCTACTACTTGGTTTGCAATAGTCTTAGTACTTTATCAAAAAAATCCTTCATCTGCCACCAGGTAGTCACAATATCTCTTCCTAATCCTATGAACCATCTCAAGGTTACATCCTTGAGTGTAGTAGGAAACAACTTTAACTTGTGTACATCATGTTGTGTAGTCATAGCTCCTACATATAAAATCAAACTCAAACAAGAAAGTTTCTGGGTCTTTAGTTATAGATCCATGAAAGTATGGAAGGGTTAAGGGAGAAATTTTCTTCATTGCAGTTGGTTCATTATTGGTGGAGATTGGAAACTCAAAGGTAGTTTCCCTGTCTTCAACATTTTGGTTCACTTATTCTACCATGTTTGGTTAATCGAAGCAACTTCAGAATTTTCACTTGAAGGGTGAGCTTCTAACAGCAAGCCCTATACGAGAGGCAAGTGTGTCTTCTTCAGAATAATCATAATCATATGAAGATATCTGTACTATTTGAGGATTGGGTAAGAATCTACAATGGGCATCTCTTGGATGGTGCATGCATCAACTAAATAAACTCACTCAACATACATTAGTGGGGGAGTTATCGAGGTGGAATTTCAAAAACCTAAATTGTTTCTAAGGAATGAAAAACCTCTCAAAAACCTTATAACTTGGTAGTATCCCCTGCAACTACATAAAAACCGGTGGTCCCAAATAACTTTCAAGAAGTAATATGGTGTTCACTAATACAGTCATTTAATCATAAAACCAAGGGACGTAAACTTTTGATAATGTCAGTGTTGTATACACAATTACAGGGATTTAGGAGGTAAGGAAAGAAAATTTTTCATTACAATCCTTGAAATAATAATTCTTAAAAGTAAACTAAAATCATACCGAAAGTGAATAGCTCCTAAATACTATAACTAAAGAAAATCTAGCAAATTCAGAATGCAGATAAAGGAATAAATTTCTTGCTAGTCTACTAATGCAATAAAACAAAGAAACAAATTGTGGAGGGGTTTATCAAACCACAAGTGGGCCCTATCTTGGGTGTTAATCCCTCCTAAGGATTGTGACTAAAAGCTACCGAACATGACTTGGATTTTTATTGAATTAGCATGAATATGAGATTCAATGCATGCAAAAAAATTAATTAGTAGGTGTTTAGATGTCAAACACATAACTCAAGTAACCGATCAATTCAATCAATTAGTTCTCAAATCACTAATTTAATCAATCGGATCCTCATTAAGTTGTAACGAATAATTAGTTATATAGTTGAGTTATCTTCCATTCCTCATATTCTACTCATAATTTCTCCTTTAATGACATGTACATACTCAAGTAATATGATGTTCACTAATACACAGTCATTTAATCATAAAACCAAGGGACGTAAACTTTTGATAATGTCGGTGTTGTATACACAATTACAGGGATTTAGGAGGTAAGGAAAGAATTTTTTGTCATTACAATCCTTGAAATAATAATTCTTAAAAGTAAACTAAAATCATACTGAAAGTGAATAGCTCCTAAATACTATAACTAAAGCAAAGCTTGCAAATTCAAAATGCAGATAAAGGAATAAATTTCTTGCTAGTCTACTAATGCAATAAAACAAAGAAACAAATTATGGAGGGGTTTATCAAACCACAAGTGGGCCCTATCTTGGGTGTTAATCCCTCCTAAGGCTTGTGACTAAAAGCTACTGAACATGACTTGGATTTTTATTGAATTAGCATGAATATTACATTTGGGAACAAAGAAAATTCTATATTTGTGTATCCTCTACTCTCTAATCTCTTACTTTCCTATTCCATATCTATATTACATTTCCAGCATTAACCCTTTTCTTTCATAATCCTCCATTACAAAGCAAAGCGTGAGAAGCAAATTTTGACTAGGAGTTCAAAAAAATTAAGTAAAATATCTCAAACAGATCATCCGGAGATTCGATGCATGCAAAAAAATTAATTAGTAGGTGTTTAGATGTCAAACACATAACTTAAGTAACCGATCAATTCAATCAATTAGTTCTCAAATCACGAATTTAATCAATCAGTTCCTCATTAAGTTGCAACGAATAATTAGTTATATAGTTGAGTTATCTTCCATTCCTCATATTCTACTCATAATTTCTCCTTTAATGACACGTACATACTCAAGTGTTATTATCCATGTTACAAGAGATCTTCGTAATCATGACTTCTTTGTTGTAGGTGACTTCCTTTGGCTACGGATGGGTTGCTGCACACAAGTACTTTGGATGCAAGTAAGTTGTTGTAGACGATCCCCTAGTTGTAAGTGATTCTATTTTTGTTGCAGATGAGTTGTTACAGATAGGTAGTTTGGTTGCATGTGAGTTGCTATATGTAACAAGTTGCTTACAAAAAGGGTTGCATAACATATATCGTCAATCACTTGACTTATTAACCTCATAAGAATAAATGCACACACATAAGAACACAAAATAATAAGAACTAGTAATAACTATATTAAGCAATATTATGCCAATAAGTTCAAGTTATGGTGATGATGTTCAACAATATGAATAGGAAATACAATGACATAGCTTAATGACTTCACAAAATTACAAATGATGAGTTGTTTATAAAAAGGGATTTTCACAACTCATCACATTACATCATCCAAAAGTTAATACCAACCATTCATATAACCCTTTCCTGGTCTTGAATGTTGTTTTCCAGATGTCCTCTTCCTTGATCTACACTTGATGATACCTAGACTTCAAATCAAGCTTAGTAAAATATTTAGCATGTTGTAATTGATCTAATAAATCATCAATGTGAGGAAGAGGGTACCTATTCTTGATGGTTATTTTATTTAAAGCTCTATAATCAACACACATTCTCCATGAACCATATTTCTTAGGTACTAAAACAATAGGAGAACCACATGGAGAAGTGCTAGGATGGATTATACCTTGTTTAATCAAAGACTGCAATTATTGTTTTACCTCATTGGCATCTTTTAAAGACTGCCTATATAATCCCAAGTTTGTAAGTGGACTATCGAATAGCAAATGGATATCATTCCCAATTTCCTTGATGGGGGCAGCCTTGTAGGTTCTGAAATACCTTTCTTAATCTGTTGAACCAACTCTACTATTTGTGTCTGTTCTTTGTTAGAAAACATGCTACAAGTGGTTTTAGATGCAACAATCTCATCTTCTAACATATCCCTTAAAATAAGTAATGCAAATTTACCACTAGCATTAATAAGCTTTTGGGCTTCGGTGGCACTTACCAAAGAGATATTTGAATCTCTTGAAAAGGCTAAAATGATGTATCTCTTACCATCCTTCACCAAGTGGTACTAGTTGGCTCTCCTCATGAAGATAGCATCCCTAATATACAAATATGGGCTGCCAAATACTACACCACACACATCAAGGGGAAAAACATCCACAATGACTTCATCAATAAATTTCTTATCAATACCAAAAGTGATCTTACATTACTTGGTAACCTTGATGTCTACACATTTCTTTACCCAACCCAATGAATATGGACTTGGGTGACTGTAATTTTATAACTTTATCTTGTCCACTAACTCTTTACTAATCAAATTAGCTTGAGAACATGTATCAAAAAGAGCATCCACCTTAGTTTTCTTCACTTGAATTTTTAAATGAAAAAGCTTAGTTAGTTCCTTTTCTTGAACAACATTGTTACTACCCAAACATACCTCTCTGCGGATGGAGGTACAACACATAGTCTCATCCACCTCTTCATTGCAAAACACTTCCTCTCCCTGGAGGGCAGCCATGGCCTTCTTCTTATTTTTCTTGTTCTTGAAGGGATGTAATTTTGGGTGGAGCTTCCAACAATTTTCCTCAGAATGAGTGTCAACATCACAATGCCCACAATGAACTTTAATATCCTTTTTAGAAATAGAAGTAGCATTTTTCTTACCCTTTCCTTTTCCTTTATCCTTCTACTTGGTGTCACCTTGTTTACTTGAAGCATGCTAAGAGGTAGATGAACTCTTCTTCTTTTCCATCTCTAAGTAGTGAGCTTGTGTACAAGCCTCATCTACATCCATTGGCTTGGCCAAGAGAGATAGTCTCCTCAAGTGGTTATGGAGTCCAACAATATAATTCATCAAAAGGTTAAGTCTCTGCTATATCTTTCTCATTTAGATAGCTTTCTTCCAGAACTCATTGGTATACTCTTGCACATTTTTGCCTTAATTCTACCTACGAGAAATGCTAATACATGGACCTCACTTCCTCATAAAAATAGGAAAACTATTTCGTATTAGCCTTTTGAAAATTATCCCACTTAGTAATCGGAAGGAGCTTCTTAACAACCAATGAATGAACATAAATTTCAAACCAACTTAAAGCATGATTGATCAATTTTATGTGAGTAAAGGAAATTTGTTTACTCTCACTAATTTGATGCAAACTGAAATATACCCCTAGTTGGGCTAGCCAACAGTCTAGCTTCTCAGCATTCACATCTTCATCATAAGGTTGAATCTATATCTTCACCTCTGCTTTGAATGTAGGATGTGTAAGGATGGCATGGGGTTGCTCTTCTTCATACTCATGAGCATCTTCTTCATGGGCTTCCGGTGTCTCGTTTGGAACACAAAGTTTCTCCATGAATAACCCCATGATGGACTCCAATTTCTATATGGACAAAGAAATACTACCCACATTCTTGGACAGACTTGCCACATTTGCTTCCAACTTGTAGAAACACTCTTCTCCAATATCTTCCACATCATCTCTATGAGCCATGTCTTTGATTCCTTGCTTCTACTTCTTAGTGGAAATCTCTTCTTCAAAAGGAATACTAATACCTTTACCGCTTTCTTTTCCCTTTTGTGTAAGCAAAGTGTCTAACTGTAATCTCAACACAAGTTAAACACACAAAAACTAAAATCTTAATTGTTGATTTCTAACACGAAACAAATCCCATGATTTTGAAAATGAATAAAAGATTAACTAAGTTCTTTGTTAACCAATATAATGTGTAAGAATTAAACACTACTATACTGCATAATTGATAGAAGAGAGACAAAGGAGATAAGATTTATCCTGGAGAAACCCAATGTGGGAAAAATTCCAGTGGGTAAGAAAATTTGCTCCCCTTCCACCTGTGTAATTCCCCAAAATACAAAGTACTGCCAACAATTGGCCTTCAAGAAGGATTCACACTCCCTCTAATTGTATTTTCTTGCTCACAACTTCTCAACAATGAAGAACTCACTCTCAATGAACAAAACAAGAAAGAACTCCAACTCCTCTTTGCTCACACTAGAATTCACTCAAAATCACTTGCTAGAATGAAGAATTGAACTTGTATTTATAGTTGCTTTGCCCAAGGATGTATGAAAAGAAAAACCTAACATTTTGGAAGCTCAAACATTTATAATTTTTGAGATCTCGAATTATGGAACCATGATGAACATGGGAACACCGCTAAACGCAAACCAAAGTTACATAATTGCCACGACGATTACACAATTGTCACTCTTTGTAGAATGAAAGTTACGTAGCCACCTAGGAGGTTACGTAACCATCACCTGAAAAATCCCTCAAACATAACAATGATGGCCTAGAACATCATTCGAAGGTGTCCAGATTGCCCCTAGCCTAGTTGGACCATCTCCTAAAGAAAAATAAGTTGAGAATTTGTACTTGCAAGTATCAAATATAGAGAATATATATAATTGGGTATTTCATATCCATTTTTTGGATCATTAGGACCCTAGTTATATTCATAGTTACAAAATGGTATTTTGGGATGATGGATCATAGATTTTGAAATGTCAATCAAAAATCAATACACATTTTTTTCCCAAAACTATTCTACATCTCATGAATTGTGAAAGCATAAAATATATGATAGTCATAGTTATCATTTAACTCGCATACCTATTGTGTGTGTGATGTCAACCCTTGAGGATTAGGGTTAGGGTTGTAATGACTATATATTTAGGATGTAAGGAAGAGAGGGGAGATTTGTTTTTGGAAACAAAATTTTCTCTAAAGGAGGTTGCCCCCTTGAAGAGGCATATGATATATAAATATAAACAAGTTTGCAGATATTTTTTGAGTTCATTAAGCATTCAACTATTTTGCATTATATTATTTTCATTTTGATTTAAAATTGTGCGGGCGGGCTCCTAACAAACAATATCAAATCTCATTCCAAGACCAAATTTCATAACAACATCAAGGTTTTGATGGAACTACATCTACCCACTATATGTTATCACCAAATTTACATCTTGGTAATCAGAAAGTGATAAGAAAATTCATGAAAATAACTTATTTCCCCAAATCCACCAAAAAAACTCCTAAAAGTAATTCTTTTTATGTTTTAGGCTAGAAATTGTTGTTTTTAACTAAACATGTGATATCTATGTGTCAAGGTAAGTGTGTTTTAACCCATCATCACTAGCTCCTTGAAATCATTTTTATACAAACTTAAGCTTCCTCGTAGCCTCAAGCATCTAGGAAGATCCTATAATTTTTTGTAACCTAGCCATAGGGAGCCTTTAATTGTTTGAAATTTATGGTGTACCAAAGTAAGAAGTTAGCCTTAGGAGATTACTCACATCGTACACTGGGAGACAAAATAGTGGGTGACAAGATGAGAATCCTCCATAAATACTATTTAAGGATGGGATAGGAATATTTGCAAGCTAATAAACCACACACCTTGTATCAAATCCTCCCTACCATAACCCTAAATGTGATCATCCATCACCCACAAAAATTTCTCAAACAAAGTTATAGAAGAAAGATTCAAGAAAATTACGAGAGAATAGAGTGTTATCCATATTTCACCCCTAGGCAAAATATTGGATCGGCCATGACCCTGTGTGAGAAGAAAGAGAATAAATGACTCTTTCAAGCCGTTTTGTGTCTTAAATTTATTTTACAAGCTTCAGGAAGATTCAACAATAGAATTGCAAGGTCAGAGAAGAAGGGGCAGTGCCACAGAGAGGACAGGAGCAAGAAGAGGAAAAAATAGCGTTGATTCAAGGATTGAATAGATAAAGGTTTTTCAAACAAGCATGGTGTCACCATGTGTCCCAACTCAAAGCGGTTCATCGGGGAAAAGGTTAGTTTTTTGCCTGTTTCCCCAAAGGGTGTAAAAGTTGCAAAATGGGCCGCGACTCCGCCAAGAGGAAAAAGTCAGTGTTTGAGCCCGAGTCAAACCAAAGCGGGAGTCGGAGGAAAAGGTGAAAATTTTCCTTTAGACAAAATGGCACAAAGGAAAAGATTGGAGGACACCACCCTAGCCAACAAAAGGGTGCCACATGTCAAAGCAAAGCAGCGGGGCCATGGTAGTTTTCTAGATTTTGTGATTCTCATGGAAAAAGGGGAAAAGATAAATTCTAAACCTGCATACCTAATTTTTCCCTAATCTGGCTGCCACGCGTCCCACATTATCAAAAGGGGACCCATTTTTCAAGTTGTTTTCCCACCCTCTTATACGGACCCGATACAAACTTCGAAGGGGCATATCTTTTGACTTAGAGGTTCAAATATTACAAATCTAACATCATTACAAAGATCTCGGCCTCACCTACGCCATGGAGGTCTGAGACTTTAATTTTTGAGGAGGTTAGGTAAAGTAAAATGGAGGAAACATCTTCGGGCCTTCAATGTAGGATCCATCTGTCTCAACAACCAAATCGGATTTGATCTATTTCTATTGTTTCCTCTTCTTTCAAGGCACTGAATCAAGGAATCATGCAGTAAAGATGAATTTGGGGCATATTTTATCAGAAGCATTAACAGCATTGGTTGAGCTTCAACCCACTTTTCCTGTTTCCCTCTCTCTTTCTTCTCTCGATCAAGACTATAAATATAGGGCAAGCTTCATTGTAAAGGGTTATTCATTCTTCTTCCCTGCCCCCTCTCTCTTTCTTCTCTAGGGTCGAATGTGGAGTTTAAGCCTCCTCCCTTGGCCTTGTAATGGAATTTTCTTACCTCTTTCTCATTAATGGTGTACTATGTGAACTCCTGGAGTAATAAAATATGTTTTCGTGATGCGTTTTCTCCACCTTTTCTCATTTTGTTGTCTCCTCTCGCCTCTCACCATTGTAGGGTATACTGTGCATATCTCTGATGTCCATTACAGGTTTTGGGAGTTGTGTTTAAGGGGTTTGAAATGGTGTCATGTGTGAACTTTATCCTTGGTCTGTGATGCATCTATCCATCCTCTCCATTTCCCACCTCTCTCCATTTCAAGTAGTTGAGTTTGTGATCAGCAGTTCCCTTTTCTCGGTGCTATCACCTCTGTAGTGTAGGATTTCTTTATTTTCATGCTCTCTCTCTCCTTGGTCCCTTGGAATTGTTAGATTAGGAGTATATAGTCACATTTCCTTCCTTAGAAGTAGTTTAGTGCTAGGATTAGGAAGAGGAACTAGCCTTCTCTGGAGGATCATTCCCATTTGTAAGTCCCACAACTTGGGGAATGATCCAATGTTATGCAAATCACACCAAATGACCTTTCCTTAGAAAAGCATATCCATAACTCATTTGGGTACTTTGATTTCACACTAATAGTTTTGGCACACCTAGTGGGACAGGTCTGAAGCACCTTACCACTTCACTTCATCAGGTTTGATGTGCTCTTGGTGAAGATTTCAGCCTTTGGAGGCACTTTCAAGCACATCTGGTGACTCCATCTGGTCAACAACCCATCCTCTAAGTTACAGACCTTCTTCCCATCCATTTCCACCCATTATTTCTTCCATCTCCTTCATCTTCTTCAATCCCATGAAGTTGTGCAATCATGACTTCATTCCCACCATGGAATTCACATCTACAGCAACAACAATACGTTCCAACTCCAATAAGCTTTACAAATCCTTCAAATCAACATTTTGAGCAAATCCAAAATCAGCATGGTTACCCCTATGAGTAGCAGTGCCAAAATCAGTTTGGCTATGGAGCTTTCCAAGAGTAGGGGTATGCAAACAATGAATAAAATCAAATGCAAGATGTTGGTCTATTGGAGAAGATCCAAAAAATTGAGATTGGCATGGTGCAATCAAGGGGCATAGCACAAATGAAGGCATTCAAAATTGGTTGTAGGGCACCTTGTCCATGGGAAGGCCCTTTTCCAAGACATTACAACCCTCAAGAGAAGCTTGACTTCATGGTTGAAGTGTTGCCTCAGCTTACACAGTGGATTGAGGACATTGGGGCTTATGAGTAAAAGTTGGGACAACCTTGTCAATGGGTAAGTCAATCACCAGCTCCCTGCCTTTCATTTTCTCTCCCTCAATCTTTATCATTTCAAGTAGAGGCAAGAATCAAGCCCCTCACTTGTTTCCCCAAGTGTTGATTTCATTTCTCCATCTCCTAGTCTTCCACCTCATCTCATTTCTTCTATCATTTTCCCTTCCAAACAATCATCCCCTCCAAACAAACAAGAAGTTGCACCTCCCTTCCCACCACAAATAATTACAAAGATATTTGAACCCAAACTTGTCACTCCTCTTGCTTTCCCAAGCCCATGTTGGGAAGAGACTCAAGAATCCATTCAAGGAGAACAACAAGAAGAGGATCCCAACAGAAAAGAAATGACAAACAATCTAAAGAGTTGGGCTACCAAATTTGGGTTTACAAAGATCCCCTTGATGGTCAAGCCAATAGATGAGGTCAAGATTGAAGAACTAATGGTGGCTGAGGTTGAGTTTACAGCAGAAGAAGAGCAAGAACAAGAGGAGGAACAATCAGTCCCAAGCCCCATTGAAGAGGAGCAGCTGGGAGAGATCAGATCAGTGTTGAGGCCACTCAATGAAGAAGGCATCATTGAAGAATTTTTGCTTTCATTTCAAGGGCCTAATTTGATTGATGAACCTAGGATGGAAGATGACCATACAGTTCCAGAGGCTTTAAGTGTGGAGCAGGCTACAAGGGAACCTTAAGTTCTTCCTCCCACTTAATCCCCTTCAAGCTCTTATGTTGAAGAAGAGTTTGATCTCTCAAACTTCATGTTTGAGGAAGAGAGAAACCATGGTGAGAAAGTTATAGATCAAGAGGACACCATGAAGGAGGTAGAGCACTTTAAGACAACAAGGAGGAAGACTATGTCTATTAGAATTGAGAGATTGCTTTGATGAAAAGGATCCCATGGAGATTACATCATTTGCTCCTCCATCCATCTTCCATGTACATGACTTTCTACCATGAAGGAGAATATTCAAGTGCAAAATCCTACACTCCATAATGTCCCTCTGGAATCAAGGTTGGAATATCTTGATCTTCCATGTTCCTCAAAAGAGGAGGAAGGAAAAAATCATGAGGATGTCGTCATCTCTCTCATGCCATTCATCCAAGAAGGTCCATAAGAAAACTCCATTCTTGGAGTTGAAACTCGAACAAGGGGCGCATTCGAAGGATCGGATCATGTCCCAATCAAGTACTTGGCTTCATTGGAGCCAATGGAGAATCAAAACCAGTCATGCCTACTTGGGCATGAGGATGAGTACCAAATACCAAGGGTCAACATCAATACATCTAGGAGTCCAATTTAGGTCATCTTAAAGATTTATTTTCCATTAATGTTGATACCTTGATGAGTTGGGTGGAAGATCAGCTTGTAGTTAGTTTTTCACTCATCCAACCAGCCAAGTTTAGTGCCAAATTTATTGCATGGCTGACATTTTGAGGTAGGAAGTTATTTCTCCTGCTAGTTTGAGTTTTGTTTGAGTTCCCTTTGCTCTTGGTTAGAGTAGAGTAGGTAGGTTTTTTTCAGTAGAAGAAGTGCTTTTGCACACTCTACATATCCCACTTGGGGTATGTATGATTTTCATTTTGTACATATTTTTGGTGTTGTTGTTTTGCTCTTGCATAGTCCATTTCAGTTGGATTTTGGTGAAGTTCAACTCCAATTTCAGTGGGTTTCCCAGTGGCTCTGGGATCAAATATTCAAATTTTCATATCAATTTCATGTTTATCAGGCAGACTCCATGCCCAATGGATGCTTCAAGGCCACTGGTATTTTCATCTAGCAGGAAGATGTCCCCATGAGTCACCAAATTATTATCCATATTTCACCCCAGGAAAAATATTGGATCAGCCATGACCATGTACGAGAAGAAAGATAAGAAACGACTATGTCAAGTCGTTTCGTGTCTTAAATCTATTTTAAAAGCTTCAGGAAGATTCAACAATGGAATTGCAGGGTCAGAGAAAGAAGGGGCAGTGCCGCAGAGAGGCCAGGAGCAAGATGGGGGAAAATGGCATTGATTCAAGGATTGAATAGATAAAGGGTTTTCAAACAAGCGTAGTTTTGCCACGTGTCCCAAGTCAAAGCAGGTCGTCGGGGAAAAGGTTAGTTTTTTGCCCCTTACCCCAGAGGGTGTAAAATTTGTAAAATGGGCCGCGACTCCGCCAAGAGGAAAAAGTCAACATTTGATCCAGAGTCAAACCAAAGTGGGGAGTCGAAGAAAAGGTGAAATTTTTCCTTTTGAAAAAATGGCACAAAGGAAAATATTGGAACACACCCTCCCCACCAACAAAAGGGTACCATGTGTCCAGCGGAGAGTAGCGAAACTTTGAATGGAGTTTTTTCGGATTTTTTTGATTCTCACGGAAAAAGGGAAAAAGATAAATTATGAACCCGCAAACCTGATTTTACCCTAATATAGCTGCCACGTGTCCCACATTATCAAAAGGGGACCCATTTTTCAAGTTCTTTTCCTACCCTCTTGTACGAACCCGATACAAACTTTGAAGGGGCATATCTTTCGACTCAAGGCTTGAAATATTGCAAATATGACACCATTGGAAAGATCTTGGCCTCACCTACGCCATGGAGGTCTAAGACTTTAATTTTTAGGAGGTTAGGTAAAGGAAAATGGAGGAAACGTCTTCGGGCCTTCAATGCAGGATCCATCTGTCTCAATAACTAGATCGGATTCGATCTGTTTCCATCATTTCCTCTTCTTTCAAGGCGCCGAATCAAGGAATCATGCAAGTAAAGATGGATTTGGGGCATATTTTATCAAAACATTAACAATAGTGGTTGAGATTCAACCCACTTTTCCCATTTCCCTCTCTCTTTCTTCTCTCGATCAAATCTATAAATATAGGGGTAAGATTCATTATAAAGGGTTGTTCATTCTTCTTCCCTAGCCCCCTCTCTCTTTCTTCTCCAAGGTTGAATGTGGAGTTTAAGTCTCCTCCCTTGGCTTTGTAATGGCATTTTCTTACCTCTTTCCCATTAATGGTGTACTGTGTGAACTCCTGGAGCAATAAAATATGTTCGTGATGCATTTTGTCCATCCTTTGCTCATTTTGTTGTCTCTTCTCGCCTCTCACCATTATAGGGTATATTGTGCATATCTCTGATGTCCATTATAGGTTTTGGGAGCTATGTTTAAGGGGTTTGAAATGGTGTTCTATGTGAACTTTATCCTTGGTCTGTGATGCATTTTGTCCATCCTCTCCATTGCTCACCTCTCTCCATTTCAGGTAGTTGGATTTGTGATCAGCAATTCCATTTTTCTGGTGTTATCACCTCCATAGTGTAGGATTTCTTTATTTTCATGCTCTCTCTCTCTCTCTCTCCTTGGTCCCTTGGAATTGTTAGATTAAGATTATCTAGTCGCATTTCCTTCCTTAAAAGTATTTTAGTGCTAGGATTAGGAAGAGGAACCAGCCTTCTCTGGAGGATCATTCCCATTTCCAAGTCCCACAGCTTGGGGAATGATCCAATGTTATGCAAATCACACCAAATGACCTTGCCTTAGAAAAGCAGATCCATAACTCATTTGGGGGTGTTGTGATTTCACACTAACATAGAGATTTTAACAAATTGAGAAAAATTTGATCCCACATGATATTCATTCAAGCTAGCCAAAAAATAAAAAAATCACACCTAACCTAGACCCACCCTCTCTTTGTTGTCATTATGTTGGTATAGTTTCCTAGTGAACCTTCCAACAAACCCAAGATAAAGCTAATATGATGGGTCAACACTATTAGGAACTTCCTTTGGATAAGTGACATTATTATGATATTTTGGATAGCCTATTGTTAGACATTATGCACATTATGATTATTATTGTGTTTGGCTCTTATTATGGATTGTATGGATTCCTAGAGGACATTGATAGATATTACAATACATGATGATGATTTAGTGTTATTTTTTTATATACTGACATCTTGGACTCTTGGAAGTGGCGATTATGTTTAGATGATTGGACTAACCTAGTGTACATTGATGTTATGTTTTAATAATAATGATGATAATGAGTGATCATTAGTAGGTTGTCGAATGCATCTAAGTAGGTTTAAATTTTAGTAAGTATGTGAATTACATGGTTATCGTAAAATATGAATTGTGATAGATGGTTATGCTTAGGCGTAGGGTGATATTAAATGTTAATGGATATGGTAAAATTGTGATAATTAGTAATTGTGAATAATTGATTTAGAATAGAATTGCTTAACCATGATAATGATGCAACTATGTCATATGATGATCTTATATGATAGATGATATATGTGTTTTAATTTCTTGACGTATTGATATGGCCTTGAGGCCAGAAGGTGGTATTATCTTGGTTGTTTGTAGGGAACAAAATCACAATAAACAAAGGAGGGACTAAGAAGACCAACCATGAAGGAATGTCGTGTGTTTACAACATGGTCACCTTGGCAGTGTGTGTGTGTGTGTGTGTGTGTCGTCATGTTCTTGTCATTTGTTAGGAGGGCTCAAGGGGGAGCAACCTCATAAGTGACCATGGGTGTAAATGTTGTTTTTCCTTTCTATTTATTTGTCTTAGTTGATGTTGTGATTTTATTAAGTTCTAATGTTCTCTCATGTTCTTGTGTTTATTAATGTACCCTTGATTAAGAAAGTAATTTTGTGGTTTATGTTAATTGGATGATGTGGCATATGGGGGAAATGATTGTGTGGGATATACCTTATTTTCCTTATGCTTTTTATTGGATTTCATTTCAACCTTGGTTTGTGTGCCCATCCCCATCTCCAAAACTCGGATTTGGGCTTTGAGACCATATTTGGAGACTTATGGGACAAGTTGTACTTGTCCCACATTCCTTAAAATCTCTGTCCAACCTAACCTATGGTATGAGGGGTCAAATTTATCCCTAATCATGTGATTTTGAGGGAAAATAGGCCATTAATGCCACCTCTTTCTTAATTCCCTAAATTTGAAATCTTGAAATGTGGAATGAGGATTTTGTATGGGAAGGAATGTGTCATGTCTCACCTTCTTCATTTATGGGACCTTGGTTTGTGTGTTGCCACCTCTTTCTTAATTCCCTAAATTTGAAATCTTCAAATCTAGAATGAAGATTTTGTATGGGAAGGAATGTGTCATATCTCACCTTCTTCATTTATGGGACCTTGGTTTGTGTGTTGGGTTGTGAGGTGGATTGAGGGAAATGAGGTGGCATCCTACATGGAGCCACATCACCATCCTCTCCACCAAATTCTATTTATTGGAGTCTTTTAGTTATTTTAGAGGTTACTTGCTTGGAGATGTTTTTGGGGAGCTTGCATGGGAGTTGTTTGGATTGTGGAAATAAATTGGAGCTTGGATGCTTGAAGGTTGAAGGATCTCTATGGCAAGGTAGGATCTAAACTTGGTATTTTGGTTTTCTTTATTTGTGAATGGAGTTGTGAAATGTATGAATGCATGTGTTTTTGTATGGGTTTGGGTAGAATTGGCCATAGGATGGTGTAGGGAGATGGAAATGGGGCCAATGTGGAGGTAAAAGGGAGTGTGTGAGGTCTTTTAGAGGGAGTGTGGGAAGGGTAATCCACCTATGTGGAGATATAAGGAAATCTATATTATTGTGTATTCTTAAAAATGGAGAGATAAGGAGTTTTGTGTGTGTGTGTGTATAGTGCACTTGGAGGTTTGGGGTGGATCCCTATCCCACTTGGGAGGTATAAGGAGATGGCCACCATGTTTCCCTTCTCCTTTGGTTCAACATTTTGAGCCTGTTTGTTTGTGTATGTTGAGATTTTTCAATTGCTTTGTTCTTGTGTGTGTTGTAGTTTTATTGTGTGTGTGTATGTGTTGTTGAAGTCAATTTTGTGAGGCTTCCATGGTTGTGAAACACCCTCATTCCTTCTTGGTTGGGGCGAGGGGCCAATGAGAAGGTTGGCTTCACCTTCTCATTGGATTAAGGTTGGGAGGTGAGTGTTTCCTAGCTCCCTACCCTTTGTTGATGTGTTGGAGATGGAGAAAATGTGGATTGCATACTTAGCTTGGTGTGTTGGAGCCGCAGGATGGAGTTAGGAAAAGTTTTAAAAACAATTGTCATGTTGTCTCCACCTTTAGGTGGAGGGCTTGTAAACTTGGATTTTATTTTCAATTCTCCTTGTAAAGAAATTTAATTAAGGCTATTATGAATGTTGATTTATGAAATATAGAGGGTTGAAGAAGGATAAAAAGTATGCATTTTATTTTATTGTAAAATCTACTTCATAATGCAAATCTGTAATTTATTTGAAGGTTTGTAATTTATTTTAAATTTGCCTCATATTGTAGGCTTAAATCTGAAAATGGTTCTCCTGAATTGCAAATGTGTAGAGATATATATTTACTCTCTTTTGAATGTTGTTTAAAGGAAATGGAAATTTGTTTTGGGCTGCAAGTCTCCTTCAATTAAAATGAAATCCTTGAATTAATTTTATTGTTGTGAATGGTGGGATATTTGATTTACAATGTATATTTTCCCTCTGATTTTCTTTTATAACAGATTTCAGAATTAGACTATCATTGTATGCTTGTATTGTGATGAAATATTTCCATTTTAAATCAAAAGAAAGAAATTTGTTTCCATTGTAATGCTTCTTATGGAATTAAATATAAAAAATAAACATATATGTATATATATATATATATATATATATAACAAATACACATATATATATATATATATTATACATATTTATCATATAACATATATATACATATATTTCAATAAAAATATGTGTATTCTTTTACAAAATTCTTATATATATTAAAATTATTATTATTATTTTAAAAAGGTTGAATAAGATTTTAAAAAATATACATATACAATATTAAAATGAAAAGGGAATCGATTTTGTTTATATTGTATAGTTATTAAACTAAATTAAAAAAAAACAATGTGTTGAGAGGGAAAGAGGGGGCCGAACCCCCTGCCTGCCCATGACTTTCCCAGAGTGGTGTGGTGCATGCATTGTTGGATGAGTGGTGTGGCATTTCCACACCACTGTGTGTGTGTGTGTGTGTGTGTGTGTGTGTGTGTGGCTATCCCCATATGTGTATAAAATGTGTGTGTGTATATATGTATAAAACATATAGGTAGATGTATATATTTATAAAAAAGAGGTTTGATACATCCTGTGTAACAAATAAAATACTTTAGGGTAAATACAATACCCACAAAGAGATCCTAGTAAATAAACCAGTAAACAAATTTGTAGATTATCAAACCCTAGGAGGGAGTATAAAACATATATAAGAAAATAAGGGGAGAATTTTCCCCCTGCTGCAAAAATCTAGATCAAAACGCTAGAGCCATAGCTCTCCACATCTTCCATGGCCTCCATCTTCTCCTCTCATTGCAAACCAACCTATGCAAATGGAGGCACATTAGGGAAAACAAAGGAAATAAAAGAAAACTTAAGAGAAATTAGGGCTTCTTTTAGAATACTTAGGATCTAGGGTGAGGATTAAATCGATTGTATGGCTCATATTTAATCCTCACATCTTTAATTGATGGGAAATAATTGTTTCAATAAAGTATGGGGAAATTTAATTAAAAGGAACCCTAGGGATTCATTCATGAGTAATAGTGAGCTTAGGTTATATTAGGATATTTTAATTAAGGGTAAATAAATAAATGTTGTGCATGGGTGTTTTTATTATGTTACTTAAGGGGATTAAAATGAATAAATTTAAATGTGTAGCTAACTAATTAAATGAGTGGCATGGGTATTATTTGTTTAGGAAATGAATTAAAACTAACTTAGGAAATAATTTTAATAAATTTAATAGGAATTTAAGTGGGTGAAACTAACGAGTTTAAGTTAGAAAATATTTGAAATAAAATTTGATTTAATTTAATATGAACTTAAGGAAAGAAATTAAATAAAATTAATTTAGGGATAAATTAAACCATAATAATTCTAGGTAATAAAATAATATTATTTAAGGAAGGGGATGTATTAAATAAATGAACAAGTGCTTGAATAAACACAACACATTATGTTTTATATAAAAAAATTTCACAATTTTTCTAAGTAATGTGATGTAGTTTTGGTGTGGTTTGACATGGAAAAATGTGGGCATCACACTTTGGTATCAGAGTTGTGGGTTCAAACACTTGGACCTTGGGAAAACATGGAAGCACAAAAACCACTTAGCACAACTTTAAACTTAGGACACATAACATTGTTGATAACTTAAAAACATAGGAACTTAGTAAACTAAAACACACCTAAATAATGATGGACTAACTCCCACCTTGTTCTGATGAAGGAGGCACGGATCAGACGAGGGATTCTTACACATTGAGTTAGAAGGGCCATCCCCTGATCAGGAAGTCACTGTCATACTACACAAAATCTACAAACCTTACAGAAGGTCAATGCCACCATACGTGGAGGTTCACTTGGGGGATGACCTAGCCAGCGTGAGAGGGAGCCGTCACAAGAGGCTCAAGACTCTCCATGACACAATGAGGAGAAGAGGGTGGAGAACTCCCATGTGGAGGTAGATAGACAAGACTCATCACAGAGAGAGCAGAGAGATAGGGACTGTGAGATAGAGGGAGAGATCTAAGAGCCCTAGGAGAGAGATGGCCATGAGGAGAGACCCAGGGAAGATATACGTCAGTTGATCACCCACATTGGTGAGATAATGAAGATTCATCCACCTCACTTCATCGAGAGACACAGGAGGGTTCCAGGATGAGGCTTGGCTAGTTAGCTTGAGTGGATGCTTCAAGCTATGCCCATGCACTAGTAACACGAATGCTCATGTTTACTATACATCTTATGAGGGGGGGGCCAGAGTATGGTGGAGGAAGAGGAGAAGAATCTCACCTAGATTCAGAGACCATGACATGGGAGATCTTTGAGGAGTGATTCCGGAGTAGATATCTATCTAGGTGGTTCATTTAGTAGGATTGATGAGTTCCACGATCTGTGATAACTGAGTATGACAATGGTAGAGTATGAGAGTAGATTTTTGGACTTACTACAATACATCGACTATATACAGGATGAGTAGGTCAGGGTTCACAAGTTCAGCAGGGGCCTAAATTTAGATCTCGAGAGGGGTGGTGTGCATGCATTATCCACAGACTCTAGATGAGGCCATTAAGAAGCCTATATATTACGAGAGGAGAAAATGGGAAGAAGACAACAAGGTGAGAGAAAGAGTGAGTGAGGAGTCCACATACAATAGATGCAGGAAAGTCATTCGAAGGGGGAAACTCCTCCTCCTCATGGTGGACATAAATCCACATAGTCCTCCTTTCAGCCACAATAATAGCCATATAGCATAGCAACAGACCCACCCACCATTCAGGCCTCTACCGAGATATGATGCTCAAAGAGGGTGGAGTATGGGGCCTCCAACTAGAGGACCCATTAGGACACAGGCACCACCTAGAGCTCAGTCAGTCGGAGCTCATCCACAACAACCACAACATTCTAGAGCAGGGTCATCAGGGTCTATAATGTGGACTACTAGAGCACATGGAGGAGTCTCTTCTCATTGGAGGGGACCTAGAAGTTGTTATGGATGCAAAGTGCATAGGGGCACCATTGGAGAGATTATCCACATAACCCAAGTAACAAGGGCAAGGCCCCTATTTATGAGCCAATGGTTTGAGATATGGCACAGAGTCACAGGATCTATGCAGTGGTTGAGAACCACTAGGAAAAGCACCAAAGCACTGTGATCGAGACCTCATGTAGCATTGGTGGTATTCCTATCTCTATCTTATTTGATTTAGGATCTTCTGATTCTTTCATTTCCCCATCTTTAGTAGAGCGATGTAGGCTGGTGGAAGTTAGGTAGGGTTGTAGTTGGGATGTAGAGATGGATTCTAGAGCCAAGCTCACAGTGGACTCCTTAGTCAAGGAGTGTGTAGTAGACCTAGGACCCTTCACCATGACCTTGGATATTTTCATCTCCCTTGGGATCTTATGGGATTATTTTTGGTATGGATTGGATTTCAACACAAAAGGCTAGAGTGGATTGCTATAGTAAGGTGATTTTTTTGTAGATGATTTGGGAGTTGATTCAGTGATTATTGGGGTTAGGAGGCCTATTTCCATTTGCACTATATCCACTATGCATCTTAAGTGGTGTGCGTGTAGGGGATGCTAGTTATATGCCATTACAGTTAGTGACAGGTCAGAGGATGAGACTAGTGGGCCTTCACTTGATGATCATCACATTTTGTGGGAGTTTTTATATGTCTTTCCCAGGTGAGTTACCTAGCCTACCTCCCCACGTGAGATATATTTCCATATAGACTTGGTTCTAGGAGAAGAGCCTATCTCATGTGCGCTTTACAGGATGACTACCCCGAGCTTTGTGAGCTCAAGTTATAGTTGAAGGGCCTCCTTGAGAAGGGCCTAATCCATCCTAGTGTATCTCCTTGGGGTGCACTGATGATTTTTGTGAAGAAGAAGGATGGATCCTTGAGATTGTGCATTAATTATAGAAAGCTAAACAAAGTAACGATCAAGAATTGTTACCCCCTTCCACACATTGATGATTTTTTTGATCAGATGAAGGGAGATATTGTGTTTTCAAAGATAGACCTTAACTCAGGGTATCATCAGTTGAGGTTTGTGGAGGAAGATATCCATAAGACAACCTTTTGCACTAGATACGGTCATTATGAGTTCACAATTGTTCCATTTGGACTGACGAATGCCCCCACAATGTTCATGAGTTTTATGAATAGGGTATTCGGGATGTTCTTGGACCATTTTGTGCTCATATTCTGGATGATATATTGATATACTCATGCACATGTGAGGAGCATGAGGAGCACCTTCGATAGGTTCTATAAGTGTCTTGAGAGAACAACAACTATATGGGAACTGGAGAAGTGTGTGTTCTTTTAGAAAGAGGTTCAGTATCTGGGTCACATCATTTCTGGGGAAGGTATCATAGTCAATCCTTCCAAGATTCGAGCTATCATTGATTGGCTAGTACTGACCAATGTGACCAAGGTACGTAGTTTTATGGGATTAGCAAGATATTACAGGAGGTTTGTGTAGGATTTCTCATGCATTTCTCATCCTATCACTTCCTTGCAGTGGAAAGGGAAGAAGTTTGTATGGTTAGACAGATGTGAGCATGCCTTTAGGACCTTGAAGGAATTCCTTACTACAGTACCTATCCTAGCAATACCGGATCCTCAGAGGAACTTCTTTGTTTGTACGGATGCTTCATTAGCAGGGATAGGAGGAGTAATGATGTAGGATGGATGCGTTGTCACATTTGAGTCTCAAAACTCAAGGATTATGAGCTTAATTACCCAACTCATGACCTTGAGCTTGCAAAAGTGGTGCATGCATTAGTACGATGGTGTCACTTTCTTTTGGGAAGGAGGTTCACACTTAGGACAGATCATTTGAGCCTACGACACCTTTTCACATATCCCAATCTCAATGCCCATCAATGGTGTTGGATGGAGCTCTTGTGTGAGTATGATATGGATATTGAGCATGTGAAGGGAAGGAGAATGTGGTAGAAGACCTTGAGTTGATGAGAGACACCTTGTCATGGCTACATAGTGAGTACACATTTATGGAACATAATCTTACAAAACTTCCACTGAATAGGTTCTATCTTTCGGCTAGGGAAGAGATTGAGTCACACAGACCCCTTAAGGGAAGTTCGAGGGACTATCATTAGATTCATATGGGATTCTTAGACATAGGGGTTAGATATATGTGCCTAGAGATGGAGGTTTGTGACATGACATTCTAGCATAGAGGCTCATCGTGCACCTTATTCAACCCATCCAGGGTGAAGAAGATGCACTGCTACACTGAGATAGTTATTTCATTGGAGAGGAATTTAGAAGGATATATCTCGGTATGTGTCTCGGTGTTTAGAGTGCAAAAGGTGAAGGTCAAGCATCAGCATCCATCTAGCTGGCCTTCTTTATCCTCATGTTATACCGGAGTGGAAATGGGACACCATTTCCATGGACTTCATTCTTGGGAAACCTATGTCGAGATATCACCATGTGATCATGGTCATGATGGATAAATTAAAAAAAGTGGCTCATTTTTCTCTGGTTAAGACCACCTACATAAGGCCAGTGCATTGCATGTGTTTATTTGGATGAGATAGTGAGATTACATGGGATTTTGTGGAAGATCATATGTGACCGCAACCCCTTATATACTTCACACTTTTGGACCACCATGCAGTTTGCACTTGGGACAAAGATCAATTTTAGTACAACTTATCACCTTGAGACAGATGGTTAGACTGAGTGGGTGAACCAGATACTAGAGGATATGCTTTGGATGTATGTTATGGATCATCAATCACATTGGGAGGAGTACTTGTATCTGGTAGAGTTTGCATATACAATAATAGTTTTCAGAGTTCTATCGGCACACCTTTCCATGCATTGTATGGTAGAGAGTGCAGGACTCCATTGAGTTGGGACAAATTAGAGGACAAGGTTACTATTGGGCCAGCTATGTTGCAGGATATGGAGCAAGCAAGTCACTTTGATAGGTAGAGATTACAGGAGGCACAAATAGAAAAGTAATATGTGGATCAGAGGAGGATAGACCATAGTTATGAGGTTGACATGAAGGTGTTCCTGAGATTCAAACCTCATAAGATCCCCATCCATTATGGAAAAGGCTCTAAGCTAGCTCCGAGATTTGTGGGTCCATTTGAGATCTTGGAGCGGATCGGTCTCGTAGCCTACCACTTAGCCTTGCCACCCAACTTTTCTCACATCCATGATGTCTTTCATGTTTCTATTTTATGGAGATATATACCAGATCCATCTCATGTCTTGGATTGGACTACTTTGTAGGTGTAGGATCAGGGATATGTAATTGTGGAGCCCATGTGCATTCTAGAGCATAGGACCCTGGGCCTTCTAGGGTGTGAGATTGACTAGGTGTCACATCTAGTGGGATCAATATGATGAGTCATCACCTACATGGGAGGATGCCACACTGCTAGCAACAATTCCCACATCTATTCTAGTGACTTCAGGAGGAAGTCAAGTCTAAAGGGATGGGGATGTAGTGCTCACTCCTCTTCGACACCTATTTTTTCTATGATCATGATTATTAGTTGTTTAGTGACATGGACATTATTATGATATTTTAGATAGCCTATTGTTAGACATTATGACATTATGATTATTAGTGTGTTTGTGACTCTTATTATGGATTGTATGGATTCCTAGCGGGCATTGATAGATATTGTAGTACATGATGATAATTTAGTGTTATTTTGTTATATGTTGACATCTTGGACTCTTTGGCAATGGCGATTATGTTTAGATGATTGGACTAACCTAGTGTGTACATCGATGTTATGATTTATTAATAATATGATGATAATGGGTGATCAATAGTAGGTTGTCGAATGCATCTAAGTAGGTTTAAATTTGTAGTAAGTATGTGAATTGCATGGTTATCATAAAATATGAATTGTGATAGATGGTTATGCTTAGGCGTAGGGTGATAGTAAATGTTAATGGATATGGTAAAATTGTGATAATTAGTTATTGTGAATAATTGATTTAGAATAGAATTTATTAACCATGATAATGATGTAGCTATGTCATATGATAGATGATATATGTGTTTCGATTTCTTGACGTATTGATATGGCCTTGAGGCCAAAAGCTAGTATTTTATTGGTTGTTTGTAGGGAACGAAATAACAATAAACAAAGGAGGGACTAGGAAGACCAACCATGGAGGAATATCATGTGTTTACAACATGGTCACCTTGGCAATCGTTGTGTGTGCATGTGTCATTCATGTTACTTGTCATTTGTTAGGAGGTCTCCAAGGGGAGCAACCTCATAAGTGACCATGGGTGTAAATGTTGTTTTTGTCTTTCTATTTATTTGTCTTAGTTGATGTTGTGATTTTATTAAGTTCTAATGTTCTCTCATGTTCTTGTGTTTATTAATGTACCCTTGATTAAGTAAGTAATTTTTGGTTTATGTTAATTGGATGATGTGGCATATGGGGGAAATGATTGTGTGGGATATACCTTATTTTTTTTATACTTTTATTGGATTTCATTTCAACCTTGGTTTGTGTGCCCATCCCAATCTCCAAAACTCGGATTTGGGATTTGAGCCCATTTTTGGAGACTTGTGGGACAAGTTTTACTTGTCCCACACTCCTTAAACTCTCCCTCCAACCTAACCTATGGTATGAGGGGTCAAATTTAGCCCTAATCATGTGCTTTTGAGGAAAAATAGGCAATTAATGCCACCTCTTTCTTAATTCCCTAAATTTGAAATCTTGAAATGTGGAATGAGGATTTTTATGGGAAGGAATGTGTCATGTCTCACCTTCTTCATTTATGGGACCTTGGTTTGTGTGTTGGGTTATGAGGTGGATTGAAGGGAAATGAGGTGGCATCCTACATGGAGCCACACCACCATCCTCTCCACCAAATTTTATTTATTGGATTCTTTTAGTTGTTTTAGGGGTTACTTGCTTGGAGATTTTGGGTAGCTTGCATGGGAATTTCTTAGATTGTGGAAAGAAGTTAGATCTTGGGTCAAGGTCAAGGTTGAAGGCTATATGGAAAGGTAGGATCACAATAATCCATCCCATCTGAATCACCAAGGAATTTCCAATCCCAATGTATATTTTTATATTAAATCACCAAGCATGATCGCAACACGGGATTTGAAAACATTAATGTTTCGCCAAGAAATCGACACACAATGATTTGAAAACATGAATGTTTCACCAAGAAATCAACGACCGGGATTGAAAACATTAATATTTCACCAAGAAATTGATGCATCGGGATTTGAAACATTTATGTTTCGCCAAGAAAACATTCCCAAAATTTTCCCGATATATATACACAGAGGTGATGTTTTCCCGTGATTTTCCAATTTGCGTATTTGCAAAGTAGTAGAAAGGGATTTAACGAATCGGCATATTGCAATTTTCTTACAAATTTTCAAATAAATCTAGGTCTTGTCAGGGCCCGACTAGTGCATTACAATTTACATCCTAGAAGCACTTACTGCAGGCGAGTCCTCAGTCTATTTGAGACATGTTTTCTTTCATGTTGCATTTCTTTATCTATGATTTCACCTTTGTAAGTTATTACAAAGTCTAAACATCCTCATCCTCATAACCACTATGATTTTTTATGTCATCTAGAATAGTCCTCCGCTTGTAGAGAATCATAACTAGTTTTCCTATCTTAGATACATCTAGATTCTATGTTATATATATATATATATATATATATATATATATATATATATATAATTTAAAATCACTTCATACATCTCCACGAGTTGATGCCCTTTGTATATTGTGTGCTTTATCAAAGTGTATCTTCTATGAATATTTCTATTAATGCTCTCTCTTTTTGTAGTGTATATATATGTACATATATACATACATACATACATACATATATATATATATATATATATATACATATTGTGGTTTCACTTTCCATTTATTCCATGACCAATACCATGATCGTTTATCATTGTCCATTGACATTACCTCATCCCACAGTGGACCTAAAGGATATATAAAATTTAGTACATCTCGTAGGTTTCACGTTCTCGTGGAATTTTCTTGGGAGACTCGGTGGAATGGCGACGCGTGACATAGACCTCCTAGAGCCGATACCCACTCCAAACCTGAAAAATGTCAACTGTGGCTCATTCTCGTGAGCTTCACATCTATTGGGAGGATTTGGTTGGGAATGGGAGGTTAACATAATGCTAACAAACAATAATGTACAAAATAGAGACCACACAGAGATGTCCAAAATGAAAAATTCAAGAAATGTAAAAGGAAAAAAGTTACAACAATGAACCAAAAACTAGATAATTAGCATTTGGAAAAAAAAAAAATAGAATTTGTGGCAAAAGTACTGGACATCTTGTCACATTCTTGTTACCACTATTTTCCTCACTATGATGTACTTCAAACTTTATAAATCATAGAAACATAATGTATCAACGCACTCCAAGCATAGATTTCCTTCAACAATCTGAGGAGCACTATTGAGCGAGATAGAGTATGACACTAAGGAGAGGGCATACAGAATATTCACATGTAAGAATAAGGCACATTTGAAGGCGCGGGAAGATAGGGAAGGAAATGCGCACCAGGACAAGTTGATTTGGGACTTAGCTGGTTTTCATGGTTACGGGCTATTTTTGGAGATAGCATGCAGAGCACACAACGAGATGGAGACTTGCACAACACGCAAAAGCTCTTTTTAGGATGAGTGTCTACTAAGCGCCATGCATGAGTTTGGGATAATAATAGGATTACTACTATCAGTTAATTGTAGGAGATCTATTATTAACACACTTTCATGTGTGCATATTATTGTAAAGGCGTGTAGCTATTTTCAGCATACGAAATATTTTGGGAGGTGTGGAAGTGGTGAAGGGAAATTCCCACCCCTATAATTATGTGTAGTTAGAGAGAGACATTGTGGATGAGCTATTGTGGATTTATGCTACCGAAATGATACACATATAAACCGATGATACTATTTATTATAAGAATATTATGTATTTTCATGTGTTTAATATAATGGAGTGTATTGGCTGGATAAAGGTGTTAAACATGATTGTAATCTGTTTCTTGCATGGTTGATTTCATTATGTTTATCTTTTAATTCATTATTATTTAATTTCTAGAGATGGAATATGCTTTGTGGAATGTTCATGGTTAGTTAGGGTTTTGGATGTATGTTTTATCTTCAACATGTTGACTTCTTGTATAAGAAACTCTAAAGAGAGGCTTGGTACCTTTGTGCACTTTGGGTGAGTGTTTAGCTCAGGGCCGAGTGATGTGCCAAAGACACCCGGGTTCTTCATGGTGGATTCTATGTTGCATCATTAGTTTATTTATGTTCAGGATGGTTCATGATGAAGACATATCGGTTGACCCTAGCAAGTGTTGATGAGTGGAAAAAATATATAGAAGAAGAGTACTTACTGAGAGGTTCAACATTGGATCTAAGTTTGACGCACGCACGTGGGTGGAAAATAATTTGTATGATTATTTGTATGAAATATTCTTATAAGAATATAAGGCATATTTATAAGGTGTCTCATTACAAGTTGGTTGTCAGAATGGATGTAACTACATCAACCATTTTGTAACTACTTCTTTTATAATAAATAGACAGACACACAGTCTCAAATGTGTGCAATCCACCTTTCTCTATTATTTCTCTCTCTCCATATTCTAACATTGGTATCGGAGCGTGGGGCAAGCAAAGAGAGGGAGGAAGAAATATATTTTCGTGAGTCCCATTAGAGCACGCCTATTTGAAGAAGGAAGACATTTTTGTTTTTGAAAGAAATCACGAAAATATTTTTGAAGGTCGAAGTAAATGCTTGATCTTGTTTGTGAAGATTTGTTGACATTTGGAAATCAAGGGCACACCGTTAGGGCACAAAAAAGTCACATTGTATAGTCACGAATCAGAAAAATACACTCACTTTTTTTTCATTAAAAAAGTCACGAAAATCTGATCATGAATGGCATGTTTTTCAGAAATTAACATATTTTCGAGCATGAAAATACAATCACGAATGGCACATTTTTCAGGAAAATAACAGTATTTTCGAGTACAAATAGTCAAATTTTAATAGCCACGAAAATTTGTGATTTTAGACATTTTTACAGTCGCGATTACCGCTAATATGGTGCATTATTACAACCACGAATTGCTAGGGCACAAACATTTTTCATGGACATAAGGCAAGAAAGATGCAGAAGCAAAAAGACTACTGCGCTTAGGCACGGAATCGTGCAATCGGTATTTTATTTTATTTTATTTATTCATTTCCAAAATACGCAGTTGTATTTATTCTATTTTATTAAAATGGAAATGCCCATAGAAAAATATTTTGGTCTAAATTTTCATACATGGAGAGTGAAAATACAAATGCAACTTATGAATAAAAATTTGTGGGGCATTGTAAACGGAAAGAGACAACACCTACAGATGCATCAAAATTGTTAGAATGGAAAAGCAGAGATGATAGAGTGAAAGCTATTATTGGCCTTGCTCTCTCCGACTCTGAACTTCATCATGTAGACCTAGACAAATCATCAAAGGAAATTTGGGATACTCTAAATAAATTATTTGGAGCGAAAGCAATCAATGCCAAATTTTCCCTAAAACTTCAATTATATAGGTTCAAAATGGATGAAGGAGTCTCTATGTCAAGCCACATCAATAATCTAAGGTCCTTGATCAGACAACTAGCAGAAGTCAAAGCTACGATTGAGGATGAGGATGTCAAAGCTATCCTATTAAATAGTCTATCTTCCAAATATAGCAATGTAGTTTTTACCCTCAGTCAAATTCAATCTCAATCTCTAGATGATATGATAGCAGCTCTTCTAGCTAAGGAAAAATGAACCATAGAGGATGCAGAAGGTCATTCCCATAGAAGAAAGTGCATTCTATTCTAGAACCAGACAATATCGTAAAAGATCAGATAAAGATAAATCGGAGATTAAATGTCATTATTGTAAGAAAAGAGGTCACACATCATGGGATTGTCGTGTTCGAGCCAATGATGTGCTCAAGGGTAAAGTCATATCAAATATAGCCAATATAGCCATGGTTGAAGACCCACCGGATGCAAAAGGTAGTGAGGACAGTGACGAATATGCATTATAAAGATGCTCTAAACTTTGAAGGCAAGAAAGGATACAGAGTAGATGAAGCTCAGTATGGATTGTTGCTCAGATAGTTCGGGAGACTATGGATCTTGGGAATTATACCCTCACGAGGGTCATGAGAAAACTTGATGGAGCTTGTGGATGGCTCAATATGGATGGTTGTCCAATAATTCGGGAGATCTATGATTCGGGAGTTCGGGGAGGTGGAATCCGAGAACTCGGGAATTCAGCTCAGGAGCTACACCTTTACAAAGGTCACGAAGCAGCTTAATGGAGCCCTACCTTATCATAGCATTGCTTTCAAAGTGAAAGTGTTTGAAGATTGCGTAGTTATGTTTTTGTTCTAGTTTTGTTATATTGTTTGTTTTTTTTTCTTTATGGAGAATAAGCCTTACGTGGGGGTATAAGAATATAAGGCATATTTATAAGGTGTCTCATTAAGAGTTGGTTGTAACGGTTGTAATTACATCAACCATTTTGTAACTATTTCTTTTATAATAAATAGACGGACACAGTCTCAAATGTGTGCAATCCACCTTTTCTCTATTATTTCTCTCTCTGCATATTATAATAATTCTTTGTTATTTTCTCGGTAGAACTATACGAGTGGCCGGTAGCTTGTGTCTAAAAGGAATTGGAGGTATCACACACTTTTCTAGATGCATGAAGAATTTCAGGCCCTTTATGATGTTGATCTGATTTAGACATGTGTTGTGGATACTTGGTTTCATGGTGTTTTGAACAGCTATATTTTGGAGTACTCAATTTCCACTTATTCTTTCCCAAAGGTAGCTGAGTTCCAATTTTTACGTTATCCCAGGGGAACTTACTTGCAAGGTATTCCATTAGCGATCAAGATCTTGATGGTGACCCTGAACCTAGAAGAAAACCAATGGCTAGCTAAACCCCACCACACGTGGGGCAAGAGTAGGTTTGGTGAAAGATGGAAGACCTAGCGGTAGAAAGGCAAAGAGAAGAAAGGTAGCTTAAGTATAATGAGGTACATGAAAAGAGATGGAAAATCAGCAGGATATTGCAGAGTGGATGGCGTTGAGGAGAGAGATGACTCGTGAAGGATTTGGAGCTCACGCAGAAGGCATGGAGCCAAAGCATTTGGAACTCCCCCATTTGGGCAAGCATAATAGGTAACCCTCCTCGGCCTCACATAGAATTGTGCCAATAGAGACGACCTAGGCCACAGGTGTGCATATAAATCTACCTAGTAACCTAGCCCTTATGTTGGGTTTTCTAGTATCTAGTACATCCAATAGTTGGCAAGCTAATTTGGGTAGTAGGGAAGTAGGGTAAGTCACATATAAAGTACATCTATGGAAGGGCATACATCTTCGTTGTTGTTTGGAGGTACCTTTTTCGGAACATCATCAACACATAATTCAAGCGCACAAAATTTTGGACTCACTTCTAGGAGTAATACCACCACACAGACTATAGGAGTTCAATTCAAGACTACTATTCGGACATAGGAAGTAAATATTCGATCCACTTCTGACTATAGATGGAGGATCAAGGGGTATATGTGGTTCTAGTTCTAGTGGATCTGGTGGTTCTAGAGGTAGAGGTAACACAAGAGGTTCTGGATCAGGTGGGCAGGGTCCGCACCAACCCTGAATATTTACATGGAGATGTCTCTCCATCTTCTAGAGTATAGGGGCATAGAAGATGTTGTTAAACACGTGCACATGTGTGAGATATTATGGCGCGCAAAAGGGATCATAGCTTCTGAGCACAAGGCAAGTCAATTTGTAACTATGTTATAGGGACGCACACACAGTTAGTACCGAAAGTTTGACCCAGATCAAACTTGTGTAGATTATGCAGCATTAAAATATGCTTTCCTTAAAGAGTTATATATCCCTGAATTTGAGCAGAAGAGTATAAGCGTGCTCAAGGATATTTAAGCAGGCACTACTGAGACTTTCTAGGAGTATGATGCCCATTTCAAACCACTTTTATCTAAGCTTTCTTATTATATTCATGTAAGCCAGCATGCACAATGGTTCGTTGGAGGACCTGATAACACCTTGTAGAAGGGCACCATGTCACATAATACATACATTTATCTATGTGAAGCACTTGAGGAAACTTTACACATTGAGGTGGTTAGAAGTATAGACACTGGAGTTAGCCCATTCTTGGAAGCACAGATTGTAGTTATGGAAAAGTAGTTAGAGAAAATATCGGTGAATTCGGCATATGAGACTTGCATTGGGATTTGGTGTATAGACTTTGAAGTGGAAGGGCACACCAAGGATAGGTGTCCCCGTAGGACAGTACATTCGTTATTGCTATATTGTGAGATATTTCATCTGAACCATGACGCAAGTCACTGCCCATTATTACAACATGTGATAAGGAAGAATGTATCTTGTTATTGTAAAATTTTCCAGTCCACGACTCATGATACAGAAGACTACAAGTTGATTGGTCAGATCCATGATGCTATAGATATTGGTGTGTGAAAGACAGGAGTATCAGATAACTCCAAGGGTAAAGGTGAGCACCAGGATCGGGATCACAATCAAGCATGCTATGATCAGAACAAGGGGCGTTATGAAGGAGGATGTGGTAGAGGTCGAGGATACCGTGGTGGATTCGGTGAGTTTCCTCGTAGAATTTTATTTATATGTGGATCTCCTGACCACTACAGGCACGAATGTCCTCGAATATTACTTGTTCTTTTTGTGGGAAGAGTCATAGCTATGAGGAATTCCTAGATCTATATGAGCATCTTAGCAAGCAACATAAATAGGAAAACAAGGGTGCATGAATGGTTAGGATAAATCGTCATTGTGGAAAATCAGTGGATGCCAAAGTTGGCACCAAAACCTGAGGTATTACATATGAATATTACTACACACGTTGAAGTTGTGTGCACCAAAGAAGTGTTACAAAGAAATCCTACCATCACTAAGGAGGACGTTTTTCATGCAAGGTATCGAATCCTGCACACCAAAAGGAGGTTTATCAGGAGACCATGGAGGTACTCAAAAACCTTCAGGGGAAATACATTATTTAAAGCAGTAATCATGGAAGATGGAACAGAAGAAGATAGCAGAGACAGTCCAATCGGATAGTGATGACTTGAAGGAGGTATGTAAAATGTTACACCAGGAAAATATCATTCCATTACAAGGGAGTTGGCTAAATGGAAACACTCCGCGCATGAATATTGAGAATGGATGTCAGAACCTGCATGCAAATCTTCCCCCTCATAGCTTATATTATGACAAGGAGATCACCCTAAATGTTGTTGTGGATGGATAGCTCTTGAGTAATATATTGATTAACACAGGCATGGAGGTAAATGTGCTTACTTTCGATGCATGGGTATAGATGGGGAGACCTCCATTGCAGCCATCTTCTAATGTATTGTTTATGGCTAATCGAACTAAGGCCACTCCTATCATATTTTTAAAAGATGCATCCATTACTATACAAGGGGCCAAGTTCACTAGGGATTTTGAGGTTTTAGCACTTGTAGAAGCAAACAGTTTCCCAGCTCTACTTGGGCGCCCTTGGTGTTACACAAATAATGTTGATCTTTGGTTCAACAAAGGATATATAAGTTTTGAGAACAAGGAGGAAAGAGTTATTATCCCTTAACGGATGGGAAATTTGTGCCCTATGTTGAGCCTTTGAGTGAAGAAGATCTTAATAAGATTTATGTATGCGTCATTCGGGACCCAAAAGTACTCAAGCCATCTAAGGAAGGAATCCTCCAGTGGGAAGATGCACAATATATTAGTGATACCACAAGTATTGCTTGTGATAATTGGGCTCATGGAACTTATGAGATTGGTTAGCGCGAAGTAAGGAGCGCATTTACATGGAAAATCAAACCTCGTTATAGTAGGAGGATAGGTATGACTCTTTACCTTGGTACACTCTGGAGAAGAAGACCCTACGGTATTCCTACTCACCATGGAGGAACAAAGTGGATGCACTCCATTTGAAAGAAGAAATATGTTAGTATATACCCTGTGCGGGACAGTAGTGCGTTGGAGGGTGGTTCAGAGGGATAATCTTATAGAATGGAATGAAGTCAAGATTTCTCTAACAACCTCGGTTTCCAGAGCAATGCACTTACTCAAATCTACACATATTATGGTAATCAACCTTTTCAAAGATTACGTTCAATAGTGTGAGAGGCTTTAGACATGGAGGGTCGTGAAGCTTTACCGCCTTCACTATGGGTGCACAAACTTTATTCCACTTTACAAGGTTATTCATGCTATGTACCTTGGGATATGATAATATAATATATATGGGTTGATGGAGATGCCAACATGTGGCACACATCCCCTTAGTTATATGTATGGGTTCACATGGGATATAATATTATAATGTATATGGGTTGATGGATATGCCGACATGTGGCACACATCCCCTTAGTTATTTATATGGGCTCACGTAGGAATTAATTATTTGGGTAATGGGTCGGTCTACATTGGGATTAGGTGTTACCCATCCTATTTAAAAGATGTGAGTATCATTATTAGGAGGTCATGTATGTATGAGTTGAGTCTTCTAATTGGTAGAGGTATATTGGAGGTGTCCCCCTCGAAGTGGATTCCCATCTTGGGAGATTGTGGAGCTACTCCTTCCTTAAGGAGCATTGTATGGTGTTGCCCTACCTTAAGGGTATTATTCTGTATATATTGAATATTTGGGCATCTTGGCCCCCATATCTCTTGTGTTTCATTATCTTCTACAGATTATTCATTTATTATATGCAAATTTCTTATCAAGTGGTATCAGAGCATCGATTTTGGCAAAAAAAAATTGGGTCTAAACCCTAATTTTATTGATTCGGCTATATTTTGGAAACAACTATGAATATTTTCTCAATTTTTTTACCATAGTTTTGAAATGGTTTTATAAAGATACAGTCTAAATTTCAAAAAAAAAATTGAAGTATTATGTGGAAGTTATTGCATTTTTAGGGTTTCGCCTAAATTTGCTTTATAGGATGCAGTTTTTGGAAATAATTTTCTAAATTTTTACCAAAATTGTGAATCCCATTCAAAAAGCTATGAAACCTCTCAAAAATTAAATTGGGGTTTGTGTTCTGTGATTTCTGATTTTTGGCCGAATTTTAGCCGAAAGGGTTAGAACAAGTTTTGATCAAAAGGGCCTATTCCTAAAACCCTAGTTTTGTGGATCATGGGGATGGTGACTTTTTTTGGAGATGGCAGGATTCATGCTAGAGAATGGTGGAACAAATTTAGGCATAAATTCTCTGAACCATCAGATATTTGGTTCTTCAAATTGTGGATTAGTGGCTTTCCATAGATTTGGTTTTCTGAGTTAGAAAAGGAAAAGTCTAATTGGTCCTTGGAGGAACTGGAACAAGTTTTCATGGACATATGGGAAACAAAAGAAGAATTTAATGATAATAGTGAGGAAGAGGAAATAGCAGAAGAAGAATAAGAAGTAGAAGAAGAACAAGAAGAATAAGAAGAAGAAGAAGAAAATGATGATGATGAAGCTGTTACACATGATAGTGCATCTCCAAAGAAGGAAGCTTCAATATTTCAGTTTGAAGGGTGTATTCAAAGGAAAAAGGTAATTGTTTCCATAAACCCTAGCAGCAAATATAACTTCATCAATATGGATGTAGCTCAAAATCTACATGTACAAGCAAAACATATTAAGGAAGCTCAAGTGGATGGTAAGCATATTCAAGTTTTTGAAGATTTAAAGCTCTCTATGGATAAATATGTTTTACATTCATATTTGTATGCTTTAGATATGGATGGTATGGATATTATTCTTGGATATCCTTGGTTAGAGAGCTTGGGAACAATTAATCTTAATGTGCAAAATAAATTCATGAAATTATGGTACAAGAGAAATAAAATTACATTGCAAGATATCACACTTAACAAAGAAAAAAGTAATGTAAAATTAGATCATGAAGATGAATTTGAAGATGGCGAAGAAGGGAATAAGGATGAATCAAAAGGACAGGATGAAGAACATAAAGTCACAAATAATTTCTCTACTCAAGAGAAAAAAGAAGTAACAAACAAGGTGGAAGAGGACAAGAAAGTTGAGGAAAAGGTTGATAAGGTTGAGTATACGAAGGTGGCACCATATCGACACCCACACCATCATGAGAGGAAAAAATCATGGAGACATGTTAGGACACATGAGGATAGAAATCCATATGGATATACAGGGAATCACAGGAATACTTTTGGCTATACATGGAATCAATGGAACAATAATTATATGACATGGAATCATAGGAATAATAATTATGGATATGCATGGATGTCGAGAAGGAACACATATGGACCAATATGGAACCAGATGAGCACAATGGAATATGGAATCAGGTTTGGAGCAGCATCACCCACTAGGATTTCATATGGGTGGTTAGATGATTGAGTATGGCGACAAGTGTGAAATAATTTAAAGCACACTCATTATATGGCTTCTTCTTATGTTTCGGGGACGAAACATGTCAAAGAGGGAGGCAATGTTATGTACCTTGGGATATGATAATATAATATATATGGGTTGATGGAGATGCCAACATGTGGCACACATCCCCTTAGTTATATGTATGGGTTCACATGGGATATAATATTATAATGTATATGGGTTGATGGAGATGTCGACATGTGGCACACATCCCCTTACTTAGTTATATGGGCTCACATAGGAATTAATTATATTGGGTAATGGGTCGGCCTACATTGGGATTAGGTGTTACCCATCCTATTTAAAAGATGTGAGTATCATTATGAGGAGATCATGTATGTATGAGTTGAGTCTTCTACTTGGTAGAGGTATATTGGAGGTGTCCCCCTCGAAGTGGATTCCCATCTTGGGAGATTGTGGAGTTACTCCTTCCTTAAGGAGCATTGTATGGTGTTGCCCTACCTTAAGGGTATTATTCTACATATATTGAATATTTGGGCATCTTGGCCCCCATATCTCTTGTGTTTCATTATCTTCTACAAATTATTCATTTATTATATGCAAAGTTCTTATAAGTGCACACACTTGGTATGTATATGTAGAGCTATATAGGGAGACTGGAAATTGGTAGGATTTGATTACAGGAATGGTCTATAATTTTGACTACTTCTCTACTAACCCTCCAATGGAAGAGGCATTAAGGGTTATAAAGTACTTAACTATGGGAGATAGTGCAAAGGTGGAAGAACTCATTTAGGAGTTATTTGGTGAGACAGACTCAGGGGTGCACTTTGATAAAGAAGAAGAAACAGATGTTGCACTACTTAAGCATGCTTTCTTAGAGAAAGAAAAAGGAAAGATGGTCTACATAGTGGATGATGAGGAAGTAGAAGATATAGATATAGATCATTCAGTGGGTATGTGCGAGGTGTTAGATAATGTGGATAAAAATGTGTGTGCCTATCATGAACCCATGAAGACAAAAAAAAAGTGAATATTGGTATGGATGTTGAACCTAAGGAGGAAATAATTGGGGATTATTGGTCGAACTCGAAGTGGAAAAAATCATTGAGTTACTACATGATTTTCAAGACTTATTTCCTAGGGGCTACCATGAATTAAAATGAGTGCATAAATCATTAGGAGAGATGAAAATTAAGCTTAAGGAAGGTGTGTTCTCGGTCATAAAAAGACCTTGCGAATAAACCCTAACTCGCGCGTAAAGGTTAAGGAAGAATTATCAAGATGTTTAAATTTGGCATCATCAAGCCCCTAGAAGAATCAGAGTGGGTTAGCCCCATGGTTATCAGTATAAAGAAAGATGGTCAGATTAGGATTTGTGTGGATTACAGAGAACTGAATGTTGCATGTGTGATTGATCCCTTTCCTACACCTTTCACAGAGGAGATATTAGAAGGCGTTGTAGGGCATGAAATCTATTCTTTTACAAATGGATTCTCTAGGTATCATCAAGTCAAGATTGCATAGGAGGATCAAGAGAAAACAAATTTCACCACTGAATGGGGAATTTTTGCATATATTGTGATGCCCTTTGGTCGAAAAACATGCATGTTGTATTTTTGTGCATAGTTGTTCAAGCATTCCAGGATTTTATTCACATTTTATTACATGTTTACTTAGATGATTGGACAATGTATGGACTTGTTAAGGATCACTGTGACAATTTGTGCTTAATGTTTGAAAGATGTAGACAATTAAACATCTCTTTAAACATCAAGAAGTGTGTGTTTGCTACACATTTTGGCACTTTTTAGGGAACATCATTTGCAAGGAAGGTTTGTTAATGGATCTAGCTAAGGTTGCAGTTAGTATAGGCCTGGAAGAGCCTACCAATCGAGTGAGGTGCACAAATTCTTGGGTGACACTTTGGATATTATATAAAATTTATCAAAGGATATGTTAAGATTGTTGCACCCTTAAAAGAGTTACTAAAGGGAAAAGGGACATTCTATTGGGGAGAACCACATCAGCGCGCATTTGAGGCATTGAAGGAAAGACTTACTTTAGCGCATATCCTATGTTTTCCTCATGGTACCAACCATTTCATGTACATGTGGACACCTTTGTCACAACCATTGGCATGGTGTTAGCTCATCCTGCAAAAGGTATTATAGATCATCCTATCTATTTTTCTCATAGAAACTTGACTCCTGTAGAGTAGAATTATACAACTACTAATCGTGAAGCCATGTCAATTATCTATGCACTGCATAAATTTAGACAATACCTGCTAGCAACACCATTTTTATTTTACATAGATCACATGGCATTGAAATACTTGGTAAACAAGCTCATTTTACAAGGGTGCATATGTCAATGAGTTCTCTTATTCTAAGAATTTGATTTCACAGTTGTGGTAAAACTAGGTAAAAGTAATTTTGGCCCAGACCATCTATCAAGAATTCATTCAGGGGAGTACGTATAGAGAATTGAAGATACAATTTTTGATGCACAGTTGTACAGGTTACAATAAGTGCCTTCGAAATTGGAGGATATTGTTATCTTTTTGCGTACATGTCTAGTGCTAGAAGGAATGAAATCCTTAGAGATGAAACAACTTACAATTCACGTGGCACCATATATGTTGATCAGTGGTGACCTATACAAGTTAGTCCGAGATGAAGTATTATGTCGGTGTGTACTAGAGCACAAGTGCAAGATATCATGGAAGAGGCTTATGGTGGTATTGCAGGTGGGAACTATACAAGTGATGTCACTATGCACAAGATTCTACTTGTTGGATTATGGTGGGAGACCCTCTACAAATATTGTAAAGCATATTGTAAGGTGTGTGATCACTGTCAACGTGTTGGTAAACCTAGGCAAAGAGATGAAATGCCCTTAAGACCTATTCCTAGTGCAGAGTCATTTGAGAAATGGGCTATAGACTTTGTGGGTCCTATTTCACTAGCCGTATGTAGAACTAGATCGTGTTACATCATCACTTGCATGGAATAAATTACAAGGTGGGCAGAAGTAACACCTACCAAGGATTGTACAAAGAACTACAACAACCAAGTTCTTATGGGAAAATGTTCTTACAAGGTATGGATGCCTACTAAGCTTGACAAGTGATAGGGGTACACATTTTTTGAATGAGACAATCAGGATACTATTGGATGAATTTATGATTGTGCACCATAAGACTACACCCTATCATCCTCAGGAAAATGGACTACTGAGGCCTTCAACAATATTTTGAGCTAGACATTCACAAAAAATTGTGATGTTAAAAGGAAATATTGGGATGATAAAAATTTTGTCATGCTTTGGGTGTATAGAACAACATACAAGAGGTTAAACAAGGCCACACCCTTTCAGTTGGTGTTTGGTGTAGAAGCAATTCTTCCTATGGAATTCATGTTACCTTCTTTGTGTATTGTGTGCACTAGAGGTCTAGCCGATGAGCAAGATTTGGAATAAATAATTGATAAATTGATATAGTTGGATGAGAGATGTGCCATAACACGTTGGAGTTAGAAGCAGGAAAAGGCCAGGTAGAAAACGTGCCATGACAAGCACATCAAGGATAAAAAGCTTGACATAGGACATGAGATATTGCTTCTTTATGATTCTAAGTTTTTACGCCATCCAAGCAAGCTTAAAGTGCATTGGTTGGGACCTTATGTTATCACTCATATACTTGAATCAGGAACTTTTCAGTTAGAGATGCTTGATGGAATACGGTTACTCGGTTATTTCAATGAGGAGTAGGCTAAATCCCTACTATAAATAATTCTTCTCGGTGTTTGTAATAAGGTAGTATTGCCATTTAGAATAGGTTTCATTTTTATTTCCTTAATGTATTTCCTTCTTCGTCATTATGCTTTGTCAATTTAGTTTAGTGTTTTGTGTAATAAGGGTGTTTACGCATTGGAAGCTAATTACCATTTGAAGAATTTTTATGCGCAAAGGACTCCACATACCACTAGTGTGGGGTGGTTACTCACAACTGGGTACACATGAGAATGAAATTGTTACAGGTGTTAGTTAATTATGGAAAGGAGTGTTAGAAAGGAGATTGCTTGAAAAATATGACCATAGATGGAGATAAACGAGGGAACATCATAACGCGCGAGGTAAGAAGCGCCCAAGGAGATTACCAGGGGAAGGCGCAGTGGTGAGGCACTCAGGTGCATGGAAGTGCACTAAAGAGAAGTATGTAGCTAGAAGGTAGGAAGGTGTGCTAGAAGGTTATAGTTTGGTGCAAAGATGTACCACGTGGATATTGTGAAAATGGTAAATTAATGAGAGGATTGTTGGTAGTTGAAGGAGCAATAAATACACTAAATTTTTAAAAACTATATAAGGATGTGACACGGGTTCATTTTTACCTTTGCAATCACAAGTATTTAAGCAAGCTAAGTGTGATCGAGTAGAGAAAATTGTGTTGAGGTGCAAAGCATTGTGAAACCAAATGTGGAGAGCATACTATTGCGCAAAAGAGGCTTCGTGCTCCATTGGTGAAGGGTTTGAGTGAAGAATAAGCATTGAGAAGGAGCTAGGGCATGTGGTTTCAAGATAGGGCATGCAGATTCAAGCTAGGGTTTGATTTTTCTCATTATAGACAATAAAAAGGTGGGATTTTTATGATGACACCAAAGAAAGCACCTACAAGAGCATGAAAGGAAAGAAGAAGGTAGAAGATGAAGTTGAAATTTCTCCCGAGAGTAATTTTTCAGAGATGCAATACCCAGAAGGAGTAATAGTTAGACAAGAGTGGGATTTCTACATCCATATCTCTAAGATAAGTGACTACAACCACCATACCTCTGACAACAAGGGAGAGTTGGACGCGTTGTTGAATAAGAAGACCAACAAGTGCATGGTGGAGGATATGCTAGTGTATGAGGACTTAGGAAGAAATTATGGAAGGAACTAGAAGTTTATCAATTGTATGAGCTCCTATATTTTGGAAAATATGAACCCTTATACCAATGGCTGATGAGAAGAGTCCATGAGGACTTCTTTTATTTCACCAGATGAAGGGTTAGGATCACAAGCAGCCCTAGTTTTGACACTAACAGGATTGAAGGGCATAAGGGTAGACCTCGTTAGTGGTCTAACTAATAAAGCAACAGTTATAGAAACAAGAAAAGAGGTGGGGTATACCAAGGGTCCTCGCAGAATGAACATTGATAAAATAAAAAAATCTCTTATGGTGGGAAGTCGCGCATCTTTTAACTAAGTTGAATGACCAATAAAGATGGTCGGAAGTAAACATCATGTGGCTTCACATTGCAAAGAAAATGTATCGGGGAGTAGTATACAACCTAGCAAGCTATATTGCAAACACCATTGTTGAGGAAGAGCACACAGGAGAAAAGATAAGTTTTAGCGCTATCCTCCTTTCTCTTGTGTTTTTAGAAATTGAAGTGCTCGATGGGCCAAAGAACAAGATCTGGGAGTACCCCTGGAAAATAAGTCCCTCACGGAGAGGTTTCAAAATAATTTATGTGCAGGATTAATGAGTGGGCTGTTTAAGTAAAGGGTGGAGATGTGGTATGACCGACTTCATGTGGAGTTCGAGGAGGAATGGCGCATTCCCAAGGAGCTACCTTCGGTAGTGGGCAAGGTAGTATAGTTCACAATGTACCAAGAATTTTTCATCACACAGTTTGTTATTAGGGATGGGATGTGGATCCCATGGTGCAAACTTCCCTATACCTTCATAACATGCTACTTCCAGGCCTTAGTTCACATATTTACTGATGTGCGTCATTTGAAATTAAACGGAGACAAGGAAGACTATGACTACCACACCCTCAAGAAGACATATGTGTATCCAAGCTGAATTGCCTACATCGAGAGGCTCATCTCAGATTTTATAAGTATGAAGCCAGTAAGCTTGTCTATTAGGGACAATGGAGCCACTCTCGTATACCTTAAGCTTAAGCCTAAGTTGGAGAATAACAAGTATGTGAAGAATGACTTTGTGCTCCCAAGGCCGCCTAAGGGAAAGCATACAGTGGAGAATGTGCCAGCTCCAAAGCCTGTAGCAACTATAGAGGTAGATGAGGAGGAAGAATTACACAAAGATAGTGGTGGCTTAGATAATAGATACCAGAGGCAGCCCATAGATGGAGTGGAGAAAGAGCACATGGATATTCCACCTCAGGTGCAAGAAGGAGACGAAGACTTGGACGCGAAAGTAGTCCATGAAGATTGTTGTTTTAAAAGGTTATTCAAAAGAAAAAGAACCCAATGCGTGGGAACTCCATAGCCTGTAATAATATCACCCGACTCTCCCTCAGAAAGAGGTAATTGAGAAGGAGAGGAGAAATTTGAAGCTGAATGAGGAGGTGGAGGATTCTGCAGAGAGCGCACCTAGAACCCCAGTACAGCCAGAAGATATGGAGGAGCCCAAAGATGAGGACATGAAGGATGAAGAGGAAGGTGTGAAGGAGGTAAAAGAATTAGAGCATGAGCACCTCATGCACATGACACTACTCAGGACATCGAAGGGCCAACTCTAAACCTTGGTGCTCAAGTTCCTAAGGGACCAAGAACAAGGAGAACAAGTGAAGAATATGTTGTGTCGAGTATGGGATATGCTAAGGACACAAGAAAAATTTTCCATACCCATTTTCAAATCACAGTGGACCTAAAGGAGTTATATGGGTGGGAACTGATGGACCCAGACATGGCCACTATGCACACAAGGAAACAATTGTCATGGTCCATGCAGACTCACATGGATGAGCCATATTTTGATGTATGCAAGGAGTCTTGTGTGTCAAGAAGAGTGAAGAAGGAACCTCAGAGCAAGCACATGACTATAAATCCCACTCTCATGTCTAATGAGCAGGTGAGAAATTCCTTGGTTAAGGTATCTACAAAGGTGGTGCAGAGGAACATCAATAAGGTTGCCACTATTAGAGTGCTACTTGAAGATAATAAGGAAAAACTGTAGAAATAGCACGTCTAAAAGGAGAGAAGGATCTAGAGAAGAAAAAGAATGAGGCCTTCATCAACATGGCAGAAGAAATTGGTGACTATGTCTTGAAAGCAAGACCGCATCTGGATTCTAAGGTACCTGAAAATTTTCCTTTGGCTATGCATTATGTGCGCACATTAGTTTATTTGGTGCTTGAGGATGGACCAATTTGAATGCCAAAGCATCAAAGATCCTGAACAAGAAGTAGAGAGAGCCAAGGCCTCCGTGGTTAGAAATATTTCATCTTACGAGGCATTACTCCAAACTTTACAAGATGAGTTGAAGAAAGCAGATCAAGCTTTGAACATATGTGTAGCTCCAGAAGTAGTGATCAAGATCAGGACTATAATAGAAGATAATGAAGTTTTGAAGGAAATGAAGGATGAGACTTTAGGGCACGTAGAGAGATTGGCATTAGTAAAGAAAATCATGAAGCCTCTCAGTAGCACAAAACCCACATAAGGAGAAGTTGGATGAGATTGGGAAGCTCATAGCGTAAAAGATGGATCTTCTGGAGGGAAGGATGTCTATTATGGCCAATGTTGTCCTAGTACTATAGAATGAAAAGGGAGAGATAACCCAGGACGAGTTGGAAGCTATTGCCATAGACATTCCAAAGAAAATGAGAAACACACTAGATGACTGGAAAACATTGGAGGCTGAGATTAAAATAGAATATCCATATTTGATCCTCCCAGTTAAAGCAGAGGGTGTTGTAGAATAGAAGTCCATTCTTTGTATAGTAATTATTTACATTCTTTCCATTCTTATTCTTTATTGTTTGGGAACGTCAGAAGGAAACCCCATTTTCAAGGTAGCAATGTAGTTTAGTGTGGGGTAATGTTGAGCAGACATGGTATTACACAAAGGAGAGGGTACATAAAATATTTGTGTGCAGGAATAAATCACATTTGAAGGCACGAGAGGATAGGGAAGGAAACACGTGACAAGACAAGTTGAATTGGGACTTAGCCATTTTTCATGGTTACGGACTATTTTTGGAGATAGCGCGTGAGAACACAATGGGATGGAGACTTGCGTGACATGCAAATGTTATTTTGAGGATGAGCATTTACTAAGTGTCATGCATGAGTTTGGGATAATAATAGGATTACTACTACCAGTTAACTGTAGGAGATCTATTATTAGCGCACTTACATGTGTGCATATTATTGTAAAGGTGCATGGTTATTTTCAACATGTGACCTATTTTTGGAGGTGCGTAAGTGGTAAAGGGAAAGTCCCCACCCCTATAAGTATGTGTAGTTAGAGAGAGACATTGTGGATGAGTCAGTTGTAGAGTTATACGCTTGCCCGAGGCGATATGCGCATAAACTTATGATACTATTTATTGTAAGAAGCTTATGTATTTATTGCATTTAATATATGGAATGTATTAGCTGGATAAAGATGTTAAACATGACTGTAACTAGTTCTTGCATGGTTGATTTTATTATTTTTATCCTTTAATTCATGATTCTTTAAGATTTAGATCTGGAATATGCTTTATGGAATGTTTAAGGTTAGTTAGAGTTTTGGATGTATGTTTTATCTTTAACATGTTGACTTCTTGCACAGACAACTCTAAAGAGGGGTCCTGGTACCTTTGCGTGCTTTGGGTGAGCACTCAGCTCAGTGAGTGATGTGCCAAAGATGCCTAGGTTGTTTGTGGTGGATTCTAGGCTGCATCAAGTGAAAATGCTTTCTTTATCTTCACATTCACTTTCGCACTCGCCCTGTGAAAATAATCATGTTATAAATCCATCAAAAATTGTATAGTAATAATAATTCATTTTTATTAATGTTGAGGCAAAGTTGGAATCTATCTCTCCACAACAAGAATTTTCCAAAAAAGAATGTAGGGGTTTACACCACCTCTTCTTCCTCCATGAAGATTGCAGAAGTGGGATCACTCTTTGACATCTTTTCTTGTCCTTGTTGTAGCATGCTTACTTGTTACCACCATTTTCCTCACTACGATATACTTCAAACTTTTTAAACCATGGAAACATAATGTATTGAATGTACTCCAAGCATGCATTTCCTTCAACAATCTGAGGAGGACAAAATGCTTTATTTATCTTCACATTCACTTTTGGCACTTCCTCTAAAAATAATCATGTTATAAATCCATCAAAAATTGTATAGTAATACTAATTCGCTTTTATTAATGTTGAGGAAAATTTGGAATCTATCTCTCCACAACAAGAATTTTCCGAAAATGATTGTAGGGTTTTACACCACCGCTTCTTCCTCCATGAAGATGCGAAGTGAGATCACTCTTTGACATCTTTTCTTTTCCTTGTTGTAACATGCCTACTTGTTACCACCATTTTCCTCACCGCTGCAGTGTACTTCAAACTTTTTAAACCATGGAAACATAATGTATTGAATGTACTCCAAGCATGGATTTCCTTCAACAATTTGAGGAGCACAAAATGTTTTTTTATCTTCACATTCACTTTTGGCACTTCCTATGAAAATAATTGTGTTATAAATCCATCAGAAATTGTATAGTAATACTAATTCTCTTTTATTAATGTTGAGAAAAATTTGGAATCTATCTCTCCACAACAAGAATTTTCCAAAAAAGAATGTAGGGGTTTATACCACCTCTTCTTCCTCCATGAAGACCTGCAGAATGGGATCACTTTTCGACATCTTTTATGTCCTTGTTGTAACATGCTTACTTGTTACCACAATTTTCCTCACTATGATGTAATTCAATCTTTGTAAACCATAGAAACATAATGTATTGAATGTACTCCAAGTATGGATTTCCTTCAATTATCCGAGGAGCACAAAATGCTTTCTTTATATTCACATTCACTTCTAGAACTTCTGTGAAAATAATTGTGTTATAAATCCATTAGAAACTATATAGTAATATCTATTTGCTTTTATTAATGTTGAGGCAAAGTTGGAATCTATCTCTCCACAACAAGAGATTTCCAAAAATAATGTAAGGGTTTACACCACCTCTTCTTCCTCCATGATGAAGATTGTAGACGTGGGATCACTCTTCAACATCTTTTCTTTTCCTTGTCGTAGTCTAAACAACATGTCTATAATATTTAATATAAAGGAAAAACATCCACATCCAAGGATATTTTTAATTCCTACATCCTTGTAGTTTCTTGAATTCATTCTCCAATGTTAGAACACGACAAGATACAAAGAATACCCTTATCATGATTATATCATATGTGAAACATCATATCAAATTATTCAATCTTCTCTCAATAATAATGATACTTTATTTGGCTTTGACACATTGACATTTCATTGTCAAGCCAAAGAACCATGCATACATTCTCAACCTTGAATTCATAGTCTCATACCACAATGAGTCATAGATGGAAGACCATATATTATGTCTCATCTCCTTTGAAATGATGAACACTCTTGGTAATTGGATTATGACATACCTCATACCTCTGATGAATCAATAATTTCTTCATGAGAAGATGCACACCTTATTTGGCTTGATGACAACATTTAGAACCTCTATACATTATGACAGAGCTCATCATCAAGACTCCTTCATTAATCAACTAAAGATAGATCATACCTTGGATGAATCAATGAACTCAGATTCCTTCATGAGTAGACACATACTATAATTTTATTTCAAACTGAGCACAGACCTTGAGATCCCCTATTTCATGTCTGATTAGCTACAACAAAGACTTCTTATCACTAGAGTGTCTTATCATTAGAGTGTCTTTGGCTTCTCAAAAAATAATTTAAATTGTTTGTTCTCTTCTCAAACCTCTGATACATCTTCATTTTTCTTGATGTATGCTCTAATTATTATTATACTAATGTAACACTCTTGCAAAAAGTAGTACATGTTAAGTGACACAATATTATTTTTCTTTATACATATTTCTCATGTTGAGATGTCTGTGCACATATCAATATCATTTAGTCTAACATGTTGTATCTTTTTTTCTTTAAATTCTACAAGATTCACTAATTCAGCAAAATGGCACCTAAAAAGGAATCTCGGTCTCGTGCAAAAATGTTATTCCAACCCCTCCGGTGATGATATTGTCATTCAAAAAATAGCATCTTATTTTGAGAAACCATCTAAGGAAACCCATCCTTCTCCAGTAGGACCATCACAATCAAGGGATAATGATTACATTCAAAATGAAACTCAGAATGAGAATGTGTTCATTTTTTATTTGCCTGACGTTGTCAATGAAAACAACAATGAAATGCCTCCCCTTAAAGACATTACATTGAATGATGTCAAGTTTGACATTGTACCAACTATCCAATTGAATGAAGATCACACCGCATCACATGTCAGTTCCCAAGTGAATGATGGAGGTGAAAATTTTGGCAATTACATTCAACGGAATTAAAATTCCACCAAGGAAAATACTCAGTAGACACCTATTTCTAGAAGAAAGAGAAAGGAAAGAAATGGGACTTGGGAAGGAGTTTTAGGTTAGAGTGGGTTTCTAAGTTTCCATTTATTGAACCTATTGAAAATGAGAATAAATCAAAACCTCCCAAAGAATGCAAATGTACAATCTGTAGCTAGAAATTGGGCAGGGACAAGACAATGCAACTTAAGTTGGATACTATTGAGAAGCATGTAGGAAAGATATATGAAAATATAATTGTAGATGGCATTGAGAAGAATGTTTCTAGATGGAAAAATATAGATGATTGTTTTATATTAGGTATGAAAAATAATTTGAAGAGCATAAGAGAAATGAAAGAATAGTTGCAGCAAATGGAGGGACAATTACCTCTCAATTCAACAAGATCATTCAAAACAATATTTTGGGTAAAACAGTTCAGCTAGCTCTTGTTTTCACATTTTGAAAAGAGGTCATCCTATAAAATATTTTCTTGAACAAAATAATATGTTGTCTTTCCTTGGTGTCCCACACTTTCCTCATTCTCACTGGTCAGAAAGTAGTGGTTGGGATTAGGCAAAATTCCTAGCTATGGTTGAGAAAGAAGACTTAAAAGAGAAATTGAAGTCTGCACGATACATATCTTTGTCTATTGATGAGGTTACAATAGTAGATAATATTGCTTAGGTATGTATGCATGTGTATACTATTGAGAATTATGTGAGATAGCCTCACTTACTTGTCATTCACAAGATGAGAGAGAACTCCAATGTTGAAAACCTTTGTGAGTTGGTGATAAAAATTTTGAAGGAGATCGATGACATGGATGATGCTGCAATTGCATCAAAGTTGGTATGTGTCGAGGAGATGGGGCATATGTAATGCAAGGTCATCATAATTTCCTATGTGTAAGACTCCAAACATCTCATTTCCCTTATATGATTTTCATTCATTGTATGGCTCATAGAATGAACCTAGCTTATAGAATAGTTGGCAAATTTAAACTTGTAGCAAAATTTGAAGACCTTGTTCGAGAGGTGCATGCTTATTTCTCATTGTAGTCCTAAAAGGTTCATGGAATTCCAAATATTTGTAGAAGGACTAACAAATGGGCATAAACTATTAAAATATGTCGACACCAAGTGGATCTCATTATACCAACCGGTTCGTAGGGTGTATGAAGAGTATCAATCCTTATTAGGAGTGATGTGCGTAATCACATGGAAGTGGACAAGGATTAGGATTTGATACACCATTTGACTAATATGGAGTCATTTTTTTTTTTTGTGTTCTCCTTCCCATGTTGGAAGAAATGCATTGTTTAATTAAACAAGAACAAGAAATAACTATCTATATTGTTGATTTTTCTAGTTTGAGGAAACAAATTTGTATGACAATAGAATATTTGTATCTCAATGAAACTATTTTTACAGTCCAAAGTTTGATGGTTGAAATGATTTGATAAATATTGGAAATGAAAGTAGCTTTCTGAAGCTCAAATTGTTTGGGGAAGTATGTGCTTCTGTACGTGGATATGAGATACCAATGTACATGTTTAAAGTAGTAGTTGGTAAGGTTGAGGAGGTAAAAGTCACAGTGGTTGTTTTTGATAACATTGTATCATCAACAAGGGCAAGGTTAAGAGAAATTGCAGTGTCCCTACTAGAATAAATAAGGGAGTGATTTAGAAGGGATGCTTTACTTGAAGCAATGGCTATAGTAAATTTGACCTTTTGGAATCCTGTCCAAAATGAAAGACATATGCAGGAAGACTACTTCAAGAGGTTGACTACATTGATTCAACATTTTTGTAAGCATGTTGATATCAATGGAATGAATATTCAGGTATTTTAAGCAAGGATAGTTTCATTGCTTAATCTTATGAATTTTCCACTACAATGATTCAGAATTCAAAGATTTGGATAATCTCTTAGAGTGTGGAGCAATAACCTGACTATGGAAAAGAGTTGGGGTGAGTACTATTTTATAGCAAACCATGTCCAATTTTTTCTCATTGGCTGATCTATGTCAAACAATGATTTTGGGTTCAGTTGAAGATGAGATAATTTTCAGTGCCTTGGCCTTTATAAAGTCAAAATTGTGAAACAAGCTTGACAAAAATTTAGAAAATTGTTTGAGAATTTATACATCATGGTACGAAGTGGATAACTTTCCCTACGACAAGGCTCTGGTAGTATGAAATTCAATTACTGAAAGGAGAGGGGCTGAAAACAATGGCACAAATATAGAAGATGACCCTACCATGCAGAATTGATTGTCAAGAAAGAGAGAGTTGATCTCAGACATCTAGTGAATCAAATGATAGAGATGATCTAGGTCCATCAAGTTGGAAGCTTCCATTGGTGGATATCCCATGATATAGATGTTCATATAATAATTAACATATTCAAATATTAAGTACATTGTTTTGAATCTCAAACAAGGATTAACGTTCACCCCAAACTTACATGTTCCTAGAGGTAATCATATTGATTCCTTTTCAATTTTGATTGCAGTAAACATTACAAAGTCATGTTTTAATGAGTATTTAATATATTTCACATATATACAATGTTTTTTATCTGTTTTATAGAAAGCATACATTATGGTTGGTTGGCTATTAAATCACAATGCATTTACATTATTATATACTTTAGGCATATAAGAGTTGTGGTGCTTAATTCTGAGATAGAATAAATGGCTTTTCTTGAATCATTACTGAAATGAAAATTTAAAAATAACACTATTCCTCATTCAACTTGCTTGAGACATGCCTTGTATGAAAAAAATTGAAGATTGTCATTGCAACAAATGGAACAATTTTCAAAATGGATCTAAATACACTAAAGAGTAAATCCATGCACATATATATTTAACTTGTGCACCTCTTTGTAAAAGTTTTCTTCAACCACAAGCAACCTAAATATCACATGTTTATTAATACAATAAACATAAAGATAACTCTAGTCTATTAATAAGACAATTTACTATTTTTATCCATGACCATAATTTCCTCCCAAATAATAGAAACAACAAAACCAAACTGCCACTTTAACTTGGAATTAGGCTCCACAAATTTAACAAATTATATCATCTTCTGTAACATGCTCCACTCTTCATCTGTTGGAATTTCAATTTGTTGTAAATCAAAGTGACTAACATGTAACTTTGTTAGCAATTCATAACCGATAGTGGATCTTTCCTCTGTTGTTGTATGAAAACTTACTGACAATGTTAACAATGGTTTAACAGAGTCAAAAAAATATATCTCATCTAGCTTCTCAGGAATTTTGTCCTTCTCTTGAGTCATTTTTTCTTTCATCTTCTTCTGGAATGCATCCTTCGTAATGAATTGACCTAGTTTGTCAAAAGGCATTGGCAAACCAAGCATGGTGAACTCATGTACCTTTCCAAGCATCTCTTGTAACATTCTTTGACACTTATTCAGCAATTCTTATGTTTCACCCAACATCACACACTTCGAATGATAGATGATACCTTTATTGAGGCATCAAACCAGTTTTGAATTCCTTTGGATGTCAGTTCTGTGTCACTAAATTTGTAGATAGCTTCCAAAATTTTCTTTGTTGTATCCTCTCTTAAAGCCATCACTTTTCTACTACCTATTACTTATTACTTATTCGCAGAGCTTATCACAGATTCTCTGTGGATCAATCATGAATTCAAACAATCTAATCAAATCATCAATTTTTTGGTTTATTTGCCCCCAAACATTATCTGTCATATTAATCAATGTCTTTTTATGAAATCCAGATAGTTTGATGTTGGAAGACTGTATTTCCTTTTTTTTCTTTTTTCACCAATTCCTGTTGCAATATTTCATTTTGTTTTTCTCATCATCTAGGCTTTGTTCCCATTTTTTGACCTTTTCTTTCTCTTCCTTCACAACCTCTTTCAATTCTCCCAATGTTTTTTGTAATCTATCATTCTTACTCATTGTTTCTTGTAACTTTTTCTTCACCTCTTCTAGTTCTACCTATGCCTGTTCATTCACAGCAACTGTAGTCATAGAGGAAGATGATTTTATCTTCCTCTCCAACTCACATGTCCTATTAACTATTGCTTTTCCTTTTGCTTTCTCATTTTCCAAGTCTACCTCTAACTTTTGAATCTTATTATTCAACTTATTGTTCTCCCTCTCTGCCTTTAGTAATGTTGTGTAAACCACATCATTTTTCCTTTTTGATACATTAATTTTATCACATTTCCTTAAGATCCATTTGAAGGGAGGTCACCTTGTAGTCACTGAAAACCATTTCATTCTCTAGTTTTACAACTTTGGGCACAACATACATGTATTCCATGGTATCTGTGTCTAGGTTATATGTAGGAAATACCCTGATTGTGGCTGGATCTGAACTTCCAAAGATCCTATAGAATTTACTTCTTGTTTCTTTTATCTTTTTGATTTATTGTCAAACTCAACTAGGTAATCAAAACTTGAGGTTCTCGTAGGAATGAACTATTCCACCTTGAATGGAGAAGGAGTAATTGAATTTTGGGGAGAATTTCCCTGTGGAATGGTAGTTTGTTTAGGGATGGCAGTGGCACCACCTTCTAAAAATAGTTGTGTTGAGCCAAGAGTAATTGCACCTGTGTCTACCTCTATCTTTTGCCTCTGGGCTCGCATTTCGTTGTTGGAGAATATCCCTAGCAACTTCAACTTTCTCTAGTGGCATCTTTAAGTTTCCAATGCTCTTTGACTACCGACATCATCACTAGAACCACCAACATTAGCAATACTAACAAATTCATGGCCAACTTCTCTAGGATTTTCAACGTGTGGTGAACTATTTGCTTTGAGGATTTGACTCGAATTGAATTGCACTAGATTAACACTTGTAAATGTTGTATTATGCAAAGGGTATTTTCTCCAAAATTGAAGCTCCAAGGCCTGACCTATCAGAAACTCTTCGAGGTTGTGTCTCTGGTGGAAGTCAAATGCCTTGTCCTGTTGAACCCAAACCACCACCACTAAAACCTATCTTTTCAAAAATAATTGCTCCTATAGAATATCTTTGTTTCAACCCTTCATCGAGATTTGGTTTATATGTTCCAGGTGGAGTGTGTAATTCCTTAGAGTCAATGTCATCATCACTACTTTCCTCTCCAGGATGCGCTTAATTCCACATCTTGTTGAACACTTCATCTTCTGGAATATAATCATACTCTAAAAAATATTATGGATGGCATTGGTCATGTCTCATAGACCAAAAGGTAGTAATTTTTTACCTTGCCCAATTTTTCTCACAATTCATGATGTAATTACTTTGGCATTCTTTTAGAGGATTTTTTATTAGATTTTGCATATAATTTGGCAGATTGAAAATCCTCTGCTTGTTTTTGTGGAGGCTGAGGCAATCCAAAAATTTACGTTGACAACTCTTGAAAACTAATTCCTTTCTCAACAAGCAATTCATCCATTGTTATTTTTATTTCATCCCAAGAGTTCTTGTTTTTCAATTTTTCTAGCAAGGGTTTGCTTTCATGTTGAATTTTAGTGGCAAAGTTCTTGTTCGCCACTACCCTTGCTTTAATCACTTCACATGGGTCATACAACCAGTGAGAGTCAACATCAAACTCAAAATTTTGTAAGATTTCGTGTGCCACATAGAATGTTTTTCTTTCAAATGGGAACCCTCCACATGAAAATGGTAAGGAAGGAAATATGTTCTTTTTTTAAGTAACAAAATAGATATTATATGTGTTTTCCATTTGTCGTATATATTCCAAGGCAAAAACTCTCTTTGTCACATGTATTGGCAATTTGTAAGGTTGTACTCCTGATCCATAAAACCTTAGCATAGTATAATCCTCCATGAAGTACCAATCTGCTAATTGTATTTATGATCCCAATTGAATGCAATCTCTACATTTCACAGGCAATCTAGGCAATGTACTTTTGTAATTGCTTCATAAATTGGAGCCCAAAATAATCCACAAATTGATTGTAGTCCCTTCTATTATTATACATCATTATCTTGGGGTCCACCTGCTAATGGACGCAATTTAATTTTGGCTGGACCTCAAAAAAAAAAGGGCTCAATTGCAAGTTTGTTTTTTCAAACCATCCAGAAACCACCATAGAATTAAATAGCACAAGTAGGTAGTGAACCTAAACATCTTAGTGTTGGAGCCTTCTTTGATTGTTAATAATTGTTTATGCATAGATTTTGCAATGTACCCAACAAATCAGATTGATTGAAAGTGGATTAACGAAATGGATATTGTATACCATTTCTAGGAGGGTTTCATCCACTTTCTCATCGCTATCGAAGCCAAGGAAAAATACTAGCATAGAAATGGTATCCCTGACCCATGGTTTAAATATGTCAATTGCATACGAAGCCTTCCCTTTTGGTACCTCTGCATCAAATGTTAATTTTCGTAAAAAATCATCTCTGTCTTTGGCATGATAATCACTAGAAATTTTTTCTAGGTTTATGCAGACGGTTCCTAAATCTTTGCTTTCAAACCCCAACGCACTGCCAAGATTTACCTCCGTAATGGACAAAAGTTCTAGTTCGTTTCCCTTTGCAATAATTTCTTTTTTGTCTCATTGTAATTTTGGGCACATATATTGACAAATTCAGGGCAAGGGGAAAACCTCGTGGAACATCATGTGTCCCAATCCAGACCCCCATGTTATCCAACCTTTATGTTTACTTGATGGGTCCGAATGTCTACTTTCCCTCATCTTCGTCTCAGACATGTATCTAAGTTGTGAAGCTCTTGTGCCAATTATAGGATCATAAATATCATGATATTCATCAATAAAACTAGGGTTTTACTTTTAAGCAATTTAGCGTATGGGATTTGGGTTTTACTTTTACTTTGGGATCCTGTGGAAGTAGACATGCTTGGAATTTTGGATTCTGTAAACCCTCAACCCTTATATTGAAATATTTCAAAGTGAAGGCTTATACAAAGTGCTACTTATAAAAATATAATATTTAAAGAATCAAGACTCAAATGCAGGATGACACTTACTTGAAAATATGAAAATTTTGAGTCTTACACGGTCTCGCAACTTCTATGAATATATTTTGCTTTCTCACAGGTAAGATACCTTCCAAAAACAAAATTTCAATTATCAACATCACTATAAACAATTAGGTCTTTCACTGTACTTTGTAGACATCAAATTTAGTCTTTAATCAAATTTCATTCAGTGGATGACAGTTGTCACTTAGCTAGGCCTATTCCAGGAACTTCCATTTAAAATGTGAGTGTGTCAGGCCTTTGTCCCGGATAGAGCATGTGTCGTTGATCTTAATATATCAAACGATGCAGATTATTTATCAGATGGCCACGTGGTAGGATTCTGGGCCTCCTCGAGGCAAAGGCATTCCCTGACTCCAAGCCCGCAGAATGAACTGATTCAATAATAAATTTTCGGTCTGCAGTGACAAGTGTGGGCATTTAATGACTTGGCCATTGAAATTTTTGGGGCTGTTGAAAATTTTTAAATAATAAACCCCGCTTTTGCCCATGCCACATGGAAGAATTTCGTGGATTTCTTTTTTGTCGTGCCCCCACGGACATGAATCTCCCAAATTTAGGTGGGATGAATTATAATTTCGGTCTGGGTTTAATTGTTCATTATTGGTCATGGACATTGGAATTGGAATATATGATGGGCCCCAGCATATTATATATTTATATATATTATTATATAAATATATATATATATATATATATATATATATATATATATATATATATTTATAGTATTTACATTATTGAATTCGAGCAGCCAAAGAATTCACAGCAACCTAAGTTATCATTGCTTTCACTTCTTTAAACCTTTGGTTCAAAGAGAATTTGTGTCAAGGCGAATAGACTGCAGTTTAGAACACTTTTTGCAGTGTGGATATTTGTCCACAGTTTGCTTTGTGTTTGAGAAATATACGTGCAGACTGGTTTGTTTCCTTTCACTATTTGGGAAATATCTCCTTACTGTCACTTGATTGTGAGCACATTTCTATGCAGTGTTGAATTAAATCAGTTGATACTGTGCTTAAAGCGGGCGGGAGAAACTTTAGAGCTTAATACGTGTCTACCATGACCTGTTGTGGCCATCTGTGAGCATTAGGTTTGTTTAAGACTGAGACGTGTCTTTTTCTCCAAAGCACCATCAAAGCTAATGATCACATAGCGCAAAACAGTTTTAAACATAGAAACTGGGAGACACGCCTCCTGTTATAAGGGATTTGAGACGATTTTGGGGATGTGGACATGTTCAAAGTATCAGAGACTTCCTTTGCAGTCTCCCATGTCTCCTCCAAAATTCATGTCTTCTGCCTTTAATTAAAAAAATAATATATATATCCACGGGCAAAAACAGTTTTATGTTTTGGATGCAGGTTCATCTCCAACACAGTCCAATTTCTGCTGAGTATGTACAAAGTACAAACTGACCACACTGTTGCATCTGGGTGCAAACTTCATGATAGCATTGCTTCAGTGTCTTCTTATTTGACATTAACACCCACTTCTACCAGTTGTTTCATTGATGGCATCAACTTCTACCAGTTGTTTCATTTGATGACATCGATATACTTGCATTGTTTGTCATAGTGATGTTTCTCATTTTCAGAGCAAAAATTGTTGCTTCAAGGTAAATTTTGCAATCTATATTATTTTTCCCAGCTAATAGATTCAACCCTTCCCAAAGTTCCTTAAAAATATCTGTAAGAGCTATGATTTAGCAAATGTAATTCCATATCTGCAATCGGAAGCCCAATAATCGTCTTTTCTGTATTGCTGTATGCCTCTAAATCTAACACTCTATAAAGTGTGCTTGGGCTTTTTCTTTTCCACCCACTACAATCTATGCAATCGTTTGCATGAACACAATTGCATATTAGCCAAAGTTCAAGAACTTATACTCGTACATTACTCGGCAGCATGAAATTTTGACTCATACTCAGGAATCAGGAGTTTCTCGGCAATTACTCGGCAAATTTATCGTTACTTTAAAAAAATTAAACTGATAAAATAAAAATAACATGAAAAACAATGTCAATTGACATGAGAAATGAATGTGGAGAATGCATAAGTATATTTTCACAGAGGAAAACGCAGAAAAACACAATATTCACAGAGGAAAACGCAGAAAAACACAATATTCACAGAGGAAAATGCAGAAAAACACAGTATTCACAGAAGAAACACAGAAAAAGACATTATTCGCAGAGGAAAACACAGAAAAAGCAAGCTCTAGATACTAAAATGTCATTTTTTTAAACTGGGTGTTTAATGCATTGTCAGCCCAATCAACGGAGAAAACTTGGTGAGTTTCTCCAAGTACTGACAAAATTACTCAGAAAAACTCAGACTTTTTGCTGCTGACTCAGCTAGCCAAGTTTCAGATAATTTCTCATCTGTTCTTTGCAACGCAAGTACTCGTGATTCGAGTTTTGATTCAGATATATTAGCCTTCCAAGAATGAAAACCATTTACAACTAGTTCTTCCCCTGCAACATTAACCTCCATTTTCACATCTAGAACTTGGTTCCACTCTCATAAAAATTTATATTGACAATCACTTTTTTCTGCAATTTACACCAAGGCATACCTAAACTATTTCTTTTTGTGTTTCCTCTCTCACAGCAAAAAAGCTTTTATGGAGGAAATTAAGCCTCTTCTGCAATGCCCCAGCACAGACTTCCTGCAACAGTAATTTGGTTTCTTCACGCCAGCGTAAGTCTGCAATAGTAATAAGTGTTGCCAAGATCTATCAAATGTGAAATTACAGCCCCCTGAAATAAACAATACTCTGAACCTTAAAATCTGATCCTACAAAACCAAGCGGCGAGAAAACAGCTTTTAATCCTACAAAACCAAGTAGATGATATTTGTAAGAGATCATGAGATGTGTAAAGTGTAAAGTGTATTAATGAGGTGTAAAGATATGTTGACATATTGTATGAGTTGTAAGAGAGAGAGCTAATGAGGGTTGAGGGAATCCATGTGACTTGTAAGAGCATTGAATAGGAGTGTAAGAGAGATGGTGATGTCCCTTGGGAGTGGAGTTGCCATTTGGCAAGCCTCCATGGCATGTGATCTTGGAGTGGGTTTCTATTTTGTATCCTATTGTGTGCTTGGTTGGTGGTTCATGATCCTTTTCTTCTTCCTTTCAATGTTGGATCTGGGAATGGGTGCTTGTGTGTGGATGGTGGAGGATGCTTGGAGGAGGCCTTGACCAAGCTTGGAGACATAGGTAACTCCTCCCATCTTGTTATATCTTGTTAGGACTTAGTATGCTTAGGTGAAGGACTAAAGAAAGGATGTCAACACCTCAATTACATCACATTGATCCTACCAAACCCGTGACCACATGGTATGACCTAACAAATTGATTGGTGGCATGCTGATAATGGGCACTCTCATGAAATTTGTCACGAACTCAAAGGATTGCTTACAATTGCATCTTAGGTTCTAATTTTGATCATGATATCATCTATTAAGAGCATTATGAGAAATATCAATCACTTTCTCAAATCCATCACAGCCAACAATATCAAAAAAACTACCCGAGAAGGCACCCTTGAACAATTTTGTGGGCACCATTAGGTCATTATAACCCAAAACTATCTCAATTCTCAATATGTGACCGTGGCCAAAGTCAACTATCAATGAAAGCCTGCACATGAAGATCTGTTCCAAAAGCCTAAAAAGCCATCTCCAGACAAGAATTTGCTTGAGGACACCTCTAATGATGATCCCACTCCATCAACAAAGCCCCAACCCAATGAGACAATTTCTCAACCTAAAAAAAGCTTCTCAATCTAAGGACAAATCTTACCAATCATTAAATCTCCAACCACTTATCCCACTTCTCAACCTAAATACTGATACATATCTTATGAAAAACCTCAATGGAACTTCCTTGACAAACTTTGTTCCGTGCCTTCTAAGATTTCTCTCGATGGAACTTAAGTTTACATCTACTCAACATCGTAAATTTTTCATGCAACAATTTCAAGCCTTAGCGAATTCCCCAAAAACCATTGAGGAAGACCATCCCAACCAACCATTACATACCACAAAGATTCGTACCATTGAAACTAATGACCCATCCTCAACCTCGTAAACCACTCTCCATTGTGTTTCTCGAGGATGACATGATTAACAACAAGATCCTTGTACGTTCGATAACCCACACCTCTTTATTAGTATCATGATGAATGATGTTGAAATACGGAAGGGCGAAGTAGATGAAGGCTCAAGAATCAATGTTACATCCTTTTGGTTCATCAAGACCTTAAGATAATCTGAAAAAAATACCTTAAGAGAACAGGACTTAACTATTGTGGCTTCAACAAAACCCATCAAAAGCCACTTGGATATATTTAGCTCCCCATCACTATGGGACCCAAAATAATATGCACCAAGACTATGGTCTTAGAACTTGTTGTATCCTATAACATGCTACTAGAAAAACCATTAATGCATCGTATCAAAGCAATTGCATCTCCGAAGCCATTCCACCAAATTCATTCACAATTCACAACAATCAACGTACAAGTACAACGTTGATCCCAACCTATTCAACATCCATGTAGCAAATCCTATAAAGGAACTCCATATTCCCACCACTCAAACTATACGTAGTGTATCACTACCAAAATTCTTCGATCACCATTTGGATATACAAGTTACCCATGAGGATTTTGATGAAGATGAGCTTAACGAACTCAAAATTACATGTCACACAACCAAGTTACACCAAAGTATTATGGATTCACTCTCTCCATGCCTCTTACCAACAAATCGTCACTTATCTTTGAAAAGTAGATTGAGAAAGACCCTCCTTGTAACATCGATTTAATCCTCATCACAGGATGAGGATCTTTTTGAATGTAACGAGTTTGGAATTGCCAAAATATTCCAAGACCATCCACCTCTTTCTCCAAAATCCTTTAGTCAACTTGGCATCGCTGCCAAAGAAACTCCTACTAAAACTCAACATCTTGACCACAGTGACACACAAGCGTATACTATTTGGCCCTCTTATGATGAGGATTACATCATATCCCAAGCACAAGCTAGACGCTCCTCAATATTCTCCACTATCAAAAGTGCTTGGATCAAATGCATGCCTTCAACCATGAAGCAAACATGATATCCACTTCTTATGATTTCAATCCTCCTCAATTTGACACTAGTAACAAGAAGGAACAAGAAACTCTACATTACTGTCTTCCAACTAATCCACCCGTAGAAAACACAAGTTGGGTAACTTATCAAACTTCGGCTTGTGCTTCAAAGCATAAAACTGAAAAATCAGGCACTTCCCCATATCCAACATGGTACATAGGCCACTTACCTTAAAAGCCTAATGCCATTTTAGCAGAACCAGTCTTACCCAACTGCCTCAGCCAATCTATTACAATTAAAGCCATTATTGTAGAAAATTCAAAATGTTCGGCAAATACATTCAAAACAGAAATGCAATGATAAAAGGTATGTTGACCTCGATAAATATCGAGTATAATGGCCCTTTGCCTACTTTTGACAATGTTGAGGTCATTCCAGTTACCTCATCAACATCATAAATTTGGTAGCTTTACCAAGAGAGCTCCTATATTCAACAATTTTGTCACCAATGTCGGCCTGATAAGCAATAAAATTACTAAATCACTTGATGTTCCTTATCATTTCCAAGACGGCAAATCCATGTGTGTAGAAGATGTATTCAACCTATTTTTCACTCTTACTAATGATTTTTCGTGGTAGGTTTTTGGCATATTACCCTCTTACTAATTTTGAATTGGACACATCACTAAAGAGCGCTATGGAAATTATCAATCACATAGTCAAAGCCAACAAAACAAAATCATCATTGACAACACCTTCAAATGGTCCATAATCCCAAGAAGGCACCCATGAACAATTTTGTGGGCACCATTCAAGGGGCATTATGACCACAACTATCTCAATTCTTAATATGCGAATGTAGCCAAACTCATGTATAGACAAAAGCAGGCACCTAAAAATCCCATCCAAAAGCCCAAAAGGCCATCTTACGACAATGTGTTGCTTAAGAATACCTCTAATTTATCTTCTAGAGACCAATCTAACAATAATTCCTCTCCACAAATGAAGCCTCGACCTAAGGAAAAATCTCCCCCAATCATCAAAGCTCCAACCACTTATCCTAATTCTCAACCTAAATACTGTTAAGGAACTTATCAAAAACCTCAATGGGATTTCCTTGACGAACATAATTCCACGCCTTGTATGATTCCTCTCATGGAACTTATGCAAACATCTCCTCAACATAAAAATTCCTTTTGCAACAATTGCAAGCCTTAGAAGATTCCTTGGCAACCACCAAGGATGATAGCCTTAATCAACCATCACATACCACCGCAAAACATGCATAGAAATTGTGTCTTGTCCTCAATATAATATAAACTATCAATTGAATTCTCCAAGGATGACATGATTGATGAGATCCTTTTACATGTCAATTACTCTCCCCTCTATATTATTGTCATGATTAAAGGTGCTCAAGTGAGGAAGGTTTTAGTGGACAACATATTAGGAATCAATGTTAAATCCTTATAGTTAATCAAGACATTACGATATTCTGAAAACGACCTCAAAAAGACGAGACTCAATTGTCATAAGCTTTAACAAGACCCTTAGATGTTTTCAGCTCCCAAATACAGAGAGCCCAAAAAAGATGCGCAAGGCCATGGTCTTGGACCTCGAACTCTCATACAACATATTTTCCGAAAGCCAATGCCTAAATTCATTCATAATAGCATGTGGTTAACCCCAACCAATGGGACCTCACCGAGGAAAATTTAAAAGGAGTTCACCATTCCCACTGCAAAATCCATTCATAGTGTACCACTACCAAAGTTTAACGACCTTAATCCGGATTCACAAGTTATTATTGTTGATCCTAGTGATGACAAGCCTAACGAAATCCAATGTAACATTACTAGGTTACCACAATGTATTACGGATCGGCGTACCCATCTCTTTTACGAAGATATTGGTATCTTCCTAATTTTGATGAGAGTTAGAAAGACCTGTCATTTAATGCTAACGAAGCCTCTTGCAGTGACTATCTTTATGAACATAACATGTTTGGAATTGCTGAAATGTTTGAAGACCCTTTTCTTCTCTCTCTAAGACACTTTACTCAAATTGGAATCGCCACCAAAGACTCCTCTTCCGACACTCAAACCTCCAAACTATGGTGATAAACACGCCGGCACAATTTAGCCCTCTTACAATGAGGCTTACATCATGTACCAAGGACAAACTAGACATTTGGATGTGATTAATTATCAAAAGAGTCTAGCCCATATGCATGGCTTCAATCATGAAACTAACATGATCAATGCTTCCTACAACCATGAGTCTCCTCAATTTGATACTATCGATGAGGAAGATGAGGAAACTCTACCTTAACGCCTTCTTGATAATCCACCTTGGAAAACATCAATTGGATCAATGTACAAATTTTAAACTTTACCTCAAAACATCAATCTGGAAAATGAGGCAAAATCAAAGCCATTAACCAACCTATAAAAAAGACACAATGAAAACACCATTGGTCGACCCGAAGAAAATAGGCTCAATGACATATTAGAAAGTCCCACCAAAATCAATTGTATTGGCCAACTTGAAATAGAAGATTAATAGCGTCGAAAAATCCATCGAACCTATTCCCAAACCACCAATATCACTCTTGATGCTAGGGTCACATATATTAGGCGATTCAATCAAAACTAAGCATAATGATAAAAAGTTTGTTGATCTCGAAATCCATATTGAGTACGATGGTCCTTTAACAACTTTTGATAACAATGAAACCATTCTTGAGCTCCTTCTACAAAGAAAATCAATTACCCCGCCAACATCATAAACTTGGAAATTTTCCTTAAAAGTTGCATTTATTAAACAACTTTGTCGTTAACATCAAACCACTAAGCAAGGAGGTTGGTAAATTACCTTTCACTTCTTATCACTTTCAAGACGAATACTCCATGCTTGTTGAGGACACCATCAATGTCAAACTTGACGACGATGATGATTCCCATATAATTAGATTGGAGATTGTCTAACCAACTCAAAACAAGTAAAACATCGTGAAACCCTCATTAAAAAGAAGGAAATCTTTGCTTGGGGTTACTCCAACATTCCTGAAATTGATCTCGAGATTGCTTTAGGAGTCCTTTGTCTTGTTGCCTCTAATGTTGATAAAATGTTGTCTAGAAATGTGACGTGAAGGATGCTTGTAGGGAGCTTAAATATGTTGATCCTTTACTTGATTGAGTTGTTATTGATTGATTAGAAAATGGTACGAGTTATGCCTTGAGAAAGTAGATCTTCCTATTGTCAATGTTGTATTCAATGAATTGCAAAGGGATAAGGATTGTCCTAATTAAATAGCTTGTGTTTGTATGTGTGATCTTGCTTACCCATGTGAAGAAAATGTAAATTCTATGAGAATTGTTGCATGATGAAAGATTGTTCAAATATGCAAAATGGTATAGGAACCTTGATAAGGAAAATGGCATGTAAAAATACCTTGTTTTTTGTTGTACTTTCTTCTCCCTCTTGCTCTTGACCAAGAAAGGATTTTCCTCTTAATTTGAGTAGCATATTTGATATTGATAAGAAATAAAGATAGTTTCACATCAGCTTGAAATAATTTTCCATCTAGGTGTCAAAAAAATTAAAATGGAAATTAGGGATTAGGGTATTTCTTAGAAGTGTAGTTTAAACCATGTTTAAAAGAAAACATGATAGAAATGGAGGTATGTAGAGAGTGTCTAACCTAAATTGCCGATGTGTTTTGGATGTAGGTATGGATAAGGAGAATTGGTTTTTACCTTGAATATGACTTGGATATGGCCATACAAAAACAATATTAACAATAAAAATATTTAAATTCTGGCCTAATAAAGAATTAACCATATAGTGCGCATATAAAAACAAAATAACCACCAAGTAATGTTGATAATTTATATAATACCAGCCAAATGCCAAACGACAAGTCACAAATGTCATGATAAAATTTAATTATTAATGAATCTTAGTATTCATCACATTTGCAAAGAATAGGCACTCTTGTTGGTGTAGGAAAATGATAACAAGGTTTTTTGATGAAGTATCAAACCTAAATGAGCAAACAGATGTAAGTATGCAATGAGAGGAAAGAGAGCTAAGTGTTTTGCTTTAGTGTTTTGTGTTGTTTTATGTTATAATTGTTACTTTAGGGTTTACATTGTGGATTTTTTTGTCATTATGTTTTAACGTCGAATAGAAATTAAAAACCCTATCATACACGTCTCGAACACATTTGGATGGTCTGGATACACCCAGATTTGTCCACAAATAAATTTGAATGTATTTGGGTCATCTCGGATGTACATGTAGAAGGATGGTATCCATACTCATTTCAAGTACGGACCATATTGTAATGTCCCCAATGGAGGATTTTCAAACCCCAAAGGGAACACCTGAAATTACTGATTTATTGCAGCAATCTGGATGAAGAAATATTAGGATAATAATGCAATTTATCCACAAAATACAGATCTGAAATACCCTAGATATGGCAAGCTGATATAGAGACCAAAAACCCTTAAATCTGATCTTAAATTACTCAAATCTCATGCCAAAATATTTATAATAATTTAGGAATGCAAAAACACCGAAACACTAAGCTTTTTGGACCCAAGAGCTAGAATTTTATTATAGATCTGCAGAAATACAGCTTACAAAAGTGGCCGGAAAGAAGTGATCCCAAGCCCAAATCCATTGAAACAAAGCTGAATATGGCAAAGTTGTTGGTGATGAGATCCGGGACAACCATGCCCTAGAATGTGTCAAACTCCACCCACAAGGGTGTAGATAACCCTAGATATGGCTGAAAATGAAGGTAGAAATCTGCCCAAACACTCTTGTCTTCAAACCCTAGCTAGAATGCCTCAAATCTGCAATATTGGGTCTTCAATCACTGTTGAAAATCTGAAATACTCCTTGAAGCTCAATAGAAACTCCTGAAATGGAGGATCTTCACACAAAGGATGAAGAGTTTTTGTTCTTCAACCTTAGCAAGAGAGGGTTTTCGTCCTCTAATGCAAGTACACCAAAGGGTTTTCGTCCTTCAGTGTAGAAATGGAAGAGCAATCAGCCCAAACCAGAAAATAGATATCAAAATAACCAAAAGATGCCAAATGAGTCCCTCCATCAATTTGAAAAAGGGGACATCTAATGTGTTGTGCCCATGTTCATGTCTGTGTTATTTACAGTCATACACAATCGTGATAGTGTTTATATCTATTTCAACAACATGATTATGTATGATCTCTACCATTGGATTTTTCATGTTTGGATTCCTCAGACCACTATTGATAGCTAAAATTTCCGACCATGCCTTGATCATTGCAGCTTTTATCATTATCAAAATTATTAACTTTTGCATGCTCCTCCACCCAACATTTTTGTTTTACATAATATTTCAATATGAGCAGACAATGGATGGTTGACGTTGTGCATGGATCTCCTTTTATCACGCTTTTTCTCGATGTTGTCCTCTTCTTGCTTGTCCCAATGTCTTTTATTATAGTAATTAAGTAAACATTGACAACGGACACAAATAAGTTCTCATATTTACTTTCTGTAGTTATCATAAGCTCACAATCCACTTTCAATATCATAAAAAGCTATTGAAGGAAACCCCATAACAACGTACAAAAACTCCCTAAATGACACTCAACTAGGAAACCAAATTTTAAAAATTAGGAAGAGACCTCTTTTATGTAATGCTGGAAAAAAGTTCTCTTTTATAGCTACCAAAGGATATGATACAAATGTTTATAGAATCGTCAATGTCCAAAAGAATAATGCAAAAGGGCATTCAATGTACGAAGTGCAATATTAAAATTTAATGCCCTTTGCAAACGTCAATGTATTATGGAATTTGTACTAACAATGAAAAGACTAAATAGTGGTCACTTAATATAAACTAATCGAAAGATAGCGAACCAAAATCTTAATACCCTACTCAAATTTCACCTGCAAAGAATCTAGCAACAAGAGGATATTACAAACATCCATAATCAAAGACAAAAGGAACTTTATTTACCTTTGACAAGAACTGAATACAATCCAATAGAGTTCAGATCATGGATCGTCAATATATAGTATCATTTTGCAAGACAAATGTACCAGTCAAGCTCATGGTACCCAAATAATTTACGAGTGAGTCCGGAAATCAGGATGATTAGAACTTACACAAGTGGTAACATGATATTGGTAGAAATTCTATAAACTGAGTTACATAAAGCCGAGAGAAGAAGAAGAAGTATACAAGTATGAAGGTTCAAAATCAGAATACAAGAAGCTTCCAAAGAAATTCAAGATGAAATGGTTGTGCAAAATTGTTGGCAAGCCAATTATCATTGTGCAGCAACAAACATAGAAAAACATATTTAGTGACTGCCCATTCCTTGACAAATCAACATTTGACTGACTGAAAACAGGATGACCATGATGAGATTTCCTATAATGTGTGGTGCACAAATAGACCAACAAAGATCCATCAAAGCACTAGTGGTCACTAGAAAATGGTGATAACTGTTGACATCCCATGCCTGCCAAAAAGAAATCAAACTACTTTGATTTCATGGTAGTATGTCGAGATAGCATTACGCAAATCACTACTCAGATTATAAACATTATATTGACCAACTCAGCCACGGACAGATGTTTAGGAGTCACAATTAACCAAAACACTTGTCAAAAATTAAAATTAAGGCCATAAAGAATTACATTAAAAACCATGAAGCAAATACACATAAAACCTCTGGGGATGCTGATAGATTTAAAAAAATTGTGGCCAGAAACTGTTCGTGGTTAATTTTGTAGTATTGTATGTGCTTCATATGTTGCATACTATCATGCTTTAATGGATAAAGAGAACTTATATTAATGTCCACAAATGATCAGAAGTAGGTCAATGGGCTTGAGAATACATCCAATTATAATAAAAAGTATTAGGGTGAAAGGGCCCTGGGATCAAAAACAAACTAAACAAAAATGTGAGAGACCTTGACTGATAAGCTAAAAGCCTGAAAGCCATTAAGATGGTTACAATTTGGCAAGAAGAGGGACATCAACTAATTAATAAAGCAAGTGGAGGGAGAGGAACCAACAATAATGCTTGAAGTTTCGATGATGAAAAGTAACATGTAATTACAGAAGACAATGCATATAGGTATGCTTCTACTGTACAATTGCTCAGAATATGAAACTGCGTCTTACAAAAGAAGATTTATAAGTTGCACTATGCAGTATTACAAGAAGGCTACTAGGCTATATTTTACAGTCAAGCTTAAAGCATTCATACCAAGACAAGATAAAAAGCATAAATCAGAGTATGACCCCAGAGCATTACATCCCAACTGCTTCCTAAGAAGGGTAGAATTTGGAAGGAACATGCATCCTGAAATTTTCACCTACTATATATGGAACTCGAGCATGAAATTTCTTTCCATTCATAATAACAATAGTTTGAAACAGATGATTGTATAGTACCAAATAAGCATGCATCTTAATGTGGGTGAGACGTCATTCAAGCTATAGATAATAGCTTTATATTTAAAAATATGCCAAACAAAAATGTAATCATTCCAATTTAACATTTAAATCATATAATCCTAAAAGGGATAAAAGACAATAAAGGGCTTCAGGTCGTTAAAACAATAATATATTCAGTGTGTGGAGTCAACTGGAAGGTATAGGTGATACACTCAAATAACAAAATACATCTCACCTTTACACTGAGTACTGAATCAAAAGTTAGATGAAAATTCTGAAGGATCAAAACATCAGCCATTTGCCTCTGTAGTTACTGACACATTAACCAATTCAGATTATTTCAAATAGATGCTCAGGTATCTGCTAAATCAAAAACTTCAAAATTCAGAAACAAGAAAAAAGCCCCAGTTGATCAAATTACATCACCTAAAATCCTCTTTGTAGCTGTCACATAAAACACACGGAGTCTAGTAAAAGTCTGTACAAGTATGGCTTCTTTATATCCATAAATGTGTCTGTAAGAATCAAACAGCAGGTAGCAAAACATTACAGAAGCCATTATCTTACCGACAAGTACTACCAAATTCTAGAATCCAGTCAATGAGTGACACACGTGTGCTCCATGAACAAACTGAAGCAGCATATGATCCTCGCTTCTACAAAGTTATTCAAGACTTCACATACTTATCAACATAGCCCTGCAGGAAAAGACTTGTCTTCATTGCGATGCAAACTACTCTTCTTATTGAAATCAGCATCAATTTTACTGAAATTAAAATACAACATTGTTTGCCCATCTTGCAAAAAGGATGGACCAAAGTCTTACTTGAACGAGCTTTGTAAGTTTTGGTCGAGATGATGCAAGATAATGGTCAATTCTCTCTTGTGTCTTTGGTATTTGATGGCTCTGAAATGACCCTGCAACCTTGTCAACAACCTTCTTGACAATTGTTTTGAATGCCTCCTTACTCATGTGACCTTCTCGCCATGTAGGTTTCAGCTCTTCTTTCACAAATTCTGCAAGTACAGCCCTAAATTGTTTTATCATTCTGATTTCCTTACTTTTTTGCTTTCATCTTGTGCGTGAGCTTGTTCTGTGTCAATATCTGCAGCACCCGGACTCCAATTTTTACCTTGATGTGCAGGGCTTCCATTCTCTAATACATTTATGCCAGCATGCATATCTTTTGTTACTGCTTGATGAGATTCAGTTTCCACCATAGAGGACTCGGTAGCATCTTTATGTTTTTCATTCTCAGCAATGTCCTGAACCTTGGAGGGACTACTGGATTTCGCATGGCTATCCTTATTTACTTGAGACTAACACTGTCTAGTAAAGGAATTTTATCTGGCTCTAGCACTGCTCCTTTAACATCATGAACTTTAGCAGATTCAGGTACCTTATTCAAAAGTCCCTAGCTTCAGACGAATTGTCAATAGTGTCTGATACAGGATTGTGCTGGTCTCCTCTACCTGATATGTCTTTAGGGGGTGATTTAGGGCAGAAAGGCCGAGTGACAAAGGAACCACACCGCGAGAAAACAAACTTGTAATTTGTTCCCCAAATAAAACAAATGGTGCCGATGAAGTTTGTCCTGATATATTCTCCGAAGCAAGAGGTGGCATTGTTGCGGGTTTTGGCATAAAGACTTCATGTCCAGTGCTTGACACGTGTGGTAATACTGGTTCCAAGGAAGTCTGAGGGTAAGTAGGTCTCTGAACTACAGATGTAGAGTCAATTGGAACATTTGCACCATGCTCAACCCCTGAACAAATTTACTGTGTTCAAGTGGAGGCTGAGGAGCTAAGATGGGCTTAGTAGCAATAGAGCTGTGCTGATGTGGCATTGAACCTCCTTCAATCCCAGAATGTGGGTAAATGTAAGAGGAATTTTCAATTGGAACATTTTGCGCCATGCTCAACCTCCTCAACAAATTTACCATGTTCAAGTGGAGGCTGAGGAGCTAAGGTGGGCTTAGTAGCAATAGTGCTGTGCTGATATGGCGTTGAAAATCCTGTAATCCCAGAATGTGGGCAAGCGTAAGAAGTATTTACTGGGTATCCAGGAGGAAGAGGAACAATAGAACTTTCTACTTTCAAGTGTTGAGATGACATTCCTCGCATAGTATCATGCTGACTCAAAGATGACCCTCCAGATCCAAGAGGCTGTCCTGAATATAAGGAAAATCCCATTACAGCATGATGCTGTTGAGAAGGCAAATCCCTAGGCAAGGGCTCCAAGGGAGTTAAATGCAAACCTTCATTAGAATGTGTGTGTTCTGTCTGAAATTTAGGATCCTTTGTGAAGCCTGTAGACATAGATCTATCACAGGGTTGTCAGGCTTGATTTTTGCTTTTATAGATTCAGCACTAGAATCATCGTGAGGGTAAGGTTGTGCATCAACATTATCCCAAGATGCTGACTTGGTGCGCAATTTTTTTGCTGGCATAAATTGATGTTCAACATTTTCCTATGATCATACAGATACGGAGCATCTGCTGTTGGCATTGAACATGCCTGTAATTCTTCTCTCTGAGGTTGAGATTTTTCTCTACCTGGAGATGAAAATTGTGGTTTTATACCAGTATTTGCAAATGAATCGTTATGAATATATGCTTCTTGGGTCTTGTGCTTCAATGGATCCCATCTATCCTGACCATCAGAAGTCCTTTCAATTCGAATGTTTGTTTTCCTATCCATCTCTGCAATACCAGAAATTCTACTGTTGCCGAATGATTCTTCTAAATCTGCCCTACTATTTGATCTCTCTCTACCCCTTCCACCAACATTCTGACCAGAGGTATCCTCATGAAGGAATTTGCAAGATAATCCTTTCTGGCATTTCCCTTTAGCAAAAAAATACATGCTGGAACTGACCGACCATGAAGCCTATCTACCTCTTGACTTCTTCTCTCTCTGAAATTATGTCTATAATGATCGTCACGGGATCTATGAGGTGATATATTTTCTTCCCTTTCCAGCTCTCCAACACGAAAACTATCCCTCCCACCAAAAGACTTTGTGGAGTCTTGCCTGTTCTCCAACCTCTCTCTGCCTTTTCCAGCACCATCCCATCTACCACCAGGATCAGTAGTTGTCTCAGAATGAAGATATCTGCAAGATGCTCCTCTATAACACCTACCCTTTGAAAAATTAAAGCATGTAGCAGGTGAGCCATCATTTTGTCTATAAAGCTCCTGACTCTGTCTCTCCCCAAAACTATGATTATCATGCCCATCAAAGAATCTTTCTGGCGAAATGCTTTTAGGTTTCTCCAACTCCCCAGACAAAAACTATCCTTGCTACCTACAGATTTTGCCATATCTTGTCTGTTATCTAACCTTCCTTTTACCCTTCCTCCACCACTCCACCTACCAACACTATCACCAGTTATGTCCTGATGAAGGAACTTGCAAGATGCTCCTCTATAACACCTTCCTTTTCCAAAGTCATTACATGGAGGCGGCATCCCTCTTCCCCTGCTCAAGCGATCATATCTTGGATCTCCACCCCGCCTGGAGTCATGCAATGGTGTCCTGCTTCTGCTCCTGCGCCGTTTGGGAGAGCGGCTGGAGTATACAAAGTACAACTCTTGTGACAATTAGCAAATAACATTTTATTTTATAAGTATTCAAAAATGAGCAACGCAACTTGTAGACTACAAAATTAAAATGTAACAACACACAATAGCATATTAAAGCGTAACAGTAGAGACACACAGCTTAGTCCAGAACAAGACCCAACGTTCATACAAGCAACTCAAATTTTGTACTTCCTACCCAAAAGCTTAAAACACACAAACAGAAGTCAAGTTTTGTGTCAAACCTGCGAGACCTGCTCCACCTAGACTTTCTTCTAGGAGAACGACTATAACTCTTCTTTCTCCATCTGTCATACCCCGGAGATGGACTTCTACTCCAACTAGGATCCCTCCTCACTTTTGCAGTAGGTGGAACACCATCTGATTCACTATCACTGTTTTCTCTTCTCATTAGTCTTCCATACTTATCAACTTTCTCTAATTCACCTTCTGGCTTTCCATGGAGACAACCTTCAGATTTCAGATTATCAGGTGCCAAAGTAACACCAGGTTTCCCACCATCTGTTTCCAAAGTAACATTGGACTTCATTGTATCTGGTTCCAAAGGAATATTGTTGTTTGATGAAACAAGCCTATCTCTGTTCTTTTGGGAATAAAGACTCTTGATTATGATTTTAGCATGCTTACAATGAGTAATGGCTTCTAGCTTGTGGCTATCCATATCATCACGGACAAGACTCTCTCCACTTTTATTGTCATCCAATTTTACAGTTTCTGATCTCACATCAACTGCAGATGTCTCCATAACTTCAGACTCTGCCACTCCAGTGGTTGCAATAGGTGGGTCTATTTTCAAGGTAGTGTAGCTTTTGACCTCTAACTTGTCTATTGTCAATGAATCATGTAGCTGCTTTGGCGAAGGCGGGACCGGACATACCTCTTCAACACATGGAACTTCAAATGCAGGTTCTAGGCATTTTCCTGCAAATAAAAACCTATAAATATCAGTTTCTAAGTAGAAATATCAGAATTCTTATTAGCAAAATGAGGTTTGAAGAAATTCCAATGGTGAAACATAAACTAAATCTAGGGCAAAGAAATGGAGAATTATATGTTTTCCCAAGCTTTCCATGACCTCTCCCGTAACAAAATAAATATCACAACATAAGCATGTTTTAAGCAAATGCATTAACAAATTATGAAGAAAAACTAATACGCTCGTTGCAGTCATCCACATCTGAAAGGGAGAAACTTGAGACATCATTTGCATCGTAGAACTAACGGGATACATGGACTTAGATCCAGAGATCAAACATAATTCATTCATAAAAAAATATAAAATAAAAAGATTATACTCATAAGATTTTTTTATCAAGCATTTGGTATATTTTAGGAAAACCTTACACTCTAGATTGAAGAGAAGTTTTAATAAGGAGTTGTCGTTAAAACAAATGATGGAATAAAAGATTTGAAGAATTTTACATTCCAGCTATTTAGTAGATTTGGGCTGTAGCCCAAAGCCAACCATGTAGATCAACATGTTGTCTTAAGCTTGTACAATACCACATGCTAGACAATAGCTTAATGTCTTAAGAATCTGTCAAAGACAATAAATTAACAAGAGAAATAAAAAAATCATTCATAATGGCCTGAGAGATCCTGAAAACTGGAACCAAACTCGTGCTCAAGAAAATACTATTAGAAAAGTATCAAGTGTTGTCATTCAGAAATCACAATAGCCATACTAATTGGCAGGCTATCCAGGGGCAACCCCTGCTTTAAATTATGCCATATAGTGTTGTCACTCATAGTCTCCAAGAACAAAACAATCAAGTTTCCAACAGGAAACAGAAAATGTAACAGAAACAGGACTCGAAGGTTTCGGACAAGAAACAGCTGTGTTCAAGATGTATCTATATGAAAACACAAAAGTTGCAATTTTTCCACATCACGCAAATACAGGAATTAATGATGGCCCTATAAATTAAAATTTCTGCCAATCGAGCATAGGAAGTTTGCATTTATGAATTTAAAATAAGCATGAAGCTACATTGAAGCAATCACCAAAACACATTTCACACCATTGGATACCATTGGTTTGCAATGTGGCACATATGCTCAATTCTAGTCAAGAACTATGAGATGGCAAGTTTATCATATGGAGCTTGTACCATAATGTTTAAACAATGTGTTGGGGGATGTATTAATCAAACGTGGCATAGAGTATAAACAGAAACTGCAGGTGAGTAGGATGGGAATAAGCATAAAACTACATTAAAGAAAACACACAAGCACATTTCACACCATTGGATACCTTTGGTTTGCACATTTCACACCTAACTTGATGAGAGCTACTTCTCAATTGAGCTATCAACAATTTTGTTTTCCACTTGATTTCTGCCCGTGTAAATTGGATAATAGTGCTCAATGTAGGATTGAATTTATTGATGTAATATTTTCTCTTCCTACTTGGTTTCTTTATCCACGGGTTTGGCCTAAATTTTCCTCGCATATGTTTGCATTTCTTGATTAGTGCTTGGACATTCTAAAGACTGCTACCCTGCTGCTTCATCCAAGTGCTCTTCCTCCAGTTTAACTCCTCTCCAGCCACCATCTTGAGCCATACATTACTATGAATTCCTTCTGTTTTTCAAGATAGCTTTGCAGTCAAGTCATAGCCGTTGACTCCAAAGCAAATGTGCATGTCTTAGCTAATCATATCTCATAAGGAATCAAGGTTTTAATTTTGAGGTTTGTCTTGATTGCATGCTTCTAAATTCTCTCTATCCAAAAAGCATCACAGGCAAGACACATCCCAAAAATTGAAAAAATTCCTTGTGGTTTCCCAATCCCACAGCTCAGCCTTTCTATACCTGTTCTGCAATGTGTATAGATTTTCAATCACCCATGAATTCCTTTTGTCTTGCATGGTTCTCGACTAAGCTTGTTGTAAAAGTCAAGGCCAAGATACTTGTATTCTGTGATGATCTCCAACGGATTCCCCTCAAAGAGGAAGTTTATCTCTTAAACTGTAAGCTGTTTTTGCCATTAGGATGATATCATTTGCATAAAAAAGCAGCTAAACAAATAGCTGGCTAAGTGAATTGTGCCGCCTGCAAGTTCATTTGACAACTTTAACCTTTCTTCTAATTTGTCCATGTACAGCCCAAACAACATGGGGGACAATGAGCAACCTTGTTTGACACAAATGTCAATTCCAAAATGCTTTGAAAGTCCTGTATGCATTCTGATTTTGGCCCACAACTGATTATCAAGCCTGTCAACCACGTCCCTATACTCATCGAACACACCAAGCTCTTCCATCCTAGACCAAAGTTTGTGTCCGGCACCGTGTCAAAATCCCAACTGTGGCATATATTGTCAGCCCCTATCTATAGATGGGGCAGTTATCTATCTGTAGTTGAGCCCCCAGATATAGGTAGAGTTAATTTAGTCCACACAGCAGAAAAAAATTGTTCCCCTTGTTTCTCCCATACTCTTTTCAATCAAATGCCTTACACTAAGGCGATGATTAATTGTAAAGTATTTATGCCTGTACCCTACCTTTCCTCTTGTCCTGTTCCTTGCCTTTTAACCCAATTATTGATTCTGTGCTCTATCATACTTCCAAATAATTTTGTTAGGAAAAGAACTATTGGTGTCTCCACTTTTGAAGAGGGGTGTAACAGCACTAGTTGTCCAATCAGCCAGCAAGCCATCACATAAAACACTGTTAAATATGTTCCTAGTGTGTGGTGTTAGGGCCTCAAATTTTCACTGAAGATACTCCACTCGCAGCCTATCTATGTCTCAAACCCTTACCACCAGTAAGACTCTTGCTACCCTCTTTGATGTCCCATATTGAGAAGATTTTATTATTGTATTGAAAGTTGTGGTGGGAGGGGCCCTTATCTTGTTCTCTCTCATAGAGTAGTTTTGCTCATTCCATCCTCCCCTATAATATTGTTGTGTGTGTGCATTTTACATTGCTGCAATACCCTTCAAAACCCCTTAGGGTTATGTCTCTCTAGAAAAAATAGCTCTACTTTCCTCACTCTCATATATTCATTTCTTTTGCCTTCACCAACCTGTCATACTCCTTTTTGTTTGCTTCTATCATCCCTGTTTCATTCAAGGTTCTCCATTCTTCCTTGCACTCATCATCGTAACACAGATTGGCCGAAACACTGTTCATGGCATCATGCTTCTTTTTTATGATGTAGACCTCTTGCACATACTCAATGCCTTGTGAATTAGGGACATCAACTAATTGCTATCCATAGGACAGCTATTTACCACTTCCCTTTGTCTCTTGAAAATGATTTTCCAAGGCTGCTCTGAATATTTCCAAATTTTCTTTCAAATCATGGAGATCATATCACTTATTCTCCCATAAAATTCCTGCTAGAAATTTTATAGATCTCTTATATACCAGTCAAGTTGTTGACCCATAGGAAGTAGCTCTTAATGTTGTTGGGGGATCAAGTAGTTTCCATTCAGAAATAGGGTTTCCATCAACAACTTCCCTTCAACAATAAAGTTTTCATTTACAAAAAAAATAACATGCTTAGGAAAAATTACAAAATTAGAGACTGACAAAAATCTGTGGAAGCCCATGGGCTGAAATAATGTTACGAGATATTGTATCTGACATCTAATAAAACCCTGTCAACTCATGTCTGTAACTACACAATGTCTGCTAAACTATGAAAAACATATTAACCATATAAGAAACAAAATTACAGAAACTTATCGCAGCATGGAGCATTAAAAGATAGCCCTAATTAAGTGTACAAAGCATACAGTATCATCAAAAAAATACACAATATCCACTGACAGGTATGAATTGTTTTAGAGTCATAGCAATACGAAACCCTTTTCAATCATGGCTATATTGGGATTTTTTCTGAGTGCGCTAGGAGTCATGTAATTCCTGGTGCATAGACTTAGAAGAAGCAATCTACTGAAACGTATCCATAAAATGACCTGTGTATAATAAAAAAGTAGAATCAGGCAGTTAAGAAAAGGATGGATTGCTGCTGCACATGACATAGCATGTGCCAGTTCAAAAAAAGCAATTTGACAGAGCATTTCACCTTCGCTTTGATATCTGCTACACAGGCAAGACCAGGTAGAACATCTAAAATCTTCTGAATGCTTATGGTTAACTCGGAAATAGTCCATACATTATAGTTGCCATAATCAATAATCAATTCTTGGTAGTGAAGATGCATCGTTTGTGTGCCGTTGCGCCCATAGAGGTTCCACTATACTGAGAAAATATTGCAGCTGAGGGATGGTAAAGAAAACTGTGAAAAAGTGCATCCTCCAGACAAGTCTGTAACAGATACATAAAGCATGCAGGCCCTATCAATCAGTGTATCGGCAGACAAGACAAACACGTATAGATGCCATGCTAGCAGCAGCATGAACCACCAATTGTGCTTGGAGAGAGGAGACATTGTTCAGATGCTTAGCGCATAACACACTCATCTCATCTTCCACATTAACATGAGTTCTAAAAAGTACCGCCATTGTGCTGGTGTAGAAGGACTTGCCTTTAAGCTTAACTGGGCTCCTCTTATCCATCAAAGTCCTTTTGTTGCAAACCTCAAAACGAGCCTGGCTAGAGCAAACTCTGAAAGGATAAGAAGATGACTAATCGATTGCAACTGTTCAGCCATTTTGAGCAGCATGGGATGAGATATACTTGGAGATTCATGTCATATTTGTTGCACATTTGAGTAAGAAATGAATGAATAAGCACTCAATAATTTCTCCACACCAATTGCCAAAATGGTTCCTCGCCCAAAAGCCCAAAACCACAAGTCAATTTGTCGTTCTCGGGATATTCACTAGGTTCCTTTCTCAAATGGCCGCCTCAAAGAATTTATTTGATTCATTAACTTTCCCAGTTTCCAAAATATGGCAGTAGGAAATGCTTACATTGACGAGGTAATTAATAATAATGTGCAAGCAATTTCCCCCACTTGTAACATAGTAAATATGCTAAGGGCTAATTGAATGCCACGCAATAAGGCCTGTCCTTCAGCCACATGGTTTGTATGATGCCAATACCAGCCACACAATCTACAACCATGTCACCATGCCTTGTGCAGATAACACCATCTATACCCACCCGGCCTGGATTGGAGCAGCTAGAGCCATCAGCATTTAGTTTGTTGAAGGAATGTATAGAATGCTACCACATAGATCAATGAAGAATCTTACAAGTGGCATAATGGTATTGAGCAGCCAGCTTCCATGTGTGAAGCAAAGCAATCTCGACCAAATAGAAACCCATGAGCACTTGCTTTGAGTATTAAGACAACTCAGTATTTAATAAAATCGCTTGATCTTGAAGTAGCTAGACCCTTCAACAACACATGCAAAAATGGGATAAGCCACTTAGTTCATCGTCAACACGAACCATAGTAATCATCAATCACTAGAATCTTGTTTAAGAAAATAATGATTACGAAAATTCAAGGTAGGCTGCATAACAACTGTTGTGCAACCAAAAATCATTGTTCCAATACAAAAAGATCATTATCGGGTCTTGAACTATTGATAAAATATATTGTGCATATCGGGTATATCCTGCTCATGGTTCCTTGCCAACTACATATTTCTCAAGGGGAGATAAAATCCCCACAAAATTATAATATCAACCAATTACACCCACATCTAATCAATCACGTACAACCACAGGAGAAAATTTTCTCTAAATGAAACTTTGTACATAACTCTGCTAACTTTAAACATATGGTTGGCTAAAAATGGCATACGTATGGCGGGGGCTATATCTGAAAAAAGCTGGCAGATAGCAGATATCAATCTCAAGGTTCTTATTTTTGGTTTTTCACATACACCATTGATTAAAAATTCATTAATTTTTCCTCCAATTTTCTAATGACTCTTGACAAATGGCATCAATCTAGCTACACCATTGTCAGGCTCAAAAACATTTTTCCAGGAAAAAAATGAGTTCTAAACTCCACTGTATGGTCAAATGGACATCAAGTTTAAAGTTAAATTTTCCATGTGAAGGTCAAATTTACAATCAAATATAATTGTGAAAAAACAATTTCATTACATTCCATCCTCACTGCTGTTGTAGAATGCCTATCGGGGTAATTAAAGCTATAACTCTTTCCAATTGTGTTTGTTCATGGTCACCTTGCCACCAAATACAACTTGATCAAGGGAATGGTTATAAAGATCAATATGTAATGCCTACCAAAAATTAGCTTTTATCTTCTTACTCATGGATCATGTTATGTCAAGCTCAATAATTCAAGACCTTTGTCATAAATATGCCATAGTTGTGGCCATCATAATCTAGAAAATTCACTATGATGTCAATCCATAAGCTCAAGAAGAATATTGAAGCATGATTGAGCTCTAAAGATATACTTACAAACAACATTATAGTTACTCTCGTTTGTTGACATGATGACCTAAGCATAAAATACTCTAAAATTTAAAGACAGATAACCAATGAAAGAAGAAAAATAGTAAAAATAGCATACAGTAGTTACTAGAAGCATATACTAAGATCACTATTAGAATGTCATAAGAAAACCTCCACATGGATTATATATGCATGCCATGAAAATAACATAAGCATGCCTCCAAAGGAAGTTCATAATGGTTGCATAAAAGAATCAACCCAGTTTCCATTCACCTTGTTATTGTTGTCATGTTTTAACACACAACATGAAACTAGTTACAAGTTTCCATTCAACTTGCAACTGTTGTCATGTTTTAACACACAACATGACACTAATTATGAGTTGCAAAATGTGAACTTGCATCCTAATGAACAACATAAGCCTAGTTTAGGCAAAAGAAAATATCCATGGATCGAGTATGATAGTTGATAACCATAAATTTCAGCCGCACAAACGTTGCACCTACCTCCATAAGCACCATTGCGAAATGGCCTCTAATATCTCTCTTGTAATTTGCTGTGGGTAATTTCTCTAAGCTTCCTCTTCGTGTGACAATAAACCCCTACTCCCCTATCTATGATGTCCCACATTAATAGTGTTTGATAAAAAAACGCTTCTTCACTAATTATATTTGTCTTGGGCTACCTCTTAGCATAGCACCAATCATCTAGGGATCTATAACAATTTTACAAATAAATGACACTCCCAATTTAATACTCATCCTAATATAATTGAGGTTGAATTATTGTCCTTGCTTTCTATCAAGTAATGGAGGTGGAATGCCTTTTCTCAGTTCAATTAGCTTGAAATTTTGAATCTTTCCTTTGTATGTATGTGCATTGTTTTGTTTGTATTCTAAAGAAACTTGTCTTGAGACACTATACCTTATGTGCCCTCACATGTGCTAAATTGTGGCTTGACCTGCTAAATTTGTACTTAAAAGCCTTTTATAGATTGTATGAACCCAAACTTGCACATCTATCCTACTTATTTTTTCATTATCTAATTCTCATAAAATGTTTTGGTGCAAATAATTATAGCAATTAATCTAATACCCAAAGAAAAACATGAATTAAATCATCAATTGCAACAAATTAAAGCTGAAATAGTGACAATTACAAAGGGTTGCCCCCACCAAAAAATTAAATATGGAGATGTACGTTGGGATATTATAAGTTTCAACGCACATATTCAAATGATGTATTGGAGAAAATGAAAATCAAGATTTGAAGATGAAACCAACAAGATTGTATACCAATATTGTACATTAGAGAAAATAATGAAACATGCTATGTAGTCCATTTTTAAGATTCAAGAACCTTTGCGTACTCTCCAAATAACTACATGATATAAACCCTAACACATAATAGATAGCAAAGAAACGCTTACAAAATATACTCAAAGTTCTTTCAAGAGATGCAATAATCATCATGAGTTAGAATCAAAGAGGCATTTATAGAATTTTAGTGAAAACTTTGCCTAACCAACTTTCACACAAATATTCCTTAGATTCTCCCATGGATCCATCAAGATTGCTTAATTGTTGCTTAGCTGAGATACAACTCTTGATTTCTAGAAACTTACCTTTGTCCCTTAAGTCGATCACGCAATCCTCGATCATTTTCAGTCTTGTCCATTTCCTACGGTCCACATGTCATCTCCATGTGCGAGGTATATTCCTTGATTATTCTTGTGCGATCATCTCCAAAGCTCACTAACCTAAGATTAAGTCTTCGGGTGATCATGCGCGTCTCACTCACGGTTTGGGTACTTAACAACAAGAAGTGGGCTTTCCAAGATCAAAATTTCCCGGACTTAATATATTGTTTGTCCTCCAAAAGTGCATTTCCTACAATTCCCATCCAATGGCCTCTTCTACTCCCCACAGGACCAAAACTTTCTTTACCTACTCTTATAACTCCACAAAATCTTCCCATTGTTGATGAACTTCTTGAGCCTTTGTCGTTATCTTTGGCATTTCCTCTATCATATTGATAATCGCTTCTATCCCTTTCAATTTGGGAATTCTACAATCTCCAATATAATCTACATTGCAAACCCCATTCATGTGCATCTTGTGATCCCTAGGAAAATCTCAATTTGATGTCATCAAACAAATTTTCTACTTGCTTCTTCTCATCAATCATCACTGCTCTCAACTTGTGTGCTTCTTCCTTCAATTACTTGCACTTTTCTTCGCCCATTTTTTTGAATACCTTTTCCTTCAACTACTTCGGTGCATCCTTCTCATTCTTCAATCGTGCTTAAATAAACTCATCCATAAACTAGAATCTAGTCACCATCGGTCATGCATCTTTCATCTTCAAGTGCAAACTATCTAACTTATCGACAAAATTCTTCTTTACCCTTTCTAATTCGGCTCACACTTCTTCATATGGTTGAATCTAGTCACCATCAGTCATGCATCTTTCATCTTCACGCAAACTATCTAACTTATCCACAAAATTCTTCTTCACCCTTTCTAATTCGGCTCGCACTTCTTCATATGGTTGTGGGGTGAGAGATCCTTCATGAGTGGACCTATGGCTAGTCCCAACTTATCCAAGGATCCTAGCTTATCCACACTTTCTCCCTCCAAAATCCCAAGTGTCTTTTTCTCAATTCTTGCATAATATCCCACAACCTTCTTGGCCATTGTTTGACTTTTTACATTAGCCCTTTCCAACTTTCCCCTCTCATTCTCCATATCTATGTGGGTATTATCTACTTCTTCATCCCTTATCTTATATCTAGACACTCAATTGTTATCTTCATAATCATCAAGTGTAACTATTTATTTTCCTAACTTCTTTGGATTATAAATGTGATCCTTTGTAGCTCGTATCCCTCCTATTTCTTATGACTCGCCTCTTTCTATGTGGCATCTTCCATCACCTTCTCGATGTCAAGTCTCGACTTTTGAGGTTCGTAAATGCAAGGATTTCCAAATTCTTCAAGTTGTTTACCTTGGCTTGGCATGGCCACACCTTGTTTTGCTCGTTCCTAGGTTCTTAGTGTTGTATCTTCTTATGTCACCTCAACTATACTTACTCCTCACACAACCATGGGTTCACTAGAATCCCTTCCTTGAATGTTGTCGATGGTTTTACCCGTTTTAACGTCCCAATCATTGCCTTCTAATATTTCTCTTTCAATGGAATCTTGTCCTCCCCCGCTTTCTTTCCCTTTCCAGTCACATCGAAGCAACGTGAGTTCACATTGCTTTCTCCTCTTCCTTACATCGTCATAGATTCTCATCACTGAGAGGTCCTCTTTCTCTTGGTGTTGCAATCATTGGAGCTCTCTTTGGTCTATTCCTTGAATCTCTCCCTCTCGGCCTCTATGCAAATGTATTAGAATTGTATAGCCATCCACAACAACTTCTTGCGAAGGCCTCAACATTGAATCATCATCAAACTCCTCGTCTTCATAGTTGGCAACCTTCTTCCCCTCAATTTTTGCCAACTCATTTATGTGCTTGTCCACTAGCACAACGTCCATTGATGTCTTTTAGACTTGCTTCGCCCATTGTAGTGATGGCTCCATAAATTACATGCTCACTACATATTGTAACTTCATCCAATTTTTCCATTCCCCATCTTCCCATGTGAATCAAATCAATGTCGTGACCCATTGTTACAATTCGCATAACCAAAATATGACCAACAAATGCGGGATTATTCTTTTCTCATCCTCCACCACAACTTTTACTCTCCCATACCATTATTCCATCTTCTTCTTGTGATCCAAAGAAATAACATTTCCTTCAAAATTGCACTCCTTGGAAGCGACTTACACAAGTTCCTATTCCCTATCTCATCAAATAAATCAAAACCAAGATGTTGCCTCATTGGAACCCTCTACTTTTATGTGCCACATTAAGCGCACGATTGAGTTCATCCGCCACATATTTTGCAATGTTATAATTCTTTGCATATCCCATTTGGAGTACTAGATATTGGACTTCTGAAGGCTCAAATAAAATTTCCTTCCATAAAAATATTAGATGCTAATAATCTTACAAAGACTCTCGTTGTTTTCCACTCTAGTGGTTTTGCTCTTTTGTTCAAATTCATTAACTTGAATGCAAATTTGCATGACTTATTTTTAATTACCTTAGCCAAATCCTCAACCTAGTTCACCAAATCCACAATTCTTGCTAACCTCTTGACAATCAAGGGTATTTGCCTTCCTCCCATATACATTCAGCCTCCATATGTACACAACAGGCATAACCTTATTAAACACCCAAATTTCCAAAATACGTAAGATTTTTTAGACTTTCCACTCTTGTAGTCTCAAAAAATCTCTCACCATACCTTCTTCCTTTAAATGTAAACTTCATACGCATCTTATAATATCTATGATTGTACTCCACCATCTTGCATGACTACCTTTGTTTCAATAATTTGGTTGCAGTGTTGTATCCGAGTATTCGGAGAGGATTTCCCACCTCTATCTTCTCTTACGCCATTTGCTTCTTTCTCATTTCTTCCTCTTGTTTTTCCTTTGCTTCAAGTTTGGTCCCCCTTTCAGCTCTTTTCTTCTTGCTTCCTCTTCGCTTGATATCCTAGCAATCTTGCAATTTTTTCAACAAGAGCTTCTTACAAGCAAAGGTGTCACCCTCTTTGGGGTTCTATTATTCTAACAGTCTCCCCTTCTTACGAACCGCTTTCTACATTCACGGTTTTCACCTTATCTTTCCAGTCTTTTCTTTTCGTTGTCCCCTAAATTCAATTTTCTTCATACTGACATATCCCACCAAGATTCTCAACTTTTTCTTTCCTTTCATTCTCTCCAAACCTCACACTTTGCATCTCTTTTTCCAACTTTCTCGTTGTCATGCCCTAATTCTTCAATCTCTCAACTCGAGCAACTTTTTGCAAATGGTATTTCCTCATGCACATTCCCTCCTTATACGTTACATTTCCTCCACTCAACAACCATTATCCACTTGCAAGTTTTGATTTTTTCCCTTGATTCTCGGTGTCGCTCTTGCAACATCCATCTCCAATGATTATGTGACATCATCATTTTTGCACATAATCATTCTTCATTTTTTGAGCAATCATTCCATAGCATCACAATCTTGCACAACATGCACCTACCTTTTCCTTCCTCCAACACTTAGCTTGTGTTATGCCCTCATGCGCAAAGATTAAATCTATTTGTAGTCTTAACATGAAGTGGGATAACATCCTTAATTTATATATGGTCTTTGCCTTTAGCTGCATGCTTTTTATCACCTTTTGCTTTATGACACTTGTGCCTAAAAACTTTTGAATACGCAGAAATTTGACAACTAAATTAGCCCAAAAACATAGGCGTCAAGCATGAAACCTATAAAAGACCCACTCGACTCACCGGTTGAGTTAAAAACCCAAGTTAGACTCCTTGTACCTCATGCGCAAAGTTTCTTGTGTGCGCAACACATCTCTTCGCCTTATATGACTACATGATTATGCTTTACATATATGAAAACAAAATACTTTGTTGTAAAGCTCATTTATTTGCATGTAAGAAAATTATTTGAAAAGAAGGTATTGAAATGAAACTATTTTAGAAAGTAGTATATATTTTTGGGGTGGTAATTCCTAGTTGTCAGCCTTATTTATGGTTCTCCATTTCAAAACATAAAAATTCCAAACTCCATCTGCATCTACCCATCTTGGTAGACAAACTTCTAGACTCTATAAAACTTTGGTATCCATTTCTGCATGGCCACCTACGATATGTGTGCCTTACCCAGTCTGACGTCAAGCTTCTTTTTGTTAGCCTTCCTTTAATTGTTTGGCGCAGCTGATGTTGTTGGTTTTTCTGTGCTACCCTCTGCTAGTCTTTTCCGCAGCAATTGTGGTTTGTCTTTGCCTATCACCACATCTACCACAACAATCTTTCCTTTCTTCTTCTCTTCGACTAGATCATTTTCCATTCCCAAGCATTACATAGCTTGTATACTCATTTGCCCAATTTCTCTCTTTTATGCGAGCATATTCATAACTTCCTCAAAATAAAATCTCATTCATAACTCTCACATAGATCTCAACTCATCTTGCAAGCCTTACATAATTTCTCGAGTCTCCGTGATGATCTCCTTTAGTTTTGCAACAGTGGGATAATCGCCCAGTCTTTCAACTTGTGAATATTGCACCTTAGCTTTTCCTTCTACGTATAGCTCGAAATTACATTGCCTTGATATCCTCCATTTCATGTGGTCACATTCACCTTCTATCCCTGTCCTTGATACCTTTCATATCCACAAGGATGTCGATGTTGATCTTGCACTACTCTCAACATACTTGCACCTTTTTGTTTGACCTCATTCTACAATATTTTCTTCTGCAATTTTGTGTGATCCTTTGTCTCTGCTAATGATCAGTCAATCCCCACTTAAATAAAGTGTCCCATATGTAGCCACCACTTTGTCCTAGTTTGTTTGTCGTCAAAATCTTCCTCCTCTTCTAAATCCTTCCTCTTTATTTCGTAACATCATAGTTTATCTCCACCCTTGAGTTTTCCTTTCTCTCATCTCTTCAATCAATCAGAAATCTACATTGTTGTGGGTATTAGCTTCACATATTTTAAACCAACACACCACTTCAGTTTGTTTTGCCCATCTCAACAACAGACAATTCCTCATTTCATGTGCTGCCAAACACGCCTTGCATCCCATCCTAGCCAAGCGACCTCTCTTTTCAAAATAATTATTCTCTGTGTGGCTCTTCGTGTTGCAATCAGTACACTACTATCCTTTCTACATTTCTTACACAACTCCAACTGATGTCAACTTATGAACTTGCAATGCCATTGATGTAAGTTGTGCCTCCAAAAATGGGCTTATCCCTATATTGAAATTTCCTACGAACTCTATTTAAAAGGGCAGCATCAAACGCTTCCTAGGCTCTAAGAAACTCTTTATGATTAACTAGAATGCACATTTTGGTTTCCAAAAACTTCTCTTTATCCCTTAAGTTGGTCGCCCAATCCCAAATCATCCATCGCCTTGTCCATTTCTCATCTCATGTATGTCTCATTTTCTCCATGTTCAAGGTATATTCCTCAAATATTCCTGCATAGTTATATCAAAGTTCTCGCTAGGCCACGGTAACATCTTCATGCGATCATGTGCCTCTCACTCGCGCAGTTTGGGTACTTAACAGCAAGAAGTGAAGTTTCCCCAAGTCAACATACTAGACATCTATAGTTTTACTAAATGAAATAGGTGACAATCAAAATTCAACTTACCTTTATAATACCACACTAAATATCAATTTTAAGACATCAACTCCTCGTTGAAATATTAACATAAAATCATGAATGAATTGTTTCCAACCTCTGTATAGATCCAAAACTAAAATTGTATATTGACATACCAATGCACTTCAGATGGAACAATCTTGAGACGGTGCTAGTTGCTCCTCAAGAAAAACATCAAAATTACCAAGTTCAAATGAAACCATAATTGTAGAACTGAACAGATTGTGGTAAATTATGGACGGATTGCTACCCTACGAACCCATTTCAAATTTTGAACATTACACCTGGGCAGGAAACACTAAACTCTGCTCCAATCCATGAGGAATCTATTTCGAATAGCAAGATTTGCAATGGAATCACGTGGACAGAGGTCATGAAAGGGAATAGTCCAAGGCTAGGCGGGTCTCCAAGCAGACAGGCAACAGGGTCCCCTAAAGCTGACATCTCTTGCCAGATGGACAATGATGGGGAGCTCCACTTTTCCATTCCTGAAGAAATAATCAGGAGACGAAAAAAAGGAATCCTCTCAAGCCCATGGTAAGTTTCTTGGCTCCAAACCTAATATAGATACTACTAGCTGATGGGTTCATAGAAAATGGTCTCCAAAAGGAGATATGGATATTTCAATCATGACAAAAGGGTTTTTTTGGTCAAATTCTCTTTGCAAGAAGATTGGTTGAAGGCATTGCTGGGGGGTCCATGGTTTCTTGGAAACATGGGCCTTTACTTGAAGAAATGGGCACCTGGGATTACCCAGATAAAGAGACAATGACAGAAGTGACAATATGGGTGAGAATGCCAGAGCTCCCTCTCGAATTCTGGGAAGAATCTATAATCGTGGGAGTTGTTAAATGATAAATCTCTAGGAATGCTCATTGGTTTTGATAATGCTACAAAATCTCGTACAAGGCTCTCTACTGCATGGTATTTCATTAGTGTGAAGGAAGATCAGAAAATCCCTAATAGCGTGCTTTTGCTTTCCTCCTTAGGCACATGGAGACAAGCTTTGGAATATGAAGATTACGGATTGAGATGCAAAAATTGTTCCAAGATGGGCCACAAAATTGCACCGTGGGAATGGTTAAAGACAATAAGATGAGCACGGTCAAGGCCAACAAGCAAGGCATGCACAATGAAAATAAAATCTCTGAGGCTAGAAAGAGACTTATCTGGCAGCCTAAAACTCCTATCAAAGTTGGACAGGAGAAGGAATCAGACTCTTTCATTTTGGTTGACGCTAAAAGTCCCCTGATCCAGGATTCTCTGGACAAAGAGACTGAAATCACTGAAGAAAAGAAGAAATAAGACACCATTATGGAAGAATCCAACAAAAATGAAAGTCTATCCGAGGAAGCTCCTGAAAGTTTACCTGAGTTACTGAATACAGCTCTTCTGGTCTCCCCAGCTGGAAAAGATTCCAATCTGTTCAAGAACCAAGACTTGAAGGATGGACTTCTTGAAGGAGAGCTAGATACATCATTAGAAAGGTCTGATAAGAATAATACAACAGCAGAGAGCCAGCTGTCTCCTGAGGAAGGAAGACCCCAATCTACTCCACCCCCAAAAAAGGAAAAGGAAAGAGTGTGGGAGATCTTGGGAGCTTCAAGCTCCAGGCCTCCAACACGATCCATGAAAGTAGCAAACGTGGGAGGTAACAAGAATAAAGGTAGACAAACTTTGGGTGATCATAGGAGAAAAACTACTAAAAAGGAAATTGCAAATGGTGCTCAGCTAACTTTGGATCCCAAAGTTACAAAAAAAACCTTCTCTAAATCTTCCAAATGAAGCTAATATCGTTGAACATCAGAGGTCTGAACAGCAGCAACAAGCAAAGGATTTTGAAAGACCTTAGATAAAGCAACAGACCTCAAATTTTGGCGCTTCAAGAAATCAAGATGCAAGACGTCGTTGTTAGAAAGATTAAAAAAACTTGTTGGAACAACACAGAAGTCAGTAGCATTGACTCAGCAGGAGCCTCGGGTGGTATAGCTACATTTTGGGATAATAATTGGGTTAAGGGGACAGTGATTTTTGAAACTCCTTGTCATTTGGCCATCCTCTTCTCTTCAGTTAGGAACAACGGGGATGTTTGGATTCTCTCCAACATCTATGCCCCGAACAATCTCGTTGGCAGAAAAAGATTATGGGCAGATCTTATAGCTTTCAGAAAGAATTGTATAAGCTATAATTGGTTGATAATGGGAGACTTCAACACCCCATTGACTCCTGAAGAAAAAAGAGGGGGAAAACAGGAATTTACTCTAAGCATGGAGAATTTGGCAGATATGATATCGGATAATAACCTCATAGACATTGAGCTAGGGGGAATCAAATACACGTGGAGCAATAGAAGAATGGGAGAAGAGTTGATTCAAGTCTGACTGGATAGGGCTAATGTCTCTGTTGATTGGACTCCCTCTCAAGATTTCAAGCTCTCTTCTTTTCCTAGAGTGGGCTCAGATCATAATCCGATAATGCTAAATATGTTGGATAAAGAGGTCAAATTTCATGCTCCTTTCAAATTTGAAAAAATGTGGATGTCACACCCTGACCTCTATGACAGAATAAAGGAATGGTGGAGTATCAAGATAAGAGGATCTGCTGTGTTTATCATGGTTAAAAAGTTGAAAAATGTTAAAAGAAATATAGAAAATGGAACAGGGAAGTCTTTGGGAACATCTTCGAAAAGAAAAAGAAGATCAAAGAAGAGCTTGCTAATTTAGAGAAAAGAGTAGCAGATAAAGGAATGGATGTTGGGGTACAGGCATGGATGTTGGGAACTACTATCTTGAAAAAGATCTGCTCTCCGAGCTGCATACCATAAACTCCCAAGAAGAATCTTACTGAAGACAGAAATATCAAGCCCTATGGCTTAAGGAAGGTGATAAGAACACCAAATATTTCCATATGACAGATCTTCATCATATAAGCAATAACAAAATTTCAGAAATTACAACTAAGGATGGGAAAGTAAGTAATGATATAAACATCATAAAAAAGGAGGCTATTACTTTCTATAAAGATCTGCTGAATGGAGATTCTATACAAGATGAGGAAAAAAATGACAGGTTTATATCTGACATCCCTTCAAACTTGTTTAATCAAAATAGATTCAAGAAATTGATGGAAAAAACTACCATGGAAGAACTTCAAAGGAAAATCTTTTCAATGGAAGGAGACAAATCTCCGGGCCCCGATGGTTTTCTGGCAAGTTTTTTTCAGAGATATTGGGAAATATGCAAGGAAGATCTTCTTCATGCTATCAATGAATTTCTTTGAACGGGTAAACTTCTTAAGGAGATCAACAATACATTTATTGTCCTGATCCTAAAATAGAAAGGGGCTGAGGACTTTAAAGACTTCAGACCTATCATTCTTTCTAATGTTCTCTACAACATTTTGCTAAAAATCTAGCTTCTACAATACATCCCCTCCTCCTGGATCTCATCTCTAATCAACAAGGGGGATTTGTCAAAGGATCATTCGTGATGGCATTATTTTAGTGCATGAGGCCATTCATTCTATGGATAAAAGCAAGCAAGAAGGCGTGATTGTTAAACTCGACATGAACAAAGCCTTCGATAGTCTTATGGAGGGTTTTAGATACAGTCCTTAAGAAGTTCGGCTTTGATAATCGTTTTAGAAATATATTGAGGACTTGTATCTCCTCCCTTATGATCTCTATTCTTATCAATGATGCACCTACAGGTTTTTTCAGCAGTAGCAGAGATATTTGTAAAGGTGGCCCCCTTTCTCCTCTCTTGTTCATTCTAATGGCGGAGAGTCTTAGTAGCAGAATTGTTGTTGTCTCCTCGAGGGTCCTTAAAGGCTACAAACCTTCCTCTGGTATCCTCAAAGTCTCCAACCAACATTTTGTTGATGACACTATTTTCATCATGATGGCATCGGACGTGGAAGCTAGGAGGCTTAAATCTCTGCTGAAAGACTATGAAGATGTCTCTGGACACCTCATAAACTTTGAAAAAGTTGTCATCTTTCTCAACACTCCAAGCTATAGACAGATTAAGATCTCAAAAATTCTGGTTTGTAACATCAAGAAGCTTCATTCGTGTTATCTTAGGATGCCCCTATTCACTGGGAAGGTGCCCATGGAAGTTTGGAACTCATTATTGGAACGCTTTCAGAGAAAACTTGCAGGATGGAAAGTAGCAGTCCTCTCACAAGCTGGTAAGTGCCTCCTCATAAAGAGTACTCTCTAGAATCTTCCTATTTATCTAATGTCTCTTTTCAAGATTCCTAGTGCAGTTATTGAAAAAATTGAAAGGATTCAAAGAGATTTATTTGGTCATAGGTTGAAGAAGTTAATAGAATCCCTCTGTTGTCTTGGGAAAGAGTATGCCTTCCTAAAATGTGTGGGGGACTCTAGATAAAAATATCAGGTGGATGAATAAAGCCATGATCAATAAAATGGGATGGAGAGTAATAAAAGAGGACCTCCAATGGACCTCAATTGTGAGAACTAAGTATCTTGGGTCAACAGATGATTTAGAATGGCTCACTAAGGAAGAGATTCTCTCCGGTTCCTCTTTTTGTAATGCTTTGTCTATTGGAGAAATCTTCTCCTCAAAGGTAGCAGATGGAAACTAGGGAACAGCAATCACATATCCTTTTGGAAGGAAAAATGGATCTCATTGCTGCCCCGTCAGAATACTCAAAGTGGATCTCAATTGCATGAGCACTTTAGAATTCACATTGGCGATAAATGTGAGTGACTATATTATCAATCTGAACTCAAAAATACATGGATCCAGCTGCATTGGGAAGGGACTTCCTTACTCAACCTCCAATGTATTAAAGAGATTCAAAATATTCTCAACAACCACCACCTTTCTCAAGTGGAGAACCAGGATGAACTCATTTGGGAAAGATCATTTGAAGGTTCTTATTCAGTCAGGTCTGGTTACTTGATTTTGTCTGAGGTGCAACCTACTCAATTTGACTGGAACAAAATCTAGATTAAGGAGCCAACCCTCAAACCCAATCTATTTTTCTAGTTCGTGCTCCACAATAATGTCTTGACGATTGACAATTGGGTCAAGAGAGGCCAACAATTTCCCAGTAGATGTATTCTATACAAATTCAGTGAAATATCAGTTAAACATCTCTTCCTCCACTGTTCTTTTGTTGTTTTTGTCTAGAGATTCTTCTTCAATTTCATGGGCATCAAATGGACCTTTCTAGATTCTATCTTGCTTGCTTGGGAGCAATGGCATTCTCGATTCAAGCACTCTATTATTAAGAAACTATGTACTCTCTCTTTCCCCCATATTCTTTGGACCCTTTGGAAAGCCTGAAACTCTGAAATTTTTGAGGATAAGAAGCCCTCTCTTCTCAGAATTTCCAGTCAATTATTTGAAGATATTAAACAAAATGTTCTGAGTTTCAAACCCTCCAAAAAGATACACCAAAACCAAAAGCCAGTGAAATTATGGAGAAGTGGAAAATTAACCTTTTCTTTGTCAACATACAACAAGAGGTTATCAATAACAGAGACTATATTAAATTGCATCCTCCCCCAAATGGTTGGCTCAAGCTTAATTAAGACAGAGCATCCAAGGGTAATCCGAGCAAGTCTGGAGGTGGCGGGTGTATGCATGATGATAAAGATCATATCATCATGGTTTAAGCGGAACCAATGGGAATAAATTCTAATCACTATTTAGGCTTCTTTGTGGGGCCTAAGGCTGGCTAGAAAGCTTAATATTAGTAACATAATTGTGGAAGGGGATTCGATGAACATCACTAATTGCCTTAAAGGCAGCACCCATGTAAGTTGGACTATCAAGGATATTATTATGGAGGCTACTCAAATTCTTAATTCTTAATTTTTTTCCCAATAGTATAATTCAACATACATATCGTGAAGGCAACAAACTAGCTAACATGATGGCGAATATTGGTGTGAATTTGAATGATTTTAAAGTGTGGCATTCGGACGAGACTCCTTCGCCAAATATTATTAGCATAATCAATAATGAGCAAACTAATTGGAGAACGATTTCGCTTGCTTCAAAGATTGGGTCTCTGCCTATAAGGACGAGCTCTTTCTGACTAAGATTTGTAAGGTTGTGTGCCGCTTCTCTAGAGCTCTAGAAAAGTCGCATTTCCTTAGGAAGGCCACTATCAAAATGGGAGGTGAGATTTGCAGTGTGGAACCATTCAGCATTGATGAATGGACGCAGAATGCAAAGATTTGGGAAATTTTGGGTAAGGTGGCTTCAATACTTTTATTGACAGAGCTAAAGGGCATGACCTGCACCTTGCCCAAGAATTTGCCAAGAATTAGAATGAGAGGGAAGGTTTCCTACAAATGCAGGGAATTTGAAATCACAGAGGACATTATTGCCTTGATTACAGGTATGAATAGGAAGGGACTAAAATTCTACAAAAACAAATTTGACTAAAACGGTGAGGCTATTGTGCACACTAAAAGTGGTTTTTTCAAAGACTCATTGCCTATTCCTTACAACATTGTTGGCCTCCTTGTGATGAAATTTATCACATTCGAAGGAAGATTAAAGGTAATGCCAAACTTTCACTTGGTCTTTTTAAATCACTTCCATAGGAAATGCCACATTAGCCTCCCTTTCTTTATTCTGCATTCTCTAGAACATTCTGTTAATTTGGTCAAATGGGGAAAAAGTGTATACCCGTTGCACCATGTTGTTATCCTAATGTTGTATAAGTACTTTGATCACATTGTCCTTCACCCTCATCCCTCTCCCCTTCCCCCACCATTAATCCTCATGTTGCCCTCCCAAAGCATCTTTTGTTCCAACCCGATCCCCTTCCTTTAGCAAGAGACCCCATGACCATCCTTTCTAATAGGACCCTTCAGAAGAAGGCCCTAAAAACTATCCATGAGGGTGAAATCCTCCCTTCCCCCATCCATGGTGGGTTCTTGGACTCTGTCTATTGGCATGAAGGACATTGATCCCACCAAATCAAATCGATTAATCAAGTATTAAGACTGAGTTGGACTTACACAACGACATGATCACTTGGCTCAGCAAAGAGTTAAAAGATTTCAAAGACAAGACCGAAGGTTGCAGGTTAGCCATTGATGGTGGTAAGCTTGACAAGAATTTGTTGGAGGAGATTTGCAACAGGGTCACAAAGATCAAGAAGGAACAGGATAATCTCAGAGCTAAGCATTGTGATGTCCTTTCCATCCTCAAGAGCACAATTGATTTTCTCTCCCTCATTACCCGCCAGTTAGAGGAAAGTAAAGGAAAGGAGAAAAACAAGAAAGATACAAGCCTTAGAGACATCAAAATGGGGTTGGATAATGTCAAGAAGAACTTTCAGAAGATCATGAAGTTGCTTTGTTTTGGTTTCATGCTCCTAGAGTCTCTATTGGGTCTTTGTTGCGTTAGTGTTGCGTTTGTACTGTGTTTTTGTTGAGATTTTGCTGCACTTTTTTGTTTTTGTGTTATAAGATGACTAAGCGGTTGTTTCACTCTTGTATTGATCTCTTTTGGAAATTATTGTATATCATGGCTATGGCCTCTTTGTAACTGGGTAGGATCCCAAGCAAAAAACCTTTATCCTTAATAAAAAAACCATAATTGTAGCTTAAGGAAACTACAATCAATCTATCATAATTCAATATGTATTGGAAAATATTATATGGGAATTCTTCTCTTGAATCTTAAGGGAATTCTTCTCTTGAATCTTAAGGGAGTTCTTCACTTGAATCTTGATTATTGTGTCAAGTATGCACCCACGCTTCTCCTAAATTTCAATAATTCAGCCCTTAAATTAGAAGCCTTCAATATTGGCAGCCATACCGGTGCTCCACTTGTTATTGCGAGCAACCAAATGGCAAGAAGAAGGTGGAACAATGGAGAGTGTGGAGTATCAGGGGAAGTGTTGGGGTCAACATCAACCAAATGTGTTTTCTTAGTAAAGAGTATGTTGAAGCTTGTACAATTGAGAGCCAAACAAGAACTTGGAACAATTATTTATGATGCAATGACAACTTAAATAGTGTGTTCTTGATCTCTTGAGAATCTCAGATATTTCTACTCTCAATTGTAGCAAAAAGATTGTATGACCAAGTTTGACTATATTATTTGCCTTTTCTTGGCAAAAAGGAGCGAAACGAAAGAGTTCAATGTCATGATGATCACCCAGACTTAAAAAATTACACAATGCCACATTATTTTCATAATAGACAGATTTGTTAGTCTGTCAAAGGAAAAATACCCAACCTCTTCTAAATATATAAAGGCTTCCAATGAGGTGTTGTGATCCCTCATCAAATACATGAATAAAGGTTTTTCAGCAGCCTAAACACCATGCATTTTGAACCAACACTTATTTCTTTGAGGTCCTCAACATCTTGTAATATGGTCAAGAACAGGACAGGTATAAAGTACCAAAGAGCTCAACAGTCAACCAAATAGGGAATTTTGGATGTATTGTGTATTTTTGTTTTCTTTAATATCATTAGATATTATATTTTTAATTGTTCAATGTGTTAATGACAAATGGCCAACCTTAAATTTGAAGTCTGTTTGACCTTCACAAGGAAGTTTCAACCTTAAATTTGACGTCTGTTTGACCATCATTTGGGGAAAAAAGTATCTTGCTCGGAGAATCCAATTGAAAAATCGTAACATCTTGGCCATGTGGTGGAGTTTGGAGACCGTGTTTCCAAAATGATTTTTTGGTGCAATATGATTGAGGCCATTCATCACTACTAGTTAGTGGGAAATATTCAAAGAAGGTAATAGAATCATTAATTGAAGTAGTATGTTCCAAATCCAAGGTAGGCGTCCTAAGATTGATCTCTCTTGGCATTTTTCAGATAGCTGTATTTAAGATATTTGTACTAGTTTATAGGTGTACTTAAGATATCTGTACAGGTTTATTTTTCGTACCTACCACAGTTTTGGCGAACCATATGTTTCTCAAAAATTAAAATCTACCATACAAAATTTGTGCCCTCAGTGTTATCAATAAAACTACAATACATTTGAAGTTATGTAGAGAGTTATGTACAAAGTTCCATTTAGAGATCATTTTCTCTTGCTTCATGCCAAACACCAGAGAAAGACCACTCAAGTTCCTTTTCCTCATCTTTGTAAAGCTATCCTCAGACCTTTCATGATGAAAATCAATGGAGAATAAGGAAAAATCACTTCAAAAATGTCATAGGTGCAATGTTTGTAATACAAAGCACACAAGTATTTTTATTGGACATTCTTCTGACATGTTCTACAATTTTAAATAATGCTTGCAAAATAACAATATCTTCAATCCGACACCTTATTCTGCCAACATGCAAAGTTCAAGCTAAACTCAATTTCAATAATCGCTAGCAACAACATCCACAGCTAAGGCTGATAAGCACGATTTTATTGATAAAAAATGATTATAAAACACAAAAGTCATACACTTATTGACATACATAATGAGCAACTTATATAATCATAATCAATTTATTATTGTTGACAAATATTTTTGCAACCCAGCAAAAACTTCAAATTTGCACCAAAAAGGGAGAAAAATATCAACAAAGAAAATGTCCAAAATGTTAAATGCACTTGCTATAAAATTTGCAAACCATAGTCAAGAAGCCAATTTAATGTGAAACAGCATTTCTTTGAAAGGCTTTATTTTACCTTATCTCCTTCCTTTTTTATTTTCTTCTCCTCCCTCTTTTTCCTCTTTTTCATGTGACAGTCAAAAAAAATATATTCATGAAATTTCAAGGCTTATCATGAATTGGATCTAGCATAAAAAATTTCCTTTATATCTATGGTATTAACCTCAACCTATATTCATCTCACAATTTGGCAAATACTTCATTTTAATGAGTTATTTTGGTTAATCCATGTTGATTTGAATCTCAATGGTGGCCACACTTGTCCAATCTCAGTTCTCTAGAACGACTACAAAAGGAACAAATATATGTCTGCCTGGTCAAGGTCTTGTTACTGAAGGAATACATATCAAGAGAGGTGAGCTTTTCCTAGTAAGTTGCTCAATAACCAAAATTCAAATTGTATGCAAGCTAAGAATGGTCTAATAGAATATCCTCTTTCTTCTCGATAATATAGATTAGGATAATAAGGGGACCATTCTAAGGCCACACACAAGAGGGTTGTAAGATGCTAATGCCGTGGATTTAGAAGATGGTAGTCCACACTCTATCAAAGATATAGGGTTCCAAAGCCTAAGTCTAAAATAGGGGGTGGCATTGGACTAGAATTCTAATTAAAGATAGATTGTATAGGGTTACAAACAAGATAGAGATACTTATGCTAAGGTTGTAAACATGGATTGTAAGGATCGATAGATTGTAAAGCCCAAAGTGCATCTTTGTAAAGTAAGGTACTAAGGAGTGAAATATAATAATGCAATAGATAAGAATATGCTACCCTATTCTAACCTATGCATGATCAATCAAATTTAAAATAACATAAAGGAAATAAAAGGATACTATAATGTAAGGACTGAAATATAACAATGCAATAAATAAAAATATGCTATCTATTCTAACCTATGCATGACCAATCAAACAATCAATCAAATTTAAAATAACATGAAGGAAATAAGAGGGGATAGAGATACTTACATTTGTGCAAACACCATTGGCGCATTAACTTCCCTAATAGTTAGCAGCACTTTATGAGAGAGTTGATGTGGGGGACCACAAGCAGATAGAAGAAGACCTTAGAAAGCCACTTGTTGAATACTCCAAAAGTTGGACAGATCATAGTAAGTGCAACTCCTATTCGTGAGAATTTTAAGGACCCAATACTCGAAGAATAGACACCAAAAAATAAGCAAGACTAACCTCAAGTCCCTTCAGAGCAGCTTGGCATGCACAAGCAAACCGATTGACGATGATGATATGAAAAAAAAGCATTCAAAAGCCGCCTATAAATAGGAAACATGATTAAGCATTACAGTTCCCTCTAGGCAACAGCATCAACCATGGTCGATGCAAAGGGCTGCCAGAATTAAAAGCCAAACAGTATCGACCATGGTCAATGCCATCAGCTCTGAGTAATACTTCATCATGGGGTCCTACAAGAAGGTTCTAGATAATGCTTCATCATGAGGTCCTACAAGAAGGCTTTGGATAATGCTTCGTCATGGGGTCTTACAAGAATGCTCTTAAGGATGGAGAAAGACTTTTGAGTTGCTAAAAGGTGTTTAGACAAAAGTATAAGTGTGATGTCGGTGGATACGGAGGCAACCATAAGAGGATAACAACAAGGTGTCTTAGGGAGACTATAAAGGTGTAAAGAGCAAGGTAACTAGGGTAACATTGAATGCACATCAAAGCTCTTTCACATGTACCGCCACTAGCTAGCCCATGTAACCGTTTCTAGTTATCCCCACTTCCTGCAATATCCTTGAGGACATCGCTTGAAGAAGTCAATGTACCAATAGTGCTTGTGAAGAGTGAAAAATAAGGTGCATACACAAACCAAACAACCAAAAGGACTAGATTTGCACTATAATGGATAGTAATCTAAGGGCATGGTCCCATGGAAGGGGGCTCCTTAAATATCTCAGCGGGTGCTGCTGAGAAAATTTAGGAGCATTTTAGCAATTTTAAGGTCCCATGATTTTTTATTAGTTTCCTCAACAATACCCGCTGAGATATTATAGGATCCCATTGGATATTTATGGTTATTTGTAGGAAAATAAAATCATATTTCTCTCTAAAATCACCAAAAAATAATGGTGGGAATGCATATTAGATTCTATCAGCCCTAAACTGTAGGGGGAAACTCCCAGCCCCCTCTCCAGCCACCTCTTAAGTTTAGGGGGCTAAAAAAGTGGAGCTCCTATTTTTTAGGCCTAGATTCTATTATTTCCCGTAGCTGGCTTTAAAAATAAGCATGGGACCTTCTGCTGCAAGAAAATAGGAGCCCAAGCCCCTCCATGGGACCATGCCCTAAGTGACACATAATTGGGTATTTAAAAATGGCTTTTAATATAAGTTCATTAAGCCTAGAGATTTTCTTGGGATGACTTTTTATAAGTGGAGAAGCTTTGGAGTTCTACTCAAGATACAAATTTCCTTGAGTTTTCTTAAACGCCTACACCAAATTGTGTAGCGCTACCACAGAGTATAGCAGCAATGCATAAATGTGAAGTGCATACATCCTTTTAGATATTTTAATTTTGTGGTGCTTATCGCCATTATAACCGTTTACCATCAATAGTCATTCTCTATGACCTTTTAACTCGTGATGTACACTAGAGAACAATCACAAGGTAACTATGTTCCACAAGTTTCGGGATGAGGACAGCAGGGGACAAGGGACACGTTTCTGAGACAGATTTTTTCGGAGGCCGTTTTTAGGGGATGGCTATTAAAAAAGTATGGGAAATTTTGAAAATATAGGAAATTTCAACTATTCAAATGATAACATTGATAAGGCATTCATCATATACATTATAGAACCTTAATACATAACATTAAAGCTAAATTGAGATTTCACATAGACTCAATGTAGATATATATAATTACAAAAGAATTCCCTAGAGCTGCCAGTTTCACTTTCAACTACAATATAACAAAAACATAGAAAATCTACCACTGCCCCTGATGAAAATCCGCTAAAATTGCATCAAAATCAGAGTCTAAGTCTTGGTCACTTCCTAGGTGGACTTGTAAAACAGATTTTCCCTACAGCAGAGAACGTTGAATAAACAAATTGGAGATATAAAATCTCCGCAGGAAGGATCATCATCAGATGATGTTTTGTGCACTTTACTACAACAATGAAATGGGCATTTTGGTATGTGTTAAGAATACCAAGAAACCATAATTACAGGAATAAAAGACCAAACTGTCTCATACTAACACAATAGATCAAGTCAGTATAATTACAATCCAAAAACAGTAAGCAAGCATCAAAATAGATTGGTGTAGTGCCGACCTTTTTCTTTTTGAGACTCGGATTCAGATGCCTCAATCTGAATTCCACCTTCAGCTGTCAAACTCTTCACCTGTATAGAGTGAGTTTCTCTATGATCTCCCTGTTGGGTGTCAACCGATAACCGAAGTTCTTCCTTTCTGCCAAACGCTTGAAAATGTTTTACATCCTCTGTGACTAACATAGGCACTACACCGTCATCTGCCACAGTTAAAAAAACTCCAGATGAACATAATGGTAAGTTGTTTTAGATCTCTTATATTAATGTTTGCAAATTACTGCACCTATATCCTAGAGATAGAAATATGCAGTCTCATGCTGTTTGAAGCTTAGCGCAATTGTGGTGATTGGGTGGACATGAACCCAATTTTTCATATTTTGTTTTTAACAGGAAAATTAAAGTTCTAACATTTCACTCATGCAAGTTTGTACAAAAATCAATTACACTGTACAAATATGGGATTTCCAAAAATGTAGCCACGAGGGCACGTTTTAAGTCACGATGCATGTGAGCATACAAGAACCTGTTTTCTATTTTTCTTTTGAGAGAAAATCATCACTTTCAATTTCAATATGGTTCATTCATCCCAAAATCACTGCCATGCCCGTGACAATTTTCTGGTATAGACTACCCACTAAATACACTAATATAGATATCTTAAATACACATCTAAAAAAAACCCAGAGATGTCAATCTCAAATCCTTTATTTTGGACTTTTCACATACCATATTCATTAATAAATTCATTTTTTCGACATATTTTTCATGACAAGTGACAAATGGTGTGAATCTAGATACAATAACATGCGAGGCTTGCAAAAAAATTGCATTAAAATAAGGGCTCTAAAACCCACCATATCTTCAAGATACTCTAATTTTTTAATTGACATTCTTTAAAAATGAAGACTTGCAAGTGACAGTCAAATGAACATCAAATTTAAGGTTGGAATTAAAAGTGAACACACTACATTACAGCCCACCACCACCCCCTAGGATGCCATTGCAGAACACATCTCAGTGTAATAACACAGTAAGCTAATTTGCAAATTCGCTATGCCCATGCTTTATCCTTCATCCCTAATCAATTTATCTAAGCAATGTAATGGTCATATCGCAAACTCTTGAAGTAAATGCTCTCTAATGCAGTGTTAACTTTGCACCAAAGCTCCACATTCACATAGATAATATTTTGAGGAATAAACTGTGGTGAGAAAACTTAATTTAATACCATATGAAAGATACAAAATTGCAATGGGTGCATCTTGATTCAAACAATTAATCAGAGCGCTAAATTAATAATTATTATTCACATTGACAAACAGATTATGCATCCAAATGGTTTTGTTGTACTTGTAAAAGGGTGCATTTGTTTGAGAGTACTTGCAATTCAAATTGCCACACCACAAATAGCCCAGAGTTCATGTCTCAGAGGTTGAGGACTACCTAAACTATAAATGAGTAAAGAACATTGTAGATTTAAAATTGGGTACAATCATAAGTTTCTGAGGTTATGGAGTATCTTAATTATAAATATGAGTAAAGAACATTGTAAATTATAAATGGGGTACAATCATAAGTTTATGGCCAAGGTTCAACCTCACATTGCAGTAAGGGATCCCACAGTCTCATCCCCACACCGCAGTAAGGAGGTCAACAGATTCACTGCCAAACCCTAAGCTAACAGCAGACTACACAAATCCATCATCTGAATTAACCAAATGATATCACGATTAAACATTCAAAGGAGTCATAATTTCATTTACTTTAGCTATTACAAACTATGGCCAAACATAATATATGTCCACGCATACAAGCCAAAAAGGGGTTACTGTGAAGTGTAAGGGTCAACCATAAGATCCCATAGCCTTATATAGATTTATATTCTACGGCATAACATGCTCCCTTCGCATGCCATAAAGGATAATGTATTTTTCTACCGTAAACTTTTAAGCCTTGGCTGTTTGGGAGTCTATCTGATGCCTACAAAATTGTTCCAGTCTTTTATTAGTTCAACTCACAATCCTCACTTAAGTACCATTTGATATGCAATGCTGGAAAGAACACTTCTGATGTTGATTAGGGATAAAAGGGTTTCCTTTTCTAGATCCTATCTTTTCATTGCCAATGTTTGGTGGCAGAATATATCTTTCACATTGTAGTACCTGTTGAATATTTCTTTTGAGAAAAATTTAGCATTTGCATGCCCTGATGCAACTTACCAACTTGCCCATAATTACATGTCATTTGAAAATCATGATTAAGGAACTTTAAGACCAAAAGCTAAAAAAACTCACTAATGGGACTATTGGAAGTGGGAGCACCCCTCCTATGGTTTAATAGAAAAACCCTGCACAGGGGGTAGTGAAACTAAACTTTGATACAGATGCCAAAGGAAACCCGGATCTGTCAGGTGCTGGTGGAATATTTAGATGTTGGGATGAACAAGTCCTGGTTAATGTTTGCTTTCCATATTGGCATTGATACAAATAACCAGGATGAAACTCTGGCAGTCCTAAAAGGACTTCAATAAGTTCAAGATTATAGTTGGAAATAACTTATTATCAAAGGTGACTAAATAATTTTAATCGATGAAATGGTGACCAGGAAATGTGACACTTGGGGTCTAACATCACTAGCCCAGGAAATGTTGAAAATCTCAAATTGTTTTTAAAAAGTTTCATTCGCTCAGGGAAACAAGGTGAAAGACCGAGCAGCTAATGTGTACAAAAGGATAGTTGAAATATTATAAAGCACCCCAAAGGAGTAGTAGTTCCTTAGATCAAGGACAAAGGATTGTATATTACCTTGATTATATATACTTGATTTTTTCTTTTCCCGTGATTGAAAAAAAGGGACGGGCCACTCCAATTAATGGTTGCCTTGGGGGTATCTACACACAGTATGCATAGACTTCAAATTGACGTGTTCGTACAGCATGCTCATGAATAGAGGTAGGGTTTGGAAATCCTACCCATCAATCTTCTATCTTGCCGGTTCCAGTACAAGTCTGATGGCATCTGCTGGTGCTGGAGATGAGATGCTGTCATAGTAAATCCATCTTCTATACCACTCACATTTATAAAGAGAATAGAGCAACAAGACATCACAAACAATTATGAGATGCAAGGAGGCCTCTCAACATGATAGCTTTATTCTAGGAGAAAGAAATTTCTGCATGTTAACACTAGCACAAATATCTTAAATACATGTATTTGAAAAAAGCCGATAGATATCAATTTTGAGGCTCTTATCTTATAGTTAGCACATATCACATTGATTAATAAATTTATTGCATTCTCTTGATATTTCTCACTTTCCGGTAAAAAAATCCTTCTAGAAAATAAAAACCCCAAACACTACCTTACGGTATGACATGATATTACTATTTTTGGCTGACTTCTAAAAGTTTTTTTTTTTTTGAGTGATGGTCAAATTTAACGAAGAGAATAAAAGTTGAAATGGTCACACAATTAGATCCCATGCCTAGTTTCCATTGTAGAAAGATACTACTATTTTTTTATTGAGTCCTCATTGTTTAAAAATAATTTTAAAGTGACAGCCAAATAGACATCAAGTTTAATGTTGAGAATTAAAGTTGACATGGTCACACCATTAGATCCCACGCCTTGCTGCCATTGTAGAATGCCTATCGGCATAATGATAAAACCAGGAACCCGAACCCAGAATCTGGATGGATCATATGTACAAGCATGCCACACTAAAAGGATTAGTTGAAGGAGAGGAAAGCTGTAAAGGTTGTTAGGAAGATGAAATTGTATCTATACTCGTGGAAGGAGGAATATACTAGGTGTAGCAACAAACCTGCTTACAGCTGGTATATTGGCCAATATGGGGGTGTATATTCGTAAGAACCGTGACTCACTGGAGAAGATGATTGAAAGTTGAGACTCTCCACATCATTTCCCATGATTATTTAGTGGAGATACATGACAAAATGAGGTCCGTGAACTGTATTCAGCTGGAGAATGCACATCAAATTCAAGTGAATCCCTCGAAGACCTAACCTGTTCTTTCATCCCAAACTACAAGCCAGAACAGAAATTAATGATATGGATTCCCTCTCTAATAATGATACACTAGAAGTTCATGGCATTGATAATGAAGATGCTTGATCTCCTCTTGATGGTGATAGAGACGCTAGTTTAGAAAAATTCAATAAAAACTTTAGGCCTGTATTTTTTTTTTTGGAAAGACAAAATTCCTTTCCATGTGGATGGCAATGCATTCAATTTTAAAGAAAGGTGTGAAGGAAATGCTTAGAATTGATTGTAAAAAGCTGTATGGAGCAAGGATGAACACTTTGTTTCTTCTTGGCACTCTTGGGACACAAACAATGATCCTCCTGCACTTCCTTCTTGAGAAAGGATCATGTAAGAGAATGTTTTTGATACAACAAGATGAAAGATTATTTCAGTAGTAGACTGTGAAAGAACAAGGGATACACAGATATTCAAAGAAGACTTTACTCAAGTAACTGGATGCAACTTTGGGTTGAGTGCTAGTAGCTCACACATTTTGTTTGTGGGTCTAGGGTCCCCTAACCCTAGGAATCGTTAGCAAAAATAATTGCAACCACACTAAATCTATGTTCCATGGGGACGCGTCCCCTGCCTTTTTAGGCTCATCCCCGTACCGGGGACATTTCGGAAACTCAGGGACAGGTAGGAAACGTCCCCTACCCGTCCCCAATCTGCTAAAAAAATCAGGGACCTCAAATCTGGAGCAGGGGATGGCAGGGGATGTCTAGGCGTCCCCTACGTCCCAGCAATGTTTAAACTTTTTTTTAAAAAATGCAAAGTTAATAAAAAAAAAGAATGTGGGGGCCCACAAGGACCCCCACATTCATTCCTAACTAACCTAAACCTAAAACAACATGTAATTCAAGGTATACCAAATATATACTGACCCCTCACCAAATATATTTTTTTGCTGACTATTATTGTGTAGGGAGAATTGATATATTCCGTTTGAATACTTAATTTATGAGAAATTGGAGACAATTTTAATTAACAGTCTGGCATAGTTGTCACATTTTGAATAATAGTATTGTGGTATAAAAGAATGACTGCTAAATATGTTGAATCATGGGTGTTAGGTAACTTTTGGTGTACAACACAGAAAAATTCTCTAGATAATTTATCCCATGGACATGAGTTGTTGATATAGAAATTGCAGTGACAATATGGATATTAATAATCAGAAGGTTTAACTCTATTCTTTGTTTGGATTTGTACTCTTATATTACAAGAAAAAAATGGGCCTCCCAAAGAGGTTCAAATTGCACCTTGTGAAGGACTCCTTACAGGCCTATTGTTGTGTCTCTTGAATTTCCTTGCTAAATACATTAAGCTAGGCATTTGAATAAATTAAGAGTCACTGCAGCCCAGCCTTTCTGTGCACTTACTGTATGAGTGAACTCTTATCCAGGTTTGTTGCTTATCATGATAAGAAATGTTTATATGCCATTAAGCAATCCCCTGCTTGTAAGATTTGTATCATTGGTGGTGTTTTTTTATCATAGAAGGTTTGTATCATATTAATCTCTACTTGGTTGATAAGAAGAATAATAGCATGCTTACGAGGCCCAATATTATGAAGGTATACCTTGAATTAACATGTGTGATGAATGTTTTATCAATGTTATCATATGAATATTTGAAATTTCCTATATTTTTTAAATGTTCCCTTATTTTTAATAGTCGTCCCCTAAAGAAAGGCCTCCACAAAAATCTGTCGTGGAAACACGTTCCCCGTCTCTTGCCGTCCCGTCCGAAAATTTGGTGGAACATAGTAATAAATAAATGAGATTACAAAAATACAAGTTTATTGTGAAAATATACTTCAAAGCTCAAAGCCTTACTGGGAATCCCATTTGTAACCACTAAAAAGTGTTGCAATTGAACAAACACGACATTTACATATGACCTACAACTGTTTTAGCCAAGATGGCTGATTTCTACGTTTATGTCAACAAATGACTGCCTGCATAAGGTAGAAAAGATAGCATTTAATGCAAGAAGAAAACAATTCCAAAATCACCAACTTTCATAGGTGCCAAAAAAAAAAGTGTATGTAGATATGCTAGCTTCACTAACACGTATTTTTCTGGATTTAGTTATAGAATGGTTTGAAGCTCTATTTGATGTTATTCAAACTGATCATTATGACTAAAATATCATTTGTGTGGCTTCCCCACAAAGTTCACTTGCTAGGTAGCTGGTACGGGTACAAATATGGGGATGGGAACCTGGTACGCCGGTATGGCAATTTTTTGGGGGGGCTTGCGTATGGCTTTGTGTATGGCCATACAAATAATATATAAAATACTAAAAATATAGCTAAACATGCAAATTATCCATATAATATGCATAGAGTAAACACAATAACCACAAAACATAATGATAATTCAATGCCAAATGTCATGATATTCATTTGTCGAACTTAGAATAAGTACATTGTGCAAATGTTACAATGTATACACAAAAATCAAGACAAATCAGCATATCCATTATTTTCATAATGATCCATGGTTGTCAAGAGACGGGTATGGGTACAAGTACTTGGAGATGGAGTGCGGGTACTTTGGTATGCCATTTTTCAGAAATTTAGGAGACGGGTACAAGGAGACGGCAATATATACATATAGAATCAAAATACATAAATTTAAAAATAACTATACTTTTTGAAGTAAGGAAATCAAATGTCGACAAAAGATGAGATATTATATTGATATTTGATATCTCACATATTGAGGGAAGAGTACATTGTAACACCAAAATGCTGACAAACAGAGACTAAAAACAAAAATCACTAATGTGAACCGGAATCATATCTCATCTGATACAAAGGGGTCAACTGTCACATTAATTATGTCCTCTAGATCCTCTGCTAAGATGCTCTCAAGATACTCATCACTCTCAAGTTGTGGCTCCTCTATAGGCAATATAATAGGGGGCAAATCATTGAGGCCATTCGCCTCAAGCACATCATCCTCTACATCTGTTGTTGCATCAAGTGGAATTTGGTCCCATTTTGCTTGAAGGACCTTCTTTATACCCTGGGTCTACACGAGTAAGAAGACGAAGTGTGCTATGAATGTAGACTAGGTTCTCTGCCTTCTTTGACCCTAGTCGGTTCCTCTTCAATGAATGAATGAAACCGTAAGTACTCCAATTCCTCTCACAAGATGAAGAACTAGCTACTTGTGAGAGTAATCTTATTGCAAATGATTGCAATTCAGGTGCTTCACTGCCATGGTTCCACCACCACTCTATTGGGTCCTTCTTTGCATGCATATCATAGAGAGCTTCCACTGTAGAAAACTGACCACGACCACATGAAAACATATTCCACTGAGTCCTGATAGTAGAAGCTTCCTCTCCTCGACCATAAATCTTTTTCACTGCAACCCAAAATTCTTTCATCACTTCCTTGTCCTCATATGGAGCCCTTTTATTGGTGACTTCTATATCATACCACTTTGGATTTAAGGCATAAGCAACACAATGTAGAGGTGTGTTAAGCTTATTCCATCTTCCATGTACCTTTTCCTTAATCAAAGGATATAAAGAAGGATCCTTTGAATCTGTGATTTTTCTTATTCTTTCGCACATAGAGTCAATTTCTTCATAAACTTCACCCAAACATGGCTTGTCTGAATCAACAAAGCGGATTACCTCACAAATGGGTTGAATGAAGTCAACAACAAATTTCACATCAACCCAAAAAAGGTCATCAAGGACCATCTTCCTCACCTCAACCGCAGTCTCTGATGTAGACTGTCTCCAAGCTGCCCATGCATCACTAACAACAATAGAACATAAGGCCCCTTTGACAAAGCATAAAGACGATCAAGAAGTATGAAGAAAGATGCAAATCGTGTGTCTGCAGGTTTGAGAAGCTCAACCTTCGCATATCTCCGATAAATAGCTTGCGTTTGGTGATGATTGCAAATGAACATTTGTATTTTTCTACCCTTTTCAATAAGCTCAGATATCCACTGAAACCTGCCAATGTCTTTGAGCGCATTGTTCAATGCATGCACACAACATGGTGTCCAAAATACATGTTTGTATTTTTTTTGTACCAACAAACCAGCTGCTTTGCAGACCGGGAAGCGTCTGTAATAACCTGGACAACATGTGATGCCCCCACCTCCTCGATTGCATCACATAGTTGCTTCTCAAGGAACTTTGCATTTTTCTCTTGACCTGAACAATCGATTGCCTTAAAAAAATAAGGGCCTTTAGAGCAAGTTACCATAATGTTCAAAAGTGGACGGTTTCTAGTATCAATCCAACCGTCCATCACTATGTTGCATCCTTCTGTAGACCACACTCTTTTGACTAGTGCGGTTTGTTGCTCTATCCTTGTTTTCTCTTTGTCAATAAGATTCGTGCGAAGCTTCTCATATCCAAGTGGTTTATACCCTGTTGGCCCTTTGTTGATTGCACGAACCATCTCCTCATAATAGGGTGAGCGAGCAACATTGAATGGTATTCCATTCGCATAGAAAAAGTGTGCAATCGTTGCATCAACTGCATCTCGACCATGCACATCGAACATGTTTCCAATGGGGTTTGAACCGCCCATGTGTGGTCTCTTACGAGAAGAGCCCTCACCCTCTGCGACATGTCCAAAAGACAAACCTATCTCTGATTCTGTTTCTGGCCCGAAACTTCTGATAGGATGACTCTGTGTGCGATCTGTGGTCGAAGCGTGAGAGCTTAAGGAAGTCACTTTTCCTTCAGCACGTTCTTGTGCCCTCATAGCTTCATACCGCTCTACCTCATTCATACAAGGTTCAACCCCTTTCCCTGGTATATGGAAAAAATGGGCCTTCACCCTTGTGTAAGTGCCTTGAAAGCACTTCCCACAAATGTTACAGGTGATATCTGCAGTACCACCATTCCCTTTATGAACGCGGTTGCAATAATTCCAAAGTGGTTTTAGTCCTTCTTTCCCTCCCCCTAACATCCTGAACGAAAACAAAATTAAACAATTAGAAATCAAATTGAAATGATATTTTAAAATTTTTTAAAAACTTTAAATTATTTTAAAATTAAATATATCAATTTATTAATTTATTATTAAAATAAATATCAAAGAAAAAATTAAAAATGCAAATCGAATTGAAATGATATTTTAAATTAAAAAAATAAACTTTAAATTATTTAAAAATTAAATAATATCAATTTATTAATTTTTTATTAAAATAATTTTTAAAAATTAAAATTTAAAAATACAAAATAAATATCATAGTTATATAATTAAAGTTTAAACTTTGAACTTTAAACATTAAAATAATAAAACTTTTAGATAATATAATGAATAATCTAAATCTAATTTTATATTTTAGAAAGATAAAAATTGAAACTCAAAAGGTGAAACGTTAAACTTAAATAATAAAAAGTTAAAAAGTCAAAACTTGAATAGTAAAAAGTTAAAATTTAAAACTTAAAATGTAACTTAAATTATAAAATTAGAAGTTGGAACTTAAATAATAAAAAGTTAAAATTTAAAACTTATAATAATAAAAAGTTAAAAACTTAAAAAGTAATACTAACCTATACGATGTCATATTCATTAAAAATGAAACTAAAACTAAACTTTAAAAGTAAAAAAATAAAATTAAAAAACGTAAAACTAAAATTTTAAAATAAAATAAAGTAAAACATAAACCTAAGTTAAAAGTTAGGAATGTATTTTAAATAAAAAGCCCTGCCTTGCCGTCCGAAGTGCCCACGAGCACTTTGAACGGCAAGGCAGGGCTTGACCCTTGCCTTTGCATACAGCAGCGCAGGATATGGCGGTGCATTCAAACAGCTGCAGCAAGGCATAAATACAAAAACAGCGACAGGGAAAGGCAAGGAATAAACACAAAATGCAGGTATACAGACAGCACAGCAGCAGGGCAACCCCCTCCAAAGCTAAATTATTAAATAATAAATACCTAGCCTCGCAGCAGCAGCAAATCAACCTCCTACAATGGCAAACACAAAGCTCCTCCAATGGCAAACATAGACCTGGCAGAGAATGAATGATTTTAGCAAGCCTGTGCAACGTATTTAACATGTAAAATGCCACGTTTAGGGTTTCGAAAAATGTTTTTAGGGTTTCCTGAAAGGGGACGTGTTTTTCAACGGGAAACAGGAGGAGATTTTGAACAAAGTCTCCGTGTACGGGAGGCGTCTCCGTACACGTCTCCGCGCACGGGAGGCGTCTCCGTACACGTCTCCCATACCCAAAACGTGTGCCAAGTGATGGGAGACACATCTCCCTGCAACTGTGTCATAATCATAATGCTCTCCGGTGTATTCAGCGAGAGCATCATCAAAACCATCATGTGGTTCATTAGAAGTATTTTTAGGCATTCAAGGTGTTCATGGCAAAGATTCTATACAGACTGCAGTATTGAGGAGTCGGAATATAAATTAATCAGAAAAAATGTCTTAGAAATTAAAGGTGGTATATCTGTTGTTTCAGCTGTGAATATTATGTCATTGCAGTAATCCCATCCTGACATTGTAAGTGCTTGCAGAACATTAATTTCAGGACTTGCAAAGTCTTTTTTTTTTTGCTTTAGAAAGTGTGATGATACCGTATAGATTGTTGGCAAATGTGCAGAACTTTACATATTATGTTTAGACTTAAAAATGGTAAAGAGGTTAAAAGGCCAAAACGACCTAGAATATAACAGTATCCATAGCATGATTGAGGAAATTATCTATGAAGTAGCAATATAAAGCCCCAGATATAATACAAAACTAAATTGGGATATAATCCACAGAGTCCAATTAAGATGCATATTAATTATTTTCCAAATAGAGTTTCAAAACACATGCAATACCATTGCTAATACCCAACTGGAGCTTCTATATACAAACACTAACATCCAAAAAACAAAAATAAAAAAGTTTTTTGGGGGCAAGCGTGTGGTTACAGGAATCAGTACCGGGTACATTGACAGATGTACCAGGGTACTGATTCCCGTACATGTCAGCCTCTTTTTTTTGCTTTAGAAAGTGTGATGATACCGCATAGATTGTTGGCAAATGTGCAGAACTTTACATATTATGTTTAGACTTAAAAATGGTAAAGAGGTTAAAAGGCCAAAATGACCTAGAATATAACAGTATCCATGGCATGATTGAGGAAATTATCTATGAAGTAGCAATATAAAGCCCCAGATATAATACAAAACTAAATTGGGATATAATCCACAGAGTCCAATTAAGATGCATATTAATTATTTTACAAATAGAGTTTCAAAACACATGCAATACCATTGCTAATACCCAACTGGAGCTTCTATATACAAACACTAACATCCAAAAACAAAAATAAAAACGTTTTTGGGGGCAACGTGACAGTTACAGGAATCACCGGGTACATTGACAGATGTACCAGGGTACTGATTCCCGTACATGTCACCCCCGCATACCAGGGCACGTACCCATACCCAGACACTGCAGGGCTGAACCCGGACACCTAGAGTTCAAGAGATTAAAAATAAGAACTTCACCCAAAATACTAAGCATAAAAGGAACCAACCAGAAAGAATATATAATCGATCATGTTCTTATCTAAAAAAATCATTGCGAAAGAAGGAAATAATAGCAATATCCAGTGATGACCAAAGTAGGAGAATAAGACTCAAAAGCCCAGCAAGTTACAATAGACAAGTAGGAAGTGTTAAAAGGCTCTGAAAACCAAACATTGATTATATGAACTAAAACTAAAATCAAATCCACGAAACAAAGGAACCTAAGAAGAAGTGGGTAACCTAATCAGGTAAATCCTAGGAACATCACTATATACAAAGCAGTATAATGAAAATTAATCATGTAAACCCATGGCAAATTGCTTTACCTTCCACGTCCATATCAACCTCCATGTCTGACACCACAGAAACTGTCAAAGGCCCCCCCAATGACACAACTTTCGAATCTCTATGCTCCTCGTTGGATTCAGAGGATCCTGCTGGAACTGCCAATTGAGCTTTAGCCTCTCCTTCCCTGCCCAAACTTTGATCAAACTGACCTTTCCTCTTTAACCATTGGTAATAGTCATGCCCCATTGCTGCATCACTTCCGGCTTCCCCACCAAATAAAAATGAAAACTTTGGATTGCCTGCCTGTTTGGCTCGAGCCATGTTTTCAAACTCCGGTCCATTCTTGAGGACGAAATGCACTAGAACTTCAATGTTCCGAATAACATCTTCATCATTTGGCCTAGGTGGTTGGGAAAGCAAACTAGGAGGCAGGGATCCTTGAGAAACCTGTGCAGGAACAGGAGGAGGAGGAGGGGCTGAAGAGTGAGGGCGCAGACAATAGGAGGTTGAGGTAAGTTGAACGGTGGTGGAGGCAATGGTTGCTTCACTGGAGGAAATGGTGGCCCTCTAGGAGCTACAACAGGCATTTGGGGTCCTGCTGCTGGAGGACCCGGTGGAGGCCTAGATGGCATTGTTCCTGGAGGAGGTTGTCCAATGTTTGGAGGCGGTGGAGCAGCTGGGATTTGATGTCCAGTGGGAGGTACTACTACATTCATTGGTGGCAACATGGGAGGTTGAGGAGGTCCAAATCTGGGGTTTGCTGCTGCTGCCCCCATGGGAAAACTGGGGACGTGGTTGAACAACAGGACCTCCACCAGGAATTGGAGGTGGAGTATAAGGGCGACCCATGTTCATCATTCCCGGCCTAGGGCCCAGGCCAGGAGGAAGAGGAGGGCCATGCCTGAACTGAGGAGGAGCTTCTCCCCTGGCCTCTGCATACTTCAAACCAGACGCTTCACCAGAGTATAAAACAACTCAAACAAACAGAATTCCAATCCCACGCTCAATAATTAAATACTGTGTTTGAAAATCCCATGCCCTCTTGTAATTTTCAACCTGTGCCTGTACTTGCTCATCCGATTTAGAAGCAAATGCATATCAGTGATCCTCTAATTTTACAAAATCCTGATTCTCCCTCGAAGCAACTGAACTTTAAAATGTAAAGAACCTGCAAAATGAATCCCCAACATTTATAAGAACATTGGATTGTATTCAGTACAATCAAAATCTCTAGTATAGCTTAGACCCACTTCCTCCTATATGCAACTCAACTGAAAAATACTCCCGCTGAAAATAAAATTTAAAAAAAAAATCTTACTTGCTATATCGATAACAATCAAGTCAACTGACTAGCACAAGTCCGAGTTATAAACCCTATTGTATCAAAGTTACAGTCCCTGCAAACACTACAAATTAGCAAAAACCCCTTGCTCCCTAAACGGAATTGAACTGAAAAATGTAAATCCCCTGCAGAAAAATCCTAGCTTATATCAAAACCCCAGGCTATATCCAGTATAACAAGTTTATCTAAATTAGCATAAATCTGCTCTGTAAAGACAACTCTACTAAAACAACAGTCCCAGTAAAAAAAAGTCCGTGACTTGGCTGTATTCAGAACAATTGAACTCTCGAATTTAGAAAAAACTCACTTCCTCCAAATGGACTGTACCACAAATTACAGCCTCTGCGAAAAAAACGCGTGGATTTTTATTTAAAGCTCTCTGAATTGACTTACAGCTTTAAAGTTCCATCAAATCAAATTAAGGAAGATTGTTCATGACAAACCCCAAATAAAACAATTAGAATGTCGATTGAACTGGATCCCGAGCCCTAATTTGTTTTTAATTGCGAGCACGATTTGTTCATTGGATATTGTGTTGATTTAAGTCGGCCAAAAAGGCGCCCTAAAATCGAAACAAAATTAAAAGAACAAAACCAAACAGAGTGAAGTAAGGCATAGACGAAATTTAACTTACCAGAAAAATATGAGCACAGAGGGCGCAGGATCGACGGCCTAAACCCTGAAATCATATAATGGAGTACAGAGGTCTATGTTCGATTAGAAAAGAATCACGCCAAGAAGTGTTTTTTTGATTTGAGAGAGACTTCTCCCGAAAGAGTGTCGACAGTAGTTTTAAGATGATGATGTGAATTCAATCCGCTCTCGCTTCTTGCAAATATATTGCAGTAAGTAAATATAACCAATTACGATTGTTACCTTTATTGTTTGCTTTAACATATAATTTTATAGGGAAACATTCCATACAGTCGTCGTTATTGTCATTGTGGCCATGGTCACATGGAGAAGGGCTTACTAAATGTTGTGAGCGGAATTTTTTTTTTTTTTTTTTTGAGAAAATGTAGGAGCCTTTATGAATTTCGCAGTCCCCTAAATTTATAATTTTGTTCGACAAAAAAATGGCGAGAAATTTCAGAAATTATATGCAAATGAGTGGCCCAAATTTGTTACCAAATTTTAAAATCTCTAAACAAATATTATTCATGGTGCTATGTGGACAATGTGCCCCTAAGTTGGTAGGGGAAACTTTTTGTCCCCTCTCTTTAACACAAGTTGAAAGTTTGTTACCTAAAAATACGAAGCTCCTATTTTATAAAAAGAATTGTTTTATTCATTTAGTTGTATTGTTTCAACTTCATGGGATCAATCATCGAGCAAAAGAAATAGTAGTCTCAAGCACCCTTTATGGGACCACATCCTCATGTCATATTTCAATGCTTACGTGTGGGTTTGGCAGAGGATTGTACAAGATGAGATACTTCTTTTTGTTTAGTGTTGGTTCTAACTTAATAGTTGATTGATTGTAAATGAACATGTTTTTCACTAGACCTCCTCTCTCCTCTTCCTAACTTAAAAAACCAAAAACAAATCCCTTACGAGTAAGTTTTTAAAAATGTCTTGTTATCTAAAGTAATATATACATCTACGGAATCCTAATTTTGGTATGGGGTATTCTATGAGTTGTAAAATTGCATTACATTGATATTGTTGTTTGATTCGTGTGCTGACCTCGTGTACTCTTCGTATGTGTACTTGTGTAGCCTACACACATCTCACTTCGGAGTTCCATTCTCACATTGTGTACCTTACATGTACACACAAACAAGTCCGTGACTTCCTTATGTACTCCCGAAGCACCGCATGAGACTTGCCTTCTACATAGAGACTTGTATGCCTCATAGAACCTCTTCGACATCTTGTGTTCGTGCAAAGCTTTCCTCACTCAATGTTTTGTGTGTTGCCTATGTGGTACACTCCTACACAAGACCAACGTTATTATGCAATGGTTTCTCACAACATCCACGTGGCGATTTTTATGTGTGGTTTGCCAAGTGGTACTTTTCAATTTTGTAGTAAGTTAGAGAATCTCTTTGAGTAATTGTCATGCTCTTGGAAGAAGTTCTACCATTTCACAATTTGAAGATGAAATGACTTGTAACCTTTGTCTTGTAATCATCTTCAACTATAATTAAATTATGTATGTGTAGTATAGATATGTAACACACTCCTTTAAGGGTTGACATCCTTGAGATCCGAGCAGGATAGTGGTGATTATTGACATGCCTTAAGTATCTAATATTTTTCATATGCATTTGTATATGCATAATTAGTCTAAGCAAATCAAAGGAAGTGTTTCCCCTTTTAATTAGAGGAGTTTTATCTCCTAGCCTTGTTGTATCATTGTACACCTTTGTATTTATTTCCGCTTTATATTAATGTATAAATTATATATTCTACAAAAAAATTATTTAATTGTTGTGTGTTTGGTTTACTATTGTAAGTTAATACGTGCACGCTCTTTATAACTTTCACAATTATCTCTTGTCTGATGTTTTCCCGCACATGGTTCTATGATCCATGTTGTGGATGATTGTTATCATAATCGTTGTCTTTCTATGTTTTTAAACATGTGGGCGTAATGAGAGAAAGGACAAGAAGTTGGTTTTGTTTTTATCTAAGCTGGAAGAATGGCGTACTAATATAGTGGACACTTAATCAACCACAATTGAATCAATACAACGCTTACACAAAAGATGTGAAAACACAAGAGGGGGTGCATTTAGTTTATACATGGGTACAAAAAGTAATCTAAATGTGCAGATTGAGGAAGATATGAAGATGTTTTGTTTCTAGAATTGGATCTCGAGGATGAGATGGCAAAAAGTCTTGTGGATCAAGGCAAAGCCATATTATGGTTTGGTCCTTTTTATATGATTTTAAACCCCTATGTGTCGAGGTTTTATAATTTTGGTGCTCACTTATGGTTAAGAATTATGCTTTGATGTCAAGGATTAGGGTTCGCATTGATGTAGCCTAGAATTCACTACAAATAGCCCAAGGTGTGTTGGCACATCACTCACCTGAACTGAGCGCTCACTCGAAGTGCGCAAGGGTACCAAGTCCCTCTTTAGAGAAGCTTGTTCAAGATGTTAGCATGATTACAAGTATATTTCAGATCCATAACAGATAATCAATTAAACCACAGTGCATAAACCAAATCTAGATCTAAACCATATGAAGGAATAACTAAACAATTACTATAATCAATTTTACCATACAATATCCTTGCTCAGTTACATCCAACACCAATATCCAGCCAATAAGATCCATTCCATTAAATACTGTAAAACTTAGACATTTCTTACATGCATCATAAAGTCACCATAGTTATATGCACTAATGATTCGCATCATAACACTACTGATAATCGCAAACTATCTAAACCGTGCAAATCAATACATATTTATAAGGGTGAGGATTTTCCCTTCACCGCCCATGCACCTTCCACAAATAGGCTACATGTTAATAATAGCCATGCGCATCCTTACATAAGAAATATAAAAGCATACAAGCGCTATAATAATAGATATCCTACTGATTAACTCCTAGTTCGGATCCTATTATCTCCAAAACTCGCATGGCGCTCGATCTTTCGTTAGCCCAAAACAACCTTGCATAAACTGCCAGGTCTCCATGCATTTGCATGCTCTACACTCCATGTCCCAAAAATAGCCTTAATCTACAAAAGTGGATGAGTCTTGTTTTTAACTTTGTTCTGGCACGCCCTGTGTTATTATACTTCCGCCCTCCCGTGCCTTATGTCCACGCGGCCAAACCTTCCACGCTTTCAACCTTGATTTGTATTTCCTCAGCTCAACATTACCCCACACTAATGTCATTGTAGCCCCGAAAATGGGTAATCACAACTTATATCTCCAGGAATAAAGAATAATGAATGAAAGAGTAGGTAAGTACTTGTACAAAAATAATGGAAGACTACTCGGTGCCTTGCTCTTCTATAGGCAGGATTAACTCTGGATATTCATTTTTAATCTCTACCTCTAATGCATGTCAATCACTCAGCACTTCACTTGTCTTATCTGGGATGTATCTGTAACCACGGCTTCCAACTCATCATGAGTCATGTTTTCTTTTTCATTCTACAGGATCCTAACAATGTTAGCCATGCTAGAGACCATTCCCTCCATGTAATCCATTTTCTACTGCAATGAGCTTCCCAATTTCTTTCATTCTTTCCTTGTGTGGATCTGGGCTTCTACAAGTGCTTTGCACTTTTCTTCTACCAAAGCAAGCCTCTCCATGTGCCCAAGCATCTCATTCTTCACTGCCTTTAAGACCTCATTATATCCTCTTCAATTATCTATGCCCATGATAATTGAATATGGCGCCGCACACATATTTAGAGCTTGATTTACCTTCTTCAACTCATCCTTTAGTGCCTACAACAAGGATTCATAACTCACAACTTTCCTTGCAATCATGGCCTTGGCCCTTGTTACCTCCTCTGTAGCATCCTTTGGTGTTGGCATAGTACATGACCCTTCATCGATTACCAACTTTACAGTGCGTATGTAATGCATCACAGAAGGAAACTTTTTGGAACTTGTGATTCCAGGTGTGGCCTTACCTTTAAAATGTCATCTCCAATTTCCTCTACCATACTAACCAAATCTTTCACCTTTTCCTTAGCCCTTTCCTTCTTTGTTGTCAGGTGCTTTATCTCCTTATCCTTGTCCTTGTTATCATCCATCAATGCCCTAATGGTTGTCACTTTATCTATGTTTCTATGCATAACCTCTGTAGATACCTTCACCAAAGCATTACTCACTTGTTCATCCAACATGACAGTGGGCTTAACATTCACATGCCTGACGTGGGGTACTTTCTTCATCCTATGTGAAACACATGACTCTTCACACACGTCAAAATCAGGCTCGTCCATATGAGTCTGCATAGACTGAGATAATTGTTTGTGTGTTTGCCATTTCTATGTACATGAGCTCCCACCTATACAAATCCTTAGTCTCTAAAGTACTTTGGAAACACGCGCGTATGATTTTCTTTTATCATCCACATACCCAACTATAGGGGTCTCATAGTCTTCATCCTCCTTCTCCTTCCTGGTGCACTTACCTTTTGGAATCTGGGCGCCCAAGTCTAGTATTGGTCCTTCACCTTCTTGTGTAGTATGGGGCACACTTGAAGGCTTGCCCTTTTTGTTCTGGACTGTCTCCTTCAGCTCCTCCTCATCCTTCTTCATTTCTTCTCCCTGAGGCTCCTTTGTGTTCTCAAGCTATGTTGGAGTACTTGGCGCGCTTTCCCCAAATTCATCCTCCATAAGTTTATACCTATGCCTTTTCTTCTTTTCGGCTCTACCTTCTAAGGTGAAGTCCTAGGTGATCTCCTTAAGGGTTGTGATGTTCCCGCCCTCGAGCCCTTGTTCTTTTGATCACCCTTTTAAACTGAGGCTCCTTAGTTGGCTGATCTGCATCTATCTCCATTGTGCCCATCTCTAACACTTCATCCTCTTGTTTCTGTAATGGAGGGGTCACCTCGCACTCTCTCTTCTCTCCAACCGTAGGTTGTCTTCTACCCTTGTGCTCCAGGCCACCAATATCTTCATGAAGTTCTTCTTCTCCTTCTTCCTCTTCAATGGGCAAAACATCTTCTTCCTCTAAGGTGCCCACAGTATGTTTTCCCTTAGGCGGTCCAGGGAGCTTGAATTCATTCTCCAAATACTTCTCATTTTGCAATTTAGGCTTCAAGTATATATATACCAAAGCCATGCCCAACTTTCCAATGGCCAAACTCATAGCCTTCATGTTAATATCATATGAAATCAACCTTTCAATATAAGCTAGTCTTACTTGGATAAACGTAAGACTTCCTTAGTGTGTGGTAGTCACAATCTACCTTGTCAACATTGAACAACAATCGACGCGTGTTTGAGAACCTATGTACAGATGCTTGAAAATAGCGCGAGTGAAGGCATATGGCAGCTTACACCAAGGGCCCCATTTTCCATCCTTCATCCCGAAGCGCCCAATACAAAAGTGTTGATACATTGCAAACTATACTTGTTTATCCAATACCGAAGGTAACTCCTTGGGTATCCTCCATTCTTCTTCAAACGCGGCGCATAAGCACTCGTACCACATTTCTGCCCTTTTCTTGAAGGGTCCACTCATTGATCCATCACAAGTATAGTTGGAAAATATTTCTGCCAAGGACTTCTTCTCTTCAGAAACTACCACATATTGTCTTTTGGCCCATCGGGCACTCCAATTTCAATAAAGACTAATGATGAAGATATAGCCAAAGTTGATTTTCTCACCTTCTTGTGCTTCCTCAATAATTGTCTCAAGTAATGAAATTTGATAAGTTATATACAACACCTTTTGTCATCTTCTTCACAACATGGAGCCAAGCCTTGTTTACCTGAGACCAACGCTCTTGATTGTTTATCTTTGTCAGGAGATGGGTTGTTACCTGAATAACTAGATACTTCTACAATTTAGGGATGTCCATCCCGCGCCCTCCTTTAGTGTATCCAAGTGCTTTCTTTGTCTTTTCTATGGCCTCCTTATCAGTGAGGTCACTACTCACTCAATACCCATACTCCTTAGCCCTGTCAAAATTCCAATCAAAGGTGCGGTGATCCTCATTTGACACCCAACAAAATAGAAGAAGTCCTCATGGACTCTGCTCATGAGCCACTGGTATAACTTTTTAGGTTTTCCAAAATAAGGGAGCTCATACAACTGTAAAACTCCTACCTTGGTCAATAATTTTTTACCTACATCGTCGTAGACCACCATGTCATCTATTGTTCTCTTTGAAGTCTTCACCACAAGCAATTTCTCCAATTCCTCCTTGGTATCCTTGTTTGTAGGTTGTAATCACTAACCTTGCAACGAAAAATGTGAATCCCAATCACGACCCATGAAAACACCTTCTAGGTATTGCATTTCAGAAAATCTACTCTCGAGAGCATCTTCGACTTCAATCTCAACTTCCTTTTCTTCTTTCCCCTTGTACCAGCTCTAGGTGCTCTTTTGGGTGCCATAATAACTATAAAGGTGTGTTATTTTCCCTACCTCGGGCTCTGTAATTCAACTCCACATGCCCTAGCTCGAAACCAAACCCTATCTGTCAATCCTCTTCCCTACACACCTCTACTTCGCTCAAACACTTCACCAAATGGAGCGTAAGATTACCTCGTGCACAAATCTAACAAAATACAACTGGTTCACAGCTCTCCACACTTCAGAATTATCTTTCTAGCTTGCTCACCTTCAGCTCGCTCGAAATCTCTTATATGTAAAGGTAAAAATGATTTCGCAACACGTCCTTATATAGATTTTCAAAAAGTTATCGCATTTATTGCTCTCCACCTACCACCGTCCCCAACATTAATTCATCATTTCAAAAAAAAATTTGACTTTGCTCATCTCCGCGCCATAGTCATAACCTTTTGGCGTGCCTTCTACTTTTGGCTCTGAGACCTCCTTTTGTGCCCCCACCATGCAGCGCCTTATTCTAAGTAGTTTCCACTACTGCAACCTACCTCGTGTTACACTATGTGTCCATCCATAAGTGGTCTTTAATCATGAGCAATCTTTTTCTATCTGCATCTTTCCTTAAAGCACCCGCACAAAATTTTCTTTATGCATACTGTCTTCAGTTAATATTCAAACTTGGCAATGAACCCTGTATATAAACCACCCCACACTAAGGGTATGCGCGATGTTTTACACATGAAAACAATTACATAGTAATCAACTTCTGGCGCGTAAATGCACTTATTACATAAAACACTAAACTAAATTGACAAAGCATAGAAATGATGAAGGAAAAACATGTAAAGGGAATGCTTTAAGGAAAGCTACTCTAGGTGGCAATCTTTGCCTTATTATAAACACCGAGAAGACTGATTTATAGTAGGGTTTTAGCCTACTCCTGTTGAAGTAACCGGGTAATCATGTTCCATCCAACGCCTCTAACTGGTAAGTGTTAGGAAATAAGGGATAAAATATGCGGAATAATCCCTCACAGAATCACAACAGTAGAAACTAATATGCAAAAATTATTACAGATCTTAAATAAAATTGCAGAATAAAATAACGCAACACAAAGAGACAATATTTAACGTGGTTCACCCAACTTGGGCTACGTCCACCAAGAATCACTTGCTCAGATTTTATTACAAGCCACCACTCTCTCAATACAATACCTAGATCCGTTTGGAGCTATGCTCAACAAACTCTACAGAATTCACAGCCGAATTCAAAGCACATCTGCAATGTTTTTCATTATATCCTACCATATGCATAAAACCATATAAGTAGGCAATCGTTGCTTAGCAGTTTTACAATACGGTGGGTATCAAAACCATGGGCCAAAACCAGCCCCAAAACCTATGGGTCATAAAACTCACCCATATGAGAAGAGCACATTTTCTGATATGTCGGATGCATTTTTTCGAGGGCAAAAAAATAATTTACGCAAAAAAAAAAATTTGGGGGCTGCCCCCAAACCACTGTGAGGATACATGAAAAGTGTACAGTACTCTTAGTGTACGAGTCTTGACACTTTCACACATGAAAACAGGCTCCACAACCTAACAATCTCCCACTTGGAGACTAGTTTTTCTCGAGCAAGCTTCTCAACCCTTCACTAGTTTCTATGAAGACCAACCAAAGCTAAACACAACTTGAGTTTTCCCTTGTGACCACCTTGGTCATCATGTCCTGCGCAGGATTCGAGTGGTATGAATCTTCTCTAGCTTCAACTTCTCTTCCTCCAAAGTTGTCCTGATGAAATGGTACCTTAACTATATATGCTTCGTCCTAGAGTGGAAAGCAGAGTTCTTAACTAGGTGTATAACACTCTGACTATCACTATGCAACTTACATTCCTCCTGCTTATGCCCCAACTCCTCAAGCAATTGTTGTAACCAAATCATCTCTTTGCTTGCCTCTTTGGTAGCAACATACTCAACCTACGTGGTTGACAAAGCCACCAACTTCTATAGTTGTGAAATCCAACTCACTGTTGTCCCACCTACAATGTAAATATAACCTGTCATGCTCCTCTTGTTGTCTACATCTCCAGCCATGTATGAATCTACATAACCACGTAAAGTGGTGTCTGATCCACTGTAGCACAAAACTTTCCCCATGGTCCCTCCCAAATACCGAAGGATCCACTTTACTACTTGTCGATGCTCTTTACCTGGATCACTCATAAATCTACTCACAGCTCCCCTTTGCATGGGCAATATCAAAGCCTAGTGCACACCATAGTATACATCAAAGCGCCAACCGCTGATTGATGAGTAAGGTACCTTGGACATCGATTTCTTTCCTCTTGTCTTAGGACACTTTGCTCCTTTGATAACTTAAAATGGCACCAAAGGAGTCCCAACCGGTTTAGCATCCTGCATGTTAAACCTATCCAATACCTTCTTAATTTACTCTTCCTAAGATAAAGTCAGCTTCCGTTCCTTCCTATACCAAGGATTTGTCTGGCTACCCCCAAATCCTTCATATCGAAGGATTCACTTAATTTGTTTCTTGAGTACTTTTATTTCTGCATGTTTTTACTTGTAACTAACATGTCATCAACATACTGAACACGAGGATAATATAACTTCCATCCTCAAATTTCTTTGTATACACGCAATAGTCGAGAATGACATCTAATATAACCTTGCTCAATCATGAAGCTATCAAACTTCTTATACCATTGACATGGAGCTTGTTTGAGCCATCAAGCTCTTCTTTAGTTTGCACACCATCTCCTCTTTACCTTTGACCTCATAACCCTTTATTTACTGCTGCATATATAGATCCTCCTCCAAATCACCATGGAGAAATGCAGTCTTTACATCAAGTTGTTCTAAGTGCAAGTCTTCTACTGCAACTATTCCTAGAACAATTCTAATAGAAATCATTTTTACTACGGGGAGAAAAAATCTCATCCAAATCTATGACTTTTTTCTGTGCAAACCCCTTGACCACCAATCGGGCCTTGTATCTTTTCTTGCCTCCTTCTTCCTCTTTGACTCGAACACCCACTTGTTCTATAATGCTCTTTTCCTTCGGGTAGCTTTACCAAATCCCATGTCTGGTTCTCCATGAAAGCCTGATGCTCCTCATCCATGGCTTGCTCCCACTTCTTCTTGACATCTACCTGCATTGCTTCATCAAAGCTCTTTGGTTCTCCACTATTAGTGAGTAATAAATAATAAAGAGAAGGAGAAAAACATTCAGGTTCTCTTCTTACCCTAGAAGACCTCCTCAATATAGGAGTTTGGGGTTCTGTTGAGGAGGTTCCTGAACTGATTCATGTGTCACTTTTCCATCTAGAAGATCCTCTACTGTTGCATATTCTTTCTTGGATTCTTCCTTGTTTTTCTACAACTACTACTTATACATGACTTTCTCATTAAAGACCACATCCCTAGATTGAATGATTTTCTTGTCCTTAATACTTCAACATTTATATCCAAAGTCATCACCACCATAACCAATGAAAGTACTTTTTTTTACTTAGCCTCGAGCTTGGTCCTATCATCCTTGTCTGTCATATGAACAAACACCTCACACCCAAAGACTCTAAGAAATGAATAATTAACTTTCTTACCATACCAAGCCTCCTCAGGTATGCCTCCATCTAAGGCACTTGAGGGTCCTCTGTTTATCAAGTACATAGTTGTGCTCACCGCTTCTGCCCAAAAAGAAAGAGGCAGTCCTGCATGTAACCTCATGCTCCTAGCACGTTCCATTATTGTTTTGTTCATCCTTTCTGACACCCCATTCTGTTGTGGAGTTCCTGGAACCGTCTTTTGCTTGTGAATTCCATTCTTAGAATAGTAATCATCAAATTCATTCTTTGTGATACTCCCTCCATTATCGACTGAAACATTTTAGTTTAAGACTGTTTCATTCTCTACCAAGGCTTTCCATTTAACAAAAGTGTCAAATACATCGATTTGTTTTTAATACAATAAACCCAAACTTTCCTTGTTGCATCATCGATAAAAGTAACATAATAACTTGAACCCCGAGAGATGATACAGTGGCCCCCACACATGAGAATCCACCACTCTAACTTACTCTCTTTCTTTGTAGGTCCAACCTTGAGAAACCTTACTTGCTTTTGTTTCCCATATATGCAATCCTCACAGAACTCCAAACATGTTTATGTATATCGGGAAAATCCTTCTTTATGATCTCCATGCCCTTATGGCTCATATGATCGAGCCTATAGTGCCACAATGTTGTATCTACTTCTGAAGCCACAAGATTACAAACATTAGTGCTATAAGTGGTTAAATACAAGGTTCCAACCTTCTTACCTCTTGCCACCACAAGAGCACCCTTGGTAACCTTCCAAGAGTCAGCTATAAATATCACAAGTCTGACCATCACTTCCCAATTGCCACTGCTAATATCAAATTTCATCTTAATGTAGGCACATGTCGACATCCTTGATAGCCAAGTATTCACATTACGCATCTTAACCTAAACAAAACATTTTCCAACTATCTACAAGGCTCATCATCACTAAGAAAAACATGCCCAAAATCTCCTTGAACATAATCTAAAGAATAATGCCTATGTGGAGAAGCATGGAAAGAAGCCCCCGAATCTAAAACCCAAGATTCAGTAATATTGTGCAAAGAAAATAATCAAAGCATCCTGACATACATTACCCGTTGCCACATTTGCCTCCTTGTTTTCTTCTTGTTGTTTTTTCTTGTCCCGAAGCTCCCAACAGTCCTTCTTTGCATGCCCAGACTTTCCACAGTGCCAACATACTATCTTGCTTTTGGATTTTGACCTTGCCCGATCCTTTGATTTTCCACGGCTTCCTCTATTCTTCTGTCTCCCTCTAGTTTCCATTGTCAAAGCATTCCCTGAAGTAGAAGATTCACCAGAGCTTTTTCTTTGCATTTCCTCGCTTAGAATCACCCCTACAACATCCTCAAACTTCAACTTTGAGATAGTTGGAACCAATTTGCTTACCGCCATTACTAAGCTATTCTAACTCTCAAGTAAAGAGCACATAACTAATAAAGCCCTAACTTCTTCATCAAATTCTATTATAACTAGAAGCTAGCATATTTACAACCGTATTAAAATCATTTAGATGATCTACTACTAAACCATTCTCAGACATCTTCATATTAAACAACTTTTTCATTAAAAATATCTTATTAGAGGCGAGGGGTTTTTCATACAACTTCCCTAACGCATCCATCAATTCTTTTGTAGTCTTTTCCTTTAAAACATTAAATAATACCGAAGATGCAAGACACAACGGATTGTCCCAAGTTCCTTCCTATCCAACAAATCCCATTCCGCATCTGTCATGCTCGAGGGTTTATTCACCTTCTCAGACAGTGGAGTATAAAGATCCTTCTGATAAAGGTAATCTTCCATCTGCATCTTCCAAAGACTAAAATTTTGCCCGTTGAATTTATCAACCCTAGATCTTCCATCATCTGCCATAGCTCCCACTCAAGATAAAACTTTCCTTGTGATTCAACACTTCAACAAACCAAACCAGGCTCTGATACCAATTGTTAGGAAATAAGGGATAAAATATGCGGAATAATCCCTCACAGAATCGCAATAGTAGAAACTAATATGCAGAAATTATTATAGATCTCAAATAAAATTACAGAATAAAATAACGCAACACAAAGAGAGGTATTTAACGTGGTTCACCCAAACTTGGGCTACGTCCACCAAGAATCACTTGCTCAGATTTTATTACAAGCCACCACTCTCTCAATACAATACCCAGATCCGTTTGGAGCTATGCTCAACAAACTCTACAGAATTCACAACCGAATTCAAAGCACATCTGCAATGTTTTTCATTATATCCTACCATATGCATAAAACCATATAAGTAAGCAACTGCTTAAGCAGTTTTACAATATCGTGGGTATCAAAACCATGGGCCAAAACTAGCCCAAAAACCTATGGGTCAAAAAACTTGCCCATATGAGAAGAGCACGCTTCCCGATATGTCGGGTGCATTTTTTTAGGCCAAAAATATAATTTACACCCAAAAAAAAAAATCGCCCCCGAACCCCGGCGAGGATACATAAAAAGCATATAGTACTCTCGGTGTACAGTCTTCAACACTTTCATACATGAAAACAGCTCCACAACCTAACAAAAGTAGCGCTGAATCAAGTATATAAGCTATAATATATAGTCCCAACCAATGTACCTTAAGCTTGGGGTGGCTCAAAAGCTTGAATTATACATGATTACCATTTTCCCAACCTCAAGATTTGTATCCTTGATGTGCCTATCATATCATGCATTTTTCCTGGATTTTTCTTGCTTCTAACTCTATCGTGTTATGATGCTCCTTTCATCCACTACATGAGTTTGTCAATACGTTCTTCTAGTGCTTGCTCATCAGCTAAACCTCTTGCGCGTGTAATACGTAAAGAAGGTAACATGAATTCCATAGGGAGAACTACCTCTGCATCAAACACCAACTGAAAAGGTGTTGCCTTATTCAACCTCTTGTAGGTTGTCCTGTATGCCCAAAGTACAACAGAGACTTTATCATCCCAATCTCTCCTTCCAACATCACAATTTTTTGTCAATGTATGGCTCAATATCTTGTTGAAGGCCTTAGTAGTTCCATTTGCCTGAGGGTGATAAGGTGTTGTTCTATGGTGTGTAACCATAAATTCATCCAATAATATCTTGATAGTCTCATTAAGGAAATGAGTACCCCTATCACTTGTTAAACTTAAAGGGCATCCATACCTGCTAATAATATTTTCCCACATAAACCTTGTTGCAGTAGTTGTGTAATCCTTTGTAGGTGTTGCTTCTACCCACCTTGTAAGATAGTCTATACAAGTTATAATGTAGCGTGATCTTGTCATGCGCACGGTTGGGGATATAGGGCCCATAAAGTCAATTTTCCACTTATCAAAAGGTTTTTGCTAGAAATAAGCCTTAAAGGCATCTCATCTCTATGCCCAGGATTTCCAAGGCACTGACAATGGTCACAAGGCCTTACAATATTCTTTGCAATCCTTGTATAATGTTTCCCACCATAGACCGAATAATATAATCGTGTGCATGGTGGCATCTCCTATATAGTGTTCTCCGCAATGCCATCATAACCCTCTTCCATAATTGCTTCACGCTCATGCTCAAGTACACACCGATGCAAAACTTCATCCCGATCTAATTTGTATAAGTATCCATTGATCAACATGTAAGGTGCGACGCGAATGGCAAGTTGTTTCTTCTCCAAAGCCTTCATTCCCTCAGGCACCAAACTCGTGTGTAAAAGAGAGCAATTTCCTCTAAGTCCAAGGGCGTGTGGTTTAATTTGAATAGTTGTGCATCTGACATTATATCCTCAATGCTCTGTGTGTCCTCACCTAATTGAATCCTTGATAAATGGTCTGGACCAAAATTTCTCTTACCCGGCTTAACCACCACAATAAAGTTAAACTCCTGAAATAACAAAACCTAACGGCATATGCCCCTATATAAACGGGCTTATTTACCGGATATTTTAATGTCTCATGGTCTATATAAAAGATAAATGGGGTAGCAAGAAAATACTATCGAAACTTATGGAGTGCGTAGATCATAGACAACGCCTCATGCTTTATAGTCATGTAATTTTGTTATGTTAGAGTCAACTTTCTGCTAGTGAAGCAAATAGGATGATCAATAATCCCTTCTCAGGATGAGCTAATACCACACCAATGGCCATGTTAGAGGCATCTACATGAACATGAAAAGGTTTGGACCATGAAGGAAAGCACAAAATAGGTGTTTTAGTAAGCCTTTCTTTCAGAGTCTCAAACGTGTGCTGTTGTGCCTCACCCCAATAGAACTTGCCTTTGCCTTTCAATAATTCCTCCAGGGGTGTGGTGATCTTGGCATAACCTTTGATAAACTTCTGTAATATCCTATGTGCCCCAAGAATCCACACACCTCGCTTTGGCTAGTAGGTTCCTCTAAGCCCAAAATCACGTAACTTACAGATGATGTGTCCCAACAAAATTCCAAAGGGTGTGGCAAATACACACTTCTTAATATTTAAAGAGATGCTCAACTATTGGCACCTCTCAAACATCAGCCTCAAATTATCACATTGATCCTTCATAATCCCATAGACTATCCAATCATCTAGATATACCTGCAAGAACTTGTGAATAAAATCCTAAAACGCTTGTACCACTATGCATGAAAATACTACAAGCACATTCTTTAATCCAAAGGGCATAACCGTGTATGCAAAAATTCCCCATTCAGTGGTGAAAGTTGTCTTCTCTTAGTCCTCTTTTTCTATCCTTACCTAATGATAATCTGAAAATACATCAGTGAAGGAATAGATCTCGTGCCCTGCAATGCCTTCTAGAATTTCTTCAGTAAACGGCGTGGGAAAGGGGTTAATTACACATGCAACATTTAACTCCATATAATCCACACAAATTATAATTCTTCCATCCTTCTTGATACTGATCACCATAGGGCTCACCCATTTCGACTCCTCGATGGGCACAATGATCCTAAAATTAACATTTTGTCAATTTATTCTTTCACTTTGACATGCAGTTAGGATTCATCTTGTAAGGCCTCTTCCTAACCAGGCGTGCACCTTCCTTTAGATTGATTCTCATCTCACCCAAAGATTCATGTACCCCTTTCAATTCATGATAGCCTTTAGGGAACAGGTCCTGGAAGTCACACAGCAGCTCAATTATCTTAGCAACTTCAAAGTCAGACCAATAATCTCCAATGATGGCCTCCTTAGGTTCAACATTCATTCTAATGTTTACTTTATTGGTCTTCATAGGTACATGGTAGGTGCACGCCTTCTTGTCCGCACTGTCTAAGACTTTGCGTGTACCTTCTATATGCTCAACATCTAAGTTTTCCACTTCCTCATCATCAACTGTATAGACCATCTTACCCTTTTCTCTTTCTAAGCAAGCGCACCCAAGTTGTTCAACATCTATTTCTTCCTCTTCAAAATGTGCCTCCATATTTGACTATCCTAACAATTCCTGAAGGAGCTCCTTAGCCTTTAAGCGCTATCTCCCATCGTTAACTGCTTCAGAACCTGTAATGCCTCATTTACCGAAGGTTTAGTGGAAGAATAGTTAAAGGTCTGAATCATACCTATAGTAAGTTCTTGCCAATTTCAGTCTCTCTATTCAACTCTACATAGATATACCATGCATGCGCGTAACCTTGCAAGGTGAAATAAAGCTTGTGCACCCACAACAAAGGTGGTAAAGCTTCCCCCTCTATCCAAAGTCTCTCACTGCTGAACATGGTGTTGAATAGGATCATTACCATGAAATGCACAGATCTGAGTAGGTGCATTGCTCCTTAAAAATTTGGCAAATAAAGGAATCTTGACTTATCTCCAATCCAAAAGATTATCCATGTGAACCATCCACCAATGTGGTGCTATCTTGCGTAAAGTATAAACTAATTTATTCCTTTTTCCACTTGACATTCCCACTAAACTTCCATAGCAAGCAAGAATACTTATGGATTCTCTTCACCAGTGTACCTTGGTACTTGGCTTTTGCCCAAATGCCTGATATTGTGTGGCTTATCGACATGCACATGCCTGCACTGCGCCGTACTTCACACCTAACCATTTCGTAAGTGTCATGTGCCCAGTTGTCACATGCAACACTTGTAGTATCACTCATGGAATGTGCATCATCCCATTGGAGAACTCCTTCCTTTGATGGCTCAAGAACTTCCAGATCTTGAATGGTGCACACATAAATTTTGTTCAAGTCTTCTTCACTTAAGGGCTCTACATAAGGTGCAAATTTCCCATCTGTCAAGGGGATAATGATGCGCTCTTCTTTGTTCTCAAAACTTATATACCCTTTGTTGAAATACATATCAAAGCATTATTTGCATAACACCAAGGGTGCCCAAGCAATTCTAGAAAACTATCTTCCTCTACAAGTGCCAAGACCTCAAAGTCCCCAAGTAAACTTGGCCCCCTATATAGTAATTGATGCATCTTTCAAAACCCCAATTGGCGTATCTTCATCTAGTTTACCATAAACAACACATTAGAAGATGGTTGTAATGGTGGTCTGCCCATCTGAACCCACGCATCCAAAGTGAGCACATTCACTTCCGCACCTATGTCAATCAAAATATTACTCAAAAGCTAGCCATCAACAACAACATTTAGAGTGATCTCCTTATCATTATCATAATACGTACTATGAGGGGAAGGTTAGGATGCAAAATTTTCCTTTCATGCTCAATCCAGTTGCCACATTTGAGTGTTTCCCTTTAACCAATTCCCTAACAACGAAATAATGTTCTCTTGGTGCAACATCTTGTAAACCTCCCTTAAATCATCAAAAATTGTCTGATGGAGCTCAACTGCCTTCTTTTGTTCTAATTTCTACAACTGCTCTTTCAAACACTGTATCTCACCCTATAAATTACAAATTACCTACATGGTTTCTTTATAAACCTCCTTCTGATGCATAGGTTCTAGATACTTTGCATGCAGAACTTCCTCCTTAGTAATAACAAGTTTCGATTTTGGAACTTCTATGGCTTGCGCAACCTCTCGCATGTGTAGTAATCTTTACGGTGTATCAACTCAAGATTCGACACTAACTTCAAAGATCCACTGGTCTTCTACCACGCGTTGTATTCTAACCATTTCCACACCCTTGTTCTCCTATTTGTGTTTCTTACTCAAATGTTCATACAAGTCTGGGCACTCTTCATAGTTATGGTTCTTTCCACAAAAAGAACAAAAACAATGTTACTGACACTCGCGCCTATAATGATCAGGAGATCCACATGTATAACAAGTTCCATGAGGGAAATCACTTCTTCCACCATTATGACCTTGGCCTCTAAATCCTCCTCGGTAACCTCGACCTCTACCATGGCCTCCATCAGAGTGCCCTTCATTATGATCATGGTCATGATGCTCACCTTTCTCCTTAGAATTATTTGCAACACCAGTCTATCATACGCCAATATCAATGACATCATGAATCTGATCAATCAACCTATAATCTTTAGTATCATGAGTGGAAGACCTAAAAATCTTGCAATAATAAGGACATGTTCTTTCTTATTGCGTGGCTGCAACAATGGGAACCAACTTGAACTGTGGTCTAAGTGACAGATCTCATAATCTAGTAACAAGGATCACACCGATTTATGAGGGAAACTATCCTTAATATGCCCCTCTACTTCACAATATATACACCAAATTCCATTGTGTGTCTCATGTGTCAAATTAGCAAATAATTTCTCTAATTGTTTAGCCATGGTTGCAATTTGAGCTTCCAAAAATGGACTCACTCTTGTGTCTACACTCCCTACTACCTTAGCACACAGAGCTACTTTAAGCGCCTTACATGGATCTCTATAAGTTTTATGCAAAAGCGCCCTCCTAAAAGGTGTGATCAGTCCTCCAATAAACCACTGTGCATGTTGGCTCGCATGGATGTCATAAGATAACTTAGACAAAAGGGTTTTGAACCGAGCATCATACTCCCGAACACTCTCAATAGTGCCTTGCTTAATATCTTTCAACGCGTTGATGCTCTTCTACTCAAACTTAGGGATATAAAATTCTTTTAAGAAAGCATCCCAGTACAGCATGGTATAATCTACACAATTCTGGTTAGGGTTAAACTTTCAGTACCAACTATGCATGTGCCCTTGTAATGTAGTTGCAAACTGACTCACCTTGCACTTTAGAGCAGTGATCCCCTTCACATGCCATAGTATCTCACACATATGCACATGCTTGGCTGCATCTTCAATGCCTTTATATTTTGGCACGTGGAGGGACATCTCCATATAAATTTGTTGAGGTTGGTGCGGACCGTGCCCACTAGATCCAATACATGTGTTTCCTCTACCTCCAGAGCCACCAGATCTACCAGCGCCTAAGCCACCCTACCCTCTTGATCATCCTCCTAAAGTAGGCAACAAACCAGAGGATGCATTGCCTTGTGTTCCAACGGTCATGCTAAATTGGACTCCCACAATCTGCAAAGTTGTGCTACTTCTAGACGTTACACCAAGGTTACGTATGCCCACACTCGTGCCGATGACATGCCAGAAAAGATACCTCCAGCTGGTCCTCCAAATAAAACATATGACAATTGTGTCATAGATGAATAAGCTCCTTGATTAACTCTTAAATTTTCTGCAAATTGAATCTATCTAGTGAAATTCTCTTTGCTCACACTAGCTTGCTTACTATTAACTGTTGTAGAATTTGTAAAACCAAGCGCAAAGGCTAGGTTCACTAGGTAGGTTTAGATGCGCACATGCATCCACAATCTTTCATCCGATGCACCCTCATCCAAAGCCAAGGAGGGTTCTCTATCATGCTTTCCCAAATGGGGGAGTTCCAGATGCTCTGGCTCCACGTCCTCTATGTGAGCTCTAAATCCTTCACGAGCCATCTCCCTCCACAACACCATTCTTTTCATGATCTCTCACTACTTCATTAGATCCCTCTCACACACTTCATTAAAATTAAGTCACCTTTCTTCTCTCTCTGTCTCTCTGCCGCTAGGTCCACCATCTTTACCAAACCTGCTCTTGCCCTCGCGCGTGGTGGGGTTTAGCTAGCCATAGGTTTTTCTTCCAAATCCAGGTCATAATCAAGATCTTGATTGCCAAAGGAATACCGCACAAGTAAGACCCTTTGGGCTCACACAAAAATTGGAACTCAACAACTTCTGGGCAAGAGTAAGTGGAAACCGCATACTCCAGAATATAGTTGTTCAAAACACCATGGAACCAAATATCCACACCGCACATCCAAATCAAATATGCATCATACAAAGCCGGAATTCTTCCAATGTCCAAACAAGCGTGTGAAACCTCCTATTCCTCTTAGACACGTAAACAACCAAACAGTCGTGCACAACTCTATGGGAAAGATGGTGAAGAAAATCTCATACAAAGCATCATATAGATTTTTTTCGACCCACGTGCATGTATTAAGCTCGTGTCTAATATTAGATTTGTGAGCATACTCTTCTTCTAGATCGTCTAACCACTCTTCAATACTGACCAAGGTTAATTGATACGTCTTCATCATACAACATCCTAAAAACAACTGAGAAAAGAGGCCCCGACAACGAAACCAATGATGTAGCCTAGAATTCACTGCAAATAGCCCAAGACATGGTGACACATCACTCAGCCTGAATTAAGCGCTCACTTGAAGTGTGCAAGGGTACCAGTCCCTCTTTAGAGAAGCTTGTTCAAGATGTTAGCATGATTACAAGTATATTTCAGATCCATAATAGATAATCAATTAAACCACAATGCATAAACCAGATCTAGATCTAAACCATATGAAGCAATAATACTATAATCAATTTTACCATACAAGATCCTTGTTTAGCTTTGGTTATGCATGCTAACAAATTCACATCATAACACTAAAATAATCACGAACTATCTAAACCATGCAAATCAATACATATTTATAGGGCTGGGGACTTGCCCTTCAATGCCCATGCACCTTCCACAAATAGGATACATGCTAATAATAGCCATGTGACCTTGCATAAGAAATAAAAAAGTATGCAAGTGCTAATAATAGATCTCATATAGTTAACTCCTAGTTCAGATCCTATTATTAGCTCCAAAACTCTACATGGCACTCAATCTTCCGTTAGCCCAAAATAGCCCTGCGTAGCCTGCAAGTCTCCATACCTTTGCGTGTTTTGTACTCCATGTCCCAAAAATAGCCTTAATCTGCAAAAGTGTCTAAGTCCTTTTTTCAACATGTGCCTGGGCGTGCCTGCGTTGCTTATACTTCCATGCGCTCCCGAGCGCCCAAACCTTCCGCGCTTTCAACCTTGAGTTGTATTTCCTCAGCTCAACACACATAGATGTAACATTGTCTCGTAATGACTTGAAACAAGTAGAAAACCATATAAACAAACAAAAAAATTAATGCAACCATTAGATGATAAAACGAGAAATCCATCTCGTGGTGAGGTTGGACTAACTCTTTTGGTTAACCCCTCATTCTTAGTCCATGCATTACACTACATCCCCTTAAGCGGAGAAAACCTTATGTAGTATTCCTAGTGTATGTGCAAGCGTGAATAAAAATATAAGCCAACCCCTAATGTGCCCTTAAGTCTCTTGACCCAAAAATAGTGGGTGTGGCTATAAATAGACTTAAATTTACCCTTTGTGATTGTGTAATTAGTATTAGTGTATGTAGAACTAGAATGAATGGCCTTGACCCTTTAGATGTTTGGTATTGTGCAACCTTGGTTTGACCTTGATTATGGTTTGGCTTGTGAATGAGGAAGCTAGATTCTTTGACCTATTTGAGTGCTTCAATCTTGATGTAAGGGTTGTTCCTAAAGATGTGTTGTTGATGTAGATGGAGAGAGAAGAGCATAAGAGTGCTTTGGAATTGTATTTACAAGAGTGTCTCTTCAAAGTTCCAGGTGAGTTCAAATGGTGAATTAGACTTATTTATATATGGTTTCATGATTAGTATTTACACTAAAGTGTACCTAAGGGATAGAAAATGACCCAAATAAAGATACCAAATTAAGAAAATAATCGTTGGATTCAAAAAGACAAGATCATATAGGTCACCATAAGTTGTAGTACATCGTGATCTAGTACCATATGGTTTTTGTACAGAAGTTCATGTAATTAATCTAAAATTTCATGTGAGATACCTAGGAGAAATAATGTAATGTGTATATTGATAACTAAGCAAAGTGTGCAATAGAGAAGTCATGCAAGGGGAATGGGGATGTAAATATGGCACCTAGGCTTAGGATGTGTGCACAAGTCATAGTGTAGGGATGAAGTAAAAGATGTCATTGCCAAATGATAAATTGTCAAAATTATTTGTCTAAAATTCCCCCCTTTGAGAATGAAATGCAATTATATGCTTAAAGGAAAAGTTACCTAAGTGTGGAAACACACTTTATCTTTGCTCAACATTATGCAAGATTGCGTTGGTGTTGGCACACTTCGTGAAGATATTTGAAACATAGAGTGTGATCAACATCCAGAAATAGAAATCAACTTTAACTCAATTTATAAACATATAATTATAATTTGAACATTAACAATTTGTAACTAGTAAGAGGTGAAAGAAGGCAAAAACATAGAATGAATACTCTTGGTAGCTTTGTCGAAGGAGAAGCTCACAAATGCCATGTGCTTAAAGATTTATAAATTTATAGCTATTGTCAAAGGATTGTAGCTGATCAATCCCCATTTGTTAAGGAGATGTCAAAGTTTCATGAAGGAGTTAAGTGTTACTAAACTCAACACCCAAATAAGGTACTAAGGACATAATCCCAAGAACCTAAGAGATGGAAGAGTGTCATAGAGATTTCTAGTCACCCCACTTTCTTCAAAGAAGAGAATTATAATGAAGGCTAATGTAATTATTTTTCGTCACCCTTGTTTTCTTCAAATCCCATGCCCATGGACCACACCGCTACAAATAGATCTTGGCCCTATAGACACTAAATTTTGGTAACTTTTCCTCGTGGAATGCCAAGTTTGACCTTATATCCTTACTAAGATAAATGATCACATTCACAATCTAATATCCTCATCTTTGTAGCCATTATATAACTTAATTATCTTTACATTTTTCTCGATCATCAATTTTGTAAATATTATTCAATCAAAGCAGCATAAAACATATGATATTTAAGACACAAATTTCAGTTTTGATGTTTCTCTCTCCTATCAAAAACCATATGGAAGGTTTAGGATGTAGGGTTTGGTCTTAATTGATTTATACGGTGTTGCCCCTTCATAATCACAAACTCTTTTTCAACTTCGATCATTATTTGGGTCATCTCATCTTCGTAGGGTTAACCTTATTGGAATATCTCACATACAAAAGGTTGCATAAGCAAATCATTAACATCTTATAACTCACCTGACATTATTATGAGATCCTATAGAAAAGATATTTCCAAAAGAACTTAAAGAGTTCCTAAATCTACTTGAATCAATTGCACATCATCTAGGGTAGTTCCTACTACAAGTTTTAAGCACTCAACCAAGTCAAGGAGTCTAGCTACGCCCATCTAGAAGCATGTAAATATCATATAATCATGTCTTAAGTAAGAGTAAAGGCATCCCAAACATTGCACAAGGTTTACGTCACATAGTTGAGGAACGCCATATCTCACTACTACCATGTTGGGTATATTATATATTACATATTTATCCCACTATCTTGGTGTCAATAAACATAATGGCACCCCTAGGGGGTTGGTTAGTTATTCAAACTTACACAAGCACTTATGAGAACTACATGATGCTTGATTTCCACAACGAGGTTGTGTAATCTAGCATTGGGATTTGTTCAAGAATTGGGAGTCAAACCACTTAAGATTTTCAAGCCTCAAAACACACACACACACACACACACACATGTTTTCCTACTTTTTTGTTAAGGCTTTGATGAAGGGTTTTACAGGTTGTTATGGTTTCTACTTTGTTGTAAATCATCACAAATCATCTTGAGTTTATGCAAGCAAGAGTGACACATAATGAGAACAATTTCTAGACAAATGAAGTACACTAAAATATATAAAACCTAAATATCTCATAGTATAAACCCATAAAGTCCATGTCCTATATTATACATTTTTTTCTTAGGCCATACACTTTTGTATAGTCCGCACTTGTACATTCTTTATGTCCCGCACTTGGCTTTCATAGCGGAAATTTGAGGAGGGAGGCTACTTTTGGAACCCATCAACGGCTTTTGCGAACATCATCACTTAGTGTTGCCCACTCACAGGTAACTTTTGAGAAACAAAAATGCTTCAGTGAAAGCGGGTTGTCCCCACCCTGTACCATAGGTGATTATTAGGTGTGTTTCCCTTCCTTTTCTATGTCGTGTTTTTCCTTTTCGTTGTTTTGTGTGTGTGTGTGTATCCTTCTTCGCTCTCTTTCTCTCTTGTTATAGGTTGTACATGACTCTACAAAGCCCAATGGATAAGGCACTGGTCAATGAATTATATGGTCTAAGATTGAGATTATGGATTCCCATGTCATATCTTCGCTACACTCATTCCATGTCATGTCCCCAAGCTAGAGCCAGTTGTTTTTGTGCAAATGTGCAACAGGGAAATTGGAAGTTTCCAAGCACGACAATTATACCCTGTGCTGAAATTTTCATGTTTTATCATTCCTACGAATCCCAAGTCAAATCACACCGGTCACCCCTATTTGATGTAAAATTTATCCCCTAGGTGATTTAGGAAATTCTATTCATTCCCCTAGGTGATTTTAGGGAGTTTTGAAAAGATGTTATCTACTCGCAGTATTGGGAAGGGCTATCGCTAGCCTTCCCAAGACTGGATCAACCCCTTGGAGTGGAATGAAAGGGTAAAATTCAACATGGAGGTGAATTGAAGACCTTAAAACATCATGGAAATTATTTTGGAAGGTTTTGGGAAGTTTTGAGAAACTTGGAGTAGTTTGAGAAAAAAATAGGGTTCACAAGCCTAAGGCAGTACATGTGCCTAAAACAAATTCTTTGGGCTTCAGAAAATGATTCTAGGAGCTCCGGATGGAGTTAGAAGGAAAAAAATACCACCAGTAAAGAGGATTCAAATACATACATGATCGTGAAATAAGTTTTTTCACAACTCCTTGGCGCATAGGATTGGCGGGCGCTTTTATCGTGCAAGTGGAGTCTTAAATAAAAATACACTTTTTCGTGGATCCGATGGATGATTCAAGACATGATACCCCCACCATTGGATTAAAAATTCCATTTCCATTTAGGATCATATAAAATTTCACCAATAAATTCCACCAGAGCTCAAGTTATCTTCTTTCTAAGTTGCCCTCTCAAAGGCAGTTTAGGACTTAGTCATTTTTCGGGAGGACACGTGTCAACACCAGAGCCTGACGGGATTTCATGTCCTTGAAGTCCTAAAGGTCAGGTAAAACAACCCTTGAAAAATGAGCCCATCCCCCATGTGACCTCTTGGACCCTCGTATGACCTCCAAACTTGACAATTCAGCCCCTAGGTGCATTTTCGGAGCATTCATTCCCCGCCATCGGATCTGGTGCCACATGTCAGCTCTAGGACCACTGTGGAAAATTATTTTCCTTATGTCCCTGAGGTGAGGGACATCAGACCTTGAAAATGTGCCCATCCCCTATGGGGAGTCATTTGGACACCCACGTGACCGACTTTCAACTCCTAGGTGCATTTTTGGAGCATCCATTCCCTGCCGTCGGATCTGGTGCCACGTGTCAGCTCCAGGACCACCGTGGAAACTAATGTCCCTTATGTCCCTAAGGTGGGGGACATCAAACATGGAAAATGTATCCATCCCCTATGGGGAGTCATTTGGACACCCACGTGACCGACTTTCAGCTCCCAGTGCTTTAAAGCAACTTTTCTCACCTTCATTCCCTCGTCGTTGGATCACCGCCACATGTCATCCTCTTGACCACCATGGAATTTTATGTCCCTCACATCCTTGAGGTCAGGGAAATCAAACATGAAAAATTTTACCCAAGCTTCTCCCTTCATGCATTCAAAATTCAAAAATTCTAACTGCCGCTCAGTGTTTCTTAATGCTTCCAATTGCTTCCACTCCAGTGCACAGACAAACTTCATCCTTCCTCTGCAACTCTCCTCCATCACTCCACCATTGAAAAAATAAAACTAGACCTACCATAGAGATAATTAAATTCACTCCAAAAAATCATGCAGGTCCTAGAAGGAGAATTGGAGCAAACACAGAAGGAGAAGCACAAAGAAAACTTCATAGCCATGAAACGAATAGTCGAAGAATTCTCCCAAACGGATGCGTGAAACAACAAGTTATATTTTTTTGTTCATTCCTCTACCCAAGGCCATCAAGAAGACACCTTCAAACTCTCCTCTTGTGCACTAGAGCATCCACAACGAAGAAATCCCACTTCCGGCTCAACGAAGAAAGAAGTGGGATTTCCCGTCAAACCGGTTGTCGGATTGAAGTAAGATCACATGTGAAGCACCAAAAAAAAAACCCACATCAAAAATATAATTTTCTTCACAAATGGAGGAGAAAACTAGACCTGCAATTTTGAGGTCCATTAATGGTTGCCGTACCTAGAAGCACTACCAGGTCCGAAAATTAAAACTTTAAAATCTCCTGGACTATTAAGCAAGCGGGCCTCGAAATTTCAAAGGGGTGATATTGGGAAAAAACCCATATCAAAAACTTTGTTGCACATCAATCCGACCTCCAGAATCCCACTTTCTAAAAATAGCAGGTCTTCTACATAGAGGACTGTTATTTTGGGAAAGTAAGCGACATAAGAGCTTGCGAAGGAGACGGAGACATTGGAGGTGCAATACAACCGAGAACTCACCAAAATGGGAATTTTTGGCACTTACTAAAAATAGAAAGTGGGCCCATGAGCACCTTCTAAAAATAGAAAGTTGATCCAGAAGGAATGAGGAACGCAGGGAGAAAGAGGAATCAAGGTCACAACACTCAGTAGAAGTTCCAGGACTTGATTTTTCACACTTACTAAAAATAGTAAGTTACTTTTTCTAAGGGAGACATGAAGCTGAAGTGGATGGGTCAGAAGCCGACACAACCCTTCGCCTATGAGTATGATGTGGAAGATAACGATGTCTCGTACATGGGCCTGAATGACCTTAAGACTCACATGGCCTTTAAGGACCGAAGGAGGATCGAAGACCAAATATTCACAAGTGGCTTATTCACCGCTGCAGGACACCTAGTGTCTGTGCAGAGTCTCGAGCTAGTCCTATCCTGCTCTTTCCACTACGAGCCCGAGACACGAACCATCCAATCTGACAATGGTACCACAATTATGATCATTAGCGAAAAATTCACTCAACTTGGAGAGTGATTCGTGAGCCAATTTGAAAGAGTTTCACAAAGTGTGCAAGGAATTCAAAGATTTAGAGTTTCACTACATTTGGAGCTTTCCATCAACGAGGATCAACGAACTTCATCGGGAAGGACATCTCCTCTTCTTCTTCTCTCTCTCTTTCTCTCCTCTTCTCCCCCAACTTTCTCTCACTTTCCAATATTCTAATTTTGCGTTGGGGTTGCACTTTTTCACATGTCCTAATGTTCCTAATGTAATAAGTCACCTTTATGTTATAAAAAGGGACTTAAAAGTTTCCTAGGAAGTTGAAAAGTTTTAAGTTGTGCAAGGACATATGAAAAGGCATTGGGGGTAAATGAAGAGTCATATTCTACTCTATAAATTGTAACACCATTCCCATTTCAAAGGGTTGGCGATTGATCTTGTAAACTCAAGAGTGCATTGTACCTAGAGAAAGCAAAGGAGATAGCCATTTTTCTTCTACTTTCCCCCCTTCTCAATTTCCTCCATTTCTCCACTATGTACAACTTTTATTTGAGAAATTAATACAAGAAGAAGGAGTTTCTATCTTTCTTTGACTAAGAGATTTCTTGATACTTTTTGTTCATCAAATTTCATTTGGTTTTAATGATGCTTACAAAGTTCTTTCTTCTCATAAATGCATGTGATGATACTCCTGACTAGTGTGTGTAGAAATATGATTTCCTACATGCAACATTAGTTCTCTTACCTCAATTCTCACTCCCTTTCCCACTTTCAGACAAAGTCTTCCTAGCACGAGATTGCTAGATTTTCCGCAGGTGGTGGAGTGCCCATGTTGGATCTCCGGTCGAAAGGCCACCATAGAAATCCACCTTTTCATGTGCATGCATATACGACATCTGCACCGGTTAAGTAGAGGAACTTAGATTCCCAAAGCGTTGGCAGAAATCTACAAGTTTGTCCACTCAAATTTTTTCTCGCCAACAGTGGCACCGATGTTCTGTGCTAAACCGAGGACCCAAGTTAGAATTTGATCCATTTTGAGATTATATGACTTCTCTGCTTCTGTACTATGCAAGCCCGAACTGTGACTATGTACATGTGTGTGTGGTGATTGATTCACCCAGTGTACGGCCCCCTCATTTGGGGTGCATGTGACATTGCTAGGAAGATGTGGCCCAAAGGAGAGGAATGAAATCAAATTTGAAAGCGATACCTTGTAGGGGAGGGAATGTGCATGGTAAACTAAGGCACATGTAAATAAAGTGGCTAGGACGTGTTAGTGCAAACAAGACAAGTATGCATATATAAGACAAAGTGTAATCTTAAAAGCAAGAAGAAAATGTAGACCACAAAATGTGAGTTTCAAACATGGGATGTTTCTCACGATGTCCCATGACAATCGGGGCCCAAGTGTCTAAAATCATACAAGCAATGAACAAATAAGACATAGGGCATAGCCCACAAACAATGACAAACAATAACAAATAAAATAACAAACAACCGTGGTGGAAAATAATTCCTACAAAGTAAATGTTGTAAATGACTCACTTGTTAGCATGTTAGAAAGATAAAAAGTATGTCAAGATGTGTATATATCGATAAAGTAGTGTGCTAGTAAGAATAAGAAGTAGTATAAAATGAAATAATAACACATGTAGTGTATACAAAAGTAGATGCCCCCAGGAGCCTCGGTGGGACTGGTAAGAGGTATAATGTTAAGCATCCATGTTGTGTGTAATTCTATGTGTAAATTTTGCATTCAAAACTAGAGAACAAGTGAACACACATGTGTATATAGAAAATATAATGACATATAAAGTATCTGTCTAGCATGTGAAACAAAGTGTGCATGTAACTAGTATAAGCAAGCAAGAATAGATACAACCTAGATATGCAGTATGTTGTGAATGGGTGAGATTAAATGATATGTAATGTGAATGTGATAAGAATATCGTGCCCCCAAGTGGATGTGTATGAGTATGAGATGAGGTTCATTTATAAAATACCCCATCGACGTCAAGAATGAACCATAGAATAAGAGTTCATCATCGAGAAATGGTTTGAAAAATGTGCGCTAGAAAGATAGATCATGAAGCATAAAGCATAAGAAGTGTGAATGTGGTGAGGTTCATTTCATATTTAGACCCTTAGCATTCAAGTATGAACCGTGGAACTAGAAGGCATCATAGGGTGATGTTGAGATGAATGTACGCTAACACGATGCACATATGAAGTGTAAAGCATAGATTGTAGTATGATGTGTGAGAAGAAAATGATAGAAAAATGTATCGTAAAGCGAAAAGCATGAAATGTGTAGTGTGTGAGGTTCATGAATATAGAATGCCCTCAACAATCAAGTGCGAACCGTGGCACAAGAGTGTGTTATGGGGTATTGATGATACAAGTTGTGTGTATCAATGCACATAGAATGAATGAGAAATGCTAAATATGAAACATAGAGCGTGATAGTAGAAATGCGAGATACTTGATAATGTTAGGAGAGGGAGAAGAATAAGCATGATGCCCCCAAGTGTGTTAATGATGGAGATCTATGTGGTGATGTGAGAGATACCATGCCATTGTGGGAGAGTGTTATCTATGTCATGATAAGAGAGAGGGCCAACACAATGGTAGGTAGAAGCAACAAGTAGGACCATGCCATGGTGGCAGAGTTTGAAATGTGTCTTGGCCATCAATATAAGGAGTAGTTTCTTTGAAAAAAAAATGATTGATTGTAGATTGTGTGGAATTGATGGCACTGCAAAAGACTTGATAGGAGAAGAGGGTGGGCTGATTTTGGGAGGCGTTTTCTTAGTTTGACTTAGTAGTGTTGTAGATGACTTAAGAGGAGGAGGTGTTAGACTTATTTTGAGAGGTGGTTTTTAGTTGAAATGGGTTGAATAAGCGACACTTGATTTAATGAAGAAGGAACATTAGAAGTGATAACATAATGCTCATTAGGACGTTCATGAATTAGATTTAGGAACCTATCTGGATGCAACATCCGGAGATGGGCATGTAGCGAGAATGTTGTGTAGCGAATGAGATAAAACCTTAACACTCAAGATGTTTGAGTCTTTGTTGTAAAGCATAACAATCATTATCATTATGTCCATTGATTCGATGGTAATTGCAATATGGAGGATAACAATGAGTAGATGGAAAGATGATCAATTGATGCGTGAGGAGCTATGGAAGAAGATTTTATTGCTTAACATTAAGATCAAACTTGAGAGGTGTTGGTAATGGTATGAGTTGAGGTTCACTGATATGAGCACATGTAAAAGACATAGAACGAGGATGAAAATAAGAACTAACATGAGCCTAAGAAGCGTCCTTGAGAAGTTGGATTTCATATTTAAGAGATGTAATCATGGATTCCATAGCCTGAAATTTATCTTGAAATAAATAATGTAAAGCTTGAATGGATTTGCAAATAGATTGATTGGAATTAGGACCAAGAGAGTCATTAAAAAGATGATCGAAGATAACACTAACTTGAGGAGGTAGCATATCAAGAGGGAGACATATAGAGTATACAATTTTTGGAGAGCATCTTTGCAAGATGGGTGCATTTGAAGTAATTGAAATAAGGGGACTTGAGGAGCTTGAGAAGCCATGAAAGAAGACTGGAAAAATGAGTAAAATGAAGATCTTAGAGTGTTCAAATGCGCCGGGTTAACCAAATTATTTAACAAAATGTGAAATTATTAAACCCCAGGATATTACAGAGTCACATATGATAAATAAATGATTCAACACAATCCAATAACTTAATGAAATAGAATCCCTAAGTGTAAGAGAGAAAGACAAATGACTTAGCTTGTATTCGCTCAATCCTGAAGTATTTTGGATTGGAAAACTGATGAACGAAGATGGCAGTCTATCGCAACGTTGCTAAAAAAATTGTGGAGCTGTCAGATTTGGCTGGACCAAGGCACATGGGACGGGGCTAGGGTGCCTAGGCACTAGAGACCTTTATTGGTCACCCGCGACTCTACGCTGGGGCTTGGAATATAATTTTTTTGGTGTTACACAAGTGTCACTAACCTTTGCTCTTGGTCACATGTATGTCATTGGATGATCGTCGAATTCTCCCCGAACCTATAAAACAATATTCACTGCAAAACCCCAAAACACATCAAATCTTTAAAAAGTATGTAAATGGGGAGTCGAATGACCCCAATGGTCACCCGACTGAGTGAACTTACGACCGAGCATTACACTACATCTCAGACTCCATGTAGTTCTTTGTGTTTGTGTGTAGAATCATGCCCAAGGAAGATTTTGTGCAATATGCACTTGATAGCAAACAATAACTAAATGTAGAAATGTAAATATATGCGTGAATGGAAAAATCAACTTTCCCTCCTATGCATGTATGCAGAAAATGTAGTTCCTTATCCCTGAATGAATGCTAGATGAGTGCCTTTGATGCTCGAGAAGCCTTTAGATGTAACCTTAGGTGATGATAGTATATGCTTATGGTTTTGTCCTTTATTATAGTCACATACCTTTGTATTTATATGATTCCCTTGTTTTAATTTCTTGACAACTAAAAGGCCAACCATAAGAAAAAAATTCCCAAAAGATAAAAAGAGGCCCAAAAGGGGTGAGTAAGATATAAAGAGGTTGGGGGCACCTAGAGGGGATGAGGGTGCCTGACACCGACGTCTTGGCTAGGCGCCTGGTGCCCAGAGTCAAGAAAGATAAAGCAATGAAGATAGAATCTGGGTTGTGGGGTGTGTAAGACCAAAGAGAAAGTAAAAAGATGAGAAAAAGGCCAAAGATAGTAGTCAATTACTAGTTTTCTCACTCGGGAATCATATGAATAGTGGTATGTGATTAGAACCTAGAAATGTGCCCAAGTGCGTGATTAAATGTCTACACCCATACCCCTAAGTGTAAAATTGTAAAACTATGTAATGCCACAGAGGAAGTGAAGTCTTTCATAATTGTAGACACCTACTTTCCGCCACACAATTTTTATACTAAAAATTTCAATAATTGTTATCTTTCTCATCATCACCATTTAATTAATGACCTTCGTTAATTAACTAATATCTTATTCATTGATAAAAATGATCAATGTTTTGTTAATTAAAACCGAATTATAATTAGAGGACTAAGATCAATAAGATAATATCATAAACATATAAGATATAACATGTAATGACAAACAAGTACAAATAATGAGAGGATGACGGTGACTTGGTGATAAACTTACCTGTCTATGTCGATCTTGGCTAGAAAAATGATGGATTTAGGTTATATGTGCTTTGTCTAAAAGACAATGATTTACAAGTATATCTTGGATAATAGCAAGATACGAAGGGGACAATACCAACCCGAGGGCTAGTGTCCCGACAAAGTGAGTTTAGATCTAGCTCTTTTAGGGTCCGATAAGATAACCTTTACTTCACTCTATGTTGCATCCACTTCGTTATTGGGTTTTCCTGTCACACATGTACCTACAAAACAAACCCTAGCTACATGTACAAGAATCAAGCACACATTAGACTAAATAAAATATGTATATGCTTGAGTTGTACTAACCTCACTGATCTCGATGGTCACCCCAATGTGATTGTCATCGAGTACTACACTACATTTCAGACTCAATGTAGTTTTGGTGTGTGTGATAGAATCGTGTCCCTTGAAGCTAGGTTGCCCTTATGCAAGTTGCACCAAGATAGCAAGCTACAACTATTTTTCCCCCAAGATAAAGTGTGTGATGGAATTCAGAAATTTCCCTTCCTATGCAGTGAATAATGCAACCCAAATGTAGTCCCTAAGTGTTCCTTTTATCGAAGTAGTAGATAAAAAGTAATACCCCAAATTGATCCTATTTTCCCCACTAACCCTTAGAATATTTAGTAGCTCATGTATGTATGCATGCATGCATGAATGCATGTATCTATATATGTATATATGTATATGATTCCTTTGCTTGAATTTCATTATTAACAACCCTAAAAGCCGACCCAAAGTGATAAGTAGAAGTTAAGAAAATATAAAAATTGATGCGACACTTTAATCATAAGAAAAGAGGGGTAAATGAAAAAAGTTCCTAAAGGGAACAATAACACATGGGTATTCGCATTCCTCACTGACACCAATATCCAAATAGATCCAAAGATAAAATAGAAAGTACTGAGTTGGGTGACACATTGTGCAATATCCAAAATTAAAGGGATAATTCTAGAAAAGCAAATGACAAAAGCATGGGAGGATAAAACAATGTCAAAGTAAAAAAACAAGTGTTGTCAATGTCTAGTTTTCTTGCTTAGGAATCATGCATATAATGACATACTAGAGGCATGATGTAATAATATTAAGTGCATAATTTTGTGTCTATATTTGTCCCCACTTTATGTTGGTGAATGAATATTCAACATCATAACGTAGATAGGAAGAGCGTACCTTGTGGAGATACGAAGAAGGTCAGAATCGATAATGTGTCAAATGGGAATTGTAGGATGTGTATTGTGGAGCCCAAGAGCTGATAAGAACCCTAGGGGTGACCTATGTACGTAGTAGAAATGATACATGTGTTGATAATTGAATATTGTCTTTGCTTAAGCTCTTTGTGCTTGGGAGTGTTCCTTGTTCCATTTGTGTTGCCTTTTTTTCAGGATAAGGACAAATTTGTTCAAGAAGAAAAGTGTATTCAATTCTCATGGTATATGAAATTGAAATTTAACTTAGAGAAATTAGAATAGAAGTGTGTATGAAAAATAAGTGAGTTAAGGATAGAATACACTTGAATGTCACAAGAGAAAGGATAGAATTGTTCTCATGTGTTTTTTTGCCTTGGAGATGGTTGGAAGAGTTGAGAGTGATCAATTCTCAAACTGATGTGAATATACTGAGGATTTAGGCATCCTGTCACCAAAGGAAGAGTATTGGGAGAGATGTCATATTTTCTCTCCACCCATAGATGTTTCCCCATGAAAAATTTCCATTGAAGATGGTTATGAACCTAATAGTAACTAGCCACAAATGACACAATGTTCTAGGCTTATCGTTATCCCTGTATATGCCCTAAGTGTCACTCCTTATCTGATACTAGTAGAAAATATGCTAATTGAGAAAGAATAGTAATTAGTTCCCTTGCTCAAAGTATGAAACATGCCATTGATTTGGTTCCTGTGTATCGGATAATAAATTATATTTGAGTATCTGCTAATATTTTATGAGAAAAACTATCATCGAGAATCTATTCAATCTGTTAAATACTTGTTTTTACCCCTAGGAAAAATTTCCTAGGTGGGATACTAACACCCATCATTCCATCCTGATCTGGGCATTTTTGTCCTTATGATATTTTTGATCCAAGTCTGATTCTAAACCATTTTGTTAGCTCTGTTTGGAAATTTTTTGTTGTGTACCATTATGTGTCTAGTTTTGGACTACTAAGAGGGTGAAATAATCACTCGATGATTGCCCCCACTCATTTGGGGTGTGTGAGATGAATCAATGTGAGTGCAACCCAAATGAGGGAATTCAAAGCTAAGTGCACATCTAAAAAAGAAATCCTACAGGGGGATAAGGGATGCACATGGTAACAACACTAACACATACAAAACAATGAGGAGAAAACTAGCAAAAAGTGTTAATAACAAACAATCATGACATAATGTAATAGAAACTAGTCAAACACATAATAATACAACAAGAGAATAACATAGCTACTCTTGGTGGAAATCATGGGACACCATTCAGGATGTCACAAGATACTCAAGACCTGTAAGACCATATAAGCAAACAAGAAAACAATCATAGGGTATAGCCTACAAATAATGACAATCAAGACACAAACATAAACAAGATACAAGCAAATCAGATAACCATGGTTGGAAGCGAGTCTACAAGAAAAATGCTACACATGAAAAAATTGTTAGTATGTTAGAATAATTAATAGTATGTGAGAATAGATAGAGCTGAAAATATACATGAAAGTATTGGATATTGCAATGATAGCACCTGAATATAGATAAGTAGGGAAGGTGGATGACACTAGGAGCCTCAATAGGAATGGTAGAGAATAGTGTCAAACATCATGGATTGTGTGATAACCTGTAGATAACTTGCATTCACCTCAAAATACCATGTGAACACACATGTATATATGTAAAAGGATAGAACATATTATGAATCAAGCTAACATTATAAGTGAAGTGCAACATGGAATAGTATAAGCAAGCAAGGATACATGGAACCAAGATCTAGGATAATGTTTTTGTATATTTGTAAATATTTGAATGTTTTTGTATTATTAGAATATGAAATGCTATGACTAGGGAGGGGAGCAAGGTTTCCCCCTAGTGTATGTGTGAAAAGTGAGATTCATATAGGTAAGTGTTCCCTCAACAGTCATGTTTGAACCTAGAACAAGAGTGTGTCATTAGGTAGCAAGGGGGAAATGAGATGTCCCTCGGTGTGAATGTTATAGTGATCTAAGCAATGTCATCGAGAGAGTCTTCTAAATCGAGTCATAACTAAAGGGAGTTGGTTTAGATGCATAATATGAAAAATATTTTGGTTTATCTTTAAAGAATCTCGTAAGACATAAGTCATACATGCCCATGACATATTCTTCATCAATAAAAGGTGTACTAGGGTGCTTATGTGCATTCCATCGTGACAAATTAGGAGTGTAATTAGGAGAATCATTATAAATGTCAATGTTCCTAGAGGCTATGAGATAAGTAAGAACAATATTATACATATTAATGATACCACTAACGTAATCTAGCCAAGATTGCCCAAGTGTAAGTGGATAAGGTGCAACCCAAACATGTATGTAAAATACCCTTGTACCATAAGCTATTAAGAGAAATATGTGGAGTTGATATTCATCATGTGGTTCGAGAAAGATAATGACATCAACTGGGGGTGTGGCCTCGATGAGTTAGATCCTTGTATGTACATATGTTTTTAGGAAAATTAGGATCAAAAGGCACATGTTTCCAATACTCTTGATTAATGTATAGTGTGCAAGTGAACTGATCAAAAGAAATAAGTGGTATGGGGGAGAAACCGTAAAAAAAAGAGGTCCATGATTAATAAGTGTTGTCCAAAATTACACCCCATGTAATTTTGAACAACTCATCAAAAGGAATTAACAATTTTGATGTTCTAGAAAAGTTGCGAGATACTAGTTAATTCTACCACAAAATTCAAGAACTTAGTGTTCCACAGGTTCTCCTAACCCACATAACAAAGAAAAGAGCAGGATGAGGATTTAGGTAGAAAATGGTGGAATTTAGTGTTACGCTGTGAGACCTTTTGAAACACCGAGGAAGCGAGCCCCTTGTAAGTCAAATATAGAAAGAGTACCTCGAAGTTTTCCATATGTGGTGAAGAGAAGAAGCTAATTGAGTTCAAAAGCCACAAAACACTAGTCCGGTGTTCTACAGTTCACCAAAATATAACGTCTCGTGGGTTTTCTCAAACCTGTGGAATGAAGGAAAATAGTCACAAGGTCAAAAGCCATGGTTCAAAGAGTTATACCCTCGTGGATGGAGTAAATCATTTCCGCTCATCAAGGCAAAGTGGGGGAAAGTGTGAAAAGCGTGAAGAAAGAAAAACTTAAAATAACACGATAGAAGCCACGAAACATAGTAAAAGTCGCGGGAAGTCTTAATACTACGCCGAACTAGAACTAGAAAGACTACACCCCAACCACTAGAATTTAATGAAGTGTGGTGCCATTCTAACCATTTTGATGGCATAAGATATACTTAAGGGTCATGTTGTGGTTGTTGGATATAATTTGGGGCATCAATTTTTGTATTACAAGAAACCCCTGTAGAGAATTCATGGTGCCAATCGTCATTTAATGCCCCTTTCGAGGCATTCAATTCCAGCTCAATGGTTCTTTTCCCTCTCTTTTTTCTCTTTCCTTATGCTAGGAATAATATAAATATGAGTTCTCTTGCACATAAAAAGTGTTCCCACCTACGAAATTGTAATATTTGTATTTAATTCCATGTTTTTCAACCATTGTAATTACATCTTGTGGAGGATTGTTGAGCCTTTGCTCTGTAAATGTAACTGATATTGTTTAATGAAATATGACTATGGTTTTTCCTTCATACTTTTTGTATTGGATGTGAATCCTTAACCCTTTTGTCTTTCTTTAAATCTATGTGTTCTCCATTTATAGAACTCGGGTCTATTTAAACTCCATTTTTGTGGTTTCAACCATGTCCACATAAGCAAGGTTTAGACCTTGTTTTAGTTTGGTACATCACCTTATTTTAGTTAACAACCTCTATCTCTTTCCCTCTCAACTTTGAATCTTATGAAAACATAGTTTAGTGTTAGTTTAGTTACATTATTAGGTTGTAGTTTAGCTGTGGTGGGGCTAGAGCAACAAGAAGCCAACTTTCTCCAGAGGTAGATCTCACTTCAAGGTCCCACACTTTTGATATTATCCCATATTACCCAAAGTTCTAGATATTCATCCGTGAAATTCAAAGGGTGTAACTTTTCGTGTTAATAGTTGTGGCATGTTTAGTGGGACTTTATTATTCTTTCAATAAGTTCTAGTGTCTAACTTATTGATTTCAACCTTTTGAGGTGATTCCTTAACACATCTGGTGACTCCAACTATCTCATCTACTCGTTTAAGTAGTAAAAGTGCTTGTTTCTTATGAGGATAATCTAGATAAGATATAGAAAAAAATGAGAAGAGGCAGATAGATTCAAAGATCCCCATCACCTCCAAACCAAGTTCTTTATACCCCTCATCCTAGTAGGCCCTTATCACTGTCTTCTAGGGTCTCAAGACCTATTACATTCATGGCCCATCAAAAGAATCAAAATTTTGTCACTTTTAATGGGGGGATTCCTATACTTCTAGTCTAGTATGATGAAGTTCTAGTTACGACCTTGAAGAGCATTCCCTTCTTCATTGGAGAGAACACCACAACTCCTGTTGAACACATTAAAGATGTTGCTAACATATGTTATGTATACCATGTTACACAAGACAATGTAGCGAGTCAAGTTATTCTTGACATATTCTTTTAAAGGAAAAGCTCTACAATGGTATAAAGGCTTAAGGATTAACATTATCACCACTTGGGATGAGTTAGGAGAATCTCTCTGTAATCATTTTGAACATAAGTTAGATCACTTATCCTTGGTGTAATAACTAAAAACAACAAAAAGAACACCTAATGAGCCAATATCTGATTTCAACATTAGATTCTAAAGGAGTTGGGACTAGATTCCACAAGTGGTAAGGCCTACCCTCAATATGCATTTCTTTATTGTCTTAAGGCTTTAAATAATGACATTTCATTCATGATTAAATCCATAGGGGTAAGAACTCTACTGGATGCTTATGACATTGTCATTAGGGATGAGAATAGTCTAATCAGGTAGGGAAGCTTTTCCCTAGGCCTCCAATGCTTGTATTCCCAGAGGTAGGGACACCCCACCTTACCAAACCCCCGAGATAGTACCTATTCCTTCCCCAAGAAGCCAAAGCTTAAACCAAACATCCACCTTCGCAAGATCTTCAAGCGAAAATTATAGGAGGTCATGAAACAGATTGTAGAATTTCGAAACAAGTTAGTTTCCTTAAAGAGGCAACAAGATCAAAGATTTAAGCCTCATCAACCCCCATAACAACCCAATAAGCCTCCTTATCCGCCAAAGATCACTATTCCAAGTGGCTATGTATAATTAATTCACCCTTAGAAAACCTTTCCAATGTTATAACACGAACACGACTAGATCATCTAAGGCTTTGGTCCTAATACAAAATAATCTTGTGTAAGATCATGAATGGTATTTTCCTTGTAACCTTCCTCATAACCAAGAAACTTGTACTAATGGTATTCTTAACCAAGATTCAAGATATAGTGAAATGTTTCTTTCCAATGAGATACATATGTGGAGTGAAGTTCACAACAAGGAACCACATAGAAATGCCAACGAGTGATATTTCTCTTGTAAATTGGGAAATGGAGAAGTTGTGTAAAATCAACCAAGCTGCAAGAGAGTAATCAAGCACTTACATAAAGTGTGGCCACAAACACCTGGGAAAAATAAGATAGGCGAGAACAAAAATTCTACCCTTTACCCATCTAGGTTTGTATCCTCAAGTTAGGAAACCTGCAGACTCATGAAAAATTTAGGATTCGACAATGTATCCACATAATGTTTCAAATCCATAGAAAATTATTAGTTCGCAAGATGGGGAAAGGCTACGACTTGTTGTGAGACTCATACCAAAGAAAGCCTACAAATTGAATGAGCAAGAAGGAAAATACCACACCTCTATGCAGAAGCCGCCGATACCTCCTTCAACATCGTGGATCAAATTAAGAAACCTAATGTAAGCATCTCCATGTGGGAATCCTTGACTATTCATGGATAGAGAGATATTATACAAACCGCCATGACCAATCTCCCGCTTTGCTATAAAATCCTAAGGAGAAGGAAAAGGATGTGCTCACTAATGCATCTCAACAAAAGGATGATAAATAAAGTAAGGCCATAAATTCACCGACCTTAAATGTGTCTCTTATCATAGCTAATCATCTAGTGCACAATTGCATGATAGACTCAGGGGAAAGTAGTTCAGTGATGCCTAAACAAATAACCTAACTTGGTCTTGAATATGAGTCACTCTCTAAGGGAGTGGTGTAATTAGATGGAACCACGGTTAGGATTGTTGGGGTTTTAAGAGGCATAAATATTATGCTACTTGTATACCTAACTTCTCAATTCCGTAGAATGTTTTCATCATTGACTTACCCCATTTTTGCCTTGTGCCTCTCACGGGATTTAACTACCAAAATTGGCGGATACCTAACAGTGGATTGGTCACATATGCTTTTCATGACCAAGTATGGTACCAAGGTTGTTATAAGGTCTTAACCTATTGTTACATACCATATAGAGCCTTATACACCCAACCTCATCAAACAAAATTGCCTTATTGTTTATCAAGAAGATCATTTAAGCATTCAAGAGGTAGATACTCAAATTGAAGGTATCCCAAATTGATTGTTAAATGAATGAGGAACTGAGTGTCATAGTTTTGATCCATATAAACAAGTTGAAGAAGATAGCCTTGGTATTTACTACCTGTAGGGGAAAAATTCCCATATTCCCGACATCATGAAACTAGAAGGTGAACAAGACAATGGCTTTTGGAAAATGTTTTTGATGGTTCAAGAAGAAAACAATGAGCTTGAGGAGGTGTGACACTTATATGCTCCATTGGTATGAGGTATTTCTCCACTTTCATATTCTAATTTAGTTGTTCTAACAACTCGGTGGAGTATGAATCTAACATACAAGGATCCATTGGGAAAGGGTGAAGAATATCTAACTGATTGCACACCTTTGGGGATAACGATTTGAGTGTAAATCAAGTCATAGGACTAAATGTGGTCAAGAGTCATCAAATTAGAGCATAAAAACATAGGGTATGAGACCTCATAGAGGATTTTGAAGCTTTTAATATTTGCATCATACCAAGGGAATAAAATAAGTAGGTAGACAAACTATCCGTGATAGGAGCAAGGTTTAATGTTACTGAAGAAGTTAAAAAGAGAAAGGAACAACCGCATATCAAAGTAGTTGTAAGGCCTACTTTACTAGATAATAATATCAACAACCAAGTCTTTGAGAATGATCAACATATCGTCAAATTCATCTAAGAAGAAGCCGAGCTCTCTTCAAGAAACAAGAAAAAGTTAAAGCAAAAATACAAAGACCAAATTGTCTAACTAAGGTCAAAGAAGTTTCCCAAAGGCCCGATCACTTTGGAATCCATCTTCAACCCAGATGACCATATGAGAAAATAAAAGATAAACATGATGGTCAAGGATGAGGATTATGAACCCATTCTAGTTGGTAAGGACAAGTTACTCAAGATTGGCAAGGTATGCACTCCGCAAGAAAAATATTTTTTTGTGGAAATTTGTCAATAATTATCCAAAATCCTTGTATGAAACTATGAAGATATTTGGGGTTTTTATCCTGATCTAGCACAACACACTATTGAATTGGATCTCGCGGTTAATCCTAAGAAAAAATAGAGGCATGTCAATCCATGGATTGAGCAGCTCATGAAAAATGAACTCAACAAGTGATTGAAGCGAATATCATCTTCCCCATCAAACATTCAACATGGGTTACAAACTTGGTCCTAGTATGGAAAAGAAATGGATAAATCAGGCTTTGTGTTGAAATTAGAGACCTATGTAGAAAATATTTGAAGGATCACTATCTCTTTCCTTCCATGGAGAAAATTCTTCAGATGGTAGTAGGTTCAAAAAGGTTTTCCCTTCTAGATGGTTATTTAGGATACAATTAGGTCATCCTAAAAGAAGAGGATCAGTTCAAGACCACATTCACCACAAAGTGGAGAACCTATGCCTACAAGAAAATTCATTTTGGTCTATCTAACACGGGAGTAAATTTCCAAAGAGTAATGGATATGGAATTTAAGGGATTGATCATCAACATCGTTCGATCTACCTTAATGATATCACAATATTCTCCAAAGATGTAGAAGACCATCTCTTTCAATGTAGGAAGGTATTTGAAAGGTGTACACAATTTGGGGTCTCTCTTAGCCTAAAGAAATGTGTTTTCCTAACTCATGAAGGCAAGCTCCTAGGCCACATTGTCTCCAAACAAGGGCTTGCAATAGATCCGGAAAGGGTGAGTGTTATTTTGGCCATGTCATTGCCAAGTCATAATAAGGTGTTGCAAAGTTTCCTATGTAGGATTAAATTTGTTAAGCGGTTCAACCCAAATTTCACAAATTATGTTAAGCCGCTAACATCCATGTTGAAAAGGAATTTTATGTTCAAGTGGACCACAAAAGGAAAAAATAGCTTCAAAGCTATTAAACAAGTAATTACACAAGACCCAACTCTCATCAACCCTTATTTTACCAAGTATTTCACCTTATATGCCTTTAGAGGCACTGACACAATATCTGCCATGTTGGTGAAGATAAACGAAGAAAGCTTAGATCAACCAATTGCATTGTTCAGCTAGAGTCTAAAAGATTATGAGGTGAGATATTCTTTATTGAGAAACATGCCTTGGCTGTTATAATACGTTTGAAGAAATTTAGGCACTTGGTGTCTAATAACAAGATTCACCTCATGGTATCTCATTCTAGGGTAAATTATTTTCTTCTAATTAAGGATTTGAATGAAAATAGAGCTGGTTGGATAACCAAGGTCATGGAGTATGATATTGATATCAAGGTGACTAAGTTGGTTAAAGGAAAAGGGTTATGTGAACAAATGGATTCAAAGCCACAAAACGAGGAAGAGAGCATTTTAATGATCCAACATGGTTAAGAAATATTCGTGGATACTCCGCGTGCAAATTGTTGAAACCATGAGGTAACCCATTTCCTTTGGATAGGTCAATATCCTCAAGGCCTAAGTAAAACCCAAAAAATGTATTTTAGACTCCAATCCATCCCTTATGTGCTTATTGATGGGACTTTGTTCAAAAAATATGTAAAGGGTGTCCTTTCAAGATGCATCGAATCAAATCAAGTTGAGAAGGTTATAAATGAGTTCCATAATGGAGAAGTGGGGGGTGAATTTTGCTCCAAGAACCACAACACTTATAATCATGAAGGGCAGCTATTATTGGCCAAGTCTCTCCAAGAAATGTCATGCATGGATCAGGAAATGCAAAAATTGTGCCTTTTTCATAGGCAAGGAAAATTTACATCTCTCACACTTCACCCTATTTCAGCAGATCAACCATTCATGTAGTAGGGATTGAATTTGATAGGAGTAATCGACCCGTAGAAACAAAATCTATGCACTTGGGTATATTTCTAGGTCCTAAAAACATGCTAGCATTTACATGATTCCTAAGCAAGAAAACTAGTAATTGACAACTCTCTTCAACCTTTTTCTTCATCTTCTAAACTTTTATTGGCTTTATACATCTTGCACTCTCATTGAAATTTGAATTTTTTATCTTTCTATGGCCTCAGACTCTAGTGCCTAATTGGAACACTAGCGCCATGCGCTTCTATCCTTTTAACCTTTTTCTTATCCTTTTAGACCCCTTTCACTTCTTAATCACTTTTACTACTTTGGTTGACCTTCCATTTGTCAATTACAAAATTCAAACAAGGTAACGATATAAATACACATTTATGATTTCAAATAAAGGATCAAGAAATAGCATTACTTACTATCACCTAAGCTTTCTTCCAAAAGGCACGAGAGCATCAAAGACATTCATCGACATGCTCATTCAAGGGACACGGGTTGCATTATTTTGTATACACAATATAGGAGGGGAAGTTTATTCTATTTCATCCTACACATTCTATACATCTTCTACATTCTAGATCTAGCCCACTATCATTATGCAACTTACCCAAAGGATTCTTAGGGTATCATTACACACACTTACACAAAGAGCTACATGGAGTTTGAGATGTAGTGTAATGCTCAGTCTTGAGTTCGGTCTTGGTGTGACTCTGCTAGGTTTAGTTCAACTCCCCATTCTATGTTTTCCTTTTTAGGTTTGATGCGTTTATGGGTATGTGTAGGTGAAATTATTTATTGCAGGTTATAGGTACATTCACATATGAAACAACGAGTCTAGAGTGATAAATAGAAAAGAACAAAAAAACATCTAGCCTTGAAAGAACCAAATCCACCACATCTACCTAGACACTAGTGTCTAGATCTAAAAACTAGCACCGTGCACTCCTTTCCTCTCCCAAGCATTCCTCTCTGGCACAATTTCAAAATCCAAAACCTCCAACGAGTATTTACAACACTATGCCCAGTTCATTTTAACTATTCACCTGTCTAGATCACCTCCAAGTTGCTTCAAGAATGAGCTAAGTCTCTTTATCTCCCTCTCTGCTTGGTTTCACATCTATATGTGTGTTTGCTTGCATCTTATTGTATATTAGAATTTGTACATCATTCATTACAATAGTTACTCTATAATTATATTTAATTCAATTTCTATTAAATCACCACCCACACTCCGATTTGGGACACAAATGGATCTCGACAACCACATATTACTTCATCAAGTGGACGTAGTTGGTTGTATTAAAGGAAGCAAATGAAACCAAAATTTTATATTTCTATGAAGGCATTGTGACTAGATTCAGTGTCCCTTCAACACTCATCTCTCGATAATGCTTTGGTGTTTTTGACACAAAGATCTTTGATCGAGTCATCAAGAATGGAATCTATCGAGGACCTCATCAAATTATTACCCCCAAAGAAATAGATAGGCCGAGTCAAATCACAAGAACCTATTAAAGATTATAAGAAAAACCTTGGAAGAAAATTAGAGGACATGAACACTAAGCTAAAATCATCCCTATGTGCGGATAAGATCACTCCAAAAAGGTCAATAGGAAGTGTTATCCCGAATTCACCCCTCGAGGTAAATTTGGATAACCTGCATAGTTTCTTCAGGCTTGAGCAAGTAGAATTGGTTCGAGGCCCAAAAGTCAGGTTTTGGGGGTCCCTTTGGCTTTTATCTAACTTCCCCATCCAAGGAGTTAGAAAAAATTGCAAAAATCCAAAAAAATGAAGTCAAGGGCTTGTTTTAATGCATTAAGGGTCGGAGGTGGTGATGGTACCGGTGTGGATTGTACAAGGTTCGTTATACGGAGTTCAGGTCTGATTTGTAAAGAAGGTAGTGTATTGTGGAAAAATTGGAAATTTTTTTCCTAGGTGGTCTATGGGATAGTGGGACAGTTGGGCTCGAAAAGGTGACTTTACCGATTTGTAAGGCGGGTCGAGTGTGATCACGCAAAGAAATGCAGAGAAACATGTCGAGGACAGTCGAGCTCAAAATTGCTGAAATCACCGCACAACAAAGGAATTAGAAAATGTGGAAGTTTTTTTCCCAAGAAATCTACAGGATAGTTGGGACGCATGGGACCCGAAAACTCGAAATCGCCGCGAGCAAGTGGGATGTGACAAATGAAGAGGTCAATGGCCCGATGACCCGATCAACGCCGGGACGGTTGGGATAGGAAATCTGAATTAGGTGATGTGGAGAATGGAAGCCCACATGGTCCAAGTGCAGCTAGGACATGCATTCTCTCGAAAAGGTGAAATAACCTTAATCTACAAAGGAAAAGTTGATGCCTAACCTCCGAACTTCAAACGACCACAACTTTTGACCTAAAGCTTCGTTTTTCATGAAATTTGACTTTCTGGAATGGGCACGACGTCCTCTACACTAGGATTTATTATTTTTAATGAGGGTAGGTATTTGAGGATAAAATAAACATATTCAGCTCCAATTAATTAAATATCCAATCTCGTTAAATGACAAATCACGACAAACCCAAAATAGCCGCCTACACTCAGAATGCCATATCTTTTGTATTTCTCAACGGAATCGCACAAAATTGGTACCCTTGGAATTGTGGTTCTGAGCCCAATGAAAAAAATTCAAGAAATATAGAATTTGATGAAGGAATTATGGTGATTTTGTAGAAAACGTGCCCATTTTAGAACAATGATTTTATTGGTAGTTGGGATGCATTCAATGAAGCATGGGCAAACATTTCTCACTTCATTGCAAGGTATGGGATAGTATGGGGGCCTTTTGCAAGAAACATACCATATTTAAATCCATTTATGACATATTTCAAGTGGTGGGAAGATATATTTCAATATTTTCATTCCTCTCTCTCTCTCTCTCCCCTTAGAATTCTATAAATTGGAGTGTTGGGTTCATTGTAAAGAGAGATAGTTTGGAGTAGCAAAGATCTCAAATTTTTTTGTGAAGCCAATGTATTGTAGGCCCCTGAGTGGAATCTTTACATGGTGATCCAGGCCCTTATTCTCGTAATAGATTGAATCTGCGCATATCAATGAAAGCAATAAATACAAGTTTGTGGATATCTCTTCCCAACTATGTTTATTTACACTCTTCTTGCCCTTTCAATATCATTGCTATATATTGTGTCTATTCATGTTCTTGTAGGGATTCATTATTATTGTGCATGTATGAAACGTAATTGTGAATGCATTTCTTTGAACTCGTGGAGAACTATTATCACCCTTTCTAGTATGCACTTTGCCTCTAATTTTCACACATTGGAAGACTTTTCTCACACCCTCCTTTTCTGGTGTATCACCACTTTAGTGTAGACTTTGTTTTCATGTACTCTCTCTCTCCTTGGTCCATTGGAAAGTTAGATTAGGAAAATATAGTTTTTCCTGCATTAGAGTACATTGTGGCAGGTAGTTTAGGAACAAGAACCAACTTTCTTTGGAGGTCTATCTCAAGTAGCAAGTCCCATAACTTAGAGATAGTACCCATGTTATCCAATCACACTATGAGCTCAAGCACACACACTTGTGCAAACCAAAGGGTGATGTGATTCGGTGAAAAAGGAAGTTCACCATGCAAGGTGGTTTATGGTAAAGAAGTGAGACCGCCAATATCTATTGAATTGCTCGTATTAGAACTTATCAATAGTTAAAAATGTCTAAGTTTTGCATAATGGAAATCAGATATGCGAGAACTCATGGAGCTCGAAGAATTGAGAAACCAAGCCATGAAAGCTATGGAGCTGAATTAGGCTCGAGATCAAGAAATATTTTGATAGGAAGGCGGTGGATAGAAGCTTTCGGGGAAGGTTATCTTGTGCTAAAATGGGATCCAGATAGAGCTAAGCTAGGTATACATTCAAATTTTTATACAATGTGGAGCGCCCCTTATGTGATCTCCAACTCGCAAGCCAAGAAATGTCTTTCAATTGTCAAAATTAAATGGAGAGGAACTTATAATCCCACTCAATTGGGTCTATTTAAAGAATTTATTTTGAAAGGGGATCCACATTGTACATAGTAGTTTATTTTAAATTCCTCCAAGTATTTTTAAACACATGTTTTGTTGGTGGTATAGGTTTTCTTTATAATAAGTTCTTTTGCACTCTCTACATGTTTCATTTGAAACATATATGATCTTCTCTTTTGTACATAAGTTTTGGAGCCATTTGCAATTACACATGAATCATCTTAGGGTAGGTCCATGGAAAAAATTAGATGTTGGAGCAAATTTCGGTATGTATCTTTCAAAATCCCACAAAACAATTCCGATCTAATACTAAGTTCATGTAGATTCAATAGATGCGTTTTCAAGGGTAAGATCAACTTTCTCTAAAGTTAAGTTTGAATCTATGCGATGGATGATTCAAGGAAATTGGTATTCATCATGTAGAAGGTAGATTTCCCTTGAAAGTTGCTAAAGCTCTGTTGTCCAAAATTACACCCTGTAATTTTGAACAACTCATCAAAACGACTTAACTATTTTGATGGTCTAGAAAATTCATGAGAAACTAGTTCGAGTCTACCATGGAATGTAGGAGTTTAGTGTTCTATGGGTTCTCCTAACCTAAAAAACAAAGAAAATATTAGTGTGGGGATTTAGGAGGGAAATGATGGAATTTAGTGTTGTGAGACCTTTTGTAACACTAAGGAAGCAAACCCCTTATAAATCAAAGACAAGAAAGAATACCACAAAGTTGTCCATCCATGGTGAAGAGAAGAAGTTGGCTAGGTTCAAAAGGTGCCGAACACTAGTCTAGTGTTCGTGGGTTCACTAAAATATAACGTCTTAGTTTTCTCAAACACTCGGGAAACAAAGGTAAATAGTCAGTGGTCAAAAGTCACGAGTCAAAGAGTTAGAACCTCATAGATGGAGTAAAGGATTTCGATCATCAAGGCAATGGGGAAGTGTGAAAAACCACAAAGTAAGACAAATTTGAAATACCGTGATGGAAGTGTGAAACATAGAAAAAGTTGCGGGAAGTTTAAAAACTATGTCAAACTAGAACCAGAAAGATAACCACCTAACCAACAAAATGAAATGAAATATGACGTCATTCGAACATTTTGATGGCATGCGATAGATTCAAGGGTCATGTTGTGGTTGTTGGCTGCAATTAGGGTCATCCATGCATGTACTACAAGAAACCCCGGTAGAGAATTCATAGCGCCAAAATTCATTCAATGCCCCTTTTAGAGGTGTTCGGTTCAACTCGATGGTCCTTTTATATTTCTTTCTTCTCTTTCCTTATGCCACAAATTATATAAATATGAGTGCTCTTACACATAAAAAGAGTTTCAACTTGCAGATTTGTAAGATTTGTCTTTAATTCCATGTTTTTGACCGCTATAATTACATCTCGTGGAGTATTGTTAAGAATTTTCTTTGTAAATGTAAATGATATCATTTAATGAAATATGACTATGTTTTTTCTTTCATACTTTACGTATTGGATGTGAATCCTTAACCCTTTTATATTTCTTTATATCTACGTGTTCTCCATTTACAAAACTTTGAGTCTGTTTAATCTCTATGTTTGGTGATTTCAACCATGTGAACATAAGTCAAGTTTGGACCATGTTTTAGTTTGGTACATCACCTTCTTTTAGTTTACAACCTCTTTCCCTTTCCCTCTCACCTTTGAATCCTGTGAAAACATAGTTTGGTGTTAGTTTAGTTTCATTCTTAGGTTATATGTTAGTTTCGATATGCTAGAGAAGCAAGAATATGACCTTCTCCAGAGGTTGATCTCACCGTAAGGTCCCACGCTTTTGAGATCACCACATGTTACCCAAAGTTATGGATATTCATCCATGAATATTCAAAGGGTGCAACTTATAGGAGCAGGTCACAATCAAGGACCAGTATTGGATAGGATCGAATGCATGAAGAAACTTGTATGTAGCAATAAGATCTAAAAAATACTCAAATGATGAAGAAATAATACTTCTACAACAAGAACAAGTACATGAGAAATCTAACTCTTCATTAAGTGATTATCCTTCATTAGCCAAAAAAGTACATAGGAAGGTACATTATATAGTGAGAAATTAGGTCACCCAAAAAGGTAACTTCTCAATGAAGAAATAGAAAATGACTTAAAGTACATTTCCCTTTAATGACCTATTATGACCTAAGAAAGCTAAATTAGACTGTGTAGGTAATGCCACAAGGTGGGTAAAATCCTAAACTAACACCCCCACTTAAGTGTAGTTTAGGTGGGTAGAAGAATGGGTCCCGACAACAAGGCCTGATGAGGTACCCAACAATAATGCAAATCTCGATAAAGAAGAGAAAAGTAGAAAACCTTGTAGGAAAAAACTCCTCCAAAAGAGAGAAAATAAGAAACAAGGAATATAAATCCCACCAAAATATGATGCTAATGTGTCCCGCACCCCAAGAAGAGCTCGTAAGTGAAGAAGCTTGCTCTTAGTGAAAGGTTTGGTGAAGATGTCAAGCAACTTGAGCCGATGTATGAAAATATTGAAGATCAATGACCCTCCCATGAATTAGCTCTCTGATGAAATGCATGTAAATCTCAATGTGTTTAGTTTGCGAGATGATGAACCGAATTCCTACAAATCTGGATGGTGCTCTAGTTTTCACAGAAGATGAATTGTGGGTCACTTGTACTAAATACAAAACTCTTTCAAAATCCCTTAAAGCTAGATGGCCTTCGTAGCAAGATTTACAACTCCTCGTATTCATCCTCAGTATAAGATAAAGTAATAACATTATGATTTTTTCTTGACCAACTAATAGGACCATAACCTAGAGAGAAACTATAACTTGATGTGAATTTGCAATTTTGAACATCACTTGACAAGTCTGAGTTTGTATATCCAATCAAGTCAATGTCAACACCAACTCCATAGTGAATCCCAAATTTGTGTACTAATGAGGGTCGTCAATCCTTTTCATTAATAATGTTAATCCAGAGTGTGTCTGAAGGTTGTATGCATTAAGAGAAGAAGATCTTGGAAAACAACTCCTTTAAACACAATCCAAACTTGCATAAAATAAATCACACATGCAAAAATTTAAAGGCACACTTGCAGAAATATAAACACACTTGCATAAATAAATCTTGCATGAAAGAAATCAAACTTGTGTAAATGAAATTGTTGAATTAAAAATAACTGAAAGATAAAAAGACACCTACAGGTTCACAACAGAAATTGTACTGAAGAAGGATCACATAACATGAAATTAGAAGTTTACAACAAAGGAGAATGAAAAAATAAAGAAATTAACATAACACATTGATCCATCTTCCTTGGAATGAGTGGCCAACTCATTCCTTGGAAGAGGACTTAATTCATACTTTTAATTAAAAACTTGCAGAATGATTTCACTCAGAAGATTGGAAAGAAAGAATGGATCTTTATTCCTTGGGAGAAAAATTACATATCTCAGTGTGGAAGGTTGCATTTATAATTCATGCATCTAACCAACTCCTTATTTTAGGAAATACAATCTGATCTTATCTTTATTCCAATCCTAACAACTAAGATCTCCATCTCCACAAAATATGGAGAGAGATATATTATTGGAGTCAAAGTCTTATCTCGTTGTTTTAGGAAGATTTGCTCCCAAATCTTCTCCTTGCTTTTTGGTAACAAGAATCACAATGATTTTATTCTCCTACATTATTGGAAGGAGGTTTTTCCTCAAAATATTATTTTGACTAAATACCTTTCCCGGATTTTCCATTTGACTTTGTTGTTTTTATTGTGGAACTTTTGACACTTGTCTGACACACTTTTTCCTTAGATTGCAGCTCACTAAAAGTTAGATTTCTTTTCATTGGTAAAACCTGTAGAAAATTTGAATAAGGTTTTTTAAAAACATTTCTATGAACAAAAACCTCTATCATATTTTCCATTTAACTTTTGTTTTTCGTTTATGGAACTTTTAGTGTTCATCGATACACTTTTTCCGTAGACTGTAACTCACTAAAAGTTAGATTTCTCTTCATTGGTAAAACCTGTAGAAAATATGAATGATTTTTTTGTTAAACGCATTGCTATGAACAAAAAAATCTCTCAGATTTCCCATTGGATTCTCTGATTATTCACAATTCCTCAAAAACTATCATTCCATTGATGCAGGTTCTAGAGCTAACGTTACTCTATTGATGCAGGTTCCGGAGCTAACTCCAATGGTTTCGGAGCTAACGTTACTCTGTTGATGCAAGTTTTGGAGCTTAATTCAATGGTTCCAGAGCTATTGTTACAGGTTCTAGAGCTAACTCCATTGGTTACAAAGCTAACATTGTAGGTTCCAGAACTAACTCCAATGGTTTTGGAGCTAACGTTGCAAGTTCTAGAGCTAACTCCAATGGTTCCAAAGCTAACTAAAACAACTATAACTTTTACATGCGATCTCAGATTGAGATGATTTTTTTGAACTTGCATAATTTTTCGAGAGGAATCTAGATATGAAATCATATTTGAGTTTAGATGTACTATTCATGATCAGTTCCATTTTCCCGAAACTAGCATTATCTTTCCTTTATGACCTGCATACACAAGAATTTGCATCTTTTCCCAAATAATCAATAGGATTAGTCAAAAAAATAGATAAAAAATATTTCTAAAGAATGAACAAGAGATATATCCTGTAAGGACAAAATAATGGTAATTTATGGCCAATTTTTGGCCTCATCATGCACCCAGAATGCAGTGGATAATTATCTTAGCTTCTTTCTAGTGCAGCTCGTGAGGCTCTTACATGAACCTAGAGACTAGGCCTACAACATATGAAATGTCAGGTCGAGTATGAGTCAAATAAATGAGACTTCCTATAAGTTGTTGATACAAAGTAACATCAACCAATGGTGAAGTGCAATCAACCTCAAGCTTGAATCTAGACAAGAAGGGAGTTGGATTTGGCTTACAATCAACCATGTGAAACCGAGAGAGAATATCAAGAGCATACTTAGTTTGTGTAATGAATATCCCTAGGTCGATTCGACATATGAATCCCAAGGAAGCAGTGCAAAAAACCTAAGTATGTCATGGAGAATCTATGATGGAGGGCTTATTTCACCATTCGATGGATGACACAAACATTCCCATTTTAAGACTTTAGAAACAAGGGAATTTTTTTTTTTTTTTTAAAAATATAATGTTCACTGTTCTAAATAAAGCATTATTTAGAACAAACATTCCATGCCAATCAAATTCAAATAGATAACCATATGCAACTGTAATGACTCGATGATCCACCGATCTATTCATTCCATAACTCGGTAAGCTACCGATCTATTTATGTTATCCTAAGTATTGAATACATATTGTATACTTCGTATAATTGGTTTTCCTACCATACGGGTATTGAGTGATTTGTTTAAAGAACATATCTAAATATTTGTTACCAATATTCATCTGATATCACGTTGTTTTAAACTTGGTGACGTAGGACAATGCAACCAGCAACTTGTGATACTTTGGCCAAATTTTTACAACATATTGTGTATGTCACTATTCCTAGATGACATATTTGTCATATTGGAATACGTCCTTCACCTCAATCCTCTATTATCATGATTGGTCTTTACTGACTACCGTCAATCCACTTGTCCCAGGTTTAACCGTAGCCCTAGTTAGAAACATAACTTATTATAGGAAGACCCTCACAATGGCTTAGGGTAAATGGGCATACTCAGTTGACCTAAGTCAACCGGATGTGCCAAGGTACCCTGAGCCATTGGAAGCTACTTCCTATCCTAAATATGCCACTAACCTGACCTAGAGAGAAAATAAGTTCAAGTCCAAGTTCTTATTGTGTGTAGATCCGGATCATCAATTCGGAAGGGTGATGCCACATGTTAATTACAACGTTGTATTCTCGAGAAGACCCAAGTCTTCTCAAAAGTATAGCCTGCACGGTTGGCGTGTGCCAACATCCTACAGAAACTACCTCATCGAGATGTACATACCCCAAGGAGATTATTAATACATTGTTAATTTGGATTAATACACTGGTTTTAGTAACCCTGCTAAACCCTAATCCAACTCTCCTTAAGTTCTTATTGTATACTTGTATCAATCGAGTATTAAAGAACTTCATTAAACTCATGGTTGCTTTTAATGTTCATTTTCATGGTGTAACCAAGAGTTAACCAAAACAAGACAGTGATATCATAAGTTTCATTAAAATGTACTTTAATTTCAGGAAGGTTTAACAACCGCATATATCCAATTAAAGTAGACTTCATACAAAATGAAGTCTAATAATTAGTAATCATATCTCCAAACCTTTTAGGTTTATATTCAATTGAGAGAGAGAAAGAGTCTTCCTCTAAATGATTAAGTATTAGGGTATATTATTCCCAATATCCATAGTTCTTACTTCATGTTTATTACGCAACACATTACTATGTTAAATTGTTTAGATAAAACACATCGTATTATGCAACTCAACAAGTTGCTTCATTATAAGGGAAATTGAACTAATTCCCATTATCCATCTTATCAAAGATAACAAGATAAGCATAACATAATATAAAGAATATCAACAAGATGGAACTTTCATCTTCTTTATAAAAGTACGAGATAATTTACACAACCAATGCAAATAAATCACAACTTGCAATTCATCATTACAACTTATAAAATTTACAAGACTATGCACTTAGGCAAACTGCATAACAATAGCCCTCATTCTATAAAGTATACAACTTTTCTTTTACAATACAACAAAAGAATGAATCATAATTCTTTACTAAGAATTATACATATATCAGCCAATGCATCATATAAGTTTTTTCCTTCTTTTACCACTTAAGTCGTCCATCTGCAAAAATAGCTAGCATGGGTCAATTCAATGAACTGAGCATGATAAACACTAAGCATTAAAACGAATTGCATTCCACTAATTTTTAGAAGAAAGCAACACTGCTTTAATGAGATAATAAAAACATCATACAATCAGCATAAGTGATAACAAATAGAAAGGAAGTACATTAATAAATCTAGATCCACTTTAAAGAGAAGAGCAAAATATAATAAACAATATCTGCCTAAGATCTTAAAGTTCTATTAATCCTATCAATGGATTGTAACAAACAATAAATCCTGTCATCCCATTGTCTCATAATTCTATCCTAATAGAATACCACATTTATCTTTTCTAAGAGACAAAATAAATGAATACAACATGGTTCATTCTAGGATGATTCATCTAAATCATAAGTAAGGAATAAAAAGAACCAATGCATACCATACCCAACTTATTACATCTAAAAGATAGACTAGGTTCATACATGAATTACCTGTTCCTTTCCGGTAACAATCTTGCACATTCAACATTAGAATATACATCAAAACATAATTCCATAACAATACAAGAAGGTAAGGAAAATCAAAACAGTCCAACTGTAATTCCAATTCCAACTCTTCATGTTAGAAGTTATCAATCAAAGATCAGAAATCAAAGTTCACAAACAAAGTATCCGAAGAGGAGTTAATCTCTACTCAAGTTCTTCACAAAAGATAAAGAGTACAAGAGACAAACCTACTCCTATCCATATAAACTAGGCAAGACTAGTCAACAACAGTCAAACCCATAAGTATAAATTTACTTATCAACAGAACCCTCTTGGCTACTAGTTCTCTACATTATTTCATCAATGATTCAAACAAGGTAGACCAATAGGTCAAAAGAAATCACCATCTCAAAAGAGAATCGAGTATAGAGAAGTTCAAATAATGAGCTTATCCAAGGACAGAGGAATGGTAACTCAAATAAGGAAAGAACCAATGATAAATCATTTCGTTCAACTGAATAAGAAGTTCTAGTTTCAAACCAATTCAGGATGAAAGCATACTTGACCGAAACCAATATACTACTCACAAAAGAATACATACATACACACACACACACACACACACACACACACACACACACACACACACACACACATTCTTTCTCAAAGAGAAACCAAAGTCTTATTCACTGTATCAGTCGAGAATAACATCCCAAAACAATAAACAATAAGGTTTAGAATTACCTACGAACCCAAGACTGGAGACTTACAATTACCTCACCAATTATTACAAAAAGTAATAGTTCTTGATTTAAGGAACTAAGCACAAACAATAGAACGAAGAAAGTATCCTTCCTGAATAGTTTCAGTGTCCAAGGTTAATAACCCAATCCATTCTAATGCAAAAGAAACAGAAATTTAAAACAAAACTTCACAACCATAAAATTGCGACAGAGGTGACTTGGTTCAAAACATTATGGTCAACCCAGAATGTGGGTTTCCTCCAAACAACGGGAAAGAACACTCCCTTCTATCCCCATGCCAATACCATCTCAAGAAGTCGATACAGTAATAAAAAGAAGTTCAACATTCCTTTAGGCAAGACGTTTCTAGTTCCAAATCTCAAAGAGATTTCAAACAACCCAAACAAGCTTTCACCCAGTCTCCTGGTGAGTGAGTTGCTAAAAATAAAGAGTTATAAGCTAAATCTTTTATAAAAGAATAACCCAATACAAAAATGCCTAAACAGAATCAAATATATCAACCCAAATATAAACTCATAACACTCAAGTGTTAAATCAGAGTTCAGTGTCAAACCCAAGCTTCACGCACAAATGTTTAGAACTTCACAAGAAAGATAATGTGAAAACAGTGCCAAAATATGAACTCCCAACAATAATTCAACATTGCATAAGTTTTCCAACACTGGTTCCGATCAAAATGAAGCTCCAACACAAATTAAATCAAAACACAAAGTACCAACACAAGTCTACCTCCAAATTCGCAACCTAGAAGCAAAATAAAACAGAACTCAAGTTTCCCTAAGCTCATATCCTTATATTGTCATGAAATTCAGTTCAAAGCACATTAACTTTGAATACAAGATCTAGAGAGCAAAATAGAGATACAGAACAAGTTTCTAATACCATTTTCACTTGCACGAGTCATAAAACTTACACAGAAAGGTAGTTTCCAAACATCACTATTTTTTTGCCATGGATACAAATCCAAACAACACAAAGATTCACCAAACCCAACAAGCAAAAATAACCAGACAGGCATGAAAACATGAATCTCATGAGAGTAGAGTTGTTCTAATGAATCATTTAGAAGAACGCAAAGAATTTTAATAGTTAGAGCCTATCATGCCTGATAGTGCTTCCACCAAATCAAAGGAGACTTCTAGCCGAGCTTCCAACTCTTTTTCTCCTCCACGAAAGATCAACAATCAAACTTCTTTTCCTCCTATGCCTCATATATTTTCCTTCGATCAAAAATAGGCTGAAGAAACCAAAAATAGCTTTGAAGTGAAGGTTCGAGCTATTTGGTTCGAAGAACCAGTTAGCTCTATGCAGAGAAAAATCCGCCATGCATGCAAAACCAAATGACCTCCTACAAACCCACCTCCTAAGTTTCCAAGACGGTTTGCACACAAAGACCAAGGCTCATAAATGCCATTCATTCCAAAATTCCCGCTTATCTTTCCTTGCCACCACCTCCTAAATCTGGCGAATGCCAATTCAACACAAAAATACAATTCCATCCTTTAGTGGAGCTTCCACGTAAGCCTCCACCAAGTCTACTAGCCCCTACCAAATCTGGTAGTACTTCCATCATTTAAACCCCTTTCAACTCATTTAAATGTCATTGGAACCATCACCCTTGTGACATGTGACCCCTTAGGTTCCCTTAATAGTTTAGGATAGATTCAAATAGAACTTAGGTTAGTTTAACAATTACCAACATAGGTCTTAAAACATTTGCCATTAGAATTCCCACCTTAGGTTAGGTTCAATTCATAACCCTTTAGTATTAGGTAATAGCTAAAAGTAACCTAGTATACTTTAGTAATCCTCTTCCCTTATTCCTTTAGCACAATGCTTAGGTTAGGACACCAACCCCAAAATTAGAATACTTAGGTTAGAACATAATTCAAATAAGTAAACGTAGCTAGAACATAGGTGTTCTTACCTAGCTTAGGTTACTGTTAGGATAATCCTTAGGTTTTAGGACTCGTATTCATCCTCTATGAATTGAATTTTGCTTAAGTCCTTATAGTCCTACCAAGATCAATCACCAAAGACCCGAGCACAACATACAAGCTGAACGAAAACATGTTCAAATAAGACCAAGAATTAGTATCATACAAAGTTCAGTCTTCTATGTCCCTTAAACTACTGAATGCCAATTTATCATTCAGTCTATGAAGAGGATTTGAAACATTCCTTGGATCACTGAAATTGATCCAAGGATGAGTTAGAAGAAGAAATAAGTCTGCAACTCTTAAAGCTAGATTGCAGCTCATCTTTCCAAAGTGAAAATGAATTCTTGATAACCATATAATTTTAGTCTAATGATTTTAAGAACAGAAAAGATTTATCCTTATCAAGCATGATCTTCAACAGTCAAAAGAACACATCTTTATCTAGAAAATCACATGTCAACACTTGAATGCAAAAGAGGAATATATCAGTTGTCGAGGGTGTTACATATTCCACTGTTGCAGATGGACGACGATGAGATCCATGTGATCAAAAGTTCATCAACATAAATAACTAAAACTAGAAGTGAATCATATTGCCATAAAATATATACATTGGGATCTGAATGACATTGGGTGAAACCTGTAAAAATAAGAAAAGAATCCATTTTGGCATACCAAGCCCGAGGGGCTTGTTTGAGACCATATAAGGATTTCCTAAGTCTACAAACCAAGGAAGAATCTTGAACAAAACCCTGTGGTTGTTCCATGTAGATCTCCTCCTCTAGGTCACCGTGAATAAAGGAACTCTTCACATCCATCTGATGAACATCCCAGTGATGAGTGGAGGTAATGACAAGAGTAAGTCTGATCAAGTTCATTTTGGTGACATTGTCAAAGGTCTTAGAATAGTCAATTCCAAGAACTTGAGAGAAACCTTTTGTAACTAACATTCTTTGAACTTGTCAACAGACCCATTTGCTGCATATTTGGTCTGATATATCCATCTACATCGAACCATATTTCTTCCCTTAGGAAGTGGTGTCAAATCCCAAGTGTGGTTGTTGATTAAGGAGTTGTACTCCTCTTGCATAGCAGTGTCCCACTCAAGATTTCCAAAAGCCTCTCTAAATGTTTGTGGATCGGAGGAAGAGGAAAAGAAAGCATGAGGCCCATCCTGAACTCTAATCATGTACATCTGACATGTGTTGGATCCCCTACCCAAGTACATTCACTTTGCAAAGTCTACCTAGCCCAATGAGGACCATCTATGGGAGTGTTAGGAATAAGCTCATCATCATCCGAGTTATGGTTATATGTGGAAGGAAACAAAGTTCCATCACTATATTCAGTGTTAGAAGTAGAAGAAGAAGAGTCCTCAACAATAAGAGTAAGCGTCTCAAGCTCCTTTTCTGTCGAGAATCATCCTTAGAAAGTCCAAGTGATGTTGATGGAAGTGGAGAAGAGTCAGGTGTGGAATCTGGTGGGCCTTCTTGAAATTTGACACTCCTCTTGATGAATAACTCATGTGTGGTTGGATGAAGAAGCTAGTACCCCTTAACACCATTTGGGTATCCCACAAAGATACACAATTGACTCGAGGTTCCATAGCCTTCCATTTCTTCTTAGGGATTTGAGCCATAGATGGAGATCCAAAGACTCCAAGGTTCTTAAGCGACGATTGTTTACCATGTCAAACTTTATAAGGAGTGATCCTTGATGTTTTGTGAGGAACACGGTTTTGTATGTAATTTGCACATTTAATAGCTTTTACCCAGTATTGCGGTGCCAAAGATTTGGAGTGAAGCATATAGTTGGCCATCTCTTTTAGAAACATGTTATTTCGTTTTGCAAATCCATTATGTGAAAGAATATAGGTAACTATTTTTGTAACTTAATCCCTTACGTAGTACTGTAACTACTCAAACCTGTTATTGACATATTCCCCACCATTGTCTGTTCATAGAATGTTGATGAATTTTCCAAAAAAATCTCTGCAAGGTCCTTGAATTCTTGAAAGAAGTCATAAACATTTGAATTTTGACGAAGAAAATAGACCCAAGTATATCATGAAAAATCATCAATGAAAGTGAGAATATACCATGCCCTAGTGAAGGAAGGTTTGGGAAAAGGCCCTGAGACATCACTGTGAACCAAATCCAATACCTATGTAGCTCTCCAAGATTTACCTTTGTCAAATATCTCTTTTGGATGCTTTCTAAGGGTGTAACCCTCACATAGACCTTTAGAGAAACTAACTTTAGGAAATCCTTCGACCATTCCATGTTTACTCAATTGTTCCAAGTAGTGATAGTTAAGATGGCCAAATCGCTCATGCCATAATTTTCTAACCCCATCTGAATGAGTCAACAAAGTAGTTGGAGAAGATTTTGGAGAAAAATGAGAGAAGGTATACAAGTATTCCTAGAGTCTACTCTTTCCTCTGCAACTGTAGTGTCACTATGTAGCTCTTTGATGATAACTAAATTTGGGTTAAATTCGAATCTCATGCCCTTTCCAATGTGAGTGATCTAGTAAACTGATAGTAGATTTTTTGAAAGTGTTGGGACACTTAGAGAATTGTTGAATGCTCCACCATCTACCTCTACTGATGCACACCATGCAACTGCTACACAGGTGTCATCACCCAGTGTGATATAAGACATATTGCATGGTTTCACAAAAGAAAATTAAACCAGTAAGGAACACATGTGGTGTAAAGCACCAGAATCAATAACCCAAGATGAAGTCAAAGCCACTACTTCAATAAAGCTTTCCCCTTCTTATTATCTTTATTGTTGTCTTTTTCCTTAGAAGTTTCTTGGTTGGATGAATTTTTTTGATAGATTCAGGGAACCCTATGTTGTTTTCTCAAGAAGATGAGTAAGGTGGTCAATCTATTTTTCATACACTTGTGTTCATCATGGGTAATTTTCTTGCAATAGGCACACTTTACCTTTTCCTTCTTAGGTTTATCTTAGGAGGAGGAGGATTCAATGTTGGCTTTGGTTGGGATGGTTTTTGATCCTTCTTTTATCTTTGATCATTTTTCTCCTATTTCTTCTCCTTATTGTTAGAAGCCTTAGGTTTTCGCATTCCCTAAAATCAAGGCATGTGATTTGGAAGACTTCAAAGTGCCCATTTGTATCAACTTATCTTGTTCCCTAGTTAGATAACCAACAAACACATCAAATGAGGGAATTTTCCATGATGCTCCAAGTGCATCCTTGGTGGCATGGAAGGTGGAGATAAAAATTGAGTAATTCAGACCCAATTTAGAAAGGATAGAAAGAATGAGTTGAGAGTCTTTTTTATCAATTCCACATTCCTTCAGCTATAATCTTATTGATTTGAACTTTGTGAAGAAGTCTTGGAGTGTGTCAAAGTTGGTGGGGCTCAAGCTAATGAGTTCATTTTCTAGTTCATGTGCTCTCATTTCATTTGTTTTCCCAAAGAGACTTTCCAATATGGTCCACACTTTGTTGGGAGATTTAACAACATCAACATGAAAGAGAAGATCTAGAGACATTGACAGACACAAAAACCCAAAGGCTTCATCACAATGGTTAAACCATTTCACTTTGTCTGAATATGAAGTTGGTTCTGTTTCAAGCCCCATTGTTATTCGATGTAGACCCTTACCCCTCAAAATGAGTTGTATTTTGGAATTCCATTCAAGATAGTTAAATGGTGTGAGTGGTGTCACATAACTGATATCCATTATCAAACAATTGTGTAGAAGATAGAAAGGAAATCACGAGAAAAAAAGAGCTCACAAAGTACACCCCCTAAAATTATAGAGGCTCAACGTTTCAAAGAATGAAGATACCTCCAATACAAAGAGCATGAAAAACATGCACTTTCAAGAAAATGGCACCTAAAACGGAGCAACTAGTTAAAAGTTATGCGAAATCAGAGTTTAAGTGATGCAAAGCAGGGGTCAGAACCTGATAGGTGTAAAGCGGGTATCAGAATCTGATGGGTTCAAAGAAGGTGTCGAAACCCGACGGTGCAAAGCAACTATCGAGAATCGGATGGGTGCAAAGTAGATGTCGGAACTCGACGAGTGTAAAGCAGTGTCGAAACCCGACATGTGCAAAATAGGGTAATAAACTGTCACACCTGCAAATGAGAAAAATGTGAGGAACTTCCATATATGAGAAAATGGTTAGTTTTATGTACAAAATAGAAAATACCCATCAATTTATTCAAAAAAACACAAAAGGGATTTTTCTATTTAAGCCCAAATTTGTATGGATTTTATAAATTTGAAAAACTTTCAAACCCTAAAACCTTTAGATATGAGAAAACCTTAAGTTTCTCATATAAAATAACAAATACCCACCAAGTTATTTGAGAAACCCAGAAAAATACGAGAATTTTTTTCTATTTGAGCAAAAACTTACACGGATTTGCTAATTTTGAAGTCAATGGCATTGTCTATTTTCCATGTAGAGACTTTGGAGGAATAGATCTACATAGATTTTCTAGAAACCCCACCAAACCCTTGAAAACTGAAATCAATGAAAAATAGAAAGATCTAGAATGCAAGATCTCACACAAAGGTTATGGCATTTGGCTACCAAAATTACTTTGATACCATATAGGAGCAGGTCACAATCAAGGACTAGTATTGGATAGGATTGAATGCATGAAGAAACCTGTATGTAGTAATGAGATAAAAAATACTTGAATGATGAAGAAGCAATACTTCTACAACAAGAACAAGTACATGAGCAATCTAACTCTTCATTAAGTGATTAGCCTTCATTAGCTAAAAAAGTACATATGAAGGTACATTATATAGTGAGAAATTAGGTCACCCAAAAAGTTAACTTCTTAATGAAGAAATAGAAAATGACTTAAAGTACATTTCCCTTTAATGACCTATTATGACCTAAGAAATCTAAATTATACCGTGTAGGTAATGCCACAAGGTGGGTAAAATCCTACACCAACACAACTTTGGCATTAGTAGTAAGCATACGAGAAATTATAGGAGGAGGAATAAAATCAAGGGTATGCACAATATTATGATAAGGAATCATAGTAGTAGTAATAACTTTGTGTAGGATGAGTTTTGAATTGATATTCACCGGGACAAGATAATAATGTAATTACTATAAAACAAAGAATCATCAAAGTACACATGAGTAACATCCAAAGCACACAAGGTTTCATCAGTAAGCTCAATAGTATCAACATAATCATTAGAATCATCAGTTTCAACATTAAAATATTGTACAGAAGTCTCAGGAGATTGGGAATAGATGTGGAAGGTGTAGGAGGGGATATGGCGGGAGAGATGAGATTGGTAGTATTGGTTTGAATAGAGGAAGTAAGGGGAGGTGGTGAGATAGGATTGGGATTTTTAGACTCCCCAATATCGTATGTATCAAGACAATATGAGGAAATTGGTTGAGCTAGGGGAATAACCATAGAAGTAGTGGAATCCATGCAACAATATTTGAATGGTTTAGGGTCAACAATAATAATATGCTCATAGCCATCAAATATAAACTTGACACAACGATGGAATGTAGAGGAAATAGCTTGCATGATGTGGATCCAAAGTTGACCAAGGAGTATATTAAATTGTAACGGTGTATACATAACATAAAATGGGGTGATGAGCTTGCGATGCCTTCCTTGTAATTCTAATTTAACAATACTAATGTATGCACAAGTAGTAGTGTCATAACAACATAAAAAATAATAGATTGTTTAATTACACTATAAGGGATGCCTAATTGTGTTAGTAATGATAAAAGACAAATATTCAATACATAACCATTATCAATGAGCACACGCTTAATTTGAAAACCCTAAACCCGAGCCATGATAAGAAGAGGAGGAGAATCAACAACAAATGCGTGTGGAATATCCTCATCAATAAATGTAATAAAATTTCTTATTTTCTTAAAAGATTCGTGATATTAAAAAATATATGGGAGGGTCATCACTTTGTATTTGAATGGATCACAATGTTGTTTATAGTGTATGATGACAATTAGGGGCCTTACACAAAATATCAAAGAGAGGTATCTTAGTTGGGGTATTCTTTAGTTGCTTAATGATATCATAGTCTTTAGATTAATCGACAAGTCGAGGTGTGGTGCATTAATAAGAGGGGGTGAGAGGTAGGAAGCCCCCGAGGTTTTTTTCTTTGGACGAGTAGCTACAAAATTCATAATGGGGTATACTGAGACGTGGTCATGAAGGCGAGACAAATGTTGAGTGACAATTGGTATGGAATCAACTTGGACGACCACTTGGGAATAAACATGGGTGTGAATGAAAGATGAAGAATTAGCCATAACCTGAAAAGAGGAATAAGAAAGGAAAGGGATCCAATGCATGGTTATGGTGGGGGCTCCCAAAATGATTTAACAAAATTAAATCTTAATCAAAGGACTGAGATCAATCATATAATATCATAAACATACAAGATATAACATGTAATGACAATCAAATGTAAGTAATGAGAGGATGAGAGGGACTTAGCCGATAACTCGTTGTTTGTGTCAGTGTAGAAACAAAATCATGCAATTATTATTTACATCACACCTCTAAATATGTCATTATATGTATGATTCCTAAGCAAGAAAACTAGACATTAACAACACTTGTTTTGCTTTTACATTGCTTTATCCTTTTGATACTCTTATCATTTACTTTTCTAGAATGACTACTTTACTTTTGGACATTGGACAACATTTGACTGGCTCTTTATTTCCCATTATATCATTTAAACATCTTGGATAGTACCACCCATTAGGGACAAGACTACCCAAGAACTACTATCCTCTTTGGGTGCTTATGTCCTTTTCCCCCTTTTCTCAATTTTGAAATACCACATTACTTGTTATCTTTTCTAAAACCTTTCTTATCACTTTAGGCCAACCTTCTTAGTTGTTAATGAAAAAATTCATACAAGGAAATCATATATATACATGACTTACTCACCATTATTAGGGATGGGTAATCCAAGATATTACTTACTATCAACTACTTGGGCAAAGAGAAACATTCAAAGATTGCATTTGAGATACACTATTCACTTCATAAGAGGGGTTGTTTCAAAATTCCATATCACATATTCATATTGGGGTAAAAGTAGTTGTATCCCATTATCTTGATGCAACTAACACAAGGGAAACCTAGCTTTAAGGGACATGATTTAATCAATGCACACTAGAACTATATAGAGTCTAAAATGTAGTGTAATGATAAATGAAAATCACATTGGGATGACTACCAAGGTCAGTCTGACTCAAACATATGCATTATTTATTTCATTTAAAGTTTTCTTGATCATTGTGCAAGTAGCTAGGGTTTATATTACTTGGTTCAAGTGTGACATAAGAACCCTACAAAAATTTGGTGCGATAAAGAGAGAAAGGTATAAGAAAAAAACAAGCCCTAAGAAGATTAGAAGTAGAGCAATTTCTAGGACACAAGCACCGGTTGGACACTAGTACCCAAATGGTTCTGTCCTCCTCTCGAGTGTTTGTTCAAAGGAGTTTTAAATTATAGTTTCTTAGAAAAAGGTTTCTTAGTCAAGATCCAATCTATTCCACCTAGTTTCTAGTCTAGAATCAATATAGATCTTCAAATATAAGATAAGTCATTATTATCTCAATATTGATTACACTTGATTGTCTCTTACATGATATATCTTGTTTATTAAGCTATTATATCTATTTGCTCTCGAGTCCTCTTATTAAGATTTAATTTTTTAAATCAGTTAGACCTAGGTTAGAATAATGATGGAATGGGATGGATCTGGGTTGTATGTGTTTAATCTTCCACTTGTTCTAAAAATCGCCATTACTTCTTCCACAAGTCTTCTTTTTCTTATCCAATGCATTGTCATCACTTCACATTTAACTCCAGCTTGATCCATGCAAAAGAGGTAAAGTACCAAACTTTGTCTTTCCATATGCAGATATTTAGGGGCGCAACTATGTCAAACTTCATCACCTATCCACGTTCCCTCTTATACTTAGTCAATATTTTGTCCAATCAACATTACCCCACACTAACTTCATTGCCACCCTCGGCAATGGGTAATCATGCCTTGTCCTCCAAGAATAAAGAATGAAGTATAACAACCAATTTACAGAAAGAATGAAAGAATAATAAACTATCTCAACAACCAACATGCTAATATTCTGTAGGTATTAACAACTCAAGGTACTCATTCTTGATGTATCTGCTTCTAACTCCTCCCAATCACTGAGTCCCTTCTTGGCTTTAATAGGGATGTCACCAAGTACAACATCCATTTCATCTAAAGTAATATATTCTCTTTTGTTCTTCAACACTCGATTAAATTCACCAATCTTGATACCATGCCATCCATAACATCCATATGACATGCCATTAACTTCCCCAATTCTTTGATCCTGTCATCATGAGGGTCCCTAGCTACTTTAAGTGTGTCGCGCTTCTTTATTAGTAACACCAACCTCTCCTCACACCCAAAGTGTCATTGTTCTTTACCACAAGGACTACATTTTCTTCCTCCAATGTCCTTGTCTTAATGATGTTTTCAGGCTCTTCACACATTTTGAATGCCAAATTTTCCATCTTCAATTTATCCCTCAATGTATCAAGAATGACGTCATATTCAACTATTTTACATGCTATTTGTGCCTTCATTTTGTCTCTTGAAACCACAGTCATTTTCTCTTTCATCGTTGTTACCTCCTCTGTAGTCATGCCACACATATTTGTTCCTTCATTCAATAACAAGTGCACCAAGTATGTAAATAATGTAAGGCCAAAGGAAAAGTACCATCTACATGCTCCTTATACTATGGTCGTGTCATCAGAATTTCATCTCCCATTTCCTTGGCCATCTTGAGGAAAACCTTCACTTTCTTTTATGCCCTTTCCTTTTCCTCCTTTAGGCACTTAATTTATTCATCCTTATCCTTCCTATCCTTGAACAAATTTCTCAAGGTGATTGCGTTGTCAACATTTCTATGCGTGACCTCTGCAGCTATCTTTGTCAAGGCGTTACTTTCTTGTTCATCAAAGAACACCATAGGCTTGATGGTCACATGCCTAGAATGTGGAGCCTTCTTCATTCTCCTCAAGGCACATGACTCCTCACACACATCAAATTCAGGCTCATCTACATGAGTCTACATATTCCATGATAATTATTTCCTAGTGCATGTGGTCACCATCTCTGGGTCCATCAGTTCCCATCCATATAACTGTCCCATGGAAAGAGTGCTCTGGAACCTTGTGTGTATAATATTTGTTGGGTCATAAATGTACCCAAGGTTCCATACTGCACTATCTCATCTTCCTTGTGCTCACTAACACACTCACCTATATGTTCTAGTGTTCTAATGCCCTCATTCTTTTCTTCTCCATCTTCTCCCTCATGTCCCCTGGTTGGGTGCATAACATTTTCTTAAATCTCCGTATCTCCACCAGCATAGCTTTCTTCTTCAGGACCATGCATACTTACACTAGGGACATCTACTTCAAACAATGATTGTTTGTCACCTATCTCTTCATCTTCTCACACCTCCAGGATACGTGTGGCAACATCCTTGTGTGCGCTTCCATACGAGGACTTCTCCTTATCACCGTCCTTCACCTACACATACATGTACCTTTTCTTTCTTTCTTCTTCAAACTTTTTAATGGGCATTACGTGGGGTGATGTCCTTAGAAAGGTGAGAAGTACTTGCACCGAATTTTGCGAGTCTTCCACCCCCTGTGTAGTTTCCTTCTACCATGATCTAACGTAGTATTGTCCTCCTTTTCTAATTATTGTTCAAGAACATTCTCCAATCCCTTCTATTCTTATCTTCCATGTTTGAGAGATGTACTTTCAAGTGGCTTCCTCGTGCCCACAATATGTTTACCTTTTAGAGGGCCTGGGAGTGACAATTCCTCACCTTTAATAATCTTTCCTTCCTTAAACCTCAACCTTAAATACACATATACGCATGTGGGCTCAATCTACCCTACAACCATGACCTCTAGAGTGATGTCAATATTGTTAAACTCCATTGTCTCTACATACACCTCCTTGTTGGGGTAGACATATGTTTTGTGTAGAATGTGGATATCTGCATCTACCTTATCAACATCGAATTGCAACTTATAGATGTTATGTAGCTTGTTCACTGAATCCTTAAAGTAATGGGTAGTAAATGCGAAAGATAACTTACACTAAGGGATTTTTCACTGGTCTTCATGTAAAAATGCCCTAGGAAGAAGTGTTGATAGGTCGAGAACTCTGCTTGCCCCTTCAGTACACCAAGAAATTCCCACGGGATGCGCCATTATTCTTCAAACATGTCACACAACCTCTTATACCGATTCTTCGTATGTTGCTTATAAGTTCTTGTTATAGTGCCTTGGCACGTGAAGCTCACAAAATTCCTTACAGGTGACTTGTTTTTTCCAGGATATACCCACATCTTGTCCTTTGGCCGCTGGGCACACCAATTTCACTAAACACAATTAACAAAAAAAGGTGCCCCACGTTATTTTCTCACCTTTGTCTACTTGGACGCGCACCTCCTCCACTATACCCTCTACAACATAGCTTGTAATGTTATAATATGTTTTGTTTTCCATTTTTGTGTGCTATATACAACCAACACTTGTTTACTTCCTTCCACCTTTCCAAGGCTCCAAGTTTACTGACTAACAAGTTGTGTCACTACCCTTGTAGCCAAATCCATTATATTTATGACATTGAAAGCTCAGCCTCCCTTATGATACTTAAAAGCAATAGCCGTTGCTTTTACTTCGTCATCATCTAACAGGTCTCCTTTAATCTCTAGTGCGGAGTCGCGAAACCCCGTAACTTTTCCGATTAATTTCATTGTTATTCGCATCCTTCTTCTGTAAAATAAAAGAAATCTTCATGAACTCATGACATAAGCCACTAGTACATGTGCTCGGGCTTCCCAAATAATGGCAACTCAAACAACTACATAACCCCCACACTTTCAAGTAGTTTATAAATCGAGTTGTCCAAGTACTCACTACCCATCTGTAGTCCACCTGTTTTTCCTCAAAACCATCTCTTTATGTATGTCCTTCTAAGTGGCCCTTTGTGCGATGATTAAAATTACTTATTTTACATTTTGTTAGCTTTGATGTCCATGATATCCCTTCGATAACCTCTTCTGGGTATTACATTTCTGAAAACCACTCGTGTGGTGATTCCTCGGTCTCCTTCTCAACGGTCCAAGCTCTCTTTGGTGCCATTGTTTCTCTTAATATGGTATCATGCTATGAAACATGTAATCTTTACACTATCTTACCTTCGCACATCTCGATTTTCTCTACCTCTTCCAATATCCTGTGCCCTAGTTGCAAATTTGTCTCCATTGAAACCCTAACTATGGGAACCTTCCTTCCTTACACACCCACCACACTTAAACACACTTCTCCATAGAGCTCTATCAATGTCGTGTTTTAAATCTACTGTTTCTTCATTCAATCAATCACTCTTTACACTACACTTCATCATTCTTCATAACTCAAAAATACAAGGATGAAAGGTAAGAATTAAGTTCACATGACCCTCCTTTATTATGTTTGTGTTCAAAATTTATCTATTTTCCTACATTAATTGCTTCTAACTAGCATCAAACGCGACATTAACTCTGCCCTTTCACTTTTCCGCGCATCATGCCATATTCTTCCATGCCCCAGTTATAACCTTCTAGCGCGCCCACTTCTTCTCGGCCACAAAACTCCTTTCGTGTGCTTCCTTGCGCCAAAGTACCTATCCACTGTGCCTTATATCAAGTAGTTCCCCATGCTGCTTGCTTATTGCGCATTACACTTTGCATGTCCATTTATCTACGCGTGGCTCTAATTTGAATTTTTTTCCTTAAACCCCTTCAATCAAGCATGTGTTTTTTTTTTTTTTACACGCACCAATTAGTAACATAGCACCAACCACTTATTCTTTCCGATTCACCCCACACTAAAAGTATGCACGGTCCTCTACGCATGAATTCAATAGATAGTAATCATCTCTCTAAGTGCGTAAACACACTTATTACAACAAAACACTGAACTAAATTGACAAAGCATAACAACAATGTAAGGAAACACATATAAAGAAAATGCATTAAAGGGAAACCTAATCTAAATGACACCACTACCTTATTACAAACACCAAGAAGACTTATTTATAGTAGGGCTTCAGCCTAATCCCATTGAAATAACCGGGTAACCATGTTCCATCCAACAATTATGGCGTGACAAGCACTTAAATCAAGTATATATGTCACCACATACGATCCTAACCAATGCACCTTCAACTTCCTAGGGTGGCACATAAACTTGGAGTCATAAAGAATAACCATCTGTCCAACTTCAAACTACTTATTCTTAATGTGCCAATCATGCCATGCCTTTTGCCTATCCTTTTCTATCTTTTGGCTCCAATATACGATGGTGCACCTCTCATCTAATTGCATCGGTTTATATATATTCTCTTCAAGTGCTTCTTCATCATTTAGTCCTCTTGCATGTGTAATACGTACGGAGGGTAACATAAATTCCCTTTGGTAAAATAACCTCTACGCCAAACACCAACTTAAATGGTGTAGGTGTGTTTAATCATTTGTAAGTTGTCCTATAGGCCCAAAGTACAACAGAGACTTTATCATCCTAGTCTTTCCTTCCAACATCACAAATCTTTGTCAATGTATGTCCCAATATCTTGTTGAAAGCCTTAGTAGTTCCATTGCTATGTGGGTGATAGGGCGTTATCTTATGATGCACCACCATAAACTCAACCAATAATATTCTAATGGTCTCATTCAAAAAGTGTGTGCCCCTCTCACTTGTTAAGATCAACAGACATCCATACCTACGATAATTTTTGCCATAAGAACATTGCTGCCATAAGTGTTGTGTAATCCTTTCAGAGTGCTACTTACTGTCCACTTGGCCAGATAATATGTACATGTAATAATATAGCACGACCAAAGATTGCACCGCGATGAGGAAATAGGCCCCATAAAGTCAACTGCCCATTTATCAAAAGGTTCTGCACTTGCAATAGGCCTCAAAGGCATCTCATCTCTATGCTCAAGTTTCCCAAGGTGCTAACAGTGATCATATGCCCTAGCATACTCTTTACAATCCTTATATATTGTTTCCCACCAAAGGCCAACCAATAAAATCTTACACGTGGTAGCATTACTGCATAATCTCCTCCTGTAATTCCACCACAAGATTCCTCCATTATAGCTTCATGCTCATACTCCAACACCCACTAGTGAAAAATATCGTCACGACCTAACTTGTACAAATCTCCATTGATTAAAATGTAAGGTGCAATGATGTGTATGGCAAGTTGTTTCTTCTTTATGCTTCTTATCCCTTCGGGCACCTCACGTGTACATAAAAATAAAACAATGTCTTCCCAATCGGAGGGAACACAATTTAATCTAAATAACTATGTATTTGACATTATTTCCTCAATGCTCTACACATCCTTACCTGAGTTAATTCTTAATAAATGATCCGTGTACGGAATTGTTCTTTCCGGATTTACCACAACTATAAAGTCAAATTCTAGAAATAAGAGAATCCATTGATATATGTGCCCTTGAAAAATGATCTTATTAATCAAGTACTTAAGTGCCATGTGATTTTTATAAAATATAAAGGGAGTTGCCAACAAGTATTTTTGAAACTTGTGCAACGCATGAATCATGAACAATATTTCATGCTCTGTAGTTGTATAATTCTGTTAAGCTAGGGTCAACTTCCTTCTCGTGAAACAAATAAGATGATCAACAATACCTTCACCGGGATGTGCTATATCTTTGTGACAATGGCTATCTTTAGAGGCATCAACATGTACATGGAAAGGTTTGTCCCAAGAAGGAAAGCACATAATGGGCGCAAAAGTAAGTCTCTCCTTCAATGTCTCAAATGCTATATGTTGTGCCTCATCCCAATGAAAATTTCCTTTACTCTTCAACAATTCTTCCAAGGGCATGACAATCTTAGCATATCCCTTAATGAACTTCCTGTAATAACCTATATGTCCTAAGAACCCATGCACCTCGCTTTGATTGGTAGGCTCCTCTAAGCCTAAGATAATTGTGACCTTAGTAGGATCTACCAACAAACCTTCTTTCAAATAATATGTCCCAACAAAGTTCCAAAGGGTGTAGAAAAGATACACTTCTTAATATTTAAAGAGATGCTTAACTACCTACACCTCTCAAACATGAGTCTCAAGTTGTCACAGTGATCTTTTACTAGCCCATATACAATCCAATCATCCAAGTAAACCTATAAGCTTATGTATAAAGTCCTCAAATTCTTGTACAAAAATGCCCAAAAAGATGATAGACATATTATTCAACCCAAAGGGCATAACTATATATGAAAAAATTCCCCACTTAGTGGTGAAAGTTGTCTTTTCTTGGTCTTCTTTAGCAATCCACACCTGATGATATCTAGAGAATCCATTAGTGAAAGAGTAAATCTTGCGCCCTGCAATGCCCTCCAAGATATCCTTAGTAAAGGTGTGGGGAAAGGATCTATAACACATGAAACATTCAACTCTCATTAATCCACATAGATCCTTATCCTACCATCTTTCTTTATGCTTATCACCATAGGGCTAACCCACTCTGAGTCCTCAATGGGATCCATGATTCAAGGTTTCAACATCTTATCAATCTCTTCCTTTACTTTAATGCGTAGATTAGGATTGATCATGTAAGGCCTCTTCTTACCGGGTGCACACCTTCCTTTAACTTGATCCACATATCCCCTAAAGAAGGGTGTAATCCTTTCAATTCATGATAACTTCACAGAATAAGTCACGGGAGTCATGCCTGATTAATAATCTTTTCCACCTTTTGTTTAGACTAATATTCACTATTAATAGCCTCTTTAGGTTATGTATCTATCCCAATGTTGACCTTCTTCATTTTCATAGGTTCATGATAAGTACGTGCCTTCTCATCAACACTATCTAAGACCTCACACACATACCTATAGTTTGATCAACATCTAGATTTTCTACTTCTTCATTATCAATCATGTAAACTAACTTACCCTTTTCTTTTTCTTACCAGGCACACCCAAGTTATTCCTCATCTATCTCTTATTCTTCAAAGCGTGCCTCCAAATCTAATTCTCCAAACATATCTAACATGAGTTCCTCAACCTTTGCACTATCTCCCATTGTAATGTGCTTCATGATCTGTAATGCTTCATTCACCGAAGGTTTAGTAGAAAAATATTCAAAGGTCTGAATCATACTTGAAGTCATCTCCTGTCAATTAATTGTTTCTCTTATTAGCTCTACATGAACATATCATGCACGCATAACCACTTAAGGTGGTGTAGAACTTATGTACCTAGAGTGATGGTGGCAAGACCTCCTACCCCTCTATCCAGAGTCTCTCACACTTCTAAACATGATGTGAAGAAGAATCCTTCCCATGGAATTCACATATCTATGAAGGTACATTGTTCCTTAGAAACCTAGTAGAGAAGGTGATTCTCACCTCTTACCACTCCAAAAGGTTATCTATGTGTGTTGTCCACCAATGTCTGGTATCCCATGTAAGGTATAAATCAAAATATTCCTTCTATAACCATCATCCTTCCACTGGGCTTCCATGGCATGCATAAATACATCGATTTCCTTCACCAATGTACTGAGGTACTTGGTTGTGACTCAAGTGCCAAACAACACATGGCTTAATCATGTGTGTAACTGTATTCTTGATCTCTCTCCCAACCAGTTCATATGTTCCATGCACATAGTTGTCATAGGCAATACTGGTTGTATCACTCATAAACTGAATATCATCCCCTTTGTATAACACCTTCCTTAGATGGCTTAAGTAATTCACGATCTATAAGCGTATGTGCGTATATCCTATTCATATCCTCTTCACTCAAAAATTCTACATACGGTGTTGCCTTCCCATATGTCAAAGGAATAATCACACACTTTTCTTTGTTCTCAAAGCGATGTACTTTGTAGTAAAGCGTAGATCAACATTATTTGCATAACACCAAGGGTTCCCAGTAATTTGGAAAACTATCCTCTTCTTGAAGAAGTGTCAAGACCTAAAAGTCCTCAGTAAACTTTGCCCCTTGGATAGTAATAGTGGCATCCTTCAATACTCAATGGGCATGGATCTAGTACTATTCACCATATACAACACCTTTGTGAGGAGGTAAGTTTTCATGCAATATCTCATTTCTTGTGATCGGATCCAATGTGTGGTATATTTTCCCTCAACCATTCCCCTAAAAAAGGAATGATATTCTCCTAGAGCAGCATCTTACAAACCTCCTTTAAGTCATCAAGATCTTTCTAAGGAATCTCAACTACCTTTTCTTGCTCCAAATTTTGTGATTGCTACTTCAAGCATTGTATCTCACCCTGCAAGTTTCTAAGGACCTCCATAGTCTCTTGATAAACTTCCTTCGATGCGTAGGATCGGGATATTTCACGTTGATCACCTCTTGCTTTGTAATAACATTTTTTTGCTTGAGGCTCTCATGAGCACGTGTAACCTCAATGCGTGTAGTCACTAACACTGAGACATCATCTCGGGATCAAACACAATCTTAGGCATCCCGATCTTCTATGACATGCTGCACTTTAATCATCTCGCGCCCTTATCATTATTCTTATATTTCTTACTCATGTGCTCATATAACTTAGGATATTATTCGAACTTTCACCACTTCCACCTGATATCAATGCACAACTTTCATTATTGAACATAGTAACCAATCAGGCTAAGACTTTCTAGACTAGACCAGAAAATAGTCCATAGTCCCTATGGTTCCATTAAGCATCTCATTCTCACTTCCATGAACTTGTCTTGAAATCTATAAGAGGTGTCCGCAAGTCACTTTTCATGTGTTCAATAACCAGTGAATAGAATCTCAATAGAGCTCAATATTGATTGGAGTCTTTGAGAAGCTATTATATCAGATCGATCCATCACACCACTTTAGGTTAGGAGAGCATTCTTTACCTTAGATTCACATATCTCGATATTGTGTGTCAAAGATACAAGGTTGCCTCATTAGTTTACCCATCATCACCACATTCACATCCACTTCTACTCTACATCGGTTGTCTCAGACTACCTCGGGAAGTCAGGTGCGAAGAATGTCACATGTTGATTCTCTTTTGTACAAATTGGTGAACCTAACGTGAAGAGCTTGTATCTAAACATTTCCACTTTCTTCGTCTGCCTTCCACTTTCCCTTTATTCAGTGGGTATTCTTTACCCTTCGAATATGTTGGGATATGATAAATATAGCCGACCCCTTCCGGGTTATGATATATATAATTATCAAACAGGTGGACAAAAATAGTCACCTTCGCTCTCAACATGGGAAGATAATCGTTCAAATGCTCAAAATCCTCTTCTTCAGGGAATCAATGTTGGTTCCTCTGTACGTATCGAGGAGCTTGACCAAATTACATAGACATATCCTCATGAACAATCAAGTTCTAACAACATGAATTTCATTGGGAAGCAAGTTCATCTCCTTGGGTATTGTTTCGACAACCCATTAGCATGCAATCAGACCAACTCCCGCATCTAGATGAGGAGTACTTATCATGGTACACTAGGAGTGAACAACGCTTCCAGAATATGAACCGAGATTTTGATAGGTTGCGTAAGGACATGGTGATGTCCCACTTCAAAATAATAACACTACCCCTCCAACAATAGAAAACATTGCCAATGAGGGGTGGCAACATAGTGAACAATTCATAGCAGGATACCACACTCCTCAACAACCTCCAAGAGTTCAACAACAAGCACCTAAACAAAACACCATCCCATTAATGGGTGACATCATCTCGGTGTTAGTTGACAAATTCAAAGAGTTAGAGCTTGCCCAAAATGCTCAAAGTTCATACGCGCAGGCAAGCAAGAACTTCTCACTATCCGCATAATTATGGACAAGTACCTATTACATAGAATCCTCCGTTTATACGGGCACTCCAAGCCCTGGATATTTTCTAACTAGGACGGGCACCTTGGGTATGCCCCCTCATGCCACATATGGATATCTATAATAGGCACCAGTTGGAAGTGTGTTCTCAAATGCCATACCAACTAGAAATGCAATGTTCCTTAGCTTCGTGCCTTTGGCTCCATATCAAAGCGGTCAACCCCCTATGTACACATGTACTCTAAATCACCACAGGGGATATGTACACTTACCTAGGTCCTTATGGTCATCCACAAGGATGCCATACACCCCAACAAATGTTTACGCTGTACCATTTCAACAACCGTGCAACCTCCACCTCCCCAACAAGGATATTCAATGGTTGAAACATACACAATGGGGACCTATTCTGAATATCTTAAGGAGCCTCTAGAATTCACCATTTGGAAAGTCATGCTCCTAAGACCTTTACTTAACCTTTTGAAGTTCATAGGAGAGGGTGATCCTAATGCTCACATCAAAGCTTACGCAATGGCCATTTGAGAGCTACTCCTGTGGGATGCGGTTGTTGTGAAAATTTTCCTAAGACGCTAGAAGGCATCACTCTCAATTGGTACTATAGGATACCAGAGGCTTCAATACAGTCCTTTAAACAAATCTTATAAGAGTTTATTAAGGCTTTTGATATGAACAAAATTTTAAGGATATGAATAAGAGAATTCCTTCATATCAAACAAGAGCACAACGAGTCTGCAACCCACTTCATTCAAAGGTGGCAATAGGTTCTTTACTCCTCTACAAGTTCTCTAAACATGGATTAGATGGAGCTTTGTGATTTGTTCCTCCACTCCCTAAATAGGGAGACAAAGGAAGAAGTTAAAAATTCCCACTAAGGAGATACAAAAAGGCGTTAGAGGGTACTCTCCGAATTGACCAAGCAACCATATGACAATGGTCGTAAGACTTATGGAACAAACGGGAAGTTAGTAACTCATAACCAAAATAATCTCGATTACTCCAACAACACGAGAAATAATCAAGGAGCGAAGGTCCTTAATAAGAACCGCGAGGTCACAATGATGGTGGTGTTAATGATCAACCCAAGAAACCTAATGTTGTTAGTTCTCCTAATACAAATACTAGAAATAACAAAAACAATGACAATACTAAGAGAAAAAATAATTCTCACCCTCAATCAATGCTTTGTAGATTTTAATCATCCTCAAGAACAACAACAAAAAAAGCCTCAACAATCAAGACAAACACAGACCCAAGGCCCTAACCAATACCTAGGTGGGTATCTCGAACCAATTCCAAAACCAAGGGCAAGGGTTCCCAAATTTTAACTATAACAACTAGGAACCGAATAATAATCGTAATTTCGAACTGCAACAAGGTGCACACCAAAGGCCTTGAGATTATGATCTCAATTTTAATTGTGGTTTCCATAGGGTTTGTAAGCATGATGCAAGAACATGCCATGATTGTAACAAGTTTCTACAACACTTGCCGTAGGATCAAAGACAATTATTCATTGACATGTTTTTGGCAAACCCAACCATGCCAACTTAGAACACTTACATGGGACCGGTATCCCCACAGAACACACCACTTGGAATCTTTAATGATCCTCTCCCCACATGCCCAAAAGACGATAGAATAGATCCCAACGACTCAAACAAGGGTATTGTAATAGGAACCAATGATCGTGAAGCCTCAACTTCATCGAACCCACAAGTGGCACCTCTTTTGGATGGCCACCAACAAACAAAAATTATGGGATTGGTAGAGTTAGACATTGAACCTTAGATTAATGTTGTCACTAGAACTAAAGATTATTCTTCATAACCTATCTTGATCTACCCAACTATATCAGATGACATTTGTGATACATTAGGAAAGCCAGTAGGAGCTTATGACTTGATCAATGACCTAACCAAGACCTTCTCTCACATTTCCTTCTTGGATTTGTTAAAGAATTCCCCGATCATAGAGCCACTCTATTAGAAGCACTAGGTCTTGGCCATTTGATTAACATCACCCCTCCTCCAGAAGCTTGAGATAAACCATGTGTAATTTGATGTCTATCCTCTAGGCAAACTATAAGAGATGTCAAATTCATATTTGACATCAGTAAGATGCCCACGGATGTTGAAATAACTCATAGAGGTGATCCGACTTTGTTTTTACAAGTCTGGATTTACAACAACTATGTAAAACGTGTAATGATTGATGATGGGGAAAAATTTAACATAGTTCCCTTCTCTTTCCTTCAAAAGTTAGGTTATAGAGAGACCAATTTCTCCTTAATGTGAAATACGCTAAAGAGGTCTGTGGCAACCTCAAAGTGACGTCAATCGAGACAATAGTGTTGTCAGTCACTCTTGGACCTAAGACGGTGCTAACCGAGTTTTATATTATAGATAGGAAACCAACTATAATATGATCCTTGGCCATCCTTGGATTCATTGCATGAAGGTGATTCCCTCCACTTTGTTTCAAGAAGTTAGGTTCCTACATTTAGGGAAGGTATTTGTGGCAGAAGGTGATCCAAAACCCTTCGACATACATCTAGCTAACTTAAAGAAGAGGCCAGGGGTCCACTTTGAGTTTGAGCTTCCTACAAATCAATTAAATAAACCTACAAGCTCAAGTGCTAGAAGAAAAGCTGGTTCCTACAATGGAATTAGAAGTCATGGGATTGATCGAAGGCATTCCAACAATCAAGGATGAAACCATCATTGTAGAGACAGTGTCATTAGGAACCACAAAAAATATTGTCAAGCTATTGGAGAAGGATTTACCTATTCTCCTTCCATTCAATTCTATGGGTATGGGACATACCTTGGGACTCGGTTCTCTTCCAACAGATGAGGTTTGTATGGTTGAAGTAATTGAGGTAAAGGAAGAAGATACAAAGGATGATCCAACATCCATTTTTCCAAGTAATTATTGGACTCTCCATTTTTATGGAACTAAGCGTCTTTTTAGCGCTAGGAAGGTGTGATCCTTACCTCTCTTGAGGGAAGGATTCTACCTTTTCCTTCAAGTTAAACTTTGAATGTACAAATAACAAGGCTGAATATGAAGCCCTCCTACTTGGTCTCATTGTAGCCAAAATAATGGGTGCTCTTAATATTAGGGTGTTAGGTGATTCACAACTAGTCGCAAATCAAATATCGAGGTATATGAGACTAGAGCCGAGCATCTAAAAATTTACAAAACAACAAGTCCTAAATATAACAAAGGAGTTTGACTTCATATTGATTGAAGCAATTCCATGAGAACAGAAACTCCTCGTAGACTCTATAACAACTTCTGCTTCTGCTTCACTCCAAGCAGTGAGTTGGAGGATATAAACTTCATAGTCTTAGTTCATGCTGAACCTTTGGTTCATAAAACACCAATAACCCCAATGTTGACATACATAGAAATCAAGAACGAGTTTGTCATCTCAGATCATGTTGACAATGATAAAGAAACTTTGGGATATCTAAACAATTTTACAGAATTACATCTTACTTATCACGAGGTTGATATTTCCCTAATTCCACATTCTTCTTCCTATTTTGGAAATCCCATGATATAATATTCCTCTGGAAGGATGTCAAAATTTTTGAGCTAGGAGAAGAGAGAGATTTAGAGTTACCTCTAGCCCAGCTTGAGTTTGAGGAAGGCAATGCCTCCTTAATCAAGGGAACAATTGATATAAACATCAAGATGGAGGAGGAACCAAAAATATTGAAACTGGGATCCTCTCTAACTCCTGAGGAGGTTGAAATACATACCCGTATCCTCAAGGAGCATCAAAAAGCTTTCACATTTAGCTACAAGGAAATGACGAGAATTACACCACACATTGCAGTTCACAACCTCGTCACCAAGCCAGATGCTAAGCCAATTAAGAAAAATTCAAGGCCCATGAAGCCAAAGGTGGCCCTCATGGTGAAGGAAGAAGTGATGAAACTCCTATAGGTAGGGTTCATCAAGCCAGTTGACTACTCACAATGGGTGTCTAATATCATCCCTATTCTTAAGAAGAATGGAAAGATCCACATTTGCATAGAATTTTGGGATATCAACAAGGCTTGTCCCAAAGATGATTTCCCATTACCATCCATCGATGTTATTATTGACACAACAACTAGTTTTGAGTTGTTGTCTCTCATGGATGGGTTTTTTGGTACAATCAAATCAGAATATCTGAGGAAGATTAGGCCAAAACTACATTCATAACTCCTTGGGAACTTACTGTTATCTTTGTCATGCCGTTCAAACTTAAAACGCTGGTGCCACGTACGAATGAGCAATGAATTATATATTCATGATCTTATACATAAGATAATGGAATCCTACATGGATGACCTTCAGTTAACACCGAGAAAATGCCGCTATCACCCAGAGGTGCTTCGTATCATCCTTTCTCGCTTAATTGAATACGACGTCACATTGAATCCAAAAAATACATGTTCGCTATAATGGGAGGCAAGATTTTGGGATACATCATATCTTCACGAGGGATTGATGTAGACCCAACCAAAATCTAAGTTGTACTGGAAATGATTCCACCATCAGAAGAGTTTGACATCGATCTTTTCTTGGAAAACTCGGTGCAATCCGAAGGTTTATCCCTGATTTGACCTTTTCTATTCACCCAATCAACAATTTTTTAAAAAGGATTGCTGCATTGATTGGACAGAAGAATGAAATGAGGCATTTGAGTCGGTTAAATGATTCTTATTGTCTCCTCCCACACTCATGCCACCTAGGTCAGATCACCCCTTGATCCTATATTCATGAGCTACGGATGTCTCGTTGGCCTACATGTTAGCTCAAGAAGATGATGATAAACGAGAATGTGCAATCTATTTTATTAGTCAAACATTGCTTGATTATGAGACGCATTACACATAGGTAGAGAAGGAATTCCTTGCTATAGTCTTTGCGACAAAGCACTTAAGACATTACATGCTAAATCAAGAAACAAGGGTTATTGTTAAAATAGATCACCTGCGGACATTCCTCACACAAGGGTCCTTATCTAAGAAAGTGGAGCGCTTCATAACTCTAATGGGTGAATTTGAGTTAACATTTGTAAATTAGAAATCCGTCAAAGGACAAATCATTACGGACTGGTTGGCTGACAACTCGTTGGATGGAGGTGATCTAGTAAATCTAGACTTCCTCGATGAGTGTGTGTATTTTGTTAAAACCAAGCCTCCCATTTCTGCATGTCCATGGTACACTGACATCATTAATTTTATAGTGGACCATACATACCTAGAAGGGGAAACATCGAAACAAAGAAGGCGGTTACATGTTATAGCCGCTAAGTATGTTATCTTGGAACAAGTGCTCTATCGTAGAGACTTTGATGGAATGTTGTTAAGATGTGTTGACAAAGAAGAATCGAAAAGATTATTTATGAATCACATAGTGGAGTATGTGGAGGTCACTTCGGTGGCCATGCCACTTCTTAGAAGATACATCAGATGGGCTAATTTTGGCCCATGCTAGAACATGACACGGTAGAGTTTGTGCACAAATGCCATAAATGTCAAGATTTCTCCCATGATATCCACATACCGGCACATGCTCTATAACCAATTACAACACCATGGCCCTTTTCCACATGGGGCCTAGATTTGATAGGGAAATTCTCTCCCTCATAAATAGATGATCATAACTTCATAGTTATGGCCAGAGAGTACTTTACTAAGTGGGTAGAAGCCATGCTGTTACCACTATGCCTGGATATGTAATTGTTCGGTTCATTCGAACTGGATCATTTGTAGGTACAAGGTCCCACAAGTCATTATCTCGGGTAATGACACATCTTTCAAAAATGATGAAGTACGTGAACTATATGAAAAATTCAAAATAAGTCACAACATGGCTTCTCTTTATTACCCTCAGGCCAATGGACAGTGAGGCTACAAACAAGACATTGAAATCCATTCTCCTTAAGACCATCAAGGAGAACAAACAAGATTTACATTTAAATATTTTTCTAGCCTTGTGGGCCTGTCATACATCAATAAGAATGCCGATGGGGGAAACCCCTTTTCTTTGGTATTTGGTGTAGTCAAAATACCTAGTCTTTGTATCTCATTGCAAGGATTTATGGGATAAGAAGGCTATCGAGAGGTGTAACTCTCTCAATTAGAAAGTCCTGATGAAGCTAGACTCAATGTTGAATAATGACATAGCGTTTACGTTGACTAGATGGCTCGAAATATAACAAGAAAGTCTACGAGTGTGAAATAAATGAGGAAGATTTAGTTTTAAGATTTGACAACCGAATAGACAAAAAGACTGGTGAAGGAAGGAAATTTAGACCCAGGTGGTTGGGTCTATATTGAGTAATAGAAGACTACAAAAATGGGGCATTTCTCCTATGTACACTAGAGGGTGAGGAGTTTAGTGAATCTGTAAACTCTCTTCACCTGAAGAGGTACTACACATGATCCATTAGCATTTTCATATGTACATTACTGCATCTGCATTGCATTTTCATCTGCTAGTTCATTCTGTAAAATTTTTGATCAAGGGACTTATTCTTATAGCAATTCCTAAAAACTTTTTGAAAACGTTGGCAAAACATTCAAATCATGCCTCTACAAATCTTCACGGTATCATCAATTATTTCTAAATCATTTCATCGATCTAAACAAGATAAGAAAAAGTTTTGATAATAATACCAAGGCCTGCATACTTGGTTCTACTTATAGTCTCTTTCTAGATTAGGTGTCTTTGCCTATAGTTTGTTTTAGAAGCTTCATGGTGTCGCATCTATCCCATGCACATATATTTGGAAATAAGAACATTGTAAAAAAATTTCCTAGATAAATAAGTCAATTGCAAACCCAAAAAAGGTTTTATTTTACACATTTCTTTGCTCTACCAACCTTTGGTGTTGAGCCTGTGTCTCTTATTGGTGAAGTAGGGTTGGGAAAGGAGAGAAATTCCCTTACTCACCTATGTCTTGTCCATGGTGATAAGCCCATACTTCCTACTGGTAACATGTTGCAAGTTGTAGGGGGTCTCTTTGAAAAAATTGAAAGTTAGAAGTAGTTCATTCAAATATTGTGAAATCATAAATCAAAACAAAGTGAGTTAGATGTCCAAAATTCCAAAAGAGTTTAAAACCTCAAAACTAGATTTTGTCAACCAAGTGGCCATCTATGGATCTAAGTCTAGATAAACTGGAAAGCAATTCAAATTCTAAACTATGAAGTAACTTGAGTAGAGTGAGGTTGTAGCATCTCAATTTGGTTTTTCCAAATCATTGTCTTTCTCTCATCACTACCATTCAACAATTTTTCATAACTTGTGCCCTTTTTGGCTCTTGGTGTTGAGCCCTCACATCTTACTAGTTGCATGGAGTTAGGAGTGGGGAAAGTTCATTCACTTATCATATCACTGTATCACCATGTTTTTCCAAAACAATACGAAGTACCAAATATTGCTTAAAGAAACTAAAGTTCAACATTACAATGTGTTTACATTATCGTATATCAAGATTAAAAAAGAAATCATCCTGTTAGCATTCATATCCATTGCATCATCTGAAAGGCATACAAAAATGGGAACTCTAAACACTAGAGTACACATGTGAAATAATCCAAGAGGAAGTCAACTAAGATATAATGGATTATCAAACCAAAAAGAAGAGTCTATATATATCATACTGAGTCAAGTTTGTGTACAAGGACATCACACGTTGGGCATGGTCAAAACACTCGCAATGAGCCCGAAATATACAAAAAAATTCATATAATGCCCGATAAAATGAAAACAAATCAATAAAGGCCCAATGGCCCATCAATCCCTTTAGGATCCCTTGAGCAGTTCAAGGCCACGCCCGAACTCCTACTATGGCTACGATGATGAGAACGTCTTGAATGGTGTGTGAGTTCTTGTGGTGGCGGCCATTGGCCATGGTCTTGCTACAAGAATGACTATGTCTCATTAGTCACTCGATGTATCATACGCGATCACCTAGGTACGAAGGGAGGTCACTACCTCTGGTATTCGCTAGATGGGTGCAAACACATTAGTGTGTCTGCTTGCTACTTAGTAGCTAGCTTTGAGTCATCAATCAATTTGGCCTGGGTCCTCCCTAAGGGGATCAATAGGGTGTCCACACACACCTGTCGAATGAGCTCTCGTCACTCCTGTGTAGTCACTGTAAGCAAGAAAAGAAGAAGAAACAGTGAGTTAGGAAATTACAAGAAAAGAAGAGAAGTACCAACATTTCTAACTAACAAAATCAAGAGAAGAGTATTAATGTACTCAGATCTCCGGGAAGGCTCGGTGGTTATTGCTACTGTTGGTGGTGGCTGCGGGGCCTCTCCAAAGCCAGAGGTAAGACACTATCCTATCACAGACTCATCATATCCCTCTCCATCTCGAGGAAGTGGTCCCTTTGAGACCAAGGTATCTCTCTTTGCACTCACCTCTCCCATGTCGCTCGGCAAGACTCGAGGGGCACCAACTACCTTTCGGGCACGGACCACACACCTAGCTGTAATAAGCACACTTAGAGTAACCATAGTCCAACCAGGATCCCCTTTAGGGCCCTTATGGGCCTCCTGAATAGTCTTGTATACTGGTGCCACTGGAGGAAGCATATCTACATAAGGGAGGCCAAGCTGCTGAGGAACCTGGTCAAATGGATGAATCTTGACTCTCCCTACCCCATTAACTAACTACCCCATGGTAGAGAAAGCTACCACTGTGGTCACCTCCTGCCCCCACAACCTTGCCATATCCTTGTAGGGTGTAGCAACCATGTCCGCCGTGGTCAAAGAAGCCATTGGATGATGTGGATGTCGAAGAAGCGACATTGCTTATCCACCTTGCTTCCCGAGATAGCCCCGGGTTCTGTACTAGTATTCCCCTCCCATAGGGGGAAATACAATCATATACCTAGCTCATAACTAGCGTGGGATGGCTCAATGATTGTCCTTGTAATCGATGACCCTGTATAGGTCATGATAGGTAGTCCCCAGGATGTCTACTCCCCAGGCATATATGCAGCCATGCCCCTCAATCTGTGCAATAATGGGAGCCCAACAGTAAAGGAGAGTGTCACCTCCCTTGTCCTCGATCAATCACGAGGACAAGATACCCATGATGGCTCTGCGAATGATGGGGATAGGAGCAGTGGCAATAGATTGAACCTTTATCCCCTTCTTTGAGCCAAATGAAACAACAACATCCCCCATGTATGTGGCCCACTGATTCATCGCAGACCTAGATCCTACTGTCTCCAAGGTCAGTCTCCTCATGAGTATTGGAATCCCAAGAATGTGGTATACGTCCTCCAGGGTGATACTCCACTCACCCTTGGCACTTGGCATGACAGAAAGTGTTCAGTCTGCATCTTAGTAAGAAAAAAATTCACACGAGTATGTCATTAGCGGGAGTGACATGGGGCACCTGTGCAATACTCCAAATCCTTGCCCTTTAGAGAATATCTGTCTCATCTTGAGTCAGCTGGTCTAAAATATTTGGGATCTAATCACACTCCCTCTCACGACTCCAACAGATGTATTCCTCCTTTTTGCATCCACCAAAACATATAAAAAGAGCAAGTTAGTAATGTATATCAAAGGATAAGCTCATGAGAAATCTGAAAAAACATCAAAAATTCAAAAAAATCAAGTTAGCACACATTTTGGTCATTCCATTTAGAACCTGTCACCCTTTGGAGGGTGACAGGTCCTAGATCGATTTTCCAAACATGTTTTAACCCTAGAAAATGCTCAAAAACACAAAAAAGACCATTTTGGATAAAATAAAAGACTACCCTATGGGAACCCCTAGAGACTCATTTAAGATAAGAAATTTTGAAAATGATCCCCCTAAGTAAACTTTTCAATTTTTTTACATTTTAGGTTTAAAAACGTAAAAGTGAAAAAAACCAACCTTAGACCACACATGTTGATCTCTTGCTCATGGAGGCATGATCACGATCTCGTAACGGTCATTTTGGCTGTACTCTCATTGAAAATGGTCATCGTGGGTCCAGAGCTCCAAAATCACCAAATTGAATATGCACAAATGAATTGAAAAATGAGTTTGTTTGATATATATGTTGTTTTGACCTCGTTTTAAGTGTATGTGTTCACAACGCTAGAGTGTTGGCGCAGGTATATTTCTATATCCCCGTATAAATGGTAAGTCCTCTTGTCATTTTGATTCAGTGTTTATTTTTCGATGTTTTATCTATTTGTACTTGAGTCTTCTCTTCCTCTTGCAGGTAGTGGGAGTTTGGATGGTGATGTTTTGACACATAGGCGTGTCATGTATAGCTTCTAACTCCTTGTTGAGTTGTGGAGCTCAATTACTTCATTTTAGCATGCTATATTGAACTTGCAGGAAAACACAATAACCGACATTGGTTATGAAGGGACTGACATCAGTCACCTATGACCGACATCGGTTAGGCAAGGAGGAACCAACATCGGTTAGGGCTAACCGACGTCGGTTACCTATGCGGGAGTGTTTTATTTAACTCTTGGGAATTAGATCTAATTTTAGCATTAAAGTAGATCTATTGATTGTAATTGCATGGCTAAGTGCCCTAAGTTTGTATATGCCTATATAAGCATGAAAGCTAGGGTTTAGAAGTGTGTGTTAATGATTATTGTGAGAATAATTGTGAGAGAGAGAATTCTTGGAGAAGAAGGAGAAGCTTGAGAGAAAGAAAGTATTGTACATCTGAGAGGTGTGGAAGATTGTAAATATTCATTGTATATCTTGTGAAAGATTTGGATAATATATTGATTTGTTTCTTGGTGGATGTAGCCCCACTTTGAGTGAACCATGTTAAATACGGTGTTGATTTATATCTCTTGTTATGTATATTTCTTACGGTAGAATATCCATTTTATTGCATGTATGCTTTGATCTAATATATTATTTGTACAACCTTATGTTAACCCCAACAATTGGTATCGAGCTTTGTTTAAGGGTTTTATGTGTTGTGAGACTTACTCATAGAGGGTTTTTGATTGAGTGGGAGCTACAACAATGGTAGAAGAAAATAAATATAAGATAAATAATTTTTGATTTGAAATTATCAATTATGGAAGATGCAGATTGAGGATTATCTGTATCGAAGAGATTTGTACTTACCATTGGATGAAAAGTCTAGACCTACGAAGATGATTGATGAATAATGAAATATTTTTGATAGAAAGGCTTTGAGATCTATAAGATTGAGCCTAACAACATCCGTGGCTTCCAATATTACAGAAGCGAATTCTATGGTAGAGTTAATGAAATCTCTTGCTAATTTATATGAAAAACCTAGTGCTTCAAATAAATTTTATTTGATGAAGAAACTATTTATTTCTAAGATGCATGAAGGTGGATCTACATCTAGTCATTTGAATTATTTCTAATCTATTGTAAATCAATTAAAATCGGTTGATATTCTATTTGATGATGAAGTGAAAGCACTTTTATTCTTATGTTATTTTCTTGATAGTTGGGATAACTTGGTAATGGCTATTAGTAATACAACATCTGCTAATAATATTTTGAAGTTTGATGATGTGGTTAGTATAATATTGAATGAATAAATTCATAGGAAAAGTACAAAGGAATCATCATCTGGGAATGCTTTGAATGTAGAAAGAAGAGGCAAGAAGAAGGAGAGATATAAGAGTAAGAATAATGGGAAATCAAAGTCAAGGGATGGCAGATCTAAATCCAGAGGTAAGGGAATTACTTGTTGGAAATGTGGAAAGAAAGGACATGCAAATAAATATTGTTGGTCAAAGGATAAAGAGAACCAACACCTAGACAAAGGTAAAGAGTCAAATAAGGAGGCAAATATTGCAGCAGAGGTAATGCAAGATGCTCTTATTCTTTCTTTGGATAATAGAATATAATCGTGGGTTTTAGATTCAGAACTTCTTTCCATGTAACCCCTAATAAGGGTTATTTCATAAATTATGTCTAGGGAAATTTTGGGCATGTTTATTTGGGTTATGATGAACCTTGCGGTATCATTAGTAGAGGGAAGTTCATCTAAAATTGCAGAATGGAAATACATGGGTATTGAAAGATGTGAGACATGTGCCAAGACTCAAGAGGAATCTTATTTCTGCAGGGCAACTAGGTGAAGCTAGTTGCATGGTTACATTCACAATAGACTCTTGGAAAGTCACCAAGGGTGTTTTTGTTGTGGAAAGAGGTAAGAAGGTAGGAACGTTATATTTATCTACATGTGTTATTGATTCCTTTTACGTGTTATGTACTTGATTGGATGCATGCATGTGACATAATCGGTTAGGCCATATAAGTAAAAAATGTAAATATTAAAGGCTAAGGGTAAGTTATCAAATTTGAAAGATTTAAATCTTGATTTCTGTGAGCATTGTGTCTTTGGAAAGAAAAATAGAGTGAGATTTCTCAAAGTTAGGGCAACTAAGAAAGAGAAAAAATTGGAGCTTGTACACTCAAATGTGTGGGGACCAACCTAGGTAGCTTCTCATGGAGGATCTCAGTATTATGTCACTTTCATTGATGATGCTACAATAAAGGTATGGGTTTATTGTATTAAACATAAATCTAATGTTTTTGAGACTTTTAAAAGATGGAAATCCCTTATTGAGAATGAATCAAATTCAAAGTTAAAGTACCTTAGATCTGACAATGGTGGTGAATAATGTAGCAAGGATTTCAATGATTATTGTTTAGTGAATGAAAAACGTAGAAAAAGGATGGTTCCAAGAACACCACAAGAAAATGATGATGTAGAAATAATGAACAGGATAATCATGAAACATGCTAGAAGTATGAGGATACATGATGGATTGCCCTTACGAGTTTTGGGCGAAAGCAATTGATCAATAATTTATTTGATTAACTATGGGCCTTCAAGTTCACTAGATGGAAGAATATCTTTGGAGGAAGATTGAACTGGAAAAGAGGTAGATATTTCTTTTCTTAAAGTTTTTGGTTCAGAAGCTTTTGTGCATATTGATAAGGAAAATAGGAAAAAGTTGGATGCAAAATCCAAGAGATGCACTTTCATTGGTTATGGATCTGGTGATTTTGATTTCATTTTTGGGATTTAGAGAATTCTAAAATTATTAGGAGTCATGACATTGAATGGAATGAAAAGAGAATGTATAGGGATCAAATTTTGGTACCTAAGGATGAATCGATTGAGAAGTTTGTGAATGAAAATGAACTCTCATATTTAAAAGTCATACCTACAGGGTTACACAGATACTGGTGTCTATTGACCCCTAACCAAAATCGGTCAGCTGAACCGGTATTAGAATTCTGAGAAGATCCAAGCGCATCGATTATCGAATCAAGGCGTCGATTATAGGTGACATATATTACTCACTTTGTCGAATTGGAAACAAATGTCTAGGAAGTCTAGAATGATCCTCTGGTACCCCAAACTTCTGTGAGAAGGTCACAAAGGGTAAGTAAACCTCCAAAAATATTTACACCTTCTCTATCTTATTTATTATTGACTGATAATGGTGAATCATAAAGTTTTGAAGAAGTAATGCAGGATAAGACCCATGTGCAGTGGGAACATGACATGGATGAGGAGATGGACTCCTTGGAATTAAACCGGACTTAGGACTTGGTTAAGTTGCCAACATGTAAGAGGACATTGCGAGAAACAAGTGGGTTTACACGATCAAGGAAGAAGAGGGTGGATAGAAAAGGTACAAGGAAAGGCTTATAGTAAAGGGATTTGAACAGAAAGTAGGTATTGAATTTGGTGAAATATTTTATCTTGTTGTAAAGATGACTTCAATTTGTACTGTTTTGAGTTTAGTTACTGTACATGATTTACATATAGAACAACTATATGTAAAGACATCTTTCCTTCATGGTGATTTTGATGAAGAGATTTATATGTAACAGCCTCTTGGGTATGAAGTCAAGGGTAAAGAGAAATTAGTGTGCAGGTTGAATAGTTTCATGCATGATCATGGTTATTTAAGATGTGAATCTAACCATTGTGCTTATTTCAAGAAGCTTAAATGGGAGCTATATTATTTTGTTACTATATGTGGATGATATGCTTATTGTAGGATCTAGTATGTAGGACATTGGTGAGCTTAAGGGAAAGTTAGCTCACACATTTGTTATTAAGGATTTATTAGCTGAAAAATGTTAAGAAATAAGAGATTAAATATGTGGAATAATCCCTTACGAGAATCACAATGAGTAGAAACTAATATGCAGAAAATATTACAAATCTAGAATAAAAGTGCAAAATAAATAACACAACACAGAGAGACAAGATTTAACGTGGTTCACCTGATTTGGGCTACGTCTACCAAGAATCACTTGCTCGATTTTATTACAAGCCTCCACTCTCTCAATACAATACCCATATCCGTTTGGAGCTATGCTTAACAAACTCTACAAAATTCACACCCGAATTCAAAACACATCTGCAATACATTTTATTTTTCTACTATCATATGCATAAGACCATATAAATAGACAAGCTGCTAGCGAGTTTTACAAAACCATGGGTATAAAACAATGGGAAAAAAAAACCGTCCCATAAACCTATGGGTAGCCGAAGAGGCGGTTTTACAAAACAATGGATACCGAAAAACCATGGCCCCAAAAACAACCCATAATGGTTACCCATTACCCATGGGTTCATAAACCACCCATGAAAATTTGCTTCGGGGCTTCATCCCGAACCCCTTTGATCGGGGGCTTCACCCCCGAACCCCCGACCCCGTTCGATGACCCCCTTCGTCCCGAACCCCTTCAAGTAGGACCGCCATAAAAATACCCGAGTGTAACACATAGAAGGTGTACCACACTCTAACATGAAAAAAGGATCAAGAAACATAACAAAAAAAGAATCCTTGACATGCAAATACACAGAGCCAGGAAGAACAAGAAATTGTACTTGTCTCGGGAGGTGATATCAATAAGATCTTGGAAAGGTTTAACATGTAAGATTCAAAACTGTGAGTACACCTATGGAAGGACACTTCAAATTGAGTAAAAATCAGTGTCCTTCATCACATGAGGAGGTCAAATACAAGACACGAGTACCATATGCTTCAATGGCGGTTGGGAGTATAATGTATGTTATGGTTTGTACTAGACCGAGATATTGCATAGCAAAGTGGGATTTGTGAGTATATTTATGGCCAATCTAGGTAAAGAGCATTAGAAAGTAGTCAATGGATACCCAAGTATTTGAGAGGGACATCTAGCATGCGAGTTATGCTATGGAGGTTCGAGATATTTATTTATGTGGTTTTGTTGATTCGGATATGGATAGAGATCTAGATGGTAGAAGGATCAAGATCTTGGATATATTTTCACGTAGGTGGGACGATAGTTAGCTGGATTTTGAGATTGTAGAAGGTTGTGGCTTTGTGCCTACTATAGAGGCGAGTAAGTTTCAACTACGAGAGGCTAGAAAGGATATGATATGGATGAGCAATTTCATGGAAGAGTTGGGAAAGGAGTAAGATGATTGTAAATTGTTCAGTGATAGTCAGAGTGCAATTCATTTGGAAAAGAACTCAACATTTCATTCTAGAATGAAACACATTTAGTTGAGGTATCAATTCATATGACATGTATTGGAGGATGGAAAACTAAAACTGGAGAAGATTCATATGAGTAGAAACCCTACGAATATGCTAACGAAGCCATTATTAAAATAGAAGTTGGAGCTACACTCCGGTTCTATTAGTCTTGAGTTTGAGACTTGAAGAGGAAGAAACAAAGCTAAGGAAAGGATCCAAGAATGACGCTGTACATGTATAGTATAGTAATTTATCTCTAAGTGGGATCTTTGTTGAGTTGTGGAGCTCAATTACTTTAGTTTAACATGCTATATTGAACTTGCAGGAAAACACAATAATTGACATCAGTTATGGAGGGACTGACATCGGTCACCTATGATCGACATCGGTTAGGAAAGGAGGCCGACATCGATTAGGGCTTTACCGACATTAGTTACTGTGTAGGAGTGTTTTATTTAACTCTTGGGAATTAGATCTAATTTTAGCATTAAAGCGAGATCTATTAATTGTAATTGCATGGATAAGTGCCCTAATTTTGTATGTGCCTATATAAGCATGAAAGCTAGGGTTTAGATGTGTGTGTTAATAATTATTGTGAGAATAATTGTGAGAGGGAGAATTCTTGGAGAAGGAGAAGCTTGAGAGAAGGAAAGTCTTGTACATCTAAGAGGTGTGGAAGATTATAAATCTTTATTGTATATCTTGTGAAAGATTTGGATAACATATTAACTTGCTTCTTGGTGGATGTAGCCACACTGGGGTGAACCACATTAAATTTGGTGTTGATTTATATGTCTTTTTCTATATATTTCTTCTAGTAGAATATCCGTTTTATTGCATGTATGCTTAGATATGATATATTATCACATACAACTTTTGTGCTAACATGCAACACTCACCATTTTAGGAATGCCATACTCGGACTCTAGATTTTATGCCTCTTCATGGCTAAGCGCTTCTCCAAGGGCGTAATATGTATGCACCCAAAATTTCATGTGCCACATTGTTGGAAAATGGTTACAAAAGTCCCCAATGATGATTCATGTCCTTTCGAAGAAGATTTTCGAGTTGCTAACCCATCTGCAATGTATATTTGTAGCCTAAACATCCTTACTTAGCCTTTCCATGCTTTCTTCCATCTTCTCACCTCTTTTACGTGCAGGTTTTGACCTTCGGTGCTAGGACCGCCATTTGTGCGTAGGGCGACAGTCCCGCCCACTTTTTCAAAACCCATCACGTGTGTTTTTAACATGCGACGCTTCACTTAACTTCACTTTTAGGATGTGTTTGTGAACCAAATTGTCTAAAAATAGTTTTGATTTCTTGGTTATCCTCCCCTCTTCTATTTTAAATAGATTTAGTTAGTTGGAACTGCCTTTTCTTGTTTTGTGCATAAAGGCACATCCCAATCCCAATTCCTATATATTCCATGCTTGTATTCAAGCAAATGGCCTAAGAATTTTGTGTATCTTGCATAGTATTGCTGCCACAATCCTGCTAGGAATTGCATATCCAAGCTCAAATCTCTTATGATATCTCTCTTCTACTTGCATTGCAACCAGATTGCCTTCAAGCTACCATTGCTCAAGTGTCTTCTTTCTGCTATTGTTCTTGCATTCCCAATCCCTTGGACTCATATGGACACACAAAGAAAGAAAGGAACAAATTGAGGGGACAAATACAAATACAACCAAATTTTCCAAAGCTCTTGCTTGTCAGGTTGGAATTACTTATTTGTTTGCTTCATTTGTCAAATTATCAATTTTGAATCATTAGTTTCAATTACATATCAAATAGAGTAGTAAAATTGTTCATTTCAATTGATTAGGCAATTACAAGTAGATCAAATCATTAGAAAGCTTGCTCTTTGACATTACTAGGGAAGTTGTGGGGAACAATAGCTCTTCTAGGGTTATGATTTGTTCTTCACCTCTGAGGTAGGGTTTGAAGGGTTTTGATTAAATTAGGTTATCTATTTTAGATTTAGATTCACGTATTTACACAAGTAGTTAGCTACATCCGGCTAGTTACTTGTATTTAGTTTTGTTTATTAGATTAGACACATTGCTTAAAAACTAGAAAAGATCAAAAATATTTACTTTCATTAGATTAGTTTGATTTCATTGTTTTGTTCTGATATACTGTGAAAACACCAAAAACATAGATTAAATTTCCTTTGATAGTTAGCTTGTTTTACCAAGATCATTTCAATTCATTCTATATGACCATCAATGGTCCACAATAAGAAAAGATGTATGGTTTTGATCCTTTGGTCCCACAACCCAATGGGCCAAAATTGTTGACGAACATTGATACGGGTTTATGCTTGCAAGTTTTACGCACACCTGCTAGGTTTTTTGAGAAGATTGAACAATTAAACACGCTAAACATTGTAGCTAATCAAGCCTACGATTATTGGAATTATTCTAACAACAAGGTTTGATTACACACATGACCATATAAGTAATACAACCCCCACGAGTTTTTGGTTGTGATCCTCACATCGCAACCCAATGGTCCTGCTGACTAGTTGAACATCGACACTAGTTTGTGTACATTGGTATTTAGGTCATCACCACTTCCACCTGATATCATTGCATAACTTTCATTATTAAACATAGTAGCCGATCAAGCTAAGAATTTCTGAACTAGACTAGAAAATTGTCCATAGTCCCTATGGTTTCATTACACCTCTCATTCTCACTTCCATGACCTTTCTTGGAAATCTATATAAGGCGCCCACATGTCACTTTCCGTGTGTTCAATATTGACTGGAGTCTTTGAGAAACTATTATATCAAATTGATCCATCACACCACTTCAGGTTAGGAGAGAATTATTTCCTTTAGATTCATAGATCCCGATATTGTGTGTCAAAGATATAAGGTTGCATCATTATTTTACCCATCATCACCATATTCACATCCACTTCTACTCTACACCGATTGTCTTGGCACAACCTCGGGAAGTCAGGTGCGAAGGAGGTCACGTGTTGATTTTCTTTTGTACAAGTAATGTCGCCTCTACCACCTCCATTAGGGTTCCCTTCATGATGTTGTCATTCCTACTCCTTTGAATTATTCACAACACTAGTCTACCACACACTAGTCTCAATAGCTTCATGAATATGATCAATCAGTCTACAATTCTTCGTAATGAGTGTAAGACTAAAAAAATTCCAATAGCAAGACACATTCTTCTAGATCATGTGCTGCAACAATGGGCACCTACTCGAATCATGATCCAGGTGATAAATCTCACAATTTAGTAACATGGCGCACACCAATTTACAAGGGAATCTATCCTTAGTATGTCCTTCCACCTCGTAATCTATACACCATATTCCACTACACGTCTCATGAGTTGAATTAACTAAAAGTTTCTCCAACTATTTCACCATAGATGCAATTTGTGCCTCCAAGAATGGGCTAACTCCGGTGTCTACACTCCCAACTTCCTCAACACGTAGATCTACCTCTAAAGCCTCACATGGATCTATAAACATCTTATGAGAGAGTGCCTTCTAAAAGGTGTGATAAAACCACTAACAAACCACTATGCATGTTGGCTAGGGTGAATATCATAAGACAAATTTGATAGAAATTTTTTAAAGCATGCATCATACTCCCTTATGCTCTCAACCATGCCCTACTTAATCTCCTTCAGGCATTGATGATTTTCTGTTCAAACTCAGGTATATGAAACTCATCCAAGAAAGCATCACATAATGTGTTATAATCTACAAAAGTCTAGTTTAGATCATACTTCCTATACCAACTATGTATGTGCCCTTGCAAAGTAGTAGTAAATTGACTTGCCTTATGCTTAGGAGTTGTGATTCCCTTAGCATGCTATAATATCTCGCATAGTTTCACATGCTCAACTACATCCTCAATACCTATGTATTCTAGAAGGTGAAGAGACATCTCGTAATAGACTTGTTGTGGTTGGTGCGGACCATGCCCACCAGATCCAGAACCTATATTACCTCTAGTATTCCCTCCACCTCTAGAACCACCAAATCCACTAGATCCCGAACCTCATGATCCTCCTGATCCACTTCCTATAGCTGAAATCAAACCAATGGATGAGCTACCCCGTGTTCCAACTATTACATTAAATTTAACACCCACAATTTGCAAAGTTGTGCTACTTCTAAATGTGTTATCAACGTTCGCACACCCACGCTCTGTCTCCGATGATACACCATAAAATATACCACCAACTAGTCCTCCAAATAGCAAAGATGTTATCACTTGTGATGTCATCGATGTTGTCTATTGCACTCCTGTATTCAATGGAAAATGAAATCTACCTTTTGCTACTCTATCACCAACACTAGCTGTTTCTCAATAACTATTTCAGGAACTAGAACACTAAGTGCAAGGGAAAGGTCACCATGTGGGACCAGATGTGCACCTATGGTACTTAATATTTATTTATCATATGCACTCTCATCAAAATATGGAGGGGATTCTCTCTTTGCACTTGCTAAGTGGGGGACAACCTGATGCTCTGGCTCCACGTATTCCATGTGAGCTTCAAATCCTTCATGAGACATCATCCTCTGTAACTCCATAGACTCCTTAATATCATGCTTGTTTGCCAATTCCCTCTCTCGTGCCTCATTATACTTAAGCTTCCTTTCCTCTCTTTTCCTTTCTACCGCAAAACCCATCATATTTCACCACACCTATTTTTGCCCACGTGCACGATGTGGTTTAGCTAGCCATAAGTCATTCTTGTAAATCCAGGGTTACCAACAAGATCTTAATTACTAAAGGGATAACATGAAACTAATATTATCGTGTTTGCGCAAGAATTGAAACTCAACAACCTCCGGACATGAATAAGTAGAAACAACATACTCCAATGTGTAACTATGCAAAACACCACTCCACCAATGATCTACAACGCGTGTCCAAGTTAAATCAACATCATATAGAGTCTAGTAATCTTTTTGTGTCCAAACAATTGTTCTACATCTCCAATTCTGCTTTGATGTATATGCTACCAACCACTCGTACAACTCTATAAGAAAACAACTAAAAAGTGTCTCATAGAGTTCATGATACAAATGTTCTTCAACCCACACACGATCATAGAAATTTGGGTCCAATATTATTCTCGTGAGCAAACAGGTCTTCCAAATCCACAACCTAACTTTCAATCTTTGTCCAAAGTTAATCGATACGTCTTCATCACGAAATATCCTTGCAAAAGCTTGAAAAGAGGTCCGACAATGAAACCAAAATGTACTCTATTTTTCTTACTCAAACCTCATACGTAATGGCCCATCACTAAGACAAATCGAGCACTCACCTAAAGTGCGTAAAGGTACTAGGTCCCTTTTTATACCATCTTTGCAAGGTGTTAGCATGATCACACAAGTATTCCATATCCATAGCAAAAATTAAAGGTAAAGCATAACATGAACTAGATCAAAACCATAGTGCATAATGAATCAAACAAGGATCAAGATCAGATTTACCATATAATAACCAATAATAGAGATATCAAAAATCAATATCCATCCACAAAGATCCATTATATTAATCCATCAAAAGACAATAGCTGAATACAATACAATTACCATCACAAAGTCATGTGCGCAAATACACCAACAACATAACTCTATCTCAATCTAGCATTGCTCTAAACCGTGCAAATAAATACATATATATAGGGATGGGAACTTTCCCTTCACCACCCATGCACTCTCAAAATAGGTTTGTATGCTTAAAATAGCCATGCGACTGAATTACAATAGAAACTAAGGAAGCATGCAAGCTTTTCCTAATAATAGATTATCTATAACTAACTCTAGACCTAATCCTATTATTAGCTCAAACTTTGCATGATGTTTGATCTTCCACTTGCTCCAAAATAGCCATTTCTTTGTCCACAAGTCTTCTTGTTCTTATCCAATGCGTGTTTATCACTCCATTTTTAACTCCAACTTGATCCATACAAAAGAGGTTGAGTACCAAACTCTATCTTTTCAGCACAAATATTCATATTTACAATACCTTATCCCAAAAATCTAGATAAAAGACCATAATCAAGAGTAAAAATAGGATCCCTCAACATCATCATCTTCAAAAAGAAATTTTAAATCAATTGATTTGCGACTCTAGTCATAAACATATTTTATAGTAATGTTTTCCCATACACTTGAATTTTCATCTCCATGTACACAATGATCACAAAATCATGAATAACCTCCCACTTTAAATATTGCCAGGGTATTTTGAGTTGTATTCATCATGTGATGAATATACCTCACACCAACAATATTTATACAATTGTATTCCCATGAGTGATGAATATAAGTTTAAATAACATTGTCAATGTTTTTTTATCATATTAAAAAGGTCAAGATAACAAGTATACATGCATATTATTAAATTTTATAATCAATTTTGCATAAATAAAACAAAAAATTTGATAGAAAAAAATAAATTTCACTTCTAAAAGAATATTATCGAGAGATTTTGGAGCTAATTTTATTTGAACAACACCAAAATGTGACTTACACCGATTAACAACTTCATAGACATTACGAAGTGGAACTCCATCATATTTGAGTTGTCATCAAACTACATGCTTGATACAAGAATTTTTATCATCATGCTCCCACTTTCCATGTCTACTCTCAAAAAAATTCCACAAATGTCATACATTATGCTTACAATACATATGGTATAATCAATTGAATGATTTTTATGACTTGAACTAGATTTCACATCCATCGACCACACAAAATGTTCATTAAATTTGTTATGATGTTCTTGAAGAACATTTCAAAATAAGGAATTGGTAAAATATACCATGGCTCATGTTATCATTGATATAAATATGAACCTCTTTTATAATTACTTGATTTTTAATTTTACTTTGAATCCCACCATCAACATATTTTCATACATGCCTATAAGACACATGCATCATCCACTTGGTCTAAATGATAGTACTAACTTTGTATCTCTTTTTCGCACTAAAATTATAATTCTTAGTAAATTCAATCACTGACAAGATACAACCAATAAGAAAAAAATTAGCTTTACAAAATTGTGAAGCTTTCCACCTTGAACCATGGCTATGTTATATATATGGATTTTTTTCTAGAATTTTGCCATGAAATCACAAACCAGAATTTCATATTCTATTAGGCAAGTTTTCCTTGATTCCTTTCATAAAATTTTAGTATAAATTTCATACTCAAACCTATTCCACACAAATTTGTGGTATGTTGATTGATCGTACACTCCTTCTGGGATATTTACTAAATTTCCAGATTCTATGCAATCCCCTTTGATACAATCAACATTAAAGTCACTTATATCATCCATTTTCTGACAAAGAATAGAGCTAACAAATTGACTTGTATGTGGAGAGGGTATAACATCTACTTTCATTTTCTCCCTATTTTTTTATCGTGGAAAAATATAGATTAGATTCTATATGAGTACAAGAGCAACATGTCTCACATATGTATTTACCCTTACATATGGTGGCTTTAAATTCTTAAATGTGTGTTGCATGATGTTTATGTATGAATGGTTTTCTCTAAAATTTATATAAACATCACTCTATGTTATATTAACAAATTTTTGATGTTCTTTCTTTAAACCACCTAGACCAAACCTAGTTTTTAAAGTGTCCTTAGAATTGGAAGAAACATGACTACAAGTTTTCCAATAATCAACAAAAAAATATTTTATATCATTAGAAATTTGTTTCTTCAAAGATCCCTACATATTAATGCCCAATTCACTTTCATACTATCATATAATTTAACTTTGATTTGCATATATATTGTTATAGTTATTGTACATTTACCACTTAAGAACTTACAATTGCTTTGATTTATCACTTTTTGGTTGTCTCCAGACCCACTAAGGTAGTCAAGATAGATCTACACAATGGAAAAATGTCTTTACTATAAGAGAAACTACCAATAACATTGAGAGCATCATGTAAATTTTGTATCATGGAGTCTTTCATGTTATTGGATTTTTTTGAATCAATTCCTAATAAATCAAAACTAGAAACCATATCTCTACATCAAGCTATTCTTTCTATTAACCGAGAGTTACCAATAAGAGATTTTGGAGAAAATATTTTTTTATATCTCTATGGATTAGAACTTTATTATAGTTATACGAGATAATCTTACTTTATTAAATGTTAGCGAAACAATCATCTTCATCTATATCCTTGATATAATGAAAGTTTGGTAATCCTTCATGTGGAGACAATTCTTCTTCTTCTTCCTTTTTTTTTATTGATAAATGGATTTTTGACTAGGACCATACCCAAAGATACAAAAGGCTCAAAAGCCGATAAACATGAAAAATAAAGTGCTAGAAGAAAAGGGTACCACACCCCAACAAAATGGCCTAGGTATCGATACAACCTTACATACCAAAGGCAGAGTCAATATGCCAAAATAGAGAAAAAAACAGCAAAAAGGCAGCGACAAAACAACTACCCATACAACAACAGAACAAGATGAAACCAAAAAATAGATACCAAGAAGGAAGAATCCTTCTACATGAGACATTTCTAATTTTTTTGACCTCCTCAAGAGCCTTGAACATGTTTAAAATAGGTTGCAAATTTGGATCTTTGCCTCTATTTGTAATCACTTTTAGTGCATCTTTGCCTCCTTTCCACAACTCTTCAGGTATCCCGCTAATGTCACACAGTTTCTTGACATGAGTGTGGAGAAAATCCAGAATGGATTTTTGAGTAGCCAGATGATTGAGTTGTTTTGTGACAATTTTATCCATAGTTTCCTCTAGGGCCTTCACTTTCTTTCTTAAATCAGCCAAGTTTCCCTCATTTTCTCCATTACATTGTGCTTCCCCTTCCGGTCTTTAGTAAAAATAAAGGATTATTGAGGAAGAGGGGGAGCATTCTGGGCATTACTGATAACAAGAAGGTTTTCGCCCCAACATGATCCTTACTTTGAAGGGCCCTCTTAGCAAGAAGAGGGGAGGGTTGTTTGAGATTTTTTCGTTTTTGGAAGAAAGGGGCATGGAGGAGCTAGAAGGGTTATTAGAAACCATTTCAAGGAAATGAAGGTGAAGCAGCATGATCACCCCTTGGTGTAAAGGCACAACCCTCTTGTGATTTTGTACTTCCGAATAGACTTTTCAAGAGACTGTAAAATGTAATAAGCTAGGATAATCCTAGGGGCTCTACATAAATGATTCAGAATTACCAAATGGTGGAGCGGGAGAGAAGTGAACCTACTTTCTAAGGTGACATGTGTGACCACCATACGCAAGCCATGTCATCAAACGACACAAAGATGGAAGTGCAGAGGATTCCATCCTTATTGATTTCTAACTTCTTAGACCCCTAAAGAAACTTCTTCTCCTTGGCCTCTTGTCAAATTTATTCTAGTAGAATTTGATCCCATCCGCCCTAAGTCCCATGACCAATGAGATAATATTTTCAGTTATAGGAAAATCCACTCCCTTATAGCTAACAACATTGTTCTTCTAATACTTTGCAAAAGCATAGAAATATGTTGGTCGAAACCTTTAATTCTATGAAAAAGTTTTAAATCCACCCACATCCATGGCTTTCCACACTCGGTGTTGGCTTTCCAAGTCGGACCAAACACCAAATCTACCCTCAAAGGCGATCCCCCATTTTTGCAAAATTCAAATCACCCAATCTCACAAAACTAGCAGCAAAAAGAAGCACACTGGAGAGTATTTAAATTTCCCATTTGGTGGTAGTAGTAAATAAAAATATAGGAATTGCCCATCGCAAAAGTGAAGTACTCAAGCATGTAATTTTGATGAGATGGACATTTTCCACAAGCCAAGGAGTAAACACTATACCATCCCTTAGTACATCTGTCCCAAGCATCATTTTCCAAGATTGTTTTAGCCACTTGAGGGATATCATTATAATTATCCCAAATATTTAAATCATTACAACTTATACCCACGTTGGCATAGTAATCTGCCATGGAGTTTCCTTCCCTATATGTGTGACGGATGTTGATTCTTCTTCCTTTGTTACATCCCTTTCTTCTTCTTCTTCTTCTTCTTATTATTATTATTATCATCATTATTATTCTACCTCTATATATTCTCCTTCTTCATATTATACCTTTCTTTCTTCTTCTTTTTCTTCCTATGCTACTTCCATTTCTTCTCTTCTTCATTTGTTACCTCCCTTTCTTCTTCTTCTTCTTGTGTTCTTATTTTTTCATTATCTCTTACAAATTATTGAGCTTGGAGAGCCTCTTGAGATTCTTCATCTTGGATAACTTCTATAGTTTTGTGAGCTTCTTAAGCTTGGAGAGTATCAAGAAGTGTTTGTTCTCTTTTAAAAAACTTCTTTTACATAATTTTTGTGTTGCTTCTCTTATATATGTTTTTATTTAGATCATACTTATTATATCTTTTAGGTTTCTAGTAAATCGTAAAAAATTATCTATTTTCTTTAAGTTAGATATGTAGAGATTTAAAATGATAAACAAATAAATGAGAAGTTATACTTAACAAAATATTCAAGATAAACAGAAAATGTAAAAGGCATACACAAGATAACACAAGATTTATCCTAGGAATTACTTTTAGGAAAAAAACTAAATGTAATAAATTATCTATCTTATTGAATTAAATTAACCATTTATAATACAATAATTTACTTCCAAGTTCTTCTCTACCCTACTGCATGTCCAACTATATGTAAGCACATTAATAGGAAATCGTCAAAGTGGTTTTACAATACAATGAGTACAAAACCATGGGCTAAGAAAACAACCCATAATGGTTCCCCATCAATCATGGGTTTTGACACCACCCATATACATGTATAGATAAAAAACCACATATCTATACTCCCAAAAAATAGGGATTTCAAAATCATAGCTAATGCTTGTAGCATAAGTGTACACTAATCTTGGGTGTACTGATATGCAAAATATACAACATTTTCTAGTAGGATAAATATATATAATCACTATACTTGCCTAACTTTACCGACAAAAATATGAAAAATTATTTAAGGTAGATCATAAATTGATTAGAATTTATTATTTGTAATCAATATATTTCTCAAAATATCATTTTTTCTAATCTAGTTATCTCAAATTGTACTATTATTTTTTTAGATAAGGGTAAAAAGGAGTTTATTGAATGGGAATCTACCTAGGTACAAAAAGGGTTTGAAACCTAGATTTAGCAATATAAATAACTAGAGAAAAATAAAAAGTAGCCAAGCTGCACTAGAAACACCCTGACCAAGATGCAAAAATAACCTAAAAGGGGGAAAAGACAACAAACAATAACAAACTACTTGAGGATTTTAGAAAAATCCTTCTTTAAATTCTTTAGGACCTTAATAAGATTCATGTATATATTCCAATTAGGGTCTCCAGAATTTAGCTTGTCCAGTGCCTTTCTTTTTCCTTTTTATCACCCTTGAAGGGGAGAGATTCCTTAGTAGAACCAACTAAGAAACTTGAAGAGTGAGAAAATCCAGTACATCTTTAAACAGAAACAAAGTAACATTTTTTTGTTTCTAATGATCCCTATCTCTTTATCCAATAACAATATCCTCTTGGAGATATCTTCCCTAAAATTATTGTCCATTTTTCCACCTTACATAGCAAGCTTGCACCCCATGACCCTGTCCTTAAGAGCTCGAATGTCCTTTCTAAGACAATTGATCTTGTCCATATGAAGATCAAGCTCAACACAAGTATTTGAAAAATTTCCTTTAGAAGTCCTAATATAAGTATTACCAAAGGAAAGAAGGATAAGAGCAGCCAATTCACCCTTACCATCCTTGGGGAGTAAGAATCACCCCTAGTAACATTATCTTTAACAACATGACTATGCAGGGTTCTACGGAGGGTTCATCTCTGGGTATTTTTGCAAGCCCCAACCTTAGGAGGAGAAGAGGGGTCCCCAACCAAGGGAAGAAGAAGGGAGAGAGAATGGGATTGGACTATTCAAAGTGTTTTTAGAGTAATAGAATGACAACCTAGTGAAGAGGAAATACCTTCTTTCCCCACTGGACTAGCTTAATGGAGTGTTCAAGAGAATGGAGGATGTAAAAGGGGAAACTCACTTGAACATGACAAAAAAATGGATGAGAAGTATCGGGTAGTAATTGTTAGGAAATTAATATTTACATGGGTAAATTATTATTTATTATTACCATGAGTAAATACAGTAATATAGTTTGTTAGTATAATTATTATATTATTGCAGATAACAATATATTATTCATAGGGTTTATTATACCCGTGAATAACATTCGGGTTAATTGTTGTAACACCTTCCTATTTTCTAAGAGGTTGTTTAACTTTTATGATGGCTATATAATACCCCGATGTATTAAACGAGATATTGGAACAAAAATTTAGTACAAAAGAAATCAATTGTTTAGTTGTGCCAAGCTCTATGATAATTTATATTTGGTATCAATGCGAGTTGGATTGGAGATGGAAAAATAATTATTTTCTAAGGGCAACTAGGATTCTTCATTTCCCTCTAGATGAAATATATATATATATATCTTGAGATTTTAATTCGGTATAGTTTAAGTGTCAATGATCTGATCACACCAGCACATATCTGTCTATTTATTTACGTGTTCAAGTTTCTTCAAGAATTGTTCATGTGCACAGTGGATTTTGTGTGTATGTGCAAGTCGTCCTCCACCCAAACTTGTGCAGATCTACTCCAACGTCATTTGCAGGTCTGTTTTCTACTTCGACGGGAATGCAATAAAAATTCTTCCCACGTGTTGTCAACATTCTACAAGGATTTTAGCCGAGAGCATTGAGGTTTGAGGATTGATAATCTTGAGATTGGTCATGGAGTTCTTGATTTATGTTGAATTTTAGAAGATTTGCATCCGTGATTCCTTCTTATCAACACGTTATATCTCATACCTGCGTATTTAAAAAATTCAATACTGTCAAATATCAGATTTTTTCCATTGAAAAGAGAAAGTATTTCCTTACCACATGTCTAGGCAACGCATGCTCTAGCCACATCTAACATTGTGTCCATCATGTTTGGCATCCTTTGTCCATTGTATGGATTTGCAAGTTTGAACAAGTTGTCAACCGATTCACCATACAAAAGGTGGCATAGTGAATAAGAAGTCTGTGGACGGATTATAAGACTTTGATGCTTAGAACTGCGAGCTCCTGAGAAAATGGTTCAAATCCTCATCCAAAACTATTGTTGCTGGAGTGACATGCATTGAGAAACAAAATCCTGACTCAGCAATCTCTACGGTTTGGCCTGCAATAATTTCCAAATACGTGCAATATTCAGGTTTTTGTTACTCTATACACGTGGAGCAGTATCTATTTGTAAATTATAATAGTGTCTCTATTTTTAGAGAAGCATTCAAGACTGGTTGGAAGTTTGGTATAGCCGCGGCCAACTATTCACATATGTCAAAAAAGTTATATCCATTCAAAGTAACGGGTCAAAATATTTGTTAGGATTGTTAGTTCGATATAATGGTCTTTTTAAATTTCCTTGTGTAGGTGGTCGAGTTTAGGAAATTTAATATTTAATGTTGTTTGGTAAAAGGGTCTTCCGGTGGATTCACAAATATTGTTTACAAGTGTCACTTAAGAGTTATTGTTTTGTTTGATTTTATCACATAGTCTATGTGATTAAATCATGTCGTTTGTTGTTTTTAAATTTATAAATTGTCATCAAAAGTCGTTGTATCAATTATTAAGTTTTAGATGTTTATTAAATTGTAAAATTGTCAAGTTAATTATGAGTTGTCAATAGTCCAATTCAATGTCTAATTTTATATATCTTTCATCATTTCCTCACTCTCAGGTCATAGTTTGACATAAACATTAAGTAAAAAGTAAGTAATTACGGTTAGGTGAAATCAAACCCGAGTCAAGAGTTATTTTGTAATGTCATGTCAAATAGGTGATTGTAGGTGGTGTCAAGAGTCAATGACAAAATTTTGAAAAGTAATAATAAAAAAATAAAAAAATCGCCTCACGGATGCATTTTCGGTGTTACCGACGTCGAAAAAATAAAGTGTTTCACATTGTGGGAGGGAATATATAATAAGTTCAATGTGGAAACATATGTACTTCATGTTTGCATATTGTCGAGATAACAACATGTTACTTTGGAGGACAGAGGCATTAGAGGTTGGAGGTCAGACAATGACCTCTCATCAATCACCAATGATGGGGCCACACGAAGCTGTGGTGGCATTTTGTGGTGTGAATTTGATTTCAGTTGTGTGCTTCAGTTTCATAGTACTTGTTTTGTAGTATAGTGTGGATTTTATCATTTCAACGTGGTGTGAAAAATAAAAACAGACATGGTATGTTCCTATTCACTAGTATGTGGTTATTCCTACATAATTCCCCAATCTTTAGAGCATAGTGAAGAGAAAATAACACAATGAAATGCAACATCATGAGTCTTTGAGGTAGAATAGTTAGATGTGTTCCTGTTTGTACCTACGTTTGTGGTTAGCATCCTGAAAACCATTCAATTTGTTCATATGTGTTCATGCTTGAGTTCCCACACTACTAGGTTAGATGTGTTCCTAGAGTGACTAGTTGATAAGAAGATGATTCCTGATTGTGTTCCCATACGTCGGTCGGATGTGTTCCTGACAGTGCATTTTCGATAAGAAGTTGATGTGTTCCTTCATCTACCTTTAGTTCGAGTGTGTGCAAGATCATGAGCGTGTAGAGGCGGTAAGTTCTGCCAATGAAGTACGAAAGTTGTTTGCTACCATGTAAACATTAAGGGGGGAATGTTAGGAAATTAATATTTACATGGGTGAATTATTATTTACTGTTATCATGAGTAAATACAAGTAATATAGTTTGTTAGTATAATTATTATCTTTCATTTGGACAACAATATATTATTCATAGAGTTTGTTATACCCATGAATAAAATTGCAGGTTAATTTTTGTAACACCTTCCTATTTTTAGGAGGTTGTTTAGCTTTTATGATGGCTATATAATAGCCTAATATATTGCACAAGATATTGGAACAAAAATATAGTACAAAAGAAATCAATTGTTTAGTTGTGCAAAGCTCTCTCATAATTTATAGTAATAATGCATTACTTAATACTACCCCTCATGAGTGATGAACTTCATAAGGAGAAACCCAATGTCATCAAACGTCTCGGGAATATATTTTATTTGAAATCCACCTTTGACATGTATAAGGGCTTTGGTGCCCTCCAAAAATTTCCTCCCCTCTTCGGTGAGGAAAAATTTATTTTTATAAAATTTAAGACCACTGCATCTGGAGCCTAACGACCCTAGTAATCAACTCTTCATTGATCTCATAGGATATTCCCTTACAATTGACCACTCTATTATTCCAATTTTAAAAAAATTCCAAATAAATATGGGTATTTTGACCCCTAACTTTCTCCACAAAGTTTCAAAAATACCCTTTATTTAATATGTTCCAAATCTAAAAGTTAGAAACTTCCAGGACTTCGTTCTAAAATGGTTCGACCCTAAAAATATCTCTTCCCATCGTAATCCTCTCACACATGTCTATTTTGGGGAAAGAGAGATTCTAAAACACTAAAGAAAAATGTTTTTATTAATATTCTGAGTGGGAAATTCAAATAATTGTGGGTTGTAAAGCTAAATTTAGGCCAAAAAAACTCGTGCCACATTCCTCACTTTGATGAAAATTTGTGATTGATAAAATCCTAGACTTTTCCACATGGGAAAAAATATGAAAGATATCACTTATGATTATCTTCTTCAATATGAATAATAACATAGGAATAGATGGGGATCTCCTCTCAAATAAACCAATTGAAATTATATTCATCATTAACATAAAATTTAGCAAAGAGATACACCACCTCATTTCCCTCTCAGTTAGTATTTTGAATGATAAAGTTGGAAAATCTCGAAATTAATAAGGTAGCCTCTTGATGATTTATTTCGCGGTCCAACTAGTAGGGGTATTTCCATATAGGCACTTGACAATGTTCATCAAGTCCCATTCAATAATGATGTTAGAAACATTTATCATATTAGAAAATCCAATACCCTAAAGGGAAGAAAGGGATTTGGTATAATGATTAGTTTGAACTCACATAGGGCTAACATACAATGCAATGACCCTGCCTTTATTATCTCGGATAAAACCACCACAACCAACTCTCCCAAGATTAACCTTAAATGCACAATCAAAGTTCAATTTGCACCAGATCAATGGAGGGGGATGTCACTTAATTTGAGTCATATCAATAAACTCTTTTTGATAGAGAGAAGAGAACTGATAGATTTTCCATTTATCTCAAACCTTAATTTCAACATGACTAAACCTTTGATTTTTAGGAGGTCTGAATTTAAGAATATTTTACCTAATTTCATCCACCATAATTTTGAAGAGGTGGGTAGGTTTCAAATCCTTTTCTTCAAATATCCTCATATTTATTGCTTTTAAAATCTACCAAATTATGTGAGAAAAAGAGATGGTCTAGAGCTTTTTGATGACACTATATTTGTAAGGAGAGATCCAATGAGTCCAAGACATGATTATCTCTAGATGCCCTATCTAGGTGATATTGACCCATATTTTGTAACCATTAATAGAGGTGATATAGTTCCTAACTTTTCACAATAATTGACTATAAGATATTCCTAAATGGTAGTCAATTTTCCACATTTTTGAGCGCGTGAGGACATATCCATTTATCATTCCAAAATAAAATGAGGTCAAAGTTCCTGTACGTACCCAAAATTGTAGGGTCTTGCACCACCGAGAACATGGTACACGTGCCCCTGATGATGATGCGAGTCTCCTCACAAGGTGTTCGAGATCTAGAAAAGCTCTCCAAGTATGCGTTAACATCCGCATGCCATGCCCCGCTTAGCCCCTGCGTGCTTTGTTTTCTCTGCTCCCCTCCTTTTTCTTTATGTTTTGATCTTTGGTGATGAAACGCCGCCTGCCTGGGCGGCGGTCTTATGACCGTCGCCGAGCAGGCGGCGGTCCTTCACGCATTTTCCAGAATGTTCTTTTAATGCGACTCACGTAAAAATTCAATGTTTACCATCTTTTTCACCGCCTTTGCTTGTATTTATGATTCTGGTTCCCTAGAATAGTGTTTTGGCATTGTTTATGGTTAAAGAGTTCAATTTGGTTTTCACCTTTGGGTAAATGGGAATTCTATAAATAGCTGGCTTGTGCTCAAGCAAATGGCCCCTCAAATTTGCCTCTCAATTTCTCATTTCAATAGCTTAGTCTTTCAATTTTGCTTAGGATTCATAGTTTTATTTATTGCATGCATGGTTAGTATTGTTTAGCTGTTAGGAAGCCACCTAATCTTCTTGTGCTAGTGTTGTTACTATTTCATGCAATTCATTGGAATATGATAGTTTGATTTTCAGTAGGAAGCCATTAAAGTTACAGGTTTTGTTCGTCAAACAGGATAGTTTCAGGTTTTGGGCATTTCATGTTATATGACTCGCAATAAATCCCACTAGGAATTGCATAAGCCAAGCTCTGTTCTCTTGCGCTATCCCTCTCCTACTCGCATTGTATTTGGTCTTCATCCTAAGCGCCCTTTGTCCCAATACCTATTTCTATTGATGGTGACATTACATGCTTTTTGGATTCATGTGAGCACAAAGGAAAAAAGAGATCTGCTTTGAGGGACAAAGCCACACAAACCGGATTCACCAGCATTGTAAAATCCAGTTCAAGCTTTGAATTTCTAGTTAAAACATATCGAGATAGAGTAGTCAATCATTTCATTTGAGTTAATCTTACTTTCGATATTGCGGGGAAGTGTGGGGATTGATAGTTTCTAAGAAACTATGATTCACTCCTCACTTACGAGGTAGGATCGAAGTCTTTCAAATAGATTAGATGAGTCATCCGGTTATTGAAAATAGATTTATTTGCACTGCAGAGACAAGTAGCTATACTAAATTTGCTTTGTTTGTTTTTAATTTCGTTATTAGTTAGTTGTCAATTTCTAGATATCTTAAATAGTTATTCTTTCAAGATCGTTCAAATAGTTTATCGAGAAAAACACAAAAATGGAGAAGTCATATATCTTTGTAGATATACTTTACATAACTAATTTTACTTTGATGCGATTAGATTTACATTGTTTCTTTTGCATGACAATCACGGGACCTAGAGAGCCCGGAGAATACGTATTCGAGCCAATCATGCCTCAACCCGATCTTATTACGGTAATAGCGATATAGATCGGAATCTTAGAATCCAAGTCTTCGAACAACAACGGACTTACAACGAGATCAGCTCACTGATTAAGAGGGTTAAACTTAGAAGACGACCAAGCACACACGTTTTGGTCAAACCAGCCAAACTACAGATTACCTAGAAAAATATCCACATGATGTAGAAGGGCTTGAAAGAGAGCAAACATTGTTTATGACCCTTTGGTCCCACGACCTAGATGCAGGAGACATTCTGTTGATATAGACACTAGCTTAAGAATTCGGGTTGCCAAAATGCTGCAAGGTACTACGAGAAGATTGCACAACTTGCGAGTTCTAAATATAAATTTGAAAAGGGATACGACTAATGGATATTAGGGATTAGAAATTGATTCTACATATGACCATAGCAGGTCCACAACAAACACGAATCTATGGTTGTGACCCACAAATCTCACAACCCAACGAGTCCACAGGTCAATCGAGACATTGACATTGGATTACACACATTAGTATTTAGATCCACTCCACTTACGCCAACCATTATCGCACTTTGATTATCCTTGTTAGATATAACAATTAACAAAGCTAAAGATTTCTAGACTAGACCAGAGAATCGACTGTAGAATCCACTATATATCCATCATCCATCCTATGACCCTATCTGGAGATATACACGAAATAATTCCAAGTCATTTTCCTCGTATCCCACAACCTATAGATCAGATCACGCTAGAGCTTGATATTGATTGGAGCCTTTCAGCAGTCATCCTCGCTGACTGATCTATCACGCCAGTTCAAGTTAGGAGGGCCTTCTTTGCCTTAGATTCACAGATTCCATTAGTGCACATCGAAGACATAAGATTGCATAGCTAGCTTGTCTGCATCCCATGTATAGTCCATCCCCATCAGTTGTCTCGGCACAACCTCGGGAGGTCGGGTGTGAGGAAGAGTTACTTGTAGATTCCCACGCTCGCTTGTCACTTTTCCATCGTCTGATTCCTATCTTTCATTTTCTTCTATTAGTAATGGGATATTTACACTTCATAAGAGATATCTAGAAGGTGGAACCGAGGAGAATATCTTCACAAATCATCCAATTAGCATTGTCATGATTTCTTTATATATTTTCTTTTAGAACCACGTCAGAGGTGAATCTCCTTAAATCCTCTAGCCCATTTTGACAATCAAGGATTTGTTCATAAACTTAATATTTTTTATACCTAAGCCCTCCAAAGCTTTAGGGAGGCACACCTTATCCCATGTCACAAGAGGAATTATCCTTTCCTCCTTCATCCCTCACCAAAGAAAAAGTTTTTGAATTTTTTTAATTTTATCAATGACTATGTAGGGGACTCGAAAAGAGACATTAAATAAATGGGAATATTTTGGAGGGTGATCTTAATCAGAAAACACTTACCATATTGGGATAAAACAAAACCTTTTAAGCCTACCAAAATCCTTTAAAAGTGATTTAGAAAAGAGTTCCAGACATCTCGTGGGACTCTACCATGAAAAAGGTGCATGCCGAGGTAAAAGGAAGGGATGTTGTAGATATTACAACCAAGGTGTTTCCCAAAATAACTCTCCGAGAGATGTTTTGGCAACTTACATTTCACTTTGGATTTGACATTATGTTTTCATAGGGATTGCGCATTGTAGGTGATTTCCTTTTAATTTAGAAAAAAATTCCATAGTTGCGGGCTTCGTGATGTTTCCTTGGATTTCATGGTGCCATTCTAGAGTGTTTGCAAAAATTCCCATCTTAAAAACTTGCATAATTTTGTGAGGGAAATGGTTTTATATTTTATAGTTAAAGGCTACACATAAGAATCCATGCTCTTGAGCTCCACAACCTAACTTGGTAGGTCTTTTGGCCCCTCATGTAACTCTGTATGCTCATGTAAGTTTGCATTCCATGCCCGAGCTCCACTACATTCCTTCACATGCTTATGGGATTCCCTCGTCATGGATCCTTACCCTTTCAATATGAGACTCACTCTCCACTCCAATCCTAAGGCGTCACATGGTGGTGAGTCAAAGTGGCCCTTGTAGTCAATTGTCCCAACCCTATGGAATGAGCCACATTTCATAACACGTTAGGTCTAGAAAGCAGTGAGAAAAATTGAATGGTCATGGAAGACATGTGATGGGTTTTAGAAGGATGATATATGGTGAAAATTGGGAATTTTAATGAAGAAAAATGGAGGCATTCTATGAATGCCTCAAGAAGATACACCCGGTAGATGCAAGTTCTGTGGAATCAACCATGATTGATGAAACTTTTGGGTCCATGGGGGTTTAAAACAAAAGATCACTCAGTGTGTAATATGTAAACAAAATATGAACCCCTTCAACCAATAAAATACATGACAAAGGAAAAAGTAATGCATACGTGGTAAAGAAAATCAAAATAGATAGTACAAATTTTCCATGTGTTGTTTTCATGTGCATTTTGACCTACAAATTTAAAATTAACATAAATTTTCCATAGAGCTCCAAATCATGCAAAATATATATCATTGGAAAGGTCTCGGGAAGATCTTTATGATGAAATAAAGAAATGTAGAAGTTAATGGTATTTATTGGGAATAAATAGGAAAGACAATATGAGCATTTAAAATAGAGTTACAAATGGCTCAACCTCCCAAATTTATGAAGTATGGGTATTTTTCCTTCTTACATTAGCCAAATGACGTGGGGGAATGTATTTGAAAAGCTTCCCATGATGTTTTCTAGATGATTAGTTCATGTTGTTTTTGGTTGAGGTTTGGAATCCTTGTTTACTTCTTTTTTTCCCTCTCTTTTGCCCTCCTTCATTATATATTGTAAGATGATGCCCATTTGTAAAGGTTGGACCCTCTCATAATACATGGGAATCATTCAGAGTGTTGCATTAGTGTTTTGAGTTGTAGGCCTCATATTTGGACTTTTTCTCTGTGTTTTTACCTTCTTTTTCACTATAATGATTTGTGCATCTTGATAAAGTAATAAAATCTCATGTTTTGTGGCTATTGTCTACCCTATCTTGTGTTTTATTATTTTCCCTTGCCTCTTCATTATTTGCATGTGTGTTGTGTATGATCTTCACTTTATAGAGTCTATTTTCTATTTTACTCCATGAAAAGGGAGGTCTAAATGTTTTTATGGGTTGTGGAACTCTTGTCTTCCTTCTCCTCCTTCATTTTCTCCCATTTTCACTCATCGAGAGTGTATTTCCCCCTTCTCTTGGTGTTATCACCTTTCTTATCTTAGGATTTCCCCTTCCATGCATCTTTCTCTTCCTCTGGTCCCTTGGAACATGTATATTAGGATTATTTAGTTGTATTTCTATTTTTAGGATTAGTTTTAGCATTAGGAATAGGTAGAGGAACCTTCTCTGGAGGTATGTCTCAAGCACAAGTCCCATAACTTGGAGACAGACCCCATGTTGTCTCAAAATATTGGGTTGTCCATGACTTAGGGTAAGGTGTAGTTTTTAGCTCCAACAATTTTGGCATGCCCGGTGGGACCTTGATAAAGATTAAATTTCATAATTTCTAATTTTTGTGTGTAACTTAGTGATTTCATCCTTTGGAGGAATTCTCAACACATTTGGTGACTCCCAACTATATATCTATTGGTTTTAGTAGTCAAGGTGCTTATTTTCATGAAAATAATACATACAAGAAAATTTCAACAAGTGGTGAATCTTTTGAATATTTATAGTTTTCACCAAGAAGAATAAGGGGCATAACAGTTTAGAGTCACCATCTCCTCTAAATAGAACTCTTTCCACTCCTCCTTGTAGGACATTTGTGTTCTCCCTAGAGATTTAAGACCTATTATAATCACAACACAACCAATAAATATGCCTTTTATAAGATTTAATGGTGGTATTACTTTATTTTTAATGCCTAACATGATATACCAACAGTGGTTTCCTTAAAAGTATTCCCTTTTTCACTAGTGAAAATCTTTCTACCCCATTTGATCATATTCAAGATGTTGTTGGTATAATATTGTCAATGATGTAAAAGAGAGATGTTTTAATTGATGTCATTAGGTTTCATTGATGTCAAAATATCTAAGAGACATGAAGGTTGATTGGTAGTGTCAAGTCAAGTTGAGTTTCTTATTGAGATTGTTTGGTTTGGTTGATGATGCATGGGTTCTTTAATAGTGTAGTGGCTTGTTGGAGTGTGATAGTGACTTGAAGAGGTATGGAGGATTTTTGATGATGTCATTTAGTGTGTTTAAGGTCTTAACAAGTGTACAAGTGTGTTAAAGTGATGATGAAGTCAAATTTAGTGTAGCAAACATGTTTTAGTGGCCTAATTTGAAGGCCTAGTCAGTAGGTATGGTATGTGATGATAGGGTACATGTATGTTGAGATTTTTGGGCATGTTGAGATCATGGGGATCATGTAAATTAGGTTTAGGGAGACTCAAAAGTGTCTTAGAGTGTAGATATGAGGAGAAGACATGATTTCCAAGGTCTACACTAGACCTATTCTCAATCCCTAGGTGATCTAATGGGATAAGTTGGTATGGTTTCAACTTGGAAATGAAAATGTGATATATTGAAAAGTAATGGAATAATTTTCCTAGCATGTTAGTGAATATTGAGGTCTAATCTTTGAGATTTTCATGGAAAGTTATTTTTAAGTCTATTCCTAGACCTAACTCCTTGAAAAGGCATGCCCTAATGTGATGGAGTCAATGTTTTTGAGTGTATTTAAAAAAAAAAGATGAGTATTATAGATGTATTAGGAATTATATATGAATATTTGGTCCAAATTTTAGGTCATAATGTTGAATATTTTGTGAGATATTGCATGTTTTCACTTACCGAGTTTTGGAAGAGAGAAACCTAGGTCAAATTTGACCTTTTTATATTCATTGGCATGTATGTGCATTATATGGGGACACAAGCTCTTGAAGATAAATGAAGAGGTATACTAATGAGAAGGGTTTCCAAGTGGAATGAGTTCATTTTAATGTCATAATTTTTATGAATAATTGTTAAGAAGGAAAAGTGGTTTTAAACCCTCTCAAAATCCTAGTCCTAGAGTGATGGAGAAGAACTTGTTGTATCATGCCCAAATTGATTGTTTTATGAAATGTGATGATTGGATGTTGTATATGTAGACATAAAATCACATACTTGGGTACATTTATAGGTCCTAAAATCATATTAGCATTCATATGATTCCTAAGTGAAAAAATTTTCTTATTTTTATGACTTTGGACACCAACAATTAGGACATTAGTGCCAAGGTTCCATCATCCCCTTTGGGTGCCTTACATCTTTCCACCTTTCGCTCTTTTTGGGCTTTCTTATCTTTTGGGCATCTTATTTTTTTATGGGTTGGCCTTCCAGGTTGTTAATTACATAGTTATGTGATCAAAATAAAGGAGAAATCCCATAATTACTATCACCTAGCTTGCATCAAAAGGCATCTAAGGCATGAAAAGACATCCATCTAGCATCCATTCGAGGGATATGGAACTATGTTTTTGGATACATTACATAGGAAGAGGAAGTATATTCTATTTCATCCACACATTTACATCTATTAACAAATCTAACTCGTTATCTAGTACATCTTACACAAGGGAATCCTAGGGCGTGATTCTTTCACACTCATAAGAACTACATGGATTTTGAGATGTAGTGCAATGCTCGGTCGTAAGTTCACTCTATTGGGTGACCACCGAGGTCATTCCAAATCCCCATATTTCATATTTATTTTTTGGATTTGATGCGGTTTTATGGGTTTTGCAAGTGAACTTCTATTTTGTAGGTAATAGGAACACTAAGAAATCAAGGTGTGACATACAGGGGACCAAAAGTGAATATCATCAACACTTATACAACACAATAAAAATCAAGTTCTGACCATTTTCATAGTCATGGGAACCTTGTAGAAGACTCTAATGCCCACATGCCTATTTTGTGACTTACATAATTTATTTTCAGTTCGACAACAAAGATCACCTCATGTTCATTAGTTTTCCTAGTTTGCATCGATCTTGGATTAATCGCAAATTAGCTAAGTCCTTTCCTCTCTCTATTGCACTTATGGTTTCATGTTTACTTACTTTTTTTTGTCATAGTGTATCTAATAGTTGTGTATCATATTTTACATTCAATTATTCGTAATTAGACTTTTACAAAAAGTTGATTATTTTTAAATCATTTGGTGAACCCACATTCAAAAACTCTTAGATCCTCACTTCTTCCTAACTTCCTTACCCTAGGATCCTCTCACCTAGGATTTTTCTTCCATGCCTTCTTACACACTAATGATTGTAAGGCTAAAATCAACTCTCTTTTAATTAATAATTGCATTCCTTCAATAATTCTCTAAACCATGTATATCATGTTATATGTATATACCTTTTCTAAACAACTTACTTTCCCATCTGATGTAGCTACCACTCTTTTTGTTTATGACAATGATGCTCCTCTTTATATTCAAGATTGCATCTATAACATAGGCATTAGGTGAGTACTATTCGATAATGAATCTGAGCTCAATATTTGTAATTTCATGTTTATGAAATATCATGGTATTTCGTCATCTCATGTCATCCCAATATCCATTTCTATCCGTAGCTATGATTCTTCTACATGCCCATGCATGGGCACTATCACCTTACCTCTCATAGTTTGGCCTAAAACCATTCATACGATATTCTTTTTATCGACACTAAAGTCCAATTTAATTGCTTACTTGGTAGGCCATGGCTTCATGCTATACAGAGTAGTACCTTACGTAACTCATCGATGTGTTAAATTCCTACATGATGGCTATGCATATCTTGTTGTTACCGATTGTGAACCATTCAAATATTACTGCCTAAACCCATTTACTACACTCTCTAATCCACTTCTATATCATGATGTTGGTCATCCCTATACTCCTACATATCTCACTGATGATTATTAACTCATGGAACCTCATACCCCTACCACCAACATGCTTCTTCTCAAGGATCTATTTGTGCATTAGACATCATGTCATCCACTTTGTCTCTCTAAAAACCCTTTGTGTTGGCATTCCTCCTTTCACATGCACTTTTTTCATACATGACTCTTATTTAACTCACATTCCATTTAATCCCACTTACTCTGAGATTATTTGCACATATGATGGCTTGGATCAGTTAGGATTCACATTTGTTGACCTCCTTTCTCCATCTCACTCTCCTCACCTTTATCACAGTTGTATATTCATTACTATTTCTTATGGCCTCTATGTATTTCATTTGGTATTATTCCTTTGCATGTATTCCTCATTCTTTTCACTCATACTTTGGAAATATTGGCTTGATTATATTGGTGGCAAAATAGATCCAAATCATACTGATATCACATTTCCTATGCCTTTTGGTTGTATTCCTATTTGAAATGACTCTTTCTTGGGATATTATCCACATCTCACTTGATGGTATGCACATGATTTGTCCACAACCACCTTTCACTGATGAATAATATGCAATGGGCATGTACAATTTACACCGCAAGGGCTCTCTATATGATCAACCTCACACTATTTCTTACCAAGTCTCTTGATTAGGTCCAATTGGCTATGATCTTGATAATGATGATATTTTAGATGACTTTACCTGATTATTTTCTACATCACACACTTGGGGGAATCACGTTTACTCCTCCCCCTCCTAATATCATTTATTAATTATCATTTCTACTATTACACTCGTTCTTGACATCTAGTCTTTTTCATCTCCTTGACATTATGATACACACACTTATATCAACATAAACTTGTGAGGAAATCTTGTGTTAAGATTCACATTTAACTCTTGAGGTCATACTACATCCTTGAACTGAAACACTACATATTTCACACTTTATGCTTCACGATACATATTTCTAGCATTCCATTCTCACATAACATCATTACCTATGACACACTCTAGTTCCATGGTTTATACTGACCTCTAAGGGTTTAAATATGAAATGAACCTCACCTCTTATATACATTATGCTCTATGCTTCATGATCTATCTTTCAACATCTATTTTCAAACCATTTCTTGATGACACACTCTTATTTTATGGTTCATTCTTGATTATTGAAGGGTATTTTATAAATTAACCTCATCTCATACTCATCCATATCCTTTGGAAGCGTTTCTCCTATCACATTCACATTGCATACCATTCCATATCACTCATACACAACATACTACATATCTTGGTTACACTTATTCTTTCTTGCTTATACTTATATGTACACTTTGTTTCCCTTATTAGATAGATATTTAGTATGTAAATATATTTTCTATATACACATACGTGTTCACTTGGTCTTTAGTTTTGAATTTAGACTTCCTATAGATATTGACATGCAAAATGATGTTTGGCATTATACCTCTTACTAGTCCCATCGAGGCTCTAGGGGGAATATACATTTACTACTCTTACACATCACAGGTTTTATTGTTTCATTATCTACTAATTATTCTTACTAGCACATTACTTTCCATTGATCTATACACGTTTTGACATACTCTTTATCTTTCTAACATGCTAATGGGTGCTTCATGTGCAACATTTTCTTTACAGGAATATATGCCACCATGGTTGTCTATTACATCTTACTTGTTATTTGTTTCTATTGTATGTTATTATTTGTGAGCTTTTCCCTTTGTCTTATATGTACACTATATGATTTTGGTCACTTTAGCTCTGATTATCTTGTGACATTGTGAGTGATGTCCCATGTCCGAAACCCAATTTTTTGATCTATCTTGTCTTCTTGCTTGCTTGATTACACATTGTCTTCTACTTGCATACTAGCTTTGATTTCACTAACACATGTTACTAGCCACTTTGTTTACATGTGCCTTGGTTTCTACCATGCACATCCCCTCCCCTACAGGGATATAGTTCAAATCAACATCAAGGTCTTCTCCTTTAGACCGCATGATTCTATCAGTATCACATGCACCCCAAATGAACGGGGATACATTGGGTGAATCATTCACCCCTATACAACATCTCAAAGCTATAATTTAGGAAATTCACATTGTAGAATCAACACAGGATATAGTTACAAAAATGGCCCACAACCTAACTTAGGTCCTCATTTCAACATGAACACAAGTGCCCAGGATACGAGACACTAGTGCAGGCACTCCTAAACTCCCTAGCGCCTATGTCATGTGGGAAGATGCACTCATTTTCTAATATCATCATAGTTAATAAAATTTCACGAGATCAATTTTTATAGTACATGCATAGTCCACTAATAGAATGCATTTTATCTCCATGGAAATTAGTAAAACTTAGAACAAATTAGAACTAAGTTCAGAACCAAACAAGGACACACCATCTGCGGTGGTGTTTTTGTCAGGTAGATTCATGGAAGGAAGTAACACTAAAACTCTCTCCCAACACTTGCTCTTTAGTGTGAGATCACCCAAAAAAAATCTCTTGGCATGAGATCACACTGAAAAAATCACTCTACACAGCATTTCAGGACATCTTTCTATCCTTTACACTCTTTCACATCAAAGTACACACTTTCTTTTACACACTTTTACATATTTTTATAGAGTTTTCATAATACATGACTTTGACTACTCTTTTTCTCTTCTTTTATAGGTCCTTCCTTAATATACAAAGAATAATTCCTACATCAAGCATGATATAAATTAAATGACATATACAACATTACACAACACAATATGCTTCACTCCTAGGGTCACTTCCTCTTTCTTAGTTTCCATGCTTCATTTTTACCACTTCACACTTTCACTTGTCTCTTCGACACACTATCATCATCACACTCTACAAGAACAAAAGGTACACATCTTCTAACTAATTTATGTTATCGAGTAATAAATTAGCAACATAATGCGGGGAAAATATAGACACAAAATCACATACTTGGGTACATTTCTATGTCCTAAAATCATACTAGCATTCATATGATTCCTAAGCGAGAAAACTAATAATTGAAAATATCTTTGTCCTCTTTTCTATCTTTCTTATTTTATATTTGGTCTTACACACCCTACAACCTAGTCATAAAACTTTACTTTCTTATATTTTATGACTTTGGACACTAGGTTTCAGCCTAAGTTTCTAGTGCCCAGGATCCCGCGTTCCCTCTGGGTGCCCTTGGCCTCTTTCCACTTTACTCACTCTTTTTGGATTCTTTTATCTTTTGGGCATATTATTTTCTTATGGGTTGGCCTTCCAATTGTCAATTATGAAATTAAAACAAGAGAAATCATATAAATACATAGCTATGTGATCAAAATAAAAGACCAAGATCTAAGCATACTTACTATCACCTAATATTGCATCAAAAGACATCTAATGCACTCAAAAGCATCCATCTAACATCTATTTAAGGGATAAGGGACTACATACATACATAGGAAAGGGAAGTATATTCTATTTCATCCACACATTTACATATTTTAGAAAATATAGATTGCTTACCTAGTGCATCTTGTACAAGGGAGTCTTAGGGCACGATTTTTCACACACTCACAAGAACTACATGGAGTCTTAGATGTATTACAATGCATTCATTTGTAAGTTAACTTTGTCGGGTGATTGCCATGGTGGTATGACTCCCCATATTATATTTTTTGGATTTGATGTGGTTTTGTGGGTTTTGTAGGTGAACTTCTATTTTTCATGTTACAAGAACACTCAGTGATCAAGGTGACATATAGGTGAAAAAAGTGAATATTAGTGACACTTGTGTGATGATAAAAACTAGGTTCTAAGCATTTTTACAATCATGGGCACTCAATAGTAGACTTAGCACCACTAACTAGTCTAGGAACGCTATGTCTAGCCTATTTCATGACCTACATAATTTATTCTAAGCTCGATGAAAAATATCACCTCCCGTTTGGTAGTTTTCCTAGTTTGCATTAATCCCAAATCAAGTGCACAAATCAGCTAAGTCCTTTCCTCTCTCTCTTGTGCTTAGGGTTTCATGTTTACTTGTTATCAATGTATTAGTAGTCATAGTGTATCAGTAGTTTATCATGTTTTACACATTCAATTATTTTTTAAAAGCTTATTTTTGTTAAATCGGTATAGGACTCCTAGATTTATTTTGGTGGAATTTAGAGTTTTGGATGTGTGTGGACCCCACTCAAAAATGCAAGTTTCTAAATAAGTTTAATTTTTGATCAATTTTTGTATTAGACCAAGTGACTAAATTGGTTTTTGAGGAAGTATATGGTTTCTATACATTTACATGGTTTTTTCAGATAATGGTTAAGCCCTTAAGTGGTCTATTGTGGTCCATTTTGTAAGGCTATATTTGGGGCAGTTTTGGGTAGTTTTAGGTGACCTAGTCACAAAGAATATTTTTGGAGGTGCTAAAGTATTATTTATGGAATCCTATATAATTAGTGATGACCTGAGTCATGATATTTCCATTGGTATATTACACTTGCATGGATGAGGTCATTTGATGAAGTTATGGCTTGATCTTTGAAGACTAGTTTTGGGGCATGGTAGTTGAGTTTGTTCTTGAGTGGTTTCATGGAATGAGATGATGATGCATGGTGTTTCATGGTTTTTTATTTTTATAAAGTCTTATAAAACATGTGTAATTATGTTACATATTTTTTGAATGTGGTTTTTCTCTAGAACATTTCCTTTTTAACGAGTTGGTTGTTTTGGTGTTTTAGGATTCTTGAGTCCTAATGGAGGTCTAGATGGTTCTAGATGATGTTGGAGACCTATATGGTATTATGAATGATGTTTTTATCATGTTATTATTATTTTATTATTTATTTTACTCTATTATGTTTCCTACCTATATGTTTTAAGTTCATAAGATAGGTATAAAAGCAAGTCATGTGGCTCATTTGAGTTAGTTGAAAAAATGCAAGCTAGAAGGAAGAGAAGAGAAGGTGTAAAAGGTATTTATGACCACAAAGATAGGGAAAATAGTGTGTGGAGATGTTATAGATAGTTTTTAATTGTTAAATTGATAGGTCATTAGGCCTAATCAAATTGGAGAATAAGATTTAGAGTGAGTTGACCTAGAGAGAAAATTTGAAGAAGGAAGGAGAGAGAGTTTCAAAGTGTCATTTTAGTTGTTGTAAAAAAAAAAAGGTGAAAAACATTTCAGGTGGATTTTTTTTGTTTATTCATCTTAGGGTTTTGTGCCTCCTTCATGGTTGGTGTTTTACTAAATCAAGGGTTAGGCCTCCTTGTGGGGTTGGTGCCTCACTAATCCTAGGGTTTGGTGCTCCTTATTGAGTTTTTGCTCAATTAAATTCAATTCATAGCTCTAATGAAGTAGTGTTTTAGTGGTTTTTCTTCCCCTTGATGTTTTCCCACTTACATCTGTGTTCTTGTGTTTTTCATTCTTATTGACTCTCTTTATGCTTATGTTCTTGTGGATGCATGCTTAATGGTTAATTGAATGGTTAATGGTTGAAATTGCTTAAGTGAATGAAATTTTTTATTTCTCACTGATTCACCCCCAATGATTGCACTTCCAAAAATTAGTATCAAAGTATAGGTCTTCTAAATAAATCTTAACTAGCTTGAGGTGATCTTTGAAGCACAAAAATGGCAAGTCAACAAAGTGGTTCCTCTACTAGCAAAGCTCTTATGTTTAATGGGACAAATTATGAATTTTGGAGTATTAGGATGAGAAATCACATCATTTATTTTGGATGTCATATATGGAAAGAAGTTTGTATATGGCTACACCATTCCTCAAAACCCTCCAACTGATGCAATAGGTAAGAAGGCTAGTAATGACAATTATAAAGCTATGAATGTTATTTTGTGTGGATTGACATAGTCATATTTTGTCAAGGTGATGAAATATACTATAGATAAGGTCATGTGGGATAAGATACAAGTTATATATGAAGGTGAATATAAGGTGAAGTTATAAAATCTCCAAACCTATAGAAATTGATTTGAAAGTTTGAAGATGAAATAAGAAAAACAATTGGTGATGATAAGGTCTTCTCAGAGTTGATCAAATTGTCTATACCAGGATTAGGTGAAGATGTGAAAGAAGTTGTTATGTTGCAGAAGGCGTTGATATCTCTCAATCTTAAATTTGATCCCAAAGTCTCTTATATAGAATAATCCAAGGATCTAAGTATTATTTGATGGATGAACTTCATGGTATCTTGACTGACTTATGAGATGAGGAATGGTGTGGAAAAACCCCAAAAAGGAAGTATCCTTCAAAGTTGAGAAGAATTAAAAAGGTAAGAAGAACTTAGATGATGATATTTATGATATTGATGATGATGAGTTTATTTTTTTATGTTTTTAGGAAGTTTAAAAATGGTTTGGGCAAGTATAAGGGTAAGTTGCCCTTCAAGTGTTTCAATTATGGAGAGATTGGACATTTTACAAACAAGTGTCCTCACAAGCATAAAGTAAAAGAGATTGATGATGATCATGATGATGATAAGAATTCCCAAAGTATATAACGAGAGTAAGAAGAAGTTTAGGAATTTTGAGGATAAGAAGAAGTCCAAGAAAATATTTTACTCAAGGAAGATTATAGCTCATTAGAGGTAAGTAGTGATGTTTATGATTCTAATTCTGATTTTAGTTTGATCATGAAGAGGTTGGAAATGAATTTATTTTCATTTCCAAATTATATATAAGATTTAAAAATTAAGGTTCCATATATGGAGGCTCGTTGTATGCTTTCAAAATAAGAAGAATTTGATCTTAAAACTAAGTGATGTGTATTCAAGAAGAATTGAAGCATGCAAAGAAGAAGAATAAGAAACTCAAGGCACAAGTCAAGGAGTATGAAGAAATATTTTGTTCTTAAGGAGATGCATTGGAATGACACCAATGAGTATGAAAAGATCATAAAACAATTAGAGAATCAGATGGATACTATAGCTACAAGCCTAAAAGCTAAGGATGAAGAGTGCATCAGATTTGAAAAGGAAGTAGTATCTAAGGGAAGAATTGACTAAAGTATCTAGTAAGGAAAGATCATTTCAGAGATTTGAGAATATCTCTAAGGATCTAAATGACCTCTTAGATATTCAAAAGACTGCAGAAGATAATGAATTATATATGATTTAAAGAGAACCTAAAAGGTAAAGAGGTGATTCAAGAAGATGCCACTCAGAGTAAGGAGGTTGTTGGTCCAAGTTCTAAAGGGGTTAAAAAGAGAACAACTTCAAGGGCTATGAGAAGAAAAGGTTTGTTAGACAAACAAATGATTCAATGTATGATAAGTCCTTTAATGGTGTTATTTGAAGGGCATAGAGAAAAAGAGTGTAGAAGGTCATTCAAGTATGAGGACTCATGGAATCATGGAAGAAGTTTTAGATCATACTATCAAAAGGTAAGAATGATGTTTTTTTATAATTATAATCATGTTGGTCACATTGCCAAATTTATTTTCATGATACTTCAAGATAAAGAAAGAGGTTTAAGGCTCAAGAGTACAAGAGAAAGAGCATGATAAGGGAATGGGAACCAAGATTAAATCAATAAAACCTACCTAATTTAGTTATTGGATAAAATCAAGGATGTAGATAGATTTTTGATCTGAAGAAGGATGAAAATTTGGTGTCACAAGTGTCAAGGAGGTCTTAGAATCTCCTAAAGTTGTTCTTCTAGATCCCTATGACTTATGGTGTCTCTACTAAGCTTCCTAGAGACATTAATCACTTAGAGGAAACATGAAGATAAAGGGATCTTGAGTGGATACAAGGAAGATGTGGTGTTGTGTAATAATGCTATATCATAAGGAATTATGAGGTATATTATAGAGATTTTTATTTTTTTCATAGGTTTACTTAGCCTTAAAGGATACATCAAGAGTGTGAGGTGTTTGAAGGATTGTGACATGTATATTGGAGCTTAATAATGTGTTTTAAGACCTTATTTAGGTTTTTATTATTCTATTACTATTGAGCATGTATGAATGTAGTGTCTCAAGACCTCATTTAGGTATATGATGCTCATTATGGAATATTTGAGATGTGTGAAGATATAATGAGCTCTGTGAAAGTCAAGAGCTGAGTTCTTAGGCATAATTGATGGTTCGGAAAGTGATGAAGATGGTCAAAGGTCTGTGATAATCTTGGGATGCAAGATTTGAAACTAGGAAGTAAGGTCTCATGTCCAAGCATGAAGATTCATTCATAAGAAGCATTAAGGTGAGCTATTGAGAGATATAGCTTAAATGGATGCAATAAAAGGTTATTCAAGATTATGTGTATGAATTTATGATCTATTTAGTTTTATCACTCTATTATATTATCTTGAGAAGTATAAAAAAGGTATGAGGGATATTGACATATATCAAGTACAACAAGAAGGTGAATATTGGTCTACTAAGACCAATATGTTCTTAAAGTCTACAAGGACTATATAGTTAGGATAGTTAAATATCCAAGTTATCTCTAGGTGTGTGCCATAGTGGAGTGTCATGTGGCATGTGAAGGAGATAAGTGAAGCATGGAATTATAGATGAGATCCTAAAATTAGGAATATAGGCAGATACTCTATGTTTATTTGTCAAAGTTGGGTATGTGGGTTTGTTTCATAATTTTTTGAAATATGATGCCATGATGAGGTCTGTAATATTTGTTTTATAATTCATGAAAATTGAATGACTCAGGGGGCTCTTGTGAACCTATTTAAGACATGATGACAATATAAGAGACCTAATTGTTGATATAGTACATGTGTGTTAGGAATAAGGAGGAAGCTTGGTGGTTTTGTTATTCAAATGATAAGGTATGTTTATGTTATTTAAGTACTCATTGAGTATGATATAGTTATGTGGTATGTGTTATCACTTAAGAAGATATGATGAGATAATGTGTGAATTCCTAGAAGGTGAATTAAAAGTAGAAGCATGTTTGAAGCTTAAGGTTATGCTTTAAGGTTTTGTTTCATTTGTATCAAGTCACGACTAGTGTTTCCAAGATGTGAAAAAGCATTGTGTATTGGTAAATGCTTTTGAAAGTGTTTTAAGACCTTAAAGTACAAGAAATTGGTTTGCAAGACCAATATGTCCTTTTAGGGGATGAAGATGATTATAGATGTTCTTTTGAGGATCAAAATGAAGTTATTGAGATAAGGACAATATATGTTTGAGACAAATCTAGGCATACATTTTTCTCAAGAGTGTTCTTGAGATCAAGATTCCGACTTAAAGGTTTGAAATCTAGGAAACATCATGGAAACAAAGAGTAGTCTATTGGAAAGGATAAAAGCATGTTTGGTTTGATGAGCTTGTTCAAGGTATGCTTGAAGATAGTCATGATGGATTATTACAAAGGTAAGTGTTTTTATTCCTTAAGTCTATTCAATCTTGTTACAAGAAAAATTTATCCCTCCAAAATAAGCATGGTGAGCATAATTTTACATGTATGGGTCTAGGGTGTATATCTTAAACTTGATATTGAAGGATTAGTCGGATAAGACCAATATGTTCTTGCAATTATGAAGACCTAGATGGACCTATATGTGTGTGTTATTGAAGTCAAGGCGAGGTTTTTATTTTAAGGTTGACATTTGAATGAATGTAATGAAGATGAGTTACATGGGTGATATGAGGGTTGATGCCATTGATTCATGTTTTGGTATAGCTATGAAAAGTAATCTCAAGAAGAAAATGTGCATGAAGACCACTTTATTGGACTAGAGTGTTGGTTAGGTCATAATCAAACAAGGTTATCTATGCTTGATTTCTAGGTTTTTGGAAATGTTAAGGAGTTGAAGGGATTCATCATAGTTTGTAAGGTGTTAAGAAGTCGGGGAGATGAGTAAGGTGTTTAAGCTCCATAAAAATGATAGAAGTATGAAGTGGGTATGTAAAGTATAAAAACAAGTTGAAACACATTGATAGAGTTTGAGAAGAATTGTTGGCATCATGAAAGGTAGGTCGAAGCCAAAATAATTTATGCATACAAGGTAAGTTGTTTAATTTCTTAAGGAGTTGAGAAAGAGGAATTTCATGAGTAATTATGTTGTCCCTATCAATTTTTGGTGTTATGATGGTTTGTGTTAGATAAGAAGCAAAGGGGAGTTGTGTAGATGGTTGAGTAGGGTTAATTATGTCAAGATAATGTGATGGTGTTGTTGGTAAGATGTTTGGAGGAGTATATGAATCAGGGGGAATCATTCATGTTTCTCAACTCAAGAAGGTAGGTAAGTAGGAGCTATGAAGGCATGTATGAAGTCAATACAAGTCATAAGTGGCATGATGAGAGTTATAGTGTCATTGAAAAGTAATAATTTGTTCTTTGTTTCTTGTATTTGGTATGTTGATTTAGGTCTATTTTCATCAATTGTATAGTGATAAGTGCATGGTCAAGGCTTGAGTCAGAGTTGAAAAGTATGTATTTCTAAGGGGATCAAATTTTTTGAAGAGTTAAATCAGAAAATAAGAAGGTAAAATGGACATTGATTGTTTTGGTTGGTGTTTCTAACAAAAAGGTGAGCCTATTGTGTTGTAAAGATAAGTGTTTTAGGTATGTTTCTTTTTCATTAATGTCAAAAGGGGTATAATTTGTTGATGGAATGAGAGTACCTTAGGGGAGATGTTATTTTGTGTGTTTTTCCATCAATAGGTTTGCCATCAATAACAAAGGGGATATTGTTGGCATAATGTTGCCATTGATTTCAAAGAGAAATGTTGTTTTCATTGATGTAATTAGGTTTCATTGATGTAAAAAGAGCTAAGAGGCATGAAGGTTGATTGGTAGTGTCAATTCAAGTTGATTTTCTTGTTGAGATTGCTTGGTCCTGGTGATAGTGCATGGGTTCTTGAGAAGTGTAGTGGATTTTTGGAGTGTGATAGTGACTTGTATAGGTATGGATTATTTTTGGTGATTTCATCTAGTGTGTTGAAGGTATTAGAAGATATAAAAGTGTGCCAAAGGTATGCGGAAGTCATAATTAGTGTAGCAAACATGTTCTAGTGGCCTAATTTGGAGGCCTAGTTAGGCGATGATGGAGTACATGTATGTATGAGATGTTTGAGCATGATGATAATGTATGAATAATGTAGATGAGATTAAGGGACACTCAAAAGTGTCTTAGAGTGTAGATATGAGGAGAAGACATGGTTTCTAGGTCTACACTAGACCTATTCTCAAATACTAAACCTAATGAGGTAATTTGGTATGGTTTTAGCTTGGAAATGAAAATGTGAGCTATGTCAGAGCAATGGAATGATTTTTCTATCATGTTAGTGGAGATTAAGGTTTTATATTTAATCAATTTACATAGAAGGTTGTTTTTAAGTATGTTCTTAAACCTAGCTCCTTGAGAAAACATGCCCTAGTGTGATGGAGTCAACATTTATAAGTGTATTTGAGAAAATATGAGTATTGGATATGTATTTCCATGATGATATAAAGGTGTGGTCCAAATTTTAGGTCCTAATGTTGAATATTTTTGAGAGGTTTCATTTTTTCCTAACCATGTTTTGGAAGTAATAAACCTAGGTCAAATTTGGTTATTCGATGCTCATTGGCATGTATGTTCTTTATATGGGGATCCAAGATCTTGGGGGTAGTTGAATAGGTGTATTGATATTTTTTCCAATTGGAATGAGGTAATTTGATTTTCATAGTTTTATGAACAATCATTAAGAAGAAAAACTAGTTTTAAACCCTCTCAAAACCATAGTCCTAGAGCGATGGAGAATAACTTGTTTTACCATGCCTATAATTGATTGTTTGATCAAATTTCATAATTGTATATTGTAGAGGAATCCTCAATATTTTTGTTGGTGGTATTTATATTTTTGGTTGTGTGTGGACCCCACTCAAAAATACAAGTTTATAAAGAAGTGTAATTTTTTATCAAAGTTTTTCATCGTATCAGGTGAATAAATTGGTTTTTGAGTATGGTAGTTTTTATACATGTCCATGATGGTTGTTTCCCACCTTTGTGTCTAGTTGTCATTGATGTCTCTATGTTTTCCCAGTGCTTCTTTTTCATGGAAGTAGTGTGTCTAGGGAGTCATAGAGTGTTGGTTTCTTGTCAATCCATGCTAAGCCAAATTGATGTCCTTTAAGTGCATGGGAGTCATGTGAGTCTTTGTGGTATAAAGTGAAGTAGTGAAATTCTTGGAGCATGTGTATAACAGGTGAATGAACTCATTCTAAGGCTCATAAAGTCAAGAAATAGGTTTTGGAGAAAAATGCTACTTCTAGCCAAAACTATCATCTGAGACACCCGATTGTTATGTGCATACAAATGGGATGGGATAAACAATTTCAGAGTTATGCCTATCAAAAAAATCATGGGAGATGATTAAGGAAGGTTTATTTATGATTCATGCAAAATTTCAGGTTCTCAGGAGGTCATTTGAGCAAGTTACTCAAGTTTTGTAAAACTATATTATTGAAAAATGAATTTTGAGGCTGTGGCTTCTTAGGTGTCAAGAAAAATATGAGGGATTCTTCAGAAAATTAATAAAAGATTTTTTTGTAGAAAACTATCCTATAATTCAGGTGTAAAAATAATTTGTCAATTAGAGGCATGGTTGAAAATTTTTATTCATTTTAGTAAGGTAGTTATTTCTCCTCTTAGATGGCCATAAAATGAATGAAGGCAAAAATTACTTTTGGTCTAAACTTAATTAGTTTTAGGATTTGCAATATTTTTAGAGGTTTTTGATGTATCTACATGTTTATTTTCTCATGATTTTGTGCTCAAGTCCTCAATCTTAGTGAGTGCTACTAAAGGCCACTTGTCTCAAGGAACAATCTTGAGCCTATCCATCTTGCTCTTTAATGAGATTCTTCAAGCTTATAAAAATGTCGTAGCATGAATGAAAAATGGAAAATTTATAGTGCATGCTTGTTAGCCCCTTTCAATGGTTTTTGAATAGTATATTAGAGGTCTACTTACACATTTCTTCTCACCTAGTATTTGCACAATAGAGGCCATTCATTCTTGCATGATGTGATCAAATATGAGACCATAAGAACATGTTTTTGGTATAACAAAAGTGAACCATATACTTGAAGGATCAAGACAGGGGATCTCAAATTCTATTATTTTCCTTCAAGACAGTTGGAAGAGTTTATCAGGATACATCTCAAGTCTTATTGTCCAACAAGGAAATATACAATTGTCTTCTTCATCACAGTGCACTATTTAAGTGGTTTCCATGGAAAACTTGGAATGTTTCAAACATTTCATGACTATTGGAGATCAATTAAAGGCTTCTATTTATTTTGGAGAATATTTTTAATGTTATTTATTAAGGTCTCTAGCTTAATTACGTGATTGTGCGATCACTTCCTCTTCTCTCGAATCATAATGATAAATCATAACAAAAATATTAGAGGATTTCTTGACATGAAAATGGTTGGAAAGATAGAGTTATGCTTCCTTCACCCATAAATTTTAAAATTATTAAATTTCATTGGTTATAGAGGAATAAATTTTCATTTTGGGGCTCTCGGGCCTTACACTATATTTATACCCTGAACTAGGGCTTCTATAAAGAGGTTTTGTTCAAATAAGAAGATACCATCATCAATATTCAATTTTTTTGAAAATAATCTTTGTAATGACTTGAGAAAATGTTTGCAAAAGAAATTTTGGAGAATGGTTGAGTGTCTAGTAATATTTTTGTAGTAGAATTTTGATTCTTTGTGGACAATATGAACAAACTGTCTTTTCTACTTCATGAAATTACTTGAAATCTATAGAGATTTCATGGTTAAATAAATGAAATGAAATTTTTAATGAACTAATAAGGTCGATGTTTGAAATTGGTGAGTCTTGATATGTGCTAAGTGTAAGAAAAATTCACTAGATGATAACAAGGACAATGATCATTCAAGCAAAGGAAAATGTGACATTTCTGTTGTACGAAAAATATTCCAAAGCCATTTGAAATTTGTAAAGATGTTGAAGTCGTAATTTTCCTATAAATTCATGCTCAAAGGAAAATGTTGGTGTTCATGACTTGAGTTTCATTGTAAAGGTATGCAAGGTTCTCCTAATAATGAATAGTTCAAAGCTTTGTATGGCCTAATGAATATCAAAGATAGGTTGGAATAGATTACTCAACATGTTCCAACGGTTTTAATGTCTTGATTATTTATTTGAGGTAGGGTAGAGATGAAATTTGCACTCAAATTTATAGCACAAAGAAGCAAAGGGATGTTTGAAGTTGTAGAACCTTTGTTTGGTCTTTCCATAAATTTTGAGTCACTCGTGAAGATGAAGGTGTCATGTCAATTTGGAAAAGTTGAAAGGTTAAACAAAACATGATGAAATATAAGTAAACCAAGTTTAAACCTCTTGATTGAAGTTGCACAGAGTCACTTTTTGTATTTATAAATTGCCTTTTATTTTGTTTGAATAATATTGAGTGAGAATAAGATTGGTGAAGCTGAGCAGAGACATCACATGGTTGTATTTTAAATTCCTAGATACTGAAGGAACATGTGGTGAATGTTAAATATGAGGAGTATTCTAATAAATGTAGTGTGAACTAAGACAATACGAGAACAATAGTGAACAACGAGAGGTGTATGAAGAGATTGTGGCACATAATAGGGAAAAATGTGAAATATGAGCACATACATTGCAATATAAAAGACAACGAACAAATTTTAGGATGTTGAATAACATGAAAAGAATACAGAGTTAAAGATAGTGGGTTGAATAAGGAAAAATGGAGGACAAATAAAATACAAAAGTTAGATATCATGAAAGGTTGGATAGTTAACACACACATACACACATAAGGCATTATTTATAACTCACACAAAGAGAGAATGATTGAGATAGGAAAAAAAAGATAGAAGAAACAAATTGATGATGAATGTTGATTATTTGATGAACAAAAGAGTGAAGTTAGAGTCATTATAGGGTAAACAATCAAAGGAATAGGTGGATTTTGTTTTTTTTTTTGAATCGAGAAAACTAGTAAAGTGATCATAACCTTTTGATGCAATAATAAGACAACTATATGATCTTCATGTATGCTTGAATTATCTAAGTAGGTGCTTAGACTATAAGGAGTTGGTGCTTCTTTCTCTATCAACTGAGTGGGTGTTAAGTTATTCATCTAGTTGGTGCTAGGTGTCATATGAAGTTGGTGCTTCACAGATCAAGTGGGTTCTTGATCAATTGTAAATCAATGTTCAAAATTGGTGTTCTAATAAAAGGTTGATTTCAAAGTGGTTTTTCCTTCTTGGGTTTCCCACTATAAAATTTGTTTCACTCTAATTTGTTTCAAGTTTTTCTTGTGCTCTTTGTATAAGTAGTGATTCAAGTTAAGTAAGAAAGTTTGAAAAGAATTAGATTGTGCTATGCACTGATTCACCCCCTCTCAGTGCTTGTGATATTCAACAATTGGTATCAGAGTAGGGCCTTTAGTGAAATTTTAATAGCTTCAAGGTGATCCTCTCTTCACAAGCATGGAAAAAATCAAGCTCAAGGTGGTTTATCAATCTCAAGGTCACCACTCTTTACAGGAACAAATTATGCACTCTAGAAAATAAGAATGAAGATTTATCTCAAGTCACTTGGTTTTGACATATGGGAAAGTGTGGAAAAAGGTTACAATCCTCCAACCACTCCAATTACAATTATAGCAGATAAGATTGAATATGAGAATAATTCAAGATCCATGAATGCAATCTTATGTGAATAAATGAAACTGAATTTGTAAAGGTGATCCACTGTATGATAGCCCAGGATATTTGGACCAAACTACAAATAATTTATGAGGGAGATAACAAAGTCAATCTTACAAAATTATAGACCTACCGAGAACAATTTGAAAGCTTAAAGATGAAAGAAGATGAAATCATAACATCATACATGCAAAGGGTGGATGAGATAATTAACATGATCAAAGGATTATGAGAGAATCTAGAAGAGATAGACATTATTTAGAAATTTCTGAGATCCTTAACCTCCAAATATGATGTAAAAGTTTTAGCCATTGAGGAAGCAAAAGACATGAAGACCTTAACCCTAGATGAACTACAAAGCATTCTATCAGCCTATGAAATGAGGAAAATTGGAGCCAAATAAGCGAATAAATAAGTTACCTTCAAAGCCAAGAAAGAGAGTCATTCCAAGCGAGAGAAAGAGGAATAATATTGGAGAATGAAGAAGATGTTGATAATATTGAAGATTTTTTGTAAAACTATGGGAAGAGGCAAAGGAAAATATAAAGGTAAGCTTCCTTTCAAATGCTTTAATTATGGTCAAGTAGGACACTTTTGCTGCTGAATGTACCAAAAAAAAAAGTAGGTTTAGTTTGAATGTAAAGAAGATCATAAACATGTTAAGAAAAATATGGACTATAAGAAGAAGGGCAACAAGAAGAAGTATTTCAAGAATAAGAAAAACTTCTACTCTAAAGAAAATTCAAGTGACTCAGAATCAAGTGATTCAAGCAACTCAGAGAGTGAGAGTGATGGAACTAAAAGTGAAACCTTATTTATGGCTCTAGAAATTTCAAATGAATGCAACAATAAAGGAAAAAATATGGTCAGCTATGAAGATTCAAATGAAGAAGAGGCACAAGTAAATTTAGAGGATGAATTGGTAAGTGCTCTTGAAGAACTCCAAATTTGCAGAAGAAGGAACCAAAAGTTAAAATGCACCCTAAAGGATTATGAAGAAAAAATCCACATTCTTGAAAAGAAGAAAATCCAAAAAGAAGAAGATGAAATGAATGAACTCAAGGAGCTTGAAAATCAGATGGAAAAGATTTCCCAATCCTACAAAACAAAGGAAGAATAATGTCAAAGGCTGAAATCATATTTAGAACTCCACAAGGCTGAATTAGAACAAGAAAATAGAAAACTCAAGATGTATGAGAAGCTAGAAAGGATCTCAAGTGTCCTAATAAACATTCTAAGCACTCAAAGGGATTTAAGTGACAAAATAAGTATTGGTTTCAAGGAAGAGAATAAGGAAGATGAACCATCAAAGAAGAAATAAAAGAAGTCTGCATCAAACATCTCATAAACCATGAACAAGGAGGCCACAAAATATGCAAAAATAAGAAAAAATCCACTAAGAATCATATATGCGATGAGATATTCTCATTCCTTCTATGGTTATTGTTTTTCTTGTAATATGTTTGGTCACAAAGATGAGAAATGTAGAAGAAATGCTAGAGGAAACAAAATAAAGTTTAACTTGCAACATACAAGAATAACCTACAATCCATTGTGTTACAAATGTCAAAAGGAAGGTCACATAGCTAGCATGTGCAACTCACAAACACCCAAACAAAGCAAGTGGATATATGTGGTGAAAGATAGATCAAACAAGAAAGAATAAAATGGTATGATAGCTCAAACTACTTTTCATGTGCAAGATGAAGGGATGATTTGGTATTTGGATAGTGGCTGCTCCAATCATATGATAGGTTAAAAAAATTAGTTTATTTATTTATCAAATAATGCTTCAGGGTTGTTAGATTTGGTGATAATAATTCTACAAATATTGTGGGAAAGGGAACTCTTAGTCTTGACAATGGAAAAATAGTTACAGAAAATGTGCTATATGTTGAAGGTCTCAAACACAACTTGCTAAGTGTTAGCCAAATGTGTAAAAAAGACTAAAATCTGATTTTCAATGATAAATGATGCAAAAATATTGATGGAGAAACATGGAAGAGAGTTGGAAAAGCAAAAATACAAAAAAACATGTACATACTCAAATAGGTAAATAAAGAAAAGTGCTTTACAAGTAAACTTGATGACAATTGTTTATGGCACAAGAGATTAAGACACATCAACGTTGATAAACTTGTGTAATTGAGTGCTAAAGAGGGAGTTAGAAACATGCCAAAAATTGTGAAACTAGCAGATTCTATGTGCAAAGATTGTTTACATGGAAAAAAAAGACAAGAAAGACATTCAAATACAAAGAGTATTCAAGTACTCAACCTTTAGAGTTAATTCATACAAATTTATGTGGGCCTACTAGAATTGTAAGTATGCAAGGAGATGAGTACTTCATGCTTATAATAGATGATTTTACCAGGATGACATGGGTAGCTTGCTTGAAACATAAATTAAAAGCCTTGGATAGATTCAAAGCCTTCAAAGAACTTGTGGAGAATGAGAAGAACACAAAAATCAAATGCTTAAGATTAGACAGGGGTGGAGAATTTTGGTCTAATGAATTTGATGAATATTGCAAAGAATATGGAATACAAAGGAAATTCTCAGCTGCTAGGACACCACAACAAAATGGTGTGGTTGAAAGGAAGAATAGGACCATGCAAGAGATGGGTATAAATATTTTGAATAATCCAAACTTCATAATATCTATTGGAGTGAAGCAATTGGCACAAATTTGTATATTCTAAATAGAGCTCAGTTAAGAGTAGATAGCAGTAAAACAACCTATGAGATATAGAAAGGAAGACCATATAATGTGAAATGCATAAGAATCTTTGGGAGTAAGTGCTACATCAAGAGAGATGAAGAAGATTTGGGCAAGTTTGATTCTAGGTGTGATGAGGGCATATTTCTTGGTTATTCATCAGTTAGTGCAGCCTATAGATGCTACAACAAGAGACTTAAGAAGGTGATTGAAAGAAAAAATGTAAAAATAGATGAAACTCAACCTTCAAAAATCAGAAATCAGCCTAAGGACAGCCATGAAGATGATGCACATACCATTGAAAATGATGATGACGATGATAAAATAAGAGGTACACATGAAGAGGTAGAAGAAGTGGAAGAAGAAGAAGAAAGACATGACACCAAGACACCTTCAAGGAAAGTTAGAAGAGACCATCCTGTAGTTCTGATTATAGGGAGTAAAGAATGTGGTGTGCTCACAAGAAGGAAGCTAAGAAGTCAACAAAAAAGTGAAAACACAACCATCTTGTCTATGATAGAACCAAAGAATGTGGAGTAAACATGTAATGATAAAATATTGGATAGATGAAATGAATGAATAACTTGATCAAATTGAGAAAAATGAAACATGGGAGCTTGTGCCTAGTCTAAAAGAAAAGAATCTCATAGGAACAAAATAGGTCTTCAGGAATAAAATGAATGAAAAAGGAGAAGTGACATGAAATAAAGCAAGACTTGTATGTAAAGGCTATGCACAAATGGAAGGAGTTGATTTTGATGAAACTATTGCACTAGTGGAAAGAATGGAAGATATCAGATTATTCTTGGCATATGTAACTCATAAGAAAATCAAATTTTTTCAAATGGATGTCAAATCTTCCTTTCTAAGTGGAAACTTAAATGAGGAAGTGTATATTTAGTAGCCTGAATGATTATCTTTGAGTGAAGATAAGGACTATGTATGCAGGTTAAAAAAGGCTTTTTCTAAGCTCAAATAAGCTCCTAGAGCTTGGTATAGGAGGTTGGATCCTTATCTCATTGAGAAAGGATTCATAAATAGAGTAGCTAATAGTAATCTCTACATCAAAGATGAAGAAGACAAGTTGCTAATTGTCATAGTTTATGTTCATGATACAATTTTTGGAGGGGATAATGAAAGGATGACTCATGAATTTGCTGATGTGATGAGCAAAGAGTTTGAAATTTCTATGCTTGGTGATATTTCATATTTTCTAGGTCTTCATATAAACCGATCAAATCAAGGAATTTTTATGCCCCAAGCTAAATATATGAAGGAAATGCTAAAAAGGTTCAAAATTGAAGATTGCAAACCTATAAGCACACCAATAGAGGTAGGATGCAAGTTAAGAAAAGAAGATGACTCACCTAAAGTGGAAAAAAACTATATAGATCTATGATAGGTAGCCTTCTCTATTCCACACCATCAAGCCCATATATTATGCATGTTGTAGTTTTAGTAGGCATATTTCAAGAGAATTTAAAAGAAACACATCTCAACGCAGTCAAAAGGATACTTAGATATCTTGTGGGAACTTTAGAGTATGGTCTTTGGTATCTTGCATGCAAAGACTTCAATATAAGAGCACACACTGATGCAAATTGGGATGGAAATATTGATGATAGTAATAGCACAAGTGGTGGATCCTTCTTTGTTGGAAAATGTCTAGTTTGATGGTTGAGAAAAAATAAATCTTCGGTAGCATTATCTACTTGTGAAGTAGAGTATGTAGCTGCTGCTATGTGTTGTACTCAGGTTCTCTAGATGAGGCAAATGTTGGAAGACTACAAGGTAAGATTTTATGAACCAACTCCCTTGCTTTGTGATAGCACTAGTGTCATTAGTGTTTCTAAAAATCCAATATTCCATTCAAATGCTAAGCATATTGCAATCACATTTCATTTCTTGAGGGAACAAGTGAATGATAAGAAGATTAATCTTGTATATGTGAGAAAAAAAAAGATATTACAAACATTGAAAAATTAACTTCTAAAGGCAGAATTTTAGTATATTAGGGATGAATTAGGAGTCATTCCTGATCCTACCAGCTATTAAGAGGTCTTGCACAACTCAAGGAAGCATTTGTCTTGCATAGTCACCTCTTGTAATGTACCAAAAGAGCTTCAAGAGAGGGGGAGCTAGTCTACTAGATCATGGTGTTGTTCATGACATCATTTCTCTCAATTTTGTTATTTGTATGTCCTTGGTCAGCTCAGGTATGTCTTTGTATTAGTCTTCTCAAATGGTCTTGTGGCATGCATGGTGTTTATTTTTGTCTAATTTATGCCTAAAGCCTAGGGGCAATCTTGAGGTATATTTTTTTTCTTGTTATTTTTTTTCATTTATTTTTCTGTCCCATCTTTATCATGGATGTCAAAGGGGGGAAATATGTACATGGGGAACATGTATATGTTGCTGATTTCTCATGTGGTTGGTCATGTTTTCATTAATTTGTCTTGGCTTGTGTGGGCGTTGACATCAATGAAAAAGGGAGATTTTGTTGCCCACCTTTGTGTCTGGTTATCATTGATGTTTCTGTGTTGTCCCAATGCTTATTTTTCATAGAAGTAGTGTGTCAAGGGAGTTATAAAGTGCTATTTTATTGTCAATCCATGCTAAGAAAAATTGTTGCCCTTTAAGTGCATGGGAGTCATATGAGTCTCTATGGTGAAAAGTGAAGTTGTGAAATTCTTGGAGCAAGTGTATAATAGGTGGTGAACCCATTCTAAGGATCAAAAGTCAAGAAACAAGTTTTGGAGCAAAATGCTACTTCTAGCCAAAAGCTGTCACTGAGATACCCAATCATTCTTGCATGAAAATGGGATAGGATAGACAATTTCAGAGTTATTCATATCAAACAAATCATGGGAAATGATCAAGGAATGTATCTTTGTGCTTCATGCAACATTTCAATTCCTTGGGAAGTCATTTGATCAAATTACTCAAGTTTTTGTAAAATTGCCTTCTTGAAAAATGCATTTTGATGCCTCACGAATTCTTAGGTGTTAAGAAAAAAATATGATGACTTCTTTGGATAAGTCATAAGAGAATTTTTTTTAGAAAATTTTCATAGAATTAAGGTGTAAAAATAATTTTGTCAATTGTAGGTGTGGTTGAAAAGTTCTATTCATTTTAGTAAGGAAATCACTTTTTGGTCTAAAATTAATTAGTTTGAGGATTTACAATATTTTTAGATGTTTTGATGTATCTACATGATTTTTGGTCATTATTTTTGCTCAAGTCCTCAATATCTGCTGAGTGCTACAAATGACCACTTTTCTCAAGGAAGCAGTCTTCTTGAGCTTGTCCATCTTACTCTTGATGAGATTCTTCAAGCTTCTACAAAGGTCAGTAGTATGAATGAAAAATGGAAAATGTCTAGTGCATGCTTGTTAACCCCTCGAAATGGTGTTTTAAGAGTATATGAAAGGTTTACTTACACCTTTCTTCTCACCTAGTATTTCGCATATTAGAGGCCATTCATTCTTGTAATGTGATCAAATATGAGAGCATAAGAACATGTTTTTGATATAGCAACAATGAACCATATTCTTGAAGGATCAAGATAGGATTTCTCAAAGTCTATTATTTTCCTTTAAGATAGTTGGAATAGTTTTTTAGGATACATCTCAAGTCTTATTTTCCAACAAGGAAATTTACGATTGTCTTCTTCATCGTGCACTATTTGGTGGTTTCTAAGGAAAAATTGGAATGTTTCAAACCTTTCATGACTATTGGAGATCAATTAAAGGAGTCTATTCCTTATGAATAAGATGTTTAGGGTTATTTATTAAGATTTCTTGCTTAAGCGTGTGTGACTATGCAATCAATTCCTCTTCTTTGCATCATAATAGTAAATCATAAGAGAAATAGAGGATTTCTTGACATGAAAATGGTTGGACAAGATAGAGTTAAGCTTCCTTCACCCACAACTTTTTAAATTCTTCAATTTCATTGGTTATAGAGGAAGAAATATTTGTTTTGGTGCTCTTGAGCCCTACACTATATTTATACCCTGAACTAGGGTTTCTATAAAGAGGTTTTGTTCGAATAAGAAGATTCCACCATCTAATATTTGATTTTTGTGAAATAATATCTGTAATGACTATAGAAAATGTTTGCGAAAAGAAATTTTGGAGAATGGTTGAGTGTCTAGTAATATTTTTGTAGCAGAAGTTTAATTCTTCGTGCACAGTTTGAGAAAACCATTTTTCTCCTTCCTTTATGAAATTGATTAAAATATACAGATATTTCATGGTTAAATAAATGAAATGGAATGTTGAATGAACTCATGAGGTCATTGTTTGAACTTGGTTGATTCTTGATTCGTGCTAAGTGCAAGAAAAATTCTCTAGTTGATAATGGGGACAACGCTCATTTAAGAAAAGAGAAAATGTGACATTTCATGTTGCAAGAAAAATATTCCAAATCCATTTGAACTTTGTAAAGATGTTGATGTCACAGTTTTCCTAGAAATTCATGCTCAAAGGTGAATATTGGTGTTCACATCTTGAGTTTCATTGTAAAGGTTAAAATGCAAGGTTATCCTAGTAGTGAATAGTTCAAATCTTTGTATGGCCTAATGAATATCAAAAATATGTTGGCACATATTATTCAACATGTTCAATGGTTTTAATTTATTGAGTGTTTCCTTGAGGCAGGGTTGAGATGAAATTTACATTCAAAGTTAGAGCACAAAGCATAAAAGGGATGTTTGAAGTTTTATAACCACTTTGTTTGGTCTTCCCATTAATTTGGAGAGTTTCTGTGAAGATGAAGTGTCATGTCAACTTGGAAAATTTGAAAGGTTAAACAAAACATGATGAACTCAAAGTAAACCAAGTTTGAACCTCTTGATTGAAGTTGAAGAGTTGTTGTTTGTATTTATAAATTGGCTTTTCTTTTCTTTGAAGAATATTGAGTAAGAATAATATTGGTGAAGTTGAACAAACAATCACATGCTTATATTTCAAATTCCTAGATATGAAAGGACATGTGGTGAATGTTAAATATGAGGAGTAATCTAGTAAAAGTAGTGTGAACTAAGAAAACAAGAGAATAACAAAGTGAGCAACAAAGGTGTATGAAGAGATTGTGGTACATAAAACAGGAAAAGCTGTGAAATATGAGCACATACATTACAATATAGAAGACAATGAACAAAGTGTAGGATGTTGAATAACATTAAAAGAATATAAGTTAAATACAGTGGGTTGAATAAGGAAAAATAGTCAAGAGATAAACTACAAAATTCAGACATCCCGAAAGGTTTAATAGTTAACATATATAGATATATCATAGATTAGTTCTAGCTATCTCTTTCTCTCTCTCTCAACCACACACACACACACACATCAAATATTAGTTCTAGATCACATACACATATAATGAATGAGATAGGAAAATAGAGATAGTGATTGATGATGAATGTTGATTGTTTGATGAACCAAAGAGTGAAGTTAGAGTCATTACAGGTACACAATCAAAATAATAGGTGGATTAAATTTTTGTTGAATTAGAAAACTAGTAAAGTGATCATAACCAGTTGATGCAACAACAAGATAACTATATGATCTTCTTGTATGCTTGAATTATCCAAGTAGGTGCTTAGAATATAAGGATTTGGTGCTTCTTTCTCTATCGGTTGAGTGAATGCTCGAGTTATTTATCTAGTTGGTGCTAGGTGTTATCTAAAGTTGATGCTTCATAGATCAAGTGTGTGCTTTATCAATTATAAATTAGTGTTCATAATTGGTGTTCTTATAAAAGGATTATTTCAAAATAGATTTTTCCTTCTTGGGCTTCCCACTATAAACTTCGTGTCAATTTAATTTTCTTCACTTGTTTCAAGCTTTTATTTTTCTCTTTGTCTAACTAGTGATTCAAGCAATTATTCACCCCCTATTAGTGCTTGTGATATTCAACAATGGCTTCAAATCATGTTTGAGTCCTTAGAAGGTATGTTGTGGTCTATTTTTGCAAGACTAGATTTAGGCGTTTCGAGATGACATAGTTACAAAAGATTTTTGGAGGTTTTATAGTCTAATTTATGGAATCCTATATACTTGGTGATGAACCCAAGGTTATAATATTTCCATTGGTATATTAAATTTTTATGGATGAGGTCATTTGATGAAGTTATGCCTTTATATTTGAAGACTAGTTTTTGCGGCATAATAGTTGTGTTTGTTCTTGAGTGGTTTCATGGCATGAGATGATGATGCATTGTTTTTTATGGTTTTGGAGTTTTTGAAGGCTCAAACAACATTTTAAAGTATGTTCCATGTTTTTTTGGAGTTTTTTTTTTTTTCTCTATAACATTTCATTTTTGGCAAGTTGGTTATTTTGGTGTTTAATGCTTCTTGAGTCATAATGGAGGTATAGATGGTTCTGGATGATGTTAGAAAAGTATATGGTCTTATGAATGATGCTTTTTATCATTTTATTATCATTTTTTGATGTATTTTACTCTATGATGGCATACCTACATGTTTTAAGTTCATAGGACATGTATAAAATTAATTTGTGTGGCTCATTTGAGTTAGTTGAAAAAGTGTGAGCTAGAAGGAAGCGAGGAGAAGGTGTATATGGTATTTTTGACGAAAAATATAGGAAAAGATATTGTGTAGATATTCTATATGGCTTGCATGCATTGAAGTGATAGGTCTTTAGGCCTAATCATCTTGGAGAATAAGATCTATAGTGAGTTGACCTAGAGAGCATATTTGAAGAAGAAGGAAAGAAAGAGAGATTCAGTGTCATCATCAGTTGTTGCAGCAATAAATCAGAGGTGAAAAAAATTTCAAGTGGATTTGGATGGTGCTAAGTCATCTTAGGGGTTGGTGTCTCCTTATAGGGTCAGTTATCTACTAAAGCGGGGTTGGTGCTCCTTGTGGGGTTAGTGCCTCACTAAACCTAGGGGTTGGTGATCCTTGTTGAGTTAGTGCTCAACTAAATTTGATTCATAGCTTTAATAAATTTTTGTTTCAGTGGGTTTTCTTTCCTTTGAGGGTTTCCACTTACATCAGTGTTCTTCTTCGTTATTACACTCTCATTTAATCTTTTATGCTTATGTTCTTATAGATATATGTTTAATGGTTCATTAAATGGTTAATGGTTGAAATTGATGAAGTGAATGAAAATTTGTATTTCTCACCGATTCACCCCCTACCTCTCGGTAATTGTGCTTCCAATACTTGTAAATGTGTGTTTAGTTCATCTAGTTATCTAAGATGATGTTCAGAGTGATTTCTTATTTCTTCACTAAAAGGAAAAGTGCTTCAATGGTACAAAATTTTAAAACCTTATTCAATTCATACTTTTGATCAGCCAAAAATAATCTAAGTATTGGGCACGCAAAGATAGGGCACTTTGAAAGCGTGTGACACTATGATAGGATTAAAGCGCTCATGATCGGGACTTAGTCATTTTTCTAGATAAGGGCTATTTTCAAAGATAGCTTATGGAGCACATATAAAGGTGAAAACTTGTGCTCCACGTAATGGTATTTTGGGATCAAATAGAAGATAAGTGCCATGCATAGTTTAAATCTAAATATAGGATTTCTACTTGGAGATGACTATAGGAAATCTATTGTTAAAACACTTGTATGTTGTACATACTATTGTAAAGGCACATGGCTATTATTAAAATGTGACCTATTTTTAGAAGTGCATGGGCGGTAAGGGAAATTTCCCACCCCTATAAATATGTATTGATTTACATAGTTTAGTAATGGTGACTTATTGTAGAGTTGTCTTTGCTGGTTTTGACGCTCACATGACTTATGGAGATACTAATGTATTATAAAAGCTTCCGTGTTTTACAACATTTAAAACAATGAAATATATTGGATGGATAATGGTATTAGACATGATTGAATCTGGTTCTTGTATGGTTAATCTTATCATAGTCATTGTTTAGTTCACCTTTCATATAATATAAGATCTAGACTTGGTTTATGCAATGTGGGTTGTTAACTATTAGTCATGAATATGAATATGTTTAAACATCATCATGCTAAAATTTTGTACAAGAAACTCTAAAGAGGGACCTGGTACCTAAACATGCTTTGAGTGAGCGTTTAACTTAGGATGAGTGATGTGTCATCGCGCCTAGGTCATTTACTGCAAATTCTAGGTTGCATCATTGGTTTCGTTGTCAAGGCCTCTTTTGATTGTTTTTAGGATGTTTCATGATGAAGTCATATGAGTTGACCTTATCAAGTGTTGAGGAGTGGATAGTAGACCTAAAAGAAGAATAATATTGGAGATTCAACACTGGATATGAGTTTGACGTGCGGCGTGGGTGGAGCAGAACTTATATGAATGTTTATATGATATTTTCTTTGCTATCTTTCCAATAGAGCTATAAGAGTGGTTGGTTTCTTATACATCTAAAAGTAATTGGAGGTATCACACCCTTGTCTAGACACAGGAAGAATTTTAGGCCCTCTATGATGATGATTTGATTTAGATGCACGTTGTGAATACTTGGTTTCACGCTATTTTGAATAGGTATATTCTGAGTACTCAATTTCCACTTACTCTAACCTGGAGGTAGCTGAGTTTAAATTTTTACATTATCCCAAGGAACCTATCTTGAGGCATCCCACTGGTGATTAAGGTCTTGTTGATAACCTTAAACTTGGAGGAGAAACCGATGGCTAGCTAAACCCCACCAAACGTGGGGGAAGGAGCAAGTTTGGCGAAAGATGGTGGACTTGGCGGCAAAGATACAAAGAGAAGAAAGGTGGCTTAATTTTAATGAGGCGCATGAGAGGGATTTATCAAAGTAGCACGAGGTTGCAAAGTAGATGGTGTTAAGGAGAGAGATGGCTCGTGAAGGATTTGGAGCTCATGTAGAGGACGTGGAGCTAGAGAATTTGGAACTCCCCATATGGGAAAAAATGACTGGGAACCCTCCTTGACCTCTTATGAGACCGCTTTTGAAGAGAGACAATATGAGTCGAGGCACGCATCTGAATCTACCTAGTGACCTAGCCCTTGTGCTTGGTTTTCCATTTTCTAATACAACAAGTAGTCAACAAACTAGTTTTACCAGTAGACTAGAAAAAGTGGAGTTAACTTATCAACAAGAACATGAGTGAATCAAATAGCAAGTAAATTTATGGCTGGGAAAAAGTCTTCCTTTTTATCTGGAGGACCTGTTAGAGGTACTTTTTTAGGCATGTTGTCGGCGTAGAACATAGGCGAGAAAAACTTTGGACTCACATATGGGAGTAACACAACTTCACAGACTATAAGAGTTGAGCTTAGTACCACTATTGGGACATAGGCGGTGCATCCTATGGTTTAATCCAAGCTATAGGCGGGGATCATGGGGCATATGTGGCTCTGGATTTGGTGGATCTAGAGGAAGAGGTAACACAAGAGGTTCTGGATCTGGTGGGCACGGTTGTCACCAAACCCAAAATATTTATATAGATATGTCGCTTCATCTTCCATAGTATATGGGACTATATGATGTTGTTGAGCATGTGCATATGTGTGAGATATTGTGGCACGCAAAAAGGATCATGGATTATAAGCACAAGGAAAGTCTATTTACAACAACATTGTAGGGCCACATGCACAGTTGGTATAGGAAGTTTGACCTTGATTAGACTTGCGTGGATTATACAGTGTTACGGGATGCTTTCCTTAAGGAATTTTATATCCCTGAGTTTGAGCATAAAAGTATAAGCATGCTCAAGGATATTAAACAAGGAACTACTAAGAGCATTGGGAATATGATACTGTTTCAAAACGATTTTGTCTAAAATTTCTTATAATATCCATGCAAACAAGTATGCACAATGGTTCATCGGAGGCTTGATCACTTCTTTTAGGAGGGTTTTATCACACAAGACATATATAGATCCGTGCGAAGTGTTAGAAATAGCGTTACACGCTGAAACAATCGGGAGTATAGACACTAGAGTGAGCCCATTCTTGGAATCTTATATTATAACAATGGCAAAGAAGTTGGAGAAACTATCGGCCAATTCAACACTTGATACACACATGGGAGTTTGGTTTACTGATTGTGAAGTGGAAGGTAACACTAAGGATAGCTGTCCCCGTAGATCGAATGCTCATTATTGCTGGATTGTGAGATATGTCATTTAGACCATGATGCAAGCCACTACCCATTATTGCAGTGTGTGATAAGGAATAATGTATCTTGCTCTGTAAGATTTTTTTGATCCATGACTCACAATCACTGAAGATTACGAATTGATTGAGTAGATCCATGATTCCATTGATATTGGTGTATGATAGATAAGAGTTCCAAATAACTCTAAGGGTAAAAATGAGCACCATGATTATGATCAAACTCAAAGGTGCTACGATCGAACGAAGGGTGATTTGAAGGCGATCGTGGTAGGTGCCAAGGATCTGTGGTAGATTCAAGAGCTGAGGCCATGGTAGTGGACGAGGTGAGTTTCCTTGTGGAACATGTTATATGTGTAGATCTCCTAACCACTACAGGAACAAATTTCCTCAAAATATTACTTGTTATTTTTGTGGAAATAATCATACCTATGAAGAATGCCCATAATTATATGAGAATCTTACCAAGCAGTACAAATAGGAGAACAAGGGCACATGGATGGTTAGAATACAACGTGCCATGGAAAACCAATGGATGCCAAAGTTGGTACTAGATCCTGAGGTAGTACCTGTGAAGATTACTATTCATGCCGAAGCTATGCGCACTAGAGAAATGTTGCAACAAAATACTACCATTACTAAGAAGGAGGTATTACATGCAAGGTACCTAGATCCTATGCATCGAGAAGGAGGTTTATTAGGAAACCATGGAGGTGGTCGAGAAATCTTTGAGTCAAATACAATGTTTAAAGGAGTAGTCATGGAAGTTAGAGTAGAAGAAGGTAGTGGATACGACCCGGTCAGATGTTGATAATTTGAAAGAGGTATGTAATATGTTGCACCAGGAGAATATTATTTCATTACTAGGGAAATGGTTAAAAGGAAACACTCCACACATAGCTATTGAGAATGGATGACAAATCCTGCATGCTAATCTCCCTCCTCATAGCTTGGATTATGACAAAGAGATCACCCTAAATGCTATTGTGGATGGGTGGCTTTTGAGAAACATCTTGATTGACATAGACACATAAGTTAATGTGCTTACTTTAGATGCATGGGTACAGATGGGTAGAACTCCATTACAACCATCCTCTAATGTCCTGTTTATGGAAAATTGAACTAAGGCCACGCCAATTAGAGTATTGAAGGATGCATCCTTTAATATACAAGGGGCCAAGTTCATTGGGGACTTTGAGGTATTAGCGCTTGTAGAGGCAGACCACTTCCCAACTCTACTTGGGTGCCCTTGGTGTTATGAAAATAATGTTGATCCACGGTTTAACAAGGGGTATATAAATTTTGAGAAAAAGGAAGAATGGGTCATTATTCCTTTGACATATGGGAAATATTCACCTTATGTTGAACCTTTGAGTGAGGAAGATGTAAATAATATTTATGTGTGCACAATCCAAGATCCGAAGTACTTGAGCCATCTAAGGAAGGAATCCTCCAGTGGGATGAAGCATAGTCCATTAGTGATACTACAAGTATTTCTGTGATAATTGGGTGCATGGCACCTATGAGGTGGTTGGGAACAAAGTAATAAGTGAATCTATGCACAGGGGTTGACCTTATTGTATTAGGAGGATAAGTATCAATCTTGTATCCCAAGACACCTTTGGTGAGGGAGACCCCTGAGGTATTCCTATGCGCCATTGAAGTATAGTGGAAGGATCAAATGGATAGAAGGAATATGTTAGTGTATAACCTATGCGGGACATCAATGTGTTGGTGGATGGTTCATTAGGATAATCTCATAGAATGGAGAGAAGTGAGAATTTCTTTATCAACCCAATTTCTTAGGATCAATGCGCCTACTCAAATATGGGTGTATCACGGTAATAATCTTGTTCAACACCATGTTTAATAGTGTGAAATACTTTGGAATGAGGGCAAGAAGGTTTACCACCTTTGTTGTGGGTACACAAGTTTTATTTCATCTTATGAGGCTACGCATGTGCTTGGTATGTTTATGCGGAGCTGCATAGGGAGACTAGAAATTGGAAAGATTAGACTTTTGGAATGATCCGAATTTTGACTACTTCTCCACTAAACCTCTAGTCAAAAAGGCACTATAGGTTATGGAGCAATTGACTATGGGAGATACTATAAAGGCTGAAGAACTCATTTAGGAGTTATTTGATGAGTCGAGACCGAGGAGCACTTTTGTGAAGTAGATGAGACGGATGCATAACTACTCGAGCATGTTTTCCTTGAGAAGGAGAAAGGAAAGATGGTCTACATAGTGAGTGATGAAGAAGTAGAAAATTCAGACATAGATCAGTCAAAGGTACATACGACATCTTAGATAGTGTGGATAAGAAGGTGTGCACCTATCATTAACCTATAAGGACCAAGAAAGGGAACATTGGGAACAGATGTTGAGCCTAAGGAGGCCATAATTGGAGACTATTAGTCCGATTCGAGGTGAATAAGATAATTAAGGTATTATGTGATTAACAAGATTTATTTCATAGGGGCTACCATGAGTTAAAGGGAGTGCATGAGTCTTTGGGTGAGATGAAGATTAAGTTAAAGGAAGGAGTGCACCGATTAGAAAGAGACCTTATAGGATGAACCCTAACCTAGTTAAAACATAAATTGACAAGATGTTTAAATATGGCATCATTGAGCCCATAGAAGAGTCAAAGTGGGTTATCGCCATGGTAATTAGTATAAATAAAGATGGCAGGATTAGGATTTGTGTGGACTACATGGAGTTGAATGCTACATATGTGATTGATCCTTTCCCTACTTGTTTTACTGAAGAAATATTAGAAGGCGTTGTAGGGTGTGAAATCTACTCTTTTACAAATTGATTGTCTAGGTATCATCAGGTAAGAATTATCAGAGAAGATAAAGAGAAAAAAATGTTCACAATTGAATGGGGAATTTTTTCATATACAATGATTCCCTTTGGTTTGAAGAATGCAAACATAGTATTTTCATGCATAGTTGTTCAATCATTATAGGATTTTATACACAAATTATTACAGGTTTACTTAGACAATTGAACAATATATGGGTTTGTCAAGGATCATTGTGACAATTTTTGATTAATGTTTGAGAGGTGTAGACAGTTAAACATCTCTTTAAACATCAAGAAGTGCATATTTGCTACACCTTTTGGAAAACTATTAGGCCATATCATCTGTAAGGAAGGTTTGCTAGTAGATCCGGCTAAGGTTTGCAATTATCATAGGCATGGAGGAGCCTACCGGTTTGAGTGAGGTGTGCGGATTCTTGGGCCACATAGGGTATTACAGAAAATTTATCAAATGATATGCTAAGATTTTTGTGCCCTTGGAGGAGTTATTAAAAGGAAAAGGGGAAAATCACAACAACGTGCATTTGAAGCGTTGAAGGAGAGACTTACTACGGTGCCTATTTTACATTTTCCTTCATGGAATCTACCCTTTTACATACATGTGGATGCCTCTGGCATGACCATTGGTGCAGTATTAGCTCAACCTGGAGAAGGTATTGTAGATCATCTTATTTGTTTTGTTAGCGAGAAAGTTGACTCTGCGAAACAAAATTATATAGCCACAAAGCACGAGGCCTTGTCAATCATATATGTGCTACATTAATTTAGATAGTACTTGCTAGCAACACCTTTTGTGTTTTATACAAATCACATGGCATTAAAATACTTGGTGAACAAGCCCATTTTACAGGGCACATATGTTGATGGGTTCTATTATTCCAAGAGTTTGACTTTACAGTCGTGATAAAGCCAGGAAAAAGTAATTCTAGCCTAGACCACTTATCAAGGATTCAATCAGAGAGGACATGTAAAATATTGAAGATACAATGTCAGATACACAGTTATACAGGTTAAATCATGCACCCTCGGTGTTATGTGACAAATTCTCCATTGATAAAATATTAAGTTCTAGAAGTTAGTAAATAATTAAAATGAAATGAGTTAATTTCTAAAGATTTAATCAAGAGATTAAGCCATAAAATTAAAATTGGAAAGAAATAATTAAAGGATTAAATGTTAAAGAAATATGTATAAGAAGACCCCTTTTGAATAGGGTGAGAGATATGTACATAGGAACCCCTTTAAAATAGGGGTAAAATAAAAGAGTTATAAGATTTCCCGAACTCCTTTTAAAAGAAGGATTAAAAGTTATATAATGAACCCATTATGGGTGTATGTAAGTAATGGTAATATGTAATAAATAAAATAAACACCCCAATTTATATGTATATGGGTGTAAAAGTAAAGTAACATGAGTAAATAAAGAATTAATAAAATAAAAGAGTGGTTATCATTATTCGATAAATTGGTGTGTGATGATTCATAACCACCTCTCGCAAAATTATAAATAGAAGGACAAACTTTAGAATGGAGAGCATGAAATATTATATATATTTGAGGACCCTTTAATATAGGGAGTATGAAATATTTAATATATTTAAAGATCCCTTTAATTAGGGTGGATTAAATAAAAAGAACTTCTCAAACGAATGTGTTGAGAAGGGGAATTAATGAGTACCATTTGTAATATATATTAATATTGGTAAAGTAATTAATAAAAGTTGTTTTGAATACTCGTGTAAAAAGTATTTTATTTAAACTTGTGTTATGGGGTTTTAATACCCATATGAATATGTGTGATCAAGTAATTGTTATTTGATACCGAGTGAAGGCAAGTGGTGGGCATTAGAGAGGGGCATTCTAGAGGGGTGTCCTAACTGGGGTACGTAAAGTATAACCCAAGATGGTTCCTGGCCAGGGCAAGAAGATTATTTGTTACATATTTCCTCCTAATAATGTGGCCATAACTTGAGGTGTTGAATCTCTGGTATCACTTAGGAGTTGCTTGAGCCACACATAGTCCTCACCTAGATATGCATATCTAAAGTGTCACGTAGGGATTACTTGAGGCACACGAGTCCTCCCCATTGTGTTATGTTTAATCTTTGAACTATTGTTTTTTTTTGGTTTAAAATACATTAGGAGGATTTTTATATGGTAAAATATTAGGATTATTAAATGGGAAAAAGTCATATCACATTTTGGTATCAAAGCTATTAATCCTATAAGGCTTGTGACATGGGTTAAATAATTGTATAAATAATGTAAATAAATAAATATCAAAATTATTTAAAAAAGAGAATTCAATATTAAATGATTATATATTTAAAATATAAAATTAAAAATAATAATAAAGTAGAAACATTACAATTTTTATTTTAATACTTACCACATTAGACTTACATTTATATTTAATTGATACGTGAAAAGACATAGTAAATTATATTTGAATTCAAAATTTAATACTATATAGATATTTGAAATATGTATAAGAAGACCCATTTTGAATAGGGTGAGAGCTATGTACATAGGAATCCCTTTAAAATTGCGGTAAAATAAAAGAGTTATGAGAGTTCCCGAACTCCTTTTAAAAGAAGGATTAAAAGTTATATAATGAACCCATTATGGGTGTATCTAAGTAATGGTAATATGTAATAAATAAAATAATCACCCTAATTTATATGTATATAGGTGTAAAAGTAAAGTAATATGAGTAGATAAAGAATTAATAAAATAAAAGAGTAGTTATCATTATTCGGTAAATTGGTGTGAATTGTTTATAAGATATAATGAAGTAATTTTATAAATAATAAAGAGGTGTGATGATTCATAACCACCTCTGGAAAATTATAAATAAGAGGACAAACTTTAGAATGGAGCATGAAATATTGTATATATTTGAGGACCCTTTAATATAGGGAGTATGAAATATTTTATATATTTAAAGATCTCTTTAATTAGGGTAGATTAAATAAAAATAACTTCTCAAACAGATGTGTTGAGAAGGGGAATTAATGAGTACCATTTGTAATATATATTAATATTGGTAATTTAATTAATAATAATTTTTTGAATGGGTATGCTGGTTGAAAACCTACCGGATAAAAAGTATTTTATTTAAACTTGTGGTATGGGGTTTTAATACCCATATGAATATGTGTGATCAAGTAATTGTTATTTGATACCGAGTGAAGGCAAGTGGTGGGCATTGGAGAGGGGAATTCTAGAGGGTGTCCTAACTGGGGTACGTAAAGTATAACCCAAGATGGTTCCTGGCCAGGGCAAGAAGATTATTTGTTACATATTTCCTCTTGATAATGTGGCCATAGCTTGAGGTGTTGAATCTTTGGTATCACTTAGGAGTTTCTGAGCCACACATAGTCCTCACCTAGATATGCATATCTAAAGTGTCACGTAGGGATTACTTGAGGCACATCGAGTCCTTCCCATTGTGTTATGTTTAATCTTTGAACTATTGTTTTTTTTGTTTAAAAGATATTAGGAGGATTTTTATATGGTAAAATATCAAGATTATTAAATGGGAAAAAGGCATATCACACTTATAATTGGAGGATATTGCTATCTTTGTATAGACACTGTATGTCGCGGAAGGAATGAAAGCCTCAGAAAAGAAACAATTTGAAATTCATGTCACACCTTTCATGTTGATTAGTGGCGACTTATACAAACTAGGCCGAGATGAAGTATTACATTGGTGTGTACTAGAACATGAGCGTATGAAAATCATGGAAGAGGCTCATGGCGGTATCAGAGTGGGCACTATGCAGGTGACACCATCATGCACAAGATTCTACTCGCTGCTTTCTAGTAGGAGACCCTATACAAGGATTGTAAAGAGTATTGTAAGGCATATGATCACTGTCAGTGCCTTGGAAACCTGGTTAGTGCGATGAAATTCCTTTGAGGCTTGTTCTAAGTGCAGAGCCTTTCGAGAAATGGACAATTGACTTTGTGGGTCCTATTTCCCCAGCCGCATGTAGAACTAGGTTGCGCTACATCATCACTTGTACAAATTATCTTACAAGATGGGTGGAAGCAACACCTATAAGGGATTGTATAGTGCCTACAACAACAAGGTTCTTGTGGGAAAATATTCTTACCAGGTATGGATGTCCTGTTGAGTTTGACAAGTGATAGGGGCACACATTTCTTGAATGAGACTATTCGAATATTATTGGATGAATTTATGGTCATGCACCACAAGACTACACCATATCACCCTTAAGAAAATGGGATTACTGAGTCCTTCAACAAGATATTGAGCCAGAACTTGACAAAAATTTGTGATGTTGGAAGGAAATATTGGGATGATAAAGTTTCTACTTGTACTTTGGGCATATAAAACAACCTACAAAATGTTGAATAAGGCCACACCCTTTTAGTTGGTGTTTAGCACACAAGTAGTTTTTTCCCATGGAATTTATGTTACCTTCTTTAAATATTGTGCATGTGGGAGGTCTAGTTGATGAGCAAGCCTTGGAAGAAAGAATTGACAAATTTATATAGCTGGATGAGAGATGCGCCATAACACGTTGGAGTGAGAAGAAGAAGAAGGCTAGGTAAAAGCATGTCATGATAGACACATCAAGGACAAGAAGCTTGAGGTCATGCAGATGATACTTCTTTATGATTCAAAGTTTATGCGCCACCGTGCAAGCTTAAGGTTCATTGGTTAGACCGTATGTTATCATTCACATACTTGACTCATGCACTTGTCGATTAGAGGTGCTTGATGGAACACAGATTACTGGTTACTTTAATGGGAGTAGGTGAAGCCCTACCATAAATAAGCATTCTTGGTGGTTGTAATACAAAGTAGTATTTCCATTTAGATTAGATTCCCTTAATGTTTTTCATTTAATGTGTTTCCTTCTTCGTCGTTATGCTTTGTCCATTTAGTTCAATGTTTTATGTAATAAGCGTGTTTGCGCGCTAGAAGTTGATCATAGTCCAAGTGTTTCTATACGCAGAGGACTACACATACCCTTAGTGTGGGGTGGATAACAGAGGTATGGAAAAGAAATAAATTCATGGGTGACCATAAAAGAAACAGAAGGAACAAGATTTCAAAATTCATGAGAACTTATGAAGAATTGCTAAAAATTAAGACCATGCGTAAGACATTGGGCACTATGTATAATTCAAGGGGGTTCTGAACATTTGAGACTACGTATGTTGAGTCACATTGGATAAACTACTTTGGCTTAAGGAAGCGTGGGTAGAGGAGATATGTGATGGATAAGTAGTGGCACGCCAAGAAATTATGATTGAGGTGAAAAAGGTTGAGGTGTGTGTAATTAAAGCGCAAGATAAGGAGACACACAACACACTCAATAGGAGTTAATGTCGTGTATGGTGGTAGGTGGAGTAATTAATGAAGGGAATTTTTGAAACTTAGTTTAAATTCAGAGTTTTCAACATCATTTGCTACCTTACAAACTTGAGAAAAAAATTAAGAAGTACGAAGAAGAGCTAAAGAAGGACGACCAAGCTCTCAATTTATGTGCGTGTGTCAAACACCATAATAAGGACCCAAACTATAATAGAAGACAATGAAGTTATTAAGGTGATGAAAGATGAAACACTTGGGCATGTAGAAAGGTTAGCATTGGTAAAGAAAAAGTGCGAGGCCCTTGTAGTAGCCTAGGATCCACACAAGGATAGGATTGATGAGATTGGGAAGCTCATAGTGTAAAAGATGGATCTCATGGAAGGAATGCTATCAGGTATGACTAATGTTGTCTAGGTGCTACAAAATGAGAAAGAGAAGATCACTAAGGATGAATTAGATACCATAGCCACTGATAGTGACTAGAAAACCTTGGAGGCTAAATTTAAAAGTGAATATCCAGAGTTCATCCTTCTAGTTGAAGAAGAGGGTGCTGCAGAGTAAAATTAATTCTTTTGTACAAAGTTTAATTCATTATTTATTATTGGAGACAAAAGAAATAATTTCCATTGCTGGGATGACAATGTACTCTAGTGTGGGGTAATGTTGAACAAAAAAAAAAAATCTAAGTATTCAAAAGTGCGGAGATAGGAACCGAAAGCGCATGACACTATGATAGGATTAAAGCACCTAGAATAAGGACTTAACCATTTTTATGGATAAGGGATATTTTTAGAGATAGCATACTGAGTACACATAGAGGTGAAGAATTGTTATCCATGCAATGGTATTTTGGGATCAGTGCAGATAAGTGTCATGCATAGTTTAAAAGCTAAATATAGAATTTCTACTTGGAGCTAACTATAGGAAATCTATTGTTAAAACACTTGCATGTTGTGCATACTATTGTAAAGGCACATGGATATTATTAGCATGTGACCTATTTTGAGGATTGCATGGGCGAGGGAAAGGAAAGTACCCACCCCTATAAATATGTATTGATTTGCATAGTTTAGTAGTGGAAAGTTATTTTAGAGTTGTGTTGTTGGTTTTGACGACGTGCACATGACTCATGGAGGTATTGATGTATTGTAAGAATATTCTGTGTTTTAAAGCATTTAATGCAATGGAATATATTGGCTAGATAATAGTATTAGACATGACCTGAATCGGCTCTTGTATGGTTAATCTTATCATAGTCATTGTTTAGTTTTCCTTTCATATAATCTAAGATCCAAAAATGGTTTATGCACTATGGGTTGTTTACTATTAATCATGAATCTAAATATGTTTAAACATCATCATGCTAACATTCTTTACAAGTAACTCTAAAGAGGAACTGGTACATGTGTGTGCTTCGGGTGAGAACTCATCTCGACTAAGTGATGTGCAAGCACGCCTAGGTCATTTACTATAAATTCTATGTTGTATCACATACTTGGGATGAAATTCAAACCACTTTATGTTAGCAGTTTGAGTAGAAAGTAGACAACATATCTTTGCTACAACAACTAAAAACTATCAAGAGATATCCTAATGAGATTATGACTCGATTTTAATTTCAGATTTCAGAAAACATGGGACATAATTCCACTTCTTTTGAGACCAACTCCACAAGGTTCCTTCCTTTATTTCTTAAGAGCATTGAATTATTATATAGAATTTGTGATACAATCTATGGGTGCTATGTAATTTCCTGATGCATATCCAATAACCATGTTAGGGATGAAAATTGTTTAATACATGATGGAAAGATATCCGAGCCTAGACTTCTTATGTTTTTTTTCTTGAATTTCCTCAAGCTTCTCAGCCATCTATTGCTCCCATTCTAGAGAAAAATTCCCTATTTGTTGCCTCTACATTTTATTATTCTAAAAGCAAAACGATGATGATGAAATGAAATCCTTGATTATAATTTGTCAAATAAGTTTGCATCCTTAGAGAAACAACAAGCCCAATCATATATAAATTATCCAAATCCTAACAAGGATTTAATCAAGTTTATCATCTTGTTGTCACTTTCCCAAAAATGTGTAATTTTTTTTTTGAAATTTTCACTAAGTGACCCTTTTCCTCGGTTTGTTTTCCTTTTTCAAGTCTAAGGAATGAAAAAAATCAAAAAAATTAGTCATTTTGAGTTGTTTTGGGTTAATTTGAGTGTATTGTAGTTAATGTGGGTTCTAGAGGAACAAGAGGAATAAGTTCCTTTAGGCCTCCCATTCCCCTATCCGTGCTTTCCCCTCATTTCTCCTAGATTTTGTGTTATGCAGATTTTTAAGTTCCCGATGAGAACTCTTTTTTATTTGGTCTTTGTTCCCGCACCCCCTTGTCATCTGCAAATTGTTTTAACTTTTGGTGGATGGGTGGTTCGTATGTTTTGAGAACCCACATTACTCGTTCCCTTGGACCTTATTTTCCCCACACACGGGTTTTGTCCACATTAACTATAGTATACTTATATTGTAGATATATTTGTTACTCATGCTCTTGTTCCTCTCGACACCATGTTCCTCGTAAGGTTCCACCATCTACACTTAATTATATTGTGGGTATTTTAGAGGTTTTGGAACTTTTGATACTTGTTCCCTTGGGCCTTCATTTCCTTAAAAGTCCTGTCTTGTCCGCGGTGTAGAGTAAATTTTTAAAAAAGTTCCATTGGCATTCTCGTTCCCCACAATCTATTATGTTTATTAAATTTCCTATTTTTTAAAATGATGGGTTATAAAAGGAGGGTAAACATAAATTATTTTCACTATTTCAAGTTGTGAATTTTAAGCTGTGTCTTTGTCATTTGTCACTCTCATTCCTCGAGGACATTTCTAGCCTTATCTTTCTCATTTCTCACCCTTTTTCAAAAATTCAAACTATGTTGAAGACCTTGTGAAGGAACCATTCTTCCTAGTTAATGTGAAACAAAGTAAAATATTTCATATGACTTCCTACCTCAGGTATACAATTGCAACCTATACAGAGTGTGGGTAGGGTTGTCTTCTCAAGATGATAAGAAAAATGCACCATTTTATGAGTTTTATCCACATCTCAATTTTAAGAATAGTAAATTTCATCACAGGAGGGTAAATGATGTTTTTACAATGTTCATATTCAGGATCCTTAAAGGAAACATAACTGAAAGAGTGTTTGTAGAGGAAAAGTAGTTGATTTCAACTTATGGCAACCTCTTCATCTAGTTTAGAAATTTTTCCTATATAAGATTAGTTGGTTTTGAAGGTGCACCTAAATTTTTTTCCATGTATTACAATGATAAATTGGTCCTTATGGAAGTTTGTAGATAGGTGGATATGCTACATAGGACATGTATACATAATAAAATCATTGACATCCAGTTCCCTATCTCCTTGGGAAACTATACATACATATCTATTTTGGATGCTCAAAAATTTGAAAGGACAATTAATGATTTCAAGTTCCATTCATATCAAAGAAGATCCTCCTTTGATATTAAGGGTTTCATTTCAAATCATTTGAGGATGTTTAATTATCATCTTCCCACCATTGAAGATTATTGGGTAGATTGTACTGATGAATATGACGTGAGGAAGAGGTATTTTGGGAGACTTTCTCTATAGAAAATCAAGGATTTCAATGTGTATCAAGTTCAAATTCCTAAGGACCTAGAGGATGATAATGAGAATTTGTATTCGTAGAGTATATCAAAAATATTCAACATATTCCTCTCCTTACTATTGATTTTCTCAAAAATAAAGGGATGATCCTTCTGACATGAACAATCCAGTGATTGTAAGAACAAGACAATGGTTCAACAAAAGGATGAAGGAGTATAATACAATAACGAAACAATCTTCTTCCCAGGAATCCTCCACTTCACATAAAGAGTCCTCCACTCCTCAAAAATTTCCAACTTAATTAACTCCTTCTTCTTCACCTTTGGATTCAACAACAAAGGTGTATACAAACAAAAATAAGTCCAAGGAGATAGAAAAGATTTAGGAAACACTTGAGAAGGAAGTAGAGCAGAGAAGGCTCATGAATCAACTGAAAAAGTTGTCCTTGTGATTAAACTAATATCTTAGCCTTCAGAAGGAGAAGAGAAAGTCATTGAAGAAAAAAAAGATGAATTTGAGAAAGAGGATGAAGAACATGAAAATAATGGTGAAGAGAAAGAAAGTGTTGTAGAAGAAGATGATGTGAAAATCAAAGAGCCAGACACTAGGAAAATAGTTTCCTCAAGGCTTAAGCTTCAATTCAAAATACCATCTTCCTCCACTATTGAGGTACCTACTCTTAAAGTCCATGTTGCTCAGTCTCTTGGTCCTCCCAATGTTCTTACATTGGCTCTTGTATCGGCTCCACCTTCCATTCATTCCTTCACGGGTTCAACCCATGATTAATGTAACACCTCTAACATAGAAGATATCTATGATGACTTCTGTTTTGGAAGTTGCAAACGTTGACTAGTGATTCTTGTCTTAAGACGGTGTACTCTTATGATCTATGAAATCATGTTTGTTGTAGATAATATGTTATCTGCTGAAATAGGTACAATTCTACCATATTTATGCGAATAGAAAATGAAGTAATTCATCTCTTCTTATGCTGAATAATTCACTGCTTGGGAAATGAGAAATTAATCCATGAGTCTTTGTTGCACTTGAAATTGTGCTTCAATTTTCATAATTTTTGGATGCAGAACAACATTACCTTGGATCAATTTCATTGATCCAAGGTATGCTTCTAATTCATGACCTTGTGGTCATATTGACCAAGCTGGATAAGTCAAAGGATCTTAGAACTTTGACTGTCTTGAAGTCACGAGTGATCTCCATGGCTCCCTGCTTCGTATCTGAACTTGGATGGTAATCTGGTTCTTCTTTGATAAGTTGGGATGCAATTCTTACTATAGACTAAGGAACCTAATTAAATTATGTTCCTTAAATTGGTAACTCTATCCTAAAGTTGTAACCTAACCTAAGTTACTATGTTCTTTTGTTAATGTGGGATGTTAATAACTAAAGGACCTAAGACTAAAACTTTAGACTTAGACCTAAGGACCTATGTTAGTTCCTAAACTAATGTTGAACCTAACCTAATGTTTGGCTAACCTAAAAAGGGCCTATGGGATGACATAGAGAGGGGGAAGGTCGGTGGCACCAACCTCTAGAAATTTATGAGGAATTAATATGGTCTTATCTCTTTTATGCTGCCAAATTTGGAGAATGCATGAGGAAAGTTAGGGGGTTGAGTTGGCACCTCTACCAAGTATTAGTTGCATGCATTTTTGAATTTAGTCATTGCCAAACATAAGATGGCATTGACGGGAGAAAGGTAACGAATTTCAGTCTTGTTGGGCATTTAATATTTTTGGAAATGGCGAATAACCGCCTAGGAAAGAGGAAGATGGAAAGAAAAGGGGTTTCGGTTTTGTTTTGGTCATTTGGTATTTTTCGATCTTTAGCTCTGCATGTGGTTTTTTCTCTTCAAACCACATTTCAAATCCTTGCATGAATTGTTTTTCCTTGCATGGTGTTAGAAGATGAAAATAGCATTATGGAGCTATAAGAGGAAGTAGAGAAGGTTTTGAGGAGATTGTTGGCGTTCATGGGAAAGAATCAAAGCTCTTCTTGGTGATTTTCTATGAAAAAGTGAAGACAAGAGCTCTATTAGGCATGATAGGCCCTATCCATTAAGTCTTATGCTTTTACTTAAGTGCTTCATAAAAACAACTCTACTCTTTATGGAAATCTTCTGGTTCTAATTCTATGATTGTTTAAGTTTTTGCTTCAATGGTGTTTTTGTTTTGTTGCTTTGGATGCATTATTGATTTTGGTATGATAGTTGGAAAATGAGATCTGGGAGTATCATTTTCATACTTCTGGGTAATCTTGCTTCTACTCGAATCCTTATAATAGTGGCTTGAAATAGAGTTGTGCTTTGTTAAGTGATCTTTTGACTGCATGTTGTTCTTGTAATGTATGTATCTTGGTTTGTTAGAATCTGAAGAATCTTGCTTGAATGTTTTCCTTTTTATCACTGTGGGAAGTCTTAAATATAGGAAACCTTGTTAAGTATCGAGACTTAGGTCAGGGACCTTGATGATCTGGTGTTTGCGTTTGATGTTCTTGTTGTTATAGACTTGAAGACCATCATTTGTTCTTGATTGAGGAAAAAATTATGCTAATAGTTGTATGTATTAAACATTAGCATGGCTATGTAGAAATCCTTAGATTTCAACTTGTATGTCCTCTTTCTATTGTCATTAAATGAATTTTGAAGGATTATTTGTGTAGACATTACACCATCGTTTTGGGAAGTATAACATGTTTAATGTTGAGTTTGGTTGATTGATAATGATAGTGGGAACCGTTATTCTGTTTCAACTTGCTTTGAGACTGTAGGTTATTAGAGGAATACCCACTTTGTGTTTAAATATGAAAACCCATTTTGGGTATCATATTGTTGTATTTTCTCATTTCATTGAAAGTATACAGGAAAGTATATCTGAGAAAGTCATTTTTGTCCTGTTGTATATTTTTTCATGTTCTCTTAAACCCACTTTGGGATTTTTGAGCTCCGTAATAGGTCTTTTGGATCTGAGGTAGATTTTCTAAATTATTGATGAATGTTTAACTCTTATTTTGGAGGATGCTCGAATTCTTATCTGCCTTCTTGTTAAATGGTTTTGAGTTCATTGGAGGTTTGTTTTGGATTAGACCTATTGTTCTCTTTTTCCTTCCTTCACTAGGTTGTTAGGAAATGAATCGATTCTTTAACCTTTGATAGAATCATGCTTTAGGACTTGTCTTTCTTGAAAAGATGATAGGTAAAGGTTGGATGTTTTGGTTTCCATTCCTTTTCCTGGTTCTTTTATATTCATCCAATTCTAGACTATGTTGAATCTCTATTAAGATGTTGTTGGTTGTAAGTGATTTCTCCTTATTTGTTTCAACACTTGATGTGCATCGATCATACGAAATATATTTTATATCCTTTCATTATTATTTACATAAAGAAATGATAACTCTTCTTCAGTTGAGTCTGGATAGATGAGGAGACTACAATCTCACTCATTTCCTCATTAATCATAGGTTGGGGAAATTGTTTACTTGGGTATCGTTCTTTTCCTTCTTCGGGTTGCTCAAATTTTATCACTTTTTAACTTTGTGAAAGGTATTCATGTTTTTATGGACCTTAATGCAATGTTTTAGAGTTATGTTATGCCATGAGAAAGTATTGAGCCTTGTGTAAGTTCTTGAACTTCAACTAATCTGATCTTTTCTGGAATAATAACGATTAGATTAAGTTGGTGAGTGAACCTGAAAGATAGCTTGTTCTCTTAGACTATTAGAAGCAATCAAAATATGGTTGACTACTACCTTGAATTAAATATAGAAAAAGGAACTCGGGACCCTTAGGATGCTTCAACCAAGAATTACTTTGATTGTTTATAGTGATTAAGTCATCCTTAACTGTTTGTATGGAATTATTTATGATAAATGTACTTCCTAGGCTATAGGATGAGTCTGAGATGGTATGACATTTAGCTGGAATGCAATATTCATTGTTGTACAAACAATATATTTAATCTGAAAGATAGTTTATGTATCTTGTATTCTTCTTGAAAATTAGAACTGGCTGATTGAAGGAGTTTAATTTGGATACATGAAATGAGTCTTCTTCTTCTTAAACTCTGTTGTATTATTTCTGTATGTTGAAAGAGTTTTATGATGGAAAGATGGGGTTGCTATGTTGATTGATTAACTCTACATATTGAACCTTAAATATTTTCTCCCCTTCTTGATTGTAATCTTTTATGGAAAAGTATTTCTATTTTTATGGTTACGTTTTCAAGACTGTTTCATAAACATCAGAGTTTTTTTATAAAACAGATTAGTTAAAAGCACAACATTTTAATGTTATAGTGCTTATCATGCTCAGTTCAAATGAACTGACCCATGCTAACAATTTTGCAGATGGATTTTTAAAATATGAAAGGAGAAAGACATATAGAAAGTTACATCTATTTTACTAAAGAAATTGTATCTTTATTATGATGATACGTGGCGTCATTACTTGAGATGTACTTGTCAGAAAAGAGAGTCATAATAAAAATAGTTTTGTACTACTGTTATGACTCTTTGTAATCTCTGAAATAATTTTGGATTCAATGAATGTATCACTCCTTTTTGATGAATAAATAATGTGATGATTGTTGATTTCTACCTTATAGAAATACCTTCTTTGGCATAGATTGTGGGGTACTATTAAGTAATATCATAAAGGAAGGAGGGAAGTATATGTATGTTTAGAGTTAAGGAATTAGAACTTAATAGTTCTTATATTTGTAAAACTATGAGTTTGTGAATCTAAAATCAGTTGGTTTAATTGCCACATAAAGAGATACAACTAATAAGTTAACACTCTTAAGTAGATTTATAAACAATATGAAAGAACTAAAGGAATACTATCGGAATGGAGGATTTTAATGATTTTCTTCTAAATTCTTATCTTCTTGATATAGATCTAAAGGATAGTAAATATACTTGGTGAAAAGAAGAGCTGGATCCCAATTTATTCAAGTGAGACTGGATAGGGTCTTGGTTTTGGAGGAATGGTTAAAAAGGATATATCCCTCTTTTCTCTACCAAGGATAGGGTCGATCATAACCCAATCCTTTTGATGATTAAGGATCCAACCAGAAGAAAAACCCCCTTTTGTTATTAAAAATGTGGCTTCATAGTAAGGAACCCAAATAACTAGTCAACGAATGGTGGAGGTTTAATGTCCAAGGAACAATGATGTACAAATTAACCAAAAAATTGTAGAATTTCAAAATGAATCTTAAAAAATGGAACAAGAAGTGTTTTGGGAATATATTCTAGAAGAAAGTGGAACTTAAAACAGATATACAAAACTTCCAAAGGTAGAGTGAAAGGAGTGAATATGAAGCATATTTGGAAGACTATGAAAAGGAAAGAATTATTCTGTTGGAATACCACAATAATTTTATCTAAGGAATAATCCTTCTAGAGGAAAAATCCTAGAATTACTTGGATCAAAGAGGGGGTTAAAAATACTATATTTTTCCATCTGACCACCCTCAAGAGAAGAATCTTCAATCAAATAAACAAAATCAGAAAAGGGGAAGGGAATCTCTTGGAAGAGAAGGAAGAAATAAAAGATGAAGCCATATCTTTTTAAAAAACTTGTTAACTAATCAAAGTGTACCCAACTTGGCTAAGGAGAATGACTTCCTTAATTGCATTCCTTCCATGGTAACAGAAGAAGATAACAAGCTACTCTCAGTGATCCCTTCCATGGAGGAGGTTGAATTTATAGTTAAACATCTCAATCCAGATAAGGCTCTAGGCTCAGATGGATTTCAGCTTTCTTCTTCCAGCATTTTTGGGATATTATCAAAAAGGATGTTTACAAAGCGGTGGAAGAATTTTTCAGTCATAAGAAAATGCTTAAGGATATGAATTGTAATTTTCTAGCCCTTGTTCTGAAATGTGGTAATGCTATGGAATTTAAATACTTTAGGCCTATAAGTATTTGTAACACTACCTACAAAATATGCACAAAAATCCTTTCTCTCCACTTATAATTTCTCCTTCATACTATTATATCTTAACAAAAAGGGGGTTTTGTTTTGGGAAGACAAATTCAAGATGGGATCATTACTATCAAAGAGATGATTCACTCAACAAAACTCAACAAAAAGGATGCTATGATTCTCAAATTGGATATGGCCAAGGCCTATGATAGGGTCTCATGGAGTTTTCTTGATAAAATTCTCAACAAGTTTGGATTTGAATCCTCCTTTCAAAGTTTAGTTAAGGCTTGTATATCCAATTCTTGGTTCTCCATTCTTATCAATGGGGCCCCATGTGGTTTCTTTCCTATCTCACAAGGTTTGAGGCAAGGGGATCCATTATCCCCTTTTCTTTTTATAATCATGGCAGAAGCTCTTAGTAGAAGACTCAATGTGGAAACTAGTAACGACACAATCAAAGGAATATTTCCACTAGGGGCATGGAAAGTGTTTCACATCATCATTTCATAGATGATACTATTTTTGTGGGGAAGCTTCAATTCCAGAAGATAAGAATTTTAAAAGGTTGTTAGATGATTACATGGAGGTTTCGAGACAATCTGGTGAACTATAGAAAAAGATCCATTTTTTCCTTAACACTATGGAAAGTCAATGTAAGAAGATTGTTGAAATATTGGAATGTGACATCAATCCCTTACCATCCTTTTATTTGGGTATGCCTCTTGGGGATAAGATACCTCTTAGTGGAGAATGGAATTTTCTTATTGAAAGGTTTGAGAGGAAACTAGTTGGATGGAAAGCTAATCTTCTATCACAAGTTGGGAAAATCACTCTCCTTAAAATATCTCTACAAAGTCTTCCTGTGTATGTGATGTCCCTCTATCAACTCCCATTGAAAATTGTGGATAAACTTGAAAGGATTCAAAGATGTTTTTATGGAGTGGAAATGAAAGTAAAGATATAATTCCATTGGTGGCATGGAAAAGAGTTTGTAAACCAAAAAATATGGGAGGTTTAGGACTTAGAGATTGGATTAAAATGAATAAATCCCTATTAGCCAAAATTGGATGGAGGATAATTAATGAAGATGGGGTGTGGACTAGAATTTTAAGGAAAAAGTATTGGGAGGATGCTAAAGATGAGAGATGGATTTTTAAACCGGCTTCCTTCAATGGGTCAAGTATATGGAAAGCTATTAATTGGGTGAAGGAACTTGTGGAAAAAGGTAACAAATGGAAAATAGGAAAAGACACAAAAATCTTATTTTGGACTGACAAATGGGTTGGTAACTTTAAGCTTGAAGATAAATTTCCCCAAATTTTGAAGCTATTAGAAGGAAAATATGGGAGAAAAGTAAACAATTATATGGCAGACCCTGGGAGATTTCAAACTTGGAAGTATCTAGAATTAGACAAGTAGGATCTTAGAGAACACATAGATATCCTCAATGAATTCCTAAAAACCATGTGTCTTATAACAGTGAGGAACAAGATAGAATAGTGTGGCACAAAGAACAAAATGGAATCTTCTCAGTCAAATTAGCTTATGATTTATTCTTTGAGGAGGAGACAAGTGAGGAAGATCTATTAGCTGACAAGATATGGAACAAAAATATCAGTCCCAAGGTTAATATTTTCAGCTAGCTTATGGTGATAAATAAGATTCTAACAGTTGACAACCTTACTAAAAGAGGGTTTCATATGGTAAATAGATGTGTACTATGTGAAGAGAATTTGGAAACAGTAAATCATTTATTTTTGGACTGCATTTTTCTTTTCAAATTCTATCTTCTATCCTTGGATTGTTTTTGGTTAATTGGGTAAGCCCAAAGGAGGTTCAATCTGCTTGGAATCAATGGAGATGTCTGTTCATAAGCCAAGGTATAAAGAATATTTGGATTATGAGTCTTGGACATATGTGGTGGGAAGTTTGGAAAGAATGAAATTGAAGGATTTTCAAAGGTAAGAAACTTCCCAACAGGCTGATTTTTAACAAATGCACACAAGTTGTTAGAATAATTTCTCTATCCTTAAGAATAAAGATGTGGAATTCATGGAAAGAGAAAAGAACATCATCAACAATTGGAACTTAACTTATGACCCCCAACCTAAGAAAAGTAATCCTAGAGAAGGGGTAAGATGGACTAATCCCAGGGAGGGTTTTATCAAACTAAATTTTGACGGAGTTGCTAAAGGGAACCCTAGAAAGGCTGGAGGAGGAGGTGTTTTGTGATGCAAATGGTAAGTTTATCCTCACTTACTTCTTTAATTTGGGCCTACAAACTAACCATGTAGTTGAGGTAGTGGCGATGTATTGGGGAGTTAAGCTTTCGAAGAGAGAGGTTTCAAGTCCCTAATTGTGGAAGGGGACTCTTTGAATATCATCTCGTGTATGAAGGGGAAAAACACAACTTCTCTATCTATTGAATACTTTATTAAAAATGCAAAAAGGAAAATGTCTTCTTTCACTGAAATATCATTCCAACATATCTATCGGGAAGGAAATAGATTGGTAGATATATATGCTAACAAAGGTGGAGGCTATAGATTTTAATGTGGTTGAAGATTCAACCAACTTGGAAGCTAAAATAATTCATACTCTAAAAGGGGATTATGATCCCAATTCCATATCTCTATAATGATGAAAAATAAGGATGAGGTGGCCTCAGGATGACGTCTCTGGAAATGATGATTCTTAGACTCGTGCAAACATAACATCCAATCATCCCAAATATTGGATTAATAGGAATATATTTTCATTAATTTGAGCCATTCACACATATTTTGTAAAAGTGGCTACCTGAATAGATAGTGGAACGATAATTTGCAGGATCACAATAGGAAGAAGGGCTACAGTGGCAATATGGGAGGTGATCTAGTGAGAACTGAGCCTGACATGATCCCTAAAATGTTGAAGGAAGCTTCTGAGTTGTTGGATAAGGCAGGTTTGATGCAATTTTTTAAATTTTTGATGTTTTTGATGAATATCTTAGTGTGGAAGTGGCTAAAACTTGGAACGAAGGCCATGTTTGTGTCCATAATTTTTCCTTCACTATATCTCTAAAGTTTATTGCTAGAGTGATAGGGCTTTCCCTAGAAGGAAGATGTATTTTCAAACCTAAGTCTGATTATAGCTTGGAGATTGAAAACTTCATGCAAGGTAAGGGCGCTCTTAAACAACTTCATAATGGTTATGCTTAGGGAGGATTTTCCTTCACCATATGATGAAATTTTTTTTTATTGATGTTGTACATAACCCTGGAAGGGCGTTACAAGGTTGTTTATGGGTATCATTTCCCAATGTTTAATCACATAAGAAATGGCAGGCTCTACAAATTTCCAAATTATCTATATATTTCTCTAGCCGGACCTATGTGCGAGTTAGAAAAAGAATTTCTACCCATCCATTGCACCAAAAGCTAATAGTTCTATAATCGGTGGCAAAAACTAGCTAAGTCAAAATAAAGAATAGAGCACCATCAAGATGAGAGCTAAACAAGATCAAACTAAGCACCATCATAATGCATTAATGCATTTGAACTAAGATCAAATTAACATGCTAAAGTATTCAAAACCTCTACTTCTCTAGATTACCAACAAAAAAAATGGACCTATGTAGACTCCATGGCAATCAAATTGATTGTTTTGATCTTCAAGAACCTAGGAATGGGAGCTCATCAAAGCTTGGCTACAAGACCCTTTGACTATTCCCATATGACCCAAGCACTTGGCTAGAAAATGCAAGAAAGGAGGCTTAGCTCTTCAAATGGTGAATTTCTCAAGAATAAAAAAATCTTATAGTCTATTTGCTATGTGCTTTTCTTTTTGTCTTCTCAAGGAATTTAGGTGTAAGTGTAAAGGTAGGAGGAGGGCTCTTTATATAGCCCAATGGATAAAGGAATCACTACATCCCTTTGCATGTGGGATAATAGGGATGTTGAGTTAGTTGTGGATAAGGGGGGTTTAGATAGGGTTGAGTTAACTTTAGGAGGGTTTAGCTTGTCCTTTAGTGACTCATGTGGATAAAGGGGGCTTATTAATTAATCAAGATGATTAATTAATAGATGTGCAAGCTTATAGAAACTTTTAGAGGAATATTAGCATGATTTAGACTATAGAAGGGGATTAAATCAATTAAATATTGATTTATTGGTTAAATGAAAGGGGAAGCTAATTAATTAATAATAATTAATTAGTCTAGATAAGGGGGATTAATTAATGGAAGGTCATTAATTAGGTATTTTTGTTGGATAGGTGACTTAATTAATTAACATAGTGTAATTAATTAATGATGATAGGAGAGAAGATGAGCGCTTTTGATGATATGTCACCAATTTGTAGGAAAGGAGATAATTAGCACAATTTAAGTATTTAAATTTCTTGGGCGTAATTATGGGTGTCTACATTTGCCCCTCTTTGGGGTGGCGTAAGTGATGCCACTTCAAAGATAGTAGATAGATAAAATTTTGAAGGGGTAGAAGAAAAAATTAGTAGAAGTGAGAGATGCCCCCTCGAGTGTCGATGGGGTGATGAAGGAAGATGATCGACAATCGAAAAAGGTGAGAAATAGATAGAAGAATGGGCAGGGGTAGAATGCCCAGTGAAATAGAAGATTAGGGGTGAGAGGAAAGTGATGTAGAAGAAATATGGAGAAGTGGAGAGAAGAACTTAGCCTCTAGCCTTTGTATTGGAACAACTTTAGTGTCATCATATTGCCAAAAGATCTATGTCATCGGTCCTTATGAAAAATATAAGCATACGAAAAAAGTAGAATGACATGAAAAGCCATACTACGAACAATTGTCCATTGCTGAAAACACCAACTCCATGCAACATACAAAATGCAATGCAATATGAGAAGGAAACAAGCTCATTTAACAGGAAAACAAGTATGAACGCACATATCCAACCCAACAATGGTCAAGACAATTGTACAAATGTTTTGTTATCAAGCTAAAGAGGTCCACATGTTCATGATTGATGACAAGGGTTAAAAATGATGCCCCGAGAAAGGATACATGCAAGGGGAAATGATGATGGACACGGGTCCAAGTAGAAAGCTTTGTGTGCAATGAAACAACACCAGGCAACAAGACGTGCCCCAGAGTACAGATGAAGCAAGCAACTAGCTTTGTGAATGGTTGTGAATCCAGCGATCCGCAAGTCGTGTTGATCGGGGAAGATGTGAAACAAACCAGTAGGATATGGAAAGAATACCATGTGCAAGACACAAGTTTCAACCGTAATAAGCAGGTTACCTATTTTTGTAGGTTTTTTACTTTTTAGGATTTTGTGGAGAATTTTGCCTTTTTTTTGGATTTTTGAAGTGATATATATATATATATATATATATATATATATATTATATATATATATTGTGTTTTCTAAAATGCGGTGGACAAGAAAGAAAATAGAAGAAATAGAATGAAGTGCCTAGATGCAAAAGAAAATGCCCCAGGGGGAAGAAAGAAGAAACAGTGACAAATAATGTCCCTGTATAGTGGAAAAATTAATAAAATAATTATTTTTTAAAATAAAAAATAATTATTCAAGAGAGTGTGGATAAGAAGAAAAATCACCTAGGAGAAATAAAAATTGTCCTAGTGAGAAGAAAGGGGTACTAGATGGCAAAAAATGCCCCAACACGGTGAAAAATAAAAGAAAAATAATTATTTAATTAAAATAATTATTCAACAATGGTGAACAGAGGAGAAAACGATGGTCAAAACGAGCCTCCAGCACCATGGTGGTGAAAAATAGGTTGATATACCCCACCTGGAGGGGGTAAATCACCGCGACCAATTCATTTGTTACCGACCACTACGCTGATTTTTACCACGAGGCTCTGACAATGATGAGGACGATGGTGAGAGCACGAGACCGATTGAGATGGGCAGACACAGTCCGAGGGTACGAGCGACATGCCGATGATGGTGTCTTTGTGAGTATCCTAACCCTCTTTGTCAATTTTATAATTAATGCCCCTAGAAGTAGGAATTAGGGTTAGAGGTCACGTCGTCGCACGCATGCATGTGCGTGGGCACATGTGCACTAAAGGTGGCATAAGCATCCTAATGGTGGCGTGCAGTCCTGCAGTGTATATGTGCGCATGTAGCAAGCACACACAAAAACATGCCTACATGCATGCACGTATATGCCACACATGTGTGCGCATGCACACACACACAATAGCACACACACAAAAGGGCACACACAGGCACACATGCATGCACATGGATGATGGCAAGCAAGCACCCATAAGTGTGATTGTGTGCACACGCATGCATGTCAAAAGGATGGCACACATGCCATAGGGGCATGCACATGCCCCAAAGGGAATGCAGGCACACTAATAAGATGGAGAAGATAGAAAAATGCCAAAAATGATGGCACTTAGAAGAAAATTTAGGATTTTTGGGTTAACCCTAAAATGATAGGTAGAATTTAGAAGAAATGTTAGTAATTGACAATGGAATGATTTTATAGAGATGCTTTCCCATGCTTCAGATGCGTGAGCGTCATTCATGCATTACAGAGCTGGAGGGGAGCATGCATCGATGATGAGACCGATGTGTGGGTGATACTCCTAGAGGTGGTGGGCCTAGGCCCCGTATCCGAATGCCATCTATTACTTTGGATCATGGTCTACTTACTGCATTGGCTGAGTGGTGGCACAATGAGAGCTAGTGTTTTAGGCTCCCTACTGGAGAGATGAAAGTGACTTAGAGGACGTGTGGTGGATTCTCCGCATGCCTATCCTAGGCTCATTGATCGAGTATACTAGTGACCTTAGGTGGATCGGTGGTTGTTAGTGACCTATTCGACAGAGATGATATACTACATGATGGTATGATAGTTGCATTTCATGAGTGCATCACGGATCCGACACTACACTACACCGGGGCCTTTATACGTGATGTCACTTATCAGTGGGTTTTTTCTCACTGATAAGACTGGGACATCCTTCCCTAGGGGTCTGATGACATTAGTGCATGGGATCTTTTAGTGGTGAGTTATTGTTGGGGCCAGTGCATACTAGCACATCTATACTGGGACCTACATCTTATTACCTACCACCATCAAAAGATGGTGGGGCCTACCTCTCTACTACATATTTGGTCATGGGACCACATAGCTATCGGGTGCCCCATAGGCACATTACATGTCCGAGCCCCAGAGGAGCCATCATATATGGCATGGGTTTAGTAGGTGATGACATACGAGGTCACCTAGTAGTTTTATACAGATATCAATGAGAGTTTGATGAGTTATTAGACATGGATATCATATGGAGACCCTACAGGAAGATACAAGTGGCTAGAGGATGTAGTAGAGCTCAATGTTTGTATAGTGGAGCATTTCCTTCTCGGCAGTCATAGCTATATCATTGAGTTATACAAGGTAGACAGATGTCACTGATGATAACTAGGCATGGTGCAGGGGGTTCCACAACCAGACTTGTGGTATGCCCATCGAGACTCTGAGAGGCCAACCATGGGGCCGCGCATACAGGTGACCCGAGCTAGGGCCAGTTTTTTATAGGTGGTTCCACAGGTATGGGATCCAACTCGACAAGTTAGAGATCTGGGCACCACTGTTGATTACATGGCTTGGTATGCTACTATTTTACCCGAAGATTGACTATCCCAGATGAGGCCTAGGCAGTAGGTACTCGACCACCGCGAGAGATTCATCATGATAGTGATGATGAGAGGAGGAGGAGCATCCAGTCACGTGACCTATCCTGATCCATTTGATGGGCTACCACATGATGAGTAGGGTGCAACATAGGTATAGGGACCGAGGAGGCACAGGGACTAGTATAGGCACCTACACAGTTTCCCTAGCTTAGATTACGAGAGTAGGGATAGTCATCCAGATTGGCACAGGGACAGCCCCGTGGTGTGGCAGCCAAAGTGGCATAGATAACCACCTTATACAACTAGCAAGTACAGTAGGCCTAGAGAGAGAGAGAGAGAGAGAGAGAGAATAGAGAGCCTGAGCCCAACTTTAGCAAGTAGCCTTTAGTGCAAATGGGAGATCAAAGAGCTCAAGGCTCGAGGCTCAAGTAGCCAGAGGAGATGATAGTGTTATTCACTTTCAGCAGATTGATGACAGATGGATGGCACACAGATGGCTCAGGTGATGAGCCTATATCAACAGCACACACAGCCCATCATGTGCACTGCAACCCATGATACTGGAGAGAGATAGTGAGAGTAGAGAGAGAGTAGTGGGTCAGGCCGAGCTTTCCTGAGCCTCAGTAGAGATAAGCATCCTTCGACGATGCACAGATGACAAGTGGTGACAACCCAAACACACAGAGATTTGGCTACAATAGAAGGCAAAGCATCATACTATAGATCCTTATATTTATGGTAGTTCCAACTGAGTAGTGTGGCACCTTCCTATAGCCAGCCAATTGAGTAGAGGGACCAGGTCAGAGAGGCCTCAAGCCTCAGTGGAGCAGCCATGGGGATAGTCAGTGAGACCGAGCGATGCTCATGCTATGCCACCACCATGAGACAGACCAAGCCACCCCATCTGAGGGCTCGAGTCAGCCTTGATGATTGTATTGATACATATGCCTCTTGATGAAGGCTATGAGTAGCTTGTGCTTGATGTACACCATTCTTTATTTGTATAGCAGTTTTGACACATGCCTCTGATGAAGGCCTTTTTTATTCTTTGATCGATGTATATCATCTCTTTTGTATGCCTTAGATGAAGGCATTTTTGATGTATAACAATGATGTATATCTATTTTTGATACAGTATATACACACACATGTATTATATGGACATTTTTGACATGACACATGTGTTTATGAGATGGATGGACATTGTTTGTTTTTTTTGATGAGATATGGATATATAGATGTGTTTATGATGTTAGCTGATTTGATTTCACATGTATATGTATCCTGATTTGTTGATGTATCACATGTGCTTTGATTTCTTAGATGATAGATCTTGTAGAGTATATCAAATGTATTTGCTCATGTGATGTGCTAGACTTAGTGGATGGGATGATATGATGATATGGGTGTGGGGGATAGATTTTGATATTTGTGATCCCTCTTGCCCCCATTTGATGATACGATATGTGATGATTAGCTTAGCATTCATGTATGATGTATACTTAGCTTTTTCTTGATATATGATGTATAGATGATGTTAGATGTGATGATATTGATGGAAATATGATGATGTGATAACAAAATGATGCACATGCAACAAGAAAACACAATCAAATGCTAACAAAGAACATAATGAACCAATACAACAATGTACCATGATTCACTAGCATGCAAAAACACACTTCAATATGCACAAGTAAGAATAAATCTAATCTAATCAAGAAAAGATGAATCCTAACAAAGTATGTCCAAGAAACAAACAATACAAATGTACAAACATGAAGTAACTATACAAGAAATCAAGCAAGAAAGCAAGAAACAAGACAATGCAAGTAAACTAAAGCAAATATTTTTGCAAGATTTTTTTTATGAAACAATTTTCTATTGTTTTTTTTGATGTTTTTTGAAACAATTTTCTATTGTTTTGGTTTTTGAAACAATTTTCTATTGTTTAGGTTTTTGACATTTTTGAATGTTTTTGTGTTTTTCTAACATTTTTGAATGTTTTTGTGTTTTTCTAACATTTTTGAATGTTTTTGTGTTTTTCTAACAATTTTCCAGAGCTATGCACAGGTAACCAAGAAAGTGTGGATGCCCCCAGTGTTAGATGGGGAATATACAAGGGAAAATGCCACGTGCTTATAAAAAAGGAAGGTGAAGTCATATAAGTGCCCCCAACATAAGATGGGGAATAGAAAAAGACCATGCCCTTCACAGATGAATAAAAGGAGACAAAGCTGGATCAAGGCTTGACAAGATTGGGCTCACAGGAATCTCGGAGGCAGAACTAGCCCTAGGCTAAGTAAAAGTACCCTCCAGATGCAAGATGCTTGTGAACAATGAATCCTCCCAAGGTGCGGAAACCGGTTTTCACCCAAGGACTTATCCAAAGTGCCACAATTGTGTGGTTTTCACTTATGGATGACTTGTTTTCTTTTTTTTTTTTTTTTTTTTGATTTTTTTGTATTTTGATTATTTTACCATGTTTTTTATTTTTTTTTTTTGATTTTTTGCCATGTTTAAGCATAGAACCGCTTAAGGTGCATGGCATTCATGGGCTCATGGAGCTCATCACCATTGGGGTGAGCAAGTTTGTATGCTCCTGTGCCATACTTGGCCACGATAACATAAGGTCCTAACCAATGCGGTTCAAACTTTCCTTTCTTTTCTCATTTTGCCCTTGTGTTGAATTGATTCTCCTTCATGACCAAATCACCAACCTCAAACTGACGAGGTATGATTCTTTTGTTGTAATTTCTAGAGACTCTTTCGATACACTTTGAGGTGATTAAGGGCATGGATGCACTTCTCATCTAGGAGCTCTAACTCTGCTAGTCTAGCCACTCGGTAATCTTCATCTTTATCTAGATAATCCCTAAGAGAGATTCTTAGGGAAGGAAGCTCAATTTCTAATGGGATGATAGATTCCATTCCAAATACCAGGGAATATGGCGTCGCACCCATAGGAGTGTGAATAGAGGTCTGTAAGCCCAAAGAGCTGGGTGGATTTGCAAATGCCAATTACGACCTGTCTTACTTACCATCTTCTCCATTATTCACACCAAAGTCTTATTAGTGGCCTCGCCTATCCATTTCCTTGGGGATAATATGGTGTAGACCATTTTAACCTGATTTGGAACCGATGATAGAGATCCTTTACCATTTTATTCTTGAATGATTTTCCATTATCAGTAATAATGGTCTGTAGGAATGCCATACCGAAAATAATATGATTCATGATGAATTTGGAAATCTGAGCTCCTGTTACATAGGTTAAAGGGACAACTTCCACCCACTTGGTAAAGTATTCAGTAGCCATAATGATGTGGGTATGGCCATCAGATGAAGTAGGGGTAAGATTCCCTATTAAATCAAGTCCCCATTTAGAAAATGGCCATGGGGTGGTGATGGGTTGTAATAGATGTGATGGAGCATGGATGAAATTTCCATACTTCTGACAAAGTACACACTTCCTTACATAGTTACAACAATTGGTTTCCATGGTAGGCCAATAGTAGCCTACTCTTAACAATTTTTGGCTAAAACCATTCCATTAGTATGTGCTCCACACACCCCTTCATGCACCTCTTTAATTGCTTGGACCGACTCTGTCATATCGAGACAACGTAACTGATTCCCATCGTAGCCACGATGATAAAGCGTACCTCCTAAAAGGGTATAATGGGCTATTGGTGAATTAGGATTTTTTTCGGAATGGGAGATGTTAGGGAGGGAATGTGTTGTCTTTGAGATAGGTAAAGATGGGCTCATACCATGGGGAATTGGGACCAACAACATCACAAGCCAGACATGATTCTAGCATGTCATATACATAGGATGGCGTAGATTTTCCACAAAGAATGGCATGTCATTACTTTCTAGTGGAATGCGGAGCATAGAACCCACTATTTCCATAACATCTGCAGATCTATTTTGTGCTCTTGGAATTGTTCAAATGTGATGCGCACAAAATACTCTTTTCAGATTTTCTACTAGCTTCTTGTAAGGTATGAGTTTCTCATCCTTAACTTTGTATTCATCATTAACTTGCTTGATGATTAACTGAGAGTCACCAACAATCTTAACATGATGAATGTCCCATTTGATGGTGAGCTTCATCCCTATGATAAGTGCCTCATACTCTGTGATATTGTTCATGCAAGGAAAACCAAGATGAAAAGCCTGAGGTATGGGGTCACCAGAAGGAGTAATGAGGACCACACCTACCCCTGAACCATGAAAAGTAAAAGACCCATCAAAGTGTATCTGCCACACAATGACAGATTCTTCAATGTATAATAATGAGGCATCTGGAAGATCCAGATTCAAAGGTTCAATTGCCTTGCAAAGGTGCTTCTACTAATTGATCAGTGAGTACCTATCCTTTAACCGAATTTTGATGCACAAACTGATGTCAAATTCACTTAGTAGAATGATCCAATTAGCCATTCTACGGTGAGGGCGGGTTTAGACAACAAGTATTTGAGCGGGTCAACTTTGGATATAAGCTTGGTTTTGGTATTCAATAGATAATGGTGAATTTTTTGAAAGGTAAAAACTATAGCCAAACAAGATTTTTCAATTTGGGGATAGTTGAGCTCATAAGCGATGAGAGTGTGACTGAGGTAGTATACCACTTTTTCTTTGTGACCAAGGTCATATTGGGTGAGCAAATGCACCAATAGAAAATTGAGTAGTAGAGATATAAAGCAGGAGTGGCTCACTAGGAGTTGGAGGCATGAGGACGGTGGATTGGCCAAGTATTGTTTAAGCAAAGTGAAGGCTTGTTGTTGCTCTGGTCCCTAGATGAAGGCAACATCTTTTTAAGTAGGTGGGTGAATGAATGACACTTATTGGCAAGCTGGGAGATGAAGGTGAATAGCCTATATTTTTCCCTGTAAGTTACGTAGTTGCTTAATGTTTTTAGGAGGAGGCATCTCAGTAATAGCAGACACTTTAGCAAGGTCTACCTCAATTCCCCTTCTTGATACAATGAAACCCAACAATTTTCTTGATAGCATGCCAAACACACATTTCTTTGGGTTCATCCGACCTTGTACTCTCGTAGGCACTCAAAGATACGCCACAAAAAATAGTAGGGTGATCCTCCCTTGTCTTATTTTTTCGAGGATATCATCCACATAGTCTTCCATGATATCATGGATCATATCATGGAAAATTACCATCATTTCCCTTTGATAAGTAGCTCCTACATTTTTAAGACCAAATGGACATTACTTGATAATAGAAGGTACCCCAAGGAGTTGTAAAAGCCATCTTGTGTTGATCTTCATCGGCTATCTTGATTTGGTTGTAACCTAAAAATCCATCCATAAGAGATAGCATCTCATATCCTGTTATTGAATCCACAATCATATCAATATTTGGTAATGGAAAATCATCCTTAGGGAAAGCCTTATTAATGTCTCTAAAATCCATGTAGATTTTGATCCCAACAGGATTTTTCTGGATGGGGACGATGTTGGATATCCATTCAGAGTAATCAATGGGTTGAATGAATCCTGCCACAAGTAATCTTTCTAATTCCTCTTTAACCAAGAGGGCCACCCTTGGGTGCATCTTTATGAGCTTTTGCTTAATAGGCTTAGTATCTGCATGTACAACTAAGTTGTGCATGACCAAAGTTGGATCTAAGCCTGGCATATCCTTATAGGACCATGAATACATCTATAAACTCCCATAGCAGCATGGTGAATGTTTTTTGTTCCCGTGCCGAGAGTGAAGCTCCCAATTTGACTATTTTTGGGTCCTCTTTTGTGCCAATGTTTACATCGATAGTTTCCTCTACTAGTAACTTTGACAAGTCCTCCATATGTGTAGGATTGGGAGGAAGGTTGAGATCTTCATCCAAGGATGTCTCCATGAGATTTTCATCCTTGGTGTGGTCACTTTTATTGTCCTTTGATTTTTACACACTTGTTTTGTCTGCCAGTGCCTCAAAGAGGTTTTCACTGTGCGACTTGGACTTTGATTTTGCCGAGGCTTTGTGTTGGAACTTTTTCCCTCACTTTTTCTTAAGTTTTTTTGACCACGAAGCTCAGCTTCCTCTCCAAAGTAGGCACAGGTATCCAAGTCAATATAGAAGCCCTTTTGTGGTCTCCAATGGGAATTGTATCCCAAATGCCCATGAACTTTGTGATAGCTTCATCATTCTCAAATAGATCTAGTGACATATGATGTTGTTGGTCCCATTCAACAAGGGAAGGGTAAATGAGGTCAAGTGTAGGTTCGTAGGGGTTATGGTTAGGACAACGGTATTCATGAATAGGTTTGTGGAGGCAAGATCCTCATATTGGCTACAATGGGAATCATATCGTTGTCTAGATAGTTAGAGCTATCCTCACATTCAGAGAAAGTAGCATCTTGATCATTGGGATGTGCCCCATAAGGGTGAATTCCAATGTCGTATCTTTCTATTTTAAAATGTGGGAGAGGCACTGGTTCTCGTTGTCCTTGCTCATTTCTTCCACATCCTAGGCCCTTGTAGCCCATGGAGTACATCATTCTACTAGATTTCTCATATTCAGGGGTTTGATAGTAGGTTGGCTGAGTATCCTCTGGGACCCAAGTCGTAGGTGGATCCAACAATTTTTCTTCAGCCAACAAGCCTCTAGGTAAAAATGACCCAATAGTTTGCTCATTTCTAGGTCATCTGAAATGATAGTTGGGTCAACCTCTAGTCTTAGGTGACAATGAGAGGTCTGAAACTAAGAGGGCTTGTTGCACATTATATTCTCCACACCATATTCTAGAACCTTCATCTCCCATGAATCAAAAGGAGAAGTTGATGTAGAGGCACCATGGGTGCAAGAACTGAGAGAATCTGAATCTACCCGGACTCCATGGCTTCAGATTGGAGAGGAACAACTATATCGGTGGAGGGACACACATAGGTACCCTTACGTGTAAAACTATTGAGAGCTCTGCAGTGAGCGAAGGGCTCTAAATCTCCTTGTATTGTGATAGTGTGTCCCTCATGCTTTAGTTTAATGCATTGATGGAATGTTGATGGCATGACCTGCATGGCATGAATCCATGGTCGCCTAGAAGCATATTATATGGAAGTTCTAAGTCCAGGACATGAAACTTTGTGTGATGACAAGTGGGACCAACTTCCATGGGCAACATGATTGTGCTAGCTGACTCCCTTTCCACATTGTCGTAAGTGGTTATAGTAATGATGTTTGACTCGAGGTCTACTTTAGTATGTCCCAACTGCTTAACCAACTTCAGCATGCATATATTCAACCCTGATCCGTTGTCCACAAGCACCCATTTGATCTTCTTATGGGTAACAAATACCTCAATATACAAAGGGAGATTATGCGTTGGATTTTAGTGGGGATTTCCTATGATCGAAGGAAATGTGTTCAGTTGGTACAATGTTTGCTACTATGGCCTAAAGATGTGTAGGATCTACCTCTAGTGGCACTCCTGACCCCTAAAGAGTTTGGTACAAAATGTCTTTATGCACATTTGATATCTTAAGAAGATCCAAGATCAAAATCTTGGTAGATGTTTTCTCAAGTTGTTCTAAGAGGTCATACCTACCATTTTGTGGGGTTGATGGAGAGGGTTCAGGAATCATGAGGTGGGCACGCCTTGTTACCACGACACAATCCTTTCCCTTGATTCGAATGGTGTTCACATGGTCACTAGGAGAGAAAATACATCCAATAAGTGAATCATAATGATTGTTGTCTCTCTTGGTATATAAATAATTCACTGCTTTATAACTCGGGATGACTCCCGATCCGGATTTTTGACTTTCCGATTTACCATGTTTGGGGAATGGTTCTTTATATATCCCCATCTTTTGTTGGGTGTCTAAGTTTTTTCTGGGTTGTCCACCTCTATCTCCCCATTGTCGATGAGGTCTTGGATATAGTGATGAAGTCGCAGACATTTGTCTATTTTATGTCCCTTGACATGATGTAATTCACAATAGTCATGCTCCTTGTACCATGATGGTTTTGGAGCATTTCATCAAAGGGTTGTGTCATGGGATAAGTCACCATGTGAGCCGCATCCAATTGTTTTAATATAACCGACAAAGGCTCATTGAGAGGAGTGAACATTCTTCATTTAGGTGGTGGTTGAATAGGTCCTTTGGTCAGTTTAAAAGGTTGACCAGTTTGAACCATTTGTACACGTTTGGAATCTGTGATCCCATCTCCCACCACGTTTTTGTTTTTGTTAAATATTTTCAGCTTCTCGTAGGTTTAACACTTTGATTATCCTTAGATTGTGACTTAAGAGTTCCTTTGGCAATAAGGGCTTTCTCTATTTGAACACCTTTTTCAATGACCTCCTCAAAAGTGAACACAATGCATTTGAAGGTGGAAAGTGATGTCTGGATTTAGGTTGGGCACAAAGATACTTACCAGCTATTTTTCAGGGAAAGCGCAAGGGAAGCGACTAGCTATCCCTCTCCACCATTGTAGGAAGATGGTGAAAGTCTCATTAGGCATTGTTTGGTGCCACATAAATCTGCCATGGTGATATCACTCTATATTGTATGAGAAGTGACGCACAAACCTCTCTACCAATTTTGGCTAGGTAAAAATAGACCCCGAGGTAAACGAGTAAACCACTCCAAGGCTTGACCTCCTAGACTCTTGGGAAAGAGTCGTATGAGATAATTATCACTATAGGACACCTCTTGACATGCCATATAGAAATCCTTGACATGATCTCATGGGTCTCCCTTTCCTCTATATTTGTCAAATTTTGGCATGTCAAATTTTTTAGGGAAAGGTTGAAGTGTCATAGCTTTGTCAAAAGGATGGGGACATAGTTCTTCATATTGATATTTTCTAATGCTCCCCACATTCTCTCTTGAAGGCTTGTGAGTGTTTGCTTTCATAGATTGTACTTCTTATGTGAGCAATTGTTCTTTAGTAGGAGAAGCAGGGATATATACACGATGATACTCCGTATTGTCTTCTCCTTGATTTTCCCTATGAAGTTCACTGATTTTGACCTTAGGCCTTGGCTTTTGGACATTCTTGCTTGCTTCCTTTTGTACATGAGAGGTTAGTAAGGCTAATTTTTGACTAAGGTTGCTAATTTTTGTTGAATGGTGACTCTTCTTCCAAAGGTTCCTCTTCTTCTTCATATTGTGGAGGTTCTTCAACATTCTCGTGTCCTGACTGATTTTACGTGGCACTTTGATAAAGGGTATTCTATGTCCCACTACATTATCATTTCCCTGCATTGGAGGTAGAAGCATGTCCATGTGTTAAAATATCCTCCATGTTGATAAGAGGTCACTCCTCCTCATTGGTGTTATTTATAGGTGGGATTGTTTCATTTTTTGGGCATTTTGGCCCCCAATTCTACAACCCGTGCTAGCACCCTATCCTTGTTTCTAAAAAGGAACTCATCTAATAAGGTGGGGTCAAAGTCAAACTCCGCATGTGGGGATTCCAATTCAGTCACCACTATGATCTACCATGTCTTCTATCTCTTTTTCTATGGAAAATAGAGGCCCTAGATCATGACCAATAAAAGGGTTTGACCCTTGTTTGTTTGAGGCTTCCCAAGCTTGTGCTTGTTGTGCCTCATATGTTTTCTTCTTGAGCCCTAATCGTGTTTTAGGAGCCATGATGTGCAATAGTTTCACTAAGGTAAGTTGTAAATGTGTTCAAAAATTTGTGACCACACCTAAGTGAAATGCAAAATGAATGTCAAGAATATGAATGAGTATAAATGTTAGAATACCAATGTGATAGAGTGATAAATCAATAGTGACACAATGTTTGGTACCTAAGCCTATCAAATGAATGAAGTACTTCCTAGAATTTTGCTTCAAAAAGTAGTTGGTGTCGCAAGATAATTAACAAGATGTCCTCACTTATGCCAAGTTCAAGGGAATGAACAAGACGTAAGTAAATACAAGAAGTTAATGTGACCTCCTAACAAGGTATACTAGAAGAAAGCTCAAATTCAATTAATACCTATATCCCAAAAAGTGCCAGTTATAATTTGTGAGTGACACAACAATGTCACCAAGATATGTTAACCAAACTTTGTGAGAAAGTAAGGTATTGATATCAAGATGATATTGATATAACACGCACAAGTGGTAACACGTAGCACTCTTCAAAATCGAGGTAGTAATAGAATCAAACTAAAAGCTTAAAGTATAACTAAGAATTGTTAAAATGTGTATAGCGTAACCTTACAATATAGATATTTAGGTCAAGTTTACAAGAAACAAGACGTAAATACCAAAATTGTAGTGATACGATATAAACAAGGTAACCTTTCTAAGGAAGTTCAAGATGATGAACCACGCCTAACTATGATGACGATCCTGACATGGGTATCAAGATCACAAAGGCCACCAATGATATGAATACACCTCCACACACTTTAGATGTTTAACTTACCCAACCACAAACATGGATGGGCGTAAAATGGAAAAAAAAAGAAACAATCAATTGGTAATGCAAAGGTAGTCACCCTTCTTTTGATCAACAAAGTGTCAAAAGAATGTGAAGGAAGTAGATCAAAATGGGGATGAAAAATGTTGGCTTTACTTTGGCAGAGTTTCACCTCACCTTAAGGAAAGTGAAAAACTAAACAAAAGTAACGCTTCCCATGTTTCGTGATGAATGATGGCTCACAACTCAACACTATTTTGAAATGGTCAAAGTGGGCTCCTAGCCAAAGAATATCTTCCTAGGTGGTTCTCTCTTCCTAGGTGTTACAAAGTTGTCTTAAGTGAGCGTGATTTACCCAAATAGTCCTGACTATCTTGGGAGTATCTCAGCTTTACTTTACCCCCTTTGAGCACAAAGGGAAACTAGTGCATCCACGTGTGCTCTCCCTGGGGTCGCCATATGGACAACCGGTAACGCTAACTCACAAGGTAATACTAGTCAAGTAGGTAGTGTGGAGCACTTCCCATTTCATCCACAAGGTTCCCTCTTGCATGGACTACTTTGGGGTTCCTGGTACCACCCCCATTATTGTAGCTTAAGGCATTATGCCAAAGGGGTTATGTTCTAGTTGAGCGGATAGGGACATACCCTTTTTTGAAACCTGCAATACAATGTTTTGAATATGTTGTTCTTTTTATCTTGTTTAATTTTGATGTGGTTTGCTTGAACACCTTTTTTGGAAACCTATACGACAATTGTATTAGTAGTTTTGACTTTGTTTTGATTCCACCTTTCTTTGACAAGTGTGTGTTTTGGTCCTACACAACGAGTTTAGTAATTTTCCATAAAAAGAGTAAACATCATCATTTCGATTCTCAAGATCATCCAAGGATGCAAGAGAAGAGCATACGTGATGTTTCCAAAATCCAAGAAGATGCTAAATGGAAAAACACTTAATTCAAACACACCAAGTTAACTCATTCCAATTCAGATATTCCTAACAATTTCAAAGCATCAAAAAGACCTAAGAATCATTTTTGATTCCCAAGATCACCCCAAGGGACGCGAGGGAAGAGCATACGTGACCTTATTCTTATAAGAAAACATGCAAAGTCTATCTAATCTAGCAAAAGCATGTAAACATACCTGCAAAAATAGGCATTAATTAGATAAAACCTGCAAAGAAGTTAGCACCTTAACACCCTAATTTTAAGAAAACTAAAAGACACCTGTGCCCCGGTTTAGGGTGTGCACGCGTGGGTTAGGGCGGATGCCCCTCTGTGTTTTTGACTTACAGTGCACCTGCGCCACCAGAAAGGTGTGTGTGCTAGGATAAGGGGTGCACCAAGGAGGTAAACAACAATATTAGGATCCGACAGAGAGCACATTGCCACCAGAGAGGTCATGCTACTACATGCCAAGGTTAGGGTGTGTGCACCACAACCGATAAAAAATAGTACCAAGATTTCGACATAGAGCAGCCTGAAAAGTGCCACCAAAAAGTGCCTACACCACCAGAGAGATGCCTATGCCTAGGTTAGTGTGTATGCATGCCTGGGTCTGACAAGTTTTCCATTCATGAGTGAAGGTACAATAAAAATAGTGCATGCTCGGGTTAGTGCACCTGTGCCCTAGTTAGGTATGTGCATCGGGGTTAGTGCATGTGCGCAAGGTTGGAAAATAGAGATTCAAGCTTCGACAAAGTGTGCCTGTGCCACCCGAGAGGTGCCTACACTAGGATAAGTGTGCTGCGCCCTAGTTAGTGTGCCTGCGCCACTCCGCAACCAAAGTATGAAAAAAAACACAAAAAAGCTCACAATACTTCAAATTTTAACAAGTTAGCTTGAAATTGGCAACAACCCATTAAAATGATAGCTATAAATGAGAACCTACACATATAATACTAGCAAAAATCCCAAGAAATTGAACATTATTTACTATATGTGCATATCAAAGGTTAGCCAAAAACAATAGAATTCAAGCTAAAAATGCTAAGGGACTAAGGATCCGGTCCCACCGGGCATGCCAAATGTGTGCGTGTATTTTTGCTTAAGCTAAGTTAGATGAATGAGAACTACCACCTAAATAGTTCTATAACAAAGCTAAGTCAAAATCTAGGCACCATCAAGATGAGAGCTAAACAAGATCAACACTAAGCATAATGCATTAACTTTGAACTAAGATCAAATTAACATGCTAAAGTATTCAAAACCTCTACTTCTCTAGATTACCAACAAAAGAAAATGGACCTATGTAGACTCCATGGCAATCAAATTGATTGTTTTGATCTTCAAGAACCTAGGAATGGGAGCTCATCAAAGCTTGGCTACAAGACCCTTTGACTATTCCCATATGACCCAAGCACTTGGCTAGAAAATGCAAGAAAGGAGGCTTAGCTCTTCAAATGGTGAATTTCTCAAGAATAACAAAAAAAGCTTATAGTCTATTTGCTATGTGCTTTGCTTTTGTCTTCTCAAGGAATTTAGGTGTAAGTGTAAAGGTAGGAGGAGGGATCTTTATATAGCCCAATGGATAAAGGAATCACTACATCCCTTTGCATGTGGGATAATAGAGATGTTGAGTTAGTTGTGGATAAGGGGGGTTTAGATAGGGTTGAGTTAACTTTAGGAGGGTTTAGCTTGTCCTTTAGTGACTCATGTGGATAAAGGGGGTTTATTAATTAATCAAGATGATTAATTAATAGATGTGCAAGCTTATAGAAGCTTTTAGAGGAATATTAGCATGATTTAGACTATATAAGGGGATTAAATCAATTAAATATTGATTTATTGGTTAAATGAAAGGGGAAGCTAATTAATTAATAATAATTAATTAGTCTAGATAGAGGGGATTTATTAATGAAAGGTCGTTAATTAGGTATTTGTTGGATAGGTGACTTAATTAATTAGCGTAGTGTAATTAATTAATGATGATAGGAGAGAAGATGAGCGCTTTTGATGATATGTCCACATTCTCAATGTTAAGAGCACCATTCACCATCTTAAACTCTTGGTAGAAATGATACACTCCATGGAAATAGCCAAGAAAATGGAAAAGGAAGGAACTAGGCCTAAAGTGGAGATTGCTAAACCTGATTATTAGTACTGGAAGTTCACCATTGCTAGCCTTGATCAAGGAATATAATTTTTTCATGCATGCAATGGGAGATATGATAAAATAATGAATGGATTCTATTCTCTTTGGTGGCATGGCCCCTTTTTGTTTTGTTGTTAGTTCTCTGGCTCTTGTTGTTAGTTTGGTATAGTTGGACTGTTAGTATGGATAGTATGATCACTACCTTGTAGTTTTATTTTTTGTTCTTGTGGGGTTCCAATGGGTATACCCTTGGAATCTTTTTGTTCTGGATCTTCATATTTTTTGTACGGGGTAGGGTCCCCTCAACCCTTTTTACCTCTTATAAAAAAATAACTACCAATCTACTTCACGTTTATAAAATATAACTCGGAATGTATGAAATTCACAATCATGCAACACTAACCATGTATAGCTATTAAAAACACTATATCACATGGTGATGTTAGTCAAATAATAAGTTTGGTACCCCATACATAGTTTATGTCACAAAAAGGATGTAGTCTATATAACTATGAGTCTAGGAATCTTGTGCCAATACAATACATATAAAGAGTTATATTATGCAAATTATAATATGCATGATTTTTTTATCTCAATAGTGTCCAAGGAAAGTGGGAACTACACTAACATATTAGGAAAAGTGGATCATGTAAATAGTATAACAAATCAAGAATAAGTGGAACCAAGATATACAATACTCGGTGAGTGTGAATGAGATGGTATACGCAATGTGTGAAGATGGTAGGAGAAACATGCCCCAAAGTAGATATGTATAAGATGCGATTCGTTTATAAAAACTTCTCAACAATCAAGAATGAACCATATAACAAGATTCATCATTGGGAAATGGTTTGAAAAATGTGTGATAGAAAGATATACCATGAAGCATAGAGTGTGAAGAGTGAATGTGGTAAGGTTTATTTCAGATTTATACCCTTAGCAGTGAGTATGAATTGTGGAACTAGAGTGCGTCATAGGGTAATAAATATGTTAATGCATAATAGCACTTGAGATGCATCACATTGAGTGGTTTTTTAAGTGGCTTGCCAAAGAGAGTGGAAAGACGATAGCCGCCCCTAATCTTTTCGGTGATGACATAGGGTATGAGCCAATTAGGTTGTGTGTTCGATTCACCTTGGGTTCACCAAATGATTTAATTTAAGTTAAATTAAATATAATATTGTAGAGTCACTACTAAAATAAATGATATTTAAATAATAAAATACAAAAATGACACAAGAAAACTAAGATATAAATATGAAAACCTAAGCAAAAGATATAGATGAATAGACTTAGCTTATTTACACTCAATCTACGATTGATCTAGGTAGGGCAAAGTGCTGAAAATGCTAGGAAAAGTGTCGTTAATTCTCACTTTGTAAATTATAAAATATAGGAATGAGGCTAGACACGGGTGCCCATGCCAAGAAAGGAGCACACGGGAACTAAAGACCACTTATGGGTGCTAATGGACTGCACAAGAGCTCAAGATTTACCTTCCGGTGTGTTTCAAGACCTTTTTGTTTCTTCCTATTGATCGATTGATAGTCACAAAATCATCGCTAAAGATACCGATAACCTATAAAAGAAGAGTTCACATACACAATCCCATATGCTTAATTAAACCTAAAAATAAAGATGCGATATGGGGAGTCGATCGACTTCAAGGATCACCCTAAGAATGAACTTATAATCGAGCATTGTACTACATCTTGGACTTCATGTAGTTTTGGTGAGTGTGTGTAGAAATTGTGCCCTAAGATGCCCTTATGCAAGTTACACTTAATAATGAGGTTGTAACTAAATATAGAAATGCAAAGTAGAATGTGTGGATAGTTCATAGAATGAACTTCCCCTTCATATTTTTATATACTGAGAATTAATGCAACCCTTGTCCCTTACATGGATGCTAGATGAATGCTTTAGAGTTCTTTAGGTACCTTTTGAATGTAAGCTTAGGAGATGATATTAATGTTTAGTGCTTAGTCCTTGATTTTAAACACATAACTATGTATTTTTATGATTCCCTTGTTTGAATTTCGTAATTGACAACTAGAAGGTCGACACATAAGTAAAAAGGATGCCCAAAAGATAAAAGAGGCCCAAAAAGAGCAAGTAAGGTGAACAAGGGTTAAGTAAAACCAGAGGGGAAAAGGGCGCTAGGCATTGCCATCCGAATCCTATAAGATAAATAAGTAAGGTTACGATTGGGCTGTATGGTGTGCAAGACCAAATAGAAAACAAGAATAAAATAAAAGAGGCCAAAGATAGTTATCAATTACTAGTTTTCTTGCTTATGAATCATATGAATGCTAGTATGCTTTTAAGACCTAGAAATGTACCCAAGTGCATGATTTTATGTCTATAATATTAAATTTGTATTGTATACAAGTAATAATAATAATAATTTCTTTAACCATGTTCTAACTACTTTTTGGGTTGAAAAATATGGGCATGACATACGGGTCATTTAAATTTTTGCATGCATATTTATTATTTAAAATAAATTCAAAATTTAATATTATATTGTCAAAGTATCAAAAACAAATCCACTCTCTTACCACATGGATTTTCAATTTGACAATACCTTTATAAAATGTGAATATATTCACAAATTTAACTATGTTGGTCTCTTTCTTTAGGATGCTCATTCTCGTGCCAATTTGTTATGCACATCACCTTGTATCAATCCCTCTTCTTTCTCTTCATTTATTCCTCTTCCCTTGGAATATCAATAGTATAACATTTAATCACATTTGAAGGGTTTTTCTCTTCCTTTTCTTATTTTTCAAGACTAGTGTCTTCCTCCATGTACAAAATTTAGATAGTTTTTATTTTTCACTTTATTAAAATTATCTACTTAGGTGTTAATATTTTATTTTATATTTTTAATTTCCATTTTCCATTTATTTGTATTTTAAATTATAATTTTATTTAAATCATGATTATTTAAGGTTCCTTGTAATATTATAAAACATTCTTTCAAGTATAAGTGATTACGAAGTTTGACATAAATTTCAGCTAAATCTTCGGTCATGAGTCATCTAAGTTCTCTACTCTTCTTGAAATATTGAAAAAGGTGTCACAAATTTTTGATCATCATAAATCCATTATTTTCAACATTGTTAAATAATGCAAAGAGATCAATAAATAATGTCATAAATGTAGTATCATGTTTTTAAATTTACAAAATGTAATTTGTTTTATAATTCATCACAATAATTCCTTATACACATCAAAATTATCAAAGATAGTAAGAAAAGTTCAATTGAAACACACCAACACATCCATGTACATGTTTTTCCATACAAAATAATTTTTTTCTATACAAAAGCATATCTTGTAAAATTTAGGCATTACTAAAATGGTCATACTAGGTCAATTGAGATGTAGATTCATTTGATTCACTCATAAAAGTATTGTCACTATTTATAATATGCACATAATCTCTTACATTTTTGTTATTTTATTGAGTGACCACACAATGTCAAATAAGGGTGAAAATGGGCCATTACTAATGCAGGGTTATCCTATCAAACTATATCAATTTAACATCATTACGGTCATAGACAATTTGGACACAAACTACCATTATCCATATTTCTATGTATACACTAATTTGTACATACCAAACATCAAATAATCATATGAAACAAAAGGAAAAGGGTAAAAAACACCATCACATACTCAACCCATTAAAACTAGCTCCTCCTAGAATTCATTTCAATAAGCTGTAAGTATAATTTCCTCATAGGAATATGCAAAATACCAACTCAAAATTTTTGCACAATGCATTTTTTTCTTTATTTTCCTTCACATTCATCTTCATTTTTGCTCTTAACTTTCAAATTTTAGGTTCAAAACACTACTTTCACCTCCATTATATATTATATACACACACCCAACCACATTCACATCATACTAAATCAACTTCGGACTATATGGATATGTATAATATTACACCCACCACATAACTAGTCTAGAATTTATTGGATATGTGCAATGTATACTCACCGCCTAATCATAAAAATAATTAGAAAATAACATTTTTGTAAGAGCGCGTCGCACATGCGCATGGGTGTGGTAATACACACATGACATAACTGCATAAGACTAACCATATACAACCAATGTATACCCATGATCCAATCACAATATAAAATTAAAAGAATAAAATTTAATATAAGAAAAACATGACCTATATGAATAAGTGTAGTAATAACACACCACTTAACCAATTAAGGCCCACCGAATACACAATATCCAATTCCTAAATAATCATTTCACAACTAATAGTAATTTCATGTATCCCAATCATCAAATATCTTGAAGTACTTCCACTCCATTTTACAATCCTCTAACCTCACTTATGTTCATATTTCCATACCTCATTCTTTGATATATTTTTTTCCACTAGTGGATACCCTTTATTACATTTCATATTTTGTTTATCTATATTTCATTTCCTTTTTCCCATGTTTTTCTTTTCTTTTGGTTTCATTTTCTATTTTCCTTTTACATTTACACATCCATTATTTTTCTTGGTTTTTAACTACACATATATATTCATTTTTACTTTATTAAGGTAAGGGGATTGTTCAAACTTGAGGCCATTTATTGTAATGGTAGTATTTATTTCTTCACGTTTTTACCTTCCACCTATTATCTTATAAGAGGTGTAATGTCAAAAATTTTCAATTCAAAATTATGTGAGCAAAATGAATAGTGATTGATGGTGTACATATGGTTGCTACATTTTTCTTAAGTCGTGTACATAGATTAGTCTTTCCCAATTATTATCATAAAAACTTTATGAAATTTAAATCACCACTTTATTAAATTAGAATAACCATAGTTTTAATTATAGGCACAAGTAATTTTTATTCCTAATCTTAACATCTCAATTATCATGACATGAGGTCAATTATCACGAATGAATAAAAAACTACATAACCTCGTGGTTTCTCATACAAATGCTTTGGAAATGAAAAATTTAGCCTTATACCTTGAGCATCAATTGTGTGCAAATTACAATCCTAAGTGACTTATCCCTGAGTCCTTTTTGTGAATTTATTATCTACTCACACTATTTAGTAACTTAAGAAACACATCACCTCAATCTATAATTGTATAGTTTCCAAATGTATCTTTTCTATAATCTTTAACAATTCCTTAAATTTATTGTATTAGATCATACTACTAGAAAAAAATATCCCATGGTTTGGTCCCAAGCCAAATGGTCCCATTTCCCTTCTCCAAAAATTCATTTTCTAATTTAATATCTTTTAATGGGTAATTTCACATCTTCTTACACCCTAAAAATATAAAAGAGTTTAACATAATATTAGGATGTAAGGGTTTTTTTATAGAGGATTATTCTAAATTAATTAATTAATAATTGTGCACATCCATGGTAACCCATTAATACTTATAACTATATAATAAAATGATAAGATAATTTATTGAAACATACACATGAATAAGTACGTAGCTATAAAAAGGGGTATATGAAGTATATGAGTGTGCAGAATGGATGAAAAGAATGCTATGGATCTAGAAAATGTCTTTCAAACTCTGTGGAATCAAAACGTCTCTTATCTAGGACTACATAACTATTGTATAATCTCAACCTTCCAATTTATAGTTTTGAACTCTTCTAAAGTATTAGATGTATGCAAAATGGGTCTCTATAAATTTTTACGTGGTTGTGAGTGAATCTAATGATCTTCACATGGAAAAACTAGGTGTCACATATTTTTGAAACCATATGAATGATGTAATCCAAACTCAAACCCTAATCATGGAGGAAACCTTGTAAAAGTCTAGTTTTTGGGTTGAAGTGAAATCCATGTCTTGCCTACGCTTGTAGTACTTTAAATAATCCTTAAAACAAATGTAGTTCTCCAATTTTCATGCGATATCTATATAGAATGTAACCATTTTAGATACTTGACCAATTGACAATGCTTGTAAGTGATTTTTACCTTGTTAAGGCATGAATCTTTTCTCTTTAGATGCTTGATAATGGAGGAATCTACACTCTTTAACTTATTTAATTTCTTAACAAATACTATAGTGGCTACACTAATCGATGTGAAACTAACTTAGGAAGATCTATGAGATCCTTGGGTGATCTAATATTTATATTTCAATAGTATCACATGAGAGTGTGAGGTGAGTTATGAAGCAAAATTAAATTTCTTCTATAGAATTCCTTAGTTAGATATTAAAATTATGGCTGACCTAGGAAGATGAATCACCTCATGATTTTCAAATTATAAAAAAATTTGTTATATGGAGTGGTGTAGGACTATAGAGGTTTTCTAAAACCATCGTTCACTATGGACCATAACTATACAATTTTTCCCAAGTAAATAATGATGAGAAAGATAAGGTTTAGGAATGATTCCTAGAATTGATATATTTCTTTGGTCAATTAATATTCCTTGTATGCGTGAAAAATTAGTGTGTAAAGGTGAGAAAATCAAGAGAGAGATATGTATTGATTGGGATTAAATTGTGAGTATTTGTATCACCATATGAATAAATCAAAAATTTTCATTTTGAAATGATAAGTTTCCAAAATTTAGTGTCTACATTCCTCTCTCCTTACCACCCTTAATTATGAACTGAAAATTACATGTTTAAAGTAAAATAAATTCGAGTGTGTAAACACTTATTTTTTTGCTTGAATTTTTTCCCATTGTGTTGGTGTTATCATGCTCATGGTGTCCAAAATTACATCCCATGTAATTTTGAACAATTCATAATAAATAGAATTAGCCATTTTTTCCCAAGAAAGTCACAAAAACTAGGTTAGTCTTCCATGGAGTGCAACTACATAGTGTTTTGCAAGTTCGCTTAACCCATAAAATAAGGAAACATTGAGTAGAGAATTAAGTAAATTTTTATGGAGGTAATGTTTTGCATAATTTTTAGACCTTCGTGGCATTGGGGAAGTTATTCTTTTACGAAACCAAATCATTCTCTCATGGGTCAAAGGAAATTAAGAACACCACGGGGTTTAATGCCCATGAAAAGATTATAAAATCAGCTAAGGACAAGATTCACATTGAAAGAAAAGGAATGAGAAGATCGGTGCTTCATGGTTTGTAGGAGCATAGTGTCATGTGTACTTGGAAGACATATCATTCCATTTTTTTCAATTCTATAGAATCAAATATGAATTCCACCAAGTCTAAAATCCATGATGAAGAGGAAAAATATGCCACTAGGCACCACGCGATAAAGGAAAAAATTTCAAATGTAACTTAGTTTGGAAGCGGTGTCACCTTTGCAAAAAAGAATATGAGAATATTAAGCACCTTTTTGTCCACTGTGAGTATGCTTCAATGATTTGGAGTTATGCCTTTTCCAAGTTCAATGTTTTCTGGACTGTGCCTAAGGATTTCATTCAGTTTTGGATCCAATGGAATCCTCCTTTTAAGCACTGTGTTGTGAGAAGACTTTGGAAACTGGTCATGCCCCATATTATCTGGAGGATTTGGAAAGATAGGAATGATATCATTTTCAGAAACAATAAACAACATTGCAAGCTTAACTTTGTTAAGATTGGTCATGCTATTAAAGATAATATTGGGAGATTCAAACCTCCCAAAAATAAGAAATATCCTGAGAATGAAGAATATATACTTTCCAACTAGAAGATAGGAGCTGCAAATTTGTAGATTAGGAATACCTCAAACATTGATAGGTCTCTGATTCATTAGATCCCTCCTGATATTAACTGGCATAAACTAAACTTTGATGGTGCCTCCAAGGGTAATCCTAGTTTTTCTGCTTGGGGGAGGTGTAATTCGGGATCATAAAGGTTGTTTAGTTGTTGCTTATGCTAGTAAAATGGGGATTAGACAAATCATTATGTAGAAGCCCTAGCTGCTCTATGGGGGCTAAGGGTTACCAAATATTATAATATACAAAACTTAATTTTGGAAGGAGATTCACTAAACATCATCAATCACCTAAATAAAATTTCTCCTCCTAGTTGGACTATCAAGGACTTTATTATGGAATCCATAAGTATTTGTCAAAATTTCAAGAATATCATCATTAGGCATACTTATAGGGAGGGGAATAAGGTTGCGAGATACCTTGGCCAATGTTGGCATCAATAATAATCTAACCATATGGGATAATGAAAATTACATCCCTAAGGAGGTACATAATAGCATTAATGCAGATAAATATGGGCATTCAAACGTGGAGTAGAAATAATAATGGTATGGAGTGGGCTTTAGTGGAGGTGAAAGATCACACATGTGAGAATTATCATCCTAACTACGGCCATATTAATGCCCATGAACCTCACACAGGTGGATGGGTTCTTAAAACCGGGACAAACATAAGGAAGAAAAATATTCAAATGAGGGTTTTGAGCAGAAAATTTGTAGGAATAACAGGGAGAAGAAGAAAATGGGAGGTGCCCTATGCCAATTGGAGCCCTGTAGTGATCCGGCCTGGAAGAACAATGAGGAGCTATGGAACCTCTTACACAAGGGTGGCATTTCCAATTTTATAGAACACATTCAGGGCCACGATTAGAATATTTTGGTTCATTTTCGTAATGGACTGGAAGGATAGAAAGGTGAAATATGGTGGCCATTGTGTTACTATTAATGAAGAGTTGATTGCTTGAGGCTACAAGCCTCGAGTTGGAGGGTTATCATTTTTTCAAACAAAAGGATTGATAGGGTCACCGAGGCTAAGAAATTCTCTGATGAGGAGAGGAGCTCGAATTTTTTTCTACGGGTATTAGGGTAAGTTCTATCCCCAAGCCATTTGATGAAGTGACAAATATGATGGTTAGGTATATTTCTCTGGAAGGGTGATACAAAACTATCCCTGTTAAGCACCTGGTCTTTCTTAATCATTTTAGAAGGCAATTTGTGGTTTGCTTCCGCACTACCTGTTAAATTCCCTTTAGCACTCCATTTTGGACTTTCAGAAGCACTCCCATGCTATCCCTCTCCACCAGGGCCTCATCTTCATGCTCTATAAGCTTTGTGTCTCCAAATTCCCGACTTCCGACCACTCCTAGCGATCCACACATCACTACCTCCACTGCTCCCACTCCCATACTGGACACCTCTTCTAAACCCAAGACCAAGAACCCTAAGCTTCCAAAAACTGACACCCCTCACTCTGCCCGAGTTCTTAGAAGCACCAAAGAGCTAGAAGTTGTGTAAAATTTGCTACATATTAGCAATGTTGGCCTAGATATGGCCCTGCATCAAGAGGGGAATAATGTACCTCATAGATTGGAGTCTCTGGAGAAAGAGATGAAGCAGACTTAAGAAGGACCTATAGCGCATGGACAAGTAGAAAGGAAAAAGAAAAATTGATGATGATAATGACATTGGGAAGGATCAGATTGCTGACATTTATAAGAAGCTAAACTCTCTGGACAATAGATTGGGGAGAGAAAAAGACATGCATGATCATAACATGGCTATCTTCAATGCCATTAGTGACTTCTTAGAGCAGCATGTTCGAATAATTACCATGTTTAGCAGGATCCCTGACACTATTTGAGGAATGAAAAAGAGAGAAGCAAGACCATCTCGCAGTTAAATGCAACTAACCCAACGCACATCACCACATTGGCATTGTTCACCTTGTTGTAAACTATCTAGTCAGAATTGACTGAGCATCCAAGAAGTAAACTCACTCGGGTTGGCAGGCATCATTTTAGTCATTGCTCTTTTTGTTATTTTTTTGTTTCTATGCTACTTTTGTGTTGTATTGTTGCAGTTTATGTTTTATTTTGTTTCTTGCTTGTAACTATCTTTTGGTTACTATTGGACATAGTGTTTTATCTAGATTTTGATCCTCTTTTGTTGTTCCTTTATAGCTATATTTGGCTATTGAGCCCTTTTTGTAACAAGGTATAGTCCCTTTAAAACTATTTACCAATAATAAAAAAACTTAGTTTTGAAAGCTGCGAGACACTAAACTATTGTCTCATGGTTTCATAATTATAAGGTTGTGAGGTTTCTCTTAGGGACATAGAATAAATGAACATGGTCATAGGATAAATGTAACATAATGAGGAAATATTACCCATGACATATCTATGATAATGTAAGAGTTTCAAAAGTCCACATGGGGTATTATATCACAAGTTTCTCAATCTGCAGGGACTTTCAATCTCAAGAGCCATGTTGAAAGCTAGGTAGCATTCAAAGGGACCCACAAAAGTCTAAATTATGCATAATGAAAGGATATTTTTAGGACATACCAAATCACACTCAAATCCATGATATAAGGAAGAACCAAATTTCTACCATATCTTATGATCTAAAGTTCAATTTTCATGGGATTTTCTACATTGGTTTCATCCCTTTGGGACCCCATGATCAAATAAAAAATCATTGGATTGAAATAAATTTTGGGGAAAATTGTGAGTGATTAGAAAAAATAACAAAAATGTGAAGTTTCTTGTTTCAAGTTCCCAACCACCTCCCCTACCTAGAGTAAAAGCCCAAATGACACCCACACCTTTTCCTTCAAAATTTGATGGCATATTGCAAGAGAAAATGATGGTCTGCTTTGGGGACATTAATGGTGATAGGATTTGTGGGTGGTAGGTTGTCTTCCTCCATCGAAGATCCAAATTTGAATTTCCCTCCATCTCTTCCTCTCTCTAATTCTCTTATTTTATAAATATAGGTGCTTAGGCACATTATTTTAGGTTCCTTTTATCCAAATTTACATATTCTTCCTAGGAGAAACATGTTGTATTATCTCAGGACCCCTATAACTTTGCATTTTACATGAGATTCCTAACACATACTTTGTAAGAATTATGGATACTTAATAAGTGCAACACACATGTCGTTGTTTTTACCTTCAAATTATCTATATTTTCTATAGATGGTTTCCCTCTTATTTTCATTAAGTGTTATGCGTTCATTTATTTCAAATTTCTATGTTTCTATTAAAATATCCACGTATGAAAATATTTTATGTCTTTCTAGGTTGGATTTGAACCATGTCTTAGTGTTGGCGCATCACCATTATTTCATTGTGCATTTTTTCCATTTTCTCTCAACTTTATATCATGTATGTATTAGTTTTATTTATATATTTAGTTCTGAGTTTGAGTAGTTTAGGTTAGTGTGTGTTGAGATAGGAGAGAAGGAACCAACCTTCTTTGGAGGTTTGTCTCAAGGAGAAAAGTCCCACACTTTGAAGACAATCCCATGTTAACCAAAGTATTTGATCTTCCATGATCAAATCAAGGGTGCTACCTTTGGTATGTAATAGCTCCATTGTAAAACCTACAAATAGAGTGCACTTAATTTCCAAAGTATAAATTAAACTATAGCTCAAATGTAAATAATGATAGTGACTTTGAAAAATTGAGCTTGTACAAGTAGTAAAGTAAAGAGACGCAAAACATGAAAGGATTACAATTGTTCATTTTGTAGAGGGAAAAGATTTGATTATTTTTGTGCTTTAAAGACTTGGATTTATTGCGAAATGCTAAATAATTGGGGGTGATTAGCCATGAATTGTGATGAAGGAGAAACTATAATATATGGATTTGAGTGCATATGAACCAACACATAATATTAGAGATAATGAAGCACCATATTAAGAGGAAATATAAGTGTACATATATTGTTGGTAACCTTGATATCTTCCCACATAAATGTGAAATAGGAGAGGAATTATGACTTGTGAATAATTTATCCACTACAGTACCTTCCAAACCACATGGGCCACACCGTTGCAAATGGATCAAGTCCTAGTTTCATAAGTAAATCAAACGGTAAAAAAGGAATGGATGCACCATGCCCCAAAAATGTGTTATAGAACTGATTTTGAATATGAAAATACTAAATAATGAAAAGGAGAAGAATGTCCATACCCTCAAACAATTTTATTGTAAATGTATATGAGTAATGTGATAGAAAATGAGTGAAGTATTCATGCCCCTATCTAATTCTCTAAATTGTGTCATATATCTCTGAATTTTTACTAGAAGTATATACATACCTATAAGAATCCAAATAGTTACAATTTTCTAAAAAAATTCCCAAGTTAGGAGCTTATAATAGATTCTAAACCATACTACAATCTTGACTTGAATTTATGGTTGTAACCAATATAAAGTTTGTAATTTTTCTACATGTGTAACTATTTTTGGGATACCTTTGTAAAAATATCTCTATACCTTGTACTCTTTTTGTGTTAGTTGTAGGTGTAGAACATACCTTAATGAACGATCCTTATTTTGAGTCGGGTGTGATAAATTGTTTGACTACATGACTTAATATAAAATATGTACACCCATGTCAAATAAGTTTGATAATCTACATTGGATCAAATAGAAAGTTGTAATAGTGTCCACCATTAGGATCCCATTCTTACAAGGGTTGTATATGGTGGAGACCATGATGCAAAAAGGAAAACAACATGTAATACATAAGAAGTAACAAACACACACACACACACACACACACACACACACACACACACATGCACACACACACACACACACACACACACACACACACACACACACATGTATGTATGTATGTATGTATGTATATGTATGTATATATATATATTGTATGTATGTATACACACACACACACATGTGTGTGCGTGTGTGTGTGTGTGTGTGTGTGTGTGTGTGTGTGTGTGTGTGTGTGTGTGTGTGTGTGTGTGTGTGTGTGTGTGTGTGTGTGTGTGTGTGTGTGTGTGTGTGTGTGTGTGTGTGTGTGTGTGTGTGTGTGTGTGTGTGTGTGTGTGTGTGTGTGTGTGTGTGTGTGTGTGTGTGTGTGTGTGTGTGTGTAAGTAAGGACAACATTGAATAAATAGTCAATCAAGCTAACATAATTAATAACATAGAAAATAGTCACATGAAGGCATAAAGGCATAAACATGGGAAGCCCAAAGTTTCACAAGTGAATCTCATAGATGGAACTTAGGATGTATATAAATACAAAAGAGAATAAAATATAGGCATATAGCTAAAAATATGGGACATGCACAATGTTGAAAGATAATTAAGGAACTCAAGCCTCTTACAAATATAATCAATTAGGCACAAAAATCAAGCGGGAAAATAATCTATCAAGAAATTATAACACACAATGGTAATGAAAGCGTATATAATAAGATAGGTTGGTACTATAAAAGACATGTGTACATCATGTTATCTCAAAAGATTGCATATACACCATTTAAGTAGTTGAGCATAATGAGGAGGTAGAAAGTAAATGTAATGAAAGAAAAACACATGTATAGTGTAATAGAATCCCCTAAAGATTAGTTTTATTCATAAGGGAATAATAAGAAACCTATCATCATTTATCAATCTATTTGTGTCCTAAATTAATCTATTCTAGATATATTTCAAATAGGTGAGAATCCCAATTGCGATTGGATTATGATCTTTGTGTGATTTTTAGTGAATCACAATTGTGATTGTCTTGTGATTTGAGTCAAATATACTTATCATTTTCATTTCCTATTTTTCATTTTACATCAATAAAATGTATTTTATCTCCTTAAAAGGGTTAGGGATATTAAGAGGTAGGTCCCCTAACCACCAAAAATAACTAACATTTTCAAGTGTGCTTGTGTGTAGGTTTAAATTCAGATATGGAAGAGTTTTACCCACTTTATTCAATGAAAGAAACTACAATTGTCCCTCTCTTCACAATGGCATCATAAGCCCATTTTATTTTAGTAACATTGATTTGGTGTTTTTATATTAACTAATCCATCTTGTAAGTGATCCAAATGTATGCATTGATTTTGATCACCTGCAAGATGGATTAATTAATATGAAAAATCTAAATTAATGCTACTAAAACAAAATGGGTTTATGCTACTATTGTGATGAGAGAGATAATTTTAGTTTCTTTTATTGAATAAAGTGGGTAAAACTCTTCACATCGAATCTAAAAGCGCACACAAGCACACTTGAAAAATGTTAGTTGTTTTTGGTGTTTAGGTAACCTACCTTAGTTAGATCCCTAACCATTTTAAGGATATAAATACATTTTATTGATGTGAAATGAAAAAATAGTAAATGAAAAACATACCAATCAATTTATTTCAAAATGAGGTAGTGATAACAAAGTGCATGGGACTGCCACAATCTCATCCCCTTCAAGGATCATAAAAAGGTTTTTTCCACCAACTTCTATACATACACTTACTTCAAGGAGGAGGTTGAATTCTATGGTAAAAAAATCTAAAAATCTAAAAATATCATCAAAAACAAAAAAACAAAAAATCCAATTCCACAGTGAACACCTTTTTGAGGCACTTGCAGAAAATTAATATCAAAAATCAGAAAAAGAAAATAAAAGTGACCATTTTGTTGGTGAAAATATTGTAGATATGCCAATAGATGAAGAAATTAACCTCCTTCCCGATCCTATGTGAATGGAAGATGGTTGTAATTTGGTATATAGATTAACACAATAAAATATGCTTTGAATTCATTTAGAATAATATTAAATCTTACATATTTATAGGCTAATGTTTCTCCTATAAATTAGGAGTCAAGTCATAACAACAAATAACTAAGAGATCCCTAGAATCTCTCACACAAACTCTTAAAATCTATATATGTTAATTATTGTAAACAACTTCACTAAAAAATAACAAATCACTCAACCACTTAATATTCTAATTGTAGAGACACAAAATTATGCACTTAGTACTAGTACATCACCCCTATGGTATGTCATTATATGCATGATTCCTAAGTAAGAAAACTAGACATTAACAACATTGGTTTTGATTTAGTTTGATAGTGTCTTATCTTTTCATACTCTCATCCTTTGTTTTTCTTGAATTGTCTCTTTGCTTTTGGACATTACATAGTATGCTTACTTGGCTAATGTCCCCTTTGGGTGCTTTTGTCCTTTTCTCTTCTTCTCTTATGTTTAAAACACCACATAAATTTATTATCCTTTCTTAACTTCTATTCATTACTTTTGGTTCATTTTTAGAGTTGTTAATGAAAAATTCAAGCAAAGGAATCATATACATACATGACTTACTAGATATTCTAAGGGACAAGAGGACAACTAGGAAATTGGGAGATTACTTTCTATCTACTACTTAGACAAGAGCAACACCCAAGGACTACATTTGGGTTGCATTATTCATTACATAGGAAGGGAAAATTATGCATTCCATCACACACATTAACTTGGGGAAAAAATAGTTGTATCATGTTATCTTGGTGCAAATGGTACAAGGAAACATAACTTCAAGGACACTATCCTAGCATACACACAAGAACTACATTGAGTCTAAAATGTAGTGCAACACCCAAAGATAATAATCAAATTGGGGTGACTTCCGAGGTCATTTTGACTCAAGCATTTGCATATTTTATCCCATATATAATGTGTGTTAGATCCTTCACGCAAGTATTTAAGGATTGTTTTGTAGGTACATGTGCGACAATAAAACCTAAGAGTAAATTTAGAGTGATATAAAAAAGATCAGACCCTAAAAAGATCAGATCTAGACTCACTACCAGGACAATAGTTCCCAACCTAAACACTAGCACTTGGAATGGTTATGTTCCCTTTTAGCGCTACCATCTAGAAGATTTCTGAGATCCCCATTTTCCAGACAAAGCATATACAACCCAAATCGATATTTTTCCATTAGTATCCCAACTCGGGTCCGACACAAATAATGAGTTATCAGCTAAGTCACTGTTATCCTCTTGTTGATTATGCTTATTTATCATTGGATATTTTATCTTGCATGTTTATAATATTATCTGATTGATCTTAGTCCTCTGATAAATATTTAATTTTGTTAAATCATTTGGTGAACCTGATTATTGATCAAACCCTATATTTCCATAGGATCCTGCATTTTTTTGCTTCATCGTACCCCTAAACCTAGTAACCTTAGAGTTTATTTCTTTGGTTGTGGATTTCAATATATTTCATTCATCATATAGACTCCCATGAATCATTATCAATACCAAGCTTGCTTACATCTCCTAGCTATCACATATCCCATGTATATTCATCTAGTATACATGCTCTTGAGTCTATTTTTCATTCCCAAACAATAGTTGACAATGCTCAGCCATTCTATATTCAAGTTCACATTCATAATATGATTGTTAAGCATGTTTTGGTTATGTATGGATATGGTCTTAATATATGTAATATATATTTTTCCCATCAAATAGGACTTTCTATTTTCGATTTAACTCCATCTACTCTATGTATTCATGGTTTTGATAATACACCTAAGTGAGTGTTGGGAGAAATAACTCTACCCATTACTATAGGACCTTGCACTCTTAATGTTATATGTCACATTATGCCTAATAATCTCAATTATAATATCCTTCTAGGATATCCTTGGTTACATACTATGTATGCAATCCCTTCTACCCATATCATAGCATACAAGGCCCTTACACCACCTTCTTCCATGGATAATTCTAAAATACATTCCAAACTTCATATTATTAATATTTACGATATCCCCCTTCATAATGACCATGGATTTCAAATCTATTACTTTTCCCAAATCTCGATGAAATTCTAATGATCTTATGCTTATTGAATCCAATATTACATCACTTACCACCACTTCTCCACCATAAGTACAAACACAATGTGTTGATTTGATAGTGATGCATGACTTATATGTTATGAATACACTTCATGTTGTTGCATCCATGGGGAAATCAATCATCATCTTTCCACATTTATATCCATGGTTTCTTCTATAGTCATAAGGGCTATTACATAAAACTTTAATGCTTCCTATATTCCCAAATTGCACTTATTTCTTACCAATGTTCCACCTATTCTAGTTTCTTCTAATGACCACACTCTTATTGTTTATGTCATTACACTTACTACTCATACAGTTGGGATCTTAGAATCTATAGGATTCTCCCCTCACTATGTTGACAATGTTATTTGGTAGCTCTTGTGTTATCCCTCCTTGTTACCCGATGACATACTCTTGTTCTAGGTTCAAACATGATTGTTGAGGGTGCACTTACCTACATGAACCTCACTTTACACACATACATTGAGGGGAAACCGTCTCCCCAAAGGTGTGTATTTGAGAGGAGGTCTTGATTGGTCATGGTTTGAATGGATTTTAGATGTATTTTTTATGACAAAAATCCTTTGAATTTTTCATTGTTGGAAAAATTCTTAGAAGAATCATTTTTAGGATTTTTATATTGCGAGTTAAAATTTATTGTATTTGAAGGCTCAAAGTTCTAATTTTGGGCCATGGTGAAGGCTTTGTTGAATTCTTGGAATTAATGGATCTAGAGAGTGGAAGATATGTGTTTGGTGTATGATCGGGGAAAAAATCCATCAATTGAGTCTGTGGCAGATAATTAAGCTAAATATGAAAATATATGACTAATTTGATTTCTATTGTAGCAATAAATGAATAAATAGTTAATTACAAAAATTAACCCAAGTAAACTAAGACAAAATTTATGAAACCCTAAGTGCAAAGAAGAGGTAAGATGAATTAGCTATTTCACAATTACCCATATCTTTGTGCGAAGTGATGACCAGATGAACAAAGAGGGAGAAGCATTGCAAAAAGCCTTAGAAAAGTATGCAAGCTAACAATTTTTTTGGAATGGAGCACACGGAGAGGGATAGGGATGCCTATGGGTGCTTTGTAGACATGTTTATGGGTGCTTATATTTGTAGAAATTATCAGAAAACCTACTCGAGTGGTTGTGAGGTATTCATTGTTGTTTTCCTTTTATCACTATGAGGTTGCAAAATGATCGTCGAAGTTGCTAGAAACCTGCAATGAAGTAATGACCTACAAAACCCTCAAAGAGACATTAAATCCTAACAAAGAAAGGTGTAGAATCGTGGGTGCATTTGTACTCAATTTGTTAAAATGGTGATCTTACGAATGAGTGCTACACTACATCTCGGACCCAATGTAGTTCACCGTGTGTGCATGCAAAATTGTGCCCTAGGTAGCTCTTGTGTATGTTGCACACGATAGTGATAAAAGTAGCTAGATGTTCACAAATTTAATATATGTGTGCATGGAATATAATTAAATTCACTCATATGAAGTGTATGTAGAATAACCAACCTTTGTGTCCCTTGGATGCTACTATATGGATGCAATGGAGCTCTTAGATTTTTAATGGATGTAACCTTAGGTGTTGATAACTAATGCTTAGTACTTGGTCCTTTATTATGATCACATAGCTTTATATTTATATGATTCCCTTGCTTGAATTTCATAATTAACCCTGAAAAGGATAACTACCAAACACACAAAATACTCAAACAACTAGAAAGCACCGAAATATGTGAACAAAGTATAAAGAGGCCGGGGTGCCTAGAGGGGACGAGGGCACTGGCGCTATTGGCATCCTCGTACAGGAATTTTTTTCTAGGATGCTAAATACCGAGTTATGAAAAACATAATGAGCATGTAAGACTGTAAGACAAAAAGTGGTAGCAGAAAGTAAAGAAAGGTGACCAAAGGCATGGGTTAATTAGTACTTTTCTTACTAATGAATCATATGAATAGTAGTATGCAATTAGGTCTAAATAGATACCCAAAGTTCATGATTTTGTGTCTACATTTTCCCCACGTTATGTTGTTAAGTGAAAGTTGAATAACATAAATTAGATAAGAGATGCATACACGAGAACCATGTAGATCGATGAAGAATGTGTCTTTAAGGGACATGACAAAGCATGGAGTGAAAAGAAAAAATACGAAGCATGGAATCGAGGAAAAGTGCAAAAATGTGATGATGAAAGTGACCCTAGGGTTAAAACACATGTGTAGATGTCACGATACGCCTATTTTTGATTTTGATTGTTGTTGTGATGTGACGTGACTACCGCTTCCCATAAGGACGGACTGTAAAGAGAAAATGATCAAGTAGTCAAATACACATGTATATGATTGAAAAATGTGTAAAAGTATGTAAAATATGAAAATGCAAAAGTAACATATGCACCTGATCCGTGATGAGTAAAAGGGTATAAAAATATCCTAAAGATGTTATAAAAGAACAATTTTTTTGGGTGATCTTACGCCAGTTGTGCCAACCGTGAGTTTTGGGGCAATCACACCAAGTCATGGATGAAGTGTAGGGAACTAAGTCGATGTCATCCTCCAACCTTTAATTGATTCCTGTAATTTAGAACACCACTACAGATGGTGTGTACAAATTCAAACAATTCAAACAATTCATTCCAATGTGAAAGTAAAAAGGTGGTGTAGTGCATGCATATCGAGTGTTAAGGAATGTGTGCCCTCTAAAATCCACTTGTGCGGAGTTCTATAGCTGTGATGAACTGCTAAATGTTGTGTAACTACCCCATGGTCACATGTGTCTAGGAAGGGTCGGGAGTGCCCACACGCTACTATCTGGTTTGGATCACTGGTGCCTATATCATGTTAAGGACCTAAGTATGATTTTGAGACATGTTTGATACTAATTCTTGTGTTGTACAAGTACTATGTTGTCCTAAAATGTGATTGTATGACATTGTATGGGGTGAATGATTCACCCAAATTATTCCCCCCTCATTTGGGGTACATGCGACGTCCTTGAAGTAGTATGTAGCTAAAAGCAAGACCAAATGATGTGTTGAAACTATGCTCTATAGGGGGAAGGAGTGTTCTTGGTAGAAACCAAGGCACACACAAACAAAGTGGCTAGGAGACAAGTGTTAGTATAAGAAAAGACAAACATGCATGTAGAATACTAAATGTAAACTAAACATACAACATGTAAGCTAAAGAATAAATAACACAATGTAAACACGGAAGAAGACAATATAGATTGAAAAAATTGGGTTGAAAACATGGGACACCACTCATGATGTCACAAGACAATCAAGGCCAACGAATCCAAAAGCAGACAATGTGCACACAAGACAAAGGAAAAACATATAAGAAATGCCATAAGAAGAGAAAACAATAACAAGTAATGCAACAGAGAAAACCATGGAAGTAAATAGTATTGCATAACAAATGTTGCACATGAAGCACCCGTTAGCATGTTAGAAAGATAAAAATGTATGTCAAAACATGTATAAGCCAATAAAGTAATGTGTTATATAGAATGAAACACTAACACTTGCAATATACAAAAGTGGATGCCACCAAGAGCCACATGTGAGATTAGTTATAGGTACTATGCCAAACATCCATGTTTGCGTGTAATAGATTTACATAATCTGTGAGCAAAACTAGAAATAAAGTGAACTTGCATGTGTAAAGATAATGACATACAAGATATCCATCTAGCATATGTAATAAAATGAACATGTAAGCAAAATTAAGAAAGAATAAATGCAACCAAGATATGCATTATGTTATGGATGAGACAAAATGGAAATGTAGTGTGAATGATAGGAGCCATGTTCCCCCGAGTGGATGTGTATGCATGAGATGTGGTTTATTTATATATACCCACTCAATAGTCAAGAATGAACCCTAAACGAGAGTATGTCATCGCAAAATGGGTTGAATTGTGTGTACTAAAAGAGATGTGATTGTCAAAGTACAAAGCATGGAGTGTGTGAGTGAGTGAGTGATCTTGTGAGTGAGGTGAGGTTAATTTTATATTGAACCCCTAAACAGTCGAGCATGAACCATGGAACTAGAGTGCGTCATAGGGTAATAAGCGCAACATGTAGAAGTAGGTGTAAGAAATATGTAGTGTAAATGCATTGAGTAGATGTTGCGTAGAAAGACATGAATGTACTAGATGTGAAGTGTGTAATGTGTAATGTGTAGTGTGTATTGTAGTGTGTGAGGTTCATGTGTTTAGTATGTCGTCAATGTCAAGTGTGAACCATAGCATGAGAGTGCGTCATCGGGGAATGCCAATGCAAATGTATGAGGATGTATATGATGAATGTAAAAGATAAAATGCTTTGTGTGTAAGATGGAATATGGCTAATGATGCTAAAAATGGGGGTGGGAATGGTGCCCCCAAGTGTATGGTGATGAGTGTGTTTAGCCATAAATAGATAGGTGATGCATGAAGGTGGTGAAGTATAATAGATAGTGTATGGTTGATTGAGTGATGTGATAAATGATGTGAGATTGTATTGTATGTGTGAATGGCCATAGATGATCGTATATTATGTGTATGTATTTGTGATTATGTAATAGATAGGTATGGAAATGGAGTATGAGATGTGAAGGTGAAACAAGGTTCTTGATGCAAGATATCCCTCAATGATCATGTAAGAACCATAAGAGGACACATGTGTTATCGAGAGAATGACGATGTGAATGTATCAAGAGGTTTGTAATAATTCTTACAGAAGATTAGTATGAAGTGTCAAGTGTATGAGATGATATTTAAATTTGATAGTAATGAAAGGGTGGAGAAGCTATGATGCTCCCCAACTATGTAAGAATTGCATATCTAGTCAAAGACACTAAGTGGATCAATGTAATGATTAATTTCCTTAATAAAAGTGATGGGATGTTGAGATGGTGATGTTGTAGGATCCTTGAATGGTGGAAGTTGAAAGAGGTTAACTAGATTTTGGTGGTCTTGCGTAGCGAGTAATTTCTTATTTACTGTAGATGACTTGAGAGGTGGAGGAGTTGTATGGATCTTTAGACAAGGTTGCTTAGTTTGACATGGCAATATTGTAGATGACTTAGTAGGAAGAGGTATTGGAATTATTTTTAATGGAGGTTGCTTTGGTGGAATTGATAGTTTTGTAGATGACTTGATATGAGACAGGTGTTAGATTAATTTTGAGATGGATTTTTTGGGCAAAGTGCTTTATTTTCCGTAGAAGGAATGTGAGAGGTTATGGCATGATGTTCATTAGACATAGAAAAATCAGATTTATAAACCCATTGGGATGTAATAATTGAAGATGTAAGAGGTTTTGTGTAGTGAATGATATAAAACCTTGATGCTCAAGATGCTTGATTCTTAATTGTAAAGCATATAAATAATTTTCATTATGTCCATTGATTCAATGATAATTGCTATGGGAGATGTTGATATTTTACAAGATGGTAAGGAGGATAGCCTTGAGTAGATGGTAAAGTGATCAATTGATGACTAAGGAGCTTGGTAAGAATTTCATGTTGCTTAGTATTGTGATCAAAGGTGAGAGGCTCTGATAATGGTATGACTTGAGGCTCATTGATATGAGCACATGTAGAAGACATAAAATGAAGATGAGATGTAGAAGGAGAAAAAACATGAGCTTGAGAAGCATCCTTAAGATGTTGGATTTCATATTTGAGAAATGTAATTGTGGATTATATAGCCTGAAATTTGTCTTTAAATAAAGAATGTAAATATTGAATTGAGTCCAACATGGATTGATTAGATGGAGGATCACGAAGAATAGGGTTGTCAGATAAATGATCTAAAATAACACTCACTTGATGTAGCGGCATATCACTAGGGAAATACATGGTGTCTAGATATTTTTCAGAACAACTTGGCAATTATGATGCATTTGAATTTAATCATACAAATATATTTAAGGAATTTTAGTATCCATGCTAGAGAAGATGATATGTTGAAGAAATATTTGAAATATCGATCATGAGTGAGGTTCACTAAAATGATTAAGCTAAATATGGAAATATATTCCTAATCTAATTATTATTGTAGCAGTAAATGAATAAATAATTAAGTACAAAAATTAACCCAAGAAAACTAAGCCAAAATATATGAAACCCTAAGTACAAAGAAGAGGTAAGATGACTTACCTTTTGCAACTACCTACTGGACTCTGGTGAATTGTTGACCGGATGAACAGAGAGGGATAAATGTCACACGAGCATCATAAAAGTGTGTGAAATGATGATCCTCTGGTGAAGAGCACGGAGAGGGATAGGGGTGCCTATGGGCACCTTAGACTTGTTTCTAGGTGCCTATGTCTATGGAAATGCTAAAAAAACCACCCATGAGTAGTCATGAGATATTCATTGTTGTTTTCCTTTGGTCACTATGAGGTCACACATTGATCGCCAAAGTCACTGGAAACTTGTAATGAAGTAATGACCTGTAAAACCCTCAAAGAGATATCAAATCCTAAAAATAAAGATGAAAAATGATGGTTCAAACTTTCCTCAGCTATCAGAATGGTGATCTTATGATTGAGTGTTGCACTAAATCTTAGAACCAATGTAATTCTAACATGTTTATGTGTAGAATTGTACCCTAGGTGGCTCTTGTGTAGGTCACACTTGATAGCAAGAAAAGTAGCTAGATGTAAAAAAATGTAATAAATATGTGCATGGAATAGAATGAACTTCCCTCCTACAAAGTGTATGTAGAATAACTAGCCCTTGCGTCCCTTGGATGGTGTTAGATGGATGTAGTGGAGGTATTAGATATTTTATGGATGCACCCTTAGGTTGTGATAGCTAATGCTTAGTGCTTGGTCCTTTATTATGATCACATAACTTTATAGTTATATGATTATCTTGTTTGAATTTCATAATTAACATTAAAAATGCGACTACCAAAAAGATAAGATGCTCAAACTACTAGAAAGGCCTAAAAGATGTGAACAAAGTATAAAGATGTCTGGGGCACCTAGAGGGGACAATGACGGTGGCGCTGGAATCTTGGCGGGTGTTGGTGTCAGGATGATAAATGTTGAGGTTTGAAAACATAGACTGGGAAAGTAAGAGTGTTAGACCAAAAGTGGAAATAGAAAGTAAAGAAAGGTGTCAAAAGATATGGGTTAGTAAGTACTTTTCTTACTTAGAAATCATATGAATAGTAGTATGTGTTGACCAAATAAGCTCACACTTATTTTTGGTCAACTAACACCATTTCCCTCCTTTTGTGCTTCAATCTGAATTTTTACATATTTTGAGCACTTAAGTTCCCTTGAAATCATTTCCATCAGATAGAAAATTTCTTCCCCTTTCTAGAAATATAAAGAAGTCCTTCTAACTCCTCATATTTTGCAAATGGCGGGCTGGTGGGCCTTGGAAGGAGTTTTTGACAAAAGCGGGCCTAGTGAGCCTAGGGAATAATTTTCGCTAATGGGAAGATTACAGACTGGTGGGGTGGCGGGAGATATTTTGGCATTTTTCACTTTTTGTAAAAGGAATAAGTTAAATTGTGGGACTGCGAGCTTAGGAAGGATTTCTTATGAAAAGTGGAAAATGTGGGCGGTGGGCCCGGGGATGATTTATTTTGCAAAGCAGTGCGTGGGGCCGTGGAGGAAAATTTTCCCAAGTATAAATTCGGGGAGTGGCTCTGCGAGGCATTTTGGAACTTTTGAAATTTTCACAAAATGACACATTTTTCAAGTGTGGGCCCGCGAGCCACAGAGTCTTTTCACCAAATGTAAAGCCATAGAATCATAAAGGTGCCACATGCCTCAACGGTGCAACTCCAAAGGTTAAGCCCAAGAGGGTAGTCTCCAAACAAGCGTGGGCTCGCCACATGGTCGAGTAAAAAAGAAGATAGAGTTGGACGTTGAAGAGTCTAGGACCGGTGGAAGGAGCCACGTGTCAACTTGGAGCAAATTCAAAGGAAAAATCCGAGTAGGTTCCCAAATGTGCGTGTAGATTCCACGTGTCCCAGGTCTGAAAAATGGATAGATCTAGTTGTTTAATCGACTAAGTATAAGAGGGGCGGAAGCTTCCACATGCCTCATCGGCGTAACTTCAGAAGTGAGACCCAAAGCGGAGACTCAAATGAGTGCTAGCTCTCCATGTGTCTAGGGTCTAACAAAAGTCAAATAGGTAGTAGGCCCAAATCGGCTAAGTATAAAGGAGTGGGTGGAAGCCTCCACGTGTCTCATCAATGCAACTTCAGAGTTATAATCGGAGGAAGACCCCAAATGAGTGCGAAGCTTCCACGTGCCTCATCAATGCAACTTCAAAGGAAGAATCAAGAGCGGGTTCTCAAATGTGCACTAAGCCTCCACGTGTCCAGGGTCAGACATATGGCCTCGCCAAACAAAAGGGACTTAACCAAAACACAAAGAAATAGGAAGAGCCGCGGAAGGTGCCACGTGCCTCATTGGTGCAATTTCAAAGGCGTGGCCCAAAAGGTGTCCCCAAATGAGTGCTAACTCGCCACGTGGTTAGAATCTGAAAAGGTAAGGTTGGTTGTTGAAAAGTCCAAAATCTGTGGAGGCCTCCACGTGTCTTATCCGTGCAAATTCAAAAGTAAAATCTAAAAGGCGGTTTCTAAATGAGCGCGAAGCCTCCACGTGTCTCGGGTTGGGCACAATGTCTCCGCCAATAGGAAGGAACTCAGGAAGAATACAGAGGAAACCGAGGAGGCCCGTGGAAGCCGCCACATGTCAGTTTGACACAATTTCAAGAGTGAGAGGAAGGGGCTGAATCTTCAACATGTGTGGGGCTGCCACATGGGTCTTGCTGAGATGTAATCTTTTAAATATTATGAACTTGTGACCCCGATCTTGAGATAACCATATCTTTTGATGGAAGCTCGGTTCTAGTGAGAAGAGATGTTTTGGAAATTTCTCGTGCCAAATTCTCACCATCCACCATTAATGTTTCGGCCCACCATTTTCAAGGTTATCAAGTCTCCCACCTACCGCCATGATGAAGAATGGGCCTCTTTTCTTGACCAGCAAGGAATAACACATGGGGGCATGGGTTTTGTAGTAAAGCCCATCATTGTTGTAGGTGGATTCAATGCTCTTCCAGGGGTGGTTGAAATAGGATTCGAATTCTTCCCTCTCTCCTTCTCTCTTTCTTCTATATATTGTAAAGGAGGGGCATATTTCAAAGGTTGGTCATTTTTTCTCTCTCCTCCCCCTCTCTCTCTTTCTTCCTTAGGGTAGAATGTGGAGTCTAAGCCTCCTCTCATGGCTCTGTAATGAAATTTTCTTTCCTCTTGCCCACTGATGATGTATTGTGTGAACTTATGGAGCAATAAAATCTATTTTGTGATGCATCTTGTCCATCCTTTTCTTATTTTATTGTCTCTTCTTGCCTCTCATCATTACAGGGTATATTATATACTCTTTGATGTCTATTGTAGGTTATGGGAGCTATGTTTAATGGGTTTTGAAGTGGTGTTTTTGTGTGAATCTATCTTTGGTCTGTGATGCATCTATCCATCCTCTCCATTGCTCACCTCTCTCCACTTTAGGCAGTTGGATTTGTGATCAGCCACTTCCTTTTCTGGTGTATCACCACTTAGTGTAGGCTCTTTTTATGCATTTCTCTCTCTCTCCCATCTCCTTGGAATGGTTAGATTAGGATTAGATATTTTTCCTACACTAGAGTAGCTTGTGGCAGGTAGTTTAGGAAGAAGAATCTACTTTTTTCTCTGAGAGGCCATCTCAAGTCCACAAGTCCCACAACTTGAGAGATGGTCCCATGTTGTGCAATCACACCGAATGCCCCACTCAGATCCGAGGCCATTCGGGGGGTGCTATGATTTGCAGTTTTGGCATGGGTGGGACATGGGACATGAGGTTAGATTTTCCATCTTTCAGAGGTGTCTCATTATCACGTAGCAAATCATAAGCCACAATGTGGCCACTCAACAATTATGGAAAATCCAATGGGACAAGTCTAAAGCACCTTACCACTTCATTTCATCAAGTTGATGTGTTCTTGGTGAGATTCAACCTTTTGAGGCACATGCAAAGCACATCTAGGTGACTCCATCTGGTCAAAAACCCATCTCTCGAAGTTGCAAACCTTCTCCCATCCATTTTCATCCATTTTTCTTTCCACATCTTTCCATCTTCTTCCATCCCATGAAGTTGTGCAATCATGAATTCATTTCCATCTTGGAATTCACACTTGCAGCAAACCAGCAATGTGGTCCACCTCTAATGTATTTCTCAACTCCTCCAGATCAACATTATGATCAGATTCACAATCATCATGCTTACCCATATGAGCAGTGTCAAAACTAGTTTGGCTATGGAGCTTATCAGAGAACAAGGGTGTGCATATAGTGACAACAATCAAATGGAGAATGTTGATTCACTAGAGAAGATTCAAAGAATAGAGGGTATGCATGGTGCATTCCAGGGCTGATCTCAAATGAAGGCATTCAGGATTGGTTGCAGGGCACCTTGTCCATGGGTAGGCCCTATGCCAAGACATTTCAGCCCACAGGAGAAGTTGGACTTCATGATTGAGATGTTTCCCCAACTTGCGCAATGGGCTGAGGAGATAGAGGCCTATGAACTTGGTGTCAAGGATGCCTTGTCAATGGGTAAGTCCTACACCATCATCTAGTGATTTCCTCTCCATTCCCCAAGCTGCACCATCAACTAGAGCTTCAATTTCCAAGCTTCCCATCTGCTGCCCCAAGTGTTGATTTCCCTTCTCCATCTCCTAGTCTTCCATCTCATCTCAATTCCTCTTCCCTTTTCCCTTCCAAATCCAAGTCCCCTCCACAAGAGCCAAAGGAAATACCTTCCCCTCCACCATAGATAAACAAACAAACAACTAGTGGAGACCCCACCCACCACTCCTCCTACTCTCCCAAGTCCATGTCAGGGAGAGACTCCAAAAACCAGCCAAGGAGCAACAAGAAGAAGATCCAAGAAAAGAAGAAATGATCAAAAACTTGGTAAGCTTGGCTCTTAGATTGGAATTACAAAGATTCCCTTGTTGGTTAAGCCCATGGAGGAGGTTGAGGTCAAGCCACAAGTGGTGGAAGCTTCAGCTACAATGCAAGTAGTGGGAAGAAGGAGCTACTCCAAATCCAAAAGAAGAGGAGTACATTTCAGCTTTATGAAGAGAGAGAACCATGTAAGTTGATTTAGAGGCCCAAGTGGAGCAAGCCATAAAAGAACCTAAGTTCTTCCTCCCACTTCATCCCCTTCGAGATATGATGTTGAATAAGAGTTTGATATTTCAAACTTCATGTTTAAGGATGAAGGGAACCATGGTGAGAAAGTTATAGATCAGGAGAACACCATGGAGGAGGTCAAACACAAGCAACAGGACAATGAGGAAGTAGATTATCATCTGACTTGGAGGATTGTCTTGATGGAGAGGATCCCGAGGAGATCACATCATTTCTCCTCCATCATCCACCTTCAAGCACATGAGTCCATTGCCATGGATGGAGGAGAGAATTCATTGAACAACATGCCGCATCTCACAATGGCCCTCTAGAACCAAGGTTGGAGGATCATGATCTTCCATGTTCTTCTCAGGAGGAGGAAGGAAAAAAGCACAGAGGATTCCATCTCTCCCACACCATCCATCCAGGAAGGTCTGCAAGAAGACTCCATTCTTAGAGTTGAAATTCAGAAGAAATGGGCACATCCATTGGATCAGACCATGCCCAATCAAGTACTTGGCTTCATTGGAGCCAAGGGAGAAGCCAAAACTAGTCATGCCCACTCTAGGGCATGAGGATGAGTATCAAAGCACCAAGGGTCACCATCAACACCTCTAGGAGTCCAATATCAATCAACTTGAGGAGGTATTTTTTGATTGATGTTGATACCTTGATGATTTGGGTGGAGGATCGACCTCTATTGTCAGTTTTTCACTCATACAAGCAGCCATATTCAATGTCAAATCATTTGCATGGCTGCCCTTTGTGAGGAAAGGAAGCTAATTATCCTTTGCTGTTGTAGGTTTTACTTGAGTGTCCCTTGCCTCTGGTTAGTTTAGGTTAGTTTAGGTTTTTTTTTCAGTAAACAAGTGCTTTGCACACTCTGCATGTTCCACTTAGAGCATGTATGATTTAGTTTTGTACATAGTGTGTTGTGTTTTTTTTTTTTCGTGCACACTACATTGAAAGTAGCATTTTGTGAGTTTAGCTCCAGTTCAGTGGTGTTCCAAGTGGCTCAGGGATCAGATTTTAGAGATTATGATCATATTTGTGTTTATCAGACTATCATTCATGACTCCATGCCCAATGGATGCTTCAAGGAAACTGATCATTTCACCTAGCAGGTAGGTGATCCCCATGAGTCACCAAATTGTTGACCAAAATAAGCTCACACTTATTTTTGGTCAACTAACACCATTTTCCCCTTTTGTGCTTCAATCTAAATTTTTACATATTTTAAGCACTTAAGGTCCCCTAAAAGCATTTCCATTAGATAGGAAATTTCTTCCCCTTTCCAAAAATATAAAGAAGTCCTTCTAACTCCTCATATTTTGCAAATGGTGGGCCGATGGGCCTTGGAAGGATTTTTGCCAAAAGTGGGTCGGCGGGCCTGGGGAAGAATTTTCACCAAATGGGAAGGGAAGATTGTGGACCAGCAAGGCGGTGGGAGATGTTTTAGCATTTTGCACTTTTCGCAAAAGGCACAAGTTAAATTATAAAATGGGCCCGCGAGCTTGGGAAGGATTTCTTATGAAAAGTGGAAAATGCGAAGGCCACAAAAGCACAAAGAGAGGATGAATTTTGGGAAATGAAAAGTGGAAAATGTAGGCCGGTGGGCTCGGGGATGATTTTTTTGCAAAGTGGGTCTACGAGGCCATGGAAAAAATTCTTCCCAAGTATGAATGCAAGGCTGAGGTCGGAACCAGTGCAGAGGATTTTGGAACTTTTGCACTTTTCACAAAATGGTAGAGTTTTCAAGTGTAGATATCGCATGAGCCCTAGTATTTTCACCAAATGTAAAGTATAAGACCTGTGAAGGTGCCACATGCCTCAATGATGTAAATCCAAAGGTTAAGCCCAAGGGGCAGTCTCCAAACAAGCGTAGGCTTGCCACGTGGTCAAAGTAAAAAGGAAGACAAAGTCGAGGGCGTTTAAGAAAGTCTAGGACCGGTGGAAGGAGCCACACGTCAACTCAATGCAACTTCAAAGGAAAAATTTGGAGTGGGTTCCCAAATGTGCATGGAGCTTCCACATGTCCCAGGTCTAAAAAAGGGATAGAGCTGACCATTTAATTAACTAAGTATAAGAGGGTTGGCGGAAGCCTCCACGTGCCTCATCGACGCAACTTGAAGAAGTGACCAAAGCCTCAAATGAGGAGACTCAAATGAGCGCTAGCTCTCCACATGGTCCAACAAAAGTCAAATGGGCAGTAGGCCTGAATCAAATAAGTATAAAGGAGTGGGTGGAAGCCTCCACGTGTCTCATCATCAAAATGCAAATTCAAAGTTAAAGGGGAAGACCCCAAATGAGTGCAAAGCTTCCACGTGCCTCATCGACACAACTTCAAAGGAATAATCAAGAGCGGGTCCTCAAATGTGCGTTGAGCCTCCACATGTCAAAGGTTAGACATATGGTCCCACCAAACAAAAGGGACTTAGCCAAAACAAAAGAAATAGGGCAGAGCTATGGAAGGTGCAACGTGATCTCATTGGCACAATTTCAAAGGTGCGGCCCAAAAGGTAGTCCCCAAATGAGTGCCAACCCGCCACGTGGTCAGAGTCCGAAAAGGTAAGGTTGACCATTGAAAATTCCAAAAGCCTATGGAGGCCTCCACGTGTCTTATCTGTGTAACTTCAAAAGCAAAATATGGGGGCAGTTTCCAAATGAGCGTGAAGCCTCCATGTGTCTCGGGTCGGGCATAATGTCTCCACCAATAGGAGGAACTTAGGAAGAATATAAAGGAAACCAAGGAGGCCCATGGAAGCCGCCATGTGTCAGTTTGGTGTAATTTCAAGAGTGAGAGGAAGGGGTTGAATCTTCAACACATGTGGGCTGCCATGTGGGTCTTGCATGGATGGACTCTTTTAAATATTGTGAGCCCGTGACCTTGATCTTCAGATAGCCATATCTTTTGACCTAAGCTCAGGATTGAGGGAGAAGGGATGTTTTGGAAAGCTTTCTTGGTGTTAGCTTCTCACCTGCCACCATTAATGTTTCAACCCACCATTTTCAAGGCTATCAAGTCTCCCACCTACCGCCATGATGAAGAATGGGCCTCTTTTCTTGCCCAACAAGGAATAACACATGGGGGCATGGGTTTTGTAGTAAATCCCATCATTGTGTAGGTGGATTCAATGCTCTTCTAGGGGTGGTTGAAACAAGATTCTAATTCTTCCCTCTTTCCTTCTCTCTTTCTTCTATATATTGTAAAGGAGGGGCATATTTCAAGAGGTTGGTCATTGTTTCTCTCCTCCCCCCCTCTCTCTCTTCCTTAGGGTAGAATGTGGAGTCTAAGCCTCCTCTCATGGCTCTGTAATGGCATTTTCTTGCCTCTTGCCCACTGATGATGTATTGTGTGAACTTATGGAGCAATAAAATCTATTTTGTGATGTATTTTGTCCATCATTTGCTTATTTTATTTTCTCTTCTTGCCTCTCATCATTGCAGGGTATATTGTGCATACTTTGATGTCTATTACAGGTTCTGGGAGTTGTGTTTAATGGGTTTTGAAGTGGTGTTCTGTGTGAACTTCATCTTTGGTTTTTATGCATTTTCCATCCTCTCCATCACTCACCTCTCTCCACTTCGGGTAGCTAGATTTGTGATCAGCCACTTCCTTTTCTGGTGTATCACCACTTAGTGTAGGCCATGTTTTTATGCATTTCTCTCTCTCTCTCTCTCTCTCTTCTCTCTTGGAATGGTTAGATTAGGATTAGATAGTTTTCCTGCACTAGAGTATCTTGTGGCAAGTAGTTTAGGAAGAAGAAGCCAATTTTCTTTGAAGGGCCATCTCAAGTCCACAAGTCCCATAGCTTGAGAGATGGTCCCATGTTGTGCAAACACACCAAAACCCCACTCAGATCTGAGGGCATTCGGGGGCGATGTGATTTTGCATCAACAATATGTGAAGAGTACTAAATAGATACCAAAAGTGTGTGATTTTGTGTCTAAAACAGAGAAAAAGATAATTAATTAATGATTCCTTGCCACCTAATGATGAAGTTGGTGATATAATTGTCTTTAAATTGTTTGATATAATATAGATCGGTGATGGATTTTTTGTATGCAATGATGATGGAGAAATTTTCTATAAAACTTTGGGTTAACTGCGTGAATGAGTAAAAAGAATATTAGGGGATTTTGTTATATCAATGAAGAGTGAGCCCGACCAACGACATTGGGAATGTCCTTAGTATAAGGTTTTGGAAGGCTATGAGATGTTATTGTGGATCTTCCTTGCTGTTGGTGAATTTCATAAGTTCCCAATGTGGAGGGTATGGTTTGAAGGGAACTATTAGATTTATGTGTTCATTAAAAATTTGTTTGAAAGAGAATAAGTTTTTGGGTACCATGGTAGCGACTTCTAGATTTGTGATTTTACTCCTCAAGGCTTGGATGTGACCATTTTGAGGGGTTGGATATTTCTTACAAAAGGATTAGTCTACCCATAGATAAAAGGATTTGATTGGTATTTTTGGTTGTGGATACCAATTAAACCAAAGAAATTATATATATATATTATAATAATTATTTTTTGTTTCATATTCTTAAATAGCATGCGTTGGATTTAAATAAAGGTGTTATATTTTTTTTTCTATTTTTTGGTTGCACTATGTGTTGGAATAAAACATTGAAACTGATGCATGCCTGTGTGATCTCTTCTTATTGTGGACATTGAACAAATGAAAGAGGTAGGGGAGTGGGTATTTATATATATACATTACTAGTTATGCTTGATGCATGACAACGTAGAGAAGTGTGAAATTAAGAGTGACATGAGAAGAAGGAAACATTTGGTAAAAAGAGGGAGGGTAACTTTGCTACAGATCTAAAACTACAGATTTATGCATGGAGTTTGCATGTTGTAGTGTATTGCTACATATTTATTGTAATTATATTTCACTAGATAAATAATAAATGGCATTATTATTGTTGGTGGATGTAGCCCAGGAAAGGGTGAACCACATTAAATCTGTGTCAATTTTTTGTTTTGTGTAATTTTAGTTTTCTTTATTCTATATACTAATATCGCATGTTAATTTCCTCTTCATTCCTATTGGTAACACCTACCCACTAGTATTAGAGTGGTGGTGTTTGTTTGATTAGCAAGAAAGTCTCATGATTGAGTGGGAGCAATGTCAGAAGAGGGAAAATTAAAGGTTGATAAATTCAATGGCTAGAATTATCAATTGTGGAAGATGTAGATGGAAGATTATTTATATCAAAAGGATTTGTGGCAGTTTTGCAAGGGAAAGCAAAGAAACCATCAACAATGATAGATGAGGAATGGGAAATTTTAGATAGAAAGGCACTAGGAAGTATTCGGTTGTGCCTAGCACAATCAGTGGCATTTAATATTTCAAAAGAAAAGACAACAGATGAATTGATGCAATCATTAGCAAAACTATATGAAAAGCCCTCTGCTTCAAATAAGGTATTCTTGATGAAGTGCTTATTTAATATGAAATTGGTAGAAGGTGGTTCTATTACAGAACATTTAAATGAGTTTAATACAGTTACTAGTCAATTAACTTCTGTAAGTGTTAATTTTGATGAAGAAGTTAGAGCTCTCTTGATTTTATGTTTTTGTCTTAAATATGGAATAGCTTGGTTATGGCGGTTAGTAATTTATTTTTGGTTCAAATACATTGAAATTTGATGATGTTGTTGGTGTGATTCTGAGTGAGGAAATTTGAAGGAAAAGCACTGGTGAAACTTCCACATTGGGTAATGTTTTGAATGTAGAAAACAAGGGAAGATCAAAAGAGAGAGGAAAAAATCTTGGAGGTCATGGGAAATCACGAGGGAGATCCAAGAATGGAAGGTCTCAATCCGGGATAAGAAATTTTGCTGGTACTGTGGAAAACGGGGTCATGTAAAGAAGGATTGCTGGTCTCGGAAGAATAAAGAAGGAGACAAACAAGAAGGAAACAAAGAAGAAAATGTGGTAAGTAAATATGAAGATGATGCTTTAATTCTTTCCCTAGATAATGTTGATGATTCATGGGTATTAGATTCGGGGCCTCATTTCATGCTACGCCCCATAGAAATTATTTTCTTGATTATGTCCAAGGAGATTTTGGACTGGTGTATTTAGGAGATAATGAACCTTGTCAGATTGTTGGAAAGGGAAGAATCAAGATTAAATTGTAGAATGGAAATCAATGGCTACTATAGGAGGTAAGGCATGTTCCAAGGCTGAGTAGAAATTTAATTTCAGCAAGGAAGCTTGATGATGAAGGTTGCATAATTACTTTTACAGATAAAATTTGGAAGGTTACAAAAGGTGCTTTAGTAGTAGCTAAAGGTATGAAGGTTGGAACTTTATATCTTTGTACATGTCATATTGTTTCTACTACTCTAATTGTTGTAGGAAATAATATAACAAGAAAAATTACTAGAAAATCAGCTACAACAATTGTTGTGGGCAAAACAACAACAGATTTTGCAGACATAAAAACCGTTATACAAGAACCTAGGCACATCATTGGTTGCTGCGGTGTTGTAGGAACAACAACAGATTATTGCGGATAGATTTACAATTGCTGCAAACTCGAGACAAAAATGTCGCATCATAGAATTGGGCACATGAGTGAAAAAGGTATGAAATTACTTCATTCTAAGAAGTTATTACCAGGTCTGAAATGTATTAATATGGACTTATGTGAAATTTTTGTGTATGGAAAACAAAAGAGAGTGAGTTTTCTCAAGCATGGGAGAACAAAGAAAGATGAGAAATTAGAGCTTGTGCATATAGATGTATGGGGACTAGCTTGGGTAAATTCTCATGGTGGCTCTTGTTATTATGTTACATTCATTGATGATGCAACTAGGAAGACATGGGTGTATTTTCTTAAAAATAAATCAGATGTGTTTGAAACTTTTAAGAAATGGAAAATCTTGGTTGAGAATGAGATAGGTAAAATATTAAAATGTCTCAGGTCTGATAATGGTGGTGAGTATTGCAGAAAAGAGTTTGAAAACTATTGTTCATTAAATGGAATCTAGAGGTAGAAAATAGTTCTAGGGACTCCATAGGAAAATGGTGTGGCTAAATGGATGAACAAAACAATTATGGAGTGTGCAAGGAGTATGAGATTGCATGCGGGGCTGCCCTTGTACTTATGGGAAGAGGTTATTAATATTGTTGTTTATCTAATCAACTAGAGGACCTTCAGTTCCTTTGGGTTGTGGTATTCTAGAGGAATCTTGGACCGGTAAGAAGGTAGATTATTCTTTTCTTAAAACCTTCAGTTGTGAAGCTTTTTTACTTGTTGATTCTAAAGATAGACACAAGATAGAAGAAAAATATAAAAAGTATACCTTCGTTGGATATGGCATTGATGACTTTGGTTATATATTATGGGATTTTGAAAATCTGAAAGTTATTAGAAGCAGGGATGTTGAGTTCAATGAGAAGGTGTTGTATAAAGATCAGATACAAGAAAAGAAGCATGAGAAGACAAGAAATGAATATGTGGTGTTGGATGATATTCTAGTTTGTAATACTCCAGTGGTTCCTCATGTTGAACAACAACAAGAAATACCACAAACTCCAGTAAATGTTAGATGTTCTACAAGGGTAAGTAGACCTCCCAATAGATTTTCTCCTTCTTTATATTCTATTTTATTGACTGATGTTGGTGAACCAGAAGGGTATGAAGAAGCTATGCAAGTGAATACAAATAAATAATGGGAGCAAGGAATGAAAGAAGAAATGGACTCCCTACTGCAAAATCAGACTTGGGATTTATGCAAGCTACCTGTAGGTAAAAGAGATTTACCAAATAAATGGGTTTATAGGCTGAAAGAGGAAGGAGGAGGTAAGAAAATATTTAAAGCCAAACTTGTGGTAAAAGGATTTACACAGAAAAGGGTATTGACTTTGATGAAATATTTTCTCCGGTTGTTAAAATTGACTTCTATTCATATTGTTCTAAGTCTTGTTCTTTGCAGAAGACTTGCATCTTGAACAACTAGATGTGAAAACAACATTTCTCCATGGGGATTTGGAAGAAGAAATATATATGTAGCAACCACAAGGATTTGAGGTCAAAGGTAAGGAGAAATTAGTGTGTAGATTGAAAAAGAGTTTGTATGGCTTGAAACAAGCACCTCAACAATGGTATTTAAAATTTGATAGTTTTATGGTTGAGCATGGCTACAATAGGTGTCATTCAGATCATTGTGTTTATTTTAAGAGGTTGGATAATGGTAGTTATATTATCCTATGTTTATATGTTGATGACATGCTTGTTGTGGGGTCTAACATGGATCATATTAATGAGTTAAAACAAATGTTAGCAAAGTATTTTTCTATGAAGGATTTGGGGGCAATGAAACAAATCCTTGGTATGAGGATTTCTAGAGATAGGAAAAACAAAAAATTATCTTTGTCTCAAAGTGAGTATATTGAGAAGGTGTTAAAAATATTTAACATGGAAAATGCTAAAGTTGTTAGCACACCTTTGCCTAGTCATTTTAAATTGACTAAAGAGATGTGTCTGAAGACACAAGAGGAGGAAGAAAAAATGTCCAAGATTCCATATTCTTCAGCTATTGGTAGTTTAATGTACGCCATGGTATGCACAAGGCCAAATATTGCACATGCCATTGGAGTTGTGAGAAGATTTATGAGTAATCCCGAAATGGAGCATTGGAATGTGGTTAAATGGATTCTTAGGTACTTGAGAGGAACATCCAATAAGCATTTATGTTTTGGGGATCTAATACTATTCTACATGGTTATGTTGACTTAGATTTGATGGGTGATATTAATAAGGGGAAGCACTACAAGTTATGTATTTACTATTGGTGGGAAAATAGTTAGTTGGATTTCAAGGCTGCAAAATTTTGTTTCTTTATCAACCACAGAGGAAGAATATGTTGTTGCAACAGAGGTGAGCAAGGAGATGATTTGGCTGCAATTTTTCTTAGAAGAATTGGGAAATCAGTAGGCTAATAATTACTTATTTATAGACAAACTCAGAGTGTCATTCATCTTGCTAAAAATTTTGCCTTGCATTTGAAGACAAAACACATACAATGAGATATCACTTCATATGGTCAGTATTGGAGGATGGACATGTAAAGCTAGAGAAGATTGATATAGATGAAAATCCAACGGATATGTTTATGAAGGTAGTGACTCGAGAGAAGCTGATTTCCTCTTCATCTTCTATTGGAATTTATGATTAAAATAATAATAACAAAACAATAGTTTCGAGGGCATTAAATTCTAGTGGGAGTTGGTTTAGTGTTGATCATTCTCCAAGTGGAAGATTATTGGTTGTGGAGACCAATCAAACCAAAGGAATTTTATATATTATAATAATTTATTTTTGCTACATATTCCTAAATATCATGTGTTGGATTTGAAGCAAGGCATTATATATATTTTCTACTTTTTTGTTGCATGATGCATTGAAATACAAATTTGTAACTATTGTTTAACCATGTGAGTTCTTCTTGTTTTGGAATATGAATAAATGGAAGAGGAAGGGGCATGGGAATTTGATAACTATTGATTATGCTAGATGCATGGCATCATCGAGAAGCATGAAAATAAGAGTGGTGTGAGAAGAAAGAAGAACTTCGTAAAAAGAGGGAGGGAAGCTTCATTGCAGATTTGAAACTAAATATTTATGCATGGATTTTGTAGGTTGCAGTGTATTGCTGCAGGTTTATTGTAGTTATATTTCACTAGATAAATAATAAAAGGGACTGTTGTTGATGGTGGATGTAGCCCAGGAAAGGGTGAACCACGTTAAATTTGTGTCACTTTTTTTTCTATGTAATTTTAGTTTTCTTTATTCGTATATTAATATCTAAACATTAAATTGTCTCTTCATTCATGATGGTAACACCTAACAATAATGTTGATATAGTAAATGAGGGTTTTTAAAGGGGAAGGTTTCCAATCCCACTATAAGTTGGCTGAAAACTTAATGGTTGTGATGAATAGTAGATATATTGTTAAGATTGGGGGACAAAAGTGTTGAGGAAGGGATGTGAGGGTTATGAATTTTGTTGAATAAGAATGGGACTATATTGTGAGATATGAGCCGTGGGTGCTGGTTTGGAGAGGGGACAAACGCTTGTGATAATAATTTCATTGATAGGAAGTAAGGATGTAGGGATGAATATGATTAGGTTATAGATAGACGATGAGGATTGTTGTGAGTTTATGGGATGGGATGTGATCAAGAAGATCACAAAATGTGGTACATCGAGAGGATCCTATTGAGAGAGGGAGATAAGTGAAGGTTGTGTGGATAATTGTAGGTGAGGGTAGTCATGTGTGGATGCACCATGAGAGATGGTGGAAGAGGTGGATGAAAGGGATATTGATTGGCTAATCACATTACGAAAAGAGATGGTATTAAGTTGGAAAGTGGTTAGAGTAATGAAGAGGAAAATTTTACTTCTTTAATATAGTTGGAGGTAGAATAAGGAATAATTTTTTCAATGACGAGGTTGGTATGTTGGATCGACGTGCTAGGTGGGATTACATGTAACGGAAAAAAGTCTAGTTGGGGTTCTAGGTTGTGATGGGGAATTTAAATAAATCGTGAAACAAGGTAACTACTAAGGGTGACATGGTTGGTGTCAAGAAGTTCTTTGAAGGTTGGATATCCACTAGTTAAGAACTATGAGAGGGGTGGCTCGAGAGTTTTGAAGTGTTTGATCTAACGTTAGGAGATCGTGGTGATTCTTGGGTCATAGCTATCGATGTTTGTAGCAAGTTTGACATATCTATAATATTTTGGGTTCATGATTTTTTCAAGTCAAAAACATGAGATAAAAAACAAACAATAAGAAAAATATTGTTATTTAATGCAAATCACACAATCAATGAGAAAGTTTAAATGATATTAATTAGCTTTAGAAATGTGTGAAAAGAGAATGAATTCTAGAAGGTCTTGAGGAATTGGGCTTACTAGGGTTGGTTTTAGGCGTATTTAAGTTGGAGTTCTGAGATACCTAAATTTACGTGAGGCCCATATCTATATTAGTGTCAATACGAGGAGTGGTACTATGAATTAACCCCTCATTTCATGGTCCTGTAATGATAAGGGTGTTATGTGCTTTGTTAATATACCACCCACCAATTATTTATACTCGGCCCGAACATCAAGTCATCTTCCCCTTGGTGATTAAATCTAAGTAGGTGGATATGGGAGAAGTGGGTAGCACCTTATAAGGATTTGAATTATCCTAACTATTTTAGGTTGTGCCTTTCAACCAAGGTAAGAGAACCTATTTTGTAACCTCTGTTATTAAAGGAGACACATATACCTTTCTTTTGCACAAATTTTATAAAGAAAACCTTGGGAAAATATGATCAACACACCAAATATGACTCTCACGAGTTGTCACTTCCAAATTATGGAGATATTTTCAATACAAGGCAAAGGTTACTAAAGACATTAAGAGATCCTGATTGTTCTGCATATTTTTGCAAGTAGATTTTGTTCCTTTGTTGATACACAAGGAAAACAGGGGTAGTTCAGGGTGGATCAATGGTTTTTAAATGATTTTGGTGGGAGATGAAGTAAGATAAAGTTGATTATACCGGATCTTTGGAGGGACTTCACAATAATGAACAACTTCACAACAGAAAGCTTCAAAATAGTCAAGACGTTCCTTCAACTAGAAGGTGTGCTTCAATGGAGGCCCAGATCACACATGTTTTCACATAATATTTGAGACTCCAACATGAAGGCTCGAATTGGAAGACTCAATTAAACACTAAATTTTCTGATTAATCATGCCTAAGGTACACCTGAAGACTTACAAACAATCTTTATCAACAAATGACAGTGAATTGATTTTAAATTTGTTTATCTCATCCAAGATGAAGGCTCTTCTTGAAATGAAATTAAAAATACCATTAGATTATCATAGGGATGAGATCTGTGTGATTTCACAAAAATTTCAGTATAAGATTGCAATAGGAATGAAAGAAACTATTTGCAAACATTCTGAAAATAAAGTAGACACAAAATTGCTAGAGATTAGACACAAATTAATTCCAAAATTTCTTAGATTCATTAGTAGGGGAAAGCTTCCAGAGAAATCTCAATGCTTGTCAATGGCTATACATCTACAACCAACTTGACATGACATAAAATCTAACACAAAAGAAAATAACAAGTAATCTCGGCTTTGGCCTCTCGGGAAGACGACTTTCTCAAATTTTTTTCTCAAGAATTCATACTCGACCATTTGCAAGAGTAATCTCATTGCATTTATAATACACCCTTTACATCAATTTCCCCCAAAAGAGGAATATTCAAAGCACCTTTGTTTGCACATATCGGATCATGATTTGTAGAAAGTGACATTCAACAGATTTGTAAAAAAGTTGCCAGGTGTTTTCAAAAAAGGTGAATCATTACAAATATTTGCATCATTGTTCTAACTGGAGGCATATTCTTCACCCTTGGCACCTGCAACACCTTTTCCCCTCAAAAGAGAAGAATATTCGAGGGACCTTTGCTTATTACCAATTTTTTTCAGACAGAGACATTTAACAAATTCAGATCTGAAATCTACCAGGTGGACCAATTATGAACTGATCACATCTCTGGGACCCTCGAATAATGACTAGGATGCCATGCCACAACTTTTTGGGAGTCCTTCTAATCATTTTGATTTTGTCATGCGAGAAATCCCCTTTTAATCATTTTTGGAGCCTCTGCATAGTTGGACTTGACAGGTCATCCCTTTTTTCTCTCGAGGCAATGCCTTTTTCACCTTTTGCACTTGCACTTTCATCATTTCATCCTTTTTCCCTCCTTTTCCTGAAATTTTACTCTATAACTTCTGGATCTGGCATTTTGCATTTTTGCATGAGCCAGACAAAAATCCACTTCAAGAGTACTTCAGATTTACAAATTGAGCTCCCAAATTGATTCAATTAAACTTTGCAGACCAAAACGACACAAATTTTCCAAAAATTTGATGAAGAATGATGTAAAAATGCATCTCCAAACATCCTGGAGCTTCAATGGTGGAAAAATCAAATGAAATGCACAACTACCATTGATCTTTCCTTTCAAATTTTAATCTGAGCCCTCCACATGGAAAAATGTGATTGGAAACGGGCCTGGGAGCACTTTTTGACATTTTATAACTTTTGGAAAAAGTAAAATTTTGACATTTTCTCCGCCCCTCCGCCCTTAGAAAATGGGCTTGACATGTGTCCCAAAGTGGGTCCCAGAGGAACCGTGGCTTGATTATGCTATTTCACCTCATTTTTGGCAAAAAGGAAAATTTTCCAATTTTTTCCCAGCTCCACCCTTCCACCTTTAGCTTCTAATGTGGGTCCCAAAAAAGTGAGACCCTAAAAACATGTGCTTCAACTTACAATTTTATCCCTTTTTTACAAAAGGCAAAAAACCTTAAATGACCCGAAGCTCCGTTTCTCCATTTCCCCATGCTTGCTACGTGTCTCAATGGCGCATTTTGTCCTCTTCGATGGTTCCGAAAAGTAGAGACCCCAAACATGAGCAGTCCCTCCACGTGTCCTAGGCCCTTTAGGAATTTGCTTGAAAATTTTAAGTACGGGAAGGCCCGATGGAAGCCTCCACGTGTCTTTATGGCACAACTTCAAGATGGTCCCCAAGAGCGGAGACCCTGAGCAAGTGGGCTCACCACGTGGACATGTTTTGGGTTGAAGTGAGCCTTAGAATTTTAAAGTGCCCCATGAGCCGCATCCAACCAGAAAGGGCCATGTTTCAACTGATGTCGAGAAGTGATTTTGATGGAAACTACACCTGTCAAACCGTAAAATGCAGGAGAACCACCATTTGAGCCCGGGGAGACAGAAAAACATAACAGAGGCCGCAAACTGAAGAATTTCAATGAAAAATGGGGTGAGACAAATTTGAGCACCAACACAAGCTCCGACTGGGGATGGGCACTCCCTGTGAGTGCCACAAGAACAAATAGCAGACCAAGTGCCAAGAATAGACCAAGTGCCAAAAACATACCATTGGGCAATGGAGTCAAAGAATAAGCCTGCAGAGCAGAACAACCACAACCATCCTCCAAAAAATGAACCGAGAAACCAGCAAAACCAAGGTCACCAAGGACCAGAATGAAAAAAAAACACAAAAGCAAATGAGAACAAAGAACTATACATTGTATAAATGGAGAGCATCCTGATTCAAAGAAATCAATCAAGGAAATGCTTCAAATGCCTGCCATTCTAGATATGACCATGCTAAGCAGTTATGATATGTTTTTAACAGCTGGTCATATGATTGCCTCTCTTTTCCATCCAAGTCGCTATCTGACCACATTTCTTCAGGCTTATCCTTTGTGCCTAGGTCAAGTTTTCTAACATCTTTCGAGGCTGCATCAAACATCAAAGTCTTAGGAAAATCATCCTGCTCATGATACCTGCATTGATCAATTTCATATTCCTTGAAAGCAACATAACTCACAGAGTTATCAATATCAATATCTGCATGCAATACTTCATAAGAAGCATTGTTGGGGTCCTCAATAAGATATAACATCTTCTTTTCACCAGGTAACTTCACAAGGTTTCCCTCAATTGGTATGGTGGCATAAGACATGTCCATCTGAACATTTCCACCAACACTTGTAGCCCACTTTCTTGATAACAACATGCCCCATTTGGTAGGGCAATCAACAATGACAACATCAAGTTTTAGGTTCTTACCTGGATAAGCTGCAAGTTGTACCACCAAACCTTTCACACATCCAACAATGGGCACCTCTCTAGAGTCCATTGCAGTACACTTTCCATAAGTTGTTGTCACTTTAATGTTCAATTCATTCATGACTTCCAGAGGCATAACATTGCATGATGCTCGGAATCAAACATACAATTGTGTGCAATAATTTGTCCTTAATAATCAGAGTTGTAAAAATGGATCAACATTTAATTGGGATTCAACCAAAGATGTCCCAAGTAAACTTCAGGTGTTCTCAAGTTCTTCCAATGTTGGTGGTGTTTCAAGGTCTGTAATGGTGGAGGAGGAGTTTCTACAATGTTTACATTTCTGCCTTGGGTATTCTTCTCTTCTTTCAATCCCAAGTACTCAAATGCTCTCTTCTTGTGCTCAAGGATGCTAAGCAACTCAACAATTGGAACACTAAATTTGATTTGACTCAAAATTTGGGCAATGTCATATGGAACATACTTGGGTAATGCAAGGCAACATTAGGAAGGGAGGATTACAAACTCATCGATGGCATGGGATTTTTGATAGTTTGGGCATGAGGAGAAGTATGAATCTTTGTTTGGGACAACAAGGCCTTTGGAAGGTGTATCTTTCTTAGGAGCCTCTTTAGGAATACTAGTAAGCAATGGAGTTTTAGGTTTGGCTTGAGGCCCCGCTCCTTTGACAACTCTACTCCTAGTATTATAATCCTTTTCTTGAGCAACAACAACATTCATCAATAACTACCTACCTATCCTCCTTGAAGGGATTCCTCCATCATACTTCTTTATCATTAAAGCTCTTAAATACTCAAAGTCATTATTAGGTATTTCAAAATCTTGCACTACATCTACTTCAAAAGTATGAGAAGGAGGAAGAAGTGGTACCGGTGAATGCAATCCCAAAAATTTTAGCAGTTCGAGCACTTATCACTTCGGTTGAAGTTGCTCCTTGTTGTGATCTTGAAGAGCAACCCATCATGTAAACATCATCATCAGTACCATCATCATTATCAACTTCTTCTTCTTGCTGATTTACTTCACATGGAGGATGGGGTAGAAAGCATCTATCACACCAATCAATCTCATTGGCTTCATCTTCAACAACAACAACCCAGGCAGTCAGAGGATCAGGCACCATTCTACTTTCACGTGCTTGGGGATGTCTATTTGTAGATCCCATGGGTCCTTTACCTCTATCATCTGACCTCTGATCACCCCTAGGATGATTGCCAAATCTGTCATGATTTTGTGCCTTTTTTTGACCTTGTGAACTCTACCCAATTCCTTTCTCTGCCCGGGCTAGTTTGTAAGAGATTTCTTTGACACCCCTGCCAAAGTTTTAACAACCTCCTCAAGATCCACACTCTTGCTTGCTTGAGGTTTTTCTAGGTTTATCAGTTTGACACCCTCCCTCTTAGGAGGTTTTCCAACTGCTTTGATGTTGTTCTCAATTTGCAGAGCCATAGTAAAGGCCTGCCTCAAAGTGCCAGGTTTTTATCCCTCAAATAGTATGCAACCTTCTTGTCAAATGCATCAACATACTTTATAAGACAAGATTCATCACATGGCCTCAAATTCACAGGAAATATTCTCAATGTCTTATTGAATCTTGTATTAAAATCATGCACTGATTCATTAGGATTCTTTTTAATATTCTCAAATTATGACAAAAGAAACCTAGGGTCTATTTTGTCACCATACTGCAATCTAAATGCATTCTTCATTTCAGTCCAAGAATCAATAGAGTTATCAGGCAGAGCTTTATACCAGTCCCTTGCATCCTCTTCTAGAGTATGAATAAATAATTTAATGTATACATCTTCAAACTCTATTTCAAAATCCTCCATCATATTGAAAAAGAGTTTCAAGTGTTGATCACCAATTATTGCATTATTTCCTTGAAACTTAGGCAATTTGTTTCTTACATCCTGTGGCACAACATTTGGATAGCCATCCATACCTCTAAAACTGATGGGACCAAAAGTATTAAAAAAAAATGGAGGTCTGGGTGGAGGCTGAGCCATATTATTATGAGGAGGTGATCTTACAGGAGAAACAAAGTGATGAGGAGTGAGGGGTCTATGTGGTACATGGATATAATTTTAGAATGACTATCCCCTAATGGCTCTTTTCATGGACAGAGACACTATAGATTTGGAAAATACAGGGTAGAATGAGATGCAAATCTTTCAAATACAGGGGTGGAATGAGAAGGCCCCTCTCCAGATGGAGAATTTAGATTTACAAAGAGACTACCTGATTTAGAAGTTGAGGAAGCATTGCAATCTTCAATCACGTGCCGATTAGTTTCACCAATGGAGATCTCTTTTCTTGATGCTTGATCTCCAACAACCTTCCAAATTCTTCCTCCTTTGAATTAGACTTTCCAAACTCTGGAAACAACCTTCTACTAGGGTCCGCGGTGAAGAAAGATCTTCTTCCTTCCAGCTTTGCAAAGATTAGTAACAAATTTACATTGACAGAGGTTAAGACACTGGCATTTATCAAAAAAACAAATCAACATGGAGTCACCACTAAGGATTTTCACCCTAGTTGTGCAAATGCACTAAAATAATCTATCAAATGTCTATCAGCACTAAAAATCATGCAAAGCTTTACAAATCAGACCTTCCTTCACCCAAATTTATCAATGGTGAGGAAAACTTAGTACAATAACTGCTGGAAAAATTGGAAAAGACAAGCAAAACTTATAACTTTGTTCAATTCTTACAGATCTGATCAGAGAATGATGTTTACAAAAAATGTATTTGCACACAAAATTGCAAGAAACATTACCGTGGTTACGGAAACCTTTTTCAAATACTTCAAAGAAAATTGCCAAGAGTGGTTTGATGGGCCAAATGGATATGAACTGGAAATAAATCAACAAATCATTCTCGGAAATGAAAATTAGTTCCTCAACAACGTAAATATCATCCCCGCAATGGCGCCTAAGCATTTGTGTGTTGGTACTCAAATTTACTCTTCTTCTCTGGGATTTACTCAAACTTCAAAGAAAAGCATCATGGATTTGACAAGACACTCAAAAGTAGATAAATGATTATGTATGTCATTTTGTAGCCATGGGGAAGCAATTTATCTGAATTTTTAGCACTCAAGCCTTGAAGAAGTGGGTAGCACCTTAAAAGGATTTGATCTTATCCTAACTATTTTAGGTTGTGCCTTTCAACCAAGGTAAGAGAACCTATTTTGTAACCTCTATTATTGAAGGAGACATGCATATACCTTTCTTTTGCACAAATTTTATAAAGAAAACCTTGGGAAAATATGATCAACACACCAAATCTGACTCTCACGAGTTGTCACTTCCAGATTATGGAGATATTTTCAATACAAGGCAAAGGTTACTAAAGACATTAAGAGATCTGATTGTTCTGCATATTTTTGCAAGTAGATTTTGTTCCTTTGTTGATACACAGGGAAAACAGGGGTAGTTCAGGGTGGATCAATGGTTTTTAAATGATTTTGGTGGGAGATGAAGCAGGATAAAGTTGATTATACCGGATCTTTGGAGGGACTTCACAATAATGAACAACTTCACAATAGAAAGCTTTAGAATAGTCAAGACGTTCCTTCAACCAGAAGGTGTGCTTCAATGGAGGCCCAGATCAACACGTTTTCACATAATCTTTGAGACTCCAACACGAAGGCTCAAATTGGAAGACTCAATTAAACACTAAATTTTCTGATTAATCACGCCTAAGGTACACCCGAAGACTTACAGACAATCTTTATCAACAAATGACAAGTGAATTGATTTTAAATTTGTTTATCTCATCAAGATGAAGGCTCTTCTTGAAATGAAATTGCAAATACCATTAGACTATCACAAGGGATGAGATCCTGTGTGATTTCACAAAAATTTAGTATAAGATTGTAATAGGAATGAAAGAAACTATTTGTAGACATTCTAAAAATAAAGCAGACACAAAATTGCTAGAGATTAGACACAAATTAATTCCAAAATTGCTTAGATTCATCAGCAGGGGAAAGCTTCTAGAGAAATATTAGTGCTTTTCAATGGCTATACATCTGCAACCAACTTGACATGATAGAAAATCTAACACGAAAGAAAATAATAGGTAATCTCGGCTTTGGCCTCTCGGGAAGATGACTTTCTCAATTTTTTCTCAAGAATTCATACTCGACCATTTGCAAGAGTAATCTCATTGCATTTATAATACACCCTTTACATCCAATTCCCCCCAAAAGAGGAATATTCGAAGCACCTTTGTTTACACATATCGGATCATGATTTGCAGAAAGTGACATTCAATAGATTCACAAAAAAGTTGCAGGTGTTTTCAAAAAAGGTGAATCATTACAAATATTTGCATCATTGTTCTAACTGGAGGCATATTCTTCACCCTTGGCGCCTATAAGCACCTTTTCCCCTCAAAAGAGAAGAATATTCGAGGGACCTTTTCTTGTTACCAATTTGTTTTAGATAGAGACATTTAACAAATTCAGATCGAAATCTACTAGGTGGACCAATTATGAACTGATCACATCTCTTGGGACCCTCGAATAATGACTAGGATGCCATGCCACAACTTTTTGGGAGTCCTTTTAATCATTCTGATTATGTCATGTGAGAAATCCCCTTTTTAATCATTTTTTAGAGCCTCTGCGTAGCTGGACTTGACAGGTCATCCCTTTTTGCTCTCGAGGCAACGCCTTTTTCACCTTTTGTGCATGCACTTTCATCATTTCATCCTTTTTCCCTCCTTTTCCTCTAAAATTTTACTCTGTAACTTCTGGATCTAGCATTTTACATTTTTGCATGAGCTCGAGAAAAATCCACTTCAAGAGTACTTCAGATTTACAAATTGAGCTCCCAAATTGATTCAATTAAACTTTGCAGACCAAAACATGACACAAATTTGCCAAAAATTTGATGAAGAATGATGCAAAAATGCATCTCCAAACATCTTGGAGCTTCAATGGTGGAAAAATCAAATGAAATGCATAACTACCATTGATCTTGCCTTTCAAACTTTTAATCTGAGCCCTCCACATGGAAAAATGTGATTGGAAATGGGCCTGGGAGCACTTTTTGACATTTTATAACTTTTGGAAAAAAGTAAAAATGTTGACATTTTCCTCCCCCTCCGCCCTCAAAAATGACGGCTTGACACGTGTCCCAAAGTGGGTCCCAGAGGCTTGCTTGATTTTTATTTCACCTCATTTTTGGAAAAAGGAAAATTTTCCAAATTTTCCTCGAAATTTCTCCTCCACCCTTCCACCTTTAGCTTCGATGTGGGTCCTGCAAAAGTAGAGTGGACCTATGATTTAACTTACAATTTTATCCCTTTTTTACAAAAGGAAAAAAACCTTAAATGACCTCGAAGCTCCGTTTCTCCATTTCCCCCCTGCTACGTGTCTCAATGGCGCATTTTGAGATGGTCAAAAGTAGAGACCCCAAACATGTGCGGTCCCTCCACATGTCCTAGGCCCTTTAGGAAGTTACTTGAAAAGTCTAAGTATGGGAAGGCTTGTGGAAGCCTCCACGTGTCTTTATGGCGCAACTTCAAGATGGTCCCAAGAGCGGAGACCCTGAGCAAGCGGGCTCACCACGTGGACATGTTTTGGGTTGAAGTGAGCCTTAGAATTTTTAAAGTGCCCCGCAGAGCTGCATCCAACTAGAAAGGGCCACGTTTCAATTGACCAAGAAGTAATTTTGACCGGGAAACTACACCCGTCAAACCGTAAAATGCAGGAGAAGCACCATTTGAGCCCGAGGAGACATAAAACATAATAGAGGCCGCAAAATGAAGAATTTCAATGACAAATAGGGTGAGACAAATTTGAGCACCAACACAATAAAAAAGAAATACCCCTATTCGCTAAATAATCCTTTTGTTTTACACTCTCCAAGAAGTCACTAGAGAACACAGACTAAAAATTTAGTTAACTTGCAAGAAGTAAGCAAGAAATGGATTCTACTTATGGAAATGTAGAATTTAATAAAAAAGGACTAAGGTCCCACTGGGTGTGCCAAATTTTTTAGTACAATTTAGAATTCAATTTTACTTTATGAAATAAATCACTAAAAATTAGAAATGACAGGGTTTAACGAAAGTTTGTGTAGATGATGATGTAAAATGGCAGATCTAAATGTACACAAGAAGATCCTCTTCGATTTAACCGGAAACCCGCACACACTCAAACAACTTGACAAAAGAGATATTAGATAATTATGAGGTGATTTTCTTGGAAAAGGCCAATTCCAGGAATCAAAGAGTTTCCTTTAACGGATTTCAACTCGCTTTTAGACAATCAAGAGCTAAAAGTGATCAATAATAAGATTATAGTTGATAAAGTGATGTGGATAACAAACTATAGATACACAATGTATATATTGTATGATTCAATCGACATCGTTGATGATAATTTGAGGTGGATCAAAAATGTTATCACAATAGAGGTTGGCCTCATCACTGTGTTTAAGAAGGAGATCCAACATTTTAAGAATGTCATATAGATTAGGTCTAAGGATGATGATGCATATTCTCAACTCATGGTTGATATCATATTGTTCCCACATGAAGGGTTACTAGACTATCCGGGTAGGTCGTAAATGCTTACCAATTCGTATAATGCTAATGGAACAATAATCTAACAAAAATCCAAGGTTACAAGTAGGAGCAAACTATCCAAGACTTCAAAACATGGAGGAAATATATCAAAATTTTCTAGATATGCAAAGTTGGATATTTTATAGGGATCATCGTCGATCGGAAGATTGAGATCTATTTGTATGATCGGTGTCGATCATAGAATATAAAATTAATAATGTTTAACAAGGTGGATTTTTTCGATGTAGAAGGGTTAGATGGGGGTGCTTTGGGGTTTAGATACTTAGATATGGTGAATAGTGCTATAATTTTTGTTTGAAAAGAATGAATTATAGATTCAAATGAAATGGCATACCTTTTGTGGTAGAGGTGACTTAGATGGTCAAGCACCAAAGAAGTCTTCTCCAAAGGGAGGTTAGCACATAAATGAGCTCTATTTTATCACGTTAATAATGGACCTTGATTCATCTCTCTAGATATTCATTTTAGATGTTCCTATCACTTATAAATTATCTCGAATCCTTGGGAAATGACCCGTGGCAATTTTTATAGGATCAATACCATTTAACAAAATCGGTGTTGATCCACATTGATCGATGTCAATTCAAGGGATCGGCATCGATTTCTATCTTTTTCTAAGGAGAATGGTTGAATTTAGTTCTAACCATCTCCCTTTTCAGGTTTACATGATTTATAATGGTTTTATGCTCGTGGGGAGTTTGTTAGGGGTTTAGGGTTGTTTAGATTGTTTTTATTTTATGGTTACAAGTGGTTACATGTGGTAAAATGGTAAATATAGGTCGGTAAAATGGGTGAACTGGTCATGTGGGTTTATGGAAGGATGTCCTAAGGTATGTACATGTGCGTAGGAACTAGGGTGACCTAGTCTCGGAGTCTACATATGTATAACTAATTCGCTATGGTGAATTCACATTCCTAAGATAGAGCATAAATTAGACAAAAACACTAGCTCTCTATTTTTTTGAGTTTTTTTTAATAAAAGGGGATAACAAACAAGATGATTCCAAAGAAGTAAATCTCAAACTACAAGGTAAGCCCAAACCAAAGGTTTAAGGGCCCTCCTTCTAGCGTCATTTTTCATGTTGATGTAAGTTTGTTGTCATAGGATTTAAAGGAAGATAAGAAATTAATCCTACTTGTGTTAAGACCTCTAATAGAAATATGATTGAAGGTAAGGATAACTATGGACATATAGATTCAATTAGGAACTATATGGCCAAGTGTTAACCTACAAAGGGACTAGTGTGTTTAGGAAAGCCACCTATTAAAACCTTAGATTTCTATATTTAATTATCCCGATCTCGAATTAATCTCAACCTAGTAGTATTTAAAATGGTTCAATTCTTTTGGGGCTTTATAAAAAAACTAAAAAAGAGGAAGGATAAAATAGAAAAGAAAACCTCTCTCTCTCTCTCTCTCTCTCTCGTGCATGGAAAAAACCTTGATCTCTATCAAACTACACACAAGCTAGAGAATAAAAGAAATATGCTTACCTCAATTCTTTATAAATTTCAAAAAATCAGTCAAAGGAAGTCAACAAAAGTAATCACATATCTACATCATCTAAGAAAATAATGAAACTTAATTCACAAATCTTATATAAGAGTTTAATTAGCGTAACACTTGTTCAAGCTAATCGATTCCATAACACAATAAAATAAATCCCACTCGCTAAAATCTCTAGAGAACTTAATTATGTAAGATTGCAAAGCACATATATAGATCTAAGTGTAGGAAACGCCAACTAATCAAAGTAAGATAAGTTAAAGCTCAATTTTTATTATGCAAATTCAATTAAAACCAAAAGTGCAAACTCTACTTAATAACTAAAAGAGATTTATTGTCTAGGCATCAAGACATGAATTCTCAATTGAAAACAACTAAATAACTCACATCCACTATGTGAACCTCTAAAATTTCTAATATATATTAAATTCAATATCAAGATCTTTTTACAATAGAATTTGAGTGTATTTATAGAGCGATGGGACTCAACCACATTCTTTGCATGTTTTTGGAACTCTTATATAAAAATAATAATTTAGAACCAAAATAGGAAAAACTAAAATTAAAACTAAAGCTAATAGTTGGGAAAAACACTTTTTTAGAACATTCTCCCATAATTAACAATAATTTACCCTAAATAATGGACTATTTTTTGAAACATTAACTAATAACATAATGTGATTAATTAGAACTCGATAATCTCCTTTGTAAAAAAGCTCTCAAAATCTTAGAGTAAACAACCCCATTGCTTTTTTATGATTAACTAGAATGGAATGTTCTCCTTTCTTCTTAATCCTTTTTGTTTAGAGCCTATATGTAGCCCAACATCATCTCTTACAAAAATAGCTCGAAATATCTAGTGCTCTCACTATTGTCCTATTTTCATGTCGTCTAGTTTTGTATCCACTCGACGTAAGCTCATGAAAATTTCTATTTAGCCGCTCTTTATATATCTTTTTCCCTTATTCACACTAGTGAATAGTTTGTAATGTCGTAGCCACAATAGTCTTCTAAATATCTAATTCTGACCCGATTTCGGATATCCTCACCCAGCTTACTCCACTTGCATTGGCTCCTCCGTAAGCTCCGTGGACTGTTTTCACAAAATATAAGGAGAAGAAGGGGTGCTTTTTTGCTCCTTCCTCTCAAGGGTCCTTCGGTTCTTCTGGTCCTTATGTTCCTTATGTTCCTCCGAGTGGTTTTGTTTTTAATTTTTGTAATTTCCTACGCATGGCCTAATGTGTTTGTGTTTTGGGGCGTGCTCTCATACCAGCTACTTTTTTGTTGAGAGAATCTTGTATAATGTTTCATTCAATATTATATAAGATATTTTTCATAAAAAAATAGTCTTCTAAATGTGATGACTCAACTTTGCTATGGATGATCTACATATGTTCTTTGATTTTTCTTTGTATCCAAAAATTGGATTCTCCCAATTTTTCTACACACATGTTCAACACTAAAATATACCCTTCAGAGCACTTTTTGATAGATAAAGCAATGAATAAATCAAAAGCAAGGCCATGTCAAACTTTGAAAACATTTTTTTGTTTGAAACCTGGTAGGTCATAGATTGCCACATAATTCTTCGGCTAAGCGGCCAAGGACTGAGGGGTTCCAATCCACCAAAATCCGCTCGGGGTATGATCCCGGACTCATCCCTTATGTATCTCTGAGCCTTTGCCTCAGCAAGAATTGAATCCTAGTGGACTCTTTGTGAGCCAAACAACTTTAAATTTAAGTTTTTATTGAATAATCGATGTTTATTATAGTTAAATTAGAACGGAATGTCGAGATCTTCTTAGTCATGTCGAGTTGTTTATAATTTGTTTTAAAAACTATAAATTATTGTCTACCTATATGACTCTCAAAGTTCGGTTTGAAGCTTAAAACTTAGTCTATTAACTTATTTAAAAGTGGGGCTCTATTTTCTTGTTAATAAAAGAGAATGTAAATGTGTTAGCTTCTACAACAAACTTGTTACTAAAACATGCAATCTCTTGTGTGATATTTTTATCCAAGTCTTAGATCAATTACTCCATTCACACACATATACAAGAATGAGTGTAACTCACCGACATAGAATGTGGTAAAAGGATTTGACTTAGTGACCTCCAGAATACAAGCACACAGTCTTACTGGTTTATTGTTGCACACACAAATGGTAGATACGTGCCTCGACTATATTTATATTAACCGATGTGGAAATCTGTGAAAATGGAACGTCTTTGGATGGATAAGGCCTTCCCACACATTTATTGATGGTCAAAATTCATCAACATTAATATAATTTGTAATAATATGGAATTTATTTAATTTAAGAACATCCCTATGCCAAAAACATAATTTACGTATTAAAAAAAACTAGTATTTCTTTTTTTATATTGATTAGAGCATTGAAAGAACAAGGGTTGGAATTTGCTTACAGTATACTAGATTCTCTGTTGAAGTACATTATACTTGAAGTGTTGTATTAGTAAAATTGTTCAAATTCTTAGTGTCGTGAAGCAATAATATGAGTTGCCATTACCTCAAAAACAATTTTATATGGTATTACACTTAGAGTTGTTTCCTAATTATTTCACTATGAATTCTTTAAAATAAAAGGTGAGATTTTCAGAGCCTAAGAGCGCATCTTTCACAATATGGATTAAAGTGGTGAAAAACACAGTTCTATATTCTTCCATGGCACATAGAAACATAGGGAAATTCTAGCAAACTCTCAAAAAGTTCACATATTTAGAGTCTCCAATTTACAGGGCGAGATGTTATTCCCGTCGCCCTTGGGAGTAGATAGCACGATTGAATGTGTCCAAGATGTATTGTCTGTCAATGGGCTAAACAACTTATCCACAGCAGACATCATGGGAACCTGCAACTCCCCAGGTTTCATTAGTTTATCCTCCATGAATGCATTCATGCAATCCAACAAATCTTCATCATTCACACAAGCCAATCCAAGCTCATCCATCAACTCACATTCACAATTCTTCAAAGAAACTTGGTAGCGCTGTGGAGGAGATTTATCTTCTCTTTCCCCATGGCTCGCTGCTCCAATGTTTTCTGAGAGGCGGCTTTTCTGTATATGCGACACAATGTTACATCCTTCTGCATCCACAATATTACAAAGGATTCTGTCATTGTAATTCCATCAGTATAACAATTAAATCTATGAAAATTGGGTTTACCTGAATAGAAAAATGTGAATCTGGCATTCTGTACTCGTTCATGATCCAGTCCGTCTTCTCCCCGCGGGGGCTTTCCCTCTGTAAAACACCAGAGTTTTTTTAAGCCCAATACGTTGAAACAATCGATTGCGCACTGGTTTGTCGGAACCAGTAGCCTTCCAATACCCAGATACTGTAAGCCTGCTTCTTCTCGGTGCCATGCAATTTTTCTCACGAGGAACGAAGAAAAACCATTCTCTTTCTCCACGAATATGGGCTAGACCTGCACGAACAAATCACAGAATACACCATGCAGCTCTATAAAAACAATAAAATAAAAAAATCTAAACCCATTTATGGATAAGATTTTTCTGAAATCACCTGTGTAAAGAAGTTAGTTTTTGATGTTTCGGACCTCACTACTGGATCCATCTTCAGGGAAGAGAAGAATAACACCAAATAATGATATTGAAAACGTCTGAACATAACATAATGTTTTCGATATCATTATTCGACTGAAAAATACTAATCTTAAAACAATAATAATTTATGTCGATGATAAGTACCTGGGAGCTGCCATGGATCGTATTTATACAAATCCAGGGTTCCAATTATTTCAAAGCTAAATCGTTGGCCTTCCAAATTTTTCTTGAGATAGAAGCTCACAAGTTCTTCTTCAGTAGGATGGAATCTGAATCCCGGAAGGTCGAATTCTCCATTTCCTTTGTTTTCCATGTTCATCTTCAACTAATTTTTGTAACTTCTTCTCGATTACACTCAACCTAAACATCACATATATATACATATAAATATATGGAGTGTATGGAAGTGGCAGTGGAAAATTTGAGGAAGATGCATGGAAAGTGAATTCCATGACATGTTATAATATAATAATGTCCTTCCATTGATAAGTCTGGCAGACTTGGAAGAAGGCCACTATAACACGTTATTTCGCCTGGTTTTGTATTTTCTCCGATCCGCAGTAACTTACACGTTGTGGCGAAGAAAAAGACTTGACTTTTGACTTGGCGTCAACTCGAATAAGTTAAGAAAGTAAATGGGTGGCTTGGAATCAAACTTACAATAATATCGCACTTTGATATTTCCACCTTCTGATCGTCAATAAGTTTGTACGCCCGTTCACATAAGCAAATGTTATTATTATTATGCATTAGACTTTTTATTTATCATTTATTATTGACTAAATGAGGAATTTAAATGGGCCCACATTCATTTGAGACACAATTAAGGGAATTTCAACATCCATCATAAACCCAATTATAAGGATATCAATTTCTAAATTTTAATATGTTATTTTGTTCTATCATTTTATCATTTTCGTATAAAGGATTATTGTGATTTGAATTTGGGTTGCTCTAATATACATGTATTAATTGTTAAAATGTACAATGTTAATATGAATTTACATATTGATTTGGGAAAAAAGGGCCCAAATTTTACTATATGGCGTACATATTACTAATTTTTATTGACTTTTCCCAACAAAAAAAAATGTTTTATGTAACAATCAAACATATGTTAAATTTAAGGATGAAATTGCCCTATGACAATCAAATGAATTTCAAATTTAAGGATTGAGTTCTACTATGATGATAAAATGGATGTCAAATTCAAGTTTGAGAATGAAAGTGAACACACTCACACCTGGATTACATATATCCCCTTGGCATTATAAAATGCCTATCAACATAATTATTGGTATAGATTAGTTTCTATTAGCAAGATGGTGTAGTAACCTAAATTTTTCAAGTACATAGAAATTAGATACATTTTGTAATTTTACATACATTTGGTCTTAATTACATGATCGACCTTATTCAAGCATATTTTTGTCTTTTCAAAACTTTCCAATCCACTAGATTAACTCTATTCTTCAAGTTTACATCACCATAATTACATCACTCTATACAAAACCTGTAAAGTATTCTAGATAGATATTAGACATCTTTCAATTTTGAGTTCATCAGATAGGTTGGGGCCAATCTAACCCAAAACAAAACCCCTTTTAAAATTTGTTCAACTGTGGTGAGCCAAGCTAGGATTTGGAAAAAGAGAAGGCAATGCAACAATATTATAGAGGTCTTGTCATGTAGTGCCCCACATAACACCAAATAATAATAATAAAACAAATTGAAATAAAATAATTTTGAATACTGGTGTGTGTCAGAGGAGGCGTAGCCTTTTCATCCTTTCATGCGATGGAGAGCGACACATCTTAAATGCCTTTTTAGGACCTGTCATCTTCCTTGCATAATAATCCAAGCACATTGTTTGAGGTCCAGAGGCGGCAACCATGTGAGACCCAAGTTAACATAGTGAATTTAGTAGTAATTGGATAGTTGTAGTGAGTGCAGAGTTAGAGCTCCTTTACCGCCAATGGTAAAGTAGGGATTTGCAGACCTTGTCATAATTAAATAAATTAAACATTACAGGAACCATGCTAAACATAGCTCTACCTATAGCCATCCTAATATTAGTTTATGGTTTGGATAAATAAGTCCTACATGCACATTGATTTTTCAGATTTGTATCTTTTCTCAGCGGGTTCGACTATCTCTCGAGAGGAGAAGAGGGTCTACCTATGCACCTTGTAACCATAAGTACCTACCACTTTGTTTTCTTTCTCTTTATTTTTTTATCGTGAGAAGTTGTTGTATTGATTAAGACATTAGAAGTTCCCTTTCTTGTTATCCCATGTATATCTCTACAAGCTTTGTCTCACTCATCCTTCCCTGTGCCAAAGGGAGCTATGAACGAAACAAGGAAACGTCGCATGTTGCTTTATTGGTTTGTTGTATGGAGTAAATTGTGCCTTTTTAGTTTTTAGGGATCTTAGTCATTTTTAATAGGTTTAGGTATCATTGAGAAGATTCCAGATTGACTCATGAAAGATATCTTTCAACACTGGAGTCTACCTAATTCCTCCTCAAAAATAAAATAAAATAAAAGGAATCCTAGTCATTTGATAGTAATGATTTTATAAAGGATTTGAATTGCAGTGGTCTAATAAGTGCTCAAAATCTTATGCTAGGATGGTTTGATATGGTATTAGGGCATGTTCAGGTTCTTTTAACTGTTGTGAAATGGTTTGACCATGCTTAGAGTGAAGAGAGCTGTATTTGCTAGAAAATATGGTAATTTGGTCATGTTGGATAACTCCTCGAGAGATCATTTGGAACTATTTTGACAACCCAACAGATAAACTTCTCTCCAATCAGAGCCTCAAAGTTAGGATGAAGTGGATAAGCAGCTCGAGTGGGCATAATCTCTCCTCTAAAAGTTATATCCTTTAAATGCAGGAAGGCAAGATGTTGTAGTTGTAAATGTGCTGTTTTTCTGTGTGTCAAGTGAGGAAGTATGAACCAGCCCAAAAATTGCTTCCAGGATGCCTAAAGCTGATGTGGCCTCGTTGAATGCGGGATTGTGAGTTTTTCGTGAAAAGGTATGGTTTCCCCCTTTTCGCTTGCACTAAATTTTGCTTCATCATTTATAAATTTTTAAATTAAATGCTGAATGATAGGGAATGTAATCCCAACAATTGAAAAAATATTACCTTAAAGTGAAATCTTAAAACATTAGAAGAAAAATGATCTTGAAATTCATGTGCATGGAGTGCCACACCCAAATGTATTGCAAAACCGAAACTCTTTGCATGACCCCTAGTGACATTGAATGCCTTAGGGGACCTTAACGAGTTTCTTGAAATTATTTAACGCACTTGCAAGTTGTATTCCTAAACCCTCTTAGCTTATCAGTCACTTATAGTGACATGGTTGTTTTAATAAAACACGATTGGTTTCGGCTTACGGTTGTTGCTTAGCTTGAGCAAAACTTAAAACCACTACCTCCTACCTCTAGAATGCCAACAAGAGAATCATAACCCACCTTCAGTTCAATGAAAATGCCTTCGGAAACTAATTTTGCAAGTGGGTTTTGGGGCCCACTGGTCGTTGTGTGACAAGAGTTGTTGACGCAATTACGATAACTGGCCCTGAAGTTTCCCTTATAACTTTATCTTTTCTCATCATAATAAAATTTCGTTAGAAAAGAAGAATTCTCTATATATGGGAGAGTAAGTAGGAATCGTCAAACTTTGTGATCAAACTTAAACCGAGTGTTTTCAAGACCTAGTTTGTAGGCACTTTTGATGTTTTGGTCAGTTTCCTCAACCTTAGCTAGAATCTCCTTTTTGAGTCTCGTTTGACTTCTAGCCACGCGTGTGACCTCGTAATACCATTACAATGCTATGTAGAATTTTATTCGATATTTTATCTTGTATAAATGAATTTTGAAATGTATGGTGATTTTCTCTCTCCACCCTCTTCTCTCTCTAGAAATGACTATGATACTTGATTGATTTGAAAATGTAAATGAATTGGGAAATGTGAATTGGTTTATGATAATAAATATGAAAGGAAAATGGTTATGATATTGTGAATCAAAAATAAAATGTCTCTTAACTTTCTCTCTCATCCTTACTCTCTCTGAAAGCACGAAAATATTAAGTGCAATGAATGTGAAAGCGTGATTGCATGAGAAATGAACTTTGTATTCTTCCCTCTCCACATCTCTCTCTTATATTTAATTAAAAATGTTAGAAATGATGAATTTGTGTGGATCGGGGTTCATTTTAAGAAGCCTCTGGTAAAATGGAGGTGGAAAATCCCTAACAAATATACCTGGAACCAATTTTGTGTAAAGGAAAATTTTCCGATTTTTGAGAACTAAATTTTTTCCTGCTATTATTTGAGCTGACAGTGATTGTATCATGGGAAAATAATTCTACGAGATATTGACACAAAGTTGTCGCGAGACAACAAGGCTTGTTTTCGTGTGACAACAGCCTTGCTTATCGCACGTCAACAAGCATTGGCGATGCGCGACAACAAGCCTTCTGGCGACGCGGTCAATAATCCTATTAACACACATCGGTAAAACTTGTTGATGTGTGTTAGCAAGGCTCTATCGATGCATGATATCAAGGCTTTGTTATCACACGCCAACAAAACTTTCGACGCTGCGACAACAAGCCTGCTTATCGCAGATAAGAAAAACTTGTTGGCATGCGCGATTTAAGGGTTGTTGTCGCGACGACGACAAGGTTGTTGTCGCCGCACAACGACAAGGCTTGATGTGCGTGTCACCAATATTTCGACGTGCGTCGTAGTCTTGTTGTCATGTGTCTAAGGCTTAAACCCTAATTTTATCCTATAAATACCCTCTTGTCGCTCATTTTCACGTTTACACTTCCCAGCTCCCAAATTTTCACGTTTACAAGAATCAAGCTTAGGTACAATCAAGCTCAAGTACAATGGCAACTACAAGTGTAGCCCAAGCTCAAGACCAAGATCAATTGGAAAATCCAGTCAACCCACAAGCCCTATCCAAGGGAAAGATACTCTACAGAACTTGTTGTGCCCCCACATTCAGATAGTTTTGCAAATGAATACAAAATACAAGGATTTGCTAGATGCATGTGATTTTGATGGGCTCATTAAGATGCCCTAGTTTGAAATTGATCATGACATTATGAATTACCTTCTCTCCTCGTATAATATAGAGGATGGTCTATTTATTACTGTGGATGACGGTCATATGTTTTAATTCGGTGTTGATCCAATTGATATCCATTGGTTGACAGCCTTCCATATAAAAATTCCCCCATTGTTACAACGAAAGCAACCCTTGTCAAAAATGATAAGAAGTACCTCGAATCTACTTTCGGTTTCCATGTTGATTGTATGTGTAATTTGTTTTCAATTTTCATTTGATATTTTTAGTTTTTTATTTTGATACAATTCAAATCGATATTAATTCCAATGAATTTTTGGCATTTACAGCTCATGTCAATAAATCAAGATGTGGTGTGGATATGCAAGGAATTGCACACCACTTTCTTGCTGCTATGATTTCTTTCTTTCAATCCAGAATTGTTTTACAGTGGTCGGCAAACAAATATACCTAACTGGGCTATTACATACATTCTTGCAACTATCGGAAATCTAAAATTTGATTGGTGCACCTTTTTATCTAATAAAATAAAAACTGACATTACAAATGCATCACTTTCGAAAAAACCAGTCATTCACTCCACAAACTATCTCCTTGGCCTTTATTATGAGGATCTTTTTAATTTAAAAGAAAACCAATTCCTACTTACACAAACGAGACAATGAAGAATTTTTCAATTCCATTTCAAGAACAAGTATAAAGTTTATATTTCGACATTAGACTAACATTATGTTCATCTGGAATCTGATTAAATATTGAACATTTACAGAGAAGATTTTTAAGGCCCTTCCACGAAAAGCGAAAGATCAAGAGGACGAGGCCAACAACATGCCTTTGGTGTTGGTAGATTTGCAATCTGAAATGGAAGTTCACTCATCTCTAAACCACTAAGTGTTTGCATTAGTTAAATGCCGAGACGTAATACCCTAACATTTACTATTTACAAATTCCCATTTTCTATTTTCAATTTACCATTTACCATATTGAATTGACATACAATCGATTATTGTTGACATTACAGGACTTTGGACAATACGCGTGCTTCTCAAAGTCAACCGTCTTTGCCAACTCACTCAGTTCAGTCGCATGCAATTGTCTCTTCTCAACACCCTGCTCAGCAATCCCAGCCACACATAGCTCAAACACAACCAATTACTACTCCAACATGGCCACCTCAAGCACCATGACACGTTACCCCTCAACAACAAGGTATGATTTTATTGCTTTAGTACAAGTTTTGAATAGTTTTGAATAGTTTTTACATAGTTTAACAATTTTTCATGCACTTTTCAGTACATTGTAGTCCTTTTCCTTCTATAAAAATAGTGACACCGCCACCTCCTCCACCAATACGATTCAAAATGCCAACCAGAGGTTCAGGAAAAAATAACATTGGTAAATGCATCCCGGTTCCCCCCCCCTTGGGACACTAAATATTGCCTCCTCGTTTCAAATTTCAACCCTCTCTCTCGGTGTCTTACCCAAAGGTAACAGTGTATAAGCTTTAAACAATATAAATTTAGATGAAGATTACTTGGGAATTGATAACAATGACCCAACAGGATTTTTCAATACACATGAGATGATTCAAGGCCAACAAGTATACTTCTATTTCAACGTAATTTATTCAACTTTCATTACATTTCACTTTCGATTTATTTATTTGAATATTGATTTATTTTATTGCAAATAGGATCAGGCCACCCAAAGGAAAAAAGAGGTAGTAGTTGATGATCAACCCAAAAGCCCCCATACCTCTCTGAGACATCATCTTCTTCAGATACAGATGGTGAATAGTTGCTACCATTTCCTTTAGAGAACTTGATTGGTTATGATTGTCAATCCCATGTCAAAGAGTTTATTGTACCTCATATCAGTCAACTCATAGAATGGGAGAGAAGGGAAAAAGTACTAATCAATGAGATAATAAGTCGTTTTAAAAATTATTGGCAAAGGGACAATTTATATGCTGCAGTCCAGAATCTACCTGCAAAGATGGATTCCTTACTTACCCAATTAATAAGTGGGACTGTCACATATAACAACAATTTTAAAGATGATATTTTATATAAATCATTAAACAAATTGAAAAATATTAGTGTTGAAGCCAAGACATATTTTAACAAATGGTCTAAGGACAAGGATTTGGTGGCAATTGCAAATGCCAAGAGAGATAGAGCGGTTGTAAGTATTATCACTTTGAAACAATATTTTTGTTGATTTGAAATTTTCTTATTTTAGTAATATGTTTAATTGAGATCACTTTTTGGTGCAGTTGAATTATGAAAATTTGAAGAGTCAAGCAAAGGTGTTCCAAGTTCACTTGGAAACCGTGAAGAACAATTTATCCACAACAATGAAGATGAAAGAAAATATTGTTTTAGTTAACAAACAAAATAATACACTAAAGTGGATAATTAAAGAGAATGGCTTCGACCTTGAAATTTTATTCAAAACTAAGGCAATTGCAGATCCTAGTTTTCTATCCCATGGAGATGCGACAAAGGAAGAACAAAGAATCATAAAGAATCTAGACAATGTTGTGGAAGATCTGATTAGTTTTGGGATTATTCAAGCCATTGGGGAAAGGGGTACAAAAATTGAGGGTTGAAAAATTTCATGATTGAGGGTTGAAAAATTGAAACTTTAAATTTGAAAATTTGAAATACTTTATAATCTGGATTTGAAAATTTGAAACTTGAGTGTGATGGTCATGGCGTTTGAAAATTTGAAATACTTTATTATCTAGATTTGAAATTTGAAACTTGAATGTGATGGCATTTGAAAATTTGAAATACTTTATAATCTGGAATTTTATATCTTGTTATATATTATATATAGAATTTCTAGATTGTATATGGTGTTTATGTTTCATTTGAATGTGATGGCATTATGATAATGGTTAATTATTTGTTTTAAGAAAATATGGAATGTGGTATGACAGAGACATCTTAATACTAATAGAGTTAAATATTCTTCTCTCTACTTCTAAAATTCAAACTCGTATTAGGAATCTTCAAATTTAATCCTTCTCGAGAATCTTCTCTCTACTTGTAATGATGATTACATTAGATGTGGATGATGACATTAGAATAGAATCATAGATATGGATTATGATGAATTGTATGTGGACGTAGATTTAGCTTCAAGCATGATAGAGACATTTAAACCTTCTCAAAATCTTCTTCTCTCTACTTGTAATGATATGATGACATTAGAATGGATATAGATGATGATGAATGATGATAATGGATAATTGTTTTAAGAAAAATTGGAATGTGTTAGGAAAGAAATCTTCTCTATACTTGTAAAATTCAAACTCTGTATTAGGTTTCTGCACATTTAAAACTTCTCAAAATCTTCTTCTCTCTACTTGTAATGAATCAATGATATGATGACATTGGATGTGGATGATGACATTAAAATAGATATGGATGATGATGAATTGTGTGGACTTAGATTTAGCTTCAAGCATGATCATGGATGATGATAATGGATAAATAATTGTTTTAAGAATAATTGGAGTGTGTCAGGAGTCTAGGACAGAGACATCTTCTCTCTACTTGTAAAATTTGAACTCTGTATCAGGTTTCTACACATTTAAACCTTCTCAAAATATTCTTCTCTCTACTTGTAATGAAATTTGTATCAGGATTCAGGTTTCGCACATTTAAACCTTCTCAAAATCTTCTTCTCTCTACTTGTAATGAATCAATGATATGATGACATTAGATGTGGATGATGACATTAAAATAGATATGGATTATGATGAATTGTGTGGACATAGATTTAGCTTCATGCACAATCATGGATGATGATAATGGATAATTTTGGAATGTATTAGGACGAGAGAAATCTTAATACAAGTAAAATATTCTTCTCTCTACTTGTAAAATTAGAAATCAGACGTTTCTTTGCATTTAAACCTTTTGAAAATCTGTTTCTCTCTACTTGTAACTATTGAGTATGGAGCTTAATTGCTTCTCAAGAAACTTGCTTTTACATGTTACTTAGGATGTAACCGACATCAGTTAGGATGTAACAAGCGTTGGTCAATACGAGTTAAGAAGTGACCGTTGTCATGCAAAGAACCGTTGATGGTTACTGTGCAACTCGCTTTTGTTTTTGACAAAAATTAGAATAAATCACTTGTTTTAAAGATGATTTATTGATTGTAAAAGCATAGTTAAGTTACCCAAAATAGTTATATATGCATGTATGCATTGTAAGAGGGTAAGTAAGAAGAAGAGAAGAAAAATAACAATTGTTTGCATGTAAGTTTTCTTGGTGAGCAAGAAAGAGTAGTTGAGTGAGGGAAAAACATTGAACATCCTGTGAGGTGTTGGAAGACAACATATCTTCATTGTATTTCCTTTGTAAATAACTAAATAATAATATTGGTCGTTTCTTGGTGGACGTAGCCCACACTAGGTGAACCACGTTAAATTTGGTGTAATCTTTCTCTTGTTTATTTTATCTTCTGGTTATTTCCACATTCATTGCTTGTATGATTTATTTGATTATAGATTTGTGCAACATTGTTATATGGTTTAACCCCAACAACTGGTATCAGAGCTTTTTTGGAGGTTTTGTGTGTTGACAAGATTTACTCATAGAGGGTTTTCTGATTGAGTGGGAGCAGAGCAATGATAGAAGATAGTAAATACCGAGTAGAGAAATTTGACAGTTGTAATTATCAACTATGGAAGATGTAGGTGGAGGATTATTTGTATCAAAAAGATCTATACTTACCATTGGATGAGCATGGAAAGCCAAGTATGATGACTGATGAAGAATAGAAGGTTCTTGACAAAAAAACTCGGGATCTTTAACATTGAGCCTGACAGCATCGGTGGCTTCAAATTTTATAGATGCAAAAACCACAATAGAGTTGATGAAATATTTAGAAAATTTGTATGAAACTCCTAGTGCTTGAATAAGGTATATTTGATGAAAAAATAGTTTAATTCTAAGATGCAAGAAGGTGGATCTGTATCTAATCATTTGAATGATTTCCGGTCTATTGTAAATCAATTAAAATTGGTAGAAATTCCGTTTGATGATGAAGTGAAAGAAATTTTATTCTTATGCTCTTTGCCAGATAGTTGGGATAAATTGGTAATGGATGTTAGTAATACAACGATTGCTTCTAAAGGTTTGAAATTTGATGATGTGGTTAGTGTAATCCTTAATGAGGAAATATGTAGGAAAAGATCAGGAGAAGCATCATCTAGAAACACTTTAACTGTAGAAAGTAGGGGAAGATCTAAGGAGAGATCATCTAAGAGCAAGAAGAATGGGAGATCAAAGTCAAGACATGGCAGATCTAGATCCAGGTATAGAGATTTAATTTGTTGGAATTTTGGAAAGAGAGGACACATAAAGAAGGAGTGTTGGTCCAAAGAAAACAAAGAGAATACATCAGAAAAAGGTAAAGAAAAAGGTAAGGAGGCAAACATTGTAAGTGAGGTAAAGAAAGATGACCTTATTCTCTCCTTGGATAATAAATTAGAATCTTGGGTGTTAGATTCTGGAGCTTCTTTCCATGCTACCCCTAATAAGGGTTATTTTAGAAATTATGTTTAGGGTGATTTTGGAAAATTTTATTTAGGTGATGATGAGTCATGCAATATTACTGGTAAAGGTGATGTTTATCTAAATTTGTAGAATGGAAACCCATGGGTATTAAAATATGTGAGGCATGTGCCAAGCCTTAAAATAAATCTAATATCTATAGGGAAAATTGGTGAATCTAGATGCGTGGTTACATTCACAGCTGACTCTTGGAAGGTTACCAAGGGATCTCTTGTTGTGGCAAGAGGTAAGAAGGTAGGAATTTTATATTTGTCTACTTGTATTACTTAATTCCTTTTTGCACTATCTACTAAAAATTCGGATGCAAACATATGGCATAATCGGCTAGGCCATATGAGTGAAAAAGGAATGTAAATCTTAAAGGCTCAGGGTAACCTATCAAATTTGAAACAATTAAATATTGATTTTTGTGAGCACTTGCATATTTGGAAAGCGAGAATAGAGTGAGATTTCTCAAGGTTGGGTCAACAAAGAAGGAGCAGAAATTGGAGCTTGTACACTCAGATGTGTGGGGACCAACCCAGTAGCTTCTATTGGAGGATCCCAATATTATGTGACTTTCATTGATGATACCACAAGGAAGGTATGGATCTATTGCATTAAGCATAAATCGATGTTTCTGAAACTTTTAAAAGATGGAAAGCCCTTGTAGAAAATGAAACATATTTAAAATTGAAGTGCCTTAGATCCGAAAATGGTGGTGAGTACTACAACAAGGATTTTAATGATTATATTTCGTAGAGAATGAAATACAAAGAGAAAGAACGGCTCTAGAACTCCACAAGAATGGAGTTGCAGAAAGAATGAATAGAATAATCATGAAAAGTGCTAGAAGCATGAGGATACATGTTGGCTTGCCTTTGAAGTTTTAAAGGCGTAAAGTGGATACTGACAACAATATACTTGATCAACTGTGGGCCTTTTACAACAATGGATGGTGGAATACTAGAAGAAGCTTGGTCTGGAAAAGAGGTAGATTTTTCTTTTCTTAGAGTTTTTGGCTTAGAATATTTTGTGCATGTTGATAGGGAAAATAGGAGGAAGTTGGATGCTAAATATAAGAGATGTAATTTCATTGGTTATGGCTCTGGTGATTTTGGATATCAATTTTGGGATTTAGAAGATTCTAAGATTGTTAGGAGTCGTGATGTTGATTGGAATGAAAAAGAATGTACATGGATCAGGTTTTGGTGCCTAAACATGAACAAGTTGAGGATATTTTGAAGGAAAATCAATTTTTAGACCTAAAGTAGACATCCACAGACACTGACATTGGTTCTACAGAACTAATTTCAGTTAGGCTAACCGACATCCGCCGATAGGATCAGGTTCAAAGAAGTCAACTACATGAACCAGATTCAAGACTCTAGAAGCTGTTGTCAAGTAAGGCAAACCGCAATCGGTCAACAGCGAGAGGAACCATAGTCGGTTACGGGTGGTGACATGGTCATGACAGAGATTGACATGAATGTGCAATAGGCACAAAATGAGCCCTAGACACCCCAGATCTCAGTGAGAAGGTCACAAAGGGTAAGTAGACCTCCAGAGAGATTTTCACCTTCCTTTTCTTATTTATTACTATTATCGATGATAGTGGTGAACTAGAAATCTTTGAAGAAGCAATGCAGGTAGATACCCATGAGTAGTGGGAGCATGGCATGGATGAGGAGATGGACTCCTTGGAACAAAATCAGACATGGGATTTGGTTAAGTTGCCAGTAGGTAAGAAAACACTGTAAAACAAATGGGTTTACAGAATCAAGGAAGAAGAGGGTGGACTGAAAAGGTACAAGGCAAGGCTTGTGGTAAAGGGATTTGCACATAAAGCAGGTATTGACTTTGATGAGATTTTTTCTCTTGTAATTAAGATGACTTCTATTCATATTGTTATAAGTTTGGTTGCAACAGAAGATTTGTATTTAGAACAACTTGATGTTAAGATGAATTTTCTTCATGGTGATTTGGAGGAAGAGATTTATATGCAGCAGATGCTTGGTTATGAAGTCAAGGGTAAGGAGAAAATTGTGTGTAGATTGAAAAAAAACCTATATGGGCTCAAGCAAGCCCCAAGGCAATGATATTTGAGATTTGAAAGTTTTATGCATGAGCATGGTTATATGATATGTGAGTATGACCATTGTGTTTATTTTAAAAATCTTGAAAATGGGAGCTATGTTATTTTGTTATTGTATGTGGATGATATGCTTTGATTGCAAGATCTAGTATGTAGGACATTGGTAAACTTAAAGAAAGGTTAGCTCACACATTTGCAATGAAGGATTTAGGAGCTGTAAAGAAAATCCTTGGCATGCAAATTCACCGAGACAGAAAAACAAGAATTTTTATTTGTCTCAGGAGGCTTATATCAATAAGGTGTTGGAAAGGTTTAATATGTAAAAATCAAAACTTGTTAGTACACCTATGGCTGGACACTTCAAATTGAGAAAATATCAGTGTCCTTCATCACACGAGGAGGTTGAGTACATGACACATGTTCCCTATGCTTCAATAGTAGGAAGTCTTATGTATGCCATGGTTTGTACTAGACCAAACATTGCACAGCAAAGTGGGAGTTGTGAGCAGGTTTATGGATAATCCAGTAAAGAACATTAGAAAGCAGCCTAATGGATTCTCAGGTATTTGAGAGGGACATCCGGCATGGAGTTATGCTATGGAGGGTCAGATACTTCTTTATGTGGCTATGTTGATTTAGATATGGCTGGAGATTTGGATGGCAGGAGGAGCACCACTAGATATTTTCACAGTAGGTGGAATGACAATTAGCTGGATTTCAAGATTGCAGAAGGTTGTGGCTTTTTCTACTACAGAGGTAGAGTATGTTGCAGCTACAGAAGCTAGCAAGGAGATGATATGGATGAGAAGGTTCATGGAAGAGTTGGGAAAGGAGTAAGAGGATTGTAGATTATACGGTGAGTAGTCGAGCACGATTCATATGGAAAAAACTCATCATTTCATTCAAGTACGAAATATATTCAGTTGAGGTATCACTTCATATGGCAGGTGTTGGAGGATGGACAACTGAAGTTAGAGAAAATCCATACAGATGAGAACCATGCGACATGCTAACGAAGCCATTGGTAAGGGAGAAGTTGGAGCTTCAGTCCACTTCTGTTGGTCTTCGAGTTTAAGACTTGAAGAGGAATATATGAGCCAAGGAAAAAGAACTAAGGATGGTGATGTATAGTAGAGTGCAAAAATAAATCTCCAAGTGGGATATTGTTGAGTATGGAGCTTAATTGCTTCACAAGAAACTTTCTTTGACATGTTCTTGGTTCCGACAAGAATCAACATTGGTTAGGATGTAATCGACATCGGTTAGGTGTAACTAGTGTCGCTCAAGATGCAGTTCGAGAAGTGACCATCGACGGTTAGGCATGGAAAGCATTATCGATCGTTACCTATACGATGTGCTTTTGTTTTTGACGAAAATTAAAATAAATAACTTGTTTTAAATATGATTTATTGATTGTAAAAGCATAGTTAAGTTACCCAAAATAGTGATATATATATATATATGTATGCATTATAAGAGGGAAAGTAATAAGAAGAGACGAATAATAACAATTGTTTTGCATGTAAGTTTTCTTGGTGAGCAAGAAAGAGTAGTTGAGTGAGAAAAAGCATTCAACATCCCGTGAGGTGTTGGAAGACAACAAATCTTCATTGTATTTTCTTTGAAAAGCATTGAATAATAATATTGGCCATTTCTTGGTGGACGTAGCCCATACTAGGTGAACCACGTTAAATCTGGTGTAATCTTTCTCTTGTTTATTTTATCTTCTTAGTTATTTCTACATTCATTGCTTGTATGATTTATTTGATTATAGATATGTGCAACATTGTTATATGGTTTAACCCAACAAAGAATCAATCAATGATATGATGACATTAGATGTGGATGATGACATTAAAATAGATATGGATGATGATGAATTGTATGTGGATGTAGATTTAGCTTCAAACATGATTGAGGATGATGAATTGTATAATGGATAATTGTTTTAAGAAAATTTGGAATGTGTTATGATAGAAACATCTTAATATGGAAAAATCTTCCTCTCTCTACTTGTAAAATTCGAATGTGTGATTTTATCCCACAAAGTTTAAACACTTTATCAAAGCATTTTGCAAATACAAAAATAAATTAAACATAATTGTAAAAACTCAAGCAATGTCATATGATAGGGTTTAAGTTACCTCTTGTATTTTAGATGGTTGTGACAAAGCATATGGAAGGAAAATGAGAAATCATCCTTTGTAGCATGCTAGAAGATCTTCGATTCAAGAAAAATCAACATGAGAAATGGATTAGTATATAAATGGGTGAGTTTCTTGACATTGTCAGTCCCGAGAAGTGAGAGATTCCTTGGATGGATGTCAACCCACGTTTTCAAGAAAAAAGATGAAATAATGATTGAGCGGATTAAGGAAGAAACAAAAAGATTAAAGAAAATGCAAATGATAACTTGTACATGTCTAGACAGTAGAATTTTGGAAGTCTGGAAGAGTATAAAAGTGGAAGAATATGCAGATTTGAACTCTGAAGGCCTTACAAATTAGTATTCGACAAATGCATGTAATAAAAAGATTTTTAAAACAGAATTTGGTATTCGACAAATCAAAAATATTAATTATATAAATATATTTTTTATAAATAATTATATTTAAATAAATGTAAATATATATACTGTAACATCTTTAATGATAACAAGAGATGAAACAAAATTTGATAAAAATCCTCCTCAGTCAATATTTGCATCTGTAGAGTTAATATGAAATTGAATAAATAACCATAGTTAAAATGTAAGGTGACAAACAATAAAAGTAAGGTCAAGGAGATACCTATTTAAAGCTGAAACAATCCATTATCAATAGCTTCTTCAAAGTCGATGTTCTCTTCTGTAGAGTGTGATGACACACCAATTCTAGTCTCATCGTTGGGAACAATTGTACTTGTAGTTATATTATTTACACATCTTCTTCTTTTGGAAAGGGAATTCCAATGCGAAATTTCTCTGTTGAAAGGAAAGGTTTCCATGGAGTAGCGAGAAACATAACACCTCATGCAACTTTCCATATTTTTATCCAACCTATTTCTCAATTTTGATTTTATAAATGATAAAGCACTGAAAACCCTTTCGTCCTCCACAGACCCCAAAATCATTGTTTCACATAACTCATATAGTCCGAAATATTCACCGATGTCTTGTTATAATACAATACTTTGATAGATTCCTTGCCAGAGCCTTATAATAGCACCACTCTCAGAAGGTTCGTCTAAATTTTTATATTGGTTCTTCATTGTTGTTACAAAATTTGTTGATTGAGACTTTAATAAATCTTGACATTTAGTATACCTTTGATTTCCATACCCTTGACCTTTGAAGTATTTATGAAATGTTCCATTATTGTACCCATGGATTTATGGAAATGCTTTCTTACAAAGTCTACATGAGCACCTTTAGTATTCCAATAGATAGGATTCATCACACGTATTGCTTCAATAATTTTATCTTTGGATAAACCTTTTCTAATTTTTGATGATAAGGATTCTAATTTTTTAAGCTTCATTCTTGTTTTCACTGTAATAGACTCAAAGAGATTATGTGTGATAGGAACATATTCTCTTCTCGATCTATAATATCTCAACATTTTTGCAAAATGTGTAGTGGTATGTCCCTCCCATTAACATTGATACAAAGTTGATCGTGGATATTGACTCTTAAATGGTTCTTGGGATTTTTAAGATCTAATAAACGTTTCCATTCTTGAAAAAGCAGGCGTATCAAAAATATCTTGGGAACAATACAAGACATTAAGAATTTGACATACTATTTTTCTCATCCGTATAAAAGCCACAATAAAGATTAATCTACCCTATACATGCTTCATCAATGTATTGATCTCTTGCAACATTGGAAAAATACCAACCAATGTAAGAAATGTCTCCAAATTAGTTAAACAGAATAACAAGTCCCTCGCCCTGTCAACTTCATGACGATATTTGTGCATGAAACCAACCAATGAAGGATACTCCTCATGAACTCTGCATGCATGTTCATACAAAGAAATCCATCTTGTCTCAACATCCTTCGAAGTTTTTTACCATTTATAATTCCAATTATGAATTTTTGGAATTCAAGAAAATTCTTTGGGCTACTTTTCATATAGGCATGAAGTTATCTTATAAGGTCTTCTACTTTAGCAAAAATTTCGTAGTTGTTTACCATTTTATATGTTAAATTCATTCTGTGAACCATACAATGAATTGCTAGCATATAAGGGGCCATTGTTGTTTGCAATCTAACACATAACCTTGTTGGTGATATTGCATGACTGATGCACCATCTTCTCTGATGCATACCAACTTTGTAGCAATTTCATAATTCGTCATTCCAACAATATATTTCAAATGAGAAACAAATATTTTATGTAGGTTTTCGACATTACAATTTTCAACCATTTTCATAGACCCAAAGAGATGAGGTGTCCTTATATGATTTTCTAAAGTATATAAGTGAATACATACCCATGCGGTGTGTTGGTACCCAAATTGATTCTCCCTCAGAAGCTGAGAAGCATCACAGTTTGGCAGGAAGCTTAGAGACAAGAAGAGCATGTAGTGTGTCGTTTTGTAGCCGGGGATGAAATGCAGCTTGCTCTTTGTCACTCAGATGTGGAGAAATGGGTAGCACCCTCAAGAGGATTTGACCTATCCTCACTACTTTATGGTTGTGCCTTTCAACCAGGGTGAGAGGACCCTTTTTGTATCCTGCTATTTGTGGAGGAGATGGAGATATCCTTCCTTGCAAAGTTATTAAGAAGACCTTGAAGAAAATATGATCAATGCAACAAAACCTAACTCTCACGAGTTGTCACTCTAGATAATGGAGATATTTTCTAAGCAAGGTTCGGACATTAAAGACAATGAAAACTCTGATTGTTTCTACATGTTTTGGTAGTAGAAATTATGCATTTGTATACACACATGACAAGTAGGGGTAGTATGGGTATGATTGGTTGTTTTTAAATGAATTTTGGTGGGAGGTGAGGCAGAGATGAACTTGATTCACTAGATCCTTGAGAAATTTTACAAAAATGGAGAGCTTGAACAACAAAATGCTTCAGGATAGCTAGGATGTTCCTTTAACTAGAATATGTGCTTCAATGGAGGCCTAAATCAGCACTTTTCACACAAACTTCAAGGATCCAAAATGAAGGCTCAAATTGGAAAACTTAACTAAACATTATCAACCTCTATTTCATCATGCCTAAGATACCCTCAAAGGCTAACAAACAATCTTATAGTCATGCTAGGAGTCACAATGATTTTAAATTTGTTTATTTCACTATCAAATGAAAGCTCTTCTGATAAATGAAATTACAAATTCCACCAAACTATCACAAGGATAAGATCTTGTGTGATTCACAAAGATTTCAATGTAAGATTGCAACGAGAACAAGAAAACTACTTGTAGACATTCAGAAATGAAGCAAACACAAATTTTGCCCAAAAATAACATAGATTAACTCAAGTTTGATTAAATTTATTAGTAGGGGAAATTTTCTAGAACAATCTCAGAGATTTTCAATGGCTGTACACTCACAACCACCTTGACATGATCAAATTTAACACAAAGGAGATAAACATGTTTCTTCAGATGGTTTCTCAGAAGGACAGGTTCTATCAAGATTTTCTCTTAGAAAAATCATTGTTGACCTTTAACAGTCCAACCATTTGCACAAAAAATTCATGTAATTTATAATACTTCATTTACGATAGAGTTTTCCCCAAAAACCAGAGACATTCAAAGCACCATTGCGTGTTGAGACTCCTAGAATCAGATTTGCAAAAAAGTTGTCAGGTGTGCAGAGGGAAAATCTCTCCAAATATTTCCAGCATTCAATTCTTCACCTAGTAAGTCATTCTTCATCTCATGCGCCAACTACTTCCTCCTCCAATCTATCAAATCTGGTTCTTTGCATGCCAAGGAAAGAAAAACTAGAAAATCAAATTGAAGCCAATGGTTAGATCACATCTTAATGGCAAAAGACATCTTCAAATTTTTCCCACCCAACCAGGATACCAAATTAATGTTCCTCTTCATTTGACATGCAGGAGACTCCAAGAAATGATAAAAACCATAAAAATATGCATCCCTAGGAGCTTTGGAGAAAAATGGCAGAAAATCAGATACAGATGCACAATTGCCGTTGATCTTTCTTTTGAATTTGGACCGTTCACATGGGATATCCGAGTTAAGATGGGTCCAGGGGTTCTTTTTTACCTTTTACACCCTTTTGGAAAAAATGCAAAATTTCTCAATTTGCTCCACCCCTCCACCTTTGAAAAATGGGCTTGACACATGTCCCAATGTGGGTCCCAAAGGAACTGCAACTAAATTCTACTATTTCACCTCTTTTTTGGAAAAGGGAAATTTTTCCAAGTTTTCCTTACAGCTCCGCCCTTCTACTTATAGTTTCTGATGTGGGTTCCAACGGAACCATGCTTCCTTTTACACTTTTAACTCCTTTCTCCACAAAAGGAAATTTTTCCAAATTTCCCTTGAAAGTCTGCACCTTTTTGTTGATTGGAGAAATTTTTGACTATTCTCTGTCAGGCCCGTAGGTCATTTTGATGATTTTAATCTTTTAAATAACAAGGGAAAAAAATCCAAGTTGCCCCGATGGCCCGCCTCCGCCTCTTGACTTTTCAAACCGCCACACATCTCAATGGTGCATCTTGAGATGGTCCCCAAAAGTAGAGACCCTAAATGAGTGCGGGCTCACCATGTGTCTTGGGCCCTTTAGGAAGTTGTTGAAAAGTCTAAGGAAGGAAGACCCGGTGAAACCTCCACGTGTCTTTATGGTGTAACTTCAAGAACCTTATAAGGCTTCAATATGATTTGGTGGGGGCACGCTTCCATTTTAGAATCTTTACTCCATTTTTCCAAAAGGGAAAAGTACCCAACTTGCTTCCGAAGGCCCGCATCTCTACTTTTAACTTTTCCACGTGTCCTTCTGTGGGGTCAAAGTAAGACTTTTTCCCTGCCGCTTCATATCTGTTGAATAACCAATTAGATGCTATCGGGGCCGTGGGGCCAATTTGATATTTTTTACAAATGTGACCAAAGTGGAAAATTTCACCAAAAAGACCCACTAGGCCGCATCAAATAAAAAATGAACACGTATACACCTTCAGGGAAAAAAATAAGAAATCTTCCCCGCCACTTAAATTTTGCTTTAATCAGAGCCTGGCGGGGCCACGGGGTGAGTTCAAACTTTTTGCCAAAGTAGCCAAAAAGAACAAGTTCATAAAACAAAGCCGTTGTGCCTCATCCAATTAGAAGAAGCCACATGACCTGCCAAATGCTAGGAATAATTTGACAAGAAAAAGACGCCGCTGCATCGTAAGTAAAAACATAGAAATTCACCATTCATGCCCATAATCCAATTTTTCGCTAAGGATATATTTTTTTGAAACAAAACCAAGTGAATCATGATTCCAATCATCTTTCAACCATGGATTTGGATTTTCAAAGGCATACAAATATAAATTTATCATTCTCAAGATTCCATGGTTGGGGAAAAATAGGAAAAACGATAGAGCCCGTGGATTTTGAAGAAATTAGGGAAAAAACAGGGAAAACTCGGAGACTTCTTCAAAAAAGGGCATGACAATGAATTTTGAAAACAATTCAAGGCATTTAAAGGGATGTAAAAGCTTCAGAACATCCACATCGAGAGATAAAACGTTTCATAACATGCAGATCAGAGGAAAATCAGGGCAAATGGTGTGAGATCAAAAAGAGCACCAACACATTGTTTTTGACTGCTATCACTTCATCAATTGAAAGAGAGATAAATTTTTCTTTTTTTACATTCTCTTTCAAATCTTCCTTCTCTATCATCGAAAGGAATTTATCCATTTCCCATGCACTACTATCAGACCAATGAGATTGAGGAACATTGGGCTTTGATTATATTGATATAAAAATTTGAAATCGAGGAAATCCAAAATCAGTCTTCCTTTCTTTAGTATGTGAAATAAAGTAGAGAACAATATGAGTTTTGCATGCAGATTTGTTTGATTCATCTTACCAATTTACGATGTGATCATTCCTCCCTTTTCCACAAGATGTTTGCATTTTTTCTTCTCTACTTCATAATTTGCTACATATTTAGCATGCATGCATTCTTTTTGAGTTTTCCACTGTGTGCTTTGATTTTCTCACCATCCTCCCCTGTTACAATTAAATATTGTTTTCCATAGTGTTTTTCTATAGTTTCCAGCTTCAGTTGCATTTTTTGTTGCTTTCCCAATTTCCACGTACATATTGTACATGTACATTCGAGATGGGATCTCTTCTCGAATTAGATGGTTGTACAAGTTCCATAAAAAGAAATTTGATAGCCCAATCAAACTTGTATGTCCTCCCAATTGTCCACATATTCTTGTTCGTTTCAATGTTTTACTTTTTTGAGTAGAATTTTGAGCATTATCACAATCACTTGGTTTCCTCTTTCATGAACCAAAATTTGAATTTTATTTTTGTGTTCCATTTTGCTAAGTATTTGTATGTGTGATATCTTGATGCACTCTTGGTTGCACCCCAACAGGAAGAATATCTTCAAGATATGACATCTCAATAGGTATATCTTTAAGATCTGGCATGGTATCATCATAGGTGTCATTTGGTTGATATTGTGTAGAATGCATGTCCACCTCAATATTACCTTCCACATAGTCAATACTCTGATTCATTCTAGTGGAAACTATATGGGTTTGGTGGTTACGTGTATTCGTAGTAACAAAGTTTCCAAAATAATTGAACAGGGGCTTATGAGATTTCTTATTTACTTTTTGGGTCTTCTCATTTTGAGCACTAATACCTACCATTATTTTGAACTGATTCGTGCATCAAAAAACACACTAAGTCGTAAGTCGGTGAAAATTGAGTCGTATGCGTTAGCAAATACACTAAGTTGCGCATAAGAGAAAACTCGAGTTGTGCATTAGAAACACACTAATTCGTGTGTCAAAGAAAATTGAGTCATGCGTCAACAAATACACTAAGTCATGCGTCGAGAAACCCGATTTGTGCATCAACATATATAATAATTCACGTGTCATATAAAATTAATCACGTGTGTCAACAAAAGTATCTTGTCGTGTGTCAAGAAGAGCAGTTTTGTGTGTCAACAAAAAAACCCATGTAACACGTTAGCAATATATCCTTATTTCCCATCCATAGAAAATATTTTTGGCGTGTCAACAAATGTAATAAGTCACACATCAACAAATATCCTTATCGTGCGTGAGAGAAAAAATCTTCGCATCAACAATAGTATAGTTGTGTATCAACAAGATCATTGTCGGGTGTTAACAAGAAAACCCTTTTCACGTGTCGCCAAGTTCTCCTTATCACTCGTCTCTGAGATAATATTTATAGTCACGTGTCAACAAATAACACCTGTCACCCGACTGCAAACTACTAACAGTAATCAAATATGTAATGTGCTCTGGTGCTTAGAGTATGCAAGTTCACGGTATTGGTAAGGTACTAGTGGTAGTATACTACCCGGTGAATCACCTAGGTTTTTATAGGAGATGTTTTCAAATGTAGGTGAAGCTGCCCCTAAAAAAAAATATATTGTAAATTTTAGGCGAACACGAAATTAACGTGCTCTGAAAAATTTGCCTTTTCAAATTTTCATAAAATGAAATTTTCGCCATATTACGAATATTCCCCTCTAAAATTATCCCTGGTGTGGATTTATGCTTGAGTGTAGGGGATTTCCTTACTCGATCCTGGGATTGACGCAATGTTGGTTGCGGGTACTTCGAATAAGAAGGATTAGAGTATGATATGATGTAATTAGTGAAATGATATCAAGATATTGTATATTTATATAAATACGAATGCTAAATGAATTTTAATTAAAGTTAATTGCATTATCAAAAGTAGTGTGTTGAAGACTATTGTTCCTCTTGGACTCTTATATTTCTAGCATTGTTCATGGAAAACTATGTTGTTTGTATCTGCCTTGTGTTAAAGCTAACCTTACAACACTAGTAGGAGTGACACATAATTAGTGAAGGAACAAATATGTTAGCTAGATAAATGATGAAGATAGTTGAATCTTGAATCGGGTAAAAAGCATACCATTCATGTAATAGGTGTTAAACCCATTTGAATTTAAATAGGGATTTCATGGTTTAAATGATTGAAACAATCTCCCACCTAATAGTTATTATTGCTCATAGATAAAATCAAAATATTTGGAAGTAACTTATCATTTTTTAAACCATACAAATACAACGATTATTCAACCTTTTTTGTACCCTCCCTCTCAATCATGTCACATATAGGTTGAAAAACCTAATGTCTTAAGAAATACTTTAATCCTCACAATTAGATTTTTTGTCCTACACTTAAGAAAATTATTCAAAGACCATTTCTATAACTTAAGTGTCCTTACACGAAGCAACAAATCAGTTGAGTAACCTTGTCATTCATAGGGTAAATAGGACTAACACTTCTTGGTGTCATAGGTCTACTCATCTTCATGGATGAGTTAGAGTTCAATGTTCACATTGGACCTTGGTGTCCTAGTGGTCAACCATATTCTTAAGAAGATAGTTTGGGATACCTTTATCATTGAATGAACCCTTCATAAGATCTTGATGACACAAGTGGAGTTAGTGCACTAGTGTACTATGCATTAAACTCTTGTTAATGATCTCTTTAGTTCCTCACAGATAAATATGTCACCTTGGCTAGTAACAACTTTACACCTTTTGTCCCTTACAAAGGTTTAATGGGATAAATATGTTTTCACACCTTAACTGACCTATAGTCAGGCGTAGAGCCCTAAGTGCAATTGGAATTTAACTAAACCTAATGAAACCCCTTTATACACTAAGTGTTAATGAAAGTGAGAAATTGTAGTCTTGGAATACCTCAAGTGGCACGAAGGCTTTGCAAGGAAGGGATATTTGATTACTCTAATTTTAACTTGTGGTAGGGTGTAGAAACCCTTGAGTAGAAATGAATGTAATACATCGAGTGACCTCTTATGATGTTAATGAAAAAGGAGCTATGATGTATTGTTACCAATGATTGTAAATATTACCTTAAAAGGATTTTGAAATGCATAAAATTTTACAACTTTTTCTTTGGAACTCCCTTTGTCCCTCTTAGATAATTGTGACCCTTAGTAGCAATTTACCATGTGTTTTCTCGTAGGGTGTAGTTTCCCCCATCCATGATTTCTTTTGAAGTTAATAGATCATGCAACCTCTCTTAAGGGTATTGGTGAAAGAATCACTTGATGCATTTTACTAAATGATTTAAATAGTTCCTTGGAAGAAATTTGAAAAAATAACATATAGTTGTTGAGTTGTCTTGTGTGAGGTCGTACTCCTTGTAGTCTTAAATCCCTGAGTGTTATGTAAGTGTTATAGGAATTACATTTGTTCCAAAATGATGTTAATTAAGGACCAAAGTAACCACGTAAATGTAGTTGGTAAAAAGGGTAAATAAGATTAAACTAAGGAATGACTACTACGAAAAATGGTATGCCATTGGGTGATGTCAAAACAAAATAAAATGTCAAATGTGATCATAAAATGAATGCAATAAAGTAGAGCTCCATGAATAATACAATAACCTAATAAATTGAAAAACCAAATATGATGCATGATCACATGCTTTTTTTGCATAAATGTGGATTAAACAACGATGCTAATGAAATAATAAAATGTATCCTTGAGAATGGGATACCTTCAACTGTAGCCAAGGTCTTGTGAGTTAAGGAGATTGCACTCTAGTTGGACTTGTAAAAGTTAGTAGAACCCTTGGCGTAGATAGGAATATATTAAATCTAGGATCACTCATGAAGTAGAATTTATGGTCGAAACATGTAATTAACCCATTGCTACTTGAGAGTGAATCCTTAAGATGATGAAACAAAAGTAGTTTGAAATGTGAAATTCATCACTTAAATTCAAGGAAAAATATCTATAATGGGAACATAGGTGTAATGTACCCTTCCATGCGCAATATGATTGTGAAAATATGAATTCCTAATTGGAGCAACGGATTGTGAATCAAGAATGATACAACTTAATTAGTTAACCTTCATAGTTGGTTGTAATAACTTGAAGATGAAAAGAGTGTATTGTTAGTATTAAACAATGCTATGAAATGAACTCGGGATAGGTTTTCTATTGATCTAGTAACCTTCCTTTTTCTTCTCTGTGAATTTTCCTCCTTGTAATGAGAGTATTTTTCTAAACCAAGTAAACACGACTCTTTCAAACAAATCCTTAAGTCAAATATTAAAAGGCACATGTGTGTATATATGTTCCTAATCACAATCATGCTATATAAAGTTATTTCCATAAGAGAAACAAGAAAATTCTAAAGGAACCACTATAGGTGAAATGTTCAACAAAAACATGCAACCTAGTTGTAGAGGAACAAAGGGTCCCATGTTATGTGTTCTTTAGACAATTATAGTCAACTAATAAAAAAGGATTGTAATAAATATTTCACCAAAAAGAATGATGTGTTGTGGGAAATGCTTGTGAGTAAGTGTATATTGTAGTGGGTAGTTGTTGTACTTTGTCATTTTTGGACATGTGGCCTCGATGTATATATGGTGTTATCATGTTGTCTATGTGGGTCGAGGTTTTGTGTAAGTGTCTTATGTGATGTTAAGTTTATCTATTGGAGTCCATGTGGTGTTGTGTAGTGAGCATTCAAACAAAAATAAAATTATTTGGATAATTTTACTGTTGTATTTGTGTGTCAAATTTGTGGGCATTACACGTCATAGAAATATAGTGTGTAAAATAATAAGTATACATCCAAGACAAGTTAGAACTCACACTAGATTTAATTAAATTTTTAAGTAGTCTCTCCCGAGATAGGTTCATAGCCTCCAGAGACGAGTTTAATCCCGATACGGTTTGTGTTGGGCCCCAAAATTACTATATTATTTGGTTGGTTAAGTTCCACATTGAGACTCATTCATTATTCTTTACATTATTTGCAACATGCAAATGAATTTTAGTAAGGTCTTGCGTGGAAGAAAAGAAAAAATGATTGAGAGCGATAATTTTGAAGAGGAGCCATGTGAAAAATTTCGGGAAAGAGAAGGAAGCGTGCGCGTGAAAATATCAACGAAGATCTATGTGCAAAGTCCTGAAAGGCACAAAGTTATAGAAGTAAAATAAAGTGGGAGTGCATGGGTAAGAAAGACGGTGCACCGAGAAATAAACAAGCTCGGTATAGGAATAATGTAGGTGGTGCACAAAAAGATAGGATGGATAAAAATAGCAACTTGAAGAGGAAGTTAAAGCATGTCAAGTAGAAAAGCAAACAATGAAACTTTCATGTAAGGTAAGAAACAAGGAGATGAAGACAATCGGGATAAACACCACACTATGTAATAGTTATGATCTATTTTAAGACTTGAGGCTAATTATAGACTTATTAGAACTAGTGAAGTGTAAATCCCCAAAGTATAACTACCCGTTGAAGGAATTGTAATAGATGATGAAAAGCAATGGAAATGATCTCGATAAAGATTTGCAAGAGAATTACTATTGTTTTAGCTTAGAGCATTGATTCATTGTATGGAGAATTTATTTGTTGAATATGAAGTAAATGTTATGGAATCAATTATTTGCATGTTTTTGCATGCATAACTTAATTGTTCTTTTTATACAAATTTACGATTATGTTATTTTCAACTAAGTACTTCACTATTGATATGCTAAATTAGATGTGAGAGCGAAATATATTGTGCTTCGGGTGAGCATATTAAGATTCCTTGCTTTAGTGTGATAGGCGATATGAGGAAATAGTGACATACACATGTCAAAGTAGAATGAACTATACATGAATAAATAATGAAATTAGACACAAACATTTTTATTATTTTACCAAGAACCATTACCTTGTTAAACTACGTTGTGATGAAGAAAGAAAAAAATGGTTCCACTTATATAGGAGACCATTGAGTTTTGGCAAGATAAGGTAGAAGAAGCTTTCACACAAAATCATCCGTGTTGCAAGAAGTTTTCTCCCAATTTACCTCCAAGGACTTCATGTAAAAGAAGTCAGTATGACGAGCTCTATGAGACTTTCTTCATCAAACTTCGTGATAACCTCTATGCTTGGTTAGCAACATATTACCTAGGAAAAGTTCGAATCGGGCAAGGAAGTATCCTTGGAATCTTGAGCACACTAGCAACTTTCGAAACATGACACGACTTGAACACATGTTTGTTGGTGTAACATATTACATTGTTGGAGTCTGTTTATCTTCTTGTGACCTGTGATCTACCAGTTCATCCATCTAAGTTGGTATTCTTCCTATTCCATGTGCATGTATATATTTCTTCCTTGATCATTGAATATTACATCCAATAGAATCTTCTCACTCTTCAATGAAAACATTGGTATCTGGAAGTCTGGCATGTGAGGAAGTGGAAGCGGCAACGACTGTGGATGAAGAAAGAGACTTCAAAGAGGCGTATGTAGATGTTGTTTTATGCGGAGGGAAAACATGTTCCCGCATGTGAAGAAAATGCGGCAACTGATGTGAGTGGACATTGGTAATTTCTACGTAGAAGGAGCAAATGTGGCATGTGAAATAACTCTTGTCTCAGTAGCATTTGTAGCCTCACCTAATCGCTCAATTTCTTGACAAGTGGAGGTATTTGTATCACCCTAAAGATTGTATGTAAAGTAGACGAGTTCTTTGAGTGACTAGAGGTCGACGCGAAGTCCAAAGAAGGATGTGATAGGTCTTAAGGACCGCATACTCCGTTGTCTTTGATAAATGTGGTTGTTTAAAACCAAGAAAAGCTTTGATGGAGTACGCTTACAACTATCTATTGTGCTTTGGTCTTGGTGTGCCACCTACGATTGGACTTCGTGTGGTGTGTGGAACCCTTTCCGTAAATTCGTGATTGCTATTTTAGCGTGGAAGCCCTGTAACATCGACCAAGAACCTTCACCGTGAATTAGAGGTTGTGATCCATGCCAGCTCCAAATTTGCTTCTTTCCGATGTTCAGCTCTTGAAAGGGCCGAATTATAATGCTTGGAAAATGAATATGCTCACGATTCTTAAATTCGAAGAAGTATGGGAAATCATCATTAGCACGGCGATGCGTCAACCGACACTTATGAGAGAACAAAATATATTAAGGCTTACGTAAAATCCTTGATGTTGATCACTCTCAAGCATTTTGGATGAAGTTTAACCTCACATTTGGGGTGTGACAACATCAAAGAAGGCAACAATAATGACATCAAGTTTTAAATTTTTACCTGGGTAAGTTGCAAGTTGCACCACCAAACCCTTCACACATCCCACTACTGGCACTTCTCTAGAGTCCATGGTAGTGCACTTCCCATATGCTGCTATCACTTTGATATTCATCTCATTCATGACTTCCAGAGGCATGACATTACATGATGCCCCTGAGTCAAACATGCAGTTGTGCAACAGTCTGTCCTTAATGATCAAAGTGGTGAAGAATGGATCCACGTTCAACTAAGAGTCCACCAAGGATGTCCCAAAATAGACCTCAGGTGGTTCACGTAGTTCCTCCAATGATGGGGGTGCCTCTAATTCTTCAATGATTGGAGGAGTCTTCACAATGTTTACATTTCGCCTAGGCCGCCTTTCTATTCTTTCAATCCTAAGTATTCAAATGCTCTCTTTGTGTGATCAATAATCCTAAGCAACTCAACAATTGGAACACAGACTTTGATTTGGCTTAAAACTTGGGAAATGTCATATGGGACATTCTTTGGCAAGGTAGTATTGGAAGGAAAGCTAACACACTCACTAGGTGGTACAAGATTTTTGACAACTTGGGCATGAGGAGGGGTATGATTTTTGTTTGGAACTACAGGGCTTTTGGTAGATGCATCTTTTTAGGAGCCTCCTTAGGAAATTTTGAAAGTAAGGGAGCTTTTGGCTTAGCTTGAGGCCCTGTCCCTTTAACAACCTTACTTCTTGTGTTATATTCCTTCTCTTGAGCAACAACAACATTCATCAGTAATTGTCTATCTTCCTCATATGGGATTCCTCCATCATACTTCTTTATCATTAAATCCCTTAAATATTCAAAGTCATTATTGGGCAATTCAAAAGCTTGTATAGTATCTACTTCTAAAGTATGAGAGGGAGGAAGAATAGGTACCCTATGAATGCAGTCCCAAAAAGTGGCAGCATTCCGGGAACTTATCACCTCAGTTGAAGTTGCCCCTTGTTGTGAGCTCGTGGAAAAACCCATCATGTAGATATCATCATCATTAGCTTGTTCTTCTTCTTGTTGATATTCTTCACAAGAAGCATGGGGCATGAAACATCTATCACACCAATCAATGACATATGTTTCCTCCACAACAACAACTCTATCAGCGAAAGGATCAGGCACCATTTTTTTTTCCCTGCCTTGGGCTGCCTATTTCCAAATCCAATAGGTCCCTTGCCTCTTTCATAAGGTCTTTGGTGGTTTGTGAACTTTTCTTGGCTTTTTTTTTTGTTGACCTTGTGAGCTCGCCCAATTCCTTTCTCATCTCGGACTCATTTGTAGGAAATTTCTTTAACATCCCCCGCCAAAGTCTTCACAAATTCCTCCAGATCAGTAGCTTTACTTGTTTGAGGTTTTTTTGGGTTAACCAGCTTCACACCATCCCTCTTAGGAGGTTTTTCAATTGCCTTGATGTTGTTCTCTATTTGCAGGGCCATGGTGAAGGCCTGTCTCAAATTAGTAGGGTTTTTGTCCCTCAAGTAGTAAGCAACCTTTTATCAAATACATCCAAGTATTTGATCAAACATGATTTATCACATGGCCTTATCCTAACAGGAAATCTCCTCAAGGTCTTATTAAACCTTGTGTTGAAATCATGTACTAACTCATTAGGATTCTTTTTGATGTTTTCAAATTCTGTCAAAAGAAACCTAGGGTCAGTTCTATCACCATATTGCAATCTAAATGCATTGCTCATCTTAGTCCAAGAATCAATAGAGTTATCTGGAAAATCCTTATACCAATCCCTAGCATCCTCTTCCAAAGTATGGATAAACAACTTGATATATACATCTTCATGTTCAATCTCAAAGTCTTCCATCATGTTGATAAAAAGCTTTAAATGTTGATCACCAATTATAGCATTGTTTCCTTGGAAATTTGGTAGTTTGTTCCTTACATCTTAAGGCACTGCATTTGGATAACCAGCCATCCCTCATCTACATGCAAAATCCATCTGCAACAAATTTTCTACAAGAGTCAGTTCACGAGAATTGAGCAAGATAAGGCTACACAAAACCACCATAACTATTATCTAACAAAATCATGAAAAGAAGCACTTTATTACAAGAATTTGGGTAAAACCTCTAAACACTATCAACACTTCAAGTTATAATAAGTTTCCACCATGCTAAACAAGGAAGAATACCATGTACTTCCATTAGGAGTAAAGACAACGAAAATATAACAACCGAAAGAGAAAGGCCCTTGGCCCTAAAGGAGAAAAACCAATCTAACAAAGCAGATTCCCATCAAGTAAATAGTTAAATAACATTCACAAGAGTGCGATTTGATATAAAGTACCAACTCTCTAGAATTTTATCACAAGGTACCAAATGCGTAGGTTAAAATAATATATTTCTAAAAGAACAAGAGTTGATCAGCCCAAGAAAGGGAAATCACGGGTTTCAGAATTTAACACAAAAGGCCATGCATGATTGAGTTTCAAATCAGAATTCAATTAGAGTATACGTACAACATAAGTTTCGAAGCGAAGGCAAAGTATACTAGTTTTGACCATTAACTACAAAGATTTTCCAATCATCCAAGAAGGGTCAAAGTCTTACAGGCTAGTAACCAACACACGAGAGAAGAAGGGAGTTCCGTCACACCAGGGTATACAATAATGTCATCAACAAATTTTATAACACTAAAGATTTGCAAACCTCCACAACACTACTAATTTTTGGTTAATTTAAAATAAATTACCCATTTCCCAAAACAACCATATTTTTAGGAAACCCTTGGTAACACAGTCAACCGTCACACAAAGATGCAAACATAAATTCTAAGTGACATTATCAAAACAAAACCTTCCGCTATGAATCTATGAGACTATCAAATGAAAGCTGAGTTTTTCGCGAAGATTAATCACATTTAAGAAAATTTCCATCACAAACTATTACGGTAATTACGTGCATAAAAACCAACCAATATTAATAAATAACGTTAACATCACAAGGAGAAAATAATGCAAGTTAGGAAAAATATAAGAGCGCCATCAACAATCGTTCGAGAGGGTGATTAGACCAAACTATTCTAGTGTCAATGAGGTATCTTGGATTCGCACAATGAAACCTCCGGCTTAGTTGATCCGAAGATCTAGTTATGGTTCAAGTTGATAGGGATGGTCAAGGTACTTCTTGAGGATGGCCTTAAAAGCCTAAAAACAAGATGAAAGATAGTATAAGAGTCTAAACACGTGAGACGGCAAAACACATTGCACACAAACCTTTTCATTCTACCAGTTTTAATACCAAAACTCTAAGCTGGCTAGCCCACGCATTGCTCACACGATCCTACAACCTTTCTTTCTCAATGCCAAAAGGTTATCAAAGGGACTTGCGAAGGAGCTAACAAAAAGCGTCAAAGAAAAACTTGGGTGCTAGGGAGGGGCTTCATAGTTATCGTAAACTTACTTCCATGTTATCGAAAATACTAGTTTGATCAACATAATAACTTGCAACTCAATCACAGAGAAGAATAATACATAAACAAGCAGACGAAGGTCTATCACTCGAGCAAGAGAAACATAACACCCAAAGGGGAGGGCACACGCATCCTTTCAACCAACATACTGACAATGATAAAAGCTAAAACAAGGAGAAACAGGAAGAAAGGGGAAATCTCCCATCATGACATCCAACTGACATAACAATGCACGGAAAAAGTGGTTCGATTTCACAATAATTTTAAATAAAAATAACAGTGGAAAGGTGTAGAAATATCTTGCCTGTTTCTCCAGCTTCAACAGTTTGTATCAGACTCCGCACGGGTCAGCATAAGAACTGTAGGTACTGGAATCCGGGTGCATCAGTTCTAAGCGGTCCACATTCACGATCCGCGAGACCATGCAATTGAAGAGGATTTTTGTCAAACAGTTCACGAGCATTGTTGTATTCGAAGTGACTCCATGCACTTGTGCTCAACTATTGCTTTCCTTGAGCTTTTACTTCTTGTGGGATTCGACAACCAACTCACATACCCTATACGTGCTACCACAAATACAAGTGATCTACACAAGGCTGGAGGAGATATTTTCAGAGAAGAACCTAGCAAGGATGTCACGGCAAGCAAAGGTTGTAGGAGATGGATTTACCCAAGTTACTCAAATTTGTTTCAACTTCCTATGCCTCCTCAACAAACCCATTCCAAAACAACAAAATTCCCAAGTCATATTTACCTTACCTCAAATATATAATAAATATGTAGCACCTATGGCTTCACCTATTGACATAGAATTCAATGCAATTAAAGATTTCCTGAAGTGGCATTCATCTTCAGTACAACTCGCAAGCAATTCCCACCATGCATCAGATGAAATGCATCATTGATTTGGTCTAGTGTCAAATTGTGTGTAATGCACTCGTCAACTTTGATCTCCTTATTCATGTATTTTTCAACAAGCCATGGTACTTGAGAGTGACTTTTGAAGCCACCAAAAGCAGTTCCTTTCCATACACGGCTTGTAACCAGCTGAAAAGGTCGGGTAGAAATCTCCTGTCCAGAGGCTGCAACACCAACAATAACAGACATCCCCCGACCCTTATGACAACACTCTAGAGCAGCTTGCATTATACTAACATTTCCAATACACTCAAAGTCTGTAGTCACCACCTCCATTGGTCATATCAACAAGCACTGCTTTGAATGGGTTTATCATGATCTTTAGGATTAACAAACTCCGTGACTCCAAAATCCTTAGCAGTTTCAAATTTCTTAGAATCAATGTCAATGCCAATAACACGTGAAGCACCCACTGTTTTAGCACCCTCTGCAACCGCGAGTCTGACTGCACCAAGACCAAATATTGCAACTATTGATCCAGCTTCTACTTTTGCTGTATTCCAAACTGCTCCAAGACCTGTGGGCACACCACAACCAAGTAAGCAAATCTTCTCTAAAGGAGCTTGTGGGTCCACTTTTGCAACGCTCACATCATGTACAACAGTGTACTAGCTGAATGTTGATGTACCCATGAAGTGAAAGATCGGTTTCCCATTCACTGAAAACCGGCTTTTCATGTCACTCAGCATATACAATTGCCATCTCCCTCTACAAAACCCTAGTCAGCAGCTCATGAAGCAGGCATTTCAGCTGCAGCTTGAAGGTGTGATAATTCCACAGAAACCTTTATGCCTGCCAACTTAGTGACTCGTTGAAGAAGTTCACATAATTGCAAGGCAAAATGTGCTTCAGAATATTCTCGATATGAAAGCAGATCCACCCCTATGAGATCCTCTTCCATGAGTTACATCATAAAACAAGTAAGAAAACAATAGAGAATCTTTGTAAATAAATTTCATCAGTCTCATTGTAACACCCTCATTGTCACATAATCGATTTTGAAGGTACAACTCAAGACATGTTTTGGATCGAAAAATATCTTGTTACCTTCATCTCCCAAGACATTTTCTCCAACATTGCATAGATCTCCTATGCCCGTGGGTGTGATCTGTCACCTTGAAGGAGAATCCCAAATTTGAGGATGCAGTCGATATCTTGAACCGAAAGCAACATAGTTGGACAAACTTTGCTGTTGGAAGCGCTCAAAAACACACTACTACTACTCGCAACTGTCTGTTGCCATGGCTACTTACTTGTCACTAGTTGTTGATGAGGATCACCGATAAGAACACACCTCGCGGCGACCAAGGAAATGGAGGAAACACGCCTACTTCACTCGCTAATAGTTGTGCGCGACCAATAAAAGGAAACAACGCGCCTTTCTCCCCCAAACGTATCCTGGAAACAACAAAAAAATGTATTCTCTAGCGGTTTCCACGCCTATCTCACTAGCTGGTACGTCAATTCAGACTGCGCCCAAAGCATTGAATGAAAGGATCAAAACAAAGATCTAGGTGAAGAAAACAGGCCTCCACCGACTCCCTCTTTCTCACGCAAGGTAGAAAAACGTGACAGTCAACCAGAACAAGGAAGATTTACAAATCAGGGTTAATAAATGGAGTGCATCCACCCTCCACACAGACATCCAGCACAATGAGGCCCCTAACAACAATAAAAAAAGGATTCCCTCCAGCCCACACCAAGCAGGAGGTAAAGCTGACCGAGACAAGGTAGGTTGGGGGCATTACATTCTCCTCCCCTTAAGAAAGCATCGTCCTCGATGCAACATTACACAGAGGAAAGGAAATGGTACGCAACAAGGGATAGAGAAAGAAGGAAACACACCCTATGGTTTAAAATTTTAGTTGATTAAAGCACGACCATAGGGTAGCCTTAGGAACATTTGGCAGAAATTTTAACTTTCAATGTTCTGTGAAGATTGGCGATTCATTCTTATTTATTATTTCATTAGTTCATTTCCATTAACATTTTTCTTAGTTTAATTTCTTTTAAAAATTTCATCATTGAAGAGTTTTGGTTTATTCCTTATTGTGGGTGCCCAATGAATCAAGCTAACACAACACCCTATCAGGTTCACAAGACACTACAGATTCACAAGCACACAAGTATATACTTCAAGATTGTATTACACCACAAAAAGGTTACTCAAATACGGAATGGAATAGGCACAGTCTGCATAACATAGTACTCGTCACACATCAATGACTGACATACAAAATACTCAAACAAAAGAGTACTACAATCCACCAGACATTTCCTCAATTCCACGTATGAGGTTTTTCCATGACTCATAAAAACTACATGTACATAGGGTCCACAAGGGCATCAATGCCATAACCACAACATCACAACACATATCCATCTGACATGAGTAACACATACATCAAAAGACCACTACCAAACATCACCATAACTCAACATATATCCTGAAACATCAAACATATAGACAAATATCATAAGCCTCCCTCAAACTCTTATGCCTCCCTCAAGTCTCTTATGCCTCCCTCAAACTCTTATGCCTCCCTCAAGTCTCTTATGCCTCCCTCAAACTCTTATTCCTCCCTCAAGGACGCCGGTTGACCCTATGGTCCAAGACACATAAAGTTCGAACACTCCTAACCCAAGTGACATAATAACGCGTGGTTCAACAACTCGCTAGTTATATGTAACTCCTTGGGGCGTACCCCCATACAACGAAGCGGGTCCATAGGTCCAACCAATCCATGGTGCATCCTATGACCCTATTCCACACATCACGATAATAGAACCAGCACAACAATCCAATCAAAGTTCCAAGTGGCAAAGTACAAGCCTTGGCAAGGAAGGGATATTTTAATTACTCTAATTTATTTTGCTTGATTTTGGGGTCTTCTTTTAAATTTGGAATTTTTACCGCCTTTCCCAAGGCTTGTACTTTGCCACTTGGCGTAGAGCCCTAAGTGCTATTGGAATTTAACTAAACCTAATGAACCCCCTTTATACACTAAGTGTTAATGAAAGTGAGAAATTGTAGTCTTGGAATACCTCAAGTGGCACGAAGGCTTTGCAAGGAAGGGATATTTGATTACTCTAATTTTAACTTGTGGTAGCTTGTAGAAACCCTTGAATAGAAATGAATGTAACACCTTAAGTGACCTATAGTCGGGCGTAGAGCCCTAAGTGCTATTGGAATTTAACTAAACCTAATGGAACCCCCTTTATACGCTAAGTGTTAAAGAAAGTGAGAAATTGTAGTCTTGGAATACCTCAAGTGGCACGAAGGCTTTGCAAGGAAGGGATATTTGATTACTCTAATTTTAACTTGTGGTAGGTTGTAGAAACCCTTGAATAGAAATGAATGTAATACATCGAGCGACCTCTTATGATTTTAATTACTCTAATTTATTTTGCTTGATTTTGGGGTCTTCTTTTAAATTTGGAATTTTTACCGCCTTTCCCAAGGCTTGTACTTTGCCACTTGGAACTTTGATTGGATTGTTGTGCTGGTTCTATTATCGTGATGTGTGGAATAGGGTCATAGGATGCACCATGGATTGGTTGGACCTATGGACCCGCTTCGTTGTATGGGGTACGCCCAAGGAGTTACATATAACTAGCGGGATAAAGGAGTTACACCTTTTGTCCCTTACAAAGGTTTAATGGGATAAATATGTTTTCACACCTTAAGTGACCTATAGTCGGGCGTAGAGCCCTAAGTGCTATTGGAATTTAACTAAACCTAATGAACCCCCTTTATACACTAAGTGTTAATGAAAGTGAGAAATTGTAGTCTTGGAATACCTCAAGTGGCACGAAGGCTTTGCAAGGAAGGGATATTTGATTACTCTAATTTTAACTTGTGGTAGGTTGTAGAAACCCTTGAATAGAAATGAATGTAATACATCGAGCGACCTCTTATGATTTTAATTACTCTAATTTATTTTTCTTGATTTTGGGGTCTTCTTTTAAATTTGGAATTTTTACCGCCAAATAGCCATAGTTAGTATCAAAATCCCCATGTTAGTGCCACAAACCAAGGAAATGCCCAAAATTGTAAAGCATGGAAATCAAGAAAAGCTGCTGGTCCTTACAAAATAAAGTAAAAAGCTCAATTTACGAATAAAATCAACTTATAATAATGTCACATTACGATAAGCGTGTGGCCTTATCGGCCACCAGGGGTACTCAACGAGTTCTAGCTTTTTCGGAACATCGAGCCTTAGCTCGTAAAATACATATCAATAATATAACTGTCATCATCTCTATCTGAATCATCTCGCCGCCACTTCGACAAGGCTAAACATAGTCATAGTTGCACTTAGGTTGCGTACATACAACCACATAGGGAGAGAGGAAAGAATCACATGTTATCTACTAAACCGAGTTTTGGCTCGAGTTATTGACCCATGGTACACCATTCCTCACTCTCAACATACACTTCTACCGATCTCCCTCAGGGTTGGTTAGCGTAAGGTTCACAACATAACAAGTAACTACATCTCTAACACAGTGGTGGTACATATACAAGGTAGATCACAATCATACATTCACCGAGTATAACACATCACTTTACCACATTCTGCACCCAAAGTGCAAACACCATACGATAGGGTTCCTACGCTCACCGTATGACCCCAAATCACAACATGAAGCATTACATATTTACACAAATCATACATATGATGAACATAGTACATCTCAACATAACATCCATTCTTTGCATAACAAGGGTGATACACACATTTCTTCAAAACATGGTAAAAACATCATGATACAACTCATTTCTTTTAACATCAATCTAGTCATACTACACATTGATACACTTACATATCACAATATGTCACAATGCTCCAACACTACGTCATCCACATTATAATTCTTTTCACACGCCACAAACAGTAATTCACACGTGAAATCTTCATAGAATCCAAAAGAAGGAGAGAGAATACTCCCATCCCCAACATATCAACATGATCAAAAACACGCACAAGGTGACATACACATCACATGTGTTCACAATATCACAATTACGACAATAATCACATCATGTTTAAAGCACATTACTCTTCCAATATCTACCACCATCATGCAACATCATCATCATCATGCAGTATCATCATGTAACACCACCACCACCATGTAACATCATCATATAACACCAATCCGGCCCATAGGTTCGAGAGCATGAACCTATGCTCTGATACCAAGTGTAACGACCCAAAAAACCACACACGAACAACACAGTGAAATACAGGATAACTTTTTTTTTTTTGACTTGCTTGACACATAACATGACGCAACATGTCGTCACCAAGGATACAACTAACACTGTGAACAACTTGATACAAGGATGGCCATAAAGGCAGCACGGAAACGTTCACACCTATCAAGGACAATTTACTTTTCTTTTTGACAAGACAACATAGAAGTCCAATCACAGAACACACTTACAGTTAGGGCCAACCACAATGAGATATTCTTGAGGGTTATTTATTTTTAAAGGACATCTTGCAATTCTTAGCTTACGTTTTCAAGGAGGCTCAAGATATGATTCATACAATTCATCTTACCAAGTTAAATTTATTCTTTTGACACAGAGTAATTATCTTTAAATCTTCTCTATTATGACCTTTATTTTCTTAATTCGTTTATCAAGAAAAAGGAGTATTTAAATTCCACAAGGCCATCTGCTCACCACTAACGCTACTAAGATTCGTTCTTGCCCATAAGACAACATGGTTTTAAGTTCAACACACCTAAGAGAAGTGATACAAGGTGCCTTGGAAAAGGGTTAGAGGGAGAAGGTCGAGATGAAACATCTTTAGGACTTCATTAGTTATTTCAAAGTATTTAATTGAAGCTAGGGCTCTTAACCATAATTGTCAACAACTTTACTTAGGCTTCATTAAAAGTATTAACAAGGAGTAAAAATTTACTTTCCAAATGGCTGTGAGAAAGATGGTGAGATCTCCAATTTGTTTTCTATGGCTTATTAAATCTTATCATCTTCAAACAACTAACAGTTCATTTCACCTTAGGGTCATTTTACAAATTTCACCGTAAAAGGAATAATGTTCACTAGAGGAGCTAGGGTTATCATGATATAAAGTTTACTTGTAGAGATAGTCCTGCCCTTGTTTACTTAAAGAATTTCTTGCTCTCAAGTTGGTGACCCCTACGTTACTTTATTTGAATACAATTTTAAATTTAACTTCCGAAGCATTAAACAATCTCATGTTAGTTTACTTATGACACTTTATTACTAAGTCATGTCAAGGTTTAGCTCAAAATCTATTCCCAAGGCAAGGTTGTAGAACACTCATTTACAAGAACAAAACAAGATCACATCAATTCTTAAAATACCGATACTCCAACAAAGTCACTCAACAATAATAACCAAATTTTCTTATAATTTCAATGATGGTCAAACAATACAAGGTTTCCAAAGTTCGATGACAAAGTCCACAATACTTTATACTAAGACATTAATCCTCTTTTAAACTTTCCACTGGACGTTAACAATAGTTGAACAACATAAAAAGGTTTCGAGCAAAGGATCTTCTCAACTGAGGTTGATGACAAAAGTCTACAAATCTATCCCTCATCTACACGTAAAATCCATCTGCGCAAAGCAAAATTTCTACAAGAGCAAGTTCACGAGAACCGAGCAAGATAAGGCTACACAAAACCACCATAACTATTATCTAACAAAAAATCATGAAAAGAAGAACTTTATTACAAGAATTTGGGTCAAACCTCTAAACACTATCAACACTTCAAGTTATAATAAGTTTCCACCATGCTAAACAAGGAAGAAGACCATGTACTTATGTTAGGAGTAAAGACAACGAAAATATAACAAACGAAAAGAGAAAGGCCCTTGGCCCTAAAGGAGAAAAACCAATCTAACAAAGTAGGATTCCCATCAAATAAATAATTAAATAACAATCACAAGAGTGTGATTTGATATAAAGTACCAACCCTCCATAATTTTATCACAGGTACCAAATGCGTAGGTTAAAATAATATATTTCTAAAAGAACAAGAGTTGATCAGCCCAAGAAAGGGAAATCACGGGTTTGAGAATTTAACACAAAAGGCCATGCATGATTGAGTTTCAAATCGGAAATCAATTAGAGTATATGTACAACATAAGTTTCAAGCGAAGGCAAAGTATTCTAGTTTTGACCATTAACTACAAAGATTTTCCAATCATCCAAGAAGGGTCAAAGTCTTACAAAGCAAGTAACCAACACACGAGAGAAGAAGGGAGTTCCGTCACACACGGGGTATACAATAATGTCATCAACAAATTTTATAACACTAAAGATTTGCAAACCTCCACAACACTACTAATGTTTGGTTAATTTAAAATAAATTACCCATTTCCCAAAACAACCATATTTTTAGGCAACCCTTGGTAACACAGTCAACCGTCACACAAAGATGCAAACATAACTTCTAAGTGACATTATCAAAACAAAACATTCCGCTATGAATCTATGAGACTATCAAATGAAAGCTGAGTTTTTCCTAAGATTAATCACATTTAAGAAAATTTCCATCACAAACTATTACGGTAATTACGTGCATAAAAACCGACCAATATTAATAAATAGCGTTAACATCACAAGGAGAAAATAATGCAAGTTAGGAAAAAATAGAAGAGTGCCATCAGCAATCGTTCGAGAGGGGATTAGACCAAACTATTCTAGTGTCAACGAGGTATTGGATTCGCACAATGAAACCTCCAGCTTAGTTGATCTAAAAAGCTAGTTATGGTTCAAGTTGATAGGGATGGTCAAGGTACTTCTTGAGGATGGCCTTAAAAGCCTAAAAACAAGATGAAAGATAGTATAAGAGTATAAACACGCGAGACGACAAAACACATTGCACACAAACCTTTTCATTCTACCGCTTTTAATACCAAAATCTAAGTCAAGCTAGCCCACGCATTGCTCACACGATCCTACAACCTTTCTTTCTCAATGCCAAAAGGTTATCAAAGGGACTTGCGAAGGAGCTAACAAAAAGTGTCAAAGACAAACTTGGGTGCTAGGGAGGGGCTTCATAGTTATCGTAAACTTACTTCCATGTTATCGAAAATACTAGTTTGATCAACATAATAACTTGCAACTCAATCGCAGAGAAGAATAATACATAAACAAGCAGACGAAGGTCTATCACTCGAGCAAGAGAAACATAACACCCAGAGGGGAGGGCACACGCATCCTTTCGACCAACATACTGACAACGATAAAAGCTAAAACAAGGAGAAATAGGCGAAAAGGGAAATCTCCCATCATGACATCCAACTGACAAAACAATGCAAGGAAAAAGTGGTTCGATTTCACAATAATTTTAAATAAAAATAACAGTGGAAAGGTGTAGAAATATCTTGCCTGCTTTCTCCTAGCCAATAGGTCATACGAGACTCCTTGACGGTCAAGCATAAGAACCGTAGGTACTGGAATCCGGGTGCATCAGTTCTAAGCGGTCCACATTCACGATCCGCGAGACCATGCAATAGAAGAGGATTTTTGTCAAACAGTTCATGAGCATTGTTGTATTCAAAGTGACTCCATGCACTTGTGCTCAACTATTGCTTTCCTTGAGCTTTTACTTCTTGTGGGATTCGATGTACCAACTCACATACCCTATACGTGCTACCACAAATACAAGTGATCTACACAAGGTGGAGGAGATATTTTCAGAGAAGAACCTAGCAAGGATGTCACGGCAAGCAAAGGTTGTAGGAGATGGATTTACCCAAGTTACTCAAATTTGTTTCAACTTCCTATGCCTCCTCAACAAACCCATTCCAAAACAACAAAATTCCCAAGTCATATTTACCTTACCTCAAATATATAATAAATATGTAGCACCTATGGCTTCACCTATTGACATAGAATTCAATGCAATTAAAGATTTCCTGAAGTGGCATTCATCTTCAGTACAACTCGCAAGCAATTCCCACCATGCATCAGATGAAATGCATCATTGATTTGGTCTAGTGTCAAATTGTGTGTAATGCACTCGTCAACTTTGATCTCCTTATTCATGTATTTTTCAACAAGCCATGGTACTTGAGAGTGACTTTTGAAGCCACCAAAAGCAGTTCCTTTCCATACACGGCCTGTAACCAGCTGAAAAGGTCGGGTAGAAATCTCCTGTCCAGAGGCTGCAACACCAACAATAACAGACGTCCCCCGACCCTTATGACAACACTCTAGAGCAGCTCACATTATACTAACATTTCCAATACACTCAAAGCTGTAGTCAACACCTCCATCGGTCATATCAACAAGCACCTGCTGAATGGGTTTATCATGATCTTTAGGATTAACAAACTCCGTGACTCCAAAATCCTTAGCAGTTTCAAATTTCTTAGAATCAATGTCAATGCCAATAACACGTGAAGCACCCGCTGTTTTAGCACCCTCTGCAACCGCGAGTCCGACTGTACCAAGACCAAATATTGCAACTATTGATCCAGCTTCTACTTTTGTTGTATTCCAAACTGCTCCAAGACCTGTGGGCACACCACAACCAAGTAAGCAAATCTTCTCTAAAGGAGCTTGTGGGTCCACTTTTGCAACGCTCACATCATGTACAACAGTGTACTGGATGAATGTTGATGTTCGCATGAAGTGAAAGATTGGTTTCCCATTCACTGAAAACCAGATTTTCATGTCACTCAGCATATACAATCACCATCTCCCTCTACAAAACCATAGTCAGCAGCTCATGAAGCAGGCATTTCAGCTGCAGCTTGAAGGTGTGATAATTCCACGAAACCTTTATGCCCGCCAACTTAGTGACTCGTTCAAGAAGTTCACATAATTGCAAGGCAAAATGTGCTTCAGGAATATTTTGATATGAAACAGATCCACCCCTATGAGATCCTCTTCCATGAGTTACATCATAAAACAAGTAAGAAAACCATAGAGAATCTTTGTAAATAAATTTCATCAGGTCTGCTGGTAACACCCTCACCGTCACATAATCGATTTTAAAGGTACAACTCAGTACATGTTCTGGATCTGAAAAATATCCTCGCTACCTTCATCTCCCAAGACATTTTCTCCAACATTGCATAGATCTCCGTGCCCATGGGTGTGATCTATCACCTTGAAGGAGAATCCCGAATTTGAGGATGCAGTCGATACTGAACCGAAAGCAACATAGTTGGACAACCTACCTGTTGGAAGCGCTCAAAAATGCCTCTACTACTCTGCAACCTGTCTGCTGCCATGGCTACTTACTGTCGCCGGCTGTTGCTGAGGATCACCGACAAGAACACACCTCGCAGCGCCCAAGGAAATGGAGGAAACACACCTACTTCACTCGCTGGTAGTTGTGCGCGGCCAGCAAAAGGAAACAACGCGCCTTTCTCCCCAAACGCATCCTGGAAACAACAAAAAAAACATGTATTCTCCAGCGGTTTCCATGCCTATCTCACTAGCTGGTACGTCAATTCAGACTGCACCCAAAGCATTGAATGAAAGGATCAAAACAAAGATCTAGGTGAAGAAAACAGGCCTCCACCGACTCCCTCTTTCTCACGCAAGGTAGAAAAATGTGACAGTCAACCAGAACAAGGAAGATTTGCAAATCAGGGTTAATAAATGAAGTGCATCCACCCTCCACACGCAGATAAACCCAAAGACAATGAGGCCCCTAACAACAATAAAAAAAAGGATTCCCTCCAGCCCACGCCAAGCAGGAGGTAAAGCTGACCGAGACAAGGTAGGTTGGGGGCATTACAACAAAAGTATAAATTTCAAAATGGATATCCCCTAAAGGGCTCATCTCTTGGAAATCCCTATCAACCTCAGAAAAGATAGGTGTAGAATGTGAAGCAAACTTTTCAAAATCAAATGAAGGCCCTTCTCCAGTTGGAGAATTCAATTCCACAAAGAGGCTACCTGATTTAGAATCACTTGAATGGCAGTCTTCAATGATAGGCTGATCACTTTCATCAATGGAGATCCCCTTCTTGTCTGTTGATCTCCCACAACTCTCTAGGATTTTCTTCCTTTTGATTTTGCTTTTCCTAGCTCTGGAAATAATGTCCTAGTAGGATCCCTAGCAAAGAAAGACCTTCTTCCTTCCATCTTTGCAAAGGTTAGTAACAAATCTCACTTGATAGAGGTTAAGACACTGGTATTCATTAAGAATCAGATCAACAGGGAGTCGCCACTAAGGATTTCCACCTTAGTTGTGTAAATGCACTAAATATGATCTGTCAAATGTTTGTCCACACTAGGAACTAGAAATGGAAAGATTCTGACCTTTCTTTACCGAGATTTGTAAATGAAACTTAGTGAAATAACTGTAGAAATGGAAATATTGTACACAACACTTGTAACCTTAAAACTTATCACAAGGCCTAAACATAAGATGATTCCTGAAAAGATGTATTAGCACTTTGAGCATGCAAGAAATGTTTACCAGGATCTGAACATGAACTGCAATAACTATGTCCCTGGTAATGGTGCCAGAAGCATGTTGGTACCCAAATTTAATCTCCTTCAAAGACCAAATAACATCATGGATTTGAAAGGATGCTCACAGAAGATAGATTATTATGTATCTCATTTTGTAGTGTGGAAGAAATCTATCTGACTTCTTAGCACTCAGGCTTTTAAAAGGAGTGGGTAGCACCTTAAGAGGATTTGATCTATCCTCACTGTTTTAGGTTGTACCTTTCAACCAAGGTAAGAGAACCTTTTGTAGCCTATTGTTTCGGAGGAGATTGAGATATCCTTCCTAATGAAGTTGTTAAGGAGACCTTGAAGAAAATATGATCAATGTAACAAAATATAACTCTCACGAGTTGTCACTCTAGATAGTGGAGATATTCTCTAGACAAGGTTCAAGCTACTAAAGACATTTGGAATCTTGATTGTTTCTGCATGCTTTGGTAATGGAAATTGTGCATTTGTGTACACACAAGAAAAATATGGGTAGTATGGGTAGGATTAGTTGTTTTTAAATGAATTTTTGTGGGAGGTGAGGCAGGATGAACTTAATTCACCAGATCCTTGAGAGCTTTTACAAAATGGAAAACTAAACCAACATAATGCCATAGAACAACTAAAATGTTTCTTTAACCAAAATATGTGCTTCAATGGAGGCCTAGATTAGCACTTTTTCATACAACCTATGAGACTCTAACACAAAGGCTCGAGTTGGAAGACCCAATGAAGCATCAATATCTGAGCCAAATCATGCCTGAGGTGCACCCAAAGGCTTACAGACAATCTCTGTCAACAAATGAAAGAAAAGTGATTTTAAATCATTTATTTCACTCCCAGATGAAGGCTCTTCCAAGAAATGAAATTGCAGGTGCCACTAAACTGTCACAATGATTGATACCTGTGTGATTGGAACAGATTTTAATACAAGATTGCAACAGGAACAAGAAAAGCTCTTTGCATACACTCAGAGATAAAACAAACACATTTTGCTCAAGATCAACACAGAATAACTTGAGTCTGATCAAATTTATCAGCAAGGAAATTTTCTAGAACAATCTCAGAGCTTGTCAATTTTTGTGCACTCGAAACCACCTTGACACGATCAGATTTGATACAAAAGAGATATACAGGCTTCTCAAACAGCTTCTCAAAAGGATGGGCTCTGTCAAGGTTTTTTCTATTAGAAAAATCAGTCCCGACCCCTAACACTCTAACCATTTACACGATAAATTTGTGTCATTTATAACATTTACAATAGATCCCCTTTTACCCTCCAAAATTCAAACCTTGAGTGCTATACGTGCTCTCCATGATCACGATCATGATTCTCAAAATCAGATCTATAAAAAGTTGTCAGGTGCTCATGGGAAAGATCTCTTCGAAAGTCTCAACATTCAACTCCTTCATCTGGTAGAACACTCCTCCTTCAACTCCCCAACCACTTCCACCCCTAATCTATCAAATTTGGTTTCTTGCATGCTCGGGAGAAGAAAAGCGGAAAATCATTATGGAGCCCGATAGTCAGACTATTCAGACCATTTTAATGGTGAAAGACATCTCCAGATCTCTCCCACCAAAATTAGGTATCAAAATTAACTCCCCTCTCTGTTTGGTGTGTAAGAAATATCAAGAAATCATGAATACTCACACTTCCATGCATGTTTCAGTAAAAATGGGGGGAAAATAAGATTCAGACTCACAACTATCGTTGATCCTTACTTTGAATTTGAGTCATCCATGTGGAAGACTCAATTTAAAATGGGCCCGAGGGTTTCCTTTGACCTTTTACAAACTTTTGAAGAAATGGAAAAATTTCACATTTTGGTCCGCACCTCCGCCTTTGAGAAATGAGCCTGACACATGTCCTGAGGTGGGACCCAAAGGAACCATGATGAAATTCTACATTTTCACCTCTTTTTTGGAAAAGTGAATTTTTTCATGTTTTCTCTATAGCTCTGCCCTTGAGAAATGGGCCTAACATGTGTCCCAATGTGGGTCTTAGTGGAACCACACTTCCTTTTTCACTTTTAACTCTTTTCTCCCAAAAGGATTTTTTTCCAAATTTCCCCGAGAGTCCGCACCTCTGCCATTGACTGGAGTAAGCTTTGACCTTTCCTTTATTGGGCTTATGGGCCATTTTGATGTTTTAATCTTTTGAATATCGGGGAAAAAATCCAAGTTACCCCCAATGGTCCGCTTCCCGCCCCTTCTGACTTTTCAAACTACCACATGTCACAATGGCGCACCTTAAGATGGTCCCCAAAATTTGAGACCTTGGAAGAGCGCGGGCTCTCCACGTGTCTTGCCCAACAAAACTTGTCGAAGGCTTGAAGCTCAGCAGAAGGTGCCATGTGTCATGCTATGAGGCGATCTCTTTTGGCCATCAAGAGTCTAAGTAAAATTCAAAGTGAGTGGAGGCCTCCATGTGTCCTCCTGACACTTCTTTAAAATGAAACTTAAGGGCCAGTCCCCAAACATGCATGGTTTCTCCACGTAACTCTATGGTGCAATTTCAAAATGGTGCCCAAGTTTGAGACCCTAAATGATCGCGGGCTCACCATGTGTCCCTGTCCCGCAAAATAGTATTTAGATGTATAAAAATTTCCTAAGTCCGGGAGAAGTAGCGAAAATCTCCACATGTCCTCCGGCACTACTCCAAGGTGAACCAAAAGTAGACTTTCAAACGAGCGTCGTTCTTCCACATGGAATTTTTTTGAGTTGAGGCTTTTCACAAAATTTATGAAGTACCCAGCTGAGGCACGTCCAACAAAAAGAGGCCACATTCCCTGTCGATGCAAGGATGCAAATTTGACTAGGAGAAACACTCGTCAAACCCATACAATGCGAAACACGACCATTTGAGCTTGGAGATGAAATTTTCTCCAAGGATAAAGAATTTAGGACTGTTACAAGGCTCAAATACATTCCTCAAAGTTACATCCACTCATTTTTCTTCATGTATTCAAGGCAAAATGATAAGGGCAGTAAATCCTAACTGTAAAAATGGAAAGAACAGTAAAGCTTGAGTTTTTGAATGGATAGAGGACGAGAGACTCAAATTTCATACCTCTTCGAGAAACAGATAAACAAGGACACAAATATGGATCCATACGTGATCTTCAACCCCAAGGAAAGATTAATTATGGACACCAAGGAAGGCAGAGATCTTTCGAGCACAACACACGGGGATAAAATGTTGTAGAGGCCATAAATCAATGGATTTCAAAGGTAAAATGGGGTGAGACTATTTTGAGCACTAACACACAACAGTAGTTGTTCTTGTTTTCTAGGAAGGGATTTTCAGTCCTTATCAATGTTATGCAGCCATTGACATGCATGTTCAAGCTTGAAACAAGTTTTCAATTTGCATTCATGGCTGGAAAATCCATTTTCAGTGTTCTAATTTTTAGCAGAAACGAAATCAACAAATTTTCCAAAGATGACCATTTTTTTCAATCATCGGAGGGAAGTATGAAAAATCTTCATTGTGGAGTTCTAGGAAGTTTTTGGATGAATTAAAATCAAACTGGAAGCTATAGGTGTTGTTGTTGCAGGTGCAACGCCTCACAACTACTACCATTCCAAGTGTGGTCTTCAACAAAGTCATGCGAAGCCTTGGAAGACTAATTCACGACCTTGGTGAAGGCAGGAATAGTAGCAGATGTCGAAGTTGTACCTCATAACAAGAAGCATAGTTGTAGTTTGTAGAGCATAGAAGAGGTTTTGGTTTACAATCGGTGATATTGCTTATGTTCTTATAAAACAGATCAAGTAGAGGTGCATTTATTTCAAATATTTCTTTATGTTTAAATGAAGTTATGTGATGTGTTGAGTTGTTAGTTCATTCCACATTTATAAGTTACATAAATCAAATGTAAAAGGAAATAGATAACTCAACTAAAGAAATAATCCCATTTGTTCATTAAGATATAATGTTTCCAACACAAGCCGTGGAGGTAACTTATGTGTACAAGAAAAAAAAAAAAATACATATACATAGATCTATAAGTAAATGAGGACAACTATTTAAATCACCAAGATGTGCTTTATAGAAAAGAAGAAAAAATCATCTAGTACAGATTGAGCATCAAATCCATAATCATACATTTATTGGAACGAACTCTTTACAAACGAGTAAACAAGGGAAAAAGAGATCCTTCAGGAAAATTAGCTGAAACAGAACTCCAACAAACAGAAGAAAACCCTATAATCTAATGTTTTAACTTACTAAGAATGGCGGCTGGGCCATCAAGAAATCAAACACAGAAAACTGCAAATAATAGTGATTTGCATATCAACATAGAGAGTACAGCGAGTTATATAAAACCCCAACTAGGAATATTACAAATAGTGAGCTCGTGGAACACCATAGTAACAAACAAATCTGAGTAGAGCTCTCTGACGGTAACAACTCGTGTACAAAGCAAAAGTGTAATGTTTGAAATAAATAAAATAGATCTTTCCCTAAAAATATTTCTTCAAAACCTAGAAAAGAAATACGTATGATCTCACCTTTTTTAGAATGAGTAGTTTTTGAGAACCAAGCTCCAACAACAAGTATGTGAGCCAACTAGAATGCCAACTCCTTCATAGCCAGGCTTATACAGTGCAAACCCCAGGTTCTACAACATGAAAATGGTGACTCGTCTTTATAAAATAGATCCCAAGCACATGAGAATAATGGAGTGTAAAATCAACCCCACATCGAGCCCATTATGGAAAGAGAGGCACGTAATAGCACAAGATAATAGATATATTAACGAGCTACCCATTAAAGTGGCGGGTCATGTGGAAATACAAAGCAAACTCTCACCCAAAAGTGCAACAAATGCATAGCCAAACCTGCACATTGAAGTTTCCAACATTGGTGATAAAGGCACAACCCGGTAAAAATAAGCTCTGAATGCAATGAGGAATTAGGAAAATACCCTCAAGTGTAGCAACAATAGCGTCTTACAAGCTGACAAACCCAACAATCCAAAAAAATCAGGCCTGCATCCCAACAAGCTAACCACAAATGTTGGATTCGCACTGAGCTATCAAAACTATCGATGGATGTTACAAAAGATAGTAACCCAGAAAACATAGTTTTCTTACTTAGAAAGAGAGGCCACATACAAATATTCAGTTCCATGGCAGCAAAATCTCCTTCCTCCATAATGGAGGCCATGCAAAAATTAGGCAGAGTCTCCTTCTACTCCTTAGCCTCCGCTACCAAGGTTGAATGTGTAAAATGATTAGCTTAGGGTTTTGACCCTAATGGGTTTGATTGGGTCAGTCGTGATATGATCTAACTATCTTCAATCTAACCATGGTCAAAATTGTTTATTAAAAGAACTTTAAAGCATGCAATTTAGCCACATTGAAGGGTCAAAGATTATTTGCATGAAGGGAAGAAACTCTATACTTGCATGAGATGAAAAAGTAATCAGTTACATACAGGTGTCCGCATCAGATAAAGAAAACCAAAAAGAACCACCTTGTGTATGCATGTGCCAGCGGTAAAGTTGGAAAATTATTCCTTTTCCATACACTAGGAGTTAAAAATGAACATTTTGAGGCTAATAATACAAGGTGCATACCTTATTATTTTCAAGAGCCCGTAAACACACTTAGGTGCATGGATGAAAGAGCGTCGGTAGTCAACATCAGTTTGAATCTAGGTAAGGAGTGACTTGACACTGAAAATGTATTTTTAGGGAAGGCTTGAGCTGCATGAGGAGGAGCTTTTGATGCATGAGGGGCTATTATTAGCATGTCCTATTTGTGGAGGGGTTGGGTGGAAATTGTTTGCTATATATTCATGCTTTGTAAGAATTGTAAGGGGGATGGTTTTTGCACTATTATGCTACATAAACTTTGTACTTTTCCACCTTATGATTGAATAAAATATTTTCCCCTCTATTTGTAAGATTTTTGATAGTGTGTTGTCAGAGCATATTAAAGTCATGTTTTAGTGAATTTATTATTCCTTTGCATGTTAATAGTTTTACAACACCTCCATTAAGCAATTTTGATTGTTTTGTAAGGCATGGAGGTGCATTATAATGTCGTGTGAGTGTAAATCAATTAGAAATCTATTGAGCAAAATTCAACAAATCTTTTACCAGTCAATAAGCATGTTTTTGCAAGCCTAAGCCCCATACAATTTTGGTGTATCACCTTTTACCAACCTTCAATTTTACTTTTCTTCTAACCCTCAACCTTGAAAAATTTAGAAATTTAGATAATCCATCAAGGCATTCAACCCTCTCTGGAGGTTCTCCTCAATTTGAGGCACCCACAACTCGGAGGAGATCCCATTGTACCAACAAAAGTTAGATTCAGATAGCCCATCTAGTGAAAGTGTACTTTAGACCGATAACATGTGCATCATGTAAAATAATCTTGAGTGACCACTAAAATGTGCACCAATTATGAAATAATCCTTTCAAAACACATCATAATTTTACATTATCCAAGGTTTGATTTTTTCGCATATTTTTCCATACGTGTGTCACCTTGGTTAGGCAATACATAGAACATGAAATCACACATGGGTAGAATGTTAGCATGTACTAGATTGTTAATGAATCAGTTATAACCAACATGTACATGTTGTCTTTATAACCTGATCGCTAGACACTTCTCTTTGTTGTATATATGTTACATGTTTACACTGTTTTATTTATTTAGACTTTTCTACATTGTGTTCACCTACATTGGTATCAAAGTGAGGGGGAACAAGAGTGGAACATCAGATAGTGGAGAAATAATACTAGCCTACCAAGGATTCTCACCATTTGGGTTTCTACCTTTCTCCCCGCACATTGAGAATTCGTTGGTGTCTTTTATTGGATTTTTTAAGCCACAAAATGTCAATTTGAAAGGCACACAATCACATCCGTGCATGTGTCAATAAAGTTGAAAAGGACTACTTCATTGTTGAGTGACAAGGGAAAGATGAAATTCATTAGTGAATTTGTTGTGATGTGAAGTCATTCCTTCCCCTTAGCGTAACCACAAAAATGCACAACACATCCGACAGAAATAATATCCATATACCTAATTTTTTTAATTTCTTGGTTATGGGTGTTGCGAGGCCCTCTCGCATCAATGGAACCAAATAGATTTTTCATATTTGTGGCAATAAGCATAACAATATATGGATCGCTCATGGTGACATCATCATGTTTGGCACAAGAAGGCCAAAAAACACATGTGGGAGGAGACTACATTCCAACATTGAGTTCAAAAAACATTTGGTTTTCTATGCAGTGAGCATAGAACCGATCAGTAGTGCCAATAATGTTGTGGACACTCTCTATGAAGCCGATGTTTCCCTTGGAAACCCTTCAGATGTAGATGCCCCACCTATGGGCCAAGAAATCAGATAAAGACCTTTCCCAAGACAACCATGACAAGCTAGAGGAGGAGCATGTAAGGCCAAGAATTGTGTGGAAAGAGCAACGCATAAAAACTAGCAGAAAAATGTTTCTTCATGAGCTAAAGATTGGACCTTGTGCTTCTAAGAAATTGGTGAGGAGATCAAAGATGTGTGGAGATGTTTTGAATAAATTATAACATAGTTAGCCTAAAATTCATATCTATTAACTAGGTAGAAAATTGCTGGAGGATGGAAGATAAACGGAGATTGGAGAAAAATTGGCATCCTCTCGTGAGTCACCTACAATGGGGTCAGTATCATTGATTTGGTGACATTTTTTTAGTTTACTTTTTTTTTTGGGTGGTGTGGTTTTTTAAATAAAATTTTGAGCATTATTTTCCAGTTTGGTACCTCTTGATGAAGAACATTGAGGAGAAAAATCACTAAAGTAGTGATTGGTTCTTGTAAAAAGGGTTGTGGAAATCTGAGAAACCACTGAAGTGTATCGTTGAGATCTTCTATCACCTCCGGGTTCATGGTCAACCTACAGACCGAAAACCATAAGGGTTAATGGTAATCCTTGAAACCACGAGAAGGTGTTAACAGAGAGATGTACTCCTCTCACTTCTAGGTTTTTGTAATCCCGTAAGAAAAAACCAAGGTGTCACTAAAACCATGAAGCCACAAGATTACATACTACCTCAAAGGTGAGAAGGCTACATAGAGAGTGTAATTTTTTTACCGTGTATGAAATAAGGGGGTCAACTATAGAAAAATATGATGTTTAGAAAAACATCGTAATAAGGGGGAAATATTGTTAGCATGTATTACGTTTCTAATGACTCGGTTATAAACAACCCGTACACGTTGGATTTTCAACCGACTACTAAGTGCTTCTCTTTGTTTTATATTTGTCACCTATTTACATTATTTAATTTATTCATTCTTTTCTATGTTGTTTTCTCCTACATGTAAGGTTTACTCAACAATTTTTAACTTATATCGGTAAATATATGTATATTAATTTTGTAAAATGGGTCCTTAAAAATGAGAGGAATTAGTGTTAAATATAAAAATAAAATTTAATAGTAAAGATCAAGCCTACATAAAATTTCTCAATGATACTAGAATTATGTTCATATGAAAGTAATTTATGATTGATTTAATAATTATAGTGCTAATGATTCTTATCATCATAATGAATGAGAAAGGACCTAAGGGCATGGTTTGTAGAATATATGTATAATAGAGTGACTTATCGGGGATGGGTGGGGCTAGCATGTGTGCATTGAGGAGATATTACTTGATATCATCATAGGCTATTAGAAAGTAATCATCCCATTAAAATATAGTGTCCTTATTTTTTAAATGTTGTAAATATTGTGTGTTATAAATTAATTTTTCCACAAAACATCATTTAATGGATTGGATATTTTCTAAAGAGAGTATGGCTATTTTAATTTCTATGATGAAGGCATTTGGAAATTAGCTTCAATATTTTTGGAGTAAATGTCAATCACAAGCTAGGAATTTATAGACCGGAATAATTATCCATTGGTGAATACAAATAAATATATTTTGTGAATTAGGCATATTGCGAGACATTGAAATTTGACAATTTTTACTTTAAAAACTCTTGATTTGGCTATGTACTATTGCTATATAAGCACAAGTTCTCCCTTCCCAATCAACACTTTCTCGAGGTCCGTTGTTTAGATAATTTTTCCTTGCACATTGACATGTTGACACATTCTAAGAATACAATGCACATAATCAATACCAAAACCCTGGGTTTATTAACTCCAAACTTCATTTGGCATATTTCCTTCTCGTGTCATTAGTTTATAGTTTGGTCATGAATTTATACATTTTCATTACCAATATGTATAATTTTATATGGACATGTCTTCCTACTACACATTCAATTTAATATTTTTTCGGTCTTATACTTCATCTGGGTCATCCATTCTTAGATTAGTCATCCATGGAATCCTATATAAGAAACTAAACACTACCTCATTTCATAACCTAGAAATCCTAAGACAATTTACTAGTGCATTACTTTCATACACTTGCAAAAGGAACCCAAGGTGCCTAAATCTTGTATTGCCACATTTTAAGTCATTAGGGAAGCACCCACATAATTTTTGTAGCTATAAAATAATTCAAGAAATCCACGTATCTCATATACAAACACTCAAGCATAATATTTCCACATGTTTTAGCCAGATTTAATTCCAAACAAGCGCAGTCAAAGTAAATTACCAAATCTGATTGGTTTATCTATATATCACATGCTAGGTGTAAAATTACATAGAGTTGGAGGCCTCTTTAGAGTAGTGCCAATGGATCTGGTGCATTTGGGTGCCCACAACCCTTTTAATGTTTGTTTTGTGAGACTCTTCATCCAAAGATATGGTTTAAGATAATAATAATCCATTTAGAGAGCCTCAATACATGTGCAAAAACTAGGGTTTGATAATGGCGAGAAAAATTAAGAAAGGTGAACACCAAAGATGTCACACCCCACAATTAATTAGTTTTTTGTCACCTTGACATAATAATGACGACTTAATTAGTAATATATTTTGGTTAATAATTATACTTATATTATTGTTTATAAATATATGTACATATATGTATATGTAAAATCATATACATATACGTATATAGATGCATATATAAACATATAAGTAAATGTGAGCAATTATTTTCAGAGAACAATATTTTTGTGTAACTAACCATTTTCTTGATTGCATAATTGTGCGATACTTATTTGTTTGACCACCACTTTTTGGTTAATACTATTTCACGATAACAATTTGCATTGACTTCATTTTCGGTTACTAGTGTTATCAATAATTGTTAAGGGTAAATATAAATGACATTAACCATCGATCTTAGACCTTGTTGCATTGTTCACGATTGATAATCATGACTCCTCCTTGGCATCACAAATGTGGCCAAAAACCATTACGAGGTAATAAGTGTAATATTGTTGATTGTTAGGTTATTATTATTATTGATGGATCATATACCACAAAGTAAATTTAAGTGTATAACTAATGTTGCATTGTGTATTAAAATGGAAGGTACAGGATTGTTATGTTTTAATTTTATGATTTAAGGAAATTAAATTATTATTAATGTTGTTAGAATAATGCTCTTGGACCAACGATAAGGTGAAAGATTATTACTATTATTAAATCATTCAACAACCATGTGTCATACGGAGGATTAAAGGGAAATGTTTAATATTGACTATTGATTTTGAGGGATGATGGTCATTGACCTTGTTACTTAGCATGCATATTATCTAAATGGTCATTGACCTTTTGATAAGTATTTTTATTTTTGTTATTGGGAAATGGTCAAAAACCATATAAATTTTGAATTGTTGAATGTTTATTGTTTATGAAAGAATATAATGGTGATGGACCATGCAAACCTTGCATTTAGTAAAGGTTATGTTAGTTAGTTTTGACCATGGTTATCATTTAAATTTGGATGGCTATTGAAAACCATGATTTCAACTTGGAAATGGAAAAGGTAATTATATTTCAATTAGTTTTGATTGTTAACTTAGTCACCAACCATATGATTTGTATTCGGATTTTATAATTTTTTTAAATAAATTGCAATGATAATTAAATCAAAACCAAACCTTGTATGGTAAATCGAAATGCGCATGGCATGGGAAAGTGGATAGTTGGAGGGAAATAAAAGGTAACTAGAAAAAATAAATGGCATTTATTGTTGGCATGCATTTCTTGGAAGCGTAAGATTGTAAAGCAAGCCAAAAATATGGAAAGTTCACCATGATCCTCCAGTCGCATTTTCGGAGTTTGATGGCCGTTTTAGGAGGGGAAAATGAAGATTTGGAGAGCTCTATTTATGCAAATTTGTTGCATGCATATAGGAGACTTTTTTATATTTTAACATGAAAATATGAAGCTATATCTATGAATGGCGGCCTGGTCTTCATTTTAGCTTTTGGAGGAAAATTTGGAAGTCGATTCTTGCCATCAAATTTCAGTTTAGCAAGAAGAAAGTTCGTTGGAAAAACTTATGGGCCAAGCCATGAATTCTTCACTCTATCCTTGATGTTTTGATTCCAAGTAAAGAAATATTAGATGGTTTCCTTTGAAATTGAATAATTTAAATCAGGAAAGATTTATATTTTCAAAAGCAATAAAATAATTAGGTTTCTAGTATAACAAAGAAAATAACGTTCCTTCGATGATTACATTTTTGGGAAGGACGTTTTGATTTGTAAAACATTTATTTGATAGCAATCTGGTTTTTTCTGTAGTGAGTGAGTCACGGTATTTGAGCTAGTGTGTTATGGGTATTTGATTTTACCAAGTGATTGTCTTGCTAAATACTTACGTGCCCATAAATATTTATTGATACAGATGTAATATGAATCGAATCCATATTAGGATATGGGTTTAATTTTATTCAAGTTTACGGTTTGATACTTGAATCGGTTCCAACAGATATGGGGTCATCTTGTTAAATGTAAATTTATCTATACCGTTTTACCTTATGCAGTTCAGATATAGTTATTATTGTAATTTATATGTATAACCCATTTAACTTGCTTTATAAAAATTAAAAGATTGAAATATGATAAATTATATCCTAAAATGATAATATGATTGGATTGTTATGGAGTTTTGAAGAAGAAATCATAGAGAAAAAAATAGCACAACTGGGTCTTCGAGGAAAATGATAAAAAAATGGTTTAAAAGATATTTTGGGATTTTTGTGCGTATTTAGAGAATTGGTCTCTCCCTATTAATGTTGGTAACTTGGTTTTTGTAGTTGTATTATTATTGGGAATGGTAGTTTTAACTTTTAATTACCTTACGTAAGATGGGAATTTCCAGCCTAGTCGAACTTTCCTAGTCGACATTAAATCTTGTTTAGTTATTGATAAGCTAATAAGGAATGAGATCAATGTTGATATTTTTGTAGTTGGTCATTATGAACATATGTGAGTATATGCATTAGTTGGCTTCCATTATCTCTATCTATTGCGCAAAGAATTCATGACTTGAAAAGAAAAGAAATCTCTTGTAGGGTTGTTGCAATATTTCTAGGTATAAATATATTATGATTGTTGATTAAACAAAATTTACGTAATAGATTATTTGAAATAAGAGTAGTTGATTCATTCCGAGAAGGGTAAGAGGATATGTTTATTTTCATTTATAATTTTTTTTTGGAGCTTCTTAGTAGTAATGAGAAAGTGCGGTAAATTGACACTGTGACATGATGATCACGTAATAGAAGTTCAAAAATTGTTTGGTTATATTAAGACATGGGTCTGTTTATCTACCATATAGTCATTCCTTAGAAGGTTGAAGTGACAGTTTGATTTTCTTGTGTAAGAAGTTGGTATCATTCTTATTTGATGATTTCAAGAATAGGAACATTGTTTGATCATGATTTTAATAAATTATAAACAACAGTTATAACAGTTTACAAAATATTTTTGTTGATATCTAGTAAAATAGCTTCATTATGTGACATCATTCTATTTGCTTGATGTAATATAAACTTGTTCATAGAATCATGAAGTTTACTTGTTATCCCACAAGCAAACCTTATCATGAAGGTTGAACTTTTAAAAGTGTACTCTATTGGGCATGATATGAAAATTGGAATATAGTTTGATCTTGATTTAAGAAATTTATGTTCAACAATTTTAATAGTTTGACGGTGGTTGTTAAATTTTTTTGAACTTGTTAGTTAAATTACATGTTATTTTTAAAAGGAGGTTTAAATTCTATTACCTTTATCGAATAATGGTTGTTGGAAACTAATATTGTAGAGATGGCTTCCTTATGCATTATAATCTTTCCAATTTAATATGATATAGTTTATTTGATTAATTAAGAATCTTAAAAGTTATCACTTAAGAAAGCCATATCATATTATTTTATTTCAAATTAAAGAAACATAAGTTGAGTGGAAAATTCATGCAAGTTCATAGATCGACCATGCATCTAATTTTCTCTTTCCTACAAACATGCAAGACTCGATTAATCCTTGTGAAGTAATTTATTTGAGTGGTTTCTCATGATTTCATCATATTATGATACTTATTATCGATTAGGATTATTGTACTTGATTGTAAATGCAAAAATTATAATTTTTGATTTAATATAAATTTAATTAAACCTTAAGTTTAGAGTAACTACTATAATATATGATATTAAGGTAATTAAGTATAATTAGACGCAACAAATAAGCATTCAAAGATGTAAAAACCCTAAGTAAATGAGAGAGAAAGATGACTTAGCTGATTTGGTACAATCTAGGAGTGATCCGGGTGATTGAACTATAAAGGACAAAAGCGCCCACACGAGAAAAGGAGCAATATGAAGCTAGCGAATGAAATCGGTGCTTGTGTCTCGATCAAATGGTTAGGTTCTAGTCTTTTCAAGGCTAGAGGAGCTTCACTTGTTAATCTTATTTTCTCACTTTGGTTTTTTTACAATGCCATCATCGTACCTATAACTTTGTAAAACAAATTTCTACCTACACATTTACTCAAACCACATCAGATCCAATATAAAAGATGAATAATGTGAATTCACATCGACCCCAATGGTCACCCAAACCGTGAACTTACGACCGAGTGCTACACTACCTCTCAAACTCCATATAGTTATTTTTTCTTATGTCCGTAATTATGCCCTGTGTTTCCCTTATACAAGTTGCATGATGATAGCAACCTAGATCTATATTTCTCCAAGTATGCAGCATGTGTGTGTTGAAATAGAATGAACTCTCATTTTATGTTGTGTATGCAAATTGATGCATTCCTTGTCCCTTGTATGCATACACTAAAAGTATGTCGTGTAATGATCTTATGTCTTTGATGTAATTTTAGGTGATGATCGATAATGCTTATAGTAATTTTCCCCTTATTTGTGAGAAGTAAGTATATATATGATTCACTTGTTTGAATTTTGTAATTGACAATTGAAAGGTGAATTTTAAGTTCTAAAAGGTGTCCAAGAAGTTAAAAAGACACAAAATAGTAAGAAGAAGAAAAGGATGGATAAGAGCATTTAGGAGGGATAAGAGGGATAGGAACACCTAAGATATTCTTTCTTAACTAGTCAAGAGTGTTCGAGGCCATTGAAAGGTAAATCAATTAAGTGTCGGAACTACTATAAGATGTTTAAGGCCAATAAAGTGCAAGAGATACTAACCAAAAGGTCAAAATAAGTTGTAAACTAATAACTTTCTTTCTTAGGAATCATGAATACATTAGTATGCCTTATGACCTAGAGATGTACTTAAGTGAATAGATTTTATTTATAATTTTTCCCCAGGTTTATGTTTTTGAGTGAATACTCAATAACATAATGTAGATAGAAGTTGTGTATGTTTTACTCCTGCAAAGAAGAGTGTAGCCAATATTGTGCCGTGTGGACAAGTGAAGCATGGAGTGATCATAATGTGAAACATGAAAAGTAGGAAAGGGAGGTAGACCCTAGGGGTGAATTGTATGACTATGCTTAGTAGTGTTTTGTTGGAGTATGTGATCACTAATGTGAGATGCTTCTTATAAGGAAGAACATGTAAAATAAGAGTGAAAGAATATTCAAAGTCCGTATATGAAAAACATATGTATAAGTTAGTAAAAATGTGTACAAAGTGATAGTTAAGGAAAGGGTGCACTGATGTATAAGATAGTATATGATATACGCTTTTAATTTTGATTTGGAGTTATTTCTTGATTTGAATGTCTTATTGCCGAGGGTGAGGTTTTTGGTTGATCTCGACACCAAGGGAGATATTTTTGGGAAATATCACACCATTGATGAGTTTTTGGGTGATCTCAAACAAAGAGTGAGTTTTTGGGTAATCTCACCAAGAGTGATATTTTTGGGCGATCTCACACCGAGAGTGAGTTTTTGGGGAGATAGGTTTGTTTTTTTTGTCCCGCCATAACACATCTCAAATAAGTGCCACTACAGATGGAATGTCCCGATTTGTAACCAATTGTAACTTTATTATAGCTGAATTGTATCTGAATGGATGTATTTTGTAACTTAAGGAAAGTGCTTGATACTAGAGATTTCTTTTGAAAGTACTGAAAACTATATTATACTAATAAACTATGTTTTTCTCTAGGACACATGCACCTAACGTTCCCATCTACTACTAGGTGTTAGTGTTTGCTCTGTTTGTATGACCTAAGTCTTATTCTAGACCACATTATGACTTTGTTCCTATAAAAATTATGTATTGTGATGTTTTGGTTTAGAGATTTGAGATTTTTGAAGAGTTATTTGATTACCCAATAGATTCCCCCTCGTGGGGTGCTTGTGACGAATGTAGGAGGTGTGGCCTAAAGGAGTGGAGTTGAAACTAATGTGAATATCTTAGAGTTGATACTTGTAAGGGGTAGGGGATGTGTATGGTGGAAACCAAGGCACATGTAAACAAGATAGGCTAGAAAAATGTGTTATTGGAAAAGAGATAGCATGCAATAGAGTACAATGTAAAAATTAACTATGAAGACAAGAGGTACTACGAAAACAAGGTTGTATACATGGGAATTTTCTCACAACGTCGAAGATAATCAGGTCTAAAGCATCTATAAGAAAACAATGATCAAGTAGGACATAAGGAATGAATGTAAATAATGACAAATAATAGCAATAAAAATCAACAAATAACCATGGTTTTGTAGATTCCTTCAATGCAACTACTACACATACAACACCCGTTAACATGTTATAAAGATAAGAAGTATGTCAAATCACATATATGCTAATGAAAAGCAAAGAGATAGTGTTAAGAAGTAGTAAATATTGTAACAATTGTACTTGTAATGTTTATAGTATGATAATAGCAAAGGGTATATTCCCCAGTAGCCATGGTGGGACTAATAAAGAGTAGTGTCGAGCATCATCCATCATCTAATAATTAGTAAAAATTCATGCATTCACCTTAAGATAAAACGTGACACGCATGTGTGTATAGAAAAATATAATGACATACTAAGTACTCAAATAGCATAGGAAATAAAGTGTAACAACTCGGTAGTAGAAGCTAACAAGAGTGAATGCAACAAATATTTTCAGATGTTGTGTGCGAATGTGATGTCTTTCTATGATATGGAATATGAGAAGGGACATGTTTCCCCTCAATGGATCTATATGAGATGAGGTTCAATTAGGTGATCTCCCTTAACCTTCAATTATGAACCATAGGACAAGTGTGCATCGTCGGGTAATGATGGTACAATGTGTGTACTAGAGATGTGAGATTGCTAGGAAAGGTTTTATTACGAAGCACACAACATATACAAAATAAGCTAAGATTTGGTGATGTGAGGTTCATTTAAGAATCATCCCCTCAACATTAAATTCTGAACCATATACATAGAGTGTGTCATCGAGTAATAAAGGTATTGTTTGCAATTGAAAAATATGCAATGAAATATGTATCATAAATCATGAATCATGAAGTGTAGTAAAGAAGATGTGAGAAGATAATAGATACAACCAATAGTGATGGAGCGGGGTGGGGAGAAATTGAAATTCCCCCATGTGTGTAAGTTATGGAAGGTTATCCAATGATGGCAAATAGGGGGATTTAAATGTTATCTAAGAAAAAGAAGGCATGTGACTATGGCCTAGGACTAGTGGTGTAGGAGAATACTTGTGTATGTGAGGAAGACCGATGTGGTACAGGAGGTAGAGAAAACCTATAGGAATGGGCTTCCTGGATAAGGGACTTAGGTCGATGAGGTGGACTAATGGACTAGTGAGGATGATGGGGTTGTGATGTAGGTTGTGTGAAAATGGTAGAGATAGGTACATAAATATATTTAGACTTGAGAGGTGTAGGAGTCCTAGTTGTCGTGATTGGTGTGGGAATAGAGGAAAGAGTGGGGCGAGGTAATGGTGTACATGGTGGAATACCTTTCATGGTGACAAATTTCTTGTTATGTATGAACTTAAGACATACGTTAAGCATGGAAGGGATAGTCGGATAACGTGAAGCCAAGGAAGACATAATATCATGTCAAAGAATTTGATTTCAGACGTAACGAGGAATGGTATATGTATTGTAAAGGACCAAATAAAAATGGAAAGGATGACACGATTTGTAAGAATTAGGAACCAATAATGTGATTTGAGAGGTTGGAAAGTTGATGGCTAGTAGGAGTGCCATAGAGCATGCATTGGAAAGAGTCAAATGATGGAAGATAATATTCTTTACTTTATGGGTTCTAATGGAGGCATTAATATGTTATGAATAAGAGGAAAATGTATCATGGTAATCATGATGTGAGATGGTGATAAGCGACAGGCGGCATGTCGAGTAGTATAAATGAGGAAATCAATTGGCTCCGATGAAGGAGGAGGTGCAACGTGATATGTATGGTTAGTAGAGGAATCAATCATTTTCTTGTCATGTTTTAGTAATAGGTCATTGAATATTTTAATATTTTGATTATCATTGACTGGTTTGGAAGTTGATAGCCCTAAGATACCAATCCCATTGTCAATTATAAGATCTTAAATGATATATCTTATTTTAAAACAACGATGAATAACGTTTCCATTGCATTGGTTTTAACCACCATGTGCATTTACATCATAATTAAAGCCATGTGGTTGATAAGGATGTAGATTGAGTGGTGGAGGGAGAGTAATAAGATAACTTTCGGTGAGTTGTGGTAATAGGAACCAAGTTGCATAGGCTAGGTTAGTAAAGTTTTGCGTCGTTGGTTACCATTGAAAGTTCATAATTGGTATGCTTAGTGGATGATTTGATTGTGCATTTATCTTTAATCTTGTTAGAATATGATATGGAAGAGGTATCCTAATACTTCAATTGATTAACCAAAATTGACTAAACTAATGTAGTAAATGGATAGCTAATCTAAGCTATGAGCAGCGATTGTAATAATGTAAATAAAAGAAGTGAAAGCAATATGAAAATAATCTAAGAAACTATGTAAGATGAAATGATAACCCTAATGAGCAAGAAGGAAGAGGAATTAACTTAGATGAACAATAGATTCTTGTCGAGACAATATCACGTAAGTAACTCGATAAATCAAAAGTAGGAACGATCGTGCGGGGGTCCCTGTAGAGGGTAGATCTGGGTGATATGGCTGGAATAGAGTGCTTGGGATAAGATTAGGGAACCCATGGGTACTGCGGTAAGAAGAACAGTGCCCCGGTCTTGGAAAAAGATATGAACCTGGTCTTCATAGGTCCTATAGATGACTAGAAACCTTCACTATCTATTGCATTAATTTTCTGTACTACACCAAATGCTCCAAATATTCCAAGAGGAAGAATGACTTACAAAGGACAAGAAGTAGTATCAAAACCATAAAAAATAAATTTACAAATGAATGGATCAGATCGACCTCACTACCACAACAAAGAGGATTATTAACTAAGCATTGCACTACATTTTGGACCGAATGTAGTTATGGTGAGTGTGTGCATGTCATGCCCTAGGTGCTCTTGTGCCAATCAAACTTTTTGAAGTAGCGATAAATATGGAAATTTAGAAAATGTAATAGAATTTGTGCATAAAATATAATAGAATCCCTCCCCTATGAAGTGTGTTGTAGATACCCTAGTTTGTGCCTTGATGATAGAGCTATATGGATGTCATTCCAATAGATGGATGCAACTCTAGTTGAGTGATAGTAGTATATGATGCTAGGTCCCGCATTATGGTCTCACATCTTTATATTTATAGGTTCCTCTTGATCTAATTTCATAGTTAACCTTGAAAAGTCCAACCACAAAAATATAAAGATGTAAAATGGGTAGAAGTGGACCAAAAAGTTATGGGAAATTGCAAAAGGACCACGGCGCTGACTAGCACCCTTGTAAAACTTTGGGCACCCCAGCCAAGGCTAAAATAATGTAGGATGTTAGTAAGTGGCTGGGCATATGTGTGCAATAGGTCGCAAATGATAAAATAAAATAAACAAGATGACTAAAGGACAGGGGTTAATTAGTACTTTCTTCACTCAAGAATATTCTAAATAGTTATATAAGACCAGGATAAATAAATGTCTAAAGTGCATGATTTTGTGACCACATTTTGGCCCCACTTTATGTTGGTGAGTTGAAAGATCGGTAACTTAAAGTAGATAGAGATGCATACCTGATGTCCATGAAGAGTGTTGTAGAAAATGCACCAAAGGACTAGACAAAGTGTGGAATGATAAAAATTATGGAGGAGCGTGCAAACTAAAGATCAAAAAAATGGAAAAGAAAAATTGATGAGAGTGCACCTAGGGTGGAACACGTGTGTAGTTATTGTTGTGTGTAGTTTACCCGCATGGTTAGTAAAATGTGTGTTACCGCATAATGTTGTTGTTGCCCCCATTTTACAACTTGTATCTCATATGACTGGACTTGTAAGAAGAAAATGATCAAGCAGTCAAATATGTATGTATGTTTGTGTAAGAATGCAATATAAAAGACTTCGTGTAAATGTAAAATTGGCTAATGAAAAAGTGTAAATACAAAAATGTAAATGGAAATGGAACATGTGCACCTGATCCATATTGAGAAAGAAAATGTAGAATGATATCTTGTAATGTGAATTTTTGGGTGATCTCATGCCATAGGCCAAAGAAGTGCAGGAGGAAATTGTCTATGTCCTTCAAGATCTAATTGCTTCCATGAATTTTGTGTAGAGATCTCAATACCATCCTAGATTTTTGGGTGATCGACACTACTATCCGAAGTAGTGTAGAGAGGCACACCCACTGTAACCTCTAAGCCTATAACTACTTCCCAGAATGCTAAGGACACCATGTCCTATAAAATTCGTTGTGTATGGTGTTCATAGAAAGGTATGAACCCACTCGCTGTATGTAACCCACAATGCCAAAGGGTAGAAAATGCACTGAATTAAACCAGTGTAAATGTGTCGTGTTAGTAGAAACCCCCAAATGATGCCCCCCTCTTTGGGAGTGCATGTGAAGTATTTGATAGGATACATGTGTCCCTAAATGATGACCAACCGCATATACGTTGTGACCGTGGAAAGTGATTGGTAAAAACAAAGGCACACATAAACAAGAAGGCTATCCAAAGAAAAGTGTAAACATGCACGTGGATGGAAATCATGTGTAATCTATGAAATAAATGTAGCAATGTAAACACACAAGAAAAAAAGTAAGTTGCATAAAGTGGGCTACTGAGACATGGGACATCACTCCCGATGTCACAGAATATGTAAGGCCATCATGGCTGAAAATAAGAAAACAAGTGTGCACACCAAACATAGGGAAATACCAACATCTAATAGCAAACAATGTATCAAACAAATATGGAGAAAAATAACCTGCATAACAAATGTTGCACATAAAGCACACGTTAACATGTTAGAAATATAGCTAGTATGTCCAAAGCATGTATAAGAAAGTAAGATAAACAAAATGAAACAATAGCACAAGTGAGAGATGAATGTGGATGCCCCCACGACTAGTATAGGAAGTGTAGAAGGCGAGCATCCATGTTGCGTGTAAGAGACCCGTATCTATGATCATAACTAGAAAAATACGTGAATGCACATGTGTGTATGATATAGATAAATGAAAAACAAGTAATAAAAACTATATGGTGTACTAAAGTGACCGTGAACAAGTAAAAGTAAGCAAGGATAAAAGTAACCATAATATCTAGTATGTTGTGGATGAATGGAATGGAATACAAGATTGAATGATAGGAGCCTGTGTGCCCCTTGAGCGAATGGAAGTGTATGCAAAGTGAGGTTAATTTTTTCCCCTTCAGCAATCACAAATGAAATGTAAATGAGAGTGCATCATTGGGAAATGGTCGAGTAGTGTGTGTTGTGTTTAGCATGTTGTGATGAAAGTGTATATGCGTAGTTTTGAGATGTGATCTAGTGATGATGTGTGTGTGAACCCTATAGCCAAAGCGTATATCATGACAAAATGAAATGTGGAGTGATGATTTAGCCCTAAGGGTATATCAATATATGATGATAGAGTAGGAGTGATGATGTAGCCTTTAGCGTATGTAACTACAAGATTAAATAGTAAGGAATGGTGATGTTACCTAAATAGTATACAACTACAAGTTGAAAAGAGGGAGTGGTGATGTAACCTAAGGTGTATACCACTACCAAATGATAGAATATGTGATGATTTAGCCTAAAGCACGTATGTCACTAGCAATGAAATTTCGTATGATGGAATGTGGAATGATAATCATGTGATGACTGTAAGGTCCATTTGATAAGTAAACCCTAGGAATTTGAGCATGGACCGAGGAACTAAAGTGCATCATCGGGTAGTGAGTGCAATGCATATAAGAAAATGTAGTATATGTAAGGATAAAAGAAGACCATGCAATGAGCGGAATGTGGAAGGATGCAATGTGTAGAATGTAATGCAAAATGTGTAGAATGTGTAGAGTGCAATGTATAGAGTGACATGTATGTAGATAGACTAATAACGTAGTATGTGAGATGATTAAAGTCATATATAATGAAGACTAGTATGATGTATGATATGTTAATGCACACATGTCAAAATATGGTAGACTAAATGTAGAATGTATGATGGGTGCTATGTGATGAAACATAATGTGTAATGTCTATTATGCGGTGTGTTAGGTTCATGTGTGGTAAGCGCTCAATAGTCAAGTGTGAACTGAAGCACAAGAGTGTGTCATTGGGTAGTGAGTGCATCACATAGAAGATAATGTAGTATATGTAAGGATAAAAGATGACCATGTGCTAAATGGAATGTGTAAGGACGTAATGTGTAGAATGTAATGTAAAATGTGTCGAACATGTAGAGTGTAATGTATATAGTGGCATGTATGTAGATAGACTAATAACATAGTATGTGAGATGATTAAAGTCATATGTAATGAAGACTAGTATGATGTATGATATGTAAATGCGCAGATGTCAAAATGTGTTAGACTAAATGTAGAATCTATGAGGCAGGGTATGTGATGAAATGCAATATGTAATGTCTATTGTGGAGTGTGTGGATTTTATGTGTAGTAAACCCTCTACAATCAAGTGTGAATGTAAGCGAGAAGAGTGTGTCATCGGATAATGGTCAAATAGTAGTAATCTAAGCGTCTTATTTCTTAAGGTGCATAATGTTGAGTGATTTTTTGAGTGGTTTACCTAAAATGGTTGCAAGTCGATATACCCCACCACCAAGCTTATCAGTAGTAATGTATTGACCTAGCCAATTGGGTTTGAATTTACCTTATTTAGGTGCATCAAAGCATTAAAATTCTTATGATTTTCTTTCAAGACAAGGTCACCAATGTTGAACTCTTGAGAGAAAGTTTTGCAATTGTATGAATGAGAGATGCAAGATGTATATGCGCGAAGGTGTTTTAACACTTGCACATGACGTGGTTCTAACATTTCCAGTTCATGTAGGTAGTTCTCACAATAGTTTTTGTCCTTATGGATGACTTTGAGAGAAACCCACATGGAAGGTATCTCAAGCTTGAGTGGAATAATGACCTCAACAATGTAGACTAATGAAAAAGGTGTGGCATTAATAGGTGTACAAACACTAGTGTGATAAGTCCATAGAGCGTAGAATAGATGGTCATTCTAATCATTACCACTAGAGTAAACAATCTTGCGTAAGATTTTGACAATAGTTTTGTTAGTGGCCTCAGCTTGGTCATTTCCTTGTGGATAATAAGGTGTGGAGAATGATAGTTTAATTTTGAATTTAGCACAAAACTTCTTAACATCTTTATTTTTGAAGGAGGTGCCATTATCAATGATTAGAGTAGAAGGAACCCCGAAATGTGTGATAATATGTGTGGTGAGAAATTTATACATTTCAAGACGAGTTGCGTTTCATAGAGGATCCACCTCGACCCATTTTGTGAAATAGTCAGTTTTTGTAATGATAAATTTATGTTCGTGGGCCGATTCAGGATTAATCATATTGATTAGATCAAGTCCCCAAAGGGAGAAAGGCCAAGTAGGTGCAATGGGATGTAGATCATATGCAGGTGCATGATGGAGATTACCATGTTTTTGACATTTGTCACAATGAGTACCATATTCAAGGAAATATTTTTCCATCGTAGGCTAGTAGTACCCTTGGCGTAGAATGTTTTGTGTCATGTCTTTACGAAAAGTGGCCACCGTATATGCTATCATGAATTTGGGAGATGGTTGTGGGTATATCTCGCAAGCGAAAAAAATGAAGGAGATGACCGTCGATAGCACGCTTGAATAATTTGGTCCCAACAATAACATAATGAATAGACTCACGACGTAAGTGGTGAAATTTTTACAACCGTAGGGTGTCGGGGATAGTTTTCTTATATAAGTAGTTATAAATAGGCATGAACCATTCAACGTTGTCATGACTATGTGTGATGGCGCAAGTAAGCTGCAAGAGGTAATGCAGAGATAGAGGGATGTTATAAGTGCGTAATTACGAAAGTATCTTATTTATCAGTGATGTCTTATGGGATGAGTGATGCAACACTAACCATAGGATCTACATGGTGATTATCCTTGCGAGGAATAGTAGAAATGGAATAGGAATCAAAAGTAGCTAAAAGATCCTTCACAAGGGTGTTATATGGAATGAGATGCTCCTCATTAATATTTTACATATTATTAACCTAATTGATGACTAATTAAGAATCACCGTGTATGCCTAAATTGTGAATGAGGAGATTTTGAGTGGTAATCAATCTCAAAATAAGAGCTTCGTACTCGAAATTTGGTTTGTACAAGAGAACACTAATCGGTATGCAAAGGGGAGTGGGTCATTGTGTGGTATAATAAAGACTATCCTAGCCACGGCGCTAGATTGATAATGAGAGACATAAAAGTACGTGGTCCACGTATATGGCTCAATGGTATAGTGGTGGTGAAATTGTCACAAAAGGAGTCTTAAATGGGTGATGCATCGGGAGGGTGCCACGGCTATTTGATCAATGATAACCTATTCTTTGATTTATTTTTGTGCTACAAACTTAAAATCAAATTCTCAGAAAGAGCATGGCCCAACATGCCTAACATCCTTATAGATGTGCGTGGGAAAGGAGGTAGCATAAGGGATCAACTATGGCTATAATATGCACCTCAATTATAAGGATATTGTGTTGCAATTTGGCCACAACAAACATAAGACCGAGGCACAATTTTTCAATATAGCTATAGTTACATTCGTAAGAGAGTAGAGTATGAATGATATAATATATGGATCTTTCACGTTGAGAATCATCATGTTGTGCCAATAAAGTTCCTAATGCATGAAATATAGTAGATATATACAATAAATAAGGTCAATCAAGTAAGGACAAGATAATGTAACAACTAAGATTTGGTATTGTCGAAGGCTTATTGACATTGTTCATCCCAAAAAACTTGGTATCTTTCTTCATGAGTCATGTAAATGGTTGGGTCTTATCCACAAGTTGTGCAATGAAGCATTGAATAACTTGAATTTTACCCTATAATGATCGTAATTGATGCATATTTTTGGGTGGAGGCATATCTATTATGGCCTTGATTTTTTTAGGATCAATCTTAATACCACGTTGGGAGATAATATATCCAAGAAGTTTACCGTTTGTGACCCCAAAAACACATTTTTTTGGATTCAAGCGGACATGATATTGTCGTAATCATTCAAATAGTGTTCAGTAAATCCTTTGCATGGGAGGAATATCGCTTATATTTTGCTAAGATATCATCTACATAATGGTCTATGATCTTGTGAATGTAGTCGTGGAATATATATGTCATTTCCGTTGATAAGTAGCTCTAGGATTTTTAAGGACAAATTTAAAATACAACCTCATTTCTGGGAAGAGATGAAGGCTCAAATGTGCATAGGCAGGATTATTCAATCATCTTCATTATATTAATTAATTAGGAACAATATAATATATAAGAATGGTCATATAACCATTCATCCTATAATAAGTTAGTTGTTCTAACAATAACAACTAACTTCTCCTAACACAAATATGGGATGGTTGTTCTAACAACTTTTACACCTAAAAGCACTACGTGAGTTGTTAAACCAACTCAATAATAAATAGACATTATATTTATTTTCTAATGTTAGGACTAATTCCTAACATTCCCCCCCTTAGTTCTAACATGGGGTGAGGAACTTTCTAGAACCGTATAGAGACGGTTGGATTTGTTCGGTCATTGCCTTCATCTTGATTTTTGCATTTGATTGTTATCCATTTGTTTTGTATTCCCCCTTAATTATAAAAACCATGGATGTCGGTTTCAATCGTTAATGCATCCAATCACAATTTTCTCTTGAATTTTATATTTCCCCCTTTTTGAAAAATATTCCTTTTTTACAAAATTTTCCATACGGGAAAATATATCCTCCTAAAATAAAACTCCTATAAAAATAATTTTAATAGAAAACCATACTTAGGGAGATTATTGTAGGTCGGCCCCTCAACCTCCATTTACATTTTAACTTTTAAAATACTCAGTTGAAAAGTGAATTTTAGTTCTTCATTTATCAATAGTTTTAATTTAATGAATATCAAGCCTTAGTGTTCGAAGGAAAATACTTATGTTGAGTTATTTGTACACTTCCATAACTATTTGAGCCATATCAATTAAAATAGGGTAGGAAAATTGGTTCAACATGGCTGAGGTGTGTAGGTGTAAACAGTCCCCATCAGAATAACACAAGTGTGTTAACTTTTTCTCGAATAGAGAAAGACTCATACTCAACTTCAGATCCAACTCCTTCACTAGAAGAAGATACTGCTCGATCTTCCTTGTTTTCAATGCATGTATTGACCATTTTTTTATAGGATAACAGATACATGAAACCCCAATGTGGATGTGAAATAATGAGCTTTGACATATACTTTTGCATCCACCATCAAATGTTCAAATTGCACTTCAATTTTGGTAGGTCGATGCCCACCCTATCAATTCTATCCCGAATATTGATCAAGAATCATTCATTATCTTCTTCGTAATGCAAAAAGTCTTCTCAATTTGTTGGTTCATGTTTCAATCCCAAACCTTTTTACATTCACGTCCTCGTGAACAACATTCCCATTATTCAAAACCTGCATAAGAATAGCCTTCCTCAGTATATCGATTTAGAAATTTCCAATGATCTGCATGGGTAATCACTGATAAGAGCATCAATTTTTGTTTTGACAGGGATTCCATTGTGCAAAAACCGAATGCCCAAAAAATAATACAAGTCATGTTAGCCATAGTTGGATATATATGTAGTTGAAGATAAAAAATCTGAGCCTCTACAAATGCAAAGACATGAGGGTATCGAGAGTCTAACTATCAACACAAAATCTGCAGATTGAATGAGATGGCGTGGAATATGGAGAGGGCTGAGTCAATATATATCTAACTTTCACAATGCAGATTTTTCAAACCAATTAGAATGATCCAAAAAAAATACACACGAGAAAAAATAAAATAAGAAGCTTACATATATATATATATATGTTCGATTTATGGGAATGCAAATGGTGAACAATTTGGAATGAAATAATTGTGGAAAGAATGAACAAGATGGAAGAGAAGAGAGGAGATGAAAATGGATGGTGAATGTCACCAAAATCACACGAGGTCCACTCCGTAATTTTGTTAATAACATGCAAGAACATGTGAATGGAAAAAATGGAATTTGCATGTGGTCTTCACTATATTTACATTAAATAATTTTGAGTTAAAAACACTTGAATGGATGGTGAGAATAGAGGTTGAGAGAACCTTTTGTGATACCAAATGAAAATGCAACCCCATTTCTGGGAAGAGTCGAAGGCTCAAATGTACACAGCATGATTAGTCAATCATCTTCAATAAGTTAATTAATCAGAACAATGTAATATATAAGAATGGTTGTATAACCATTCATCATATAATAAGTTATTTGTTCTAACAATAATAACTAACTTCTCCTAACATAAATATGGGATGGTTTTTCTAACAACCTTTAAACCTAAAAGCACTACGTGAGTTGTTACAACAACTACATAATAAATATACATTATATTTATTTTCTTGTGTTAGGAATAATTCCTAACACGAATGACATGAATGTGTAACAAAATGTACCCCATGGTGTGGTGAAGGAAGTTTTTCTTGTTCAATGGATTGATCTTGATTTGATTGTAACCCACAAATCCATCCATGAAAGAGAGGATATCATATCCAATTGTAGAATCAACAATAGCGTCGATGTGAGGTAAAGGAAAACTATCCTTAGGAAATATTTTTAAAATCATGAAAATCATTGCAACAACGAACCCATCCATCAATTTTCATTATTGGGAAAATGTTAGATACCCATTCAAGATAATCGACAATGCGAATAAAAGCCGCATTGAGAAGCTCTTGAATTTCTTCTTGAACTAAGATAGTTACTTAAGGGTGCATTTTTACTAATTTTTGTTAGACCTTTTTAGCATTCGGGTTAAGGACAATATTATGCATTGCTACAGATGTATCAATACCTAGCATATCACTATAATCCCATGCAAAAATATTAGAGAAATCATGAAGGAATTTCTTGGTATCCTTTTTTTTTAGTAGGGGTGAGAGAAGCGACAAGAAAAACTATGCATGGAATTTCATATGTGCCTAAGTTATATTGTATCATTTGTTTATTTAAAAGGGTTGAATGATCCTTGATATATGCGTTAGTAGGAATAGTATCGGGTGGATCAACATTATCGTGGGGACATCATCTTCCCAAGGAAAACTATGTTAGTGATGGAAAAAGGATGATGTCTCTTATGGTGGAAAGAGGGAAGATGATCATAAAAACCCATTTACTCCAATAGTGCGCTATCGGTAGAAAAATTATCAACAATATCCCTAATAATAGATGTATCATCACTAATGAGTTCCGGATGAAACAAGGGTAGTGAAGGGATATGGAAGGAGGTATAGGAATCCATGGCTAGCAGGGAAGGAGGTTGATACCCTAAAACAAACTTGTACAACCGTGGGGTGAAGTCCAAAAGCTCTGTGATTTTATATTTTTGTTGATCTACTTGTGTATTAGAGAAGCCAAAATGACAGAGATATTCATACCCTAAACCATACTTAGAAAATTCATGAGCACTATCGGAGGAAGTAGGGATATCAGTAGCTTGTTCGATAGAATTACAATATTCAAAAGGTGATGGATCAACTGGCACATTGTAAATAGTACCTTGATACCATAATTTCAGTTGTGCATGAAGTGTAGAGGAGATTACATTCATATCATGGATCCATGGTCTCTCAAGGAGGATATTATAATTAACGTCATTAGGCAAGACATGACATAGAATATCAATTTTTATTGACCAATAGTGATTGGTAAATTAATAGTACCTAAAACATACTTAGGGATGTTATTAAAGCCACGAATAGAGATAGATGAGGGGAATAACAATGCTTTGACATACCTATGTGTTGAAGGAAAGTGACATTGCAAATGTTGAGGCCGAGATCCTTTTTGACTAAAGTGCATTTGACTCCGACTATGTTAATACAAACTTGGATATACAAGGGAGGGTCGTGTTGTAGTATCTCTTGAGGAGGTAGATCATTTGTTGTGAAATTTATTTGATCCTCATTAAGGGATAGAGCTGTAATGAACTTATGATATAAATATTTAGGTGAAGTATGATGGGGAATATAATTGTTAGACACGTACTTCTTAAACTTTTGATATAATCAAGGTGATTTTATAGATAAGAATGAATGGAGATGTTTATGATGAGTCAACAAATGGAAAAGAGGGAGAGAAAGCAATGGATAAAGTACTTAAAGGCATGGACGATCGAGTGGGGTTCACAAAAATGACTAAATAAAATTTACTAAACTAATGTAGTAAATGGATAGTCAATCTACAGCTATGAACAACTATAATAAAGTAACTAGAAGTAGTGAAAAAAAAAAAAAAATTAATAATCTTAAATGCTATGCAAGATGAAATGCTAACCCTAATGTGCATGAAAGAAGAGGAAAGAACTCAGCTAAATAATAGATGTCTACATTAGAAAATATCACGAAGTCCCGTAGAGGGCAGATTTGGGTGGTATGGCTGGACTAGAGCACCTAAGAGATGACCTGGGCACCCATGGGTGCTCTGGTGAATAGAAAAGGCACCCCAATCTGGAAAAAATATCCTGAATTGGTCTTAACGGGTCTTAGAGATGACTTGTAACCTTCAATTTCTATTTCATTAATTTTCTTGTATTGCTCCCAATGCTCCAAATATTCCAAGAGGAAGAATGACTTGCAGAGGATTGAAAGAAGTATCAAAACCCTAAAAAAGAAATATGCAATTGAATGCATCGGTTTGATCTCAACTACCACAATAGTGGGATTATTAACTAAGCGTTGCACTATATTTAAAACCCGGATGTCATTCGGTAAGTGTGCGCATGTCATGTTTGTATGTGCTCTTGTGCAAGTTGCACTTTGTAAAATAGGGAGTAATAACTAAATGTATAAAATGTAATAGAATGTTTGCATGAAATAGAATAGAATCCCTCCCCTACGAAGTGTGATGCTAATGTCCTAGATTTTTCCTTGATGATGGAGCTATGTGGATGCCAATGGACTAGATGGATGTAACTCTAGATGAGTGATAGCAATAGATGATGCTAGTCCCTCATTATGGTTTCATAACTTTATATTTACAGGTTTATCTTGATCTAATTTTGTAATTAACCCGAAAAGGCAATGTTGATGTGTAATCACAATACCCCTAATTGTTTACAACTCGATAGATTGAAACTGTCAATGTGATTGCATAACATGGAGATTTTCCCAAAGTGTGGGAATTTGATATTGATAAGGCTCTTTGGCTAAAGGTTGGTTCATATTCCTCTATTTTGATACACACACTCAAATTGTAGAGGATCTATCCTAAAATCTTCTCTAACTTGCCAAGGAGACAGGGTTGAAAATATTGCAAGAAATTAAATATAATCTACAAGAGGTGATGCACCCAAAGGAATGTTAAATAACTTATCTTGCATGGAAATGAAATTGAAATAAGATTGAAGAGGATGAACATAAACACAAATCAGTTTCTTATCACAAATTCATTCACCATTAAACACAACTATCAAAACATGTAACACAACTTAAATTACATAGTTAACCAAATTTGTAATGAGAGATCATAAAGATGCAATGAACACAAGAGAGGGTTGAAATTCATCCATAGACTTATATTATTGCTCCATAGATTTGATACAATGCATTATAATGGCCAAGAGGAAAAAAATGCATTTACAATTTGAATGGGAGGTTTGAACTCCACAAATTCACTTACGAGATCGAATGAGACCCTCCTTATACTATAGGAAAAATGAGAGAAGGGAGAGGGAGGAATTTGAAATCCTATGTGTGACCCAAGTGGACCCCATCTTAGAGGGGTACATGAGGATGTTTTATTTGTGGGTCCCTTGATCACTATGTGTGTATGTGTCCGCACAAACCAGCTACCTTGGATATAATGAGATCCCTTAGATCCGAGTAGATAGTGGGGGATGTAGGATGTTTCCATCATGTATATGTAATGGTTGATAACCATCGGTGAGCATTTGGCCACAATTATTGAGACAGCAGTACTATCAGGGGTATTTATGTCTCAGTACTCTTTGATTCAGGTGCTTTAGATTCTTTTATATCTCCTTCAGTAGTGGACTACGTGGGCTAGTGATTTCAGGAAGCCACACAATTAGAAGGTTGAGTTGGAATCTAGAGCCAAACTCGTTGTGGACTCGTATGTGCAGAGTTGTGTACTTGATTTGGGATTCTTCTCCACTACTCTTGACCTCCGAGTTATACCTCTAGGATCATATCAGGTGTTTTAGGTATGGATTGGCTTGAGGATCATCAAACCAAGGTGGATTGCAGAAATAAGGTCATTGAGTGTTAGGATGATCTTAAGAGTTCATTTTTGATTTCAAGGATGAGAAGGCCTGTCTATTTGCGCATGATTTTGGCTAAGCAACTCAAACAGAGCATGCATAAAGGTTGTCAGTTATTTTCTATCACCATTAGTGATCGATTAGAGAGCACTCCAGAGCATTCACCCTTAGATGATCATGAAATTTTGAGGGAGTATGCATATGTATTTCTAGGAGAGCTTCTAGGGTTACCACCCTGTAGAGAGGTGGATTTCACCATTGATTTAGTGTTAGGATCAGCATTATTTTCTAGGGCACCCTATTGGATGACGACTCCTAAGCTTCATGAGCTCAAGATACAGTTAGAGGAGTTATTGGAGAAGGGTATCATTTTCCCTAGTGTATCTCCTTGGGGATCACTATTCATATTTGTGAAGAAGGAAGGTTCTCTCGGGATTTTTGTAGACTTCAGGAAGCTCAACAAAGTCACAATAAATAATTGTTATCCACTCCCTAGGATTGATGACTTGTTTGATCAAATGCGGGGAGTAAGGGTGTTCTAAAAAATCGATCTCAAGTCAGGTTACCATCAATTGCGCATATCAGATGCATACATCCATAAGATAATTTTCTACACACGATATGGGCATTATGATTTCACGCTTGTCCCTTTTAGTTTAACAAATGCCCTAGTTGTCTTCATGAGCCTAATGAATGTAGTATTCAAGGAATTTCTAGACTGATTTTTCTTAGTGTTCCTAGATTATATATTGATTTATTCTCATTCCAAGAAGGAACACGAGGAGAATTTAAGACAAGTACTATAGGTTTTGAGAAAGCAGAAGTTGTCTGGGAGTTTGGAAAAATGCAGCTTCTTCGAGACAGAGATTCAGTGCTTGGGACACATCATATAAGGTGAGGGTATCTCAATAGATCCCTCTAAGATACATAAAATTCTTGATTGGCGAGTGCGCACATCAGTTACTGAGGTGAGGAGTTTCATGGGGTTAGCAGGTTATTTCCGCAGGTTTGTACATGATTGTTCCATGATTTCTCCCCCTATTAATTCCCTTCAGAGAAAGGGAAGAAGTTTGATTGGTTATAAAAGTGTGAGCAAGCCTTCCATTTGTTTAAGGAAAGGTTAACCATGACACCTATCTTAGCATTTCGAGACCCAACAAAAGATTTTTTGTTTGTACCGATGCATCACTAAAGGATTTGGGAGTAGTTCTTATGCAGGAGGATCAGGTTATTACCTTTGATTCACGTAAGCTCAAATATTACGAGCTTAACTATCCTACTCATGACTTAGAGCTTGCAGCAGTTGTTCATTCTCTTATGTGTTGGCATCATTTCCTTTTGGGTAGGCCATTCATTTTGAGGAAAAATCACCGTAGTTTGGATTATATCTTCTCACAACCAAACCTCAATGCTCGACAACATCATTGGATGGAGTTCCTATGTGAGTACGACATGGAAGTGTAGTATATCAAAGGAAAGGTAATTTTTTTGTAGATGCACTTAGTAGATGATGTCATGTGCTTGCATCCTTTACATTATAGTTAGACGTGAGAGGTAAGATCCTTCAAAGCATCTTCTAGAGGATAGGTTTTATGATGGTGCTAGACATATGTTTGAGTCAAAGGGTTCTTTAGAGAGAAGATATTAAAGGTAAATCTTATATGTAGATGGTTCACTTCAGCTCCATAGGTGCATCTATGTGCCTAAGTCAAGTGATTTTCATAGCTTCATCCTTACAGAGGCTCATCGAGCCCCATATGCAGCACATCCAGGAGTAAAGAAAATGCACGCTAATTTGAGGAGTTATATTATTGGCCTGGTCTTCGACGGGACATAGCATATTTTGTAGCACGTTGCCTTGAGTGCCAGAGGGTCAAGACAGAGCATTCTCATCCCGCAATAATATTACCCCCTCATGATATTCTCGAGTGGAAATGGGATGTGATCTCCATGGATTTCATAATAGGACTCCCTATGTGATCTCCATCGATAAACCGACCAAGCTTGCGCATTTATCATCAACCAAGTCACCTATAATGCACAGGCCATCGCCAAAGTATTTATGGAGGACATTTTTAGATTACATGGGATTCCAAAGACCATCATCAATGATGGAGATACCATTTACACATTAGTTTTCTGGACTTCCTTTCAGTGCTCTAGGTACATAGATTAATTTCAGCTCAACATATCATCCAAAGATAAATGGACAGACAGAGAGGGTTAATCAGGTACTTGAGGACATGTTGAGGATGTATGTGATGGACCAACAAAAGAGATGGGAAGATTACCTAGATTTAGTTGAGTTTGCATACAATAACAAATATCAATATTCTATTAGTATGGCTCCCTACCAGGATTTTTATGGTCAACCTTGCAGGACACCTCTAAGTTGGGACAAACTAGATGATATGATTATTCGGGACCAACTTACCTAGAGGACTTAGAGCAGCAGGTTGCTCTAATTAGGCGATGTCTTGAAGCGGCCAAAGCACACCAAAAGGCATGTGCAGACACGGAGGACTGATCGTCACTTCATAGTGGGCGACAAAGTCTTCTTGAGATTTCATCCACATAAGAGCCCAATCTACTTTAGAAAGGGTTCTAATGTATCGTCTCGTTTTATGGGAACTTTTGATATTTTGGAGGTCATCGGTCCAGTTGCCTATCACCTAGCTTTTCCACCACACCTTGCACGTGCCCACGATGTATTTTATGTTTATGTACTGCGTAGATATGTACCTGATATCTCTCATGTTTTGGATTGGTTGGCATTATAGGTAGAGGAAGGAGAACGATGGAGGCTGGAGCCTGTATGTACATTGGAGCACCATAGGTTGGCCCTTTGGGGTCAAGACGTGGACCAGGTTAGGGTGCATTAGGACAGATACGATGAGACAACAACTACTTGGGAGGATGCTACACCATTGAGGGCTAGATATCCCTATCTCTTTCAGTGACTTCCAGGAGGAAGTCTAATTTTAGGAGAGGGGGATGTAGTGCCCACATTTTATAGCCTCGATTATCTGCTGACTTCTTTACTCATAGTTACATTTTGCAAAGTATTTGACATATTTTGGACATTATGTTATGTTATTTGATCTTCATGGACATGTATGGTGATTTGGGTGTGCAGCCCCAATTTATCTTTGATTAGTATGTTGACACATTTTAATAGATGTTGTGGATACTAACATATTGCTAAGGTATTTGGGCCTAGCTGATATATGATAAATACTTAGTTTAGTCGCACACCTTGATGATATTGATTATTCGATTATTGATAGTATGGATATATGTCATTATTATTTGATCTTCATGGACATGTATGGTGATTTGGGTGCGTAGCCCCAATTTATCTTTGATTAGTATGTTGACACATTTTAATAGATGTTGTGGATACTAACATATTGCTATGGTATTTAGGCCTAATTGATATATGATAAACACTTAGTTTAGTCGCACACCTTGATGATATAGATTATTCGATTATTGATATTATGGATATATGTCATTTATATGTATTGCAATGGCTAACACATGGTGAATTTGTGTGAAATTGTGCATGTTTCTCATTTACAATTCCATGTTGATGTTGTGATAGCATAGATTGCATATTTAGACTTGATCGTTTATTGAGTAGTTGATTTACACTTGTATTGGGCAGATGCGTTTAATGTGTGCATTGAGTGTGTAGGTTACAAGGCACAGGAGAACGTGGGTTTCAGGGTGGCTACGCAAATTGTGCACAAGCAGCCCATGGGGCTAAGTCCTAACCATGTTAATTTATGAGGCCTTATTGTTTGCTTGTATTATTTGGGCACCATGAGTGACCCTTATTTGTAATGTTAAAGTTTATGTAAAATTAATTGTGTTTAGGTTGTTTAATTTTGTTAGTAACTAGGTTGGGGGACTTAATGGTCCCCACTTGCATTAAGTATGTATTTGTGTAAGTGTGTGTTAATTAAGGAGGATTGGGGTCACATGAGCACCCTTGAGTGGGCCCCACATCCTCTACATATGTGTCCAAATGTGTCAAACCCGAAATTGGGCTATTTTTGGCATTTTAAGTGACCCCTTTTAGTTTTGGGAGTTCACTTAGCATGAAAATAATCCCTTGGACCCTACCTATTAGGTAGGGGGCTTAATTCCAAGGCATGGAGGGATTTTCCTCCCATTTAGCCTCTCTTTTGTCACCATCCATGTAATATGGGTTGGAATGTGTGTGTTGTGAAAAGTTACATAAGCTTGTCTCATTTTATTTTTGGGTAATTTGGGAGAAGGGTGTTTAAATGTGAGTTTATCTTTTCTCTATTTTGTTTTGGAAATCTTGACTTGGAGGGAAGAGAGGGTTACACATGTCACCCCCTCATTTGTGAGGAAATTTATTTATTTTTCTTAAAATAATCCCTCATGGGGGAGAAAGATAATTTTTTTTGGCTTTTGCTTTGTGCTTGGAGGCTTTTGGAGTTAGATTTTTGCTTGGACAAGGAATTGGGAAAATCTTAGAGATTTGGAGAGCTTGTGGAGGTAGCTCTTTGATCTTATGTTATGTTATTTGGCATGTTAGATTTAGATTTTCTTATGGTTGAAAGTTTTGTTTTGTTGCATGTGTTGTATGGTTACTTGTTTGTGTTATTTGTTATTTTTCTCCATCCATCATATGGCTTGATGGATTTGGGAGTTTTATTGGGGAAGAGGGAGGTATTTTCCTCTTAAACCTCATGGCTTGATGGGCAAGCCATGTTGGTTATATTTCATTCCCTCATATGGTTTGAGGTGGGGAAGGTGGTTCATATGGTTTGAACCCCATTCCCATCCTTAGAGAGGAAACCCAATGGGTTTGAAAATCCTCCCAAGGAGGATTTTAGGCGAATGGGAGGAGCAATAAGGAGGGATTGTTGTCTGGAGGGATAAGGAGTTTTTTTGAAGAACTTTTAAGTGTGCATCCTATGGTTGGACCACACTCTTTGGCATTATTGGATGTCTCATCTACTCTTCCCCATTGTTGAGGATGAATATGGTTTTCTCCTCTTTTTATTTGGTTGGTAAATGTTGTGTTTCTTTAGTGTATGAGTTAGTCTTGTATGTGATATGCTTGTGTGTATTTCTCCCTTATTCTTGTGCACATTTGTGGAAGCTAGCTCTCTCTCCCATGGGCTTGGGGGAGGCTAGCATGTCTTCCAACCTTTGGAAAGGCATGTAATGATTCCTATAGGTTGGGTGGTAAAATAAGCTTTTCTCTATATGTTGAATCCTTTGAAGAGCACAAAAGTTGTAGCTCAAATTTGGAAGATGGTTGGAGTTTCCTTGATATCTTAGTTTTTCATTGTTTTCTTCAAATTTTGTGAAAACTACTCTCATTGTAATCATATGGATATGAATATGTTGAAATTTTCTTTTCTTTGTGAGGTTCCCATTTTGAGATTGGGATTGCCTTGTAAACAAGAATTACATTAGTTTGTGCATCCTCCTTCGATCTTGAAAAGAAATCTTGTAAAGTGTTTCTTTTTGCATCTTAAGCATCTTGACATATGATTTAATTGTGGTATTAATTTTAGAGCTTAAACTTCATTGTGATGTACACTATTATTGCATGATAAATGTTGTAAGAATGGTTGCATCTTGAAAGGAAATGGAAGGATTATTAAGTGCAACTTCTTCTATTGAAAGACGGTTTTGTATGCTATTATTTTGATCTTCAAGTGAAGTGAATTTTTTTATATCTTGTTGTAGAAGTTGTATGGATTGATTGATTCTCCTTTGAAAAGAAAACTTGCATTCTTCATTATACATGGGTAGTGTAAACTAAGATTTGAAGTAGAGGAATTTTAATACCATTTCTTGCAATATGAGTATTCTTATTTTTTTTAATATTATAGAATGGGGGATTGATCAAAAACCAGATTTAAATTTTCTCCTATTTCCATACAAGTTGTAGAGATTTGATTATTACTTCTCAATGGAAAAGTTTTATTTCTAAGAATCCATTTTAAGACTTATATAGTTAAAATTGTTTGTGAATAAAACCTATTTCTCATAAATGATTCAGATTTTTAAAATAGTCCATTTAAGACATTGATATGTAAATAAATAAACTTGGTATTTATATATATTTACAAATAGAACCTATCATTTTACAAATTGTAATACTTTTAATATATTATATAATATAAATATATTAAAATATATTTAATATCGTTTATATTATATAATATAGTTTGATATATATATTTTATAAATATAAAAAATAATAATAATAAAATATCAAATAACAAATAAATATCAAGGTGGAAAATTTGTATTATAATAACAAAAATATTAAATGAATTGGGGAATAAAGGTGAGCCCCCCCTGAAAAGATTAAACATTGTAGGTGTTATTCGTAGGCCACACCACAACAAATTGTGGTTTTTCAAGGCTCCATACCATTGCTGACGCCTTCCCCAAACCCCGACTACACTAGTGGTTCATTTTAAGACACCCGTAAAATGAACGCACGCCATCCCCGTAACGCGACATTTGATTAAAAACAAAATTTTTTTTTTTAATGACACGCAATGACAACGCAACATGAGCGACACTAGATAATGAATGACGCGACACTGACACGTTTTTTGATGGTAACGGTGACATCGGCGCGACACTAGTTAAGTAATGACGCACACACGGTGCGACACTTGTTTCGTAATGATGACGCACACCGCTCTAACGACGCGACCACGAGCACGCTAGATAAGTAATGGACGACTAGCAGTGCGACACTCGAAACATGACGTCATCACGATGGCGCATACCGACGCGCGCATCACTTGCTCCTATCGACGCGCGTCATTTGCTTCTATCGATCGATGCGCGACACTATCTTATCGACGACGCTACGACACCATCTTCTATCGACGCGCGACACTATCTTCTATTGACGCGACACTATCTTCTATTGACGCGCGACACCATCTTCTATTGACGCACGACACCATCTTCTATTGACGTGCGACACAATCTTCTATTGACGCGCGACACTATCTTCTATTGACGCGCGACACTATCTTGTATTGACGCGCGACATTTAATCAAATGACGCGCGTCACTGTAACCTATTGACACGCATCAATAGGGGCCAGTGACGCCCTATTTAGGTTATAAATACCCTTGTGCCGCTCATTTTCTTGTTTTCGTTTTCCCGTTCTCGAATTTTTGCAGGTCTAAATCTTCGACAAAGACGCAATAACAACTATAATGTCGACTTCACATGCTTCCCAATTGCAAGTTCAGCAAGAAAATCAAGAGAATCCAACTCAATCGATTTCCAAGATCAACTACAGGAATCCCTTATGCCCTCACATCCATACGGCTTTAAAGATGTCTTCAGAATATCAAGCTATAATGGAAGAGTGTGAATTTACAGGGCTCGTTAATATGCCCCATTTCGAAACAGATCCGGATATTTTGAATTACCTTCTGTCATGCTACAATTCAGAGGACGGTATATTTTATGTGACTCTGAACGATGGCCAAATGTTCCAATTCACTATTGAAGCAAATGACATACATCGGTTTACTGGCCTTCCTATCAGAAATTTACCAATTGTTACAACCAAGGCAACACTAGTGGAAGAAGACAAGAAATTTCTCGAATCAACGTACGGTTTCCATGTTGATTGTAAGTATAATTCCTTTTAATTCATATTTTTTAATCTATTTTTATTCTGATACAATTTGTTGTTATAGATTTAAAGTAATTTTCACTGTTTCGCATTTGCAGCCCATGTCAATAAATCCAGGCGTGGTGTAGATACACAATCAATTGCACACCACTTTCTTGCTGCACTTATTTCATTTTTTCAAGCCAGAATTGTTTTGCAGGGTCGCCAAATGGATATACCAAATTGGGCCATTGCATATATTTGTGCCACTATCTCAAAACATAAATTCGATTGGTGCACATATCTATCCAAAAAAATAAGAACTGAAATAACAAATTCAAAACTCTCAGATAAACCTTTCATTTATTCAACAAACTATCTCCTCGGCTTCTACTATGAGGCACTTTTAAATTTAAAACATAAAGAAATTCCTACTTGCTCTGATGAGGCTTTGAAGAAATTCTCAATTCCATTTGATGAACAACAGGTATAAACTATTTAGTTTGTAATTGTATTACAATTTTCGTCATTACAGTGCACAGTTATTAAAACTTAAATTTTAATGTTTTGCAGAGAAGATATCTTGAAGCCATTCCAAGAAAAAAAAAGATGTCGAGAGGAAGAGGCCAACAACACGCGGAGGCTTCGGGGGACTCCCAATCTGAAATGGAAGCTCACTCTCCAAACCCTCAAGCATTTGAACTCGTTAAACGCCAGAGAAGTAATACATTCTCATATATTATTTACAAATTCCAAAGTTGCATATTTATTTTTCAATTTAAATTTTAACCAAATGAATTGACAACATTTAATATTGATGAATCAGTAGGAATATGGAACCTTCTTCCCAACTCACTCCATACAGTCGCATGCATTCATATCTTCTCGAACAGTACCCACCGAGTTCAACTCCTACAAGGCCACCCGTGGCACCGAAAAAACAACCCCTCGACAACAAGGTACAACTTTTCTATAGTACGTTTAATTTCGTAGTTTTCACTTTATTTATGAATTGTTTTAATATTTTTCATTTTTTTCTTGTACTTTTCAGCACATGTCAGTCATGATCAAACCACGGCACCGACACCCACTCAACCATTAATTTTTAAAATGCCAACCAGAGGAACAATGAAAAAGAACATTGGTAAACGCATGCCTTTTGCTCCGGCCCCTAAAGTGGGACACTAAACCTGACACCTCGTTTCAATTCCAACTCTCTCACTTGGTGGCTTGCCCAAAGGCAACGGGCATATCTATTTTGAACAATATAAATTTAGATGAAGATTATTTGGGCATTGATAAGAATGACCCAACCGGTTTTTTCGATACCGCGAGATGATTCAAGGCCCGAAGGTATACTTCAAATTTCAATTTTAATATGCTTTACAATTTTGAATTACATTTCGATTTAAATTTATTTATCTAAATCTTGATTTATTTTTTCAAAAATAGGATCAGCCCACCCAAAGGCGTAAACAAGGAGCAGCTTGATCTTTGTGAAAGCCCATTCTTCTCCAAGCAAGATCGTCTCGCATCGATTCGAGATAGTGAAGAGTTCCCACCTTTTCCTTTGGAGAACTTAATAGGTAATGATTGTCAATCCCATGTCAGTGAGTTTATTATTCCTCATATCCAACAGCTGATAGAATGGGAGAGAAGGGCTAAAGTTCTTATCAATGAGATTATTAGTCGTTATGAAAATTATTGGCAACGGATAGTTTATACGTGCACCCGTAATCAACTCGCGAAGATGGATTCCTTACTTACCCAAGTAAAATGTGGGACTGTCACGTTTAACAACAACTATAAAGACGACATTTTAGATAAGGCACTAAACAAATTGGAAAATATTAGTGCCGAGGCCCAGGCATATTTTAACAAATGGTCCAAGGACAAGGATTTGGTATCAATCGCAAATGCCGAAAGAGATAGAGCGGTTGTAAGTACTATTACATTCAAACAATCATTTTTGTTAATTTGAAATTTTGAATTTACATTAATATTTTAAATTGACATTACTCTTTTGTGCAATTGAAATATGAAAATTTGAAGAGTCAAAGTAAGGTTTTGCAAGTTCACTTGGAAACAAAGAAAGAAACTTATCCGCAAAGAAAAATTTGAAGCAAAATATTGTTTTGGTTAACAAACAAAACAATACACTAAAGCGGATAATTAAAGAGCATGGTCTCGACCCTGACATATTGTTCAAAGCCAAAGCAGTTGCTGATCCAAATTTGCTGTCGCATGGAGATGCAACAAATCAAGAAGAAAGAATTTTAAAAAATCTGGACAGCGCTGCTGAAGATCTTATAAGTTCAGGGGTTATTTCTGGTGTTGGGGAAAGAGGTACAACCACAATGGAAGAAGCCGTTGGGGAAGAGAGCAGAGTAGAATTGTCTAAAGAAAAAGAGGGTTTTGAAAATTAGAAACTTTTATTATTGAGGAAACTTTAAATATTGAATTTGAAAACTTCTACTATTGAGTATGTACTATGGTATTTGAATTTAATTATATGGTGATTAGATGGTGATTATCATGAATTATATGTATGTTTCTTGTTTACTTGCATTGTCATGAATTGTATGTGGACGTAGATGATGAATGATGACAATTGATAATCAATGATAGATGATGATGAAAGACGATGATCAATTTAATGTGTATAATGTCAAATTTAGTGCCTAAATATCTTGTGGGACTTTAATTATCTTGAAAATTGTCTTTGGGGAAAAAATAGCAACTAAGATTTGAAACAGATCTTTACTATTTAGGATTTCTCCTTAATAGACTTATGGTGTCGGAAAATTCTATTTTAAAGAGATTCACCTCTATATTAGTGCATAATCTCTCATTACAGAGCTTGTTTGACATCCAAAATAGTCAAGACCATTTGTCAGAAAATAACGTTTTGCTGGAAACAATCATTGATGTAGAGGCTAGATTAGCCAATTATGAAATAGTTAAATTCCAGGCCATAAGAATTAGAGCTTGGGAAATAATCAAGACCATGGTTTAAAAGATATGGTTTTTTTATCATGGATATTGTTTTGTGTAGAGTAGATTATGGAGGCTATGGAGGCTAGATTAACCAAAGTTGGAATAACCATGTGATTAAAAGATAGGTCAAGCTCGATATAGAACTTTGAAGTTTAATGTAAAACATACAAGGTTTTTATCATGAAGATTAGTCTGTATAGATCAAGTTCATAGGTTGAAGAACTGGATCATTTTTTTATATTTGATAAGGGTGAAGAATAATTGTGGATTAGAACTGGGAGGCTATAAGTTGGAATAATTTTGAGTGTATAAGAAAATATTGAATTTTGCAAACATGATCATAGTAAAATATGTTGTATAGGATTCACATATTGAGATTCTCTCTTCGGGACTGATTCTTGGAGTGGTTGAATTAAAAAATCTCTTTTTTTTCAAATTTTTAAGGTGGTGCATATGATCATAGCTCAATAAGGTTGTTTACATATCGTATTAGTTACAAGAAGGTTTGAAAGATACAATAAGGGTAAGGATCAAAATTTTTTAACTGAAAGTTGTTTTTACTTTCTTCTAATTATCATTGTTGAGTGATGAAATACTTGGTTGATTCTGCAATGAGTATCAAAGTATAAAATTCTCGCTACCACCTTGTTTTTTTTCCTTTCTTTGAAGATACAATGTTCAAGTGTATGTTTCAAGACAATTTTCTTGAAGCTCCACCATTTCTATGCCTTGAATTGATTAATCATGATCTTCAAGTACAATCTATAAAATCAAGTGTCTAAAATATTGAAATTTTTTTACAGCTCAACATAAAGTTCTCTGTGCAAGGTTGGATCATCTTAAAAAGGTAACATTGTGTAAATTTTGTCAAGAGTGCAAGGTTGGATCATCTTAAAAAGGTAACATTGTGTAAATTTTGTCAAGAGTGCCTTACTGGTACCTCATCTCAAACTCAGTCTTAGCATATATCATGAAGTTTCTTTATGAACTTATCAAACAAGACCCTATCATCATCAAGTACACACCAATCACTGTTTGTTTCTTTGGTCTGGGGATAAATTTGAAGTCTTCATCTCAATTGGCTGCATTGCAAACATGAAGGGAATTTCCTCTAGTGCAAAAGAGGTGAAACTTCAATTCACATTAAATTTTGGATATGCATCCTATTATGACGCGCATCATGCATCATGACGCACGCCATCGCATCGCCGACGCATCGACGCGGCTGACGCCATCGCGCATGGCATCTATTGACGCCACGCGCCATCGACCCTATGACGCATCATCGGCACCTATTGACGCGTACACACGGCATCGGCATCTATGACGACGCATCGCGTCATCGCATCTATTGACGACGCACGCCATCGCATCTATCGACGCGCGCCATCGCATCTATCGACGCCATCGCATCTATCGACGCGCGTCTATGCGTCAAGTGAAGCCATTGACGCCCGATTTAGCCTATAAATACCCTTCAACCGGTCATTTTCTCGTTTTCATCTTCCGGCTCTTGAATTTTTGCAGGTCTCAATGCTTCCCAACTGCAAGTTCAGTAACAAAAATCAAGAGAATCCAATTCAATCGATGTCCCTTATGCCCTCACATCCATATCGTTAATATGCCCCATTTCGAAACAGATCCGGATATTTTGAATTACTTTCTGTCATCCTACAATTCAGAGGACGGCATTTTTTATGTGACTCTGAACGATTGCCGAATTTTTCAATTCAGTATCGAAGCAAATGACATCCATCGTTTTACGGGCCTTCCGTTCAAAAATTTACCAATTGTTACAACCAAGGCAACACTCGTGGAAGAAAAGAATTTTCTCGAATCAACGTTTGGTTTCCATGTTGATTGTAAGTATAACTAGTAAATTTTCTCGAATTGTAAGAATTTTCTCGAATTTTTAGCCCATGTCCATATATCCAGGCGTGGTGTCTAATATGTAGCATTTCTGAGTACATGTAATTTTTGCAATGCTAGTGTCTAAGATGAGCTTAGAACTTTGTTTTACCTGATGAGTGCAAAGTGGAAAAGTTTAAACAAAAAAAGATCTTAAGAAAACTAATGGAACCAAGAAGGGGAAATTAATTGATGTTCCCAAACCCGATGATGCAAATCAAGCAGGGGGAAGAATTTCGATCAATGTACTTTAATATTAACGGAGGGTGACTCACCAAGGCTCTTCAGTCATTGTAAGTGTTTGTGCCTTCAATCGTGGAAATGTGAATACCGAATTTGGTAGTATTGTGACATGTTTCGACATCACTTTCCAATTTAATTTTTTGTTATTTTAGTTATCTTTATCCTATCAAAGTAGGAATATCTATTTTTGGGAAGCTACCACTCACCAACAAATGGAGAATAAAGAGATAGTAAATAGAAAAAAAATCCTTGGTCTACAGGAAGATAAAATATATGACAGCATTAAATCTTTAAGATATGGCCATCTGATGATAATGACAGACCAGGTACATGATCTTTGTATAAAGCGCCATTTAGTTTTCGTAAATGTTCCCCCTGTATATTTGGTTGTGTTTCGAGACTTTTTATATTTGTTTTCTAAGCCTCCAGATGTTATGTATCTCCATGTCTAATGTCGGCACATGTTGATGTAGGCAACTCACAAAAATGGAAATGTGTTATCTTTCTACACAATTCCTGAGTATGAAGCTTGGAGAGAATCATTGAGTGGATCGATAACCGGCTGGACCATATAGTGCAACAAAGTAATGCTAGTTTGTTTTCTCTTTATATGTTTTCAAGTTCTGGTTTTGTTCACTTGCTGATTAGGTATCACTTGTTGCTTGGACCATACAGGGTTCCCGGTTTGGGCACAAGTACTTCTAAAGAGGGCAAGGAGTATTTCATAGATCTGGACAAGCACAAAAAAGATTTTGTGTGGGTTGATGAGAAAGATGGAGATGCTTCCTCATATCAATCAGCTTATAGAATGGGATAGAAGGGCTAAGGTTCTTATCAATGAGATTATTATTCGTTACGAAAATTATTGGCAACGGGATAGTTTATACGCTGCAGCTGATCCAAATTTGCTGTCGCATGGAGATTTCTAGTGTTTGGGAAAGAGGTACAGCCACACTGGAAGAAGCCGTTGGGGAATAGTGCAGAGGAGTAGAATTGGATAAAGAAAAAGAGGGTTTTGAAAACTAGAAACTTTTATTATTGTGGAAACTTTAAATAATGAATTTGAAAACTTCTACTATTGTCTATTGTGTATGTACTATGGTATTTGAATTTAATTATATGGATTTACATACAATCTTTAATTTTAATTGCATTAGATGTTGATTATCATGAATTATATGTATGTTTCTTGTTTACTTGCAATGTCATGAATTGTATGTGGACGTAGATGATGAATGATGATAATTGATAATTAATGATAGATGATGATAATGAGGATATGATAATGATATGGTGATGATATGATATATATGGATGATGAGGAATTTTATGTGGACTTATATTTAAAATCGTATAATGTATTGTTTATCCCGAATTTTATGTGAATTTTATTAGGAATTTTATGTGGACTTGTATTTAAAAATAAATTAAATATAATTCTAAGAAATCAAGAAAGAATCATCACTGGTAAGAAATTAAACATAATTGCAAATATGCTAGGGTTTAGCTTACCTCTTGCGTATTGCAATCATCAAGGGTAACATGACATTGTAGATGGAGGGGTGAGTTGCCTGACATTGTCAGTCCTGAGAAGTGCCAGCAACATCTTTAAATATATAGACCAACAATATCTTTAAATAAATGTAAATATAAAGAATTAGACCTGTAACGTCTTTAATGATAACAAGAGCTGAAAAAATGTAAAGTAACAAACAATAAGATTATGTTGAAGAAGATACCTATTTAAAATTGAAATCATCACCGGTAATGTGCTATATCTTTGTCTTAAAAAATTCAACACAAAAAATTGATTAGTAGATAGATGGGTGAGTTGCCTGACATTGTCAGTCCCGAGAAGTAACAGCTTCCTCGGACGGATGTCAACCCACATTTTCAAAAAATAAAAAGATTGTATTTAACTAAATGTAAATACATACACCTGTAACATCTTTAATTATAACCATAGCTGAAAAAATGAATAGTAACAAACAATAAGATTAAGGGGAAAAAGATACCTGCTTAAAGTTGAAATCATCACTGCCACTGGTAATGAGCTAGATATTTGTTTTAAAAAAATCCAACACGAGAAATGGATTAGTAGATAGATGGGTTAATTGCCTGACATTTTTAGTATATAGACCTGTAACATCTTTAATGATAAAGATAAAAGATAGATAAAGAAGATACCTACTTAAAGTTGAAACAATCCATTATCAATAGCTTCATCAAAGTCGATGTTGTCTTCTGTAGAATGTGACGAAGAGCCAATTACACTCTCAAGGTTGGGAATATTTGTACTTGTAGCTGTATTATTTACACCTCTTCTTTCGCAAAGGGAATTCCAGTGAGCAATTGCTCTGTCAAAAAATGAATAGAAACAAACAATAAGATTAAGGGGAAAAAGATACCTGCTTAAAGTTGAAATCATCACTGCCACTGGTAATGAGCTAGATCTGTGTTTTAAAAAATTCCAACATGAGAAATGGATTAGTAGATAGATGGGTGAATTGCCTGACATTTTTAGTATATAGACCTGTAACATCTTTAATGATAAAAATAAAAGATAGATAAAGAAGATACCTACTTAAAGTTGAAACAATCCATTATCAATAGCTTCATCAAAGTCGATGTTGTCTTCTGTAGAATGTGACGAAGAGCCAATTACACTCTCAAGGTTGGGAATATTTGTACTTGTAGCTGTATTATTTACACCTCTTCTTTCGCAAAGGGAATTCCAGTGCGCAATTGCTCTGTCAAACGGAAAGGTTTCGAGGGAGTATCGAGAAACGTAACACCTCATGCAACTTTCCGATTTTTATCCAACCTGTTTCTCGCTTTGATTTTATAAATGACAATGCACTCGAAAACCCTTTCATCCTCCACAGACCCAAATCATTGTTTGGCATAACTCATATAGTCCGAAATATTCACCGATATCTTCTTGTAAGATAGAACTTTGATAGATTCCTCGCCACACCTGTAATAGCACCACTTTCGTAAGTTTGATCTAAATTCCTATATTGGTTCCTCATTGTTGTTGCAAAATTTGTTGATCGAAACTTTAATAAATCGGCATTCAAGATACCTTTGATTTCCGTACCCTTGAGCTCGACGCGTCTTTGTAAATTGTTCCATTATTGTACCCATTGATTTATGGAAATGCTTATCGACAAAGTCCACGGCCACCTTCTCGTATTCCAAAAATCGGATTCATCACACCCATGGCTTCCAGTAATTTTATCTTTACGTAAACATTCCCTAATTTCGATGACAAGGTTTCAAATTTTTTAAGCTTTATTCGGTTTCAACTATCACAGACTCAAACAAATTACGTGTCACGGGAACATCTTCTCGCTCCGATCCCGTAATATCTTGACGTTTTTGCAAAGTGCATTGGTATTTCCTCCCATTAACAAAGATGCATAGGTGATCGTGGATATTAAATCTCAAAAAGGTGTTAGGATTTTTAAGATCTAATAAATCTCTCCAATTTTCAAAAACAGTGCATCAAAACTATCCCGGGAACAAGACAATATATCAAGACTTTGACATACCATTTTCCTCATCCGTATAAAATCCACAATATAGATTAATCTGCCCTGTGCATGCTTCATCATTGTATTGATCTCCTTTAACATTGGAAGAATACCAACCAATGTAAGCAATGTCTCCAAATCGCTTAAGCGGAACATCAGTCCCTTGCCCTATCAACTTCATGACGGTATTTGTGCATGAAACCAACCAATGAAGGATACTCCTCACGAACTCTGCATGCAGGTTCATACAAAGATATCCATCTAGTCTCCACATCCTTCAGAAGTTTTTTGCCATCTGTAATTCCAATTGCAAATTTTTGGAACTCGAGAAAACGCTTTGGGATGCTTGACATATAGGCATGAAGTTCTCTTATGATGTCTTCTAATTTAGCAACATTTTCGTGGTTGCTTACCATTTTATATGCTAAATTCATTATGTGAGCCATACAGTGAATTGGTAGCATATATGGGGCCACTGTTGTTTGTAATCTAACACACAACCCTGTTCGGTGACCCTGCATGAAAGATGCACCATCTGCTCCAACGCATACCAACTTCGTAGCAATTTCATAATCAGTCATACCAGCAACATCTTTCAAATGAGAAACAACTATTTTATATAGGTTTTCAGCATTGCAGTTTTCAACCATTTTCATAACACCCAATGATGAGGTGTCCTTATATGATTCTAATGTATAGATGTGGATACATACCCATGCGGTGTTGTCATTGATCATTGTCACCTCATCAATTGAAAGAGAGATAAAGTTTGCTTTTTTACATTCTCTTTCAAATCTTCCTTCTCTATCATCGAGAGTAATTTTGCCATTTCCCATCCACTACTCTCGCACTTAATGAGACCGAGGTACATTCAAGCATTCCATTAAATTGATACAAAAATTTGAAATTGAGGAAATCCGACATCGCTCTTCCTTTTTTAAGTATTTGAAAAAGAGTAGAGAATTGTATGAATTTTGCATGTAGATTTGTTTCTTTCATCTTACCAATATGCGATGTGATCGTTCCTCCCTTTTCCAACAGATGTCTGTGTTTTTTCTGCTCTGCCTCATATTCCGCTGCGTATCTAACATGCATGCACTCCTTTTCAGTTTTCCACCTATGTGTTTTGATTTTCTGGCCATCTACCACCGTTACAGTTAAATATTGTTTTCCATAATGTTTTTCTATAGTGTCCAGCTTCAGTTGCATTTTTTGTTGCTTTCCCAATTTCCATGTACATATTGTACATGTACATTCACATGGGATTTCTTCAGAATTAGATGATTATACAAGTTCAATAAATGGAAATTTAGCTGCCCAATCAAACTTGTATGTCCTGCCAATGGTCCACATATTCTTGTTCGTTTTCAATGCTTTACTTTTTTGAGTAGAATTTTGAGCAATATCACAATCACCTGGTTTCCTCTTTCTTGGACCAGAGTTTGATTTTGATTTCTGTCTTCCATTTTGCTGAGTGTTTATATCTGTGATATCTAGCTGCACTTCTGGTTGCACCCCAACAGGAACAATATCTTCAAGATCTGGCATATTATCGTAGGTTTCATTTGTTTGACTGTGATACTGTGCAGAATGCATGTCCACCTCAATAATACCTTCCACACAGTCAGTATTCTGATTCTTTTTGGTGGCATCTATATGATTGGTATTTACAATATCTGTATCCGCAGAGTTTCCAAAATACTTGAAGAGTGATTTCGAGATTTCTTACTTACTTTTAGGTTATTCGTATTCTTTGAGCTTGGCACCTTCCATTATTCTCGAAAAGAGTCTCGTCACAAAGAAAAGAACCAAGAAGTCGACTCTCGCGTCTGGGCCTCTCGAGGTTTTCGCGTGAACTCGCCCGAGGTCGCGCATCAACTCCGCCCAAGTCGCGTCAACACTTCCTTCTCGTCGCCAACCCGCGTCACGCGCCACTTCTAGTCCAAGTCACGCAAAGCTCTTGCCGCACATTAATATAAATCTTGTCGCGCCAAGACAACTCTTGTCGCGCATCAATACAACTGACTCTTCGCCGCACGTCGGTATAGCTCTTTTCGCGCTTCAACAATGCCCTTGTCGTGTCAACACGCATGCATTGTCGCGCGTCAACAATCACAAATAAACAATGAATATGAATCGGTGCTCAAGGGTATGCAAGTTCAAATTTCAAGATTGGTAATTTGGTAAGCTACTTGAGGTATACTACCCGCGAATCACATAGGTTTTTATAGGAGATGTTTTCAAATGAAGGCAAAGCCGACCCCCAAAAAAATATACTATATATTTTAGGTGAACAGACACCGACCCACTCGAATAATTCACCTTTTCAAATTTTCCTAAATGAAATTTTCGCCATATTACAAATATTTGCCGCTAAAATTATCCCTGCCCTCCGCAAACTCCCCCAAACTCCCTCGCCACCATGGTTTCCCAAACCCTCCACCATCATAAAATCTCTCCAAACCACCATCTCCTTAGTATTTTTAATACTCATGGATTGTTTTATTCAAAGTTCCTTTAAATTGGATTTGTTATATATATATATATATAAATATAGGCATTTTTGCCTTCATTTAAAAAAACATGGGTATAATGTATACCCAACTAGAGAATATTTCGATAAAATAATTTTAAAAATAAAAATAATGGGAATAACTTGAGCAACCCCATGAATCCAAAACTTCCATGGCTCCTCCTCAACCTGCACAAAGAAGAAACAAAATGAAACAAATGGAAGAGAAAAGAAAGGAAAATAAAAACATAAGGATGGATTAGGGCAACTCTAGGAAACTTTTAAATCAAGGGCCAAGATTAGTTTGATCCTAGGGTTCACATTAAATCCTACACAACTTTTAAGTCATGGGATTTTGTGGGATTAGGAAATAAAATAAAAGAAGGGTGTGTGGGGGTTAATTAAATTAAAAGGGGTGTGTAGACTTTCTAATGTGACCCTAGCAAATGTTTAGTAGAGTAACCATGATGAGAAATAAATAATTAAAGTTGGAATTGGACAAGTAGTTAATTAATTGGGTAAATCAAATTGGTATAAAATAATTAATAATGGGAATTAGATAAGTATAGTATTTGTTTACTTTTATTTCTTTAAAAATACCCAAAATTTTAACTACCACTAGATGTAATTTCCTATGTCCTACGGGTCTTTACAATTTATTATATATAAATTTATATACAAGTTGTATTTATATATGTAAGAATTAGATTGCTTCCACAAGTATATGAAGTAAGTTTTAAGACAAGAATATGAAGTGGGTATTAAGATGTGGTTATTGTATTTGTATATATTAAATTAATAAATTTTTAAGTCCCGACAAATAATAATCCTTGTGAAAACTTTAAAAAATATAAATTAAAAATGGAAGAATAATTATTAAAGTTGTGGTGCTTAAAGGATTCATATTGAGTAGGATAAGGAGGGCTTTACATATTCAATCATAGGACAAGTGGTCATTTCCATTAATAAAGTGGAGTCACTCATAAGAAACCTAAAATGGATCAATTCTTACTAAAAATAAAGGACATTATACCATAACAATTGTTATGGTCATTCCTTCATTTGAGTAACATAATGTCTTATTTATAAGGAAATATTGTGTGCACATCATAGGAAATTTGGGGACACTCATCTTGTCTCTAATGGAATGTAGATTGAGATTCAAACACTCAAAGCATGGAAATGGTTATGGCTATCTAAGGAATGAATATATATGGTTGCTTAAAGGAGGCCATGCATATTCAACTACTATTGCACACATGCATGTTTGGGAATTCCCTTTCATAGGTTATGCTCATTCATGACCACATCATCGAGAATGAAAAGAATTTTTCTACAAATTACGCTTATTAACAAATATGGAAAATGTGGAATTTTTATAGATCCTTGCAAAGTGTTACAAAAATGACTAACCCAAATCACTTCTCATTGGAAATGGTAATAACAACTTACGAAAGAATGGAGATCCTTAAGAGACATTTACATCACTTTAAATGAAATGAAACAAATAGAAACACAACCATATCACCTCACCCTTGGTATTACTCTTTTGACTTTTTCCAAACTAGTAGAATTCAAACAACGTATGGAAGTCCAAAAGATAATTGTAAGCTTTTTTTTTATTTTGACTGATTTTATATTGTGAATTCCTTGATAGACATGTATGCCAAATGTGGAATCATTCAAAGGAGCACTAATTTTTAAAAAAAGAACACAATGCAAATGCACAATTATTATAGGATATGCAAAAATTGGTGTTATTGACATGGTCAAAGGCTTGCCAAAGAAATGCCTCGATGAAATTTGGTCTATGAGAATGTGATGATTGTACCATATGTACAAATTGGTGTTCTTAATGAGGTTTGTACTTAAAAAAAAAAAAAAAACAACTAAGTGTGGTGTCATAGAGTTTCGTCATTGCTAGATATACACAAATTGAGCTTATTAATAAGGGCTTAAGAAATTTCCAAGCAAATGTAAGTATATTGGATTCACTCTTGACCATGTAAGCTTTGATTTTTTTTTGTTTTCATGTAGCCATGCAAGTATAATGGATAAGGTTTGTAAATACTTCACTTACATGAGTGATTATTATTTGTTGTATAAGTACAATGGATTATTACATGTGTATGGTTAACCTTCTTCATTGTGCTAGCTATCTTGAGTAAGATCTAAAATTTATCATTAAAATGACAATAATATACGATGTTATTCATGTTTAAAATTCTATCATAGAGGAGTGACAACGTTAAACTCCCTCCCACTATAGAACTCTATGGTGAAAATCTATATTGGGAGGGAGAAGAAGTGGAAATTTAGAAGGAAATGAGTATGCTTGAAGAAAATGGAGAGACGAGCCGCATGTTAGATTTTCAATTGTTTTGCACCTCATTGCTATGCAAACCCCAAAAAAATCTAGAAGCCATTCAAACAAGGAACCCACATTTTAAATTCTAAATTGGTTGTTCACCATGTGTCGATATACAAGTAAGGCAACTAATTTCATAACACAAAAAAACCTTTTAGATCTACAAAAATAAAAAGAAACCAATTAAACATTAACATATTTCCTTTAGGAAGTTATTAAATATTAAATCCCTTCCAATGCGCTTTACAACTCAAGTGTAATTATTAGTCATATATATTTTTTTATTATGGGCAAATAGTTTTTTGAAAGGGACTATACCCTTGTACAAAGGGGCTCTGAAAACCAGATTAAACATTTATGGCCCAAACGGCGAAAAGAGAGTAATCGCAAGAGAAGAACCAAAACCAATAAAGACAACAAAGCGAATAAACAAGCGATGAGCAGCCAAAAAGTAGTTGTTTTTCAGCTTAGAGAAGTATAGCAATATGGATTAGCCGAACAACAGTGAAGAACTACCTCGAGAAAAAGGCATTTTTCTTGGCAAAGGATTTTTTTTTTTTCGAACTGTGATCCAAGCATCCGAAATTTCCTGCATTGGAATAAGAACTTCAAGATCAGCTATCGGCTGATAAGTATTGCTTGAGCTAGGGGGGTCCATAGCCACTAAAGACATGTTTGGTTCAAAGTTTCTGGTCCTTTTAATTTCATCCCCGGGTGACTCTTCACTCAAAGGGGTCTTTTCTATCATGATGTCCATGCCAGTATCAACATTAGTATCAGGGACAGTAGCCACCTCCTCATCCGCTTCGGGAATGTCTTTAGGTTCGAACACCATATGTTCTAGTAGGGCATTTTTCCACCAGTTGGCCTTATCATTTTTCTATTTTACTATCTCACAATTAGTGGCTGAATGTCTTAAAGAGATACATCTCCTGCATCGAAAAGGAAGGCCTTCATAGTCCAGACGCTGAGTCCAGGATCTATTTTGTACCTTTAGCTCAATATGAGCTGGAAGATCCTTTGAAGTATCAATCTCAACAAGAATTCGTGCATAGGTTGTATGGGTAAAATCAGAGGTTTGAGAGTCAATGTTAATGATACTGCCCAAGGCATTACCTATGGATATCAGACACTTTTGATCCCAAAATTGCAGAGGAAGGTGGGGTAATCAAATCCAGATTGGTTTACGGGAGAAAGATTTGGTGAGTGGGTTAAATGATGGGAACCAGGGTTTTAGAATAAGGTATTTTTGTTGACAGATCCAGAGCTACTTAGCAATGACATTCTTATCAGCAATGGATTCGAAAGCAATAATAAAAATTCCCTTAGCACAAGGGTAGAGATCTAACCTTCCTTCTAGGAGTGGGATCCAATGTTTGGAGATCCATGCATGTAAGGTAGGTAGGCTAGGCCAGAGTCCAACGAATCGACAAATCAAGGCATGAGCTTGATAGAATGCTTCTATTTCGAGGACTTCATCTCCAAAGGTTATACATGGGTTGGTCTCAGAAGGCTTCATGCTTGCAATCTCTGGCTTTTTCTGCAAAACCTCCATGAATGATCTCTTATCAGAAGCTTTTGTCATTGTAACAGGGGAGGAATCCTTATTGGTGGGGTTCTGAGTGAGATCCCCAAATGGAATCGAAGCTTCAGTGATTCCAGTGGATCCATGCCCACCCGAAAATCTGCAGCCTCCTTCAATCACGTAGCAAGGAGACTGGTTAGGGTTTCTGAAACCGGCGGCCGCCCTGAAATCTCAGGAAATAGATCTGCAAATCTTTGCACATCTCCAGAACCATGGCCGCGTCCAAAGAATGATTTGGCATTTTTTTGAAGAGCTCTGCCGCCAGTAGGGGGAATGCAGTCTGTATTTTCGTTCGAGCCTCTCTCACCCGATGCCCTGCTGCCGCCATGCGCCTTGAGACTGGAAGTGCCGGCGAGGAGACGTTTAGGGCAAGAAACCATCGCGGTTAGGGCCAGGAAATCACTAGGAAAAGGGCCAAGAAATCGCCAGAAATCCTATGGAGTATTAATGTGATGTTTTAAACTTGGAGTATTAATTATTAGTCATATTGCTTTCAATGAGGCAACTATGTAATTTAACGCCAAATGGTTAAGATCTATACAAAATGCATCATACCGATAAAATACCACATATATACATAGCACCGACATGACAACTCCAACATGTTGACAATTGTCGTGTAACTCAAAAAATAACTTCTATTTGTTTTTAATAAATAAAAGAAGCTACAAAGATTGCCAATGGTCAATAAAAGATTTGCAAGAGCTCGGATGACTGGGTGGAATTATAGTTGCTAAGAAACAATTTTTGATTGAAAAACACAATATATATTTCTCAACATAACTGAAAACACAAAATGTTTTTCAATTAAACCGTGGGGAAAAAGACTAAAATATTGGAGAAAAACCTAACAAAAATGACAAAAAAATGAGATGTATGGGAAAAGATTAAGATATCGAGAAAAATAACAAGAAACAATGAATTCTATGCGCCATGCATGCCATCTAATTCATTCTGTATAAAGAATAACCATCTCCAAACTGTGGATAGAGAATAGCCGTTCCCTAATTTAACTGTGTATGTGTGTATAACTGCGCCTATTTTAAAAAGTTTAAATGTAGGCAGGAAAATTAATGCATTTACGCGCCCATTACCACATGAAGGTTTGAATAGTATTTGGGTCTCATTTGCTCGCGAGTCGCACTAACTTTTCGCTTAGACGCGAAGTCAGGAGTCCTCCTGTTCATCAATCTCAACACGGAAAGGACACGGTTCTGGAAAAATACCCCGTCGAAGTATCGACAAATAGTGGGTGCCTCTTATTTTTCCAATCAAGACTCAATGTACGTATGCAAGACTTAAGTTTACTTTTCTACACCACGAGTCGCATCCCTACTCGGACTTATGGTATATATATGCAAAGAGGCGGAGATCATTGTTACAATAGAAAAATAAAAATTAGTTGAAGAAGAATATGGAAGGCATAGGGAATGGAGGATTTGAACTTCCGGGGTTCAGATTCCATCCTACAGAAGAAGAGCTTGTGAACTTCTATCTTAAGAAAAATTGGAAGGCCAACAATTCAGTCCGGATATAATTGGAACCCTGGATTTGTATAAACATGATCCATGGGAACTCCCAGGTACTTATCATCAACATAAACTATTTTCAGTGTAGTAATGGATAAGATATTTTGTTGATTCTTGATGTTTTGGATCTCACTAACTTGCGTCACTCTTCTCTTCCGTGAAGATGGATCCAGTAATGAGTTCCGAAACATCAGAAAATAACTTCTTTGCACAGATAATTTCGGAATAATCTTATTCATAAACGTTGTTAGGGTTTAATATTTGTTTGTTAGGGTTTAATATTTGCAAGCGCAGGTCTATCCTATCTTCATGGAGAAAGAGAATGGTTCTTCTTTGTTCCCCGCGATACAAAACGCGCGGCACCCAGAAGAAGCAGGCTGACAAAATCGGGTTACTGGAAGGCTACCGGATCGGACAAACTGGTTCGTAATAAGATGTTTCGTTGCATTGGGCTTAGAAAAATTTGGTATTTTACAGAGGAAAATCGCCAACCGGTGAGAAGACGGACTGGATTATGAAAGAGTACAGAATGCCAGATTTTCACCCAGCATATAAGGTAAAATTTCATAACATTATTAGCGTCAGTCTTTAGTACCAATAAAAAACTGTTAGTGTTATATGTATTGCCGATGCAGAAGGAAGTGGTATTGTGTCGGATACACAGAAAAGCGACTTCTAAGAAGGTGTTGGAGCAGCGAGCCATGGCAGAAGGAGAAGGAGAAGGAGAAGGATCCCTAAATTCGCTTGATTGGAGCCACCATGATTATGAGCTGATGAATAATGAGAGTGAGTCTTGTGGGAATAAATGTGATGATGGTGAAGAGGTGATGGAGTGCATGAGTACATTAATCAAGGAAAGTAAGATGAATCTCCCAGAGTTGCAAGTACCTGGTTTGTGTGTGGATAGCTTGTCCAGCCTGTGGACAGACATCAACTCATGGACACCTTCAATCCTCCTTTGCACTCCCAAGGAGGACTGCAATAACATCTGAGATGCTGCTGCCATAGCTATTCCAACATTCCTCTTAACAAAAGTAGTTATCCTCTGTGTTATTTTATATAGTTTGTTATGGTAGCCAATGAATAACTTTTCTATGCTTGCAAAAAACTGGTACGGTTTGAAGTTCAACTTTTGCATTCCCAAGGAGAACAAAATCATAAAATCGACCAGTGTTTGTAGAAAATAAATCTTGAAATAGTTGCAACCTTAATGTTGGCTGGAAGCAATGAAATATTTTGTTGACATTTAATAGATGTTTGTATTTAGGAGTCGTTAGTATTTTCTTTTATCCTTGCATATCGATCAAATATAAAGATTCAAATAATTAAAATTCCTTCATCCATTTTTTCGCTATATTTTTTTAAACAATGTTCTTTTAAAAAGACGTAATTTTTATGACTGAACTTAATACATTGAATTAATAAGAAACTTTAATCGTTGAATATTTAAGTCGTAGTAAACCTCAAATTTCATGGAGTTCCTCTTACACAAGTGTATATAGAAAATTGGGGGAGTTGTAAAATTATAACTTCAAGTATGATTAAAAATGGAATGATTAACATACTATAAAATCAAGATTTAGAAGGGATTACAAAAATCATACATTCATATGGTTCAATGTCTAGGACTTGTTTTCTATGAAAAAAACCCATAATCATGTCTAGTTATGGTATAGATGAAGTATCACAAATAGATAATGTAAATTTTTCTCATGTTGCATTTTATATTAAATTTAAAGTGGACTTTTAATAAAATTTAGTGACAAGATAATGTTGAAATATTGAAATGGTCATCAATTTATAATCATTACATTACACAATAAATAGTTCTCACACAACCTAAAACAATGGACCAGATACTGAAATTTTATCGAAGAAAAGCTTAGATTAATTGAAAAACATCATAGTGCATGGAATAAAGCAATATTTTTGTTAATATCCTAAACATATACGATAAATGGAGCAGAAAGTATCGTACATATGATTTTCCTACACTCATATAAATTTTTCATATTTATTTTTAATTAATGGTAAATTGTTTTTTGAGGGGACCATACCCAGAGAGACAAAGATGATCAAAAGCTATATATATGCAAAGAGGCGGAGATCATTGTTACAATTAAAAAAAAAAAAATTAGTTGAAGAAGAATATGGAAGGCATAGGGAATGGAGGATTTGAACTTCCGGGGTTTAGGTTCCATCCTATAAGAAGAGCGTGTGAACTTTGTCTTAAGAAAAATTGGAAGGCCAAAAATTCAGTCCGGATATAATTGGAACCCGGATTTGTATAAACACGATCCATGGGAGCTCCGTGTACTTATCATCAACATAAACTATTTTTAGTGTAGTAATGGATAAGATATTTTGTTGATTCTTGATATTTTGGATCTCACTAATTTGCGTCACTCCTCTTCCATGAAGATGGATCTAGTAGTGAGTTCTCAAACATCATAAAATAACTTCTTTACACAGAAAATTTTAGAATAATCTTATTGATAAACATTGTTAGGGTTTAATATTTGTTTGTTAGGGTTTAATATTTGCTAGCACACAGTCTATCCTATATTCATGGAGAAAGATAATAGTTCTTCTTGTTCCCCATGATACAAAACGTGCGGCACCGAAAGAAGCGGTGACAAAATCAAAGTTATTGGAAGGCTACCAGATCGACAAATTAGTTCGTAATAAGATGTTTCGTTGCATTGGGCTTAGAAAAATTTGGTGTTTTACAGAGGAAAATCGCCAAACCCGATGAGAAGACGGATTTGGATTATGAAAGAGTACATGAATGCCGATTTTCACCCAAAGATGTAAGGTAAAATTTCATAACATTATTAGCGTCATTCTTTAGTACCAAGAAAAAACTATTAGTGTTGTATGTATTGCATTGATACATAAGGAAGTGGTATTGTGTCGGATACACGGAAAAGTGACTTCTAAGAAGGTGTTGGAGCAGCGAGCCATGACAAAAGGAGAAGGAGAAGGAGAAAGAGAAGGATCCCTAAATTCGCTTGAATGGAGCCACCACGATTATCAGTTGATGAATAATGATAGCGAGTCTTGTGTTAATAAATGTGATGATCGTGAAGAGGTGATGGAGTGCATGAGTACATTCAAGGAAAGTAAGATGAATCTCCCGTGAGTTGCAGTAAGTCCCCTGGTTTGTGTGTGGATAGCTTGTGCAGGCTCGGGACAGACATCAACTCATGGACACCTTCCATCCTCCTTTGCACTCCCAAGGAGGACTGCAATAACATCTCGAGATGTCTGCTGCCATAGCTATTCCAACATTCCTCTTAACAAAAGTAGTTATCCTCATGTTATTTTATATAGTTTGTTATGGTAGCCAATGAATAACTTTTCTATGCTTGCAAAAAAGCTGTACGGTTTGAAGTTCAACTTTTGCACTCCCAAGGAGAACAAAATCATAAAATCGACTAAAGTTGTTTCAGAGAAAATAAATCTTGAAATAGTTCTAACCTTAATGTTGGGTGGAAGCAATGAAATATTTTGTTGACATTTAATAGATGTTTGTATTTAGGATTCGTTAGTATTTTCTTTTATCCTTGCATATCGATCAAATATAAAGATTCAAATAATTAAAATTCCTTCATCCATTTTTTTCGCCATATTTTTTTAAACAAATTTTTTTAAAAAGACATAATTTTTATGACTGAACTTAATACATTGAATTAATAAGAAACTTTAATCGTTGAGTATTTAAGTTTTAGTACACCTTAAATTTCATGGATTTCCTCTTACACAAGTGTATATAGAAAATTGGGGAGTTGCAAAATTATAACTTTAAGTATGATTAAGAATGGAATGATTAACATACTATAAAATCAATATTTAGAAGATTACACAAATCATACATTCATATGGTTCAATGGTGGGAGTGTTTTTATAAAAAAACCCATAATCATGTCTAGTTATGGTATAGATGAAGTATTACAAATAGATAATGTAAATTTCTTTCATGTTGCATTTTAATAGAAAGTGGAATTTTAATAAAATTTAGTGACATGATAATCTTGAAATATTGAAACAATCATCAATTTATAATCATTACTGTTACACAATAAATATTTCTCACACAACCTAAAACAATGGACCGAGATACTAAAATTTGATCAAAGAAAAGATTAGATTAATTGACAAACATCATAGTGCATGGAATAAATAAATTTTATTGTTAATATCCTCCACATATAGGATAAATGGGGCAAAAATATCGTACATATGATTTTCCTACACTCATATACATTTTACATATATATTTTTAATTAATGGTAAATTGTTTTTGTTTGGGGGTGGGGGCATACCCCTGAGAGACAAAGAGGCTCAAAATCTAGAAAAAAATAAGATCAAAAATAGAAAAGGCCTAGAAGCTAGAATGATCGAGAGAAGCCGGAAGCGAAAAGGAAAATCATTGACAAGAAACTGGCGAAAAACAACAAGACTATAGTTGCATGGCAGAAATTGTGCAGTCAACAAGAAACAAATAAAATTTCTTACCATGACCCCGGGTTGTGGCGGGATGGACAGTGTGTGGCATTTTCTTTTGACCTTTTTCCAACCATCATCATCCGTAAATGTAGCAAAGATGTCCACCTTACGAAGAGACTCAAGAAACACCGAGGATGCTTTAATGTTCTTTGAGACGACAAACCTCCTTGGTAAAGCACAATTAATGTTGGCACCCACCAAATTCACCGCTTTATTTATTTTTTATGTTTCCACTCAAGGTCATTGAGAAATGACTCCACCATAAGTGCCTCGAAGTTTACATCTATTTTCTTATTTGAATCACCCTTCCCCATGAAAGAAGGGCCCATATCTCTTTGTTGTGGTGAGTGTCGACACCTATAATTACGCCCAAGCAATTTAAATACTTAAATTGCGCTACTTATCCCCTTTCTCACAAATCGACAACATATCGTCAAAAGCACTCATATTACCTATTATTGTCATTAATTAATTACAATACGCTAATTGATTAAGTCGCCTATCCAACTAATAACCTAATTAACGACCTTTCGTTAATAAATCACCCCTTCTACCTAGACTAATTAATTATTATTAATTAATTAGCTTTCCTTCCATTTAACCAATAAATATATATTTAATTTATTTAATCCCCTTCTAATAGCCTAAATCGTACTAATATTCCTCTAATTAGCTTCTATAAGCTTACATCTACCTATTAGTTAATCACCTTTGATTAATTAAAACACCTCCAACTCCTATGACTTGCTAGCATAAATTAAACCCTTCTAAAGTAAGGTTACCTTTTATAAAGCAACCTTATCCATTCCTAACACTACTAGATGTAAGCTTATTTATCCACATTGTTATCCACAAAATAATTGTTTTGTGAAAAAAATGTGAATTATCAACATTAAATGGTTAGAATTAAAAAGTATAATGTAAAAATTCCACAATTTCATAATAATCAAATATAAAATTTTGGAATATCTATATTCTTAAAATTTCATTGTGGATAAATCACATTTTCTACATATAATTATAAAACATTTATATTTTTAAACAAGAATTAGTCATTGTCTAAACAATCCAAAAATATTGAATGATGAATTCATTTTCACACCATTTCTAAGGTTCAAACAAAACTTATAAAAATTATTAATTTTTCAATATCCAAAAATGTAAACTATATCTATTGTGGATGAACACATATCTCTAATTGTTTATAATTTACACTATATAATGTAACACAATCCCAACTTTTTAACTCTATTTTTATAATTAAAACAATCTTTTAATTAATGAAATTTTGTAGTTAACTTACAATTTTTACCATCATGGTTTATTATTCACAATTTTAAAAATATATAACTTTCCCTCAATTTTTCTGATTGTAATTTTTTTACAATATATAACTCTATATCAACTTTAAAAATGATAATCTTAAGTTTGATTACTAATGATACTAATAATAAACCATGTAAAACACTAATTATTAGAAAGAAATTAAATATATATTATTTTGAATGAAGAAAATTAAGTTTTTAAAAACATAATCTCAATTAAAATTAAATAATATATTGATTTTCAATTATCAAAATAAAAAATTCTTATTAAAAATATTTATTTTTAAAAAATCTATTTTTTTAATGATATGGATAAATATTTAAGGCAATTATTAAAGAGAAATTTAGTTATATTATATATGCATGTTAAACATAAGATGAACACTTAAGTCTTGGTAATAAAAAAGAGAAAAACAATAACTTCAAATAAACATTAGAAAACTAATAACAACATGTAAAAAAAAATTGGAACTAAAGTTAACAGATTATTATTATACTTATTGTTAATAGTTATTTCCCATAGCTATATATATATATGAAACTATCCCCATTGTGTCTACCAAGAATGTCCCCTAATAAATTGTTTTCATACCATTATTCTATGTTCTAGGCATTAATTAGTAATCTCATCCACGTGCTCATTCAATGCTTAATATCCCCATGATTTAGAGGCTTGTTTTCATCCGTTTAAAGTGGATGGTTATTTAACCACTACAACAAATAAGACTTTTTGCGACAATTTTTCTACATTGTGATTGTGGTTATAAGGAATTCTCAAAATTAAAAATGTGGATTTGAAGTTATAGCTCATCCACAATTTCATATATTATTGTTGTGTTTCCACAATTTATAAGACTATTGATATTCCACAATTTATAAAATTTGAAGCTACCCTACAATATTTTGTAGTGAAGTTTATCCACAATTTTTATAGATTGTAATTTTTCAACAATTTTTAGGATTGTGAATATTCCACTATTTCTTAAAATTGTAGTTTTTCCATGTATTATGATATTATTGATTTTCTACACTTTTGTATTAATATAATATATGTGACAATATATACAAATTTATCTACAATTATGATTACCACATAAAACTTGTAGGTGGAAGCTACAATTTGATTTCCACAATAATAATATGTGGAATATCTAAAAAAATAATGTAGAAATGTAACTATAACTGGTCTATTGATTTCACATTCTTTTACAAAATTTTATATATCAATTGTCTACATTTTCAACATACATATTAAATAATAATACTTATCTACATAAAATTAATATAATAAAATAATATTTTGTAATTTTTAATAAAACAATAAATTTATTATAATATTAATAGTGAATTTCAATTCAAACTTACTTAGCCATGTCTAAATTATGTAAACATTAAATTAAAATAAATCCTAAAAACGTGTTTGCTTTCTAAGTTTTATGCAAGTAAATTGAAATTAATTTTTTGTTATTATATAAATCCAAAAAAAGACACTTGGCATCTTGATAAATTAAAAAACAAAATAATTATTATAAATACTATTAGAATAATAATAAAAGGAAGAAAACAATAGAACTATCCTAACATAATAGGAAAAAGTTAAAAGAGGTCAATAAATAATTAAAAACCCATTGTCCTCGGAAAGAAAGAATGGTAAAGTTAAACCGTATAAGTTATCCTCCCTCACATAAGACTTGCAGTTTGAAGGCACGATGAAGAGTTTTGTATATAGAATGTACATAGTGTGAATATCTTGGATAACATCAAAATCGGAATGAACAATCATATTCACATTATTGGCATCATCCATCAACTCGAAGCTTCAAAATGTTTCTAAAAGTCCTCTTTGTATTGATGCACCATGTTTCATGTGAATGCATTCTTATGCACTGTCAAAATAGCCCAAGTTCCTCTCTATTTTATTAAGGCCATCTATGTCTGGCCCACACTAAGCTCCAAACCATGTGAGCCAAATCATACCACAAGAGAAAAAATAATACCATTTATGAATATAAACTAAAAAAACAAATCCCGAGAATTGATTTGATTCTAATTTCTTACACAGTTACAATAGTTCGAATAATATCAGTTGATTATGCAGCATGGATCTTCCTAGTTCCCAAATTATCATTGGCAGCAGAAAACCGTGGCCCAAATATTAAAATAGTAATGTGCAGTGAAACCAAAAGTAAATGCTAATAACACGTAAGATTATGATCATTCTGTGACATTGCAACTGCAGATCTACATAAATACTTATAAAATTGAATGATTATAGAGAACTGCATTTAACTTATCGATATTAAAAACATTTTCCTTCTATTATTTAGCTTATTATTCCTGCAAACATCTTGGAGAAAACCATTTCGTCTTTTGAAATGAAGAGCTTCTGCATCGCACCTATGTAATGTTGCACCAAATCTATGAGAAGGTAAGAAGGAAGACTTGAAACATGCAAAATAATTTGTAGTGAATGGCTTTCTGTAATTGCGTATTGTAAGTAAATTGACAAAATCTTATCATTGGAAAATAAAAATCCCTAAATAAATGCTTCATGATTTCCGCGATTTAGGAGTGCCCCAATTTTTAGGAATATAGTTACAAAGCAAATCACAACAAACAATCTTTATTACATTGTAACTTTGTCCCCGTAACCTAAGATGCCTAAGAATCATATGTGGTGTCGAAATAAAAATAATTGAATGGACAAATTTCTCAAAAACATGGATCATCTACAATTTGATATTACAATTTATTCTTTAAAACTACATGGTAATATTTTAATCTTTAAACACTATTTATTTTTATTTTTATTTTGTTTTTATTATAATTTATCAACTCCTATAAAATTGTAGAAAACATGTTAAAATAGATGTTATTCAAACCTATAACATTGTCCTATAAATCATGTAATTTGAGAGCTAACATAGATATTTTTAGTTTAATATTAATAAAATAAAAATATTTATTTGTTAAATATATATATGTTAATATTAATATCATAATAATTAATAAATAGAATAAAATTTATTATAAATATTTTCAAGTTAAATTAAAAACATATTTTACAAATATATATTTAAAAGAAAATGAAAATAATAATATATAATTCATGTAACATATGTAGGAATTTATAAGAAAAAATATAATTAACTAGGTAATGTGGTGTGTATATATTGTTGGAACTCATTATATTTAAATAATAAAAAACTTAAAACATTTAGAGATGTGGATTTGGTATAAAAATTTATAACTATAAATAAATTGTCTATGTTTAATATACACATTATTATATATTTTTATTTTTAAATGTATTAAAATTTAAATATAAAGTTGCCTATAAATCCATAAATGTTATTCAAACATTATTTATTGTGGCATCTCTAGTTAGTGTTATTATAATTTATATTAGATTTTTTATTTTCTTCTAAAATCAATATAAATATGGTAGATATATTGAAATTAGATTTCTAAAAAATTAAAAAAATTGGAATTTCCGTAATGAATGTTTATGAATATGAATTTTCTACAAAATTTTATAAATACATTAAAATTGTGGAACACCTACAAACCAAAAAATTAAATTATTAAATCACTATAGAAATGCTACAAATTTTCTACAATTCTCCTAATTTATTTAAAGTTTGTAGAATAATTATGGTGATGTGACACTTCAAATATTTTTATAAAGTATAGATATATATTTTTTGTACTTTGAATTTAGAGACAATTATAATGTAATATTTTTCATCTTAAAATGTACTAAAAATCTAAAGAATTAGTTATGTGGCATTTCCACAAAAACAATTATATAGCATTCAAGCACTATTTAATGTGGCATCTCCACAATGCTATTATAATTTATATTATTTTTTTAATTATCCCAAAAGTAATATAAATATAGTAGAAATTATTTAAATTATATATCTAATAAATAAAAAATGTGGATTTTCTATAATAAATATTTAGAAGTGTTGATTTTCTACAAGTTTTTCTAAGTATATTTAAATTGTAGAACATCTACACAACCTACAAAATAAATTATGAAATTATCATAGACATGCCACGAATTTTCTACAATTCTCTTAAATTGTTGAAATTTTGTAGAATAATTGTGGTAAAAAGATCTTATTTGTTGTAGTGAACTAAACCTGTAAGTGTAATCAAGCATGCAATCGTATCGATTGTGGATGGATTGAATATTGTTTGTTTTGAACCATTTATGAAGAAAGCAAATCTAACGACTCAGATGTGTTTGCCGTGCTATTAATATATCCCTTCAAAAAAATCCAAGGGAAGAAAGTGATTTTCTACAGTTTTGTAAATAAATATTCAACAATATTGAATTCGGCCTCAATGGTTGGGTATGCTTGTAGGTTTTTTTGAGTGTTTTGCAGAAAGAACGAAAAAGGGTGTGGTATTTTAAAGGGTATCATTTTCTATAGATCACCGATTAAGTTGATTTCTTTTAATGATATGAGCAGAAATTATATATTTTTAAATTTACCATGATTGAAAATGGATTTAGACAGATTAACAAATTCATGTTTGTGGAGGAGGCCATGAATATGCAGAAAAACTATGTTTTGGTAAATTTTAGATTTAATTTTTTTATATTTGGTGATGCATGTTGTAATCTTTAATGTCTTTTATGAGATCGGTTGTAATATAATAGATATACTATTTTTCAAAAAAATTAACAAAATTTATGTGTTTTTAAAGTTTGTTGCAGAGGAATTTATTCTACAGAAATATTTTATTTTTGGATTTATCAGACGCAAATTGCTTGAATCAGAGAGAAAGGCAATGATAGTGTAGTAGTAAAACTATGAAATTATCTTAAAGAAATTATAATTTTTATATAACATAATTTTTAAATTATATTTTCATTAAAAATAAAAGAATGTTATGAAAATTAAGGATTTCAAATATATAAAGAAATAGAAATGAAGGGAAAATAATATTCACCGTAATATATATTTTATTACTTCTAAGCATTGATGATGTATGAAATCAAAAATTTTTCTACTAATATTATTTTTACATTCCTTTGAAACTATGCTTCATTTTATAATAAATAAATAAAATATTTTTTTAATTAAAAGTAATAATTTTGTTTTTATGGAACATTATTTATAATATTATGTAAATAATCTACAAATAATCTACTATCACATATTATATTTTTATTTTAATTGTGATATATATGATTTATAAAGTTATAATAATTTTGACATATTAAATTTTGTATTGAAATTATAATTTTTAATTTTTAGTATATATATGTTAAAATAGTTACAATTTTAAAATTGTGGAAAGAATTAAAATTTTTAACTTGTGGACCCATATCATTATTAATGTAGTGGTACATTACCAATTTTAAATTGTGGATCGAAATTTTTAATTGTGAAAAATTTCACAATGAGTCACATTGTAGAAATGTTACAATATTGAAATTGTCACAAATTCCACAATTATAATATTGTGGAATATATGTGTGTGTGTGTGTGTGTGTGTGTGTGTGTGTGTGTGTGTGTGTGTGTGTGTGTGTGTGTGTGTGTGTGTGTGTGTGTGTAAAATGTATAAAATAGTTACAATTTTAAAATTGTGGAAAGAATTAAAATTTTAAACTTGTGGACCCATATCATTATTAATGTAGTGGTACATTACCGATTTTAAATTGTGGATGGAATTTTTTAATTGTGAAAAATTTCACAATGAGTCACATTGTAGAAATGTTACAATATTGAAATTGTCACAAATTCCACAATTATAATATTGTGGAATTTTAACAATAATTTTGAGTGTAGATTTTGTCACATTTGATGTTTCCACAAATAAATTGTAGGTGGAGTCCACAAAATTGGATTCACAAATTTAGATAAGAAATCCACAACAAATTTGTAGAAAATTTGTGGATACATGACCCATTATCTTGTAGTGTAATCATTTTTTACCTTTATCCCACATGCAAAGGGATGAAGTGTTTTCTTTATCCATTGGGCTATAAAAGGAGCCCTCCTTCTACCTTTATACCTACACCTAAACTTCTTAAGAGAGCAAATGCAAAGCATATAGCAAAGAGACTAAGAGCTTGCCTTTTGTTTTCTTGAGAGGTCACCATTGTTAAGAGCTAAGCTTCCTATTCTTGCATTCTTTAAGGATCAAACAAGAAATTTTTGATTTCCATTGGAGCTAAATAGGTCCATTCATTCTTGTTGGTAATCTAGGAGAGTAGAGATTTTAAATAGCATGCTAGTTTTGATCTTATGTTTTCAAAGTTATGATGTTAGTTTAGATCTTGTTTAGCTCTTTATCTTGATGGTGCTTAGGCTTTGTCTTAGCTAGATTATAGAACTATTTTTAGGTGGTAGTTCTTGCTTCATTTAATTTAGCTTAAGCAAAGTACACATGCACACATTTGGCACGCCTGGTGGGACCCTTAGTCCCATGGCATTTTAGTTTAAGTTTCATTGTTTTGGCTAACTTTTGATATGCACATGTAGTAATTAATGTCCATTTTCTTAGAATTTTTGCTAATTTGATATGTGTAACTTCTTGTTCATAGCCATCATTTTAATGGGTTGTTGCCATTCTTAAACTAACTTGTCAAAATTTGAGATATTGTGAGTTTTCTTTTTTTTTTGTATTTTGGTTGCAGGTGTGGTGCAGGAACATTTTTAGGAGCGCAGGCATGGTTTTTATGGTGCACATGCCTCTCTAGTGGCACAGCACACTGTCAAAACCTAGTTCTTTGTTTACCAACCCTAGCACATGCGCGCTAACCTCGGCGCACACCCTAATCGCGCGGATGCACTAACCTAGGCGTAGACATCGTTTCATACTATACCTTCACTACATTTTGAAACCTGTCAGATCGGTGCATACACCCTAACTAGAGCGCACATGCTATTTTAGTGGCATAGACACATTTTTGGTGGTGCAGATGTTCCGCCGAATGCGGGACTATTTTATAAATTGGTGGGGACATGTTTTCCCAGTAGCACACATGTTTTTCCAAAGTGGTGCACACATTTTCCCAATAGCACAAGTGTTCTATCTGATTTCCTATCTATTTTTCTTGAAGGTGGAGCATACATTACTTTTGTGGCACACACGCCTCTCTGGTGGCACAGGTGCATGGTAAGCAAAAACACAGAGTAGCGCATACATTGTTTTCATGGTGCACACGCCTCTCGGGTGGTGCAGGTGCATTGTAATTCGAGAAAAGCACAGAGTGGCGCATACGCCCCTAAAGCTCACAGCAGATGCCAAAAAAGGGGCGTAGGTGTCCTTTCATGTTTTGAAATTAATGTGTTGAGGTTCTAACATTCTTGTAGGTTTTATCTAATCATATACTTGTCTTTGCAGGCTGTTTTTACATGTTTGTACTTGATTAGATGGATTTTTACATTGTTTACTTATAGGAATAAGATCGCATATGCTCTTCCCTCACATCCCTTGGGGCGATCTTGGTAATCGAAATGATTCTAAGTCTTTTTGATGCTTAGAGGTTGTTAGGAATATTTGAGTTGGAATTGGTTAACTTGGCATAGTTGAATTAAAGTGTTTTTCCATTTGATATATTTTTGGATTTTGAAGACATCACGTATGCTCTTCTCTTGCGTCCTTGGATGATCTAGAGAATTAGAAATTGTGCCTTCTCTTTTGATGGAAAACTACTAAAAATCCTCATACTGAGACCAAAACGCCATCACTTGTCAAAGAACGGAGGAATTAAAAAAATTAAAAATACTAATACAATTGTTATACGGGTTGTCAAATGGTGTTCACGCAAACCACACCTAAATTAAAAAAGATAAAACAAACAACATATTCAAAACATTGTATTACAGGTATCAAAAAGGGTACATCCCTCTCCGCTTAACTGGAACATAACCCCTTTGGCATAATGCCTTAAGCTACAACAATGGGGGTGGTTCTAGGAACCCCAAAGTAGTCCATGCAAGAGGGAACCTTTTGGATGAAATGAGAAATGCTCCGCACTACCTATCTAACTAGTGATTCCTTTGTGAGATAGAGTTACAAGTTGTCCCTACGTGACCCTTTTAAGTACACGATGGATGCATTTAATGCCCACTATGCTTGAAGGGGGAAAAGTCGAGATACTCCCAAGATAGTCAGGGCTATTTGGGTAAATCGTCCCACTTGTGGATAATCTTTGTAACACCTAGGACGAGAGAACCACCTAGGAAAATATACTTTGGCTAGGAGCCCACTTTGACTATTGTAAAATAGTGTTGAGTTGTGAACCATCTTTTTATTGCAAAACGTGTGACGCATTACTTTCACTTAGTTTTTACTTGCCTTAGGGCGAGGCAAAACTCTGCTGAAGTGAAGCCAACATTTTTCATCCCATTTTTATTTTCTTCCTTCACATTCTTTTGACACTTTGTTGATCAGAAGGAGAGTGACTACCTTTGTGTTACTAATCGATTGTTTCTGACACTTTTTTTCAGTTTACGTCCATCCATGTTTGCGGCTAGGTAAGTTAAACGTATAAAGTGCACGGAGATGTATTCATATCATTGGTGGCCATTGTGATCTTGATACCCATGTCAAGATTGTCATTGTAGTTAGGTGTGGTTCATCATCTTGAACTTCCTTAGAAGGGTTAGCTTGTTTGTATCGTATCACTACAATTTTGATATTTACGTCTTGTTTCTTGTAAACTTGACATAAATATCTATATTATAAGGTTACGTTGCACACATTTTTAACTATTCCTAGCTATACTTTGAGATTTTTAGTTCGGTTCTATTATTACCTCGATTTTGAAGAGTGTTGGGTGTTACCATTTGTGCGTGTTATACCAATAGCACCTTGATATCAATACCTTACTTTCTCGTAAATTTTGGTTAACATATCTTGGTGATATTGATGAATTGTAATTGGCACTTTTTGAGATATAGGTCTTAATCGAGTTTGAGCTCGCTCCTAGTATATCTTGTTAGGGGGTCACATTGACTTTTTGTATTTACTTACGTTTTGTTCATTTTTGTGAACTTAGCATAAGTAAGAACATCTTGTTAATTATCTTGCGACGCAAAATTGCTTTTTGAAACGTAGTCTATGAGGTACTTCATTTGATAGGTTTAGATACCAAACATTTGTATCACTAGTGATTTATCACTCTATCACATTGGTATTCTCACATTGTTAATTCCTTCATATTCACCGAGGTGTGGTCCCAAAGTTTTGAGCACATTTAAAACTTACCCTAGTGAAGCTATCACAAAAACATGGCTCCTAAAAATTATTAGGACTCAAGACACGAGACATACGAGGAACAACAAGCGCAAGCTCTGGGAAGTCTCTAAGAAAAGGGTCGAATCCCTTCATTGGACATGATCTAGAACCTCTGTTTTCCGTGGAAAAGAGATAGTAGATATGGTCGATCATAGTGGAAATGAATTAGAATCCCCACACACAGAATTTAATTTTGACCCTACTCTATTAGACGAATTTCTTTTTAGAAATAAAGATAGAGTGCTAGCACGGGTTGTAGAATTAGGGGCCAAATTACCCACTAAAAATGAAACAATCCCACCTGCGAATAATGTTACTGAGGAAGAACGACCCCTTATCAATATGGAGGATATTTTGACACATGGACATGCTTCTACCTCCAACACAGGGAATGATAAAGTGGTGGGACATAGAATGCCCTTTATCAAAGTTCCACGTAGAAACAAGACAAAACATGAGATGGGTGAAGAACCTCCACAATACGAGGAGGAAGAACCTTTAGAAGAAGAAACCACAATTCAAAATGGATTAGTAACCTAAGCGACAATTAGCTTTACTGACCTCCCATGTATAGAATGAAGCAAACAAAAATGTTCAAAATTCAAGCCTAAGGTTAAGATCAATGAACTCCATAGAGAAAACGAAGGAGAAGACGATATGAGAATATCATCGCGTATATATTCCCGCTTCTCCCACTAGAGAACAATTTCTTGCACAAGAGGTACAATCTATGAAAGTGACACTCACGAGCCTATAAGAGAGCAATATAGGGAGCATTATAAAGTATCAATATGAAGAATTATGCCCCTATCCTTTTAACAAGACTATGACCCTTCAACCCTTTCCTAAGAAATTCGATATGCCAAAATTTGACAAATATAAAGGGAAGGGAGATCCATGGGATCATGTCAAAGGTTTCTATATGGTATGTCAAGAGGTGTCTTACAGTGACAATTATCTCATCAAAATTTTCCCCAAGAGTCTTAAAGGTCAAGCCCCGTAATGGTTTACATGCTTACCACGTGGATCAATTTTCACCAAGCCGAATTAGCGAGAAAGTTTCATCGTCACTTCTTGTACAACATAGAGAGTGATGTCACCATGGTAGATTTATGTGGCACCAAAAACACCCTAATGAGACTTTCACTAGATTCCTTTAATGGTGGAGAGGGATAGCTAGTCACTTCCTCGCTTTCCCCTGAAAAATAACTAGTTAGTATTTTCATTCCCAACCTAAACCCGATATAGCTTTCCACCTCCAAATGCATTGTGTTCGCACTTTTGAGGAGGTCATCGAAAAAGGGGTTTAGATAGAGAAAGCTCTCATTGCCAAAGGAACCCTCAAAACCCAATCTAGAGATAATCAAAATGTCAAATCCACGGAGAAGCCAAGGTCTTTAACAAAAATAAAAATGTGGTGGGAGATGGGATCACTAATTCCAAATGTGTGCAAACGGTCCAAACCATCAACCTTTTAAACTAACCAAAGGACCAATTCAACCACCACCAAAGTGAAGAACGTTCACCTCTCTTAATGAACCTTTGTCAGTTATACTAAAACAATTAGATGCGGCCCACATGATGACATATCCTATGACGCAACCATTTGACAACAATGCTCCAAAACCTTCATGGTACAAGGAGCATGAATATTGCAAAATGCATCGTGTCAAGGGGCATAAGACAGAAAAATGTCTGCGACTCTATTACGGACCTCATTGACAATGCGGAGATAGAGGTGGACAACCCAGGAAAAACGCAGACACCTAACGAGAAAATGGGGATATATAAAGAGCAATTCCCAATCATGATAAATCAGAAAAGTCAAAGCCGGATCAGGGAGAGTCATCCCAAGGTTATAAAGTAGTGAATTACTTGTACACCAAAAAAGACAACAATCATTATGATTCTCTTATTGAATGTATTCACTCTCCTACTAACCATATCAACACCATCCAAATCAAGGGAAAGGATTGCACCACAGTAATAAGGCATGCTTGCCTTGTGATTTCGGAACCTTCTCCGTCAACCCCAAAAACTGGTAAATATAACCTTTTATAACAACTTGAGAAGATGTCTACTAAGATTTCAATCTTAGATCTTCTTAAGATACCCAATGTACAAAAAGACATTCTGTACCAAACTCTTCATGTATCGGGAGTGCCTTTAGAGGTCGATCCTACACACCTTCAAGCCGCAGTGGCAAACATCATACCAAATGAACATATTGCCTTCAACCATAGGGATATCCCTATTGAGAATCCAACACATAATCTTCCTTTATATATTGAGGTAGTTGTCACCCACAGGAAGATCAAACGGGTGCTTATGGATAACGGATTTGGGTTGAACATTTGTACACTCAAGTTGGTTAAACAGCTAGGACATACTGAGGTAGATCTTGAGTCCAATATCATCACTATCACCGCATACGATAACGCGGAAAGGGAGTCAATGGGCACAATCACATTACCCATGGAGGTGGGTCCCACTTGCCATCAGACAAAGTTTCATGTCCTAGACTTGGAACTTCCGTATAATATGCTTCTAGGCTGACCATGGATTCATGCCATACAAGCCATGCCATCGAAATTTCATCAATGCATTAAATTGAAGCATGAGGGACACACCATTACAATATAAGGAGATTCAGAGCCCTTTACTCACTGTAGAGCTCTCAACTATTTTTGACGTAAGGGCACATATGCATGTCCCTCCACTGATATAGCAGTCCCTCTCCAATCTGAGGCCATGGAATCCCGGGTGGATTCATATTCTCTTAGTTCTTGTGCCCATGGGGCATCTACATCAACATCTCCTTTTGATTCATGGGAGATGAAAATCCTTGAATATGGCTACTGGGGAATACAATGTACAACAAGCACTCTTGGTTTCAGACCTCTCATTGTCACCCAAGACTAGAGGTTGACCGAACTACCGCTTCAAAAGATCTAGAAATGAACATACTATTGGGTAATTCCTACCTAGAGGCTTGTTAGCTGAGGAAAAATTACTTGATCCACCTATAAGTTGGGTCCCAGAGGATACTCAACCATCCTGTTATCGAACCTCGTAATATGAGAAATTCAAGTAAAATGATGTACTCCATGGGCTATAAGGGCCTAGGATGTGGATGAAATGAACAAGGACAAAGAGAACCAGTTCCTCTTTCATATTTCAAAATAGAAATATTAGGCATTGGGATTCACCCTTATGGAGTAGACCCCAATGATCAGGACGCTACTTGTTCTGAACGTGAGGATAACTTTGACTATCTAGACAGTGATACGGATTCCCATCAGAGCCAATACAAGGATCTAGCCTCCACAAATCTCTTCATGAAAAATGTTGTCCTAACCATAACCCCCATGGAACCAACCCTTGACCTTTTGTACCCTTCCCTTGTTGAATGAGACCAACAATGTCACATGTCACTAGATTTATTCGAGAATGACAAAGCTATCACAGAGTTCATGGGTATAAGGGATACAATTCCCATTGGAGATCACAAGAAGGTTTTATTTATTGACTTGGATATGTATGCCTACTTTGGTGAGGAGGTTGAGCTTCATGGTTAGAAAAACTTAAAGAAAATTCAGGGCAAAAGTTCCAATGTAAAGCCTCGGAAAAAATCAAAGTCCAAGTTGCATGTGAAAACCTCTTTGAGGCACTGGCCGAAAAACAAATAAAAAATCAAAGGACAAACAAAGTGACCACGCCAAGGATGAAAATATCGTGGAGACATCCTTGGATGAAGATATCAACCTCCCTCCTGATCCTACACATATGGAGGACTTATCAAAATTACTAGTCGAAGAAACCATTGATGTGAATATTGGTACAGAAGAAGATCCCAAGATAGTAAAATTGGGAGCATCACTCTCGGCTAGAGAACAGAAGACATTCACTATGCTACTGTGAGAGTTTATAGATGTGTTTGCATGGTCTTACAAAGACATGTTTATCTTAGATCCAGCCTTGGTCATGCACAACCTAGTTGTGCACGCAGACGCTAAGCCTATTAAGCAAAAACTCAAAGATGTAGCCAAGAGTTGCCTTCTTGGTTAAAGAAGAGTTGGAAAAATTACTTGTGGTAGGATTTTTCTCGGCCTATTGATTATTGTGAATGGATATCGAACATTGTTCTATCCGAGAAAATCCTGTCGATATCTCGAATCGCATGGATTTTAGAGAAATTAATAAGGCTTTCCTAAATATGATTTTCTGCTGCCAAATATTGACATTATTGTAGACTCAATAGCAGGGTACGAGATGTTATCTCTCATGGATGGATTTTCAGGATATAACCAAATCAAGATAGTTGAAGAAGACCAACACAAAACAGCTTTCACGACTCCTTAGGGCACCTTATGCTATCAAGTGATGCCATTTGGCCTCAAAAATGCAGGAGCTACTTATCAGTGGGAAATGACAATAATTTTTCATGATATGATTCATGATATCATGGAGGACTACGTGGATGACATCCTTGGAAAGTCTAAAACAAGAGAGGATCACCCTGTCATTTTGTGGCGTATCTTTGAGTGCCTACGAGAGTACAAGGTCAAGTTGAATCCAAAGAAGTGTGTCTTTGGTGTGCTATCAAGAAAACTATTGGGCTTCATTGTATCAAGATGAGGTATTGAGGTAGACCTTGCTAAAGTGTTTGCTATTACTGAAATGCCTCCACCTAATAATATCAAGCAACAAGCAGATTACACAGGGAAAATTCAAGCCATTTTCTACTTTATTCCCACACTTGTAGATAAGTGCCACTCATTCACCCATTTTCTTAAAAAGGATGTCACTTTCATCTGGGGACCTGAGAAACAACAAGCCTTTTCTTTTCTTAAACAATACTTGGCTAATCCGCCTGTCCTCATGCCTCCAACTCCTAGAGAACCACTCTTGCTCTATATTTCTGCTACGCAATTTTCTATTGGTGTGCTGCTTGCCCAATATGACCTTGGTCATAAGGAAAAAGTGGTGTATTATCTCAGTCACACCCTCATCACCTATGAGCTCAATTATCCTCAAATTGAAAAATCTTACTTGGATGTTGTTTTTACTTTTCAAAAACTTCACCATTATCTATTGAATACCAAAACCAAGCTAATATCCAAGGTTGACCCACTCAAGTACTTATTGTCTAAACCTACCCTCACAGGTAGAATGGCTAATTAGATCATTCTAATCAATGAGTTTGACATATAATTTGTACATCGAAGTCAGCTTTTAAGGACAGTACTTGCTGACCAGCTAGCAGAAGCACCTTTGTAAGGCACTAAACCTTTGAATCTGGATCTGCTAGATGCCTCCTTACTCTACATTGAAGAATCTATCATATGGCAGATACATTTTGACGGGTCCTTTACTTTTCATGGTTCAGGTGCAGGGGTAGTCCTTATTACTCCTTCTGGTGATCCTATACCATAGGATTTTCACCTGGGCTTCCCTTACACAAACAATATTACAGAGTATGAGGCACTTATTGCAGGGATGAAGCTAGCTATCAAGTGGAATATTCATCATGTCAAGGTTGTGGGTGATTCTCAGTTAATTATCAAACAGGTTAATGATGAATATAAGGTTAAGGATGACAAGCTCATACCTTACAAAAAGCTAGTAGAAACTCTAAAGGAGTACTTTGTGTGCATTACATTTGAACAAATCCCAAGAGCACAAAACAGATCGGTAGATGCCATGGCAATAGTGGGTTCTATGCTTCATATTCCACCAGGGAATAATGACATGCCATTCTTTGTAGAAAATTTACGCCACTTGCATATGATATGCCATAATCTTGTTTGGCTTGTGATGTTGTTGGTCCCAATTCCCCATGGTACAAGCCCATCTTTACCTATCTCAAGGAAAACATGTTCCCTCCCGATATCTCCTATTCTGAAAAGAAAATCTTGATTCACCAAATAGCCCATTACACCCTTTTAGGAGGTACACTTTATCATCATGGCTATGATGGGAATCTATTACGTTGTCTTGATATGACAGAGTCGATCCAAGTGATCAAAGAAATACATGAAGGGGTGTGGAGCACATACAAACGGAATGGTCTTAGCTAAGAAATTGTTAAGAGTAGGATACTATTAGCCTACCATGGAAATCGATTGTTGCAATTATTTCAGAAATGTGTATTGTGCTAGAAATATGGAAATTTTATCCATTCTCCATCACAACCATTGCAACCTATCACTACCCCATGGCCATTCTCTAAGTGGGGACTTGACTTGATAGGAAAAATTACTCCTACCTCATCTGATGGTCATACACATATCATCACGGTAACGGAATACTTTACAAAATGGGTGGAGGTTGTCCCTTTAACCTATGTAACAGGAGCCCAGATTTCTAAATTTATCATGAATCATATCATTTGTCGATATGGCATTCCCCAGACCATCGTTATAGATAATGGGAAGTCATTTAAGAACAAAACTATAAAAGGTCTTTGTCAATGGTTCCAAATCAGGTTAAAATGGTCCATGCCATATTACCCTCAAGGTAATGGACAGGTTGAAGCCACAAACAAGACTTTGGTGAGGATAATGGAGAAGATGGTCAGCAAAATAGGTCGTAATTGGCACTTACAAATCCATCCAGCCCTCTGGGCTTACAAAACCTCCATTCGCACTCCTATGGGTGCGACACCATATTCTCTAGTGTTTGGGACAGAATCTATCATCCCCTTAGAGATCAAACTTCCTTCCCTAAGAATTTCTCTTAGGGACTATTTAGATAAAGATGAGGATTCTTTGGGTAGCAAGATGGCTGAAATGGTCTTGTTTCTTACTTTGCTTGTTGCTTGTATAGTTGTTTTATGTTTTTGCTTTTGGGTTGTTTGTTTCTTGGGTGTAATTTGTTAGGATTCATCTTTTCTTGCTTAGATTAGATTTATTCTTACTTGTGCATATTCAGGTGTGTTTTTGCATGCTTGTGAATCCCGTGCATTATTATGTTATTTCATTGTGTTTTTTAAAAATTTGATTGTGTTTATTGCATGTGCATTATTTTGTTATCATAACATCACATTACCATCATTATCATCACATTTATCATCATCTATACATCATATATCAGAAAAAGCTAAGTATACATCGTACATGAATGCTAAGCTAATCATCACAGATCGTATCATCAAATGGGGGAAGAGGGATCAAAAATATCAAAATCTATCCCCCCGCACCTTATCATCATATCATCCCGTCCACTAAGTATGACACATCTCATAAACAAAGCACATTTGATATATTCTACAAGATCACATCATCTGGAAATAAAAACACATGTGATACATCAACAAGATCATGATACATATACATGTCAAATCAAAATAGAATACATCATAAACACATCTATCTATCCATGAGAAATAATAAACACGTGTCCATCTCATATATACATATGTCATATACAAATGTCTAAATCATACATGTATGGTATATCTGTGTCAAAAAAAGGATATACATCACGACAGTGCATCATAAACGCCTTCATCTGAGGCATACAAAAGAATGGTACATATAGCAGGATAAAAGCCTTCATCAGAGGCATGTATCAAAACTTCTCTATATCAAAAATGCCTTCAGCTGAGGCATACAAAGATGATACATAAAAAATGTCCATATATCTATACAAGTATAAACTGTCTAGATCAGTACTCAAAATGATACATCATCGATATAATGTGCCATAAAAAAGGGGCATGCATCAAAAAGAATCAAGCCTTCATCACGAGGCATCATCAAAATAAAAGTATACGAAACTATACATCAAAACCAACCTTCATAAGAGGCATGTATACAAACAATTTGTACAACAAAAATAATGTGGAGCTCAACCACAACTCTCGCCATCATTGGGACTCCTAGGTCTGTCACCTGGTCGACAGAACAATGGTGGCTAAGATGGCCCCGGTCCAGCTGGCTACTCTGGCATAGGCTACCTAACTGATCTCATCAACTGGCCTGATCTCCGTGACCGAGATCCTGTCGTGCTCATCTCTGATTGTCGAGGCAGTACCACTCGCTACTCTGGGGGAACTACCCTGAAGTAGGCAGTCCTATAAAATAAAGCCTCGCCACCGAGCCTCATAGCAGCACGTATCAAGTCAGCATCTCCAGAGGCGAGGGCTTCCTGAAGGGAAACATCATGCTTACCTGTCACTCTGCCTAAATTGGCCTCAGCCTATCTCAAAGAGGCAACCTCTCAATCTCTCTCTGTGGTAACAGTCTACACCTCGGCTCATGCCTAATCCCTCTGTGCAAGAAGGCTCGTGTGAATGTATGTATACATGATCCCTCTAAGAAATGACCCTTTGCACTCCGAGTCCGGGACCGGTGTAGGAGGTCAATATCTCGAGCCCCTATGTGGCCATCTCTCACATCTAACTCTGCCATGCTGCTGTCATCTCTTGGGCCAGCCTGGGCCCGAGCCTGATCTCACTCTGAAAGTAATGTGACAATATGGGTCCAGGCCTCATCACGCTCCGCTATAGCGGTCACACACCAGCCTCAGGCCTCATCCCTCTTTGCTCTAAGCAAAGTGTCTCTCTCGGCCTAAATCCCGATGTGGTTGCTTTGTTGTATTGTGGCTATCTATGTCACTGGCTGTGTGGCTATCTGTGCCACCAGGACTAGTCCCTGGGGTGCTCTGGATGACTGGCCCTACTCTAGGACCCTCACTTTAGGAGGCTGAATTGGTGCCTATCTTTGGGCCTTGCGGCCTCGGTCCCCGTGGCTTATGTGGCACCCTGCCCATCATGCGGAATGACATCAAAAATATCCTCTAGATCTGGCCCCATGACTCTATCTCTCCACTTGAACCCATGCCAGATCTCTATAGGTGGGCGAGCACCTACTACCCAGACTCCTTTGGGATAGTGAGACATTGGGGTAACACAATGGTGTACCAAGCTGCATAGTCTATTGTAGTCCTCGGGTCCTACACCTACCATGCTAGGTCCCATGCCTGTGGGACCACCTATGTGAAACTTTCCCTCGTTCGGGCCACCGGTATGCGAGGACCCATGGTATGCCTATCTAAATCTCTACGTGCATACCATATATCCGGTTGTGGGACCCCCTGTACTCTACCAAGTTGTTGTTGGCACCTGTCAACTCGGTAAAAATCTATAATGTAGCTACAACTGCCAATGATAAAGTGCTCTACTAAGCACACACTAAGCTTTGTGGCATCCTCTGGCCACTGGAAATGTCTATAAGGTCACCAGATAATATCTATCTCTGGATAGCTCATCGAACTCTCACCTATATCTAAATAGGTTGCCTAGATGGCCGCATACATCACCACCAGCTGATACCCACACCATGTAAGATGGCTCCTCGGGGTCTCGGACATGCAAAGTGCCCACAGGGTGTCTAATGGCAATATGGTCCCATGACCAAATCTGTAGTAAAGAGGCTAGACCCACGGTCTTCTGACCATGGTAGGTAATCAAATGTAAATCCCAATATAAGTGGGCCAAAATGCATTGTCCCCAGCAGTATCTCTCGCCACTGAAAATGCCATGTACCAAAGGTAATAGTCCTCTCAGAATGATGTCCCTGTCTTATCAGTGAGTAAGAACCCACTGATAAGAGACATAATGTAGAGAGGTCCTCGATGCAATGAAGGGTCGGAAATACACTCGTGTAGAGCTATGGTCATACCATCGTGCGGTATGTCATCTACATCAAAAATATCATTGCATGTTGTTCTGATTAGCCTCACATCGGAGCTATACTCAATCAAGGTGCCTATGATCAGCATGTAAAGGATCCACCATATGTCCTCAAGGGTCACGGTCATCTCCCCTGTAGGAAATCTGAAACACTGACTCTCACTATGCCATCGCTTAGCTAGCGTAGTCAGTAGGCCATGGTTCAATGTAATAGAGGGCATCTGAGACATGAGGCCTAGCCCCACCACCTCGAGGAGTATAGCCATGGCATGGCTGCCGGTCTTGTCGGTGCAACTCCCCTCTAGCTCGCTATCCGGGAGTGGCACTCACACATCCGTAAACCTGCAACAATCTCTACAAAATATCAAATCACTCATCAGCTAATAGCCCCCTCATTTTATTTCTTCTATTTTCTTCTACTATCCACTACATTTTGGAAAACAGAAAATAAAAACAATATATATATATATATATATATATATATATATATATATATATATATATATATATATATATCAAAATCTAAAAAAAAAAAAATCAAGGCAATTTTTTTCACAAAATCCTAAAAAGTAAAAAACCTACAAAAATGGTAACTTGCTTATTACGGTTGAAACTTGTGTCTTGCGCATGGTATTTTCTCCATATCCTACTGGTTTGTCTCACATCTTCCCCGATTAATATGACTCGTGGATTGCCAAATTCACAACCATCTACAAAGCTAGTTGCTTACTTCGCCGATACTGGGGGCACATTTTTTCCTGGTGTTGTTTCATTGCACACAACGCTTTTCTTGGACCTTGTGTCCATTATCATTTCCCCTTGCATGTATCCTTTCTCGGGGCATCATTTTTAACCCTTTTCGTCAATCACGAACTTGTGGATCTCTTTAGCATTGATAACAAAACATTTGTACAACTTTCTTGACCATTGTTGGGTTGGGTATGTGCGTCGTATTTTGTTTTCCTATTAGCTAAGCTTGTTTCCTTCTCGTATTGCATTACATTGTTGTATGTTGCGTGGAGTTGGTATTTTCAGAAATGGACAATTGTTTGTAGTATGGCTTTTCATGTCATTCTACCTTTGTCGTATGCTTATATTTTTCATAAGGACCGATGACGTAGCTCTTATGGTAATATGATGACATCAAAATTGTTCCAATACACAAAGTGGCTAGAGGCTAAGCTCTTCTCTCCCCTCCTCCATATTTCTTTTGCATCACTTTCTTCTCACCCCTAATCTTCTCGTCTTGGGGCATCTTGCGTTTTCCCATTTTTCGATCATCGATTGTCTTCTTTCATCACCCCATCGACACTTGAGGGGGCATCTCTCCCTCCTACTAATTTTTCTTCTATCCCTTCAAAATTTTCTTTCGTCTACTATCTTTGAAGTGGCATCACTTACACCACCCCAAAGAGGGGCAAATGTAGACACCTATAATTATGCCTAAGCAATTTAAATACTTAAATTGCGCTAATTATCCCCTTTCTCACAAATTGATGACATATTGTCAAAAGCACTCATATTCCCTCTTATTGTCGTAATTAATTACAATACGCTAATTGATTAAGTCACCTATCTAAAGCTAACAACCTAATTAACAACCTTCCGTTAATAAATCACCCCTTCTACCTAGACTAATTAATTATTATTAATTAATTAGTTTTCCCTTCCATTTAACCAATAAATCAATATTTAATTGATTTAATCCCCTTCTAATAGCCTAAATCATACTAATATTCCTCTAATTAGCTTCTATAATCTTACATCTACCTATTAGTTAATCACCTTTGATTAATTAAAACACCCCCAACTCCCATGACTTGCTAAGCATAAATTAAACCCTTCTAAAGTAAGGTTACCTTTTATAAAGCAACCTTATCTATTCCTAATCATGTTTTACCTTTATCCCACATGCAAAGGGATGAAGTGTTTTCTTTATCCATTGGGATATATAAGGAGCCCTCCTTCTACCTTTATACCTACACCTAAACTTCTTAAGAGAGCAAATGCAAAGCATATAAAGCAAAGAGACTAAGAGCTTGCCTTTTGTTTTCTTGAGAGGTCACCATTGTTAAGAGCTAAGCTTCCTATTCTTGCATTCTTTAAGGATAAAACAAGCAATTTTTGATTGCCATTGGAGCTAAATAGGTCCATTCATTCTTGTTGGTAATCTAGGAGAGTAGAGATTTTAAATAGTATGCTAGTTTTGATCTTATGTTTTCAAAGTTATGATGTTAGTTTAGATCTTGTTTATCTCTTTATCTTGATGGTGTTTAGGATTTGTCTTAGCTAGATTATAGAACTATTTTTATGTGGTAGTTCTTGCTTCATGTAATTTAGCTTAAGCAAAGTACACATGCACAGTGAGTCACGATAGGATGACTCAACAAGCTGCGAGATACATGGTCAAATTCACGGATGCGCCATCATTCATAGCTGTTGTTTTTGAATGATTATTATTTTTGAATTTAATGCCTTTTTGAATTTGAATTGGGCAAGTTGTCCTCGCCATTAATTACTCCAATAGTTTGTGCTTCCTTCCACAATTCCAAGTTAGCCATTTTAAATTTTTCAAAGGGTGCTTCCACGACCTATTCAAATTGTTTGTCCATTGTGAAATCCACCATTAATTCCATGTGGATCATAGCTGAGATTGTGGGGTTCGATCCTCCATTCACAACATCAAAGGAATGAGTAGAAAAGCTCACCATCCATTGCCCTCGTGAATCCGTGTGTGTTTATTGATTTAATTCAACCACCGGATTGATGCCATGGGTATGAGGTGCTCTCAGTCGACCATTTTGTAGCTTGCATTTTTTTATTACAACTATTGCCTCCATGCCCCACTTTCCTGCAACTACTGCAGTAAACTGGTGATTCTTCGTATACTATTTTTTTTTCAAATCTCATATCTGGTCTCCAGATTAATAAAATCCAGAGGGGAGGAACTAGAGATGATGTTGACGCACATCCTTGCAGCAATGAATATGGTCTTAGCCATTTTGGTTGGGTCTAGAGAAATCAGATCCCCAATAGCTTTAGCAATTCCAGCCAACACATCAACCTCCCAGAACTCAAGAGGCAGTCCTGGTAGCCTTAACCAAATAGGGAATGCATTTGGAATGTGTGTTTTGGAACTCGGGTTTCCATCTAGCAATGGAGAGAGTGGTTCTCCCATAAAACCAAGGCCCTCCCTGCATGACTTGGAAAAGATCCTCTTCAAGAGAGAAAACAAACAGAAAGCTTCGTAAGATAAATCAAAGGTGTTTACCTCTCCCAAGATGTTCCACTTCTTCTGGTCTAGGTCCTGACTTGATGAATATTCAGTCTTATTCCAGCAAAATCTCCCATTAGTGCAAATTTGAATCTACCCTAAGCTCTTTGGATCATCGAATCTAAAAATTTCAGCCAAGGAGTCTCATATTTGCACTCAAGGTTGAGTTTTTGCAAGACCTCCTTTGGTTGAGTTCTAAATAACTTTAAGGCCCATGAGTTCCTTTAGCTTTCTCGCTGCCTCACGTTCTATTTTCCATCCACCGCCTTCTCATTGTTTCTGTGTCCTACTCCTGTCTTCCCACAGACTCCTCGCCTTCCCGTAGCCATTGTTATGTGTTGCATGTTACTTTATTTGTGTGTTATGGTATTTACCACATACAACCCTCTTGTAGGAATACAATTTACATATTTTTGATAATAGATTTTCAGCTCTTTACATGAAATATACCCGCAAGAAAATATCTTACATAGGATTATCCTACTGCTCATATTTGTTACATAGAATTTTCCTACCGTTCATACACATTTTACATAGTTTTTCAAATAGATTTTCTACTCTTTATATGAAATATATTTCCCCAATAAACTATGTTACATATGTTTACATTATCTCTAAACCACTTGTTTAGTGTGTCATGTATACTACGTGAATTCTCTTACTTACCCAAATACAATCGTAACGCCCATATTTTTGACGTTCCAAACCACATTAAATCTTAAATAAATACTTAGAAAATTGCGAAAAAAGAAAATTATTTAAGGGGTTGTAAGGGTGTTAAACCCTAGAGTACATTTAATTAACTCCTACCAATAATTTCCTACATTACATTAGGTTGATCCATCCTAGATTAATAATTAAATATTATTAATCTATTTCTAAAGTTATTTCTGGTTATAATGTTCTATCCATGCATCCATTAATTCCTTTGGTTAATCTAAGTTTAATTCCTCCAGAAATTAATATCCATATTCCACAGTTATGCATTCACCCTTGGTTCAATTAATCCCCGTAAGACATTATCTTTAATGTCCATCCACCATTAAATTATTTAGTTACTACAATTTTAATTCCATTCAATTATTTACTAAACCATAATAAGAGGGTTACATTTTAACTTAAAACATTAAGGTCCTAAGTGGCCCCATTCAAAAATTACACATACATTTAATTAAAACATACATTCCCATAAAATACCCTCACCTAAAAGTTGTAGGATTGATTCCCTACCCTTAGATCGATTCATTTTAGGCCCTTAGATCTTAGGTTTTCATTCTAACCCTAATCATCCTTATGAATTCCTTTTAACTTTTTTATTTCCCTAGTTTCCTCATTTGTTCTCTTTTCTTTTCTTTGTTTTACAGGTTGGAGGAGAGGAAGCCATGAAAGTATGAGAGAAACCATGGAGGAATTTCCTCTAGGTTTTAGTATAGCAATGGAAGGAAAGATCCTTCCCCATTTGGATCACTTATTTGTTTGCATAGATCTTATAGAGTGTAGTTATTTTCATTCATTATATTGGAAGGATTCATCCACAAATCTGGTTAAAGTTGTTTAATGGTTCTCATTTTCTTGAGTTACACTTGGGAAAATCATTTCAAGGATCTAAATGAATACATATTTATATACATATATACATGAGTGTATATATGTATATACATGTATATATGCTTATAGATCATTAGATCTACATTCTGTTAAAGTTTCATTTCGTAAAACTATTGGTTTGGCAAAAAGTATGATTTTTATAAAACGGTTTCTACGCACATGCGACTAGTGGTGGTCATTTGAGTGGTGCGCTTATGCATCTGGCTAACGACACTGGTACCACTACCGGTGCACGGGTTACAAAAAAATTGGTAAATTTTAAACAATGAGGTATACAAATGCATATATCCTCAGATATATTCATTTTTATACCTCCTTATACTATTTTAAGTCTATTGCAGGATTTACATTCACTGGTTTGCACAGAAAGTAAACATTTCTACGTTTAAAGTTAAAAAGCGTGGTTTATGTACAGATTCAAGTGATCGGTGTTGGTCAAAGGGATGTCAATGCTTTGATACATTAGCCGACGCGTCGGTTATCTGATTTGATATATTTAAAATATCATAAGGGAAGTTATAGATATTTTCCATTATATTCATCTAGGTGAATCTAAAACAGATAAGAAAGGTTTCCATAGATGTTGTGCCATGTTTTCTAAGAAATAAATCGTTAAACTTAAGTTGAAGGTCAAATTTTATAAAATTGTAATACTATACAGTGACCAATGTCAAGACAGTGGTCTGATGCATCGATGCTTAGTTAAGCCTATCGGTATCGGTCACCTTTGTGGAAAGGATATATAAAAGGATATATATAATGATATATATAAATATATATATATATATATATATATATATATATCGAGTTCAATGAACTGTTTTAAGATAGAAAACAACTATGAAAAGAAACCAAATTCATTTCTGGATTAAAACACTAAGTTTGTGGCATTCTTTCCTTTGCAATAAGGTATAAAACTTGAGTATAATATCAACTCTAAATCATTCTTTTTCACATATGATTTTTCGAGAGAAGAAAAAGATACAACACAATTAATATTTATTTTTGTTCATTTCAAACTTGCAAACAATACAACGCAAAGAACTAAACAATAATTTCTTTACAAAAGCATCATTCCTTTCCAAAGAATACATATTACAACATTTAAAATTCCTTTCCAAATAATACATATGATAAATAGAATTTACAATGCTTTCCTTTAAAATTCAAGAATTACAAGCCTTCCACTCTAAGTGGAAACAACATGGCTAAATTTTACAAATGTAGGATTCCTTTTTTGTCTTCTACAAAATACTCTAAGTCCAAATCTTTAACTTGAGCTTCACCAATTTCTTCTCTTCAAGCCACGAACAACAAGAAGGGGGAGTAGACAATGCTCTTCGTCCAACCAGTAATCCAATGAGGAGAAGTTATTCTCCTCATTGGCCCCCGAGCCCCAACCATAGAATAATAAGAAATGGATACAAAATGGTAATTTTAAAAAATTCTTCCACATTACAACACACATGCCAACAATATTTCAACACACACCCAAGCACAAAAATAACAATATCAAAGAATGCAACTTTTCCAAACAAGGCTTGAAATATCTAAACCGATGGAGAAAGGAACTATGGGGAAACCACTTTTTCCTTCCAATGGGACTAGGTGCAAACCTTAAAGCCTCAAAACATTTAAAAAAAAAAACAAGACTCTTATGCCTCCCTCAAATTCTCTTATGCTTCCCACAATCTCTTATGCCTCCCTTAAATAAAACATATAAGATAAGTAAGAATTTTTCTTATCTAAAAGGTGGGGGCACCCAACCCAACTCCCTCCCAAAATGTGTAACAATACTCTTATGCCTCCCTCCAAAATATCCCCATAAACCTTCTCCTACACCATACTTAAGGTCATACTACCCAAGCTCAAAAATATGCACACACAACATTCATTTATTTACATACAAACACATATATAAAATAAATTTCATGAGTAAAGTTCCTATCTTTCCATTGCAAGAACTTGATACAAAATCACAACTCTAAACTCATTCTAAGCTCAAACCCAAATCCAAGGAAGCTCCAAGACTCCCAAGCAACCAACTCAAGGTAAAAACTCCAAAATAACCATGCAAAACCAAACAATGTAACCCAAAAATAATGAAATCAACTTGCATATATAGAAAAAGAGAAGAGGAGGGTGAGTTGGCTCCATGTAGGATGCCACATCACTTCTCCTAAACTCTAGATAACCAATTCAAAGACTAAACCCAAGGTTAATAAATTGGTGGTTGAGAAAATGACAAACCTCTTACACACACAAACTCTTACCCACACCTCTAAAGGACACAATTAAAAACTCATGTAAGAAAGTGCAATAAATATCACCTTTTACCTTACAAATCACATAATGGGGTCTATTTTTTACCCCTTAACCCATAAGTATAGTTGGTAGATTAATTTAAGAGGTGTGGGACAAGCTTAACTTGTCCCACAAGCCTCCAAAAATAGCCCTTAAGCCCAAATTAGAATTTGACATGCAAGGTTGAGTACACAACACTTAAACCAATAAAAATCCTTTCAAATCCAAAATAAAATCAAGGAAAATCTACCAAAATTAAATACCCCTTGGTCACATCTCAATTTACTTTAATTAACAAGATTAATTAGCTTAAATAAGATTACATTAACTAACAATAATAAAGTGAATTACATTACAAAATAAATCACATACTCCACAAATAATAAAAAGGAAAGGGGAAAACACACATAGCCCATGGTCACAATTTGAGGTCATCCCCCCATGGGACCTCCTAACAATCTAACAACACAAAACAAATAAAAATGAACATAAATATGCCATGGTGACCTTCATTGTATCCATTTAATATTCCATTATGGTTGGTCTCCTATCCCCCTTTTGTTTGTTGTGATATAATCACCTGTAAAAATCAACAATACCTCCTTCAGCCTCGTGGCCACATCAAATACATCAATAATAAAATACATGCACATCCATCAATAAACATCATCATATCACGAAGTCATCATCCAAGCTAAGAAATGCTATCATTTTTTATCATTTCAAAAACATCTCAATTCTACCATTTCATCAATATCAGTGAGATCGCAAGATTAGTTCAAACACCAAAACATAGTCAACATGATGAAATTCTGAATGTCGATATATATATATATAAGCTAATCAACACATCATCATCATCAATGCAGAATGTCTATCCTTGCCTCTAAGAATCCATGTAACTATAATATGAATTAGAACATATCAATAGTCGAATATCTCTACCATCTATCATCATGCTAAACCAAAATAACATAGTAAAGTCCATGTCTATAGTCCATAGTAATCAAAATCAAAATATGATAAGTGTCGAAGAGGAGTGGACACTACACCCCCCTCTCCTTAGACTCAACTTCCTCCTAGAAGTCACTAAAATATAAGCTAATCAACACATCATCATCATCAATGTAGAATGTCTATCCTTGCCTTTAAGAATCCATACAACTATAATATGAATCAAAAAATATCAATAGTTAGAATATCTCTACCATCTAGCATCATGCTAAACCAAAATAACAAAGTAAAGTCCATGTCTATAGTCCATAGTAATTGAAATCAAAATATGATAAGTGTAGAGAAGGAGTGGACACTACATCCCCTCCCGTTAGAATCAAATTCCTCCTAGAAGTCATTGAAATAGGTATGGAACCGGGCTCGTAATAAAGTAGCATCCTCCTAGGAAGCTGCATTCTCATCATACCTATCCCACTGGACTCACACTTTATCAATCTCACGGCCTCGAAGGCCTAAGGTTTTGTGCTCTATAATGCACACGGGATCCACATTCACCCGCACCTACTCCTGCACTTGCAATGATGTCAAATCTAATACATGAGAAGGATCTGGAATGTATCTCCTAAGAATAGAAACATGGAGAACATCATGCATGCTAGACAAGCTAGGTGGCAAGGCTAGACTATAGGCTAAAGGACCGATCCAATATATTATCTCAAATGGATCTATTAATCTAGGAGATAGCTTAGAGCCTTTCCCATAATGGATAAGACTCTTATGAGGTCTGATATGAAGAAACACCTTCACACCCACCTCATAACTACATGAACCAACTCTACTCTAATCAGATATTTGTTCTCTCTATCATGTGCCTCATGCAATCTCTCGTCAGATCAAAACAACCTTCTAATCCATGTCCTATAACATAACTGGCCCAAGAGATACTTTTTCCTCTAGTATGTCCTAACTCAAATTTGTCTTGCACTCCCACCATATAACACCGAAAAGGATCCATACCAATAGAACTCTCAAATTTATTATTGTATGCGAATTCAACCAATTAAAAATACTCCTCCCATATTGATTAATGATCCATGACGTACATCTGAAATATGTCCTCTAAAATACGGTTCAACCTCTCAACTGGGCATCCGTCTCTCGGGTAATAGAATGTACTGAAATTGATTCTCATCCCAAGGGCATATTGCATGGTAGTTTAGAAGTGTGATGTATATAAGGGATCACGGTCATAAATTATCTTCCATGGAATCCCATGCAATATGACAATCTCATCCAAGTACACTCTAGCCACTGCACTAGTTATATATGTGGTCTTTACTAGAGAAAAATGAGCCACTTTCGTCAATCTATCCACCGTGACCATGATGGCATCGTGGTGGTATCTCGACGTAGGTAGCCCTACTATAAAATCCATGGAACCGGTATCTCATTTCCACTGAAGTATGACATACGGGTAAAGAAGGCCATTTGGATGATGATGTTCAACCTTCACCCTATGGCACTCCAAATAATGAGACACAAAACAAGCTACATCTCTCTAAAGTACTCTCAAGTGGTATAACTATTTCAAAGTTGTGTGCATCTTCTTCACCCTTGGATGCGTTGAATAAGGTGCATGATGAGCCTTTGTAAATATATCTTGTCGCAAGCCTCCATCCCTAGGTACTTAAATTTGGCCTCTATGTCCGAGAAATATATCTATCTCTAATATAAATCCATCAAAATTCCCCTCAAGAGGTCTCTGAGACTCAATCTCCGCTCTAGCTAAAAGGTAGAAGTTGTCATGTGGAAGCTACTACAATATCCTGCTCTGTAAATCTATGTCCACTAAAGTAGCCATAACCAAATGCCTCTGACAACTCATAGCTTCTAGAACCAAATTTTCCTTCCCTTTCACATGCTCAATCTCCATGTCATACTCACAAAGAAGCTCCATCCAATGCCATTGAGCATTGAGATTGGGCTGCATGAAGAGATGTCATATGCTCAAATGATCAGTCTTGAGAATGAATCTTTTTCCTAAAAGGAAATGTCATCGACGCACCAAATCTTGTACCACTACCACTAGCTCAAGGTCACGAGTTGGATAATTAAACTCATAATCCTTGAGTTTTTGGGACTCAAAGGAAACTACATGACCATCCTACATCAAAACACCTCTTAATCCTTCCAAAGAAACATTTGTACACACAAATAAATCCCTCTATGGATTTGGCACTACTAGAATAGGTGTTGTCGTAAGGCATTCCTTCACTATCCTAAAGGCCTACTCACATTTGTCCAACCAAACAAACTTATTCCCTTTCCTCTAAAGGGAAGTGATAGGATGCACAATACATGAGAAATCATGAACAAATCTGCTATAATATCATACTAACCCCATGAAGCTACACACCTTGGTCACACTAGTTAGGTACTGGTCAATCCATAGTAGCTCCAATATTAGAAGGATCGACTGCAATACCTTCCCCAAAAATAATGTGGCAAAGATACCGAACCTCAGATTGAAAGAATTCACACTTCTCTACGTTCCCATAAATCTATTACTCATGAAGACATTGTAGAACATGTCGAAGGTGCTCCTTATGCTTCTCACACGTGTGAGTATATCAATATGTTATCAATTAATATGAGCATGAAGCAATCTAAAAATGTATTGAATACCCCATTCATCAAACTCATGAACACTATAGGGGCATTCATCAGACCGAATGGCACAACCATGAACTCATAGTGGCCATATCAAGTACGAAGGTTGTCTTATGAATATCTTCCTCTATGATCCTTAGCTGATGGTAACCAGAATTAAGATCTATCTTAGAAAATATTGTGGCCCCCTTTATCTAATCAAACAAAATCATCAATGTGGGGAAGGGGTAATGATTATTGATCATTAATTTGTTTAGTTGGTGGTAATCAATACACAATCTCAAGGATTCATCCTTCTTCTTCACAAAAATCATTGGTGCACCCTAAGGAGATACACTAGGATGAATTAGGCCTTTCTCAAGAAGGCCCTCCAGCTACAACTTGAGCTCACAAAGCTTAGGGGTAGTCATCCTATATGGCGTGTGTGAGATAGTATCCGCTCCGAAACCAAATTAATACAAAATTCTATCTCACGGGGGAGGTAAACCTAGAAACTCGTGGGAAAAACATCAGAAAACTCCTCAAAATAGGGTGATCATCAAGTGACGGCCCACTAGACTCATCCTCTGACTTGTCACTAACAGTGATAGCATACAACTAAAGAACCTCGTCATGTAAACCGATTAAGCTACATATCAGATATGGTGGGAAAGGATATAGGTCTCCTAATTCTAACAACAATTGACTCAACTCTTAGGTCATCAACACAAGATATAACCTTGTTGTAACAATCTACTCTATCTCTCGGAAGATAACCAATCCATGCCCAAGATAACTCCATATGAACCCAAGGGAAGGATACAAAGATCCAAAGTCATGGTAAAGGGTCCTAGGTCAACTACACACTCCTTGACTAAGGATTCCATTGAGAGCTTGGCTCTAGAAGCCATCTCAACATCCCAACTAAGGCCCTACCTAACTACCACCAGCCTGCATTGCTCTACTAATGAAGGAGAAATAAAAGAATCTAAGGATCCTGAATCAAATAAGATAGAGGTAGAAATACCACCAATGCTACCTAAAGTCTCAATAGTTGTCCCCTAGTGCTCCGTGCGGTTATCGACCGCAACATAAATCTTGTGGCTCCTAGCCATATCACCCACTATAGGATCTGAAATAGGTCCCTTACCCTTGTTATTAAGGTTCTCCAGACACTCTCTCCAATGATTGCCCTATACACCGCATCCATAACAAACCTCCAATGAGATGCGGCTCTTGCAAGTATTCTAGTGGTCTTTGTCATGGATCCTGATGATCCTGCCATGGACTATTGTAGCTACTACTACCGAGCTCTAGCAGAATGAGCTCTTAGTGTTGCATGAGTCTTTATGGGTCACCTATGAGGAGGCCCCATACTCCACCCCCTTTGTGCATTAACTCTCTATAGAGGTCTATACAGTGGATGAGTCTGTTGGTGTTGCTATTGTGGCAGTCTGAAAGAAGATTGTATTGAAACATGTCCACCATGAGGAGGAGATGACCCCATTAACCAGTTTTCCTACATCTGTTGAATATGGATCCTCACTTTATCTCTGGCTCGATGTGTCTTTCCCTTGGTCTCCTTTGCAATGTAGGCCTTCTCTATGGCCTCAGCTGAATTCTGCGAACAATGAATGCACACTACACCTCCCAAATCTAGGTTCAAGCTCCTGATAAACTTATGCATCCTAACCTTCTCATCCTATATGTATTCGAAATACTAAAGAAAATCCAAAAAACATCTCTCATACTTTGTTACTATCATGATAGCTGTCACGAGATCATGAAACTTGTCGATCTTTTGTTGTATAAATCTTCTAGACAAGTATAAACTCCTAAAATGCTTCTCAAAGAGCTTCCATGTAACTGGCTCAGAATCCACATGGAGCTTCTACTTCTCATTCCTCCACCAAACCCTAGCTCCATCTCTCAGAAGGTGGATGGAAACACGAGCCTTTGTGTTGTTGGTACACGGACATAGTTTGAAGCATCCGCTTAAGCTAACCAATCATGCCTATGCCTGAAATCACCTAGTGTCTCTCGTAAACCGAGATGGGTGTAGCTTTAGGATATCCCTGATATGATCTACTACTATAGACTGACCGCCTCTAGGTATCTCATCACATTCGTCTCTATGTGTGTAGCTCCTAAATATCTCTTTATGTCCTGTAGCCCTATCTCCATGTCCCCTCTAAGGTGAACCTTGTGTGGCCTGACTTCACATGGGATTTCTCTTCTATGCTCCTTGTTGTGTAGTGAAGGGTGTTGAGCCTCATGTAATGGATCCCTATCATGATGGATAGGTCATGCCCCTATTGTTCCATCTTGTATAGCTGCATTGACCTCTTGTAAGGCTTGCAAAATCTACGGTAGTATAGTGGAAACCGCCCGCTCCGGAGGTGGTAGATCTAACGCGACGTGCAAGAACTCATTGTCTAGTCTCGTGCCTCTGCACGTACCAAGGTGATAATTATTTCATCATCATCTAGGTTTTCTTTCAGTTTTCTAAGTTTCTATGTTTTAAGTTTTCACAATGTCATGTGTTCTAAGTTTTAGAGTTACGCTAAGTTTACTATTTTTTTCCAAGTGTGCCCAGGGTCCATGCGTTGAACCCACGGCTCTTATACTAAATGTAATGCCCACATTTTGACGTTCCAAACCACATTAAACCTTAAATAAATACTTACGAAATTATGGATTTTTATTTATTTAAGGGGTTGTAAGGCTATTAAACCCTAGGGTACATTTAATTAACTCCTACCAATAATTTCCTACATTACATTAGGTTGATCCAACCTAGATTAATAATTAAATATTATTAATCTATTTCTAAAGTTATTTTTGGTTATAATCTTCTAGCAATGCATCCATTAATTCCTTTGTTTAGTCTAAGTTTAATTCCTTTAGGCAATTAATATCCATACTCCACACTTATACATTTACCCTTGGTTAAATTAATCCCCTTAAGTCATTAGCTTTAATGTCCATCCACCATACCATTATTTAGTTACTATAGTTTTAATTCCATTTAATTATTTACTAAACCATAATAAGAGGGTTACATTTTAACTTAAAACATTAAGGCCCTAAGTGGCCCCATTCACAAATTACACATACATTTAATTAAAACATACATTCCCATAAAATACCCTCACCTAAAAGTTGTAGGATTGATTCCCTACCCTTAGATCGATTCATTTTAGGCCCTTAGATCTTAGGTTTTCATTCTAACCCTAATCATCCTTATGAATTCCTTTTAACCTTTTTCTTTCCCTAGTTTCCTCATTTGCCCTCTTTTCCTTTCTTTGTTTTGCAGGTTGGAGGAGAGGAAGCCAGGAAAGTATGAGAGAAACCATGGAGGTTTTAGTATAGCAATGGAAGGAAATATCCTTTCCCATTTGGCTCACTTATTTGTTTGCATAGATCTTATACAGTGTAGTTATTTTCATTCATTAAATTGGAAGGATTCTTCTACAAATATGTTTGAATTTGTTTAATGGTTCTCATTTTCTTGAGTTACATTTAGGGAAACTCATTTCAAGGATCTAAGTGTATACACATTTATATACATATATACATGAGTGTATATATGTATATAAATGTATATATGCTTATAGATCATTAGATCTACATTCTGTTCAAGTTTCATTTCTTTAAAACCACTGGGTTGTCCAAAAATCATGTTTTTTTATAAAATTGTTTCTACGCATAGGCGAGTGGTAACGGTCATTTGACCGGTCACGGTATTCACTAGATACCAACATTAGTTCCACTACTAGTGCCGGTTCCAGAAAATTTGGTAAAGTTTAAACAATGAGGTATACAAATGAATAAATCCTCAAATGTATTCATCTGTATACCTCCTTATACTATTTTAAGTCCACTGCAGGCTTTACATTCATTGGTTTACACATAAAGCAAAAATTTCTACGTTTAAAGTTAAAAGTGTGGTTTGTGTACAGATTATAGTGAGCGGTGTTGATCACACGCATGCCGATGTCAGTTACTATAGATTTGATATATTTAAAATATCATAAGGGAAGTTATAGAGATTTTCCATTATATTTATCTACATGAATCTAAAACAGATAAGCAAGGTTTCCACATATTTTGTTCCATGTTTTCTAAGAAATAAATCGTTAAACTTAAGTTAGAGGTCAAATTTTATAAACTTGTAATACTATACAGTGTTATGTTTGTGGAGCATGTTTTCATGTTAGAGTGTGGTATACCTTCTATGTCAGTGAGTGGGTCAAGGGGGTTCGGGGTGAAGCCCCCGAAGCAAATTTTAATGGGTGGTTTATTAACCCATGGGTAATGGGTAACTTTTATGGGCTATTTATGGGCCCATGGTTTTTTAGTACCCATTGTTTTGATACCCACGGTTTTTGCCCATGGTTTTGATACCCACGGTTTTGTATCAAACTACTTAAGCAATTGTCTATTTATATGGTCTTATGCATATGATAGATAGATAAGAAAATGTATTGCAGATGTGATTTGAATTCGGGTGTGAATTCTGTAGAGTTTGTTGAGCATAGCTCCAAATAGATCTGGGTATTGTATTGAGAGAGTGGAGGCTTGTAATAAAATCTAAGCAAGTGATTCTTTGTGGACGTAGCCCAAATTGGGTGAACCATGTTAAATATTGTCTCTCTCGTGTCATGTTATTTATTCTGTACTTTTATTTGAGATCTGTAATATTTTTGCATATTAGTTTCTACTGTTGCGATTCTGTAAGGGATTATTCCACATATTTTATCTCTTATTTCCTAACAATTGGTATCAGAGCCTGGTTTGGTTTGCTAAAGTGTTGAATCACAGGGAAAGTTTTATCTTGAGTGGGAGCTATGGCAGATGATGGAAGATCTAGGGTTGATAAATTCAACGGGTAGAATTTTAGTCTTTGGAAGATGCAGATGGAAGATTACCTTTATCAGAAGGATATTTATACTCCATTGTCTAAGAAGGTGAACAAACCCTCGAGTATGACAGATGTGGAATGGGATTTGTTGGATCGGAAGGAACTTGGAATGATTTGGATGTGTCTTGCATCTTCGGTATTATTTAATGTTTCAAAGGAAAAGACTACAAAAGAATTGATGGATGCATTAGGGAAGTTATATGAAAAACCCTCTGCCTCTAATAAGATATTTTTAATGAAAAATTTGTTTAATATGAAGATGTCTGAGAATATTTTAGTAGCAGATCATTTAAATGATTTCAATATGGTTGTGAATATGCTAGCTTCGGTTACAATAGAATTTGATGAAGAAGTTAGGGCTTTATTAATTTCTGTGCTCTTTACTTGAAATTTGGAATAGCTGTAATGGCGGTAAGCAACTCGGCTCCAAAACTCGAAGTTGAAGTTTGAGGATGTTGTAGGGGTGATTCTAAGTGAGGAAATGCGAAGAAAAAGCTTCGGGGAATCTTCTACTTCAGGGAATGCTTTGACAGTGGAAACTAGAGGGAGACAGAAGAATAGAGGAAACCGTGGAAAATCGAAAGATTAGGAAAGGTCAAAATCCAAGAGCAAGATTGTATGTTGGAACTGTGGAAAGTCTGGGCATGCAAAGAAGGACTGTTGGGAGCTTCGGGACAAGAAGAAACAATAGGAAGAAAACAAGGAGGCAAATGTGGCATCGGGTAATGTATGTCAGGATGCTTTGATTCTTTCTTTACATAATATTACTGAATCTTGGGTTTTAGATTCAGGGGCTTCTTTTCATGCTACTCCACATAGGCATTATTTTGTTGATTATGTTCAAGGGGATTTTGGGCATGTTTTTCTTGGTGATGATGAGCCTTGCAGTATAGTTGGAAAAGGTTTTGTTCAGGTTAAGATGCAGAATGGGAATACATGGCTATTGAAGGATGTCAGACATGTGCCTACATTAAGGAGAAATTTGATATCGGTGGGGCAATTGGGAAGTGATGGTTGTACTGTGATATTTACAGCTAACTCTTGGAAGGTTACCAAGGGTGCTCTTGTGGTGGCAAGAGGTAAGAAGGTTGGAACCTTGTATTTATCCACTGATAGTACTAATGATTGTAATCTTGTGGCTTCAGATGCAGATACAACATTATGGCACTATAGGCTTGGTCATATGAGCCATAAGGGCATGGACATCATAAATAAGAATTTTCTTGGATATATTGAAACAGGTTTGAAGTTCGTGAGGACTGCATATATGGGAAGCAAGCGAGTAAGGTTTCTCAAGGTTAGACATACAAAGAAAGAGAGTAAGTTAGAGCTGGTGCATTCGATGTGTGGGGCCATCTCGGTATCATCTCTTGGGGTTCAAGTTATTATGTTACTTTTATTGATGATGCAACATGGAAAGTTTGGGTTTATTGTATTAGAAACAAATTTGATGTATTTGATACTTTTGTTAAATGGAAAGCCTTGGTTGAGAATGAAATAGGCCTTAAGTTGAAATGTCTCAGTCGATAATGGAGGGGAGTATTGCAGCAATGAATTTGATGGTTATTATTCAAAGAATGGAATCCGTAGGAAAAAGATGGTTCCAGGAACCTGCAGCAGAATGGGGTGTCAAAAAGGATGAACAGAACAATAATGGAACATGCTAGGAGCATGAGGATACATGCAAGACTGCCTCTTTATTTTTGGGCAGAAGCGGTGAGCACAACTATGTACTTGATAAACAAAGGACCCTCAAGTGCCTTGGATGGAGGCATACCTGAGGAGGCTTGGTATGGTAAGAAAGTCAATTACTCATTTCTTAGAGTCTTTGGATGTGAGGTGTTTGTTCATATTGACAAGGATGATAGGACCAAGCTAGAGGCTAAATCAGAAAAATGCACTTTTATTGGTTATGGTGGTGATGACTTTGGATTTAAATGTTGGAGTATTAAAGACAAGAAAAGAATTCAGTCTAGGGATGTGGTCTTTAATGAGAAATTCATGTATAAGAAATAGTTGCAAGAAGATAGTGAAGAATCCAAGAAAGAATATGCAGTGGTAGAGGATCTTCCAAATGGGAAAGTGACCCATGAATTAGTTTAGGAACCTACTCAACAGGAACCCCAAACTCCTACAGTGAGGAGGTCTTCTAGGGTAAGAAAAGAACCTAAACATTTTTCTCCTTCTCTTTATTATTTATTACTCACTGATAGTGGAGAGCCAGAGATCTTTGATGAAGTAATGCAGGTAGATGCCAGTAAGAAGTGGGAGCAAGCCATGGATGAGGAGCATAATTCTCTCATGGAGAACTAGACTTGGGATTTGGTGAAGCTACCGGAAGGCAAAAGAGCATTGTAGAACAAGTGGGTGTACAGAGTTAAAGATGAAGAAGGAGGAAAGAAAAGATATAAGGCCCGGTTGGTGGTCAAGGGGTTTGCACAGAAATAAGGTATAGATTTTGATGAGATCTTTTCTCCTGTAGTAAAAATGACTTCTATTAGAACTGTTCTTGGAATAGTGGCAGCAAAATACTTGCACTTAGAATAGTTAGATGTAAAGACTACATTTCTCCATGGTGATTTGGAGGAGGAACTATATATGCAGCAACCAGAGGGCTATGAGGTCAAAGGTAAAGAGGAGATGGTGTGTAAACTGAAGAAGAGCTTGTATGGCTTGAAACAAGCTCCATGTCAATGGTATAATAAGTTTGATAGCTTCATGATGGAGCAAGGTTATATTAGATGTCATTCTGACCATTGTGTATATACAAAGAAATTTGAGGATGGAAGTTATATTATCCTGTGTTTGTATGTTGATGACATGTTGGTTGTAAGTAAAAACATGCAGGAAATAAAATTACTCAAGAAACATCTAAGTGAATCCTTTGATATGAAGGATTTGGGGGCAGCCAAACAAATCCTTGGTATGAGGATAACTCAGGATAGGAAGGGATAGGAAGGAATGGAAGCTGACTTTATCTTAGGAAGAGTACATTAAGAAGGTATTGGATAGGTTTAACATGCAGGATGCTAAACCGGTTGGGACTCCTTTGGCAGGCCATTTTAAGTTATCAAAGGAGTAGTGTCCCAAGACAGAGCAGGAAAGAAACCAGATGTCCAAGGTACCTTACTCATCAGCAGTTGGTAGTTTGATGTATGCTATGGTGTGCACTAGGCCTGATATTGCCCATGCAGTGGGAGCTGTGAGTAGATTTATGAGTGATCCAGTAAAGAGCATTGGCAAGTAGTAAAGTGGATCCTCGGTATTTGGAGAGGGACCATGGGGACAATTTTTGTGCTACAAAGTTGGATCGAGACACCACTTTACGTGGTTATGTAGATTCGGACATACATGGTGGAGATGTTGACAAAGAAGAGTGTAAATAGGTTATATTTACACTGTAGGTGGGACAATAGTGAGCTAGATTTCACAACTACAGAAGTTAGTGGCTTTATCAACCACGGAGGCTGAGTATGTTGCTGCCACAGAGGCAAGCAAAGAGATGATTTGGTTACAACAATTGCTTGAGGAGTTGGGGCATAAGCAGAAGCAATGTAAGTTACATAGTAATAGTCAGAGTGCTATACACCTAGCTAAGAACTCTACTTTCCACTCCAAGATGAAGCGTATATAGTTGAGATATCACTTCATCAGGACAACTTTGGAAGAAGATAAGTTGAAGTTGGAGAAGATTCATAGTAGAAATGATGAACAAGGTGGTCACAAGGGATAAACTAAAGCTATGTTTAGCTTTGGTTGGCCTTCGTGGATGACAGTGAAGGGTTGAGAAGCTTGCTCAGTGGAAATCAGTCTCCAAGTGGGAGATTGTTATGTTTGTGGAGCCTGTTTTCATGTTAGAGTGTGGTACACCTTCTATGTGTTACACTCGGGTATTTTACGGTAGTCCCGCTCACCCGGTGATCGTGTCAAGGGGTTCGGGGGTGAAGACCCCGATCATGGGGGACTTAGGGGCAAAGCCCCAAAGCAAATTTTCATGGGTGGTTTATTAACCCATGGGTAATGGGTAACCGTTATGGGTTGTTTTTGGGCCCATGGTTTATCGGTACCATTATTTTGATACCCATGGTTTTGCCCATGGTTTTGTATCAAACTGCTTAAGCAATTGTCTATTTATATGGTCTTATGCATATGATAGATAGACAAGTAAATATATTGCAGATGTGCTTTGAATTCGGGTGTGAATTTTGTAGAGTTTGTTGATCATAGCTCCAAATGGATCTGGGTATTGTATTGAGAGAGTGGAGGCTTGTAATAAATCGAGCAAGTGATTCTTGGTGGACGTAGCCCAAATTGGGTGAACCATGTTAAATCTTGTCTCTTTGTGTTGTGTTATTTATTCTACACTTTTATTTGAGATCTGTAATATTTTCTGCATATTAGTTTCTATTGTTGCAATTCTGTAAGGGATTATTCCACATATTTTATCTCTTATTTCCTTACATACAGTGATTGATGTCGATACTGAGGTCTTCGATGCCGATTAAGCATACTAGTATCAGTCACTGAAAGAAAAATGCTATAAAAGGGATATATATATATATATATATCAAGAATAGAAAACAACTATGAAAAGCAACCAAATTCATTTTCGGATTCAATAACTAAATTTGTGGCATTCTTTCCTTTGTAATAAGGTATATAACATGAGTATAATATCAACTCTATATCATTATTTTTCACATATAAATTTTGGAGAGAAGAATAAGATACAACATAATAAAATTTTTACTTTCATTTCAAACTTGCAAACAATACAACGAGAAGAATCAAACAATACTTTCTTTACAACAACATCATTCCTTTCCAAAGAATACATATTACAACTTGAATAAAATCCAGAATTTGGAGAGTTTCATTTCCAACCAAAAATACAACTTAAGCTTATTCCTTTCAACTACAACATTGTAACTTGATAAATAGAATTTATAAGGCTTTCTTTTAAAATGCAAGAATTACAAGAATTCCAATCTACATTGAAACAACATGGATAAATTTTACAAATGTAGGATTCCCCCTTTTGTCTTCAAAAATACTCTAAGTCCAAATCTTCAACTTGAGCTCCACCATTTTCTTCTCTTCAAGCACAAAACAACAAGAAGGGGGAGTAGGCAATGCTCTCCGCCTAACCAATAATCTAATGAGGAGAAGAAGCTATTCTCCTTATTGGCTCCCAAGCACCAACCATAGAGAAATAAGAAATGGATACAACCAATGGCAACTTTCAAAAATGATTCCACATTACAACACACATGCCAACAATATTTCAACACACACACACAAGCACAAAAATAACAATATCAAAGAATGCAACTTTTCCAAACAAGGCTTGAAATCTCTAAGCCAATGGAGCAAAGAACTATCGAGAAATCACTTATGTTTTCCAATGGGATTAGGTGCCCACCTTGAATCCTCCAAAACACAAAACAAGACTTTTATGCCTCCCTCAAATTCTCTTATGCCTTCCACAATCTCTTATGCCTCCCTCAAATAAAACATATAAGATAAGTAAGAATTTTTCTTATCTAAAAGGTGGGGCACCCAACCCAACTCCCTCCCAAAATGTGCAACAATACTCTTATGCCTCCCTCCAAAAGATCCCCATAAACCTTCTCCTACACCATACTTAAGGCCATACTACCCAAGCCCAAAAATATGCACACACAACATTCATTTATTTACATACACACACATATATAAAAATAAATTTCATGGGTGAAGTTCCTACCTTGCCATTGCAAGAACTTGATCCAAAATCACAACTCTAAGCTCCTTCCAAGCTCAATCCCAAATCCAAGCAAGCTCTAAGACTCCCAAGCAAGAAACTCAAGCTAAAAACTCCAAAATAACCATGCAAAACAAAATGAAGTAACCCCAAAACCATCAAATTAACTTTCATATATAGAAAAGAGAAGAGGAGGGTGAGGTGGCTCCATGTAGGATGCCACATCACTTCTCCTCAACTCCACATCACCAAGTCAAACATCAAACCCAAGGTTAATAAATTGGTGGTTGAGGAAATGACAAACCTCTTACACACACAAACTCTTACCCACACCTCTAAAGGACACAATTAAAAACTCATGTAAGAAAGTGCAATAAATATCACCTTTTACCTTACAAATCACATAATGGGGTCTATTTTTTACCCCTTAACCCATAGGTATAGTTGGTAGATGAATTTAAGAGGTTTGGGACAATCTTAACTTGTCCCACAAGCTTCCAAAAATAGCCCTTAATCCCAAATCTGAACCAATAAAAATCCTTTCAAATTTAAAGTAAAATCAAGAACAATCTACAAAAATTAAATACCCCTTGGTCACATTTCAATTTATTTTAATTAACAAGATTAATTAGCTTAAATAAGAGTACATTAACCAACACTAATAAAGTGAATTACATTACAAAATAAATTACATACTCCACAAATAATAAAACAAAAAGGGGAAAAACACACAACCTATGGTCACAATTTGAGGTCATCCCCCCATGGGGACCTCCTATCAATCTAACAACACACAACAATAAAACTGAACATAAAGATGTCATGGTGACCTTCGTTGTGTCCATCCAATATTCCACTATGGTTGGTCTCCTATCCCCCTTTTGTTTGTTGTGATATAATCACCTACAAAAATCAACAATACCTCCTTCGGCCTCGTGGCCACATCAAATACATCAATAATAAAATACATGCACATCCATCAATAAACATCATCATATCACGAATTCATCATCCAAGCTAAGCAATGTTATCATTTGTTTATCATTTAAAAACATTTCAATTCTACCATTTCATCAATATTAGTGAGATCATAAGATTAGTTCAAACACCAAAACATAGTCAATATGACGAAAATTGAGAATGTATATAGTATATATATATATATATAAAAGCTAATCAACACATCATCATCATCATTCATGCATAATGTCTATCCATGCTTCTAAGAATCCATGTAACCATAATATGAATCACAACATATTAATATTCGAATATCTCTACCATTTATTATCATGATAAACCAAAATAATATAGTAAAATTCGTGTCTATAGTCCATAGTAATCAAAATCAAAATATAATAATCTGTCAAAGAGGAGTGGGAACTACAACAAATTTCCAATATTACATATGTATGATATAAGATATAGGTAACTGACCAGCTTTTATAACTCGAACATATTTAAAGATACCATGTTTTTTTTTAGGCTACTAAAACAAGAGAACCATCTTATAAAAACGATCATTACAAACAATAAAAATGTATACTCGACAAATTTTCTTTCCTTTGATTTATTCGTTTCCAAAAGTTAAACTTTTATTGTAATATTTTATCAACACCGCCAATCCTTTTCCCAAGCTCTCTAATATTAAATCGTCAAAGAAGAATTGCATTCTACCAGTTTTTATTGACATTATTTCTTCATAAATATCTACATTGGCCCGGGCCACATCTCCATTCTACACCATCATAACAATGGAGTGATGAGTTTGCAAAATGAGCCCCCAAAAAAAAAAAAAATCTCTTTACATTTATTGACTAGTTGATAAGCCTAATATCAAAAATATCCATGACATTTCTTAAAGTTCCAATTTTTATACCTACATAGTTAATCACACTCTCGAACCTCACTATGAACATTGCTTATTATCACCTAGTGTAAACATATAAAAATCATGTTCGTTAGTTTCCATATTTGTTCCTAATTACTTTGGAACCATATTCATAGAAAATATTATTAACCCTTGAAAACATATTGTCTCTTGGAATTCCAACATCAAATTTAGATACCCTCATTTTTATAAAATTAAAATCATCTATTGAGTCTTGAACAAATTACATGCGAACTTGTTATGAAATACTTTGACTCTCTATAAAGAGAAAAAGACCTAATTGAATAAATATGGTTAGGATTCCTCCCAAAAAAATAGATTCAAAAAATTCCATTAAGATTTTCCTACTTAAAAAATAAAATTTGGTAGAATTGGTCTCTCTAAAAACATGAGATTGACTCCTTTGTTTTTGCTTCGGGGATGGGGGTATTTTATAACATGCCACCGCCCTTTGACCCCTCTATAACAATAGGGAGATGGTGTTTCCCCCACACCTCCCCTTCGAAAGTGAGCTACAAACCATGCCACAAAGGGATATAACATTTAACTTTATTGTCACATAACTAACATAAATTAATAATATTATTAAACCTTTCAAATATATAATATAAATTTCTCTCATATTACATTCTATATCAAATAAAAGTTAGTTTTTATGAAAATATTAAATAATAATCAATTTACAATTATTACCTCTTACAAAAAAATCTCACGTAAAACTAAAAAAATAAACCAAATACTAAATTTTCATATTACCAAATCTTAGATTAATCATCAATCCTCATAGTCCACAAGATAGAATAGCAATAGACATGTAAATTTTTTCCCGCTTCCTTCCTACACATTCTAAATAGCTAGTTGCAAATATATTTCCTATTAATACCTAGATCTACAATAAACTATTTTATAAATTTTTAAATTATTTATCTATAAACCACTTTTATAGTGGGTCCTATACTATTTCAATTTACTACAAGTTTGTATACAACATTCTAATATCAAATATTTGTGGGATCTTGGTAACTTGAATGGTGTTTATTGGTCAAGAAATTTACATGAATTATATTATGTTTTTGAGGCTCCTAAAACAATGGAAGATCATATTACTAACAATAACGTCTTTGATGTTATGAACAAGGTGATATATATAGCAATGCAATGAATTTTTTTAGATAACGTAAAAAGAGTGATTTTATGAACAAGGTGATATATATAAGAATGCAATGAATTTTTATTTTTTTTTTTTTTAGATAAGGTAAAAAGAGTGATTTTGAAAGGGTCAAGAACCCTGTACAACTGAAAAATAGACGTCTAAGAACAACAAAAACAAAGTGAAGCATGGTCACTAGAGCATATAGAGAAACCACCCAAAACCAAAACTAGGAAGGTACAAAAGAGGGAAAAGAAAATTACAAAAAGTCGATCAAACATATTTCACCTTCCTTAAGAAACCCTTTAAACCTATAATGAACAAACTTATCCAGTGTGCAACGGGAATTTTATCCATGATGATCTCGAGCATGGGATTGTAAGCTCATTTTGAGAGGAACGCTAAAAGTCTTTCCTTTCTTTTTCTATTCACAACTATCCAACCATCACACCTATTAGGATCCATGTTTTCATCAGGATGGATTGGAATCTGGATTTTGAATATCTCCTTCTTACCAAAATTTGAATCCTCCTTCAAAATATGGTATTTAGTACAAAATAAGTCCGACCTCGAAGGGAGTAGCCTCACCTTTGTAAACTAGCATGAAACCAACCCCAAAAACCCCACTACAAGGGGGAAATTTGGAGTCTCAACCCGTAGTTGAATCACCCCATCTATTTTCTAACGCCTCCGATTATCCTCATGAACATGCTCCACCAAATATTCTTATGAATTGTCTAAAACATTCATGACAACCAAAAATTTGGGTTTGGAATCCTTCCACTAAGAAAAAATTTCATTCACTTTTTGTTTCACTTTTTGAAAATCGGAAGCTAGGTGACCAAGGCAAACATTTCCTACATCTTAAGGGAAAGCCTTCATATTCAAGATGTTAAGTCCATATCCTAGCCAAACTTTGAGTTTAATGGAAGAAGATAGATCATGAGAGGTATCCATATCTACCAAAATGTGCATGTAGGTAGTGTGGGTGTAAAGTTCAGTTTTAGAATCAATGGAAAACACTCGCCCTATGCATTACTAATAGAAATCAAACTCTTTCTCCCCAAATTTGCAATAGAATATGAGTTAATCAACCCAAACAGGATGAACACTAATTTTTTTGTGATTTTATTGAAAGATGGAAACCATGGTTTCATCAGCAAGTGATCATATTTGTAGCTCCCATAACATGGAGAAGATAACATCTCTATCTTCAACAACATTAAAAACCATAATAAAAATCCTCTAATGCAGGGGTAAATCTCTACTTTAATTTATCAATATCTTAATTTTGAACAACATATCATATATTTAATATATTTATTTTTTTACTATTAGTAAATGGTTTTTTTTTTGGGGGACCATACCCCTTACAAAAAGGGTAAAAAAACCCGGATAAAACAAAAGAGCACAGAAAGGCATGTCTGAAAACCTAGATAGTCAACTAAGCCCAACCGATATAAATAACAAATAATGTACATATAGCCAACCAACGGCCTTCCCAAAGGAGAAAAAAAGCACAAAAATAGTAGGCCTCCAGCACAGATACAACTATAAAAGTATAAGATGGGGCAAGGCTCAAACCTTGTCAGAAACGATGGTGTGAGTTAGTTTGTTGTGACCTTTCTTCCTTCACTCCACCAACGTCCAATCTTCGTTACCATATTCGCAAAGATCAAGAAATACTTCAAGATTCTTGATGGGAATGTGACCCTTGTCTAGGGCACCATCTATCTTAGTTTCTAAAATAACCTCCGCATAGAAGAAATCTAAAATAACCCTTCGATCCCGAGAGATGTGACTCCTTATGTGGAAGATCATCTAAAGCATTTAAATAGTCCTTAACAGATTTGAATGAGGGCTTATTGGAAGATGTTCTGGTCAAGATTCCTTCCACCATGCAAATTTTACCTTGCATTTGGAATGTGTGCATAATCCAAGAGATGCCCTATTTGATAGAATCATCGGCATCTAAAGGATAAACCCTCATAGTTAATCCCCTGAATCCAATGTATGTCACCGATCTACAAGTTAATATCTCGCTAGGATAGATTGGGATGTAATGAGATCAACAAGAATATTGGCATAATTTTTATGAGTTTGATTCGTGGTTTTATCATCTGCTTTCACAGTAGATCCTAGGGTATTTCCAATAGGAAAAAGGTAAGATTTATTCAAAAACTGCAAAGGGAGTCCAGGTTAGCAAATCTAAACCGAGTGAGAATCAAAGGCATCTTTTAAAGGATCAAAGGACGGGTACCATGGCTTGAGCATGAGACCATGTTCTCCCAAACCCAATATTTGTCAAAAATTAGATCCCTATCCTCAGGTGTTTCAAAAATAGAAATAAAATAGGCTTTATCACAGCGATAGAGCTTGATCTTACCCTTGATCACTTGTCTCCATATCTATGAAATCCAATCATGGAGCTATGATAGCTTGGGCCAAAACTTGTGGAATCTACAAATGAGGCCAAGTTTTATCAGTTTCTCCTCTTTCTTAAGGACCTCTTGTAGTAGATCCTCCTCTATCTGCAACACAGGAGTCTTATGGGATGGTTTTAGTATCTTGCTAACATGTTTTACACTATTTTTTTATTTAAGACCATAGTAGAAAAATATTTGGGGTAACCTCCATTCCTCAACCTATCCCCTATAACCATGATCTTCTACCAATCACTCCCTAGATTCCCATTAGCCTTTCCACCTCCATTTGTGAAGCCTCTGAAAGCAAGACCAATACTAGGACATGTCGGTTTATCCATCGGCTCCGCAAAAACCGCACTCTACCGCCTCCAAGGAGTGTTTGTCTTTGTTTCCCCGAACCATTTCAAATCTAAACAGAGGTCCACACCACCCTTTGTTCGTTTGGAAGGAGACGAGAGTTTAGGGTTTGAGACTCCTAAATTTGGGTGAGTATTTTCATTATTCCCACCTACAAAATATTTTGATCTCAGTATCGCAGTTAGAGTGGCCACCAATACCCTCCACAACAGAGCATATGTCGTCCTCCTTAGGATTTTGAGAAGGGGAAAAAGGCATTTAGGGATCATCGTGGTTTTCATATTTTATATATTTATTACATAAATTATTTTATTGTATTTAATAATTATACTATATTATATATTACATCAATTAATGTTGATATAATATATTATAAATATTACAAATATTTTATAAAACATAAAATTAATTAGTTGTATTCTAATATATTACATATTTACAAATATATTATAAATTTAACATAGATATTAATATTGTACTTATTAGTATTTAACATTTAAATATTATATTATATTTTTCTATACTTAGTATTTATATTATAACATATTATATGTAAAATGAATTAATAGTAATATAATATCTTATATATATTATAATTATATTTATATTATACATATTATTGATTAATTTTTAAATATTATACAATAAGATTCAAATAGTTATTACATAAGCTATTATATTATATTATATTATATACATATATATATATATATATATAAAATAATAATTACAATATATTATAATAACTAGTATTAATTTCATATATTAATTTTTTTATAATTGGTAAGAGGGGGTTTCTGTAGGTCCCTTCCTCTTATACGATCAAGGATCTACCATCTAGATAAAGGAATGAATATTTGAAGGAACAACAAGAGACTAAAAACCAAACATCTGGTAAATCTAGTCTAAGGATGATCAAAAGCTAGAATAAAACCAAGAAGAAACCAGGACTAGAACAGAAGACAAGAGACCTAGGTTTTAGCATTAGTACCACAAATCATAGTCACTCTTGGGGGTGAAAAGAGAGTGCGGAATTTTCTTTTGATGCTCATCTAACCTTCTTTCACTTCATTACTAGCTAAATTTGCTACTTTACTACCCGTTTTAGCAAGGGCTTCCACTTTTATCACCATTCGAATGAATTCCTTTTGGGGATTCTCAAAATTCACAAAATATACTTCATGAATGTAATTCCTATCTCCTTTAGTTTTTGTGTCTATCCACTTTCCAACAAAGTGTGCTACTTTTGTTGGCGTTAATTAGGGGACCCTATCCCATGCAACTACTAACCAATACATCACCTCATGTTTTACAAAGCAACGAGTTTGAAAATTCTTTGGGTGGGGTTTCCTTCACCTCCACCAACTTCCTTTGACTAAGCGCCAAAGTTCCCACCTGCTCCCAATTTAAATTGATCTCCACATCACCTACTTGGGATGTAGAGTACAACATGTCACCCCCAATTTGATCCAATGTCACCTCTCCAACATCTAGGATTAGATCCACGACCAAATTCTCAATTCCATGAGCTTCATTAACCTCCACAAAGGAATATTTCACCACTAGAGCACTAGTCGGCTTTGGTCTAGTTTGCTGCATTTCTATTTTTGGTTATTTTTATTTGCATCCATACAAACCATGGCCTATTCTCTTCCATTTTCCACAAAAGACATGGGAGTATTAAAACATTAACTTTTATATCTATATCTCATACCTTGACACCAAATTTATGGTCTCTAGTGGAGAAGATCCTGATGGAACATTAACACATATTCTAGTTGAAATGAGACGAGATTTGGTAGCTATATTTGAGTCAAGGGCTATCATAACTCCAAATTCCTTAGCGATTCCAGCCAAGAAATCCACTTCCTATAACTCCAAAGTCAAGGCTAGGAATCCTAGCCTAGAAAGGGCATGCAGACGGAACATGACTCTTAGAGCTTGGATTTTATCTCGGAAATAGAAAGAGTAGTTCATCCATAGAACCACGACCCAGCTTATAAAGACTCGGATGAGGTCTTATTCGAGGGAGAAAACAAACAAAAATCTCTCGATTAGATAGCGAAAATGTATTAACTTGCCCCAAAATCCCCACTTCCTCCTAATCAAGCTTCTAACTTGGCCAATATTTGGCTTGATCCTCGAAAAACATCTTGTTGAGGAAAACTTGAACTCACATAGGATTTGTCCACCACAAAGTGTTCAGGACCTTCAACTCGAGGGTGTCATTTTCCCATTTGGGTTCAATCTTTTCCAAAACTTCCGGAAATATCTCTTGAAAATATTTTTACCCCACTATGGATGCCGCTCATCCGATGCCTTTCTCCACTCCTTTCAGATATCAGCCTCCTTCGTGTCCGCATGGCGAGTGTTCTCTCTCCTATGTGTCCACAACCATTATTATTATTATTATTAATTAATTAATTAATTTATATATTAATTAACAAAATATAAATTTTTAATAAAAATTGCCTTACAAATATATTATATTTTATAATTAGACTACATAAACTACTATATATAAATAATAGAAATTTAATATATTATAAGTATAAAAACATGATACATAAAAATAACTCAACACGTTGTTAATAAACTACTTATTTCAATGTAGTGAAATGGATTCCTCTCATAAGGAAATGCTTCAGCTTGCAATGCCTCCAACCCATAACATTCATTTTGTACAACACTTAATAATCATAATACATACCTTATCTTAAAACCATGGTTCACATCATTTAACCCTCTCACTGAATTTTTTTGCGAAAACCAACTGGATCAGATTATCCCACTTACCCTTGCAATTTTTGGATAGTAGTTTTCTAATATCCATAGGTAATACCTTTATCAAGATTATCATAAATATTGACTCCCAAACCTCTGACTTCACACATACAACCTATGCAAGAATCCTAGTTGAGATTGATACTTCAAAGAATCTTCCAACCCACCTTAATCTTAAAGTGCAAAATCAAACTTGCACTCATCCTCTGGACTATAAGGGCCTACCTTTCAGATGTAGGAGATGTATTTTTTTGGGGCATTCTGCTCCTGATTGTGAGATGGTAAAACATTAAAAAAGAGAATAATAATTGGTGGATAAATGCCCTCCCTAAACATATCGTATTTAAATCTAAGGATATCCGTTATCGAAATAATGAGGAGGACGACCTAGTTGAATCGGTTCCAAAACCCCTTTGAGTAAGATAAAAATCATGTAAACAAGTATTTTTCCTGGGTGAAACTCATAGGACTAAAACACTAAAATAAAAGAGCATGTAGCAGAAAAGGAGAATTTTTCTCCTCGTTCTCCTTGTTCAAACAACATACATCATCCGATCGCATATTTTGAAGTTGTTCTTCCTTTGCAGAAGTCTCCAGATGAGTGGATAGGGATCCATAACAAGAAGAAACTTGTTCACAAATAAACCACTCCCACCACATAGATACTTTGTCTCCTTCGCTATTGCTCGGCTATTCCTCTCTCGTCATCTCGTTGTTGACAACATGGTTGTATTGTTTTTATTCTTCTCGTCTGGAAACTTTTGGGTTGTTGTTGTTTGTTTTTTTGGTTTCTCGTTGGCATTTTGTCCTCTGCCTTTGTTCTTCATGTCTTTTTGGCTTCTAGGCCTTGTTTTCTAGGGAGTGGCCCCCACTTATAAAAAAACCACCTTGGTTGTAATGTTTTATATGGATTTTGAGCCCTTCTCTATATCAATGGGTATGGTCCCTTCAAAACTATTTTCCAATAATAAAAAATCATAACACATACTAAAATGTAAATATAATTAAAATTTAATTTTATTATAGTAAATTTTCAATTTATAAATTGAGAATTTAAGGTGCCGCATTATTGTTCACCCTCATTGTGTTGTTTATAACATGAACACTATGTTATATACATAGTATGAAACAAACACCAAATGTGAAACACAATATGGGGTTCACACTAATGTTTTGATGTCCAACCTTAGTGTTTCTCTTTGGGTTTGACATTTTAGTCTTTATGATTCCCTTTTCCTCATTCTTAGTTATCACTCTCAACTTGTTTTTATGCTCTAGGATTTAGACATAAGGATCTCAGTTTAGTATCAATCATTAGGTATCATGTTTAAGAACATGAAGAACAAAAACAACGTAACATATTATTACTATACTACTTATTTCAATGTAGTAAGGTACTTTCCTCTCATCGATAAAGAACCCTTCTTCAACTCATTTTTCAGCTCCAGTTTTATTTATTTTTAAAGGATGGATTTTAATTGTGAGCTTTCATTAACATTTTCAATATTCTTCCCAAGATATCCAATATTATATTATCTCATTTCCCATCTTCTCCACTAATTCTTATTAACATTATTTCCTTCTCTCTATTTTCCTTGGCTTGGACCACATCTCCACTTTGTGTCATCATAACGATGGGGGTATTTTTTTAACCTAAATAAGCACACACAAAAATCGCTCTCTACATTTTTGAGTGGTTGACAAACCTAGTATTGAAAATATTCATTCCCTTTCTTAAAGCTCCAAATTTTATACCCACTAAACTAATCCCACTCATAAACCTGACCAAAAATCATACTACAAGCCATGAACATTTCTTATTATTGTCAATGTCACATATTGAAAATTGTGTTTGTTAGATTCCAAAGATCATGTTCATTATTTTACATATTTTTTCCTTATAAGAAATTTGGAAGCCCATTTGTAAAAAGTAAAAATATCTTTAGACAACATGTCTCTTCCAATTCAACCATCATATTATATTAAGTACTATTTGTATACATGGTAACTTCAATTATACAAAATATAAATTATTTATTAAAAAAATAATCGCAGAAGCATGCTTAAAGTTATTGTTAAGAGGAAATTTTTTATTATTTAATGTGTTGAATTTTAAATGATGAAAACTCTCAAATATTTTTTTGGTAGAAGACACCCACCTTATTTTATATTCTTTAGTAAAGTTGGTCTTGAAAAGCTAGTTGGAAGAACAATGGGATGTAGTTTTCCTTAGGAAATAAAGTCTCTTAGTGTTCTACGAAAGTTCAATTAGATTATAACATTTATTAATGTCAAACTCTTATAAACAAAAAAATATTTCACTTGAATAATTTTTTGGCCATTTCTTTTCTTAGTTGAGTATATTATCCTTCACCAAATTATAACAAATAAATTAAGATATGGATATTCTAAAAGTCTAAGATGGATATATGGTGCATGATACCCCAAACAAATAAGATATCCAACAACAAATCCCGAATTTTGATTTATGGTTATAATAACCAAATTTATAAGATTATTAGACCATTCACAACCTATGGGAAAATTTTGCATTCCTATCAATTTACCAAAGTTTCCACATAAGCCTCAACTTTCCCCGCATAGGTTCACTCTTATATAATGATGAAAGACAAAATATAATAGTATTTCCCATTCCAGACTTATCCTAGAAAGTCGCATTCATCTCTAAGATGGTGTGGGGAATACATTTGTGTTTTACTTTTAAAAGGTGTTCAAATATGTATTTTGAAATTGCTTTGAATAAATCTAGCTTCAAAATATAGTCCAAAAATAATGATTAACTATGAATGTCAATGTGGCCTTTCTTTAATTTCACTAGTTCCCCACACAAAAATGACTCCTATGCTATATATTCTCCTTTTAAACCAAGGATATTTTTATGATTAGTATCATGCTTTGCCAATTCATCCATTTCCCCTCAAATTCTAAGTCGAACACAAAAATAACTAGTTAACAATATAACACATGACCTATGAGACGTAGAAAAAATATATAAGAACAACACAAAAATGATGTGGTAAACAAAAATAATAACATGAAAATACCAAATCCCAATCGATGGAAGCCAAAATTTTTGCTTCCCATTAAAATGTTAGACTAAATCCCCAATGCTTCCTCCCAAAGATCAATTTTGCATATATACTCGCAACCATGGAGCTCCAAAACACATATCATTAAATGTTATAAAAACATTGTGTGCATTTTCCAAACCGCAACACTTAAGTAAATATCAACAATTTATCTTTCCACAAAGAAATATGATGCACTTGTTTGATGAAACAAATAAATGAAATAGGTATAAAACCATACAATATGTAACTATTATTATTCCTATAGTTAGATATTTTATAACTACGTATTTTTCATATATTACAATTAGGCACAGTCTGCAACCTCAAAGTAAATTGTAGCTTTGTGTGATGAAGGGATCACAAGGTCCACAAGTTTCATACCTCCTCCATTCAACTCGGTTCCTAGGTTTTATACCGCCTTCGTACTTCTAGCGCACACTTAGGGACGTTGTTCGGACTACTCCGTCAAGACTCGGGGACTTTGGTTAGACTTTTCCTCATGCACGTACATGCTAATGGGGTTTGAACTTGAACCTCATCTTAGTAAATATTCAGACTTTACTAATCATACAAGAACCCGTTGGCTTCATCAGTACTTCTTAACAATAACTATCAATTTATTCGGGAAGTGGAAATTGTAAATTATTTTGGGAAAGCTTATAATCAAATAATGGTCTTATCACTTTTTTGTCAAATGTACACCAATTTAAAAAATAATTGGAAACAAATAGTATCATTATAACAACCCCTCTTGGAGTAATAAAGGGGTGGCTACATTTAACTATTGTGCTAGTAATAAGAATGTGATTTTAAATATTTATATAATTTGCTTCATTTCAATTAAGATGGCCATTTTCCATCTCACCTCATCTACTTCAAGTTTGAATTCAAATATTGAGCTAGACATGTAATTCATACAAATCATATATGTAAGTCAAAATTATAATGTGATGAACACTTTATAAAGGTTTTCTAGAAATAATTACCTAGAAATTTCATCTTACATGAAATTATAAATAATAATGTGATATACACTTTCTATAGGTTATTTTCACCCTTACTAGGTTTGATTAGGTTTTTACACTATAATCAAATGAGGAATGAAATAGGAATTACGTTGGGTTATTATGAATAATTAACTTCTAACATTTACTATGAATATCATAATAATGTATTAAAACTTGCAAAAATGTACACGGTATAATACAAGTACACTAACACAAGGGATTGAGTTTAATTAGTTGATTATAGATGATTCTCGGGAAATTTTGGGTGATGTGAATGTTGAAACAAAGGGTATCTAGACTTGATAATTCTTTGGAAATAAGATTGTAACATGAAAATACTTATGGGTAGGACTATATAGTAGGGGTAATAATGTTTGTATGGTATTACCTCTTTGTACAATCTTAAACCTACTCAAAACAGTTGACCTACAACCTGTCTAGGTTTGTCATGTGTCTAAATATCTTTTTCAATCTCTTTTGGTCATCAGTCACATGTAAGTGTCTCTAAATGCTTTTCTCAATATTTTAAACCCTAACTATGGATGAGAAGTCATGTAAAATAAACATTAGTTGGGTTATGGGCACCACCATCTACCACCGACATTGACTACTCTAAAGATTCCTCAAACCACAAATCCTTCTCCACATAGCATGTGATATCTATTTGTAGTGCAATCAAGTTTCATATTCTTCCTTTGAAAAATATCGACTTAAGTTTCTCTCTTGGAAATTTACATGAGTCAACTTGACTTTGAGTGATTTCAAATATGGGAAGCATTCCCTTAGACCTTATAAGAAGCTTTAGACTTGTAGATGGTGATTCCTTAATGAATGTCCAAAGGTATATTTTGAGTGTAGGGAGCTTTGGGTGCCTTTTGTGCTAGATTTTGCAATAGGATTCCATAATAGTGTTAGTTTCTAAATGAGGCAAGCTTCACTTTCTTATATAGGCTTCTGAATTTGATTAAAATTATGAAGAATTACATAGGAGGATTAAATGACCTAAAGAATAATGTGTAACTGAAAGTTTGGGATCAAATAAATAAAGGTCAAAACCGTAGAATAGGGTCAAGATCATACACCACAAACTGACCCCACATACATTTTTTACCCTAGAGAATACATATGAAGTGTGATGTTTGCAAGCTGAAAATTGGAGTTTCTAAATGGATTTAATACATTCAATTCTAAAAAACTGTCAACATATGAGTTTGTATGACCAAACAAACTAGATAATAGACCTATAGATGTACCAAAAGAGAATGGGTGAAGTGCACTTTTTTGAGCAAGAGATAAATGTCAAGACTAGAAATTTCAGAGCATAATTACTAATTTTGAGTGTATGAATTCCCCCAAGTATGAAATGAAATTATATGCTTCAAGGAAAATATACCGAGTGTGTAGACACACTTTATAATCACTCGATATTTATTTTTCAATATCTCATTTTATTGGTGTTGACACACTCCATGATGAAACCTATAACACAAAGTGTAGTAAATTTCCATGATAAATAATTGAACTTTAAATCAACTGAAAATATGTAATGCAAATGAAATTTGTAAACTAATAGTGAAATAAAGAGATGAAAAATGTTGAAGGAATACACAAGTTTGTTTTGTGGAGAGAATATTTTCTTGTTTTTTTCTTATACTTTGATACTTGGATTATTAAACTCTACCAAAGGATTCAAGGTGATAAATCCCCAATTATGCTAAGGATGTATCGTAGTATTGAGTGTATGGAACCTAACATACGAATACCGAAAAGAAATACAAATAATGAGGGTTTGAAGAATCATGTGAACGAAGAAGACCATGTATAAAAGTCATTCAAAAATTATGATATTTTCCCCTTTATGTGTAAGAGGAGAGGGAGGACTAACTACAAAGAACTTATCTTCTTCAATACCTTCCATTACCACGCGAAAAACACTAATACAGATTGATCTAGGTCCAATTTCACAAATTAGGACACATAATATAAAAGAGAATGAATTTCCCCCATACTCTCCCCATGTACCGCACAACTAAGTATAAATTCAAAGAAATGAAATGCGTTAAAATGTAGTTGGAGAAAGTGAACCCATTCCCCCAATATCCATGAAATTGAAATTGAAACTCGGTGTTGTAGATAGTAAGGAATGAAACATTTCGTGCTCATGAAACTAATCTAAACTGAGTCATTTGAATCTAAAACTCTTTCAAAAATATGTGTCTATAGGTTAAAATATGAAAATGCTGAGAAAACCATAGGGAAAAACCATATAAATTAGTTAGGAATGTCTATATGTTCCTAATAGACATTCCCGATATTACTATATAGTTTTACCTTGTGTTTATTTTTCTAAATTTTTGTGTCGATGTTGTTTCTTATTAATTTTTTCGGTGTGCATGTGCCTATAATTTTTTCTATGTCTACCGTAGGTGTATAATATTCCCAACCTGAATTCTCCCTCTTTTAAGGTGTGTGTGATAAAAAGATTGAGGGTGCAACTCAAAATAATGTATGTGTAATAATGTATTATAATTATGATAATCTATATCAAGGGTTGATTTTGTGGCTGCCAAGAAGAACCTATACCTAAAAAGGATGCACATGGCAAAGACCATGACATGCAAAAAAAGAAATAATAACAACAATAATAATAGTAGAAATAATGTCAGCAAGAGAATTAGTAGTAATCAACAATAGTAAAAAGATGTAAGTGAAAATATAATAATGAAAACAAGATATCATGCATAAAGACTTAACTCTAGAAAACATGGGACACCCATTGTTTTGCAAGAGAATCATAGTCATTGTGTCTAATAAAAGAGATAGAATATCATACAAGAAATGCATGATGCCATAAACATGGGACACCCATGGTGTCTCAAGACCAACAAGGCCCTTAGGACACAATCATAGTAACAAACAATTAACTACAAAAACAACTAGCAAGCATATATAGAAAGATAGAGTATCATAATGCGATGAAATGACATAACAAGTGATATACAAGAGCATATGAAACCAAGAGTTGTCATTAACGTACAATAAATATGTTTGGCATGTTAGTTCATAGGATATCAAATACAATATGTATATAATCAAGCGTAATGAGGAAGTGAAATTATATTATAATGAAATAATAGCACCTGGTTTGTATGGAGGGATTCCCCTAGAAGAAGTATGTAAGGAACCATGATAGGTCTCATAATCATGCATTAATTTCTATGTCTTACATCATGCTCATTCCCTGTGAATAAATTTTTACAAATAAAAACAATTCCTCCTATAAATTAAAAAGGATAAAGAACATGTATAATACAAAGTGCTAATAATGTGTGCTAGAAGAAGAAGTCCCGATTTCTACAATTTTGACAATATGTCAATGTTATTACTTTGTGTCATTATATCAATTTTTTTGTATTTTCTATTGCATATATGTGTACAAGAAAGGGATATCGTGAAAGATACCCGATGAGAAATTTTGGAAGAGATCAATCAACCACCTCAGATGATGGATTCCTAGGCCTCATATGTACCAAATAATGTGATTCTAGTGCAAATGTAAAAGTGATACTAATATGTTTCAAAGAGGGCTTGGGAGAAGAGCAATGTATAATAGTGCAATGGAAAATATATATGGTGTATGAGATATGTATTTTGGACTAGAAGAACAAGCATTCTTTGAAGATTGATGAGGAGATGTAGAGTGAAGAAGGATCAATGGGGAATCCTATGAGAATGTAAGGCATAAGAGGAAATATATGTCGATGAAGGGATAAAAATATCAAGTAAGACTAGAGATATGTGAATCAAAATCTACAACCAAAAGTCTAGTTCTAAAAAAAGATCTATGTGAATCAATGTGCACAACCACATGCCTAGTAGAAGGACTAGATCTATTTGAATCGGTGTGCAAATCTAGGGACCTATTAGAATACCTAGGATGATTAGAGATTTGTTAATTAGTGTGTGAATCCAAAGACATATCTATAGGTGTACTATGATTAGAGATAGAGGTTCTTTGGAGAATGACTAGGCATGCTAGTGGATAGATCCTCAAAAGGGATACCTCAAATAATAACAACCTGCTGATTATGAATGAACTTGATACACTGGTGAATAACTAATGGGATAATATTAAGAGGGTGTCATTAAGGGAGACTGAGATGTACGGTACTAGAGCTAAGAGAGATAGTAATAAATAAGTAAATGTGTGTGTGAAAAGGACCAAAAGTGATAAGTATTTTGATAGGATGATAGCGTGGATAAAAATCAAATGTAAGATTCCTTGCAGAGATACCGAGAGATTGAAGCAATGACTAGGAACACACATTATCTTTGTTGTGTGGATCAACCAATACACCATGTATAGGTACTTGATGAATAGAGATATGAATAGACAATGTATCATAAATAAATGTGTCATCTATATTAGAGTCATTGAAAGTAATGCATGGTGTAGAAAGTGGTATACAAGTAATAGTACCAATCATAGCATCTAAGGGATGATCATAAGAGCAAGATGATGGTACAACACAATGAGAATTATGCACTTCAAAATTAGATGTATCACTTGTATGCTTAGGGAGTGGATCATTTAATATTTTTAATTTTAGTACGCTTATCTCATTTCATGAAATTAAAGTCAATAAAATCCTTAATAACATGATAAAAAACTATGCACCTTTTTGTTGAATGACTAACACATCAATGATAAAAATTTATACAATTTTTGTTGAATGAACACCACATCAATGATAATCGCAATAGTATTTTGGATACAAAATATTACTTTGATTCTTATTGTAATGCCCCGCTCCATTTCTCCTAATTGTTGAGGTTCATGTACCGCCTCCGCACCTATCGGTCAATATATTCGAGAGCGTAGTTCACCTTTGCCTCAAACAAGGTGTGAGGTATCGATCCGTAATCATACTAACAAACTAATATTATTATACTTGTATATAATACATAAATTATATAGAGTAAGATATTGTTTGAAAATAGCATAATAATAATAATCATTATAATAATAATAATAATAAATGAATATAATAATATATTTTAAAGATAATGGAGTAAACTAAATGGGTTTAAATTAATGGTGATCAATAAATAATATAATAAAAAGGAAAATAAAATAAAACAAAATAATCAATTAATTAAAAGGGAACATTTGATGAATTTGGTGGAGTGGTTTAGTGAAATTTAAAAGAGGTGGATTCATTTGATGGAGATGTGGGAGTTGGTGATGGACTATTGACATATGCTTATTCTAAGTTGGTCCATATCTTAAAGCCTAAATTGTCATTCTAGAGGGAATTATTATTCGATTTAATAAGCCATAAATGTGGCATTGAACATGTTGTTGCCCTCAAAATTCCCCTCTTTTGAAGTCAAGTTTTGAAAATTTTGAGTTGGTACCATGGAGTAATCTGTGTTTTTGCTTGAAAATATTTTCCTTCATTCAGATGTCGTTGTCAATCCTTCTCTTTGGTTATGGATCACATAGAGCCTGGTATTGTTTGCAGTTTTTCATTCCATGGAGAATAATTTAAAATTTGGGTGTAAAGGTGGGGTTTTCCCTTTTATTTTTATTTTTCCACAGTCGTGAACGATGACATATCTTCCCTGTCAATTTTTTCCCCAACATCCATGGGTAGTACATGGACATCTCTAATTGGATGTGGCATGGCCATGTTTCAAGTAAAGCAGTGGAAGCCTCCACGTGTCCAAACGGTGCAACTCCAAGGGTAGGGCCCAAGGGATAGTCCTCAAATAAGCGCAGGATTTCCATGTGTCCTAGGTCCGAAATGAAGATAGAACAAGCCCGAATCGGCTAAGTATGGGAGGTTCAATTTGGCGACACCACATGTCTCATCGGTGCAACTTCAAGGGTCAAGGCCAATGGAATTTCCCCAAACTTGCACCAAGTATCCACATGTCCTGTGTTCAAAAAGGGGCAAAGCCGACCATTTAATCAACTAAGTCTTAGAAGCTCGACAAAATCCTCCACGTGCCTCAACAACACAATTTCAGAAGTGAGACCAAAGGGCTAGTCTCCAAATGAGCGCCAGCTTGCCACGTGGTCAGAGTCAAAGGAGAGTCTAGGATCGGCGAGAATGATCCATGCATTATCTTGACACTCTTTCAAGGGGTGAATCCAAAGCGAAAACTCAAATGAGCGTCAGCTCTCCATGTGTCTAGGGTCCCACACAAGTCAAGTGGGCAACAAGCCCAAATCGGCTAAGTATAAAAGAACCAGCAGAAGTCTCCACATGTCTCTTCGGTGCAACTTCAAAGGAAGAATCAAGAGCGGGTCCCCAAGTGTGTGTAGGCTCACCACGTGGTCATAGTCAAAGAGGGGGCAGAGTCGGCCGTTGAATCGGCTAAGTATAGAAGGGTTTGCAGAAGCATCCACGTGTCAACTTGGCATAACTTCAAAGGCAAAATCCAGAGGTAGGTCCCAAATGTGCGTTGAGCCTCCATATGTCCATAGGGTCAAACATATGGCCATGCTAAACAAAAGGGACTTAGTCAAAAACATAAAAATACTGAACTGGTCCACAAAGGGACATGTGGTCATGTTTCAAGTGAAGGCGGAAAGGCGGGCCCTTTTTGTGTTTTGATGCTTTGAAAATTCAAAGTGGGAAAGCGGGTTGTCAAAGTAATTTGGGAATTTTGGCTTTGTTTCCATAAAGAGCTTAAATTTATAAAGTGGCCCGCGCCCCGCCCATGCCAAGGATAAAGTCAAATGTTAAGCCCACATCAAAAGTCAAATTAGGGAGGTGGGTCGGCAGAGCAATTTGAGTTTTTGAGCCCACGTTGAAAAGAGGTAAAATTACAAAAGTGATCCATGAATCCATCACCAATCAAGTGAAGCCACGTGTCAGGCCTATATCAAAATCAGGTGGGCGGGCCAAAATGTTTTGAAGTGCCATTTCTCTAAAAGGCATAAAATACAAAAGGCGTCCTTAGGCTTGTTTCATTTTAAATCTCTCCCTCATGGATGACTCAAATACAAAGTTTTCAAAGGCCGGATGAACGTCTGTGATTCAATGCATATGATTTTTCCACCAAGCATGGAAATGGCCGAGGCATTGGAGAAGTTCAGACGTCGGTTTCTTGAATCAGTTTTCATCATTTTTGTAACCGAATGTAACCATTCTTGGAAGCTATTTAATGGCTTCTCCATGCCGTTGTTAGGGTTGGATCTTGGTACTCTGTAGATGTAATAGATTTGAAGTAATCAATACAAAAGTTTTTCCCTTTTCTTCCTCTGCTATTCTTTCTTTCCTTGTCTAAAAATTTATGAATCATCCATCTTTTATGATAAGAAACTTTGTGTTCTTGTTTATATGATTTCTGGAACTTTGTGTCTGTGGAATCATATTGGTTATGAAAGTGAATGATTCTATTTTGCATCTCCCTAGTTCAATACATATAAGGTTATACTGTTATCTATATTTCTTGAAGGTATTGTTATGTTCTTCCTCTCTCATCTCCTTAATTCTTCCATTCTTTCGTATTGATGATCTTTGGGCATAAAACGTTTCAAAGTATCAGGAATCCACACTTTGAAAGTTGTACATTTGTATATAAGTTTTTCTACTTGCTTTTAATAAGGGAACCTCTACCATTAAAGAGGAGGGACTTGCAGTCCCCTAACTGTGGTTTGTTAAAGTTCCATTTAAAAACCCAACAGATTTTTGGTGACTCACTGGGATTTCATTTCAAATGGATCCATTTCTTAAAGAACAACTTCAAGATCATTTTTGGTCTAGAAAATCTATGGTATACACATGGGAAGAAATCTCTCGAGGTTGAGGATTCCCGTTTTAAACTTCTAGAGCAAAAAAACTTATCTCTTCCAGCAAGAAGGAATAGAGGAACTCATTCTACAAGCATGCCTCCTATTAAAGACATAAATTCCAAGGATAGAATTCCTCAAGAACATCTCAGTCATAATCTCCATGTTTTGATACTTTCTGGTGTTTTAGTTCCCCTTCAGTCAATTTTTCCAAAGATGGCAGCCCCTTTGCCTTGGGGACAATAGGTTGGGCCTCTTTCTCTTCCTCATCCATTGCATGAGTTACCTAGGGGTAACAAGAAAAGTTTTCCCAAGTTCGGGGTGATGGGAAATTTCATCCAGATGAACACATTGCAGCCTTCATTGTTGCATGTGGGATTCTTAGGGTTGAACATGAAGATGTCTCTGTCAATATTTTTGTGGAGACATTACAGGACAATGCTATTGATTGGTTTTATCATCTTCTGTTGGGACGATCACTAATTGGAATACCATGACAACTCAGTTTGAGCAGCATTTCAAACCTGTTGAAGATGTGCATGCTCTATTAGCTCAAATCTCTCATATCAAGAAGGAACCATTTGAGCCCATGAGGGATTTTGTGGCTAAATTCAACAAGCTAATTCATAAAATTCCATAGAACACTCGTCAGTGGATCAAATTCAAAAGTGCTTCTTCCTCAATGCTCAGCTACCCGAGGTGAGTTATGCACTAAGGAGAGATAACCTTGCAACTTTGGATGTTGATCAAATTTGGCTATCAGTGTTGAGGATGATTTAATCATGTCTGGTAAACTAAAAAGAGAATCCTCCAAATCTAAAGCTTCTTCCTCTTCCTCTTCCCCGGAGCTAATTCTGATTAGTTAGTACAGAAGCTTGCAAATGATCTCATTGCTATCAAGAAACAATTGGCTCAACATACCCCTTACCAAGATGTTCCAAGGAATAATTTTCAGCCCAAGAACCGTCTACCTTCTTCTCAGACCAGATTGGCTATTGAAGGCCCACCCATCAAGGTTCCAATCAATGTAACTTGTGAAGTTGAAGAACCTGATGATGAGGAGTTTAATGAACTCTGTGAAGAACTAGAAGAAGAGGTTGATAATGAAATGGAAGATCTTGGTGGATCTCAAGTTCATTTCCTCACCAATGAAGGTATGGATGATGAAGATGAATATGATGAAAGAGTGGTAGATATGAATAGTGAGTCATATGTTGTTATGACTCGAGAGAAAATGAATAGAAAAGAAAAAGTGGTGCAGCCTACTAAGAAGTCCATGGAGTTTCCTATAACTATTCCAACTATTACAAGAAGAGGAGCTCATATTCCCACTACCCCCACACAAAAGGTGAGTAATGCTAGTCCTCTTCCTTTTTCTTCTATTTCTAAAACTTCTTGCCCTTCAAATCCTAAAAATGATAGATCAAAAGTCTCTCAAGTTCCTAGAAATGATGCCCCACCTACCTCTGGATCTTTTGATATCATTGATCACCTAAAAAAGACTAAAATCCAAATTTCAGAGGCAAAGTTTTACCAAACCCACCCAAAAGATTTTGTTAAAATGGTAAAAATTTTCAATTCTAAATCCAAAGCCTCATCCAATACTTCTAAAGGTATTTTTCCCACTCCCTCTTCCTCACCTCAATCAAGCCTTGTGGCTGCAGTCACTTCCCCTATTGATAAAATTGAACCATTCTATGTGACTCTTCTCATAGCTGGCCATAAACTCAAGAATTATGTTTACTGGACTCAAGAGCATCAGACAATGTAATGCCTACAAAATTAGCTCATGCTTTGGGCCTGAATCTAACACGTACCTTTGGTTCCTGCTATTCCATGGAGAGTAGGAAAGTTCCTTTGGTTGGAAGAATTAAAGATGCACAAGTAGCTTTTGCTTTGCTTTTCCAAAGAAAAGGGTCTTAGCCACCATTTTGGTAGCTGATATTCCTCCCTCATATGGGATGTTGCTGAGTAGAAATTTATGTAAGGAGGTAGGAGGTGAAATTCAAATGGATTGGTCGCATGATTTGATCTCGGTCAATGGAAAAATGAAGAAGCTACTACTTGAGAAACAAACTGAATACATTGTGCAAAAGACTGATGATCCAAAAGCACATATACTCTATGAAGATATAGGGCATGGTAACTACATGATCATGTCACAAGATGAGGAAAAACTTCCTAAGGGAGTGATTCATGACCCCAATGGCATTTGGACTCTGGATTTTGATGGAAGCTACTCTTCAGCTAGTTCTGGAGCTGGAGTGGTGTTGACCTCTCCAGAAGGGAACATTCATCCTTTTTCTTTCAAGCTTTATTTTGAAAATACAAACAATACAACTGAATATGAGGCACTCATACTTGGATTGAACATGGCAAAAGAAATGGGAGTGAAGAATCTTTGTGCTCGTGGTGATGCAGAGCTGATTGTGAAACAAGTCAGAGATATTTTTCAAGTGAAGAATAGGAGATTAAAAATTATATAAATCTTGTATGGGATTCCATTGAGTTTCTTGATGCTTTCTCCATTGAATTTGTGCCAAGAGAAAGGAACACTAGAGCTAATTCTCTAGTGGTCTTAGGCTCTCTATTGATTCCTCACCCAGATTTCTCTCAAGAGAAATTTACCATTGAAATGATTCATAGGCCCAGTGTACCAGATAATGCAAATAACTGGTAGTTTTTCAATGATAATCAACATTTCATCTCTTTCGAGCTTAAGGATAACTTTGACCAGTTGTATTTTGAAGGAAGTGAGACTATTTTTCAAGAGATCCATAAGTTTCTAAAGGCAAAGATCATATTCCCTATACATCATTCAACATGGATTGCCAACATTGTGCCTATCAGAAAGAAGAATGGTGAGATTCGCATCTATGTGGATTTCAGGAATTTGAATCAGGCCTCTCTGAAGGAAAACTATCCTCTTCCTATGATGGATCAATTTTTGCAAGTCAGTCACATGTGCTCGAGATGTTGTCTATGATTGATGGATTCTTTGGATACAATCAAGTGGAATTCAATCTCCCATATCAACACAAAACTGCTTTCAATACTCCTTGGGGAAAATTTGCCTACAAGAGAATGCCTTTTGGTCTTATCAATGTAGGTGACACCTTTCATAGGGTAATAGACTTGGATTTTGGAAGTCTAAAGGGATTTTTCTTTGTAGTGTACCTTGATGATTTGATGGTTTTCTCCAAAACGAGGCGATCACTTTCAAAGATCTTGAAGCAAAGTCCTCCGTAAATGCAAAGAACATGGAGTTTCTCTCAATCCAAAAAGTATGTCTTTTGTGTGACTAAAGGCACGTTTCGGGGCATATTATCTCTAAATAAAGAATCAAGATAGATCCGTAAAGAGTTTAAGCAATCTAGTTGATTCCTCTTCCCATAAGAAAAAGGGGGTTCACTCTTTCTTTGGTAAGATAAACTTCCTGAGGAGATTCATTCCTGATTTTGTAGAACTCACTATGACCATTTCTCACATGATTAAAGGAAATCAAAATTTTGTTGGAATTCCAAGGGTAAGGAATCATTTGAAGTTATTAAGAAATCCATTGCTAAAACTCCCATCTTAGCATGCCCTAATTTCAGCAAGGATTTTATCATCTATTGCTATGCTACAGAGAATACATTGGTTGTTGTGATAACTCAGAATAATTTTGAGGATCATGAAATTCCAATTGCCTTCATTAGCTATGTTCTGAAATCTCATGAATTGAAATATACTATGATGTAGAAACATGCTTTTGTAGTGGTCAAAGGCCAAGCTGCAGCTTTTGTTTTTATGTTCTTAATTTTCACTCACTGTTGTGCTTGTACTCGATACAACCATCAAGTCTATTCTTACACAACAGAATTTGGAACTAAGAGAGGCAATTGGGTAGAAAAAGTCCAAGAATATGACCTTGAAAGAGCTGATGTAGAATTTTCTAAAGAAGCGGTTGATGTTCCGTTGTCCTCTTCCTCAATTCAATAGATGAATGGTATGCTTATATTGCACATTTTCTTACTTGTGGAGAGTGTCCATCTCACTTGAGTGCCAAGGAAAAAAGGGCTATTAAGCTAAGGTCTATATAGTATGTATTATGGGAGAATGATTTGTTTAAACAAGGCATATATGGAAGATTCTTGAAGTGTGTGGACAAAGAGCAACAAAATAATTTGTTCTCAACTTTTCATGATCACGCTTGTGGAAGCCATTTCTCTTCTCGCTATCACTTCCCATAAAATCCTTCGTCTTTGGGTAATATTGACCTACATTGTTCATAGATGCATCAAAATGGGTAGGTAAGTGTGAAGCCTATCGGACCTTTATTGGGAGACCAAAGTTGGCTACTTTGCCACTAAAGATAGGTGTGATTGATGATCCTTTTCAAACGTGGGGATTGGATTTCATTATAACTCTTAACCCACCTTCCAAGTGCTAGACATACCCACATGCTAATTGCTACGAGACTACTTCACAAAGTGGGTAGAGGATATTCTAGTCAAAAGCACTAATTATGAGGTGGTGTGTAGTTTCATTAAAGAGAACATCTTGATAAGGTTTGGGGTACCAAATAATATTTTGAATGATAATGCTTTTAAATTTTTCTTCTTATGAGATGATGGATTTCTACTATGGTTATGGAATTTCCTTGCTTATTCTTCATAATACTACCCCAAGGGAATGGACAAGCAGAATCAACAAATAAGAATATGGTAACCATCATTCGGAAGCTTGTCAGTGACTCTCAGAGGAATTGGCACAAGAAACTTTATGATGCTCTCTAGGAATATAGAATTACACCCAAAAGATCAATTGGGATAGCTCCATCTCAAGTGGTGTATGGTGTTGAAGCCTAGTTTCTAGTAATAGTGGAATTAACAGCCTTACATATAATGAAGGATATTGAAGATTCAAGTTTTATCAGTTCCTTGGACAAGAGGATCATGTATCTCTAGAAGCTGGATGAAGACACGTTGCAGGTTTTTGATAGAATATCAGCTCATCAACTGAGGGTGAAAGCTTTGTTTTATAAGAAAGCTAGACCCGAGATATTTTCAAGTGGGAGACATTGTTTTGCAGTGGGACAAAAGACATGAACCTCAAGGAAGCCATGTTAAGTTTGATTCTCTTTGGCTTGGTCCTTTCAAAATCAGGCACTTTGCTGGAGAAAATTCTTTCTATTTGGATTATATGGATGGATCTCCTCTCCCACTTCCTTATAGTGGGCGGTATTTAAAGTTTTTCAAGTCCTAGATGATTAGGCGGTCTTACGTATATTGTGTATAGTGTTTTGGTTTTTAGTCGTTCCTTTGTGTTTTTTTGTATTTCCATTTTGGTTTGTTTCCCTTTCATGTGTTGTCTTATGTATTGGCTTTTCCTTTGACTCTATTTGCCCAATGGATAAGGCATTGGTCTGATTTCCCAAAGTTCTTCTATGGTTCTCAATCTTGCCTCGTTCCTCTATCAAGTCATCCCCGAGAAAGACCCGGTTGTTGTCGCCCTCAATTCCCTTCTTTTGAGTTCAAGCTTTGAAAATTTTGAATCAATACCATGGAGTAATACGTTTTTTTTCTTGAAAATATTTTCCTTCATTCAGATGTCATTGTTAATCCTTCACTTTGGCTGTGGATCGTATAGAGCTTGGTATTGTTTGCAGTTTTTCATTCCATGGAGAAAAATTTAAAATTCGGCCGTAAAGGTGGGGTCGGGGATAATTTTAGTGGTGAATATTTGTAATATGGTGAATATTCCATTTTTGAAAAATTTGAAAAGGTGAATTTTCTGGTGCGGGTCAATGACCTGTTCGCCTAAAAATTATAGTTTAATTTTTTTTAGGGGTCGGCTTCGCCTACCCTTGAAACTATCCCCTATATAATCCTAGATTATTTGCCAAGTAGAACACTACTAGCTCACTCATACCATCTGGGGGCATATGTATTATGAAGTACAATAAACATGCGATAGGAGGGCAGAGGCTAAAGACACATGATAGGAGGAAAGAGGCTACAAATGCGCGATAGTGATTTTGTTGACGCGTGATAGGGGGAGTTTGTTAACACACGACAGGGACAGTTTGTTGACACATGACAAGAGTGTGGAGGAAGTAGACGGGCGACAGAGAGTTTGTTGACACGTGACACGAATATTTTGTTGTCATGTGATTAGAGGGAGGAGGCCGCAGACGCGCATGATATAAGATTTGTTGTCACATGTTAATAAGTTTGTTGACACGTGTCAGCGAACCTCACTAACGCGTGTCAAAAACCTTGTTGATGTGCATCGGCGAGGTTCGTTGACACGTGTTAACAAGGTTTTGATGTGCGTCGGTGAGGTTCTATCATCACCAATCCGGCACTATGATAATTTTTCACCGGGAACTCCTCGTGCTATGATTATTTACTAATGCACAGCCTTTAGTTTGGTGGATGTAATCTGGAAACAAAACAACAACCGAACACAAGAATACCATCGACTATGATAAGACAGAATGATGACAAATCTGAAATATCAAAGTAAATTATAATATTAACATGAAATTGTTACAATCTCACCCATGAGGTACTTCAACAAGACTATGGGAGAAACTTTACAATTACACCTCTCGATGGCTTCTTCAACACACCTTTAACTGATGGCTTCCTTTGCACACTTCCTACAATATTTCTCACTACTTCTTTTCTATGCTAAATGAGGGGGGTGGCCTCTCTATTTATAGAACTTCCGTGCTTATCCATCTTATCTCTAAGATAGGATAAGAAATCCACTTTGACGAATCATATTCCATACCTTAACTCTTATCTCGTACATGTAGGCTTATCTCGTTAAGATAAGATAAACCTTATCATTTTACATGGGTTCCACATTTTTAGACTTTTTACAAATAAAATACACAAAATATTTATGACCTCACTCGTCTTTATTACCAATATAATATTTCTAATTCCTAATCATGTAGACCCTACTTCTCTAATTACCCAAACTTTGACATTTTAAGATTACCAGACCACTTACGACAAATATTTACTTTTTACAACATTCCTATTGTACTTTGAATGTTACCGTACTCCACATTATTGGTGGCACCTGCATCTTGTGTACTGACAGCGCTGTTATCTTCTATCGGACGCTACTACTAATTACACTTAACAACATCCTATTCCTAATACATACATTAATGAAATAGAAATTATGGAGGAAAATTTTAGTGTCGACATCTTCCCCCTTCCTAGCTTCTACTCCGTCCTCGGAGTAGACTATTCTAGTGCTTGGAAAATCTTCAACTTGTCGTGGTTGACCCATTTTGTAATGGGAGTGCCATCCAATTCCTCCAGTCGGTACGTACCATTTTCATGCACAACTGCTATTTTGTAGGGCCCCATCCATTTTGGAAGAAATTTTCTGTCTTCTTTTTTTGTATCTGGAATCATATACTAGGACCAAGTCATTCACATGAAATGGAGACCATCGGATCTTTTGATCAAAGTATTCCTTCTACTTCATTTTCTTCTTATGGCTTGTATCCTTTGCTATTTCCCTCATTTCCTCTAGCAAATGAAGATGTACCAACCTTTCTTTTACTGAATCACTTTCATCCATCCTTTCATTTTTCATAACTCTCACAGTGGGAATATCAAACTCAATAGGAAGAAGCTGGATCAATGCCATAGCCGGTTGAAATGGGGAGTATCTTGTTGCTGACTTTGATGTTGCCCTATATGCCCACAATGCCTGCATGAATCCTTTTATCCCATTTATGTACTGCAAGGCCGCATCTTTGCTAGAATTTGACACAACACAAAATTTTTCGTTCCACCTATCCATTTTTGCTTGGCTTGTATGTTGTTGCCTTCCGTGCTTAATACAAAACTTATTGACTAGGGCTTCTATCACCTCATTAATGAAGTGGCTTCCTTGATCTCATTACAATTTCTAATGGGCAACCAAATCGGTGACAATGCGTTCATACATGAACCTTGCCACTTCATCCATGGAAGCTGTTTTCAATGTCCTAGCTTCAACCCACTTGGTTAAATAATCAGGCAACTACAATATACTTATTTTGGCGTGATGTAGTTGGAAGTGGACCTACAATGTCTATTCCCCACTTTTCAAAGGGACCAAGGGGAATAATAGGACATAATGGAGATGATGAAGTCTTACGGTTACCATGTGTTTGACAAATATCACATGCCTTACAATGATTATAACAATCTTTAAAAAGAGTGGGCCAGTGATAACCTGCATCCAAGATCCTTCTTGCTGTAAGTTGTCCAGAGAAGTGCCCTCCACATGTACCATTGTGGAATTCTTCTAGCAGTTCCTTCCCTTGATCACGTCCAACTGCCCTCTTATACTGTCCATCAGGTCCTATTCGAAATAATAATCCATGCAGAATAGAATATGGACGACTGGCTTGAGTAATCTTTCTCTTAGTCTTTGCATTGGCACCATCAGGAAACTTGAATTCATTCAGATAATTCCAAATATCTATGTATTCACTAGGGATTGTGTTAAGGGATAACAATGCTGCATCGGGAAAATCATCATCATCACAAGATGATCCTAAACCATCATAGGCTCGAGAGAGTGCATCTGCATTGACATGCTTCTTTCCTGGCCTATCTATAATATCAAATTCAAATTCTTGTAGCAAAATTATCCATCTTGCTATTCTCCCTGATGGGTTAGGCTTATTGACAATATATTTTGAGCCTGATGATCTGTTACAACTATAAATTTCTGCCCTAGCAAGTAATTTCTAAACTTCTTTACAGCAAAAATGATAGCCAGAGCCTCTTTTTCAGTTACAGTATAGTTTACCTCAGCACTGCTCATTTGTCTGCTCCCAAAGTAAATTGGATGTTCATTCCCATTTTCATCCTTTTGGCTCAAAGTACTACCTAGTGCTGCATCTGAGGCATCGGTGTACACAATGAATGGCTTGCTCCAATCTGGATTCTTCAAAATAGGTGAAGACACCAGGGCTTCCTTCAGTTGTCCAAAAGCTTCATGCGCCTTGTTTCCTGGTTCATAAGCAACATCCTTCTTCAAGAACTGGGTTAGTGGCTGTGCAATCTTTGAGAAATTCTTGATGAACCTTCTATAGTAACCCACATGGCCTAAAAATGATCTCAACTTACTTCTATTAATAGGAAATGGTAAATCTTTGATTTTTGAAACTTTATCAGGATCAGTACCAATACCATCTCTGGATACAACATGCCCTAACAAAATGCCTTTAGAACATCCAAAGACACACTTTGTAGGGTTTAGTGAGGCTTGTGCTTCATCTAACCTTTGAAATGTTGTCTCCATCTAGTGCAGGTGGTCCAAATTGCTCCCATAGATGAAAAAATCATCCAGAAATACTCTGATGAAGGTCCCAATGTAGGGTTCGAACACCCTATTCATCAAACACTGGAATGTTGCTGGAGAATTACACAACCCAAAAGGCATAACTCTATAAGCAAACGTTCCCAAGGAGTGGTGAACGTGGTCTTCAGCTGATCTTTCTCTGCTATACGAACTTGGTTATAGCCGCTATATCCATCAGCAAAACTATAACACTCCTGGCCAGCTACTTCGTCCAAGATCTGATCTGAAAATGGAAGAGGGTAATGATCCTTCTTTGTTGCCTTATTGAGCTTCCTGTAATCAACACAAATGCGTAGCTTCCCATTCTTTTTTATTGAGATCAAAATGGGAGAAACCCATTCTGAATTCTCCATAGCAAATATGAATCCTGCATCAAGCAACTTATCTATTTCTTCTTTTACAGTCTTGGAAAAATTAGGATTCATTCTATATGACATTTGCTTTATGGGCTTAGCACCATCTACCACTCAATACAATTCTACCCAACTTACTTGATGGAGTTCCTTGTAACCAAAAGTGAATAGGTGTATGTACCTTCAAAAGAGTTGGAGGTAGGATTCCTTCTCACTCTCCATCACAAAGCATCACCAATCTTTATTTGTTGGAGACGATCATCAACTTCTTCTTTAGATAATTCTATGGGGTCATGAGTTGGTGTGGTGGAAGGATATCCATGACTGAAACATCCACCTCGCTTTCTTCATCTTCAAGTGTCCACTTCACCGGTACTAGAGTAATTAGAGGATGTCTAATCATCGGTTTCATCACTTGAATCCACGAGTTACGCCTTATGATGTCGAGGATCACATTTATCTTCACCCTCTCTCTACCACGTCCAAGTGTCATGAAACCTTCATTCCGGTAGTTTCTTGCATGAACTCTCCTTAGCCATGGTCTTCCCAAAGAACATTGGAGTACGCAGCAGTACCATTTTTATCACCGAAAGTCTACCACACATACCACACCCATAATGAGATATTGCCACATTTGAAACTACACCTTCTGGTTTAGTTTTTCCTTTATTTAATGACCTTAACATAAGTGTTGAAGGGCGATCAATTTTTAAACCCAACATATTCATTACAGACTCGGTCATTACATTAACTGCAGCACCTCCATCAACTAAGACATCATGAATTAAAATACCATTACATAATACCTCAGCTTGTGGAGCATAGGGATCTGCCTCTGCCTCCAAAATAGGGACCTCAACCTCCTTCCTTCTTCGAGCATTGAGTCCACCTCGCAACTCCCGCCTCTTCTCAGAAGACATAGCCAAGAGTTGACCATATGTAATATTTGTAGGCCTTTTGGACAGATCTTCCAAGATGGAGTATGGTCCTTGCCCCTGTGAAATCAGAAAATCCTGCACACCCAACTTTCTTCTCCTATGTTTCTTACTAGTTTCTTCTTTCATCTTCTTAGGATCATTTCCATCTTGATTATCTTTTTCTTTATTTCTTTTTGTTACAAACACATCTACTTCATTATTTCTACTCTTATCTACTACATCAAGAGAATTCACAGGTGCTTTTCCTTTATCATTATCTCTTGTACCAGATGTAGAAGCTCTATCTTGGACAATTATACTTATAATGACCCTTTTATAACAACCATAACAAACAACTTCAGAAATATTTCTTTTTGGACCTCTATCTCCTCCCTGAGAACTAAATTCCTTTCCTTGAAGAAGATTAATAGTTAACTGGCCCATCTTCCTAAGCAGATCTTCATACTCAGTAGATGTACTAGGAGAAATATTTGTGCTCACCGGGAGTGGTTGTGGATTCTGGACCAAAGGTGCTGGTGTAGGCTCTACTTTAACAACAATTTCTTTGGGCTCCTCTTCCATGCTTTCTTCTTGCCTTCTTACAATCTCCTTTGCTTGTTCAATGGTAGCTGGGCGGTCATACTTCACTCGTTGTCTGATCTCTGGCTTCATCCCAAGAATGAAGTGCTTACAGAGGAGATTATCCATGCCATTCATCAACCCATCCGCTAGTCCTTCCTTCGGATCTCGGGCATCGAGCTTCCTCCTTAGCTCTAGAACACGAGCATGATAATCCCTTATCTTCTCCTTCTCTCCTTGGGATAGCTTTGTGATATTGATCATGAGATCTGCATATTTCTGTTGTTCACCAAATTCTTCAAGAAAAATTTCGGTTAATAAATCCCATGAATTTTTCACATTATCACCTAGTGTTTCAAACCACCTAAGTGTTGAACCATCCAAAAAGGTAGGAAAAAATTCAGTCCATTGTTCCCTTCTTATAAGGCCATTACAAATACAAGATCGTTTAAACTCTTGAATGAAAGAAGAAGCATCTTCATTAGATTGAGCTGAAAAAACAGGAATCTTTCCCATTTTCAAAAGTAACCACCGTGAAATACCAACCCACAAGTACAATTAACAAGACTTATGTGCACAAATAATTGGAATCACTATACTAGAAAGTGACTTTACACCTTTCTACAGTAAAATAGAAATGACCACGGTAAACTATGGTAAAACTTGACTTACTACGGTAAAAACTGACTTTACTGTGGTAAACACTATTCACGGTAAAAAGTGAAGTTACTGCGGTAAATACTATTCACGGTAAAAAGTGACTTTACTGCGGTAATTACTATTCCCAGCAAAAAGGACTTTACCAGGGTAACTACTATTCATGGCAAAAATGACTTTAACATGGTAACTACTATTCACGGTAAAAATGACTTTACCATGGTAATTACTATGCACAGTAAAAACAAGGTTACCCTCCAATTAATTTTTGCCTAAGTGGGAATATCTCTCCAGAAAATCCACCAACGAGGAATGGTCCCGACAACGGAACCAAAATGTCATCACCAATCCGGCACTATTATAATTCTTGACCGGGAACTCCTCGTGCTATGATTATTTACTAATGCATGACCTTTAGTTTGGTGGATGTAACTGAAACAAAACAACAACATAACACAAGAATACCATCGACTATGATAAGACAGAATGATGACAAATCTGAAATATCAAAGTAAATTATAATATTAACATGAAATTGTTACAATCTCACCCATGAGGTACTTCAACAAGACTATGGGAGAAACTTTACAATTACACCTCTCGATGGCTTCTTCAACACACCTTTAACTGATGGCTTCCTTTGCACACTTCCTACAATATTTCTCACTACTTCTTTTCTATGCTAAATGAGGGGGGTAGCCTCTCTATTTATAGAACTTCAGGCTTATCCATCTTATCTCTAAGATAGGATAAGAAATCCACTCTGACGAATCATATTCCATACCTTAACTCTTATCTGTACATGTAGGCTTATCTGTTAAGATAAGATAAACCTTATCATTTTACATGGGTTCCACATTTTTAGACTTTTTACAAATAAAATACACAAAATATTTATGACCTCACTCCTTGTCTTTATTACCAATATAATATTTCTAATTCCTAATCATGTAGACCCTACTTCTCTAATTACCCAAACTTTGACATTTTAACATTACCAGACCACTTACGACAAATATTTACTTTTTACAACATTCCTATTATACTTTGACTATTACCGTACTCCACATTATTGGCGGCACTGTACTAACGGCGCCGTTATCTTCTATCGGACGCTACTACTAATTACACTTAACAACATGCTATTCCTAATACATACATTAATGAAATAGAAATTATGGAGGAAAATTTTAGTGTCGACGGTTCGTTGATGTGTGACATGGAGATTTTTATATCACACGATCGAGGGTGAACAACACCCTCGCCGACATGTGTCGAAAAAGGTTGTAGACATACATCAATGAGGTTCATTAATGCATGTCAACAAGGTTATCGACGCATGATAGCAAATCTCTTGTCGCATGTCTATAGCCTTCTATCACACCACTTTAAAATCGGAAAAAAATCTTCGCAGACCCCAAAAATTTACCTTCCCGCAAAACAAATTTGAGGATATTCGCAAGTATTTTCCACCTCTGATTTCTAAGAGGTTTCTTAAAATGAACTCTGGGTGGGGTTTTCCATTTTATTCTTATTTTACCACAGTCGTGAATGGCAGTGTGTATCTCCCGTGTCAATTTTTACCCCAAAATCCATGGGTAATACATGGACATCTCTGATTTTATGCGGTGTGGCCATGTTTCAAGCGGTAGCAAAAGCCTCCACACATCCAAACAACGGAACTCCAAGGGCAAGGCCCAAGGGATAGTCCTTAAATAAGCACAGGCTTTCCACATGTCCTAGGTCTGAAATGAAGACAAAACAAGCCCGAAAGTATGGGAGGTTTAATGACGGCGCCATGTGTCTCATTGGCACAACTTCAAGGGTCGAGGCCAAAGGCGGTTCCCAAACTTACGCTAAGTCTCCATGTTTCCTAGGTGCGAAAAGGGGACAGAGCCGGCCATTTAATTGACTAAGTATAAGAGGGTCGGTGGAAGCCTCCACGTGCCTCAATGACATAATTTCAGAAGTGAGACCAAAGGTCCAGTCTCTAAATGAGCGCCAGCTTGCCACATGGTTAGAGTTAAAGGAGAGTCTAGGACCAGCGGAAGGAGCCACGTGTTAGCTCAGCACCCTTTCAAGGGGTGAATCCAAAGTGGAAACTCAAATGAGCACCAACTCTCCACGTGTCTAGGGTCCCACACAAGTCAAGTGGGCAGCAAGCCTAAATCAGCTAAGTATAAAAGAACCGATGATAGTCTCCACATGTCTCTTTGGTGTAACTTCAAAGGAAGAATCAAGAGTGGTTTCCCAAATGTGCACGAGGCTCCCCATGTAGTCATAGTCAAAGAGGGGGAAGAGCCACCATTGAATCGGCTAAGTATAGAAGGGTTTATGGAAGCATCCACATGTTAGCTCGGTGCAACTTCAAAGGTAAAATCCAGAGGTAGGTCCCAAATGTGCGTTGAGCCTCCACGTGTCCAGGGTCAGACATATGGCCCCACCAAACAAAAGGGACTTAGTCAAAAACACAAAATACTAAACTGACCCATAAAGGGACATGTGGTCATGTTTCAAGCGAAGCGTAAAGGCGGGCCCTTTTTGTGTTTTGATGCTTTGAAAAGTCAAAGCGGAAAGTGGGCCATCGAAGCAATTTGGGAATTTTGGCTTTGTTTCCATAAAGAGCTTAAAGTTATAAAGTGACTGTGGCCCCCCATGCCAAGGGATAAAGTCAAATGTTGATCCCGCATTGAAAGTCAAAGTGAGGAGGCGAGGTTGGCGGAGTAATTTGAGTTTTTGAGCCTGCGTTGAAAAGAGGTAAAATTGCAAAAGTGAGCCATGACTCCGTCGCCACTCAAGTGAAGCCACGTGTCAAGCCTATATCAAAAGTGGGTAGGCGAGCTAAAATGTTCGAAATGTCATTTCTAAAAGGCACAAAATACAAAAAGTGTCTTCAGGCCCACTTTAGTTTAAATCTCTCCCACGTGGATGGCTCAAATTCAAAGTTTGCAAAGGCCGGATGAATGTTTGTGATTCAATGCGTTTGGTTTTGCTACTAGGCATGGAAACGGTCGAGGCATTGGAGAATTTTAGACGTCGGTTTCTTGAATCAGTTTTCATCATTTTTCTAACCGAATGTAACCGTTCTTGGAAGCTATTTAATGGATTCTCCACACCGTTGTTAAGGTTGGATCCTGGTACTCTATAGATGTAATAGATTCAAAGTAATCAATAAATTTTTTTCCCCTTTTCTTCCTCTGTTATTCTTTCTTTGCTTGTCTGAAAATTTGTGAATCATCCATCTTTTATGATAAGAAACTTTTTGTTCTTGTTTATATGATTTCTGGAACTTTGTATCTGTGGAATCATATTGGTTATGAAAGTGAATGATTCTATTCCGCATCTCCCTGGTTCAATACGTGTAAGGTTATACTCTACTATCTATATTTCTTGAAGGTATTGTTATGTTCTTCCTCTCTCATCTCCTTAATTCTTCCATTCTTTCGTATTGATGATATTTAGGCATAAAACGTTTCAAAGTATCAGGAATCGACACTTTGAAAGTTGTACATTTGTATATAATTTTTGTCACTTTCTTTCAATAAGGGAAACTCTCCCATTAAAGAGGAGGGACTTGCAGTACCCTTACTATGGTTTGTTAAAGTTATATTTAAATAATCCAACAAAACAAATGAAAATACATTCAATAAATGTATAAATGTGGGGAAACTCGAGAGATTCTCAAACAATCCATCGAGTTTTAGGTTTGGGACTCTATTTTGATCTCTCTCTTAACTTAGAGCTCTTCCTCCATATGGGTTTTCACCATGATAAATCAAAGTGCATGTGAAGAAGCTAAATATTTTACACTAGTCAACCTGTAGCTCTCCATTTTAGGAAACAATGCATGTGCAAGTGGTGAGATTCCATTGTTCTAGGCTAATAATATGTTGTATTTAAAAGATGAGGATGTAGAGGTTCGGTTTCCTAAAGATGGTTGAAATGGAGCCAAATAAATCTTGTTGCTTATGTGGTTCTCTAACTTGCGTGGAAAGGATTAGTGAAGAAGCTTTTAAGTTCTTTTAGGAATGGTTATATACTTCGTTTTTATAAAATTTTCACTACAAAATAAATAAACATTAACTCGGGTGTTTATTTGAGTAGATGTGTTTTGGCATGAAGGGTATCCTCTTCATGTCGTACATTTCTGGTTTTATTCTTTACGGGTTATTGCACGATTGGTTATTCTCCTCTCTTATTAGTTTCTTTTATTTATTATTTTCATGTATTAAATCTCTCGCAACAATTTTACCTTTCGAGCTCATTGGAATGGGTGATTTGAGATTTAATTGATCTAGGTAATGTCATTTTATTTATTAATTGAATCTAGGTTGAGTATATTTTTGGTAAATTACAATTGCACCCTATAATTATTACTTACTTTTTTTTAACGGAATATGGTAGGGAAAACTTATGATTTTTATGGCATAGGTTGTGTGTAATAACTAGTAACTCTGGGGATTTCCATGGATAATAATACATAAACTCTCTTATCATTTTTGGGTGATTAAATGGCTTGTTGTGTGTGAAAATTATTGATATGAGTAATTTATGTTTGTCTTGGTTGGGGGTTGAATCATATTTTTCTTTCTCATACGTTGAACTCCATAAAACCCATTTGGGTTTTCAAATATTTTGATAACTACATCCCGTATAATCAGCTTAGGTTTTATGGGATCTTGTTATGGCATTCTGAAAGTTAGGAATGCTAATCCTTTTAGTATAATTGGGTTGTGCCACCGACTTGTCTCAATTTGACACTATATCACTCTAAATACTTTTTTGTTATTGACAGCGTAATTTTGGTAGGTATGTTGTGTTGTTCATTTACAAAGAATGGTGTGGGTTTGAATCTCCAAAATTAGTTTTACGTTCAATGATAACAATTACAATGTTAATAATGATCACCCTATATTACATCTAGAAATGACATTATGTCGAGTCATGTATAGTCGATGTTAGTATTAGGTTGGGTATCATAATAATGAAAACCATATCTTAGATGGTCAGTTCGACCCTATGTATCACACCTATGAATTTTTAGAAATTCATGCTCGTCTTATATACCAAGTCTTAAGATAGATTGCTGATGTATTTTTAGTAGTAGGTTACTATATTATAATATGAAATGGTCGGATCTAAGTTATGATAAAAATCTTAAGGTTATTATAAGGCGTTAGTTACTTTTTCTTTCGTGAAATCATTGTACTATGAATAGGTGATTTATTTCGGTTGATTGAATTCCATTGACGCATACACTCCTTGAGTGGTTAAGTATTGTTAGATTCTTATACCTCTTTGAGGGATACAAATACCATTGATACTTTTGATAAGTCCTTCAAGGTGGTTTTGATAATATCATCATTCGGTTAATAGTTTTAGTCTTGACTGACTCTGAACATAACTTTGTGTTTTCTTATAAACTTTCCTAGAAATATTTTTATGAATTACTCTCAATTCCTAATACAAGTTTTTGTGAGATAGTAATGAGAAATGTTATCTTAAAAGTATGTGGGGAAATAAGATAACATTGATAGAAGTTGTACCCTTGTTTGATGTTTGATGAATTTTAGTGTGGAAGATTGATAATTTATAGGAAATGAAATGAACTCTTAGACAATATTGTAATGTTGGTTTGAATTCATGCACATGAGTTGTTATCATTAAACCAATTAGATAATATTTATTTATCATATATTGAAGTAGTTAGACCGGGAAGTGTATTTCCATGCCATTTCATATGAATTCACACGATTCTTAACACTTCTTACGGATGGACTACTTGAAGGATGAAAGGAAGATGTAATTGTAAATGTTGCATTTACCCTATTGAATGAATAAATATGCAATGTATTACTTGTTGTATTCTCAATAAATGAAGTACATTTGTATTGTTTTGATTATAATAGGCTTTCATATAATAATTGCACGAGATATTGCAAGGTAGTTTATTAAACTTAGTTTCATATATGACTATAATTAGGAGGAATCACACACACACACAAAAATGTTAAATGTAATGGATTTTGACATCTTATACTATCCTTTTAGAGTGGAATTGATGAATAAATATTTGGTATGTTGTGTTAATTTCTTTGATAAAATAGAAAGAAAATCTAAATTAAATAGTCAATCCTAGTATAAAATTCATGCATAACTACCTTATCACATGATCCTTCTTAAAGTGTAAAAACTAAAACCATAAAGTGAACCTATATATTCAAACTCGATGGAAAACACTCGCTTAAGAAAATAAGAGCCCTAGTTAGATATTATCACCTTAACTTGTATGCTTAGTGATATTGTCAAGAACATGACACTAGGAATGTCATGGTTAAAATTTGTCTTCAGTATGGGATTCCCTCCTAGGATTGGTAGTCATGTGCGTTGTTAGGAGAATATGTCTTCTTAAGGTAGTACTCCATGAAAAACAAACCCTTAACATAATTTAAAACCCTCTTTTCTCAACACACGTGTTGGGTCACGAAGATCACCGACTACCCTTTGCAATCACCTCGGGAGTTGGGATTATAAATGAACTCATTACCCAAATTTCTATTATCATTTTGGGTTTTATGGTACAATACTAAGTTTTTGTGAAACTTAACAACATTTTAATTTATGATTAGTTGGTGAAAATGTAACCATAAGATGATGTGCTTAGAGAAAGGTGAAATTTACATCATTCTTATAACATGTTTAAACCATATCGTGGTGACAAAAGGGATCCACATTGTGTAAAATCTAATTTGATCCTTAACACTTTACACGTTGGACTACTCCATCTTGCTCTCCCACTTTTCCTAGTATGTAATGGATGTATGATGTGAAACTATGTGATCATGTTCTTAGAGAAAAATCCCTTAAGACAAGGACTAGTAGTCTCATGAGGATACAAATTCCTCTGTTAAAAAATGGGTTACATAATTCATCAAAAGAGGCATGTGAACCTAGTGAGGGAAAACCCTCTTAATTTGGACGTAAATGATACTCAAGAAACCTAATCTAGAAATAATAAAATAAAGAATTATGTTGCCATGTTAAGATCCTTTGAATCCTTAACTAATTGTTGGAGCATAACTATAGTAAAATTATAATTGACGTTTGGCCTTGTGAAGTGTAATCGTGAGATGCTATTTGCAGGAAAAGTGAAACATAATGTTCTTTGTAATGTGATTGATCCCTCTTGTTGTGGATAAAGAAGCTATTTCCTATATTGTTTATTGTGTAAATACTCAACTATCAATTTATAAATGAATGAAAAAACTTAACCATAAATCCTTAAGAAAAAGATGTGAACCTTCCTTCCTTTGGGTGACACTTGTTCTGTTGTGTAACAAAGGTATGCTATAAGATCAAGATGTATTCCCTTAGGAGTGAATTCTAGGGATAATACCTAGTAGCCTTATGTGTAGGTAAGTAGACTTGTGTGTAAATAAATACCCTATTATCGAACAAGTGAAATAAACAAGTAATTGAAATAATGTAGAAGATCCTTATTCAATGAGATACACCGTAAATTAAATGTTAAACGACATAAAGGTTATCTATAAAAAAACAAAGAAAAGGATTGTATAATTCACACATTATGATCTTTTCTTGGACATACGCTAAAAACTGAAACATCATTGTAATAAATTTGTAATTCTAAAAATATCGTGTCGTGGGAAGGCCCTATCTATAAGTTTATAATATAGTTGAATCGTTATGTTATGTCTTGTCATTAGAAAAAAAATATATAGTGGCCTTGTTGTGCATCACATGTTTCATGTTATCTATGTGGGTTAATGTTTGTGAAAACCTATCATGTGTTATGCATTGTCCTAAGTGATCTTGTGTAGTGTCGTGTATACTACAATGTAAGTCAAAATAAATTATTCTGGTATTTTTATTTTTGTGTTTATGTTTGTAAAATGTGGGCGTTACAACTGGTATCAGAGCGAAGGTTCATGCTCTTGAACCTCTGGGATGGATTGGAGTTGTGATGATTTTTGCATGGTGGTGGTGGAGATGGGAAGAGTAATGTGATATATGTTTTGATGTGACCAACATTGTAATTGTGATATTATGAATGCACATGTTGTGCATGTCACTTAGTGCGTATTTATTATCATGTGATGTGTTTTTGATGAGAGTATTCACTCTCCTTTTTGTGGATTCAATGAGGATTTCATGTGTGATGTACCACCTTGTTATGTGTGAAAAGAATGTTAAACGGATTGTGGAGTGTTGGAGAATTTTTTTTATTGTTCGATATGAATGTGTGTTTAAGTGTTGCATGAAAAAATTGGTGTAGAGTGAATTTGATTTTATCGTGATGGTGTCACCATGTTGTGATGAATCGTGTGCATCACCATGTTATGTTGTAATTGATCGTATGTTGTAATGTTAGTCATTGTGTTCATCTTACGTATAATTTTTGTAATATGTGATGGTTCATGTCGTGATTTAGGGGCATATGGTGAACGTATGACCCCTATTGTACAGTACTTGTACTTTGGGTGTATTATGTGGAAACGTGATGTATCAGTAACCCATGAAATTAATGATTTTGTTATACCTTGTATATATACCATGTGTAAGACACTATGGTTAATGTGCATGAATCACCATTATGTTAGTGATGTAGTTATGTGTTATGTTGTGAACCTTACACTAGATGACCCTAAGGGGAGCAATCATTAAGAGTGTATGTGTGGAGAGAGGAGGCATGGACCAGGTTTTCATAATCTTGAGCCGAGTATGAGTGAGGAAGTGGAGTCTCATATAGACTAAAAACTCACTTCTATCTATTTAGTATACTTTGAGCTTGCTCAGTATATTATGGATGCGCACCACCTTAGGATCAACTTATGCAAACTAGCATCCCCTTCTCTCTCCTATTGGGTTTTCCATTAAACAATCCTATGTGATTTTGACTATGTTAATCCTTGTGGGAGTATGGAGGGATGATTTAGGTAGAGATTATGACAGTTGTATTATTTGATATGTTAATTTATGATCCAAGGCTCGATGTCCGAGTGTCAACAAATCAATGAGTACCCCTTTGGTGGTTGTATGAGGCTACATATTGCTTGTAATGTGTTATTTATCTATATATATTTTATTCATAAATTGATCATTATCTCTTTTCTTGTCGAACCAATCTGTTTTCTTGATTGATGTGTTGTTATATTTTGGGCATTTTATTTGGTTGTTGCACTAAGATGTGGATTTTGCACTAGCTATGGTTATTTAGCCATTTGTTTTGCTTAGTTTTAAATTTGCTTATCAATTTTAATTTTTTTATAGCCTAGCCCAAGGCTTGGGATTTTGACACTTGGCATTTGAAACAAATTTTTATGTTGGTTCTAATGTCATAATGTGTTGGAATACGGTAACGAGATTCACCATGGAGTGGTTGAACCTATGGACCCACTTCGTTGTATGGGGGTATGCCCAAAGGAGTTAAAAATAACTAGCGCTTTGTTGAACCACGAGTTATTATGTCACTTGGGTTAGAGGTGTTTGGAATCTATGTGCCTAGGGTCATAGGATGGCTGACCTCTTTGAGGGAGGCATAAGAGACTTGAGGGAGACATAAGAGACTTGAGGGAAGCATAAGAGACTTGAGGGATACATAAGAGACCTCTTTGGAGACATAAGAGACTTTGTGTGTTTTTGATGCTTTAGGAGGCATATGTAGTTGTTTTGTGATGCTTCAGGAAGTATATGGAGTTTTGTTGTGATGCTTTGGGAGGTATATGTAATTGTTTTGTGATGCCTTGGGAGGTGTATGGTGTTGGTATTATGATTTATGTGTATTGATATGAGTCAGTTATGTTTTTTGATGTTGATGATTGATGCTCCTACTTGAGGGTATGATTTGACCCCTTTTTAACACTATGTAACTATATTTATTGTCCCAAGTTGTGTGAAACCTTTATATGTGGACTGTTGGGAATTTCATGTTGTTATAATCTATTTATGTTACAAGTACTTTGATGTGAGGGGCATGTGTGTGACAAGTACTATGTTTTGATGGATATGTGTGTCTTTCCATGGTTCGGTTGAGTTCTTGTGATGTGATATAGTTGTGAAGGTACATATCATGATGTCTTGTGAACCATTAGTGTTGTGTTTGACCCTGGTGTGGTATTGTGATGTCAGTTTCTGTTGGGCACCCACAAAAATAAATAAACTAAAATCTTAAAAATAATGAAATATTAAGAGCTTGAGATTAATAAATATTGTTAAGGGAAAAGAGTAATTAGGTAATAATGTAAACTGGAACTACCAACTTTGTCGAACATTAATAAATCGTCAAAATTTCCTTATACCTTGTAGTCACGTTTTAGTGACATAGCTCGTTTCCCTAGATAATATTTTTCATTGTTGATTTCTTAGCATAAGCACACCTGTAGCCTCGCTTCATGTCACATCGATAATGATGATTTCATAAGCGGAGGGGAATGTAATGCCCTGCTCCATTGAGGTGTGGGTACCACCTCTGCACCTAGCTGTCGGTATATTCAAGAGCGTAGTTCCCCTTTGTCTCGAAAAGCTATGAGGTATTAGATTCCGTATGTATTTTATGTAAGTCATATGAGATGATTCAAGATCACTTTAGGACATAAGTTAGTTCTCGTTATTGTTGCAACCTATGCAGGGACAATGATACCTCTCTGGATGTCGAATGTGATACTTGACTTAAGGTAATTTGTCGCCCTTAACCATTTTGGTAGAGTATTATTGATACTAACATTATCATACTTGTATATAATATGTAAATTGTATAGAGTAAGATATTGTTTGAAAATAACATAATAATAATAATAATAATAATAATAATTATCAGGGATTTTCTTATTATGTTTGTCATTTAATTTTTCTCAATTGCGATGAAGAGTGCCGCGAGTTCCTCTCCAAGCCCAGATCCTGCAGCCATGACACAATCATGGGCTTCACGATTGTTTGCAGGAAATGCCAGAGATCCTATAAAGATTATCCCTTCATGGGAGGAGGGTAATCCTCGGCTTGTAATCCCAGAGGATTTGGTGGGAAGAGAAAGACGTATTTTTATGAATGCAGCGGTGGGAAGATTTGGAGGTTTACGACCGAATATTGATTTCGTCATGAATGGTGTAAGCGAAAATGGTCTTGTAGGCTTGAAGTTTGGGCATTGGGAGAGGATAGGTTTCTCTTCTGCTTCTAAAGGGATGAAGATTTGCAAAATCTAATCATTAAAGGGGCTTGGTTTTACGGAAAAGTGACTCTTAGCATTTTTCGATGGAGCCCCAGGATAAAATCAAATTATTTTCCATTTGTCCCTGTGTTGATCTACTTTTCTAGCTTTCCTCTAGAATTATGGGATTCATATGTCTTCCTTGGCATTTCGATGTTCCTTAGGGGTGTTCATTGTTGTTGACCCTATGACAAGGGCTCATTCACATTTAATATGTATCAAGTTTTGTATCAATGTTCTAGTTGGAGCCCAATGCCTAGTAGAATCTTCATGAACACCCCACAATACAAACATGAGCAAGAAATTGTCATAGAGAAATCTCGGTTTTGTTTCAAGAAATGTAGGCACACTAGTTATGTGGCAATGTCTTGTAGTTGTATTGGCCCGTCTTCTCAGTCCATGTTAGTACCTCTCGTTAACTAGTTGGAGGATCTAGGGTCACCTAGGGAGGATGGGGTTCCTCGAAACTCTTTGCCAATAACACCAACCTACAAGAAGACACTGGAATGCTTGATGAAGATTTGAGTGAGGAAGAAATGAAGGCTAAGGAAGATGGTTAAGTTCTCACTGGAAATGCCACGGTCTTTGGCTTCCTTCGAGAGGAAGGTTATCAACACGGAGGAGAGGGCTTGGCTTCAAACATGGAAATTTTTTCGGTCGAGATGGCTTGGGTGAATAGTATGTAATTTCAAATTCAAAAAATATTAAATTCTCATAACATTATGTCAAGTACCAGTCGGGAACATTAAAGGGTTGAAGGACAGTGAACGGTCTAGTGTAGGTCAATGAATGATGGATAAATTTGAATTAAATTGCAATGGTGATGTCGTGACGATGGAAAGCTATAAGCATAGTGGCATAGAGGACATTGGAAGAAGTGATAGCGGATGTGTGGTTCTTTTGGTGGACATCGGATCTTACCCGAAGGGGGATGTTTGGAATATGGTCCTTTCGAGGAATGGGCACTTGAAGCATGTTCTTTGTAGTCACCCTGGTTCGTAATGTTTCTTTTATTCCCCTCTTGGGTTTTGCCCCATTGGTATGCACTCCATATTATTTTTAGGCTTCCCTTGATGTTTTTTTAGTTTGTATTTGTGGAACGGCCACTAATAGAGGCCTCTTCGTTGAGCATCATTGCATTATCTTTTCTCCCTTTGTACTTGGGGTTTTTTGGTCCCATAAAACCGAACCATTTTAACCTTATCTAAAATAATAATAATAATCATCATTATAATAATAATAATGACTGAATATAATAAAATCTCTTAAAGATAATGGAGTAGACTAAATGGATATAAATTAATGGTGAATAATAAATAAGATAATGAAAAAGGGAAAAAAATAAAACCAAATAATAAACTAATTAAAAGGGAACATTTAATGAATTCGGTAGAGTGGTTTAGTGAAATTTAAAAGAGGTGGATTTATTTGATGGAGACATGGGAGTTGGTGATGGACTATTGACCTATGTTTATTCTAATTTGGTCCACATATTAAAACTTAAACCACCATTCTAGAGGGAATTAATATTCATATTTAATAACACATAAACGTGGAATTGAACAGATGAAAATGCATTCAATGCATGTACAAATTTGAGGAAATCGAAGCCTCTCAAAGAATCCATCAAGTTGTAGGTTTGGGACTCTATTTTGATTTCTCACTTAACTTAGATTTCTTCCTCCATATGATTTTGCACCATGATAAATCGATACATGCAAAGAAACTAAGTATTTTACACTAGTCGACCTGTAGCTCTCAATTTTAGGAAATGGTGCATGTGTGGGTGACTAAGATGCCATTGTTATGGGCTGATAATTTTTTTATTTAAAAGAGAAGGATGTGGAGGTTTATTTTCCCGAAGATGGTTGAAATGGAGCCAAATAACTCTTGCTACTTATGCGGTTCTATGACCTGCGTGGAAAGGATTAATGAAGAATATTTCAAGTTCTTTCAGGCATGGTTATATATTTCCTTTTTCTAAATTTTTGACTAAAAAATATATAAACGTTAACTGGGTGTTTATTTGAGTAGATTTGTTTCGGCATAAAGGTTACCCTGTGCATCTTGTACGTTTCTCGTTTTATTCTTTCTGGGTTATCGTATGATTGGTTCTTTTCCTCTATTAATAGTTTATTTTATTTATTATCAAGCATGTATTAAATCTTCACAACAAGTGTACCTTTTTCGGCTTGGGTGATTTGAGATTTTATCGATATGGATAATGTTGTTTTGTTTATTAATTGAATCTACGATGAGTATACTTTTGGTAAATTACAGTACACCCTATAATTATTACTTACTTTGTTTTTTTAATGGAAGATGGTAGAGGAATTTTTTGAATTTTTATGGCATGGGTTGTGTGTAATCACCAAGAACTAGGGGATTTACATGGTCTATAATACATAAAATTTCTTCTCATTTTTCCAAAGTGACTAAACGACTTGTTGTGTGTGAAAACTATTGATATGATTACTCTATGTTTGGCCTTGTTGGGGTCGAATCATATTTTTCTTTCTCATACGTTGAACTCCATAAAACCCATTTAGGTTTTCGGATATTTTTATAAGTACATCTCGTACATTCTACTTAGGGTTTTATGGGCTCTGGTTATGGCATTCTTGACACTTGGGAAAGTTATTCCTTTTAGTATCATCAAGTTGTGCCACCGAATTATCTCAATTTGAAACTATATTACTCTAAATACATTTTTTAATCAACAACATAAGTCTGGTAGGTATGTTGTGATGTTCATTTACAAAGAATGGTCTAGGTTTGAATCTATAGAATTAGTTGTACGTTCAATGTTAACGATTACAGTGCTAATATTTATCACCCTATATTGGAGCTTGAAATGACATTATGTCGAGTCATGTATAGTCGATGTTGGTATTAGGTTGGGTGTCGTAATAATGAAAACCAAATCCTAGATGGTATGGTTCGGACCCTATGTATCACACCTACGAACCTTTTAAAAATTTGTGCTCATATTATATACCTAGTCTTGGGGTAGATTGTCGTTGCATTTTCAGTAATAGGATACTATATTATAATATGAGATGGTCGGATCTAATTGATGATATAAAATCTTAAGGTTATTATAAGAGGTTAGTTACTCTTTATTTCATGAAATCATTGACTATGAATATGTGATTTATTTTGGTGATTGAATGCCATTGATGCATGCACTCCTTGAGTGGTTAAGTATTGTTAGATTCTTGTACCTATTTTAGGGATATAAATACCATTGATAATTTCAATAAGTCCTTCAAGGTGGTTTTGAGAATATCATAATTCAAATTGATAGCTTTAGTTTTGTCGGGCTCTAAACATAAACTTGTGTTTTCTTATAAACTTGCATAGAAGTGCTTTTATGAATTACTCTCAATTCCTAATACAAGTTTATGTGAGAGAGTAATGAGAAAGGTTACCTTAAAATTATGTGGGGAAAGAAGATAACATTGATAGAGGTTATACCCTTGTTTAATGCTTGTTGTATTTTAATGTGGATGATTGAGCATTTATAGGCAATAAAATGAAATACTAGAAAATCCCATAAGCCGTTTAAATTCATGCACATGAGTTGTTATCATTAAAAAAATCATATAATATTTATTTATCTTGTATTGAAGTAGTTAGACTGGGAAGTGTATTTTCATGCCATATTGTATGAAGCGACAGTGTTAACACTTTTTGCAGATGGACCACTTAAAGTATGAAAGGAAGATGGCCTTTTAAATGTTGCATTTATCCTATTGACTAAAGAAATATGAATTGTATTACATGTTGTATTCTTGAGTAAATGAAGTACCTTTTTATTGTTTTGGTTAATGAGATCCAATCTTCCGGTTATATGTATAAATTCTAAAAGGTGAAATATGAGACTTACACTATATTTAGGAAAATTTGTTTTATCTCGTATTAAAGAAATGAATAAGAGGATTTCATATAATCACTTTGTGTTAAATTACACCATATGTTGGAAGGTAATTTATTAAACTTAGTTGCATATATGACTGTAATTAGGAGGAATCACACACACACACACACACACACACACACACACACACACACACACACACACACACACACACACACACACACACACACACACACACACACACACACACACATAATGTAATGGATTTTGACATCTTACAAGTTGTTGTTTTAGGGTGGAATTGATGACTAAATATATAGCGTGTTGTGTTAATTTCCTTGATAACATAGAAAGAAAATCTAAATCAAATAGTCAATCCTAGTATAAAATTTATGCATAACTACCTTCTCACGTGATCCTTCTTAACGTGGAAAAACTAAAACCATAGGGTGAACTTATATCTTTAAACTCAATGGAAAATTCTAGCTTAAGGAAATAATATCCCAAGTTAGATTTTATCACCTTAGCTTGTATGCTTAGTCACATTGTCGGGAACCCGAAAGTAAGGAAAGACATAGTTAAACTTTGTTTGTAGTATGGGGTTCCCTGCTAGGATTGGTAGTTATATACATTGTTAGGAGAATGTGTCTTCTTAAGGTAGTATTCCATGGTAAACCAACCCTTAACATAATTTAAAACCCTCTTGGCCCAGCACACGTGTTTGGTGGCAAAGATCACTAACTGCCCTTGCAGTCACCTTTGGGAGTTAGGATTATAAATGAACTCACTACCCAAATTTATATTATCGTTTTGGGTTCTATGGTACAATACTAAGAGTTGTTTGTGAAACTTAACAACTTTTTAATTTATGATTAGTTGGTGAAAATGTAACCATAAGATTATGTGCTTAGAGAAAGGTGAAATTTAAATCATTCTTATAACATGTTTAAACCATGTTGTGGTGAGGAAAATGGATCCACGTTGTGTAAACTCTAATGTGATCCTTAACCCTTTAAACGATGGAATACTCCATCCTTCTCTCCCACTTGTTTTAGTATGTAATGGATGTATGATGTGAAACTATGTGATCGTGCTCTTAGAGACAAATCCCTTAAGACAGGGACTAGTAGTCTCATAAGGATACAAATTCCCATGTTAACAAATAGGTTACAAAATCCATCACAAGAGGCATTTGAAACTATATAGGAAAACCCTCTTAAGTTGGACATAAACAATACTTAGGAAACCTAATATAGAAACAAGAAAATAAAGAAGTATGTTTCCATGTTAAGAGCCTACAAAACCTTAACTAATTGTTAGATCATAACCATAGTAAAATTATAATATAATAGACGCTTTGGCCTTATGAAGTGTAATCATGAGATGTTATTCTATAGTAAAAGTGAAATATGATCTTCTTTGTAATGTGATTAAACCCTCTTGTTGTGGATAAAGAACCTATTTCCTATAATACTTATTGTGTACTAACTCAATTATCAATTTATAAATGAATGAAATTTTTTTGACCACCGAATCCTTGAGAAAAATATGCGAACCTTCCCTCCTTCGAGACTCACACTTATTCTTTTGTGTAACGGATGTATGATATAAGATCAAGATGCATGCCCTTAAGAGTGAATCCTAGGGATAATACCTAGTAGCCTTGTGTGTAGGTAAGTATTCTTGTGTGCAAATAAATACCCTATTAATGAACGAGCGAATTAAACAAGTAATTGAAATAATGTAGATGATCCTTATTCAATAAGATACATCGTAAATTATATGTTAAACGACATAAAGGAGATCTAGAAAAATAAAATAAAATAAAAGGATTGTATGCTTCACATATTATGACCCTTTCGAGGAATGATGCTAAAGACTAAAACATCATTGTAATAAATGTATAATTCTAAAAATATCATATCATGGGAAGGTCCTACCTATAATTTTATATTGTACTTGAATCATTATGTTGTGTCTTGTCATTGGAAAAAAAAGTATAGTGGCCTTGTTGTGCATCACATGTTTCATGTTATGTATGTGGGTTGATGTTTGTGCAAACCTATCATGTGTTGTGTATTGTCCTAAGTGATCTCTGTCTTGTCGTGTATACTACAATGTAACTCAAAAAATTTTATTCTGGTATTTTTAGTGTTTTTTTCTATGTGTAAAATGTCGCAATTACACTTACTCATATCAACCTCAAATGGTGGAGGGAGAGACACAATATTGCACTCAATTAGTTGTTTTAGGAATATATTAGGCCGACATGATAAACATGTAAACTATCATCGAGTGGACTGTAATTATATCTTATTAGGTTGATGTATAGCATTGATAGTGTGTTTAGGAGGATCCTTATTATCATTAGTATTTCCCTTAATTATATACATTCTTTAAAATTTGGCATGAGATGTATTACAAGTACTAGCAATATAGTTAAACTTAGCTTCACACTCTTTACGAGTACTATTAAAGAGGGTTTGTAACTCACTATCAACTAGGATATTATTCATCTTGATAAACATGGTTTGATAACACAAGACATAATATTTTATATGTTCATCAAATTCTTGGCATAGCTTGGTAATTTTTGCATTAGAAACCTTACCCCAAGCTTGATAGAAAAGCATTCCAAAAATTTATTTTCTAATGTGCGAAAAGAGTGTATAAAATGTGTCGGGAGATCATAGAACCATTGTAATGCAAATTCCTTAAGACTCCTCATAAAAAAATACTAAGAAAGATGTCATAAGAGGCATAATCGATGAAAGACATATGAGATGATGTAAGATGTTCCATGAGATCATGTTTTCCATAATAGATAGGAAGTATATGTGCAAAAAAAAAAGGCATAGAATAAAAGGCCACCTCGGAAGATATTGGATTACATAATAATTGAGTATAGTCCATATCATGAGGAGAATTGGACACACCTTGTTACAATTGTAAGATTTGAGCTTGTAATGTGTGAACAAGGGTTTCAAGAGCTTATGTTCTGAATGAAGAAGCATATGAACCATTAAATATGGGAGGTTTGGTAGAAATAATGGATCTAGGAATAGGAATATAAATTTTTGCATTTAAATATGAATTTCCGATGAGAATATGGACATCATAGATGTAGGGATAGTAGATGTCTCTGTGATGAGAGAAGTTCTAGAATTTCCTAAAAGGGAAGATTTATTGGATGTTTGATCACGAGAAAACTTGGTAGAAAGAATAATTTTGATAATACGTTGAGTATGATGGGGATTCTCACAAATTTTAGCATGAAAATTAGATAAAAGTGGAACTTGGCCTTGAGTCTATGGCATTTTCATTATCAATTTAAGAATGCTCACTATGAGTTTCAATATCGTGTAGTGGGACTTCATGAGTATTATTGAGGATAGATGGATTTACATCAATAGGCATAGGAGATGAGGCCATGAGAGTATGATGATTATGAGTAGGAGGAGAAAGATCAATATGCTCCATAATTTTATTTATGAACCAAGCACTATGTTTCAAGGAATATGATAAAAACATATACAAACTGAAATAAAATGAAAATATTAAGAATGAAAAATAGCATATACTTCTAAAAAGGAGAAACCCTAGGAAATAAGAGAACAATTATCCAATTTTCATGTAGATTTCACTAAATGTTTTCACCCATTTTAGGTTTGGTTGGGTTTTTACACTTTGTAATCAAACAAGGAATGAAAGCAGAATCTATGGATTATTAATAATTAACTTCTAATATTATCCATTCAATATTATAATAATGCAAAGTAATACTCACGAGAAAATGTACTTTGTAAAATACAAGTTCACAAACACAAGGGATTAAATACACTTAGCTGATTATAGATGATTTTGAGAAAATATGGGTGATTTGAATGGTGAAATAGGGATATATGGTCTTGAAAATGCTTCATAATTGAGATTGTAGTCCGAAAATGATCCTGGTCGGGACCATACAAAGAGTCCAAGAACATCTATACATTCCTTACCTTTTTTTTGTCTTTAACTCTTAAGAAATTTGACTCGCAAATTTTGAGTTTTTCACTTATATTAATATCCTCGTCACTCTCTATCATTCATTTTCAGTCACACTATAGGGGTATCTAAATTCTCTACTCAAATTTTAAAACCCTAACTATGAATGAAAACTCCCGCAAATACAACATTATTTTGGTTGTAGGAACCCTTATACACTACCGATGTTAGCACTACTCGAAGAGGCCTAAAACCACGCGTAATTATCCACTTCACATGTGAAATATATTTTTATTTCAATCAAATTTGAAATCCTTCCTTGGATAAATCTTGACTTGAGTTTCTCTCTTGCCAATCTACTTGAGTGAGCGACTTTGAATTTGTAAATATGGGAAACATTCCCCTAGACCTAGTGGGAAGATTTATACTTGTAGATGGTGATACCTTAATGAATGTGTAGAGGTATGTTTTGAGTGTACGAAGCTTTGGGTTCCTTTTGTGATAGATCTTGCAATAGGATTCCATGAGACTATTAGGTTCTAAATGAGGCAAGCCTCACTTTCTCATATACAATTTTGAATGTGATTTAAGTTACAACGTCTCGACATAGGAGTAAATGACCCAAATAATAATATGTAACTCAAATTTTGGGATCAAATAGAGTAATTTAAAACCCGTAAAATAGGGCCAGGACCATATGCCACAAGATAACCTCACCATACATTTTTGAACCTCTAGGAGAAGTATAAAGTGTGAAGTTTGGAAGCTAACAAGTAGAGTTTCTAAATGAATTTAATGTATTCAATTATCATAAACTATTGATATATAAGTGTGTAAGAGAAAGAAAACTAGAAAAGATACCTAGAGATGTACCAAATGAGAATGGGTAAATTGCACTTGTTTGAGCAAAAGAGCAATGTCAAGACTAACAATGTCAAATAGTAGAATTACCAAATTTGAGTGTCTATAGAGGCCTACTTCAAATAATAACCTTTAAAGTTCATCTTTAGGACTTAATCTTTTCAAAAAAATAACCTTTCTTGTCAATGATTATACACACGACCCCTAAGTACATTGGAGAAAGGGGTGAGGTAATTTCACTTCCATTCATGCCTATAATATTATTATTATCAATATGCAGACGCAATGTTTCTCCATCTCATTTCCCTCTTCCTCTTTCTCTACACTACAAAAATCTAAAGATGGTTTCTCTTTCATGGAAATTTTCGGTGTACATATCCTTATATTTATTGGGATTGTATAGATTAAAATGAGTTTGCATGGTTTTAGACATGCACCATAGCATCATACATGGGTTGTGAAATGGATATGTCGAAACGAATGAGATAGGAAGTTTGAATATGAACGATTGAAAATTTTATAGGGGAAAAAGGGTGGCATGGGAGGAAAAGTTTGTTGTGGAGACAAATAATTGAGGACATGTGAGAATAGTTGGGGATATGTATATTGGGATAGAAAATGTGAAGGTAAATCATGAAAAAAAAAAATTTTGAAAGAGAAAATATTAATGGGAAATAATATTGAAAGGAGGTTTAAGAATGCACAATGTTTGAATTTCTCATCAGTCAAAAATTGTATATATTTTGAAATATAACAAGAAATTCTCTTTTTTTGGTGTTTCACTCTTTCTTTTTTCTAATTATTCTTCCGAATGGTTGTACAAAAATTCCTTATGTAAAGATAAAATAAAAGGTGTGTGATGGATTATTTGAATTCAATCTATTTTTTTTTCTTGGGCTATGTACGCACTTATATATAATTTAACTATTAATCCCTATAAATTTAGATATTTTGCTTAACATAAATAATGGTCTTTTTTCTTTTCCTACAAAAAAATAGTTTCATCTACTTTGGTTTGGTCAATGTAATGAACGAGATTTAATTAAGGACATAGAATCTTATTGTCATTTTTATATGCACATGACATAATTGCATCATCATTTTTTTCTTGAACTCATGACCTCAATAAATTAATTGTCATGTATTTTGATTGTGTGCATTAGTGATATTATTTGACCTATAAAATTTATTTTAATTTATATTGTTGAGCCTTTAACACATCATTAGCTTAATTATTCCTGGAGGAATAATGTGTTCCTTCTAAAAATATTTATTAGTTATTTCTCTTCAACTTGTGTCTCTACATGAAGTGATCCGAGATAGTATCAAATGCATGTTATTATTCTAGAGATAAAGTAAAAGAATCTTATGCGTATTTTCATTGATTGTGTGGGACTTTTCTAGTGTCCATGCATGCCTCTTTGAAAGATGGTCCGATATACTATAAAGAAGTAGGAACATCGGTATTAGAATAGTTGTGATGAATGTCGAATTCCAGATGACCTAGCAAATCAAGGACTATGTGATTTTTGAGATGGAATTTTGATAACAAATCTCATTTATCCATTTAATTATATTCTCTTTTTATTTCATAATTATTAGTAGACTCCTCTCTTTAAGTTTGTTCGGTCAAAAAGGGTCTCACATGACATGCCAAGGTTGGTAATTGTCTCATGAAGCTCACAATTAGAAATGATCAATTCAATCTATTAGAATAATATTTTGAAAAGGATTGTATAGGATTTCACTCCAACTAGAACATCAAAAAGAATTTGTTTCTTGAGTGGAAATATGATAAAATTTAGGGAAGACATGAAATACTATAGACATAGAGCATTTTTTCCATTTATTCACAATATGTTATTTGTTGTAAGACTATGATCAAGTGATCTCATTAAATGAAATACATTCCAAAGTTACTGGTCACTTCATGTATGCACGATGAAGAAGACGATATTAGTAGAAATGGAAATATTCAATAAGGGTCTTGAAATTGTATGGAGTTTTCATTACACCATGAGACTTCTAATTATATGACAATTTGTTTGGGTAAGAATTGTATGCCAAGAATTTGATAAGAAGAATGATTTATTAGATTCTTAGGGTATGGTATAACTCAATAGGTTTATGGAGCCATATTTTTCCTTCGATTATATTTCTAATTGATTCATTTACACATGGAATAAGGTGATTAAAACATGAGTGATTAAGAGGAGATTCTGTATGCAATGTTGGGGAACATTTAACCCAATTAAAACCTCCCAAAATATAAAATATACCCTCCTCCATCAAAATTTTTTAATACTATAAAGGAATCTCGAAACCTTGTTTATTTAAGTCCTTTATAATATTTCCATTCTGTACCATTGTAATTGACAATTTTTGGGCTTATGTGCACACTAACATTCTTGTCCATCATTAACAACAATTTAGAGGATAGATTCAAACATGTGTATTATGCGTAGAGGTAATCCCATGAGAGTAGGGGATTATGTGGATGCATTAACAATATGTTCTTCACCACCGTTTTCATTTAGGGTAGATTATAGATGATTAAAACACTCACCCTTGTGTCATTTTCCACCACACCCGCCACCTTGTCTTGCAAAACCAAACATAAATGGAATTTAGACCAAGAATAATAAAATTAGAATATTAAAGATAAAAATAAATTATATGGTGTGTTTTTCCATCAATAGAGACGATCCACATGTTTGGTGTAGTGGTGGTGTCATTTCCTTCTTAAACACAAACTATTCCATTAGTGGTGGTGATGTCCTAGGTGGTGGGTCCATAATAGGATTGGTCTATGTGGGGGCATAAGATATCCCTTTCACCACCCCTTACAAATAGAGAAGATTCTCGACATGTATACCCTTTCCTCCATGCCTTCCATCTTAGTATATTCCTTTCTTTGGGTCATACCATCAGGTTCATTTATTGAAATATCATTTTCTTCCTACCATTACAATGTAAAACAACCACAAAAATGAGTCCTAATCAAGAACAATAAAAGTTGAAAGATAGAGAGAAATATAAACAACATATTATGGTTCACCCTAAGAATAGAGATCATGTCCTCATTTTCTAGCATATGTTCTTTGGTAAGAGACAAGATAATGTTAAAAAATAAAGGGAATATTTTAGAGCCACAAAACCCTCTTTCAAAAATTATTCCATTGGTTTCCATTGTAAAATATGCCCAACATGTCAGGAAGAAGTCACCAGAAAACTCTAATTTCCACCTACACTCACAAAATAGTCTCCAAGATAGTCCGAATGATGTTGATAATCCTTTTATTACGGTTTTATTTAACTTGACTTGTGCATGATGCAAATAGTTTAGAAGGAAAATATGAAAAATAATATGGGAGGAATTAAGATGATAAAGAATGAGATAGAAGGGCAAGAATTACAGGAGATGTTAAATATCATTCTTCAATTTCACCTATTCTTTTATGTGTTTGTCACTGGTTGTAATAAGGATTGGTTTGAAAATTAAATGGAAAAGGAGTGGACTACATTAATAAATATGACATACGGAAGAAGTATTTTATCTCATCCATTTCATGTACACCGTCTATCTTCCTTCTAATAATAAATGAAAAAATGCATTCATTATTATTGTGATTGTTAATGATATCAATAGTCATTTGGATATGAGGCCTGCTATTATATAGATTTGTTTTGAATATGAAACTTGAAGACTTGAATTTTTTTGGAGGTGTCATTCCAATATGGGACCTCAAATCATACAACATGATTTTTTCAAACTAATACCATTTTACCATAAATTCCAAAAGATTTTTTTTTTATTTGTTTATGTGACAAAGTAATTCCTAAGGACTCATATTTGGACTCAAATTATTTCATTGAATATATAAAAGAGAGAATTGGAAACTTATCAAGGCATTGACCATTTGGAAACAACAAAATTTTCAATTAAAAGCTTGAGAATTTGTGTCATGGATTATCATTCTAATAAAGCACCACCCTTAGCACAAGATGTGAGGGAAATTTTCAATACAATATTTACTTAATATTAAATGCATAAATAGACAAAAACCTTTAAAATATTACATTCTAATGGTTTTTTAACTTTTTGAGATTAATAGATAACATTATTGTGTTCTTTAATAATATCAACATAAATCTAGTTACAATATTTACAAATTAATGTTCACAAGTGCTAACTTGGGTAAGTGAGTGAGTTGTTGTGGAGTTACAATAAGCCACATAATTAGATATAAGGAGGTAGTTTTTTAGTGATTTTTTCCTTAAAAATAGAATGTAATTGCATATAGGATTTTACCTCGTATGATACAATACAATATGATAATTATCCATGTGGCACGAACAAGATCTCCACTTATCAATCCTTATGACCAAGGCATGAGATGATTGAAATAAGAAATCTTGCATGTACCAAGATTAAAATTCCATTTTTCAGCCTCCAACACATCTTTGGGATACTACATCTTAAAATTTAGGGGTTGAGGTGATGAAACTCTAGTCTTTCTTTTCCTTTTGAATGAACAACAATGGTTTTGTAGACGTTTTTTTTCTCTTGTGCGCAAGAATTAGCTTGTGCTTCCACTTCATCATCCTTTATTTTTAACTCCTCGTCAATTATATTTTCTAACCCTTCCTTTGAATCTTCACTTATGAAATTAATACCTAAGTATTCACTCGACCTTGACTCGTGGAACTTCTTGAACTTAACTTTCTTGAAGAACTAGACTTATATACGACCCCTTCTTTGAATTCCTCTTTACACCTATTCTTATTACTCTTCCTTGTTTGAAATACACTCTTTTTACTCTATGGTGGTTAAGTTCCCTAAAAATCCTTATCTTATCTCGAAACTACAACCTCCACGTTAATGATGACTGAGAAAGGTTTACAAGTTTTGTAAAGACATCTTCTTCTACAACTTATCGATCCATTTGTTATTCAATTTCTTCAACCATTCTTTTAACTCAACCCTTGGCTTTGTTACATGTCAAATCATTCTCTATTCTTAATTGGTTCATTAGTGGAAAATAAAAAACTTCATTTATTTATGCTCGATTAGTTTAATCACTTTTATTTGTTGTTTTCACTCTTATCTCATGTTTTTTGAGTACTTGGTAACTTGTAAATGAGTTTTAACACCCTTTTATACCTCTTCATCCCTATTAATAAAGCCAAAAATAATTATCTCTCATATTATAAGCACGTACTTCTCTTACCAATTGCATTCAATTTTGATTTCTTGACAACTATCTCCTACTCATTACTTTTTATTTATTTTAAACATTCTATAAATGAATTCTACTTACCAATTTATGTCGCAAGATTTGTGGATTTGTGTTTCTTTTCTCCCAAAGCACCTCTAGCTATGATAGGTATCTTATGTTCTTGGGATGTGTCACATTTTCCTATGGACTTATTTCCTTATGTGCTTCTTTTCCCCATATCCTTCTTGCAAACATCATACTTATCCACTCCCTTTTTTCCATTTTCTTCCTTCCTAATTGCCTTGGACAAATGATTTTGCAACCAATATTTCTTTGTATTTTGTGCAACTATCCTTCCTTTTCTCACAACCTTTTAAAATCCCATCTAGGTACCTTATTTTTGTAGTGCCCATTACTTGTGAAATACTCTCTACCACACACTAGTTTGATGTCCCTTTTTCTTATGCATAATCATACACATAATGCTTTATTTTACTACCCTCGAGGTGCATAAATTTCAGATTTTTATCCTAGTTTTTCAATAAGCATTTTCCTCCCTCAACAATTGTGCATGGGGTCCTTTGCATGGAAATATTTTATCCATAATTGTTATTAATACTTTCACATGAAAGAAACCATTGTTATTTAAAATCATTTACTTATATATTTGGAGATCAACATTATACCACAAAGTGCATGATTATTACAAATAGAGATAAACATACATGAAAGAAAAATAAACCTAAATGGACGAAAAAAGTATCCTTGAGCATCCAATAGCATCTACCCTAAAGATTAAAATAAGATCTATTATAATGGAACATGGCTTATTCAATTAAAAAGAAGACTTTCATTAGAAATAGGGTTTTAGCCTACTCCCCTTGAAGTTACCTAGTAAAAACTCATCACTTAGGCCCTTCAATTTACATGCCCCTATTAGTAAAATAAAATGTATCTCATATGGTCCCAACCAATGTTTCTTCAATTTTCTTGAATTTCACATAAATTTTGAGTCATATAATAGCACTTTGTTTCCAAAATTCAATGTCTTATTCTTGATTTTTTATCATGTCATGCTTTATATCATACCTTTTTTACTTAGATCCATATGTCACGTGACCTTCTTTCATCCAACTACACTAGTTTATTTAAGAAATACATACTTAAGGTTCATCACATAAATTGGAAAGGCGTGTGATTCTCAAATATGGAATCATAAAATAAAGCATTAGAACTACTTCTGTACCTAACACTAGTACGGAGGGTGTTTCCTTTTCAATATCTTGTATGTTATCATGTATTCCCATTATACAACCCAAACTTTATCATCCTAATATTTCTACCAAACATAGCATATTTTAGTCAGTGTATTACTCAATATGTTTTTAAATGCTTCAATCATTCCATTCACTTGCAAATGGTATGGTGTTATTTTATGGTGTGTGACCATGAATTTTGACTATAATATACACATGGTATCATTGAGGAAATGTGTCCCTCTATCACTTGTAAGGATCAAAGAACATCCATATTGACTTATTATGTTTTCCCATATAAATATTGCGGTTGTTATTATATAATCATTTTTGGTCACACTTCAACCCAACAAGTCAAATAGTATGTTGTTATTATAATATCAAGTGCTCCAATTCATTGGCTAGCTAGATTGATTTTCCCCACAATATCTATTGCCCATTTTTCTAATGGTTCTTAGGTAATAATTGGTCACAAGAACATCACATCTCTCTTGTTTGGATTTTCAACCTACTAGAAAATATCTCAATTGTGTTTGTATTATCTTTCATTATGAAACAAATTTTACTACCATAACCCTACCATAAGTACTTTCCACATAGTTGCATCCCCAAAATAATTTCATCATGCTACCCCTTAATGTGTTTCATGTAATATATCCTATTGTACATTCTCAATTACATGGTACCTTTACACTTGATCCCTTCCCATCTTATATAGGGAACCACTTTCTTTTGTTATGTACTCAAACTAGCTTGTGTGATTCCCTTTTTAGAACAACATAATTTCATTTAATTCATTTTGGGAACTGTTTACCTTTAAAAATTATGTGTCTTGAACCCCATCTTATATTATTTATTCCTCTTCTCCAGTAGTGATTCAAGAGATATGATCAAGTCCAACTTTATTTTTAATTGTATTTACTAGTATGGATAATTGAAATTATTGGATCAAGATGGTCCATCTACATATTCATCCATACAACACTTGATATTAACAAAATGTTTTAGTGTTGTATAATTAGTGTACAAGATGAAGGGCATCACTATAAGATATTGGTGAAATTTTTGTAGCACGCATAGACCATAAAAACCCTTCTCTATATTTTTGTGCTAATTATGTTATGTAGGAATAAACTTTCTACTTGCAAAGAAGATAATAAGATCCACATTTTCTTCCCTGGTTATGTAATTATTGCCCCAATTTCCATCCCTAATGAATCCACATGAATATGGAATGGTTTCATCAAATCTAGAAACCTCAAGATTGGTGCGCTAGAGAGTCACTCCTTCAATTCTTCAAATACCCCTTGTTGTTATTCACCCTATTCAAATGGTCCTTATTTATTTAAGAGATTTCTAAAGGCACAAAAATCTTGGTATACCCCCTATAAAATTTATATAATAACCATAACTTCAAGAAATGCACACACATCACTTTGAGTGTGAGGGTCTCTAGTTGTAGAATAACTAAAATCTTGGGAAGGTCAAGAAGTAATCTATCTGCAAACTATGTTCCCAACAAGTGTCCCAAAAGGATTGGAAAATAAAAATTTCTTTAAGCTCAAGGATATTTGCAACTTTCTATAGTGCTCAAACAATAATCGTAAGCATTTACAAATGACATTTTACCATCCCATATACATTCCAATCATCCAGGTAGACTTGTAATAATATAAGGATGAATTCCTCGAATGTGGCTACAAAATGCATTAAAATACCATGGGCATGTTATTTATCCCAATGAAATTAATCGTTAGGCAAGTGAGCCATGGTCTATAACAAAAGTGTTTTTTACATGATCTTCCTCTATTATTTTGATCTAATGATATTTTTAAAATCCATCTATAAAGGTGAATATGTCTCTTATGGCCACTCCCTAAAGTATTTATTCTATAAATGGTGTGGGGAATGGGTCTACTACCACATTGAATTTATCGCGTGATAGTTCACACAAATTTGTATGCACCCATCCTTATTCATGTTAATAACCATTGGGGTTACCAAGTCAAATATTTCTATTGGTATAATAATTTCGGTGGCCAACATTCTATGAATTTCTTCCTTGAATTTGGTGCACAAATTGGGATTCATACTCGAAGGTCATTTGCAAACATGATTAACACCTTCAATTATTTGATATGCATTTTTGCAAGGATGGGTGAAAACCTTTCATCTTATAGTAGTTTCTTGGTAAAATATCTTCATAGTCATGCAAGATTTTGATTATTATTTCACCTTAGCTTCAAACCAATAACCCCTAATGGTTGCAATATTTGGTGCATATTTAGTTCCAATGTTAACTTTTCTTAAGTTAATGGGTTCATTGTATGGCATTTTACTTTTATCCTTCTTATATAATATTTCTTGCGAGCTATAAGAAGCTTTAAAATATAGGTGATTTGTGTCCACTTCCTTATCTACATCGTAGAATATCTTCTATTTTCCCTAGCGCTTTAAATTTCTCTCTAGTCATACATCCTCATCTTCTTCACTACAATCATCATTTGTGATTTTATCTTCTAATATCTTTGGGAGCACCATAAGTTTTTTGTTTTATATTTTAAATATCATATCTTCCATTATGACCTCATTTCCAAATATTACATTATTAATTATTTGTAATTTAAAGGATTCAACCCTTGAGTATTTGAAGTGAAAGAGAATGTGTGAACAAAGTTCTCTTTTAATCATTTTCAAGTGATTTTTCCTGAATGCACTTCATGATCCACATACCATGTGTGCACCCAAATTTGTAATTTATGGAAAAATGCATGAACTCATAATTATGGTTTTAGACTTTTAGTTCCTTAATTCCATACTTCCATGCATTACTTTATATGTGCCTCTAGTTTTGTGACCTTGTTATAAACTCGGAAGTATTTACGTCTTATTTCTATATTCAAACCTTGTGCATGGATTCACATATCTTCTCCCATATTTGTAGTTGTTGTTGATGCATAGCCCACCATATTTTGTTTCCCCATTTCTTGTACAAACCATGTAGTTTACCCATACCTAATTTGGGGGCATATATGTTTCCATTTAAAACAAATGTTTTCATACACTCCCACTACCTTGATAACTTAGTGTTGTCACTTTTTTCTTTCTCATTCTTCCGACATTATTTACATGAGAGTAATCCTCGACACCCTTAACCTATTGCTTCTATTAGGATATGAGTAGCCAACTTGTGGCTTACCATATTATTTATACTTTCTCATGCTTAATAGGTCAAAGCATGGGTGATGGCCATAACATATGAATAATATATATAGGGGATTGTAGGTAGTAGTTCATTATCATTTGAGCATTTGAGTCTTATTATATGGTTTGGAGGTTGCCCCTCGAAGTGGTGAAGCTATTATAATTGCTTATTGAGATCGTTATTCGAAATATTGTGTTATTTGGTGTTCTATTTCTGCTCATAATCTGAATTATACTAGTAATTTCATTACAAGTGGTATCGTAGTCTGTGATCTCAGGCCAAAAATAGGAAAAACCTTAATTTTTGATTCGCAATATATTTTGAACCAGAGAGAATTACTAGGAGATATTTTTACCACGGTTGTGACATATTTCAAGTAAGGTTACCCGAAAATTTCAGACTTTTTAAATTTATTTTACAAGTTATTACAAATTTAGGGTTTTCATAAAATCTCTCCTTAGGGTGCAAATTGTGGCATTTTTTCAAGTTCTTTACATTTTTGAGAAAGTTCTAAAAAATAGTATTAGTATCTTCTCTATTTTTTTTCCTGTTCGGCTGAATTTTTATCGAAACCCTAAACCCTAAGGTTTGATATCATGGTGGGGCCTTCCATAAGAGCAAAAAAGAATCTGGTTACTCCGAGTAAAACCCTAGATAAAGATGGGATAGTGATTGAAGAGATGGATTGAAGGTGTAAATACAGATTCCTCAAAGCACTACGGTATACTTGATTGATCATAAGGTGAGCCAACTTGAGTATGAGTCTGTGAAATGTACAATCCGAGATGGCCTCTAAGGAGACATAGCCCAAATCAATCATCGGTTGGATGATATCACGCAACATGTAAAGGGTAAATAGTATAGCCCAAATCAATCCCATATCAACCAAGGAGGATCTTCATTTAAAATCATGGACAAAATGACCATGTTCGATCAATTTTCTAGCCCAATCGAGAATCCAACTTATTCGCAACCACGGAACATGATGCCGAAAGTGGATATGTGCAAATTTGATGGTAAAGATCTCTTGAATTGGATAAATCAAATAGAGAATTTATTTGAGCTACATCAAACACCATCGGGACAAAAGGTGAAATTGGCATCCCTATATCTTGAACTAGACCAATTCGCGTTTGGTATCGATGGTTATGTGCTCGTGAGGCGTAAGAATGGTCTCGGTGTCACTGGACAGTTTTATCAAAAGTTGCAATTGCACTATAGTTCTAGTGTTTCAAAGAACTACTTTAGTCAATTAGTAGAGTTACAATAAATAGGATCAGTCAAAGATTATGTGCATCAATTCCGTAACCTATCCTTAAGGGTGGATAATATACCAGAAGAGAATCTGAATGACCTATTTCTTAGGGGTCTTAAGGACCACATTGAACATGAGGTAGGTATGTTTAATCCACTCAAGCTTTTCGATTCTATTATCATGGCACGTTGAGCGAGAGGAAAAATTTCTTTGTAGTACGAGGCCACCTTTCACTAACACCAAAGACCGTAGTATCTCTTCCCCTTCATGTTCTAGGCCAATTAAACTGACTCCTTAAAAAATGGAAGAAAAGAGAGCAAAAGGATTATGTTTTAATTGTGATAGAAAATATGGACCGGGAAATAAATGTGCTAAGAAGAAGTTGTTCTATATTGACAGAGGTAATGAGGATGATGAGGACGCTGAAATTATAGGAGAGGTTGAGGAACCAGTAGAAGAGGAAGTAGAGGATCACCAACCTACAATTTATTTCCATGCATTATCAGGTAATAGTACTCCTCGAACACTCAAGGTTATTGGCTATCTCAAAAAAAGAAGGTGACAATGTTGATTGACTTGGGGAGTACTCATAATTTCATAAATAGTAAGTTAGCTGCCCGCCTCAATTGTTTTATTTACCTAGCTCCAGAAATGCAAGTTATGATTGTGAATGGTGGGATAGTCAAGTGCACAGGAAAATGCCATAGTATCAAGCTTTCCATGGGAGACTACATGTTAGACTCACCTATGTTTGCTATTTCTATGGGAGGGGCAGATATTTTTTTGGGTGTCCAATGGCTCATAACCTTAGGTACTATAGAGATGAATTTCAAAGAATTGTTCATGTGATTTCATTCAGATGGAAGGACAATACAATTGAATGGGATGGTAGCTAAGTCTCCATAGATTATTAGCTCTCATCAGATGCAAAAGGTTCTCAGAAAAGGAGTAGATGGATTTATAGAAAAGTTATTTTCCATAGAAGTACAAAATACAGAGTCTTCAATGCCACCCGATCTTTAGAAGATTGTTGATGCTCACTCATCTATTTTTTATGCAATTCCAAAGGGACTACCACTAGTTAGGGATCATGATCATGCCATTCAATTGATTCCAGGAGCCAAACACCTAACATCAGACCATACAGATACCCATATTCCCAGTAAAAGTGAGATTGAGAAAATGGTTCAGGAAATGTTGAAGGCAGGTATCATCAGGCCTAGCCAGAGTGCATATTCTTCACCAGTGGTCATGGTACGTAAGAAGGATGAAACATGGAGGATGTGTCTAGATTACCGAGAACTCAACAAGTACACCATCAAAGATAAGTTTCCTATTCTAGTAATTGATGATTTACTTGATGAATTACATGGTGTTATTTATTTCACAAAATTAGATCTTCATTCGGGGTACCATCAAATTAGAATAAAAGAGGAATATGTTCATAAAATGGCTTTTAGGACTCATGAGGGCCATTATGAGTTTTTGGTAATGCCTTTTGGTCTTACAAATGTGCCTTCAACCTTTCAAAGCTTGATGAACACTATTTTCAGACCATTTTAAAGGAAATTTGTATTAGTTTTCTTTGATGACATATTGATTTACAGTAAGACATGGGAAGAACACTTCCAAAATGTAAATAAAGTGTTGGAAGTTTTGGAGAAACATACTCTATATGAAAAGCCATCTAAATGTTCTTTTGGTGTACAAAAGGTAGAGTACTTGGGTCACATTGTATCCCATGAAAGCATCAAAGTTGATCCTCGAAGATCAAATCTATGGTGGAATGACCAAGGCCGAAAACTCTCAAAAATCTTCGTGGGCTCCTACGACTAATAGGGTACTACTGAGAAGATTTGTGCGGGGATATGGTAGAATAGTAACCCCACTCACTACATTGCTAAAGAAGGATGCCTTCCATTTGTGAGACTTAGCAACTAAATCCTTTGAGTATTTGAAGGAAGCCTTGTACAACACCCGCTTTTGGCTACTCCCAACTTCTCAAAACCTTCATTGTTGAATGTGACACTTTAGGATTAGGATTGGGAGCATTTCTAATGCAAGAAGGAAGACCAATTGCATTTTAGAGTCACCAATTCAAAGGAAAAGATCTACTCAAGCCTCGTCTATGAGAAAGAAACAATGGCTATTCTTCATGTGGTCAAGCAATGGAGGCCCTATCTCATGGGTAGACAATTCAAGGTAAAAACTGATCATGATAGTCTCAAATACTTTTGGAGCAAAGGTTATCATCGAGGAAAAACAAAAGTGGGTAACAAAATGTTGGGTTATGATTTTGAAATCATATACAAAAAGGGTAAAGAAAATGTAGTAGTTGATGTGTTGTCCAGAAGGGATACATCTATAGATGCCTTACTATGTGGAATGTCCATGTTGACGGTCGATTGGGTGGATGAAGCAAGATTGGAATGGGATCAAGACAAGGATACAAAATCTCTAATATAGATTATCAAGCAAAGATCTATGACATCTAACAAATTTTAGTGGAAAGGTAATGCCCTATGGTACAAGGAAAGGTTATAATTGAGTAAAGATTCTAAATCAAGCGTAAGATTCTTGCAGAGCTACATGCCTTGCCTATTGGAGGACACTCTAGGTTTTTGAAGACATATCATAGAATAAAAAGAGAATTATTTTGGGAAGGACTCAAGGGGGATGTAAAAAATGTTGTATCAGAGTGTTTAGTGTGCCAAAAGAACAAAGGGGAAATAATTAAGACACCATGTCTATTGTAACCCTTACCAAGTCCTAGCTAGAGATGGGAGGAGGTCTCCATGGATTTCATCACCGGATTGTCTTGTTCAGAGGGTAAGAATGTTATTTTTGTGATTGTGGATAGGCTCACAAAATATGCCCATTGTTTTGCCCTATCACATTCATGTTCAGCTAATACATTCGTAGTTAATTTTTTGGAGACAGTTCAAAGGCTACATGGAACCCCACAGATAATTGTAAGTGATTGCAATCCTATTTTCACAAGTAATTTTTGGACAGAATTATTTTCATGTTTGGGTACTCACTAGCTCAGATTCATCTTATCATCCTCAAACTGATGGGCAAACGGAAGTTGTCAAAAATGCTTAAAGGGGTATCTACGTTGTTTTGTATCAGATAAGTAGGAAAGATGGATTAAATGGCTACCACTTGCAGAATGGTGGTATAACACATATTTTCATACCTCTTCTCAAATGACCCCATTTTTAGCATTATATGGTTACCATCCACCTTCTATCACTTCCTCCTTGAGGGTGAAAACTACGGTCAGATATGTTGAGGAACACATTCAACATCAACAACATGTTTTGGCTAGTTTGAAGGAGAATTTAGCATTAGCACAAAACAAGATGAAACAACAAGAAAATCAACATCGTAGTGAAAGACATTTTGAAATTGGTGACTGGGTTTTTGTATGTCTCCAGCCTTACAAACAGATGTCTCTAAAGAAAGAAAAAGGACAACAAACTCGCTCCTAAATACTATGGCCCTTATCAAGTTCTATAGAAAATTGGCAGTGTTGCTTATAAACTAGAGTTGCCTCCATCTTCACACATACACCCAGTATTCCATGTTTCATGCCTGAAGAAGGTTATTAGATAGAAATTTGAAGCCCAGACAGAGTTACTAGAACTTGACGAGGAAGGAAGAATCATTTTGAATCCAGAGAAGATTCTACAAACACGTACTAAGAGGCTGAGAACCAGAGACTTTAAGGATTATCTTATCAAGTGGAAGAATCTGAGCATAGAAGATGCAACCTGGGAGGATGAAGGTTTTCTGCAGCAACATCTAGGATTATTCAATGTTGAGGACAATGTTGGTTTGAATGGGAAGGGCATGCTATGCCCTTAACCTATTGCTTCTATTAGGATATGAGTAGTCGACTTGTGGCTTACCATATTATTTATACTTTCTCATGCTTAATAGGTCAACATGGGTGATGACCATAACATATGAATAGTATATATAGAGGATTGTAGGTAGTAGTTCATTATCATTTGAGCATTTGAGTCTTATTATATGGTTTGGAGGTTGCCCCCTCAAAGTGGTGAAGCTATTATAATTGCATATTGAGATCATTATTCTGAAATATTGTGTTATTTGGTGTTCTATTGCTGCTCATAATATGAATTATACTAGTAATTTCATTACAAATCCTCCCCTTATTTTATTATTTTTTTTTACAAAATCACTATCACATCTAATCAAATCATATGATCAATGTGCCTACTTTTCACACGCTGCACTTGTAGTCTATGAGACTCATTATGCACAATTCCATTTTATAACTCCATTTTGATATAGTTCAAAATTATCTAGCCCTCAATGTTGGTATTGTATTGATATTATAGGTCTTCATATCATGTGTGTTTTCAATATCCAGGGCACTTTGTTTTGCGTCCATAGGTAGTATTACACTTTTTCCCCATTCTTAAAGCATAGATATCTTAGAAATATTTATCACCTTAAATTCACCAAAGAATTTAACGCCCATGATACTAATGACGACATGTTTCAAAACTCCTAGGGGTTTGATGCACCTCTTATTTTCTATGAGGAGGACATGTGGTGGAGGGTGGAGTGTTAATCACCCCATTTTGTTCCAAGCATCTTCTAGGAGAATGTTTACTTCAAAACACATATCTACTAATATATCTTTAGTACTCCATCCATTTTTACAAGTATCAACTAGGATTTCCTTTTCACACTCTTCCTTCCCGTAAAACCTAACTTATTTATTTTTCACCTATCTAAGTTACTTTCCAAGCACCATGCCCCATCTTTGATGAGATAACCATTGACTTAGTAAATCAATTACTCCTTTTGTTGCAGCATCCTACATACTTCATGGAATTCATTCATTTCCACATTTTCCAAGTCGGACATCCTTTATTCTTTAGTCCTAATGCACACTTCTTCCCTTTGGAACTCAATCTCACCTTTTATTTTATGCTCCAATTATTTTATTTCCTTAAGAATTTATTTTTAGTGTTGCAGGTTTCGATACTCATTTACAATCTTGGGGATTTCTCATATAGCACCATGGTCTATTAAGGAACATAGGGAAATTATATACCTTAGCAAGATTTATCACCTCAAAGTAATAAAATAATTTGACACCCCTAATACTAATGACATCATGTTTCAATACTCCTATCGAGGTGACACTCATCTTATTTTATATGAAGAGGACATTTGGTGAAGGGTGGAGTGTTGGTCACCCCACTTTGTTCCAAGAACCTACTATGATAATGTCTACTTCAACACCTTTATCTACTAGTATATTGTTAATATTCCATCCATCTATACAAGTTTCAACTAGGATATCCCTTTCATAGTCTTCTTTCCAAGACAATTTGACTTATTTCTTTTTTCACTGTCAAAGTTGATATCCATGCACCATGCCCCGTATTTAATGAGATAACCATTGACTGATTCAAGGAATTACTCATTCCATTTTAGAATCCTAAAAAATTCATGGAATTCATTCCTTTCCACATTTTCCAAGGCAAACATCCTTTGTTCTTTAGTTCCAAAGGCACACTTCTTCCCTTAGGAACTAAATTTCACCTTGCATTTTACACACCAATTATTTCATTTCCTTAAGAATTTATTTTTGCTGTTGCAAGTTTGGGTACTCATTTCCAATCTTAGGTATTTCTCATTGAACATTATATTTTGGTATTATTAGGCATGTGCATGTGCTACAACATACTAGTTATTATGTGAATCCTTCATCCTTGGTTTAACTTAAGAGTATATACTTTATCTCGAGGTTATTATGTTGCATGCAATATTTATCATTCATATGCCCTTTTCACTTTTATCCTTCATAGTCATGTAGAGGATAGAATAATCCTATACCTTATGATCCTTTCCATAATATCTACATATGTGGAGCAGAGAAAAATTTGATTGGTAATGACCGTGAAATTCACACTTATAGCGAGTCCCTATTAGGAACCTTCCCCTACCTCTATAGCCTAGGATGTGAACTTGTCCTTGCATGTTCTCATTGTTCTCTACGTTATAGTCATTTTTAATGTGTCCCATGATTTCTTACCTTAATCCTAAAGACTTTGCTTCATGTATTTGATCAATTATCCGATAATCCTCAAAGTGTTATGAGTGTTTTTGTCACATATTCTACAATACAATGATACCTTCATCTGAATTTCACATTGCAATGATAGACACCTCCGACATCATTTATTTTGCCACATATTCTACATCCTATAAACATTTCTTGTACATTATGCTTGCGAAAATTATTTTTGTATGGACTTTTACTTCATAATCAAAACACCATATACCACTATGTATTTATATAGCACTATTCACTATTAGCTTATCCAATTGTCTCACCATTGACATCATAAACACCTCCATGAATGGGTTTAGGCCTATGTTAATGCCCCCTACATTTTGTACACAAGGATGCTTCTAGAAATTTGTGTGGATCTATAAAAATTTTATATGAGAGATCGCATAAAAATGGAGTAGTAAGCCCCCAAGAAACCATTGTATGTGTTGAGTTGGATGTATCTCATAAAATAGTTTGGAGATCAAGGGTTTAAACCATACATCATAAGTTTGGAAACTCTCATTAATCTCTTTCTTGATTTCCATGAGTGCCAAAAATGCTCTATTGTTGAGAATTTGTATTGTCAAACTCTTTCAGAATGCATCATTGAGAAATTCATAATAACTAACTACATATTGTGAATCATATTTCATGTACTATGTATGATCCTACTCAATAGAGTAGTGGAAAACTAACTTGCCTTGCACTCAAGAGAAATAATCCCCTTTTTTGTTCCATATCAACTCACATTTATGGACATATTTTGCCACATTTTCAATGCCATGATATTCTGGAAGATGAAACAACATGTCATAGAATATTTGGGGGATTAGTGCTTGTTTTGTAGCTACTACCATAATTTATTATGGCTCGTGTACAAGCCTTAATTCCTAATGAGGAGCTACCCTTCACTATTGATGATTTTTGTAGTGACCGTTACTTATTTTTGTGATGGAACACAATTCCCTTATGTAATATTCCTTTGCACAACACTAGGTTGTGGGAAAATTTACACATCTCCTGGTTCCTGAGCTATTTGATTACTTTTGATCATCCCAAATCTTTGTTTCTTTGGCATATTTGGGTTGAATTATTTCCTTTTGGTATCGAGTTAATTTTCTATAATAAAAATGGAAATTTATTATCAAGTGCCTCCTTTCCCTTTATTTTTTCATTTCCTCTTAGTTTTCATTTTCAATCAGCACTTGGTCATCTAAATATTGAGATCTCATAACATGATAATGCGTGGTAGATAGGAAAGGGTTCTCATAATGAAAATTCCATTTGCATCATAATTTTCCTCTTCATCTTCTTAAGTTTTTGATGCAGCACACATCTTATCATACTCTTGTTATGCTTCATCGCTTAATTCACCCTCCTACTTGAGCCAATGTCCGTGGTCCCCCTCTATAGTTCTTGATTTTGAATCTTCCATTCAAGTAGTTCCCATTTAGCTATATCATTTTTCACACTTATTCATATTGTTTCCTCCTCAAAGATGATATCATTGGAAGAATCCACTCCTAATCCAATTTCTTGCTTCCATTCCTTCCCATATGTGCTACTCACACAATGGGTACTTTAGATTTCCATGGGGAAGCTCTCAATCCCCAAATCTATCTGTGAGATTCTTAATTTCCAGCATGAATTGCCTTAAGTATGTTACTCTTGGATCATGAAAGAAATTAAACCGATCTTTATCCACACATGAGAAATTTGATATCGTATACTAGAACATATAGCTATAAAGTGTACCTTTCCACTAATAATCTATAACATTGTTTTCATAGAATAGTATAAAAATATTCTATGGATGCATTATTCAATGATTAAGGAGGAAATATATACATTCCGAGGGATTAGGAAGAATACCAACTAACATGCATGGACCTCAAAGGTATTTGGTCACAAGATTACAAACATACTCAAGCAATGTAATATGTTACACAAACATTTCCCCCTTATTACACTATTTTTACAAATGAACCCCAAAATAACTAAAATTTCACCTTGCCAAGGCACTTGGTGAGCATATTAGTCACTTGAGAATATTTTGGGAAAAATTGGAGATGGATGTGGTGGTTTGAAACTTTTTCTCAAATTTAATGACATTCAAACTCAATGTGCTTTATTCATTCATGAAAAATTGGATTCTTCACAAGCTTCAACACACCTTGATTGTTGCAATGAATAATAGGCAACTTTTCTTCAGAATTTCCATATTAGCAAGAATATGACATAACAAAATCAATTCACACATAGCTCCTTGTTGGTGCGATACTACGCCTCGGTGTTCGAGAGAAACAACAATTTATTTCTTATTAATCCACGAGATAGGTCCAGATCCAAGATGAAAAACATATCCTGAAGTTGATTTCCTATCATCAATAGATCCAACATAGTCTAAGTCAATATATCCCTGTGAAAATAACTAAGAGTTCTTCTGATATTCTAGACCATAATCAACTATACCTTAGACATATAGATTCAAAACATCATTTTGCTACCTAGTAACATTTCTTTCACTCCTACATCAATCTGGAAAGATACCCAACAACAAAGCATAAATATGGTCTAGTATAAGTCAAGTAAATGAGACTCCCAACTAGTTGTATGTAGTGAGTAGAATCTACTTGAAGTTAATCCTAAAATATTGAAAGTTGAAAACCTTTCTCTATTAGAGTGGACATGGGTATACAACCATACATTTCATACTTTTCTAGGAGTGTATTGGTATATTTCATGTACGAGATAAAAATATGATTATTCTTGTACCTTATTTCCAATCCAATATAGTAATGAAGTAGCCCCAAATATGTTACGTCAAAGGATTTCTTAAGATCATTATTTACTTCTTCGAATTTATTTATTTTTGCTCCCAATGATCACAAGATCATCCACATACAAAAATAATAATGATAATATTTTTGCCTACCTTCTTAATATACAAATTTGAATATGATCATGGGCTATGAGTGAATCCATGTTATAATAGGTGATCATCTATCTTAATATACCATGCCTTACTTGCTTATTTATGTCCATAAAGAGACTTAAATATATAACATACCTTATTAGGATATTGCTCGTTGAAAAATCCTTCTAGTTGGGTCATGTATACTTCTTCTTTGAGATCACCATTTAAGAGAGTATTGTCTACGTATATATGTTGAAGTTTTGATGCTTTTGTGTTTCCTATGCATTGACAACTTTGATAGTCATGATCTTCATAATGGGTGCAAATATCTTCTCATAGTCAATTCCTTCTTGTTTAGAATATCCCTTTGCAACTAGTTGTGCTTTGTACTTGTTGATAGATCCACCTTTCTTGTAATTTTTTTAGATTCCATTTGTAGCCAATGGATTTTGATCTTGTATGTAGATCAATAAGTTCCCATGTTTGATTCTCAATCAGGGAGTCATATTATGAATCCATGGCTTTCTTCCACTTTGGTTGACTGAGTGCCTTTCAAATTGTATCAGGTTTAGAGCTATCTACCACTAAACTCCTAATTTTGATATTAGCTGAAGTATCTAGGAAAGATTTAAAATAGGAGACCCTAATGGTGATTTCGACACATTTTAGACATTGTTACTATTGATTTGAAGAATCATTTCTCAAAGGACCAAGATCAATGAAGAATTCTCCATGCAACCTATTTTCCTTGTGTGAAGATTCTTATTTCTCATCATCTGATTGTGAGAAAAATATGTTAGAGGAGGTCAATATTGAATCTTCTTTGTGTGAAATAAGTAAAATGATGACTCATTAAAAACCACATATTGACTCTCATATATCTTCTATGTCTCAGGATCCATGAGATGATATTCCTTTGAGGTAGTATTGTATCCCAAAAATATATTTTGGAGTGTCTTTAGATCGATCATCTTCTTCTTTTATCGAGAGAGATGTACATGTCGATGTACAACCAAACACTCTAAGATGGGAGATTGAATGATTTTTATTACTCCATACTTGTTATTATGTCTTGTACTACAAGATCTTTATAGGTTCCTAGTTCAAAAGATATACAACTATCTAGATTACTTTTGCCCAAAATTTTCCTCCAACTTGGAAGTGGAAACCATGTAACAAGCCATCTCCATGACATTTTGTTTGCGATGTTCTGTAATCCCATTCTATTGGGGTATGTAGGGGGAAGTCAAGTGTTGTATGATGGCAGGATCCTGTAGGAATTCCAAGGATTTATTTGACATGAATTTCCCTTGATATGAACAGAGGAGAAGAAGGGGATTCTCGGCCTACTAAACAACACACTGATAGAAGGCCTAAAAATTGGAAAATGCTTTACTCTTCTTCTAGAGAAAGGACACAAATTTCTTATGAGAATAGTCATCTATCATCAACTAGAAGTACTGAAATCCTGGAAAGGAAGTAGGAAGGGATCCACTGCATTGGTATGCATGACCTCAAAACGAATTTTGGAATGGAAAGAAGTCTTCTTAAATGGATCCTAATGTTGTTTCCTTGCCAAACATCCAAAAGAGATATGAAAGGACTCGGAGAGTGGAGGAAGTCCTCATACCATCTCCTTCGAGTTGAGCTGGTAGAGATATTCGGTAGAAAGGTTCCCGTGTTGATAATTCTAGAGTGCAGTAGACTCCTCTTTAGAGGCATATAGAGAAACTACATCTAATGCAAAAATGGATCCTTTAAAAAATCTCAAGCAAGTATTGTACCTTCTAGTGAGATCAAACAAGATTTGATGCCTATTTGGACCATGAACTCACCTTGAGCTTGTGATTCAATATTTGAGAGATAGATAGGATATTTTTGGTCAAGCAAGGGACATATAACACCTTTGTGAAGGTACAACTTATCTTCCCAAGGAAATGGTGACCATTCTAATCCCTTTTATAACATACTACTTTTTATCCGTAAGGTGAACACAATCTCGAGTGGGTTGATCAGTCAATGAATCAAAAATATTTCTATCACCCGTCATATGTTTACTACCACCTAAGATAATCAACCCAATGTTATGTGAAGGTTGCAATGTTTGGGAGACTAGAACAACGTTATGATGTGTGCCACAATTTTCTACCTCTCGTACTTCCTCTTCCGAGTCATCAAATTGTTGAGTTGCCACATGTGTCCTTTGTGCTTCATGTTGTGAAGATGATGTTTGGATTTTTTCAATCACTACAACTAGATGTGTTCTCTTTTCCAAGATTTCCTTGAGTCCATCCATCATACCAACAACTAGAAGTGTTATGCATATTTGTAGTACATATGTGACCTCGTCGATTTTCTTTCGAGACTTATGTTGTTGTGGTTGCTTCTGGGGCTACTTCTCTTGTTGTCCCTTTCAAGACTTGTGACTCTCTTGATGTCTCGAAATCACTACCTTGTCTTTAAACTCCTTGTGCATTGTCTATACATGGCTTCTTCCTGCAAGAGTATATTTACCAGTTCTTCAAATGACACCACTTGTTTTGTGATGTTCAATGTTGGAACAAAAGTACTTGAACTAGGAAGGAATAACTCTCAATTTGATCAAGATTAGTAGTTTGTCCACCATATTTTCACCGAGCACCATAAGCTCGCTCGTAGTTATACCACACGATGTAAGAATTCCTCTACTTTCTCACCATATCGCATACTAGTTATATGAAGTTTATACTAGAGATGGATGATCTTTGCCTAGTTCTTCACATTGTAGATGGTAGATAGAGGGTTGAGGCCATCAAAGCAAGGTTTCTATTCCAAGAATCAAGAAAGGAATGTAGTCTTTCTTTGGGTAGATAAACTTCATCGGGAGATTCATATCAAACTTTGCTTTGAGTTGACCATTCCAATCACTTCCATGTTAAAGAAGGACTAGGTCATCAAGTGGGAGGAAGTCTGTCATCCAAGATTTTGTTGGGATTAAAGAGGCACTAAAGTATGCCCTTGTTTTGGAAGCTCTAGACTATAGGAAGCATTTCCAACTATTTTCCGCTACTTCAGAGAACACTATTGCTTCGTCCCGCTACAAAAGGATGATGAAGGAAATTTGAGAGGCCAATTGCATTTTTAGTAAGTCCTGCAGGGGCTGAGCTGAAGTACACTATCATGGAAAAGCAGGCATTTTCCTTGGTAAAAGCAACAAAGGTTTTTAGACCTTACATTCTAAGTTCTAAAGTGGTTGCTTATGTTCCCCACACCATGGTGAAAGACATCTTATCAGAGATGGAAGTATCAAGAAAAAGATGTAGGTGGGTGAACAAGTTGTAAGAATATGATATGGATATCAAAACCATGAAGTTGGTGAGAGGTTTGGGCTTGGCTAAGCTTATGGATGAGAGAAACTTGTAAACTATTGAGGTAAATGAGGTAGAAGAAGAAAGGGCAGGTGTTTTTGAAAGGTTGATGAGTTCTAAGTGGTACAAGGATGTAATTTTCTATCTCAAAAACTTATACTACCTTGAGTATTTAAGTAAGAACCAGAAAAGAGATCTTAAGTTGGCATCCCGAAATATGTCATTACCGATTATGGGTTATCTTGGAAAAACCAGGAAGGAGTCCTCGTAAGGTGCATTACTAAAGAAGAAGCCCCGAGATAATTGCTGATCTCCATGGAGGAGTGTGTGGGGAGCATTTTGCTGCAAGAGTCACAAAGCACACAAGATCCCGAGGGATGGTTATTGGTGGCCAAATCTCTTCAAGGATACAACCTTGTTGGTTAGAAGATGTGATAGTTGTCGGTGCTTCTAGAAGGTGAAAGCTTGTGCTCCCTTCCCTTTGCGCACTGTATCAATTGAAGCTCCATTCAAGCAATGGGGAATGGATTTCATTGTTTGATATTTCAGACCCTTCAAGTGCTGGCCATAAGTGGATTCTTGTAGCCACTGATTACTTTACTAAATGGGTGGAGGCAATCCCCACCAAGAAGGAAACACACCAAGTTGTCATGGACTTTGTGCTAAACAACATCATCTGTAGGTTTGGGGTGCTAGTCAAGATTGTAGCTGATAATGCCATGAGCTTCTAGAGCTAAACCTTTGGTGGAAATGTGCAAAGAATATGGGATCAACTTGACATATGCATCTAATTACAATCCCCAAGGAAATGGACAAGCTGAGTCCAAGTAATAAAAATTTGTTGAAGATTATTAGAAGAACCTTGGAGCTAAACAAGAGAAAGTGGGGTGAACAATTGAAGTTTGTTGTTTGGGCAAGATAGGATCATTGTCAAGAGAGTTACTAGAAAGAGTCCATTTGAGTTGGTATATGGGACTCAAGCCCTGCTGCCCCTTCATATGCAACTATCTTCATATCAGTTCATTCAACAGCTGGAGGATCAAGAGGTAAGTCCTTATGATGCCCGCATTAACTAGATTGTTGAGCTTGATGAAGAGAGGAGGGCATCCCACCAGAGGCATGTAAAGTTTAGAGAAAGGCTAAAGAAGTTATTTGACAATAAGGTCACTCCCGAGCTTTCAATGTTGGAGATATTGTGCTGCTATGGGATAACAGGCATGAAGATAAGGGAAAACATGGCAAATTTGACTCATTATGTATGGGCCCTTATTCCATTGATATTAGGATTGGTGAACACACCTTATTCTTGAAGGATTTGGATGGTGATTTTCTTGAATTGCATGTTAATGGTAGGCATTAGAGGAATTTATTGGATTGATTCCCTAGAATCAAGGTAAAAATCTTTTGTACAGTGTATAATTGGTTGTTTGTTTCTTGTTTTTTTTTTTTTTTTTTGCTCGCTCTAGTCCTTGGTGGCCTTTTTTTCTGGTTTCTCTGTTCATTTTGAGACGGCTCTATTTCTTTACTCTACGAGATGACTCTGTTGCCAAATGGATATTGTTTTGGAACTTGGTCTACGGTTGTTCTTGTGGCAATCATAGGAGTGCCCATCCCGAGTCGAAGCCGATGTTGGTGCTCAAAATAGTCTTGCCCCATTTTTCCTTTGAAATCCATTGATTTACGTCGTCTGCCACATTTTATCCCCCTGTGTTGTGCCCGAAATGTCTCTGCCTTCCTTTGTTTCCATAATTAATCTTTCCTTGGGCCAAAGATCATGTATGGATCCATATTTGTGTCCTTGTTTCTATGTTTCTCCGAAGAGGTATGAAATTTGAGTCTCACATCCTCTATCCATTCAAAAACTCGGGCTTTCTTGTTCTTTCCATTTTTACAATCGAGATTTGCTACCCTTGTCATTTTTCCTTGAATACATGAAGAAAAATGAGTGGATGTAACTCTGAGGAATGTATATGAGCCTCATAACAGTCCTAAATTCTTTATCCTTGAAGAAAATTTCATCTTCGGGCTCAAATGGTCATTTTTCTACATTGACGGTTTGTGGGCGTTTCTCTCGGTCAAATTTACATCCTTGCATCGACAAGGAATGTGGTCTCTTTGGTTGGGCGCGACTCGGTTGGGTACTTCATAAATTTTGTGAAAAGCATCAACTCAAATTTTTTCCACATGGAGAAACGATGATCGTTTGAAGGTCTACTTTTGGTTTGGCTTTGGAGTAGTGCTAGGAGGACATGTGGAGATTTCCATTGCTTTTCCCATACTTAGGAACTTTTATACATCTAAATATAGTTTGGCGGGATTAGGACACGTGGCGAGAACACACTCATTCAGGGTCTCAAACTTGGGCACCATTTTGAAATGCGCAGAGAGACACATGGAGGAACCATGCATGTTTGGGGACTAGCCCTTAAGTTTCATTTTAAAGAAGCACTAAGAGGACACTTGGAGGCCTCTGTTCACTTTGCATTTTACTTGGACTCTTCAATGGAAAAAGGAGTCTACCTTAGAGCATGACACATGGTGCCTTCCACTGAGCTTCAAGCGTTTAGACAAGTTTTGTCGGGCCAGGACACGTGGAGAGCCCGCGCTCTTCCAAGGTCTCAAATTTTGGGGACCATCTCAAGGTGCGCCATTATGACGCGTGGCAGTTTGAAAAGTCAAAAGGGGTGGGGAAGCGGACCATCGGGGGTAACTTGGATTTTTTCCCCCGATATTCAAAATATCAAAACATCGAAATGGCCTGCAAACTTGATAAAGGAAAGGTCAAAGCTTGCTCCAGTCAATGGCAGAGGTGCAGACTCTCAGGGGAAATTTAGAAAAATTCCTTTTGGGAGAAAAGAGTTAAAAGTGAAAAAGGAAGTGCGGTTCCACTAAGACCCACACTGGGACACGTGTCAGGCCCATTTCTCAAAGGTAGAGCTGCGGGGAAAACTTGGAAAATTTTCCCTTTTCCAAAAAGAGGTGAAATTACAGAATTTGTCCGCGGTTCCTTTGGGCCCCACCTCGGGACATGTGTCAGGCTCATTTCTCAAAGGAAGACGTGCGGGACAAAATGTGAAATTTTTCCATTTCTTCAAAAGTTTGTAAAGGTCAAAGGAAACCCTGTGTTGAGTCTTCCAAGTGGACGACCCAAATTCAAAGTAAGGGTCAACGCAGCACTATGAGTCTCGAATCGATTTTCCCCCATTTTTATTGAAACACACTGGAAGTGCAAGTCTTCATGATTTCTTGATATTTCTTACACACCAAATAGAGAGGGGAGTTAATTTTGATATATAAGTTTGGTGGGAGAGATCTAGAAACGTCTTTCACCATTAAAATGGTCTGACTATCGGGCTCGATAGTGATTTTCTGTTTTTCTTGTCTCGAGCACACAAGAAACCAAATTTGACATATTAGGGGCAGAAGTGGTTGGCGATTTGAAGGAGGAGTGTTCTAGTAGATGAAGGATTTGAATGCTGAGATTTTTGAAGAGATCTTCCCCATGAGCACTTGACAAATTTTCTGATTTGATTTTGAGAATCGTGATCGTGATCATGGTGAGCACCGATAGCATTCAAGGTCTAGATTTTGGAGGGGAAAAGGAGATCTGTTGTAAATGTTATAAATGACACCAATTTATCGTGCAAATGGTTAGAGTGTTAGGGGTCAGGATTGATTTTTCTAATAGAAAAAATCTTGACAAAGCCCATCCTTTTGAGAAGCTGTTTGAGAAGCCTGTATATCTCTTTTGTATCAAATATGATCGTGTCAAGGTAGTTGTGATTGTATAACCATTGAAAAGCTCGAGATTGTTCTAACAACTTTCCCTGTTAATAAAGTTGATCGGGCTTGAGTTATTCGTGTTGATCTTGAGAAAAATGTGTTTGTTTTATCTCCGAGTGTATACGAAGAGCTTTTCTTGTTCTTGTTGCAATCTTGTATTAAATTTGTTCCAATCACAAAGGTCTCAATCGTTGTGAAATTTTAGTGGCATCTGCAATTTCATTTCTCGGTAGATCCTTCATCACTGGGAGTGAAACAAATGATTTAAAATCACTTTTCTTTCATTTATTGACAGAGATATATCGTAAGCCTCAGGTGTACCTCGGGCATGATTTGGCTTAGATCTTGATGCTTCGTTAGGTCTTCCAACTTGAGCCTTCATGTTAAGGTCTCATAGGTTATATGAAAAAGTGCTAATCTAGGACTCCTTTGAAGCACATATTCTGGTTAAAGAAACATTTTAGTTTTTCTATGGCATTCTACTTGGTTTAGTCTTCCATTTTGTAAAATCTCTCAAGGATCTGATGAATCAAGTTCATCCTGCCTCACCTCCCACCAATATTCATTTAAAAACAACTACTCCTACCCATACTACCCATGTTTGTCCTATGTGTGCACAAATGCTCGGTTTCCATTAGCAAAGCTTGCAAAAACAATCAGCATTCCAAATGTCTTTAGTAGTCTGAACCTTACCTAGAGAATATCTCCACTATCTAGAGTGACAACTCATGAGAGTTAGATTTTGTTGCATTGATCATATTTTCTTCAAGGTCTCCTTAACAACTTCATTAGGAAGGATATCTCCATCTCCTCCATAAACAAAGTGAGGATAGATCAAATCCTCTTAAGGTGCTACCCACTCCTTTTCAAAGCCTAAGTGCTAAAAATTTAGATAGATTTCTAAAAGGAACAATAACTAGATCGTACCAAGCCAAGAACACAGATGCTAATCAAACACCACGATCAATAAGATGAAATCAATTCGCCAGAATAACTTTACATAAAACCTTTGCAAACAAATGAGAATCAATATCATATATTATTATGGAACTCAATGAAATATAATGAGAATAGGCCTTGCTTATATAGGCAAGGAATAACAATCTAAGAACCAATCAAGGTCGTAAATCAAGCCATAAATCATGGAAAGAACTAGTCATCAAAGAACTAGTCAAGTCCATAGATTTATGAGAGAACTAGAAATCAAAGATCTAGTCAATACCATAGATCTAGGAAAGAACTAGTCAATACCATAGATCAAGGAAAGAACTATACCTAACAACTAGATAATATCTCCTAATATCTAAATAAATAAAAGAAATATCCACACACATAAGTGGGTGAGGATAAATACAATAAAGGTAAATAATGTACCTAGGTGAACATGAGCTAAGGTAAATACCTACTCTAACACCCCCCCTCAAGTGAAGCTAGGGGTCAAAATAGAAGTGGCATGTCCAAAGTATGAGTCCCAGCAACTAGGCCTGATGAGGTACTCATGTATAATAACTAGGGGAAAAGGGACACCGCAAGGTACCCAAAACTAGTAACAAAAAAGTAAAGAGAGTAAAGACCCGCTCCAAGGCATCCCAAGAAGCTCGACTCAAAAACTCATATAATGTTGAAGAAGTTTGGTGTGCACTGTGGTCTGAATCTACTGCTCGATCACAAAAATAAAAAACAAATGACACTAGGCTCCACCAGAATAGCTCCATACAAGGAGACTATCAACATAGTGATGTCGAAAGTACAAAAAAACACCAAACATAATTTGATCAAGTGCTGCAAATAGGTGTGCCGCGATCCAAGAACAATAACTAAAGCAGCAAGGCAAGGACACAAAATCCAGAGTGTCACAATCCAAGAAAAGCCAAGGTAACAAGGCAAGGACACAAAACCTAAAGAAGCAGGATCAACACCACACCCTCCCATACTGCTGAATGGGTGGAGTGGTGCTACAAATCTATATGAGTTGTCAAAACAACTACTCGAACACTGACAAACTAACACTGGGCTCCACCAGAATAGCTCCCCCACAAGAGAGACTGTCAACATGCCAAAAGTGTCGAAAATATAGATACAAAATCTCTCAACAAACAAGAGAGATACACTACACCTGCTAAAGAAAAATGCTCAAAACAAGAAGCATCACAATGTAGAAGGTATAGAAAGTGGAGCAAGAGGCCGAATGGTGGAGGAGCCATGCCTGTAGAGTCCTCTCAATGAATGCCTATGTTGCCTCCACGAGTGATCAAATATCCACCCCAAATCAACATGGATGGATGAAGAAGATGCCTACATATGACTTGGTGTAAAATGCACAATGGGTGCATGCAAAAGAACATCAGAATATGTGTTAGGTTGATCATGTCTGACAATTGAAATCTCAAGTTTCTCAATCTTGAGTGAAGGTGCAGAACTCATGTGTTGTTCATGATCCTCAGAAAGAGTCGAGCAAACTAAAAAGGAGCTTTATCAAAATGTGATCCCAATGAAATATCTTCTCGAAAACCAATGTCATGACGAGAATTCCACTTAACATGTGGAATAGAGGAAACCATACCCGTGAATGTTTTTCAATGACTCCACTAGTGAGACCCATAGAATGGTGCATGTGAGAACTAAATGCAGTGGTATGCTTCTTAAAAATCCATGCAACTGAGCAGAAGTAGGATACACAACATGTGGTACTGTAATAGGCATAGATGTGGAAGAGCATGTAGTAACAAGCTTCATAGGTGTATGAGCATCAAGAGCAGGAACAGACTCAAAGACTGACAAATCAATGTTAGTGGGTTCAGAGCAATAGCTGCAAGTGGACTAGGAGCATGGATATGGTTGTCCACAATATGATGGTGATGTTGTAGGCTAGCAAGTTTGTTCTACAAGGAGTGTATTATTATATCCTTATCGTGAATGAGTGATTGTAGAAGATAAGTTCTCTTCTTAGCGATCTATTTTCTTCCACAAATTTTATAATATCCTCTTAAAGTCCACATACTTTAGAGAAAAGCATATCATTCTTAGAATCCATGATAGGTACAAACCTGCTGATTCCCAAAAGTTAGGACGTCGGGCTCAACAAAAATTGCATCCATAATTGATTACAACACTCCTCCATATTTGACACTTTATAGTTATAGTGCAAGTCTCAAAATAAATATTTCCAATGGAAAGAGCACGAAAAAACAAGCACTTTTACAAAAAACGGCACTCAAAACCGAGTTACCGATCAAAAGTTAGGAGCTTTTTAATAGTTTCTCTGTTATTTATTTTAGTTGCCACTAAAATAAAATAATTTGTTGTTGCATTCACCACACAAATGAAATAAAAGGGGTCTGAATTTAAGCACATACTAGTAGAAATCACAAGCTTTAAGCCCTCATATGACCATGCCATATGACCAAGGGCTAAGGATTTTAATGGGTGTTTGCACAACTTACTATTCTAGGGTGTGTCGCATGTTTTTGAGAAAGTCACATCCAATTGCCTCTTCTGGTAAAAATTACTATTTATGGACTATGTAGACAGTGACCTTTATTGCGAAAATAGCAACCTGCAAATTTTCCCGAAATAGCAAAAAATGTGCACAACATCCGTGGAACCCTGCCAAAAAAGGAAAGTTCCAAAATTATCCTGCACGCAATCCAAAAATGATCCAAAAAATGTTTCACCGGATTCTTAACCGTGTGGCATGAATATCGAGGTGAAACCGTATATTTTCTGACAACCACAAAAAACACAGTAAAACCGATCGCCTCGAAATGGCCGATTTTATAGTCAATCTTATGGTTTTCATGCCTTCCAGATCCAATGGAAGCCTCTATTTTGCATAAAAATGCACGCAACAAAAAAATATGACCAAATCCCAAATATATGAATATACAAAGATTTTATTTGCAAAATAAAACTTATAGATGAATGTCAACAACAATCTCCTACTCTGATACCATGAAAGGAACGATAACTAGATCGTACCAAGCCAAGAACATAGATGCTAATCAAACACCATGATCAATAAGATGAAAGTAATTCACCAGAATAACTTTACATAAAACCTTTGCAAACAAATGAGAAGCAATATCATATATTATTATGGAACTCAATGAAATACAATGAGAATGGAACTTGCTTATATAGGCAAGGAATAACAATCTAAGAACCAGTCAAGGTCGTAGATCAAGCCATAAATCATGGAAAGAACTAGTCATCAAAGAACTAGTCAAGTCCATAGATTTATGAGAGAACTAGACATCAAGGATCTAGTCAATACCATAGATCTAGAAAAGAACTAGTCAATACCATAGATCAAGGAAAGAACTATACCTAACAACTAGATAATATCTCCTAATATCTAAATAAATAAAAAGAAATATCCACACACATAAGTGGGTGAGGATAAATACAATAAAGGTAAATAATGTACCTAGGTGAACATGAGCTAAGGTAAATACCTACTCTAACAAATTCATTGCATTGATCATATTTTCTTCAAGGTCTCCTTAAAAACTTCATTAGAAAGGATATCTCCATCTCCTCCATTAACAATAGGCTACAAAAGGGTTCTCTTACCTTTCTTGAAAGGCACAACCTAAAATAATGAGGATAGATCAAATCCTCTTAAGGTGCTACCCACTCCTTTTCAAAGCTGAGTGCTAAAAATTCAGTTAGATTTCTTCCCTGGCTACAAAACGACATACATAAGCATCTATCTACCTTTGAATGTCCTGTCAAATCCATGATCCTGCTTGGCCTTTGAAGGAGATTAAATTTGGGTACCAACACAGTGCAACATGCACACAAGGAACTTGGAGGAAGTAAACAACACCTACGATGCTTGTCAGTTGATTTGGCACAACCATTTATTGAAATTAAAAAAATTACGTACTAACTAACCTCCACCTTGCTGGTCCTCCTGGGTCAAAAGGGAAATTTATGATTTCATCTCCATGAGGCTACAAAAAAGGAAGAAAACTTCTCATTGGCCCACAACCCATGCTTATGGGTTTCATAGCACACCGCTAATCTATCTTATCTTGGATAAACATATCCCCAACAAACACCCACTCAATTGGTGATACAAAATGGATGTCTTGATGCTTCATGACAACTTGGGAGGCATCATCCTTCTTGTCTTCACCTGCAAGTCCTTCCAACTCATCTAGGAGCTGCATATATTACTCCCAATCTTCATCACAGTCTTCAGGAGACAAACTATGATCAAACACCTCCTGAACTTGCTCCTTCCTAATGTTCCTCAAACTAATAATCTCCTCAAATAAATTAAGAGGCCTACAAAGAATTTGAATCTCATCAAGGAGCTGAAAATACTCCTCGAATCTGAATCTAAGTCTTCCACCCTCTCCAAGCTGATTTTTGGGCTACAAGAGATTTCTTTCTCCTCAATTGGGGATGGAAGTACCTCTTAACCATCGAATTCTGCAATTTAATCTTGATTTTCCTTCATGCATTTAGCCTCTGATTTCTGCCCAAGGTCTTCTTTAATCTCTTGATGACCTTCTGCATGCTCAATTGTAGTTGTAACTTGTTGTATCATGACCTCCTTAACTATAACTTCACCAAATGGGCATGTATCATACCTTGGATTTTTATCAAGGCCTGTCATGCTAGCATGGACTTGATCTTCCTCCTCAATGTAGCATGGAAGTTCTGCCAATTCACAAATTTTTTGTTCTCTTTGGGTTTCCTATGAAAAATCTGCAAGTTCTCCTTTAGGAGTGTCAATCTCAATCTCATCTTCACACACACTTGTGTCCTCTTCTTCTTGTTCTTCTATAAACTCATGCAAATCATCCATCCTCTGCTCGAAATCGATTTCTCCTCTACAAAATCAAACTTCACCTCTTACATGCATCCTTTCTCCAACTATGGAATATGATCAAACTGAAACTTGGAGACCCATTGTTGCAGATTTTTCATAAATTCCAGCTTGTTGTCTTGAATGGGATGCCCCTCCTGATTTTTGATCTTCACCTTCATGAATTGGGTTTGAGGATGAAGGAGGAGGGGTGGGTTGGGTCTCAACCTGATTTTGAAATTTTTGTACAAAGGGATGGGGTTCAAAATCTACATGTGAGCAAGGGGAAGTGGGAACAACAACAATAAGAAATCTTGGAATCTGATAGGTAGGTGAATTGGTTTACCGGGAATAGGCACTTGATTTTGATGAGGGAGGTAAGTGGGAGCATCCCATTGACAGGTTTCCTCTTCCTTGATCTTGATGTCCTTTAATGCCTGCAAATGTTCTAATCATTCCTTGAGAACACGATACTCTTGCCACAACTACGAAGTTCATTATCAAACTCATCGTTAGGCATGCAACTACTCTCATATCCTGCATAATCTGCACAATCTACAAGATATCCTTATTTGTGAACAACATAATGGTTATAAGAATGACCATATTGATTGGAAAAATTGGATAATAGGGATATGGATTTTGATAAGGGTTGTAATAATGATCTGGTGGAGTATATGGGTAAAACGATTATAGATTTGAGTAATACAACTCTTGGATAGAGGAATTTCACTAAGGAATTGATGTCATGATTGCACGACCTCATACAAGATTGGAAAAAACGGAAATCAGGTATGCTGGAAATGAAAATAAGTTGTTTGGAAAAGAAATATAACCAGATCTATATAGAAAATTACCTTTGAAAGGATGAAATTTTACCAAGAACAAATCAAACCTGCGAAAACTATGAAAAATTGAATTTGCAGTCCCATCGGGCGTGTCAAAATACTTTTATTGGTTTGAAGTACACCTTCGCTTGATGGGATATTTGACTTTGACTTCATCGGTATAATGGGATCTCCTCCAAGATGTGGGTAACTTGAACTAAGGAGAACCTCTAGAGAGGGCTGGCTCCCTTTATGGATCACCTAAATTTTTAAACTTGTTTGGGTTGAGGGTTAGAAGAAAATGTAAAAGCGAAGGTTGGCAAAATATGATACACCAAAATTTATTTGGGCTTGGGCATGCACAAACACAACTATTGATCGGTAAAAGAAGCTGTTGAATTTCATTACAATAGCTTTCTAATCGATTTACACTCAAAAGACATTACAATGCACTTTCGTGTCTTGCAAAACAATCAAAATTACTTAATGGAGGTCTTTGTAAAACTATTAACATGTAAAGGAATAATCAATTCACTAAAAAATTCCTTTAATATGCTACAACACGCTATCAAAAAACTTGCAAATAGAGAAAACCGTCTTTTATTCAATCATTAGGTGAAAAATACAAAGTCTTTCCAGCATAATAGTGCAAAAATCAGCCCCCTATAATATTTGTCAAGCATGAATATATAGAAAAACGTTTCCACCCAACCCCTCCAAAAATAGTACATGCTAATAATAGCCCCTAATGCATCAAAATCGCCTCCTCATGCATCTCGATCCTTCCCCAAAAATGCATTTTCAATGCCAAGTCACTCCTTAGCTTGAGTAAAACTATTTTTGACTAGCCAATCTCCCTCGTCCATGCACCTAAGTGTGTTTATGGGCTCTTGGAAAGAATAAGGTATGCACCTTGTATTATTAGGCTCCAAAAGTCCATTTTAAACTCCTAGTGCATGGCAAAAATAATTGCCTAACTTTACAGCTGGCACATCCATATAAAAGTTATGATTTTTATTTTGTCTTTTTCTGATGCGGACAACCGTATATAATTGATTACTCTGTCATCTCATGCAAGTATATCCTTTCTTTCCTTCATGCAAATAATCAATGAGACCCTTCAATAAATGCCATGCTTTAAAGTTCTTTAGTAAACAATTCTGACCATGATTAGACTGATGATAGTTAGATCATATAATGATTGATCCAATCAAACCCATTAGGGTCAAAACCCTACCATAATCATTTTGCACTTTCCACCTTGGCGGTGGAGGCTAAGGAGTAGAAGGAGACTGTAGAATTTTTGCATGCCCGCCATTTTGGAGGAACGACCATTTGTTTTCATGGGACTGACTATTTGTATGTGGCCACCCTTTCTAAGTAAGAAAACTATTTGTTCTGGGCTGCTCTGTTTTGTAACATCCATTGATAGTCTTGCTAGCTAACTGCAAATCCAACTTGTGTGGCTAGCTCGTTGGGATATATGCCTAAATTTTGTGGATTGCTGGGTTTTTCAGCTTATAAGCCACAATTGTTGCTGCACCTGAGGGTATTTTCCTAATTTCTCATTGCATTCAGAGCTTATTTTTACCAGGCCGTGCCTTTATCACTAGTGCTGGAAACTTCAATGTGCGGGTTTGGTTGTGCATTTTGCCACTTCTAGGCGAGGCTTTGCTCTATATTTCCAATCAACCCGCCACTTTAATGGGTAGCTTGTTGTTAGATCTATAACCTGGCGCTATTACGTGACTCTCTTTCTAGAATGGGCTCGATGTGGGTTTTATTTTACACTCCATAACAAAACGGGGGATTTTACTTAATTCTTCTCATGTGCTTGGGATCTCTAATTTATAAAGCTGGGTCACAATTTTCATGCAGTAAAATCTGAGGTTCGCACCATATAAACCTGGCCGTGGAGGAGTTGTGCATTCGAGTTGGCTCACATACTAGCTGTTAGAGCTCTTTTCCCAATGACTGCTCATTCTTTAAAAAGGTGAGCTCATATGTATTTCTTTCCATGGTTTTGAAGTATTATTTTTGAAGTAAATCTTTATTTTTTTATTTCAAACTTTACCCTTTTGCTTTGTACACGAGTTGTTACCATCAGAGAGCTCCGCTAAGATTTGTTTTTTGCTATGGCAGTCCATGAAATAATTGAGATATTTCCACCATGTTTACTCACAATTTTCAATATCAAATGCTAATTTGTCTCTTCACTCAATTTTTATATTTAGATGTGACAATTTTTAATATTCCACGATGTTAAGTTGGAGCCTTGAAAGTCGGAATACTTGGCAAAGTGCATACTTTAACATGTTCCCCTACGGTAATTTTCTTATTTCTTGCAAACCCCAATCTAATTTTCTATTTTGTACACTTTCAAAAAATAACACCCATTTCATTTTTTTGTAATACCGTGCAAGGGGAAAGCTAAATTTTTGAGTGGATACAGGAGAGGGAAAATATGATATTTTAGGATTAATAGGGTCCCATGATTTTTTATTTTCCTATGTCGAGATAAAATAGGAAGCTTTAACACTAGCAAAAGAAGGGTCTCTTAGATGGAAAATGGAAAGGGAAGATTAAACATAAATGCCAAATGTCAAAAAATCTCCCAAAATTTTTGAAGCAACTGATTTTTGTTTTTGTGCCCCCAAGCTGTTTCATGGGGCTAGAAATCCTCTCCCTAAAGAATAGCTTCTCCGGAACTTTGTTAGATTTTAGCATCGAAATAATTACTTTTTTCGCATGCAACCATATTTCCCAAATTAATAGGAGCAGTAGCCCCAATAATGGGACTATACTCTTAGATCCTTGAATTCTTCAAAACCTTTACATTAGATCCCTTCATATAAAAAAATATCTTGTAATTGATTGATCCATGTTTTCTATATAAGATACATGATTGTTTCAAATATGTTAATGTAGATTCAAGTATAAGATCAAAAATGATTTCTTTTTAGGTCTCTCACTTAAAAACCCTCTTGGATGGTTGTGACAATGTGTCAAGCACAATTTTCTCATATCTCTTATTCTTCAATCTCTATAGAGGTTGCACACCAAAAAGACAAGTACACTATTGAATATGTTCTTTCCACAACTCCCACAACGTTTAATTTTGCCACGGCATTTAGCATGTCCTCACTATCCTCCACCTATTTAGCAAGGACGTTAGGCATCTCTCCCTCCATACCACGAAACAAACTTGATTTCTCCTATTTGAATTTGACTAGCTGAATTCTACATGTTATTTTATAATCTACCGGAAAAGAATGTAAACAATTAAGACTATGTTCAAATGAAATTTTTATTTTTAGATAATGACCTCGACAATCCATATCATAGGGATCTACTTTCTATATAATGGTTCCCTAGTATTTCTATAATACTTTCAATTATTTGTTGTGAACTTTAGTTTATTAGGCTCCCTTGAGTATAAGTTGTCTGATGTACTCTCGACAATACCAAAAATTATTGTCAATAGCATTTTATAAATGATAAAACTTGTGTGGGAGTATAAACTACACCTATTAATTTTTGTATTTCCAATACATACACATTATAATAGCATCTACATTGAAAGATTTGATTGCATTATTGACTGTAAACAGAAATTCTTTCTTTTAATTTTAGATATTGGAAATGTGATGATAATATTTCCTTTCATAACCAACTTTTGTTTTACTCGAGTAAAAGCTTTCTAATATTGTGGAGTCCATTGAAACTTTGTAATTTCCACATTCATAACATAAGTAGATGTATATACATTGATTAGCAGTTGAAAAACATTGTCTATATTAACTGATGGAGTGACCCATAATATAAAAACTATAACTGAAATGGATTTGAGGTGTTAAAAACTAATATTTTTGTATTTAAGTAATATCTAAACTAGTCTATAATAACTGATGTAGTCCTAATGAGTGAAAGAGAATCTTTTGCGCATATCAGAATTGACATTTTATTTTCTGGCAACAATGGACACAATATTAAGAAATTCTCCTCTATATTTTAATATAAAAGATAAGGGATTTGAGATTGCTGAACTATATAAATACTTATAGATTTTTATTAAAATAACATCCAAACGAGTCTACAATAACAAAGCGAATCATTTATCCGCATATCAGAACTGACATTTTATTTTATTGCAGCTATGTTGCAAAATTGCCGTAAATATAAAAGATTTGAAGTTGTTGAACTACATAAATGCTAATATTTTTAATTTAAGAATATCCAAAGGAGTCTATAATAACTGATGAGCGAGCGAACGAAAGAGAATGTATGCGCGCATATCAGAACTGGCATATTGTTTTTCCGCAACAATACGTACAATAGTGAAATTTTCCTTCACGACAAAGTTTACAGGCACGGATTTTACGACCAATATTCCCTCTATATTCAAATTCTTTTCAGATATAGCTGCCGATAACTCAGAAACTACTCAGATAAATTTGATAATAGTTAATACTTTGTAAAAATATAGCGAAAACCAAAAATCAATTGGAATTGAAAGAGCTCCAAAATTACCTTGAACAGAGGCAGATGCAGACGATGGTGAGATCAGTAAAAGATTGACACATATCGTAATGGCCATCACAACCGCTAATACTTTACTAGGTCCACCTGCCATTGTTACCTTCTTCCTTTGCACAGAATAATTTCTATCACCACTTTCGCTTTGCCGTGGCTTAAAAATAGATTTTCATTGGATTCTCATCAGAAATTGAAAATGAAATAAACACGTATCATCCCAAAAAAGAAAATGAATCGGATTCGAAACAGAAATGTGCAGAGATAAGTAAATGCTCTACAGAAAACGTCAGGAAAATTAGGCATGTACTGTTTCCATCAACGTAGCAACTTATTACTGAAAAAAATACGGTAATTAATAATAAACAGAAATGAGTTTGAAACCTCTTTTGGTGGAGTTTTGATTTTTGCTACTGCATGTTTTGGTTTTCTCGGTACACCACAATTTAGTAACGATGGTTGGGTTGTAGATGCATTTCTATATGCACAGACTTCAATTGAGTTGGATAAATAGCGAATTCCATATGGGGATTAATAACTTTGAATTTTATTAACTAATGTACTCATTGACTGGAATTTTATTATTTGCAGGTACGTGTGGTCTAGCTTGTTCCAGGTAAAACAATCTTCAAATAGGTGGAAAATGCAATGATATTCATGAAAGGCAATCTCTACTTCTCATTTTCCTTTTTATCTTGTTTTTAATGGATATAGTTTTTATCTAAGCACTTTCGAATGTGTTTTTGTATTTCAAATTCTGTATTATAGTCTCTCGATATTCAAAAATGAAGTTATTATCCTGCTGGCAGATAGATAAGCCAGCCCTGAGTTGAGCTCTGAGTGGAGCCCTGAGTGGAATAGATAGGGCTCCACTCTACTAGTCGGTCGAGGAAGCACCCAACCCATCCAGGGCCGTCGACCGAAGTGGCGGCTAGGCGAGTTGGCGGGCCCAGACCCATATCTATAGGGCGCCGCTGGCCGGGGCGCCATATCATATCTATCTATAGGGTGCCCCATATATAGATAGGGGGCCCTCCCCCTCCTCGATCTATCGATACCCTCGGCCTCAGTTATATATATAGGCAATAAATACAGTTATTATTATTATTATTATTATTTTAATTAGAAAATCACAATGAAATATGTTTCAATTTCTAATTGTTTAATGATGATTATGAAAAAAATTTATTTAGTAATTGTATAGAAAAAGGGCTTTCTTTTTTTTTCTTATGGGTTGTAACAATTTTCTAGTCTTCTCTCAATTTTCAATTGGTTAAAATTTGTTATTTTTCTATTTTCTATAACCAATCAAAACATATCACATGAAAAAAACATTAATAAACCATAATGTCAATAAACAATAAAAACTATAAGGATGTCCTAATGTGTCTTCTGCGATGGTTGCTTCACTTCTGTTAAAACCCTAAATGAAAAAATCACGACCGGGACAACGAGACATGGATCTTGCGGTGGCGTTGTTGGGGGTGACACTATAAGTCTACAGGAAGAGGTGGTTCTAACAACTTGGGGGATCCGACTTTATCCTGGATCAATATGGATTTCAATGCTCGTAATCAACCTCTGTCCCTACCTCATGGCGGCGACACTAAATCTAGCCGTGAATCTCAAGCTCCTGGTGTAGATAAAGGCAAGGTTTTTCTGGAAAAAATGGAGATGTTTTATAGGTTCCTTCTGGTGGCAATGGTGGTGCTCCTAAGGCTGGCAGGGTTGGCAAGGGAGCCTTTACTATGAACACCTCCCTCAAAGATGTATTGAATGGTAAGGGATCCCCCATGAAACCTATAGACATTACCCCATGCATTACATTTGGGGAAGAGGTTATTTCATATGAAAAATACTATGAGGAACATGCATTAATCTGCAGATTTGGAGGTCTATGGCCCAGTCTTCCTACACTTCATGATTGGATCTCCAAGCATTGGACTCCGATACTAGTTGGAAGGTTATATTTGTACCCGTGTGCTAAAGGTATTTTCATTGTTATTTTTCTTCAATAGTTGATAAGAACACCATCGCATCCAAGCTCTGGATCTGCCAATCTAGGTACTTGGTTATGAAACCCTGGTTCCCCTCTTTTAACCCGCTCACTGAATCATTCTCATGTAAACCTATATGGATCAGGCTGCCCCATCTACCTCTTCAATTTTGGAGTCGTGATTGTCTGGTTTCTATTGGCAACGCCTTGGGAACTATCCTTTATATAGATTCTCAAACCTCTGATTACACCCATACTACCTATGCCCGGATCTTGGTGGAACTTGACACTGCTAAAAACCTTCCTACAACCATTGATCTTAGGGTGTAAAACAAAACTTGGTCGCAATCTATAGATTACGAAGGCCTAACATTTAGGTGTAGAAGGTTTTTCTGTTTAGGCCACACCACTACTGATTGTGGGATGTCAAAGCACCAACATAAGAGACCTAACTAGTGGAAAGACACCTCCGAGAACACTTGGTTTTCAAAGCCAAAGAGGATCTTGAATTAAATACGGATACTGAAGATGAATCTGATTCTATCCCGAAAACCCCTCTATCAGAAATTCCAGTTGCTGACAGCAAAGAAAATACCAATGATGCAAAAGATTTAACTCATTATAAGAATATTGTTGTCCCAACTGGAATCATTGAGGATAAGGAAAATATGCCTCCTTTAGTTAATCCTGCAATTGTGAATTCTATAACGGGGTGGGTAATGGTGCGTAAAAAGAAAAAAAATATTTCTAGGAATACCGCCTCTCCGCCTTGTTTTTTTAGCTGCTTTGTTTGGTTGTTCTTCACCGAGTAGAAGTTGTTTTCTCATTGTACATCAGTTGTTTTTTACTGATCAGTTGTTGGTTTTTGGTATTTTTTTGAGTAGACTATTTTCTACTGCTCAACATTCATGATGTATCTTGATTTTGATCATTTTGTTGTGTTTTAATAGTTTAAATTTGGCTTCTTGATCCTACTTGTACAAGGGTATAGTCCCTTTCAAAAAACTATTTGCCAATAATAAAATAAAAAATAAAAATGACTATATGCCATCAATACTTATGGTGGTTTTGCTTGCATGCCTCTAAATGTGTTTTTGAAATGACACAAAATTTATTACAAAATACGTACATATTAATTACAAATAAATTCACATTGAATAGAGATAGTCATGCATTGAATATATTGCTCCACATAAATTGGAATTGAGTAGAGACTGCTAGGCAACCTTTATCTAATAAATGTGATCTAGATCCATCATTATGTAGTACTCCATTTCATTCATGATAATTGCTTTTAGTTATGTTTGATATTTGATAGTTTCTTAAGATGGATAAAATCCATACATTCGATCATCTAATAAGGGTAAGAAGACAATGATCTAGGTGAGAAACTTATTGAAGTCTTGATTGTTTTAAATATCTTTTCATCTTTTGTTCGTTCAGAAATAAAATTTAGTTATTCTATGTTGTTTGGAACATCTTGATGCTTATTTCAAAGTTTTTATCTATATGTGCTACAATAATTATATGGATATGTATAGACACATGACACCAAAGAAAACTATATTTTGAAGATATGTTTTTCATGTGGCACCCGGTTCTTTTGATGTTGGTCGTGTATTTTACAAAACATTTCTTTTTATGGGTGAGAGAAAAATTTACTTGACAACCTCCATTTCAAAAACTGAGGATACGATGTTACCTAGAAGCTAGCAATTGATTTCTTATTTTGGTTCTTGAAGGAACCTTCAAAGTGATGAAATTTGCAAAGAGTATAGAGTGTAGGGTGAACTGAACTCCAGGGTAATCTCTTCTCCTGCAACTAATTATTACCCTTTAAATAATAGGATGACATGAAATTTCTTAATACTCAATGCATTTTTCAGATATTTCTTAATGCTCAATGCAAATTTATTTACAGAGTTTGGTTTTACTCTTCGATGATATGTGGGACCCCTTTGTTGACAGCTTGGTTACAATATTTTTTTGTATAATCCTTATGAATATGACTACATAGACCACAGTAGTGGTGAGTCATTTCAAGTAAGAATTATAATTCTAGTATTTTCTTATATTCTTGTCCCCAATTTCAACATTGGGAGGGAACAAACCCGCTTCTTCTTTTTCTTATAAACATGTCCCTTAAGGCCTTCTAACTTGTCGTATTGAAGCCCATCACCTACCGGAATTCCTTCTAGACAAAGAATCACAACTCTCTTATAGTTTGTTGTCTTTTTGTTTTCAACCTTATTTGAAAGCACAAACCATGGATTTCAGAATCAGTATAATGTAAAATTCTACATTTAACTTGTTAATGATACTCTGATTAATAGCTAAGAAAATTTTATTATTGTAATTTTACACCTTTCTTTCAACATAAATGAAATTTTGGTTGTGATGTTATGCTATTCTATCTGTTGAAACTACATTTCTAGTGAACTAGGTCCTTGCATTGTTTTGGTTATACATATTTTGAGCATAGTTTTTGTGGTAAATGTATCATGTCCTCCCTAGAATAAAATTTCATAACATCCCTTCATGATGTATGGCTTATGTTTGATGCATTTATAGACACCTTTAGATGCCTTTTTAAAGTCATAACCTAATCCAATAGTTAATATTTCACAATGTTTTATATGATATTGATTTCATTATAGGATGTGGAGAGGTAGGAAGGTGCATTTATCAAAAGGCCATGGGGAATTTTTTCACCATGCGCAGAGAAGTTGAATGCGGTGGTTCGAGAAAGCCAAGGATTAAACATTCCATTCCTTAGAAAAACATTGGGAATCTTCATATCCATATGAAGACCCTTCAGAAATATCCTCAAAGAAGTAAGCTCTTCACTTAGTTTGTCGACATGCATGTTTACATATAAAAAATTTGATTTCTTTTTATTTAAGGAAGTAGTAATCGATATGGGTTGAAAAAATAGGTTGAATTCAATATTTCGAACATGTAGGTGAAAGATAGCTACTACTTCGTGAGCCTCATGGACAATGATTACATTCACGGTGACCTGTTTCAAGTTTTTGAAAAAAATATAAATAGTATTTTTGAAGGTGATTTGGGGGTTACAACAATGTTCCATTATTCCAAGCTATCATTTGTTTTTATATTTCACTTATTAAATTTGTAAAAATTACGATTATTCTGTATAATGCATAAATCCTTAATGCTTTCTTAAACATTGGAAAATTTATCTTGTAAGATGTGTCATAATTATAAATGATGTATATAAAAATTATGACAAAGAATAACAATTGATTATTCTCGGATCTATAATAAAAACATATAAATAAATTAAAGAGCTATTAAATTGCATACTAATATAATAATTAATAAATACACAAATACATGCAAATGGAGGAGTGAATTGTTGGAGCACCAATAAAAAACCTGTTGCACCCAAGGCAACATCGACAAAGGGAAGAACGTGGGTTTCTCACCTATTTGGTGGGGATGCCAAAGTACCCCTCAAACTCATGCCTTCACGGCTAGAAGATGTGCCACAACTAGAAGTCTCATACAAGGTGTTGAATAGAGTCAAGAACAGATTTAAATGTGTAACTGTGGGGAGATTTTCAGGACTAGGACCAAATATAAACTTTGTTAGAGAACGGTGCAATAGAAAATGGGATTTTAAGCTAGAAGTAAAATCTCTTGGGGGTGATTTCTTTGTTTTCTCTTCCATGAAGAATCAGCTCTGTAAAAGGTGATTCTTGATGGATGAGGGTTTTATGGGAAGGCAACACTCACCATTTGTCAATGGAGCCGGACTATAACCTTGATTACAAGTTCCTAAAGCTTCTGTGTGGATTAAATTACCTAGTCTCCCCTTGGCATTTTGGGAATTGGAATTTTTCTTTGGCATAACAAGATCCATGGGAGTTCTCATCATTGTAGACCTAGCTACAAAGGAAAGATTGAGATTGGTGTTTAACCAAATGTGCATAAATGTACCTCTAGGAGAAAAGGTACCAAATAAAATCCCTCACGAACACCCTGGATCATTTATGTATACGCAGGCCCTATGAGAAAATAATCTAACCACTATGTGGAGTTCCTTTAGCTCTCTCAGGAATCAAAATTATCAAGGATCTCAAGGTCACTAATTTAATTATTGAAGGTGATTCCTTGAATGTTATCAATAATCTTATTGGCTCCCAACCCCCAAGTTGGACCATTAAAGACTTCATTATTGAATCCAATATTTTATGCAAAGGTTTTTCAAACATAAATATTTGTCATGTTTATAGAGAAGGGAATGGGGCGGCAGATGCACTTGCTAATGATGGGGTCATCATTGATAATTTCAAATTTTGGTATGATTTTGAGGAGATCCCCTTCACACCCAAATCCATTATCATTAATGAGGTTAGAGACACTTAAAAATATAATCATGTTAAGTCGATGGTCATGAAACATGTGGGAAATGAGTGCTTGTACTCTTTCCTTATGTGAATGCACTCTCCCAAATGGATCCTTTTGCATTGATTTTTGAGTTTGAGCTTTAAATAAAGCTTCTTCAATTTTATTTTGCAATATAAAGGTTCAAGTCTCAAAGCTCCGCCATTTAGAGGTGCCGATGATTTTGTTATTAGGTTGTTTCATAGTTGCATTTGGGAAGACACTACTTTGTTTACTAAGTCTAAGCGTATTATGGGGGAAGTCTGTCATGCAAAGTGGAACCCATTTGTGATCCCTCTTGGTAGAATAATGTAGAGCTATGGAATATTTTAAGTCTTGATGGTTTCACCGATTTTATGCAGAGAATTAAGGGTCATGACATCCACATCTCCCTTAATTTTGCAAGGAAATGGAAAGACAAAGTCATCCATTTCAAGGACAAGGAATTTGTTATTACGGAAGAGATGATTTCTTTCATCATAGGCATGAGCATGGAGGGGTGAATTTTTTTCAAAATAAATTTAGCAAAGATATCGAGGAACAATAGTTTTGATGGGTGAAGAGACTCTTCAGATTGGAAAATATGGAATCCTATGCTCTTCCATCCCTCAACCTTATAATGAGGTAGTGAAAATGGTGGTCTGCTACATCACCTTGGAGGGAAGATTCTTGACACTGCCCTTGCACCATTTAGTCTTCTGAATCACTTTCGACATGCATACAAGGTGAGTTTCCCTTTTTATATCCTACACTCACTTGAAAATTCTATTAAGGAGGTTCAATCACACACATGTGTCCTTCCCCTACACAAAGGTTTTATCTTCATGTTCCATCACTATTTTATTTATGTCACCACTAATTACCATGCTCTCTTTCTACCCCATCTCCCCTCAACAACCAAGAATTAGGTCTAAGAACCTTAATGTTCATGATCCCATTTTGATCCCCCTTGCTAAATGTGTTCTTCACGGTATCTCAAAAGGAAAATATTCAATAGGAGCGGAGATTCTGTTAAAAATTATCCAAACTACACATGCCCCTCCTTCTAGCTCGGGTCTATTGGCTCAGGTAAAACAACATGTTGAGGCCCTTAAAGGAATTGAAGAAAATGTGGACTGTTGATCAAGGAAGGTATTAAAACCAGTGTGGATCCCTCCATTCTCTCTAACTTGGAGAAGAATTTGAACAACCTCTCCACTCACCGTATGGAATTAGAGGAATTTTTTTACAAATGGAAGAAATGCAATCTAACCATCTTGTTATACACAAGGTAGTGTTGGATTATATACATGTTAATGTTAAACAAGTTTGTGATTCTTATGGAATTCTTGAGTGCGCTTAAGAACATTAAAGTTAAGAAGAAGATAGTCATGGAGAGCAACCATGACCTAGTTATGCAAAATGCAACTAATATCTACAAAATCCTAAAGATTGCTCTAAAATTATATGAAAAATCCCTGATTTAGTTAAGTTTGTTGTTCTATTGTTGTATTGGTGCTTCTATTTTATTGTTATAGTGCTTATGTTTCACTATTTTGCATTGGATTTGAGCTCCTATTAGGAAGTTGGCCCCTACCTTCGTTTATTTTATATTTATCTTGCTCTTAGGCTTTTTGTTGGGGTGTGGCCCCCACATATCAAAAAACCACTTTGTTATTATTGTACTATCTAGCTTTTGAGCCTTTTTGTACTATAGGGTATGTTCCTTCAAAACCATTTACCAATAGTAATTTTTTTATGTATTCATGAAATTATTGTGGAGAAAATCTAGAATATATGTGAAACATGCGGGAGGGTGATTATGATGCAACAAAGTGTTTTCGTGTTCCTCTAGCCTCATAGTCAGAGCATGATATGGGGAGGATTTTTATAAACCAATTTCTTAGTTTGATGATATGATGTCGATAAGGAGGCTAGTGAGGGTGAACACAAGGATGAGGAAGATGGTGAAATTGTGGCGTGTTATGTGGAGTAGACAAAACGAGAGCCAAGATGAATGTTGGTAGCTCAAAAAGGAGAGGAGTGGAGGTGACATGGAGGAAGGGACGCGGGGGATCATGAAGGAATCCAACATGGAAAATAAGTTAGGTTGAAGTGGATAGAGGGAGCGATCATAGATTTAAAATTTAAATAACTCATTGAATGCATGTGAGTAGAAGATGTCGGAATGTAGCAGTCGGTGAGTAATGGTAGGATGAAGGATGTTAGGTACAACGAATGGTGCATTGTCTACCGGTGAATTGAGGGGATCGATTTTGAATCAAGAACTATGGATGATGATGTCACAATGGATATATGCTTGCAAAGTAGGATGGGGAATGTCATATAGATGGAAGAAAGGGGGTTTGTGGTGTGGGTATGGTAATGAACTATGAGCCTTTAGAAGTGCTCTGAAGCGAAGGAAGACTTACGGTGGATGTAGGTTTGGGTTCAACGTTTAGGGATGGGTGGACTATGGTGCTACCTAAGAAATCCAAATTTGTGCGATTGGAGGAAGTGCTTCATAGCCACCACGCTTTTGGGGGTTCTTGAAGTATCTCCTCCTATCTTGTGGGCCATGGCTTCTCTTGGTTTAATCTTTGGGTGTGGCCCGGTTTACGTTATGGTTGTGATGTAACTTATCCTTGTGTTAGTCATAGAGGCATCCCCTTTGTGCTTAATTGTTTTATCTTTTCCTCCTTTGTACTATGGGTTTTTTGTTCCCCTAAAAACCAACTATTAACTAATCTAAAAAAATTAAATACACAAATACATTAATATTAGAACAATAAAATAATTTCATGTCAATAATTAATAAGCACGGTAAAACATATATATAATAACAATTATTTACATATACCATATCTATCAAATGCTTTTTTTTCAGCAAGATATGTCATATATATTAATTACATTTACTTAAATAAGACATTGTTAGTGCGAAATCACAACACCCCCAAATGAGTTATGGATATGCTTTTCTAAGGCAGGGTCATTTGGTGTGATTTGCATAACATTGGATCATTCCCCAAGCTGTGGGACTTGCAAATGGGAATGATCCTCCAAAGAAGGCTGGTTCCTCTTCCTAATCCTAGCACTAAACTACTTCTAAGGAAGGAAATGTGACCATCTACTCCTAATCTAACAATTCCAAGGGACCAAGGAGAGAGAGAGAGAGCATGAAAATAAATAAATTGTACACTAGAGGTGATAACACCGAGAAGGGAACTACGATCACAAACCCAACTGCACGAAATGAAAAGATGTGAGAAATGGAGAGGATCGACATATGCATCTGAGACCAAGGATAAATTTTACAAAGAACACCATTTCAAACCCCTTAAACACAGCTCCCAAAACCTATAATGGACATCAGAGATATGCACAGTATACCCTACAATGGTGAGAGGCAAGAAGAGACAACAAAATGAGCAAAGGATGGACAAAATGCATCATGAAAATAGATTTTATTTCTCCAGGAGTTCACATAGTACACCATTAACGGGCAAGAGGCAAGAAAATGCCATTACAAAGCCAAGGGAGGAGACTTAAACTCCACATTCAACCTTGGAGAAGAAAGAGAGAGGGGGGCAGGGAAGAAGAATGAACAACCCTTTACAATGAATCCTTTGTATTTATAGATTTGATCGAGAGAGAAGAAAGACAGAGGGAAATGGGAAAAGTGGGTTGAAGCTCAACCACTGCTGTTAATTATTTTGATAAAATATGCCCCAAATCCGTCTTTACTACATGATTCCTTGAGTCAAGCACCTTGAAAGAAGAGGAAACAACAAAAACATATCAAATCCGATCTAGTTGTTGAGACAGATCGATCTCGCATTAAAGTTCAAGACAATTCCTCCACTTTCCTTTACCTAACCTCCTCAAAAATTAAAGTCTCAGACCTCCTTGGTGTAGGTGAGGCCGAGATCTTTCCAATGGTGTCATATTTCCAATATTTTGAGCCCCGAGTCAAAAGATATGCCCGTTCGAAGTTTGTATCGGATCCGTACAGGAGGGCAGGAAAATAGATTGAAAAATGTGTCCCCTTTGATATGGGACATGTGACAGTCAAATTAGAGCAAAAATCGGGCTCGCAGGTCTGTAATTTATCTTTTCCCCTTTTCGCGAAATGTAAAACTCAGAAAACCCCGCGGCCCGAAGCTCTTCCTTTTGAATCTACTTGACCATTTTCCCTTGCCTCCGTTTCGTCCTGGGAAATGTGGAGATGTGGAGCTTGTTTAAGCTTCTCTTTTTTCTCACACAGATTCATTTAAACTTTCATAGGCCCTGCCATTCCATTGTAGAGTCTCCTTGTCGTGGGTTTGAGTCATTTCCTTCATAATTTCCTTATGTGCAGGAGTTATCTTGACCAAATTTACTAGGGGGGTGAATTTGGGATAACAATTTGGTGACTCACGGGGACATCTTCTGCTAGATGAAGAGACCAGTGGCCTTGGAGCATCCATTGGGCATGGAGTCAAGAATGATGGCCTGACATTGATCCTTCTTATAAAATGGACTCCTCGACTCCCTGCACTTTGCTAACCTTTGAATCACTTGGAAACCCACTGAAACTTGAAGTTGAACTTCACCAAAAGCCAACTGAATGCACTATGCAAGAGCAATACAACAACACCAAAAACTATGTACAAACTGAAAATCATACATGCTCCAAATGGAACATACAGAGTGTGAAAAAGCACTTCTTCTACTGAAAACAAACCTTCCTACTCTATTCTAACCAAGAGCAAAGGGAACTCAAACAAAATCTACAACTAGTAGGGAGAAATAGCTTCCCTTCCTCAAAAATGCCAACCATGCAACTGATTTGGCACGGAACATAGCTAGGTGGATGAGTGAAAAACTAACTACAAGTTGTTCTTCCACCCAAATCACCAAAGTATCAACTGAAGACAAAACCATTACCTCTTTTAGTTACTCTTCATTTGGATTGAAGAGGTATGGCAACTGATGCTTGGTGCTTTGTAGCTTATCCTCATGCCCTGAAGTAGGCATGACTAGTTTTGGTTTCTCCTTTTGCTCCAATGAAGCCAAGTACCTGATTGGGCATGGTCTGATCCTTTGGATGTGCCCATTTCTCTTAAATTCAACTCCAAAAATGGAGTCTTCTTGTGGACCTTCTTGAGTGGATGGTGTGAGGGAGATGATGACATCCTCTTGCCTTTTCTCTTCCTCCTCCTTTGAAGAACATGGAAGATCAAGATCTTCCAACCTTGGTTCCAGAGGGCTGTTGTGAGATGCAAGTTGTTGTCCTTGGATGTTCTCCTTCATGGCAGCAGGTTCATGTGCTTGGAAGGTTGAATATGGAGGAAAAATGATGTTATCTCCTTAGGCTCCTCTTCATTAAAGCAATCTTCCAAGTCTGACAGGCAGTCTGCCTCCTTGTTGTCCTGTTGCATGTGCTCTACCTCCTCCATGGTGCCTTCTTGATCTGCAACTTGATCACCATGGCTCCCTTCACTTTCAAACATGAAGTTTGAAAGATCAAACTCTTCTTCAACATCAGAGCTTAAAGGGGGGAAGTGGGAGGAAGAACTGAAGGTTCTTCTGTAGCCTACTCCACACTCGGGGCCTCTGAAACTGTATGGTCCTCCTCCTCTGCTGCAAATTCAAACTCAGCCACCATTGGCTCTTCAACCTTGACCTCCTCTATTGGCTTGACCATCAAGGGGATCTTTGTAAACCCAAATTTAGTAGCCCAACTCATTAGATTATCTGTTATTTATTTTCTGTTGGGCTCCTCTTCTTGTTGTTCTTGATTGGATTCTTGAGTATCTTCCCAACATGGACTTGGGAAAGTAAGAGGAGTGGCAGGTTGGGGTTCAACCAGATTTGTAATTGTTTGTGGTGGGGAGGGAGGTGGAACTTCTTGTTTGTTCAGAGGGGATGAATGTTTGGAAGGGAAAAGGGTAGAAGAACTGAAATGGGATGGAAGACTAGGGGATGGAGAAATGGATTTCACACTTGGGGCAACATACAATGGGAAGCTTGGAAATTGAAGCTCAAATTGAGATGGTGTTGCTTGAGGAGTGGAGAGAAAATTACCAGATAATGTTGTAGGGTTTACCCATTGACAAGGCTGTCTGGCACCAAATTCATAGGCCTTGATCACCTCGGCCCATTGTGTAAGTTGGGGCAGCATTTCAACCATGAAGTCTAGCTTCTCCTAAGGGCTGTAATGTCTTGGAAAAGTGCCTTCCCATGGACAAGGCACCCTATAACCAATCTCGAATGCCTTCATTCGTGTTATGCCCCTGTTGAACCATGCCACCTCCATTTTTGAATCTTCTCTAGTAGACCAAAGCATCCTCTACATCTATCACTATCATATGTGTCCCCTTGTCCTTGATAAGCTTCATAATCAAACTAGTTTTGACACTATTCATATGGGTAATCCTAGATCTGATTATAATGCTGATCTAAAGGAGTTGCAAAATACATTAGAGGGCTGTATTGTTATAAGTGTGAGTTCCATGAAGGAATGAAGTCATGATTGCACAACCTCATGGAATGGGAGAAAATGAAAGAGATGGAAGAATAAAATGGATGAAATGAGTGGAAATGGATGGAAAAGGTCTGCAACTTAGAGAATGGGTTTTTGACCAGATGGAGTCGCCAGATGTGCTGAAAGTGCCTCTAAAGGCTGAAATCTTCACCAAGAGCACATTGAACCTGATGAAGTGAAGTGGTAAGGTGCTTCAAACCTATCCCACCAGGTGTGCCAAAACTATTAGTGTGAAATCACAACACCCCCAAATGAGTTATGGATATGCTTTTCTAAGGCAGGGTCATTTGGTGTGATTTGCATAACATTGGATCATTCCCCAAGCTATGGGACTTGCAAATGGGAATGATCCTCCAGAGAAGGTTGGTTCCTCTTCCTAATCCTAGCACTAAACTACTTATAAGGAAGGAAATGTGACTATCTACTCCTAATCTAACAATTCCAAGGGACCAAGGAGAGAGAGAGCATGAAAATAAATAAATCCTACACTACAAAGGTGATAGCACCAAGAAAAGGGAACTACTGATCACAAACCCAACTGCCTGAAATGGAGAGAGGTGAGTAATGGAGAGGATGGACAGATGCATCATAGACCAAGGATAAAGTTCGCACAGAACACCATTTCAAACCCCTTAAACACAGCTCTCAAAACCTATAATGGACATAGAAAATATGCACAGTATACCCTGTAATGGTGAGAGGAGAAGAGACAACAAAATGAGCAAAGGATGGACAAAATGCATCACGAAAACATATTTTATTACTCCAGGAGTTCACACAGTACACCATTAATGGGAAAGAGGAAAGAAAATGCCATTACAAAGCCAAGGGAGGAGACTTAAACTCCACATTCGACCCTGGAGAAGAAAGAGAGAGGGGGTAGGGAAGAAGAATGAACAACCCTTTACAATGAATCCTACCCCTATATTTATAGATTTGATCGGAGAGAAGAAAGAGAGAGGGAAATGGGAAAAGTGGGTTAAAGCTCAACCACTGCTGTTAATGATTTTAATAAAATATGCCCCAAATCTATCTTTACTACATGATTCCTTGATTCGGTGCCTTGAAAGAAGAGGAAATGACGGAAACAAATTGAATCTGATTTGGTTGTTGAGACAGATGGATCCTGCATTGAAGGCACAAGACGTTTCCTCCATTTTCCTTTACCTAACCCCCCAAAAATTACAGGTCTGGACCTCCATGGCATAGGTGAGGCCAAGATATTTTCAATGGTGTCATATTTGTAATATTTTGAGCCCTGAGTCGAAAGATATGCCCCTTTGAAGTTTGTATTGGGTGAGTATAGGAGGGCGGGTAAACAACTTGTAAAATAGGTCCCCTTTGATATGGGACATGTGGCGGTCAGATTAGAGAAAAACTCGAGGCTTGCGGGTTCATAATTTATCTTTTCCCCTTTTCACGAAATGCAAAACTCATAAAACCCCCTGCGGCCCCGAAGCTCCACCTTTTGAATTTGTTTGACCATTTGCCCCTGCCTCCGTTTCGTCCTGAGACACGTGGAGATGTGGTGCTTGTTTGATCTTCCCTTTTTTATCGCGGGGCCATTTAAACTTTCGACGCCCCGCCATTCCATTGTAGAGTCTCCCTGCAACCTTTTTGTCATCTTGGAATGTGAGCTCGCAGGTCTGAGTTGTTTCCTTCATAATTTCCTTATGTGCAGGAGTTGTCTTGACCAAATTTTCGGGGGGCAAATTTGGGATAACAGACATGCCATATTTATGAATTGTATTATCTTCGGCAGGATATGCTATATCATGGCCTTGTTTCTTAATACAATATGGGAATGGATTAGTTTATATTAAATAAATTTGGAACTTGTCCACTTACCTAGAATAATATAATGGATGGATTGGCTAGTTGTCAAATGTCATCACATGCATAATATGTCTCATTCATAATTAACTCTATAAATTAGCATGCATCCCCTTAAATACTTACTCCTCAACAACAACAATGTTGAGAATGTGATTGGATGTGAGCATATGTAATGATGATTAATGGATCTATAGAGATGTATCAAGATGTAGATTTCACAAACAAAATCCAGGACATCATTTTCTTAAATTTGAAGAATTATTAACAATTTTTTTTTAACTTATTAAGGTCTATACTCTTTACCATATTATGGCGATTAGAAAACATGATTAACAAAGTAATGGGGTATAAGATAGGGTTTTATCCTTTACATGCCTTTACCAATAGGTTTTTAAATTTCGACACCCTTTTTGTCGGTGATTAATCACTTCAACAAATACTTTTAGTTGTCCTTTGCAATTTATGTCAAACACACCAAATTCCTTGTGAATATGTCGCGTTTACAATCAAGACTTAAATGGGAATGGTTTGAATATAGATAATGATTAAGCAACTTATTTTGATGTACTTCCATGTTATCTTTAGAAGGTTTTTGGGAAGTGATATGTCGATGAACCTTTGCATGCATAAACTAGATCCTTCAAGACCAAATACCTGGTTCAATTCCTTTCGCAAGGTCATATTAAGTCAATACCCAATATTATGTTTCAAAAAATGACTTATAATTGGTTGCTAATATCCTTCCTTTGCTAATGTTATTGGTGCTATAGGGAGCACTCTACAGAAGAATGCCTTGAAACCATCAAAAGATACACCAGTCCTAAAATTGAATGATGAAGCTTTTCTCAAAGTTTGAGATATGGAAGAGACATACAAAAACTAGGCTCTCATATATGCGATTTAAAAATTCTCGCCCAAATCTGTCATAGTTGCATGAATGGGTCACTTTGAAAAATGAAGCTCCAAAATTTAGGATAAGATCAAGCTCGTCCCATGCTCCAAAGGTTATTTTATTCTAATGAAGACCTGTGAATTCATAAACAATGTGTATTGGTTATGGGGGATCAATATAGTTTGATGACCAAACCTTGGTATCCCCTATTTGACCCAATGAAAGACTCCTTTGACACTATGCCCATATGGGTTAGACTCCTTGGACTCCCATTGCAATTTTGGGATGAGACCTACCTAAGAGCTATTGAAGATAAGTTAGGGGATTTGAAAAAGTTAATGATAAAACTACCTTGTAGTTGTTTATAACCTATGCTCGGATACTAGTAGATTTAGACATCTCCCATGACGTTCCTAAGAATATTAATCTACAGATTCGGGATAGAGTTCAGACCCAAAGATTACATTACGAAAGACCGACATTTCGGTGTAAAAGGTGTATTGAAACAAGACATGTAGTAGAGGGACGATCCAAGAAGAAAAAAGGGACCAATACTTCTTGGTGGGTGGATTCAAAACCCTCTCACCTCACCTTAACGACGCTTCGCCCCTATTTCATATTCTACTTCAATCCCTTCTCGGCCTATTTCGGCCGCTCATGTAAACCCTGCTCGGTTTCCTCTTCTTGAGCCGGACACTCATCTCCTCGGGATACTATTGAGGTGGTCTTGGAGAGGAAATCCCCTTTACTCTTGTTAGGTCGTGTTCTATACCTATCTCTACAATCAATGTTGTCATCTTATGTGATCCTATATCTGATGTTGAATGTAAGGAGGAGGATTGGACAATGGTCCATAAAAAGAAACATTCCAATAAAAGGCAATCAACCCCTTCACATATGACTCTCATATCACATTCTTCAACGTTGGGTTAACTGTGGTATCATGTTGCTCATGCTGATGTGTTTATCTTACAAAGTGGGCTTTTTTTCTATTGTTCATTTTTTTATCTCTTATTATTCTTTCTATTTGGACAATAGTTGTGATTGATGTTGTTATTGTTGTATTGCTCTTCCTTTGTTGTGCTCGGTGTAATTTTGTATGCTGATATTTCTTGAAAATTTGGTCTTTGGCCTTTTGTACCCTGGGTAGGATCTCAGTCAAAAAACCTTGGATCATTAATTATAAAAACAATGGTTGCTTATCACAATAAATAAATTTTTTATTAAATAGTATTATAGCTAGATACATCATTGTGTGTGCATATATTTTCTTTAATTTTCACTCCGAGATAAACCTACATTTACTAAAAATAGATACATTTTTGATAACATTGTTGAAATGTGACAATGTAGTGAGGGAAACCATCAATCTAGTAAATAATTAATGTGCATCAAGATTCATTCTTTGGGTAGGACAAATGAATTATTATATTTGATGATAGTATAACAAGAAGTTGTCTCCTTGAGCGTTGGCCGGATGTGTGCATGATTGTTATGAAGTATCTTACCTTGGAAGGGAAATTTAGAAAGATTTTTTCTTACAATCTCTCCATCCTAAATTACCTGCATAGGAACCAAGCCATGATATTTCCCTTATTTCTATTGATATCCCTTTCTTCTTCTATCATTTATTATCAAAATGAGAAAGTGGAAACGTCATTGCATCATGTTCGATTTTTCTATTATTCCACAGGAAAACCTATGGATCTATTCCAACCCCCTGTTCATATGTGTAATGCCCCCATTGTGATACACCATCGGGAAAGGGAAACTACTTTCACAATACCCCTCTCATCTTTGTGTTATATACTATGCTCGTGGGAGTTTGGGATCCAATTTTATTCGATGACAAGATCATACTCATGATCACAATCATTCCTTGATACCAAAATAATACTAATATTAATCAAATAATTGAGTAAAACGAAGCAAGGAAAAATATGAATTTAAATTAAACAAAATAAAATAAGAATAGAAATTAAAAAAATTAATATAATAAAATGAAATATTTTTTTAAATAAAAGGAATGGCGTAGAGTATGGCTGAAATTTTGAGGTATGGGCATTTGGAAAAGTTGGAGCATTAATGAAGAGAAGGTGGAGGGAATAAAAATAACGAGGAGGAAAGGGGTTGGAAACTTCAATCACACGCAATTGAATGGTATTAATTCCAACTCCACAACCTCTTTCATCACCCTCCATATGAATATCTAATTTGGAGTCGTGGGATAGCTGTTGGGACAGTCCTTTAAATCCACGTTAGAGGGAGTTATCAGATGGGTAGTTATAATCACCATTGAAGGCATTAAAGGAAATATTTGAGTAAGACACATCCTAAATAGCCTTTTAGACATGTCATTTCCTGGCAAAATAATACAAGAAATCAATTCGAGATCCAGAGGCGTTAACCATGGAGAAAACCAAGTTAATATTACAGATTTAGCAGTAATTGGATAGTTACAGTGAGTGAAAAAAAGGAGATCTGCTTTACTAACAATGGTAAAGAAGGGGTTTTGTGCTCACATATTTAAATAAACAGAATGTTACAAGGAACTGTGTTAAAAGAATATCTCGCTAATAGTCGTCCTAAAATCAGTCCCATTATGGGTAAAATCATCCTTGCATGCGAAGGTGAATCTGTAACCCGAATATCTCCTCATTTTACATTACACAAATTGATAGATATGGATCTGTATCTGAACCTGAAGCAATTTCAATTTTTTTAGGTGAAAGGAAATTTCATTCGTGTCACTATTTTGTTCATTGTAGGAAGAAGACGATATAGGATTAGGAGGCTCTTCATTCAGGCGTGATGTTTAGTTGTATTTATTTTTCTTCTTCTAATTTTATGCACCTGTGTTGTGTGCACTATAACATTTGTAGCACTATTCTCGGGGTAGATTCCGACCATCTCTTTTCTCTTATTTCAAGTAGTTGTTGTATATATCGATTAAGACTGTGAAATTTACCTTTCATGATATCCCACGTATGTCTCTGGAGAATACCCTTGTGGACATTTATGCAAAATTTTGCAATATATGGGATGCATTTATGTTTTACTGTCGAATATGTGTGCAATATAAGATGTTGTGGAATTTGATATCCAAGCGGGGGTAGTGTTTTCTCAGAATGGTTATGCAGCAGATACCTTTAATCTCTTTGTGTAATAGCAAGAGGCATGCATTAAGTTGGATGACATTACATTGACCAAGGTGCTTAGAGCACGAACCGAGATGGGAGCTCCATAGTAGGGTAAAGAGATTCTTGGGCATGTAACTAGAAAAGGATTTTACTCTAATTCATTTTGGAAAGTTCCCCTGTTGATATGTATGCCAAATGCAGCAATATGAAAATACACAATCTATTTTTGAAAGTATAAAATGGAAATAGAGATTGTTGGAGTGCAATGATAGGAGCAAGGATGGTATTTTGCCAGTGTTTATAGCTGAGATTGTTGGGCGAACATGTATGCAAAATGTCAAATCTTGCACTTGGCATGAACACCATTCAATAAAATTCCTTGTGGAGATGCGGAATCGAGCTCCGCAAATTTTACCATCTCCATTTCCTACATGTATGTTTCTCACCCTTTCTCGTCAAATTTTTATTTCGTAACTTGTATTTATAATTTTGGGTTGAGTAAAATATTGCTTGATTAGTTAAAAACAATTAAAGAAGGGATCCTAGTAGATTTTTGTTAGATGTTACGATTGTGAATTCTTGACAGCAATAATTGCTAGGGGAGAGGACCCTATAACCGAGTGGGTACCAAAACATGTACATCTCTTTTCACCATAGGTTGTTGACAAAAGCACCAATAGTTGTTCACTTTTTGGTTAATTACACTTTTTAAGAGTTAATGAGAATGTGACACATAGGGCACTTGGTCATTGGTCCCTCTTTCAAATGCTTTATATTGATTTTCTTCATATTAAATCAATTCAAAAACTAATTTTCCCTCCAAATTAACACATGAAATGAAAATGTCAATATGGCATGATCATACGCTACACGATGATATAATTTTTTATGCTACCAACATACACTGCATATATTTGCGTGCCCCTAAAGTTAGGTGCACGATTATAGGTCCTCTCCCCTAATTGAAGGTATTGACATGTGCAAATCCTTATCTATCGGTCCATGTCCTTTCTTCTCCTTGTTGCGTGAATCTCCCAAGCACCAAAAAAATGGACTTTATAGCTCTGGTTTGAGTTTGAGTGTCTTTTTAATGTGTTTTAGGTAGACATGGTTGAAGATTTCTCATCGAGTCCTCTCTCAAACTTATGTTAATCATGGAACAACTATCTTATGGAGATTCTAAACTTAATCACAATCACGTCTTTTAAAACTTTTGAGTAGTTATATGATTGCAGCATACACCTAGTTCTAGAGTAAAATATTGTGAAATCTTGTGGATGCGAGAATGTAAAATGGAGGAATATAGGTTGTTATTGGACAGTTTGGGCAAGCTCCACATCTCTTAGAACTCTCAACTGTATCTATAAGCTTCTTCTATTGCTGAAAATTACAGGTCTATGAGCTGTTTTATAGAATGCCTCAAAGATATTATTCACATTGAATGGATTGATGGTATGTTATGCACATGAGGTTTGTTGAAAAGGAACTGAAACACACAAGAAAAATAAATGTAATAGATGGGTACAAATCCAACGTCTTCACCCTCTCCTCCTACGGTCACCACGTGGTGTTATGGGTTTGACCTTGGAAGCAAAGGGTCCATTGGATTTGTTTGGTATTTTCACATTTATACAAAATGTGGAAGAAGATGCATGGTGTGTGCCTTGTTTGACAAAATCCCATGTTTGGAGGAAGCAAGCACAAAACATGTGATTTGTTTGTAAAAATTTCTAAAGGAGCTTTGTTTTCATGGAATGCCATGATTGTTGGATATGCATGAAATGGATTCGCGGGAAAAAAAAGGAATTGGAAAATTTCAATTAAATGCTTTTCTCCGGTCAAGAGCCATGGTGAAAATCCCCTAGCTGATGTCTCTAGCAAGCATCGGGAAAAGGTATGGATCACTCTTCCTCTCGCTTCAAACTAAACATTTCATCATTTATTTGTTCAAAGCATTGGATTTCAGTATGTTGTATATTAGAACAGAAATGCAACTTAGAATAAATGATATGGATTTTACCTTTCCAAAAAATATTTTTCTTTAAACTTTATAATAAAAAAAAAGATTAGGACTTGGAACCATGCGCATGGAGCACCATGTCAAATTGTTAATGGGAACCAAAACCTCAAACAAGATCCATGTCGACCCAAGACACCATGAAATTTCTTTACCGGGATGAATAATTAGACTTGATTCCTTAACGAGGTGAGATTCGATACCCTTTTAACACTTTAGTCACTTTTGGTGATGTTCCCACTTTATGAAATTGTGATTGGTTTTGGCTTACAATTGTCGTATTGATTTGGTGTAACTGGAAAACACCTTCATCTACCTCTAGCACTCCTATGCAAGAATTGAAACCAACTCTCAGTTTCATAAAAATAATTTCATAAGTTAGAGTTTCAAGTGGATGTTGGAGTCACTAGTCATCGTACAACATAAGTGTTCGATGTGTTTACGATAATTGGTCTCAAAGTCACCTTCTTAAATTGAACCTTGTTTGACGTAATCAAATTCCATCGAATCCGGTGAGTTATTTTTTTATAGGTGAGTAGGTAGGAATCGATGAAATTTATGTTTGAACATAAAACAAGTGGTTTTGGAAAACATATATGTAAGCACTTTAGTTGATTTTGTCAGTTTTTGTGCACTCACAACTTAAGACAAGATTTCTTAGAATCCCATCGGTTCTGTAAATTACTTGTGAACCCTTTTTATAGAGTTATAGTGTGTGTAGAGTATTATTTAATCAATTACTTTGTATGAAAGGATTTTGCAATTAAAGTGTTATTTCTCTCCTCCCTCTCTCTCTATCTCTTAATATAAATATGAAATTGTGGTTGTATTGGAAACATAAATGGATTTAAATTTAAATGAGTTTTAAATAAAATGAAAATGGGTAAGAATTGAGAAATGGTCAAAAAATTGTGAATAGTAAAGAAAATGTTTTATAGTTTCTCTCTCTTCCCTTCTCTCTCTCTCTTGAAAAAAAAGTAAATGAATATGTGAGGAAATTATCTCTCTCTCTCTCCTTATCTCTACCTCTCTTTGTAATTTGTTTGAAATTACTTGAAATGATGAATGTCTTATTTGTGCTTGAGTGTAAGGGTTTTCCATACTTAGTCCTAGGACTGACGCAACGTTGGTTGTAGGTACCTGAAAAAAGGAGTAGTAAAAACGACATTTGTGTCTTTTATTAGCATGTTATTTGAAGGCAATGTAATTGCTTAGAATATTTCAATGATATTTTTATGAATATAATGTATTATTTTCATTATTTCCATGATGAAAATGATAGTGTTGCATATTGGGAAAATGTACTATTTCATACGTAGTTGTACTTTTCCTATTTAACAAATGTTACTCTTAGTTGTAATGGTGTATATTATGTTAAGTAAATGGAGTTGATTGTATTATGTATTTGGAAAAATATGTCAAATATTCCTTCTTTTAGTGTCAAAATAAATATAGGAGGATGAAATTGGAACCTTGTCATTTAAAATGTTTATTGTAGCCAAAATTTTGATATGATTGTGTTAGTAAAATTGTTAGCAAGTAATTTAAAATGATGTTTTTTACCTATCTACTAGTGTTGCAATGACCTAGGAAATCACTTAATATTCAAATAAAAATATCAACTTACATTTGTGTGTGTTTTTTTCATATTGAGCGGAAAGTAACCAAACAAACATATAGCTCAAAATATTTACCTTTGTTGAATGTAATGACCCTCTCTAGTAAGCTCCAAGTTAGGCTAGCTCCAAACATCCTTCATAGTCTTAGAGACTTAGAGGTATTGTATGTGTTTGTGTATTCCTCCCTAGAAACCTAGTTGAGAGCATTCACATAGGTATGAAAGTGTGTAAGATTCCTTAGTGCGAGGCATAACATCATTTTTAATGGCATACAAGATGACATGTTGAGCTTGAAATCTCATGGTTGTTTTTAGAGACTAAATAATGTTAGAAGTGGAATGTAATGAATAGTGGGTGGGACCACAAAGATAGTTAGGTTGTGCATTAATTCACTATTAAGTTTTTAATTGTAAAGGAAAATTTGTAACTTTCCTCATTTGGGAACATACCCTTGGGATGTCGATCTAATCATTTCAAGGGTCATGGAGATTGCTTACAACATATTAAATATTTCTTATGATGTGAAGGTGGACGTGAATTGATCCACATGAGAACAAGTGAATAAGAAAACATAGTTTCCCATTTAAGAATCAAACCTAAAATGTGTATATGATAGGATATTTGAAATTAACTATCGAGTGATATATTTTATTGGCAGTTAAATAAACAAACCAAATCTAATAGAACCCTTTATAAGATAAATGTTAAATGAAAGTGAAGAAATGTATTCTTGGAATACCTCAAGTGGCATGAATTCTTTGGAAGACATGGACATTTGATTACTCTAATTTTACTTGTGGTAGGGTGTAGAAACCCTCGAGTAACAAATGAATGTAATACATTGAGTGACCTCTCATGATGTTAATGAACAAAGGAACTATGATGTATGATTACCAATGATTGTAAATATGGCTTAGAAGGATTTTGAACACGTAAAATTTTATAACTTTTGCATTTGAACCCCTTTGTCCCTCTTAGATAAATGTGCCCTTAGTATGTAGTAGTGGATTACCATGTGCTTCATAGGGTGTAGTTTTCCCCATCAATAATTTTTTTTTGAAGTTAGGAGATCATAAAGCCTCTCTTAAGGTTATTGGTGAAGGAAACACTAATGCTTATTCACACAACGATTTAAATTGTTCCTTGGAAGGAATTTGAGAAGCATATAGTTTTTGGGTTGTCTTGTTATATGTGTTTAATACTTGATGGTCTAAGAGAAATGAAATAAGTAGATTAGGTGCAATGTCACAACTCCTTATAGTCATGAATCCCTAAGTGTAAATTATGTATCATTTGAATATTTAATTGTTCAAAAAACATCAATAGTGAGACCAAATTACGATGGAAGTGTAAAGAGTGCAAGAGTTAACAAGATTTTAGGGTTAGGAATAACATCATGCTCGAATTCCTTAAAACTCAACTAGACACTTTCATGTGGTTAAAAATAAATATGAATTTCCCTTGGTGAGATCAAACTTTCAAAAAATAAAAGATATATATATATCTAAATAAAATTTCTTGATGTGAAAAATTGAATGGATTCAAAAAGTTATTGAAATATATTAACGATAATATGTAATAGGAAAATAGGGTACTATGATGGAAGGATGTTTATGGGAAGAGATATATTGAATCTAAATCACCCTTTAAACTCTAATATATCTTCCTTGACCTCATGATAGTTCCCCTTGTCTAGAAAAGGTAAAATTTAAACATCGAATATACGTCTGAAAAGTAGAACCTTAACATCTTGTTAGTTCCTTTTCATAATGAGGATAAAATTTAACATCAATTAAACATATTTTGAGAAAAAAAATTTAACGTAAGAATGAATATTAGGAGGCTCGTAGGTGTTTAAAATGAATTTAATTAACAAATGAGTTATGGATAATTAATGGAAATTGAGAAAGGAACCAATAGTGCATTCTCTTTTAAAGGCTAATGTTATACGAAAATAAAGTATTTGAAGTTTTAGAAAAAAGAGAATTTTACACCCTTACTAGTTTAATTCACTAGAAACCTATAAGGTTATATAATTGAAAACTAAATGTAATAAATTTGTAAATGATTAAAAAGGCTGTGTTGTGGAGTATGCCTATCATGTGTGTGCCTTACCGTAGTTGGGTTTTTGTCTTGGTTTATGTCATTTGAGTAAGACATTGATGTGTACCCTATGTTATCATGTTATCTATGTGGGTCCATGCTTATGTAAGTGTATTATGTGATGTTGAATTTTTTTTTTTGAGCCCATGTGGTGTCATGTTATGAGAAATGAGAAAAAAAAAATATTCTAGTATTTTTACTATTGTATTTGTGTGTGTAAAATGTGGGCATTACATATGGTATCGAAGGAGGTTCATGCTCTCGAACCTCTAGGATGGATTGGAGTTGTGATGATTTTGCATGGTGGTGGTGGAGATGGGAAGAGTAATGTGATATATGTTGTGATGTGAACAATGTTGTAATTTTGATATTATGAACACATGTTATACATGTCACTTAGTGTGTATTTGTTATCATGTTGATGTGTTTTTAATGAGAGTATTTTCTCTCCTTTTGTGGATTCAATGAGGAGTTCACGTGTGATGTTTTGTCTTTTGTGTGTGAAAATAATGTTATTGTGGATTATGGAGTGTTGGAGTGTTTTGTTATTATGTGATATGAAGGTGTGTTGATGTGTTGCATGAAAAAATTGGTGTATAGTGAATTGGATTTTATCGTGATGTCCACCACATGTTGTGATGAATAATGTGTGTCACCATGTTGTATTGTAATTGACTATATGTTGTAATGTTAGTCATTATGTTCATCATACGTATAATTTTTGTAATATGTGATGGTTCATGTCATGAATTAGGGGCATATGGTGATCGTATGACCCCTATTATATAGTGTACTTGCACTTTGGGTGCATTATGTGGAAACGTAATGTATTAACCCATGAAAGTAATGATTTTGTTATACCCGTATATATACCATGCATAAGATGCTATGGTTAATGTGTGTGAATCACCATTCATGTTAGTGATGTAGTTATGTGTTATGTTGTGAACCTTACACTAGATGACCCTAAGGGAAGAAACCATCAAGAGTGTATGTGTGGAGAGAGGAGGCATGGACCAGGTTTTCATAATCTTGAGCCAAGTATGAGTGAGGAAGTGGAGTCTTATATATAAAACTTCCATCTATTTAGTATACTTTGATCTTTCTGTAGTATATTGTGGATGTGCACCACCTTAGGCTCAAATTATGCAAACTATATTCCCTTGATCTTTTCTATTGGGTTATCCATCGAAAAATCCTATGTGATTTTGAATATGTTGAGCCTTGTGGGAGTATGGAGGGATGATTCAGGAAGAGATGATGACAGTTACATTATTTGATATACTCATTTTTAGTTACATGTATATTTTTGTGAGTTGAGGCTCGACATCCGAGTGCCAAAGCAACTCGATGAGTACCCCTTTGGTGGCCGTATGAGGCCACATAGTGATTGTAATGTGTTATTTCTCAATATGTATTTTATTCATAAATTGATCATTATATCTTTTCTTACAAGAACCATCATTTTTCTTGATTGATGTGTTCTTATATTTTGGGCATTTTATTTGGTTTTTGCACTAACATGTGGATTTTTGCACTAACTATGGCTAATTAGCCATTTGTTTTTCTTAGTTTTAAACTTTATTTTCATGTTTAAAAGTTTTATATCCTTTCCCAAGGCTTGGAATTTTTTCCACTTGGCATTTGAGATGGATTGTTATGTTGGTTCTAATGTTGTAATTTGTTGGAATAGGGTCATAAGATTCACCATGGAGTGGTTGGACCTATGGACCCACTTCGTTGTATAGGGGGTACAGCCCAAGGAGTTACATATAACTAGTGGGTTATTGAACCATGAGTTATTATGTCACTTGGGTTAGGGGTGACATGACTCTATGTTTGCCCTAGGGCCATAGGGTGACCGACCTCATTAAATGGAGAAAGGAGATGGGGATCTATGGGAGAGTGACCTAATATTCTTGATGTCACTCTATGGGAGACTGACTTGATGTTCTTGATGGCACTCTATGGTTGAGTAACCCAATATTCTTAATGGGGCTCTATGTTTGAGTGACCCGATATTCTTTATGGGGCTCTATGGTTGAGTGACCCGATATGGAGAAATCAAGTGATATGGCTCTATGGTTGAGTGACCCGACTTGGTTTTGGCACTATGATTCTTTCTCTTGAGGTATATGGAGTTGTTTTGTGATTCTTTGGGAGGTATATGGAGTTGTTTTGTGATTCTTTGGGAGGTATATGGAGTTTTTTTTATTTTTTGGAGATATATGGAGTTGTTTCATGATGTTTTGTGATGTGTGGAGTTGGTATTATGAGTTATGTGTACTCTTGTGAGTCTTGTTAAACATTGTTATGATTGAGGTTTGATGATCCTCTTGGTTACTATGTACTATTGGATATTATCTTAGCACTATGTTGGTACAAGTCATGGTTTTTGGTCATGTGATACCATTTGTATATGTATCACGATACATGATTCATTTTTGTTACTCACTGTGTGTGTTGGATATATGCCTATGACATAATTGTTGGAAATTATTCATTATGTGGACTACTTGTTGTCTTTCCATGGTGGAATTAAAGGTCTTGTGATGTGATATAGTCATGAAAGTATGTAACAAGATGTCTTGTGGGTCATTTGTGTTGTGTTGAGTTTTTGTGTGACACTTTGAGGAAAATTATTGTTGGGAACCCACAAACATAAGATGATTGAAATTCTAACAATGAATACTAAGATTTTGAGATGAAGAAATACTATAAAAGAAAAGAATAATTGAGAAGTAAAATAAAAGATAACTAGCTACCAATCTTCTCATAACATTAAAATTTAAGATATTCCCAAAATTAGTTTGCTTCCTTATGGTCTTTTACATTACAGGACTAAGTTATTTTGTTAAAATACATGTATCATTATAGACCTTATTGCCTACATATCCTTGATATTTGGTATTGTGTCGCATCGAGGACAATTCTCTTAAAATGGGAGGGATATATAGTGCTATCATAAGGCAAAAATGAAAGAATAATAAAAAAATTAGATCCTCATATCGAGGGAAATGATGTGTAGGATATACATCATGGAACCTTTTTTTACGACATGGGTATCTTCACAAGACAAAAATATCCCTATATTCATAAAATAGGTCTGCAAGATATGACTAATCTAAGTAAATATTACATCGTTACCCAAGTTGGCATACTTCCATAAGTGTAAAATGGAGGTTCCAATCTATGCATGGACTTCTTTCAAAGAAATAAAAAGAAGGGATTATGAAACATGTTTTTCTTGGATGTTGCAATCATGAAATAATCAATAAATGCAATAAATGTCAAAAAGGTATTGGTGAAAATCCTTATCTCTTGGTCCAAAAATCCATGATGGGTTTAATCTTCTTACACATGTTGATAATGTTGAATGATATCTCCCAAGCACAAAAAAATGGACTTTGTAGGTTTGATTTGATTTTGAGTTTTTTTTTAATGTGTTTTAGGTAGAATGTTGGAACTTTCATTTCTATTTTTCTCTCAACATGTGGAATCATGTAACAACTATCTTATGGAGATTCTAAACTTAATCACAATCATGCCTTTTAAAACTTCAACTAGTTGTATTAGTGCTAGAGTAAAATAATGTGAAAGCTTGTGGATGTAGAATGTAAAATGGAGGACTATAGGTTGTGATTGGATGGTTTGGACAAGCGCCAAATAATGTGCCTCGAAATGTCCTTTTGAGATCTATAAGCTTATTTTATTGTTGAAAATTACAAGCTTGTGAATTGTTTAATAGAATGCCTCAAAGAGATGATTCTCATTGGAGGGATTGATTGTAGGTTATGCACAGAATGTTTGTTGAAAAGGTGTTTGAAACACACAAGAAAAAATGTAATAGATAGTTAAAAATCCAAACGCCTTCAACCTTGAAGTATCTCTCCTTTACTGGTCACCGTAATGGTGTTTAGGTTTTTAAAAATGGGTCCATTGATTTGTTTGGATATTTTCACATTTATAGAAAATGTGCAATAAGATGCATGTGTGTGCCTTATTCAACAAAATTCCATATTGAGGATGAAGAAAGCACAAAACATGAGCAATTTTTGATATAAAAATGTCTAAACTAGATTTGTTTTCATGGAATGCCATGTTTGTTATATACAAAATGGATTCGAGGCTAAAGAAAGTGTGAAATGAAATGTTCAACTAAATTATTATCCAAATCTCTAAAGAGCCATGGCGAAAAATCCCTAGGTTCATGGGATTCTCTAGGATTAACTTGAGAAAAGGTATGGATCACTCTTCCTCTCGCTTCAAACTAAACATTTCATCATTTATTTTTTTTAGCATTGGATTTTAGTATGTTGTATATTAAAACAGAAATGCAACTTAGAATGAATGATATGGATTTTACCTTTCCCAAAATATTTTTCTTTAAACTTAAAAAAAAAAAAAAAAATTAGGCCTTGGAACCATGTGCATGGAGTGCCATGTCGAATGGTTAATGGGAACCAAAACCTCAAACAAGATCCATGTCAACCCAAGACACCATGAAATTTCTTAACCAAGATGACTAACTCGATTAGATGCCTTAACGAGGTGAGATTTGATACCCTTTTAACACTTCAATCACTTTTGGTGATGTTCCCACTTTATGAAATTGTGATTAGTTTTGGCTTACAAATGTTGTATTGATTTGGTAACTAGAAAACACCTTCATCTACCTCTAGCAACTCCTATGTGAGAATTGAAACCAACTCTCAATTTCATAAAAATAATTTTGTAAGTTAGAGTTTCAAGTGGATGTTAGAGCCACTGGTCGTCGTAAAACAGAAGTGTTCGATGTGTTTATGATAATTGGTCTCAAAGTCACCTTCTTAAATTGAACCTTGTTTAACGTAATCAAATTCTGTCAAATCCGGTGAGTTATTTTTTTTAGGTGAGTAGGTAGGAATCGATGAAATTTATGTTTGAAGATGTAAATGAGTGGTTTTGGAAACCATATTGTAAGCACTTTAGTTGATTTTGTCAGTTTTCACACACTCACAACTTAAGATAGAAAATATTTCTTAGGATCCCATTGGTTTTGTAAATTACTCATGAATCCCTTTTTATAGTGTTATAATGTGTGTAGAGTATTATTTAATCAATTACTTTGTATGAAAGGATTTTTCAATTTAAAGTGTTCTTTCTCTCCTCCCTCTCTCTCTATCTCTTAATATAAATATGAAATTGTGGTTGGTCTTGGAAACATGAATGGATTAAAATGCAAATGAGTTTTAAATAAAATGAAAATGGGTATGAATTGAGAAATGGTCAAAATATTGTGAATAGAAAAGAAAATGTTTTACAGTTTCTCTCTCTTCCCTCTCTCTCTCTCTCTTGAAAAAAAAAGTAAATGAATATGTGAGGAAATTATCTCTCTCTCTCCTTATCTCTCTCTCTTTGTAATTTTTTTGAAATTACTTGAAATGATGAATGTCTTGTTTGTGCTTGAGTGTAAGGGTTTTCCATACTCATTCCTAGGACTGACGCAACATTGGTTGTAGGTACCTGAACAAAAGGAGTAGTAAAAATGATATTGTGTCTTTTATTAGCATGTTATTTGAAGGAAATGTAATTGTTTAGAATATTTCAATGATATTTTTATGAATAGAATGTATTATTTTCATTATTTCCATGATGAAAATGATAGTGTTGCGTATTGGGAAAATGTACTATTTCATATGTAGTTGTACTTTTTCCTATTTAACGAATGTTACTCTTAGTTGTAATTGTATATTATGTTAAGTAAATGGAGTTGATTGTATTATGTACTTTGGAAAAATATGTCAAATATTCCTTCTTTTAGTGTCAAAATAAATATAGGAGGATGAAATTGGAACCTTGTCATTTAAAATGTTTAGTGTAGCCGTAATTGTGATATGATTGCTAGTAAAATTGTTAGCAAGTAATTTAAAATGACAGTGTTTTTACCTATCTGCTAGTGTTGCAATGACCTAGGAAATCACTTAATATTCAAATAAAAATATCAACTTACATTGTGTGTTTTTTCATATTGAGCGGAAAGCGACCAAACAAACATATAACTCAAAATATTTACCTTTGTTGAATGTAATGACCCTCTCTAGTAAGCTCCAAGTTAGGCTAGCTCCAAACATCCTTCATAGTCTTAGAGACATAGAGGTATTGTATGTGTTTGTGTATTCCTCCCTAGAAACCTAGTTGAGAGCATTCACATAGGTATGAAAGTGTGTAAGATTCCTTAGTGCGAGGCATAACATCGTTTTAATGGCATACAAGATGACATGTTGAGTTTGAAATCTCATAGTTGTTTTAGAGACTAAAAATGTTAAAGTGGAATGTAATGAATATGGGTGGGACCAAAAGATAGTTAGGTTGTGCATTGCTTCACTATTAAGTTTTTAATTGTAAAGGAAAATTTGTAACTTTCCCTTGTTTGGGAACATACCCTTGTGATGTCGATCTAATCATTTCAAGGGTCATGGAGATTTCTTTAAAAATATTAAATATTTCTTATGATGTGAAGGTGGACATGAATTGATCCATGCGAGAACAAGTGAATAAGAAAACATAGTTTCCCATTTAATAATCAAACCTAAAATTTGTATATGATAGGATATTTGAAATTAACTATCGAGTGATATATTTTCTGAAAGTTAAATAAACGAACCAAATCTAATATAAACCTTTATAAGATAAATGTTAAACAAAAGTGAGGAAATGTATTCTTGGAATAACTCGAGTGACACAAATGCCTTGCAAGACATGGACATTTTATTTCTCTAATTTTATCTTGTGGTTAGGTGTAGAAACCCTTGAGCACTAATAAATGCTAATATATTGAGTGACCTCTCTTTATGTTATTGACAAAGGAACTATATGATGTAGAATCATCAATGATTGTAAATATGGCTTAAGAAGGTTGTTGAACACGTAAAATTTTATAGATTTTGAATTTAAACCCCTCTTGTCCCTCTTAGATAAATGTGTCCCTTAGTATGTAGTAGTGGATTACCATGTGTTCTCATATGGGGTAGTTTATCCACCATCCCTAAATTCTTTTGAAGTTAAGAGATCGTAAAGCCTCTCTTAAGGTTTTTGGTGAAGAAAACTCTATTCTTATTCACACAATGATTTAAATTATTGTTTGGAAGGAATGTGAGAAGCGTATAGTTGTTGTATTGTCTTGTTATATGTGTTTAATTCTTGATGGTCTAAGAGAAATGAAATACGTAGATAGGTGCAATATCCTAACTCATTATAGTCGTGAATCCCTAAGTGTAAATTACGTATCATTTGAATTATTAATTGTTCAAAAAAACATTAATAGTGAGACCAAAGTATGATGGAAGTGTAAAGAGTACAAGAGTTAACAAGATTTTGGGTTAGGAATAACGTCATGCATAAAGTCCTTAAAATCAACTAGACACTTTCATGTGATTAAAAATAAATATGAATTTCCCTTGTGAGATCAAACTTTTGAGAAAATAAAAGATATATATAAATCTAAATAAAATTTCTTGATGTGAAAGAGTTGAATGGATTCAAACAAGTTATTGAACTATATCAACTGTAACAAGAAAAATAGGGTACTATGATGGAAGGATGTTTATGGGAAGAGATATATTGAATCTAAATCACCCTTTAAACTCTAATATATCTTCCTTGACCTCACGATAGTTCCCCTTGTCTAGAAAAGGTAAAATTTAAACATTGAATATACGTCTCAAAAAGTAGAACCTTAGCATCTTGTTAGTTCCTTTTCATAGTGAGGATAAAATTTAACGTCAATTAAACATATTTTGAGAAACAAACCTTTAACGTAAGAATGAATATTAGGAGGCTCATAGGTGTTTAAAATGAATTTAATTAACAAATGAGTTGTGGATAATTAATGGAAATTGAGAAAGGAACCAACAATGCATTCTCTTTTAAAGGCCAATGCTATACGAAAATAAAGTATTTGAAGTTTTAGAAAAAGGAAATTTTACACCCTTACCAGTTTAATTCACTAGAAACCTATAAGGTTATATAATGGAAAACTAAATGTAATAAATTTGTAAATGATAAAAAGGTCGTGTTGTGGAGTATGCCTATCTTGTGTGCCTTTACCGTAGTTTGGTTATTGTATGTTTTTATGTCATTTGAGTAAGACATTGATGTGTACCCTATGTTATCATGTTGTCTATGTGGGTCCATGCTTATGTAAGTGTCTTATGTGATGTTGAATTTTCTTTTTGAGCCCATGTGGTGTCATGTTATGAGCAATGAGAAACAAAAAATATATTCCAGTATTTTTATTGTTGTATTTGTGTGAGTAAAATGTGGGAGTCACACTCCTTCTATTGCTCAAATTTTCATCCATGTTAGGTATGACCAAGTGGCACCACATAAAAACGATGCAAACATGCCATTTAGGACATAATTGTTTTTAAATGTCATCTCTTCCCATCAAAGAGATAAATGGTTAAAGTTTACTAACAATAGAGGACTAGGAATTCATTTTGTTGATAGGATAATCTAGTCACTCAACTTGTGGAGAAATATTTTAATGACTTTTAGTTTCTACCTCTTGTTATTGGTTGATCGCTTATCCACATCATCTTTAACCTAGTGATTCAATGAAACAACGTTGTAAACATTCCATGTGAAACATGCTATGTTGTTCCCATATCATGGTTCCTATCAAAGAAACAAAAAAATGAGATATATTTTATCAAAAATCATGTATGAAATCCAAACAATACCATCGATATATGTTAACATTTTTGCAGTTTATTTATATTTTGGAAGAACACCATTCGTGGTAACAATTAAAAAGGAATATGTTGTGTCAAAGGGGTCTTGGCTAATTGGTAAAGTCCGGGAATTTACTAAGAGGAGGTCCAAGGTTCAACCCCCATTGGCATATCCATTGCGTGAGGAATATCCCGTGATGTCCCCTGAGTGCTTCCCAAGTAGTTTGACCAATGTCCTTATATAAGAAAATTTTATGGTGGTTCTATTAGAGTAGTCCAACCAACGTCCCTAAGTGTTTGCAGGTTGTATAAAGGTGATATGAAGTGTACACAAGTTTTACAAAGGTGGTATGAAACCTAAGCTTGAGCCGAACGGAGGCGGTCCGAAACTTGTGGACTTGGTGGTCCCTCCTCACATAGGGTAAATAATAGTGAGGTTGGTAGAGATTGTTCTAAACTATAATATGTAATGATTCGTCTATAAATAAATTAAAAAAATTAATATGTTGTGAACTCACCAAAAGAGTGTATGTGGAGCGATTATTATAAAGTAAGAAGTGTTCATTCAAGGGATGGCGTAGAAGTAGTTGACATGAAGAGTCATCCATTGGAGGTATACCAATGGAAAGGAGGGATGTTGTTTGGAGGTTGATGAGTAGTGAGCTATTTATTGGTAAGGTTGAGGGAATCGTTCAACATTTTGGGGTGTATAAAGAACAAGGTCAATTTAAGAATGGAGTGGAGGAGAACATGGTTTGAATGACCACGTCTAAGAATAATGATGGGAGACGAGATGATCTCATACAGAGATCATTATCCTCACCACATGATTTGTCTCATGTAAAGCTCAAGTAGAGACACTAGGCAAGTGACGGGTGTAAAAAATGTAGCCAACATTTTTTTCCCGACACGTTAGATATGGTCAAAGTTGGGAGCATTGGTAGAAAATAGAGTTGCCACGTGGGGATGGAAGGAAGAACAAATTACATAATTCGATTGCATTTACAAGCATATTATTTTAATCACCATTGCTTCAATGCTACATAGGAAAGCAAGAATAAGTCGTAAATTAGTTTGAGTAAGAGAGGAAACAACAATTACATGTCTATTTCTTTGTTATTAAATTGTTTAATATTTATAAAATAAACAGATTATGCAAGATTGTATTTTCTACACAACATTCAAAGTTGAGACAAAAATTGTCAATTAATATTATTAGGGCCTATGCTTATGATAACTTTGGCCTAACATATAATCAAACCATGTCCTTATGGTGATTTTCCCCAACATTAATTTATGTATAATAATAAAATAATTAATGTAGGCAACGAACAAACTAGTACCAAAGACATCATTAGGAAGTTCTTTTTATTTTCTAGACATACTAATACCAAAGGCATGTTCATTCCACTATGAAATATGAGAGTCAAACAGATTTGAAATTTATTCACAATCTACATTCTTATAGAATTACTTGAGATATTAGAAGAATGAACAAAAATAGATGTGGATGATTTTGAAATATAAAATATTTCACTATATATCAATGTTTTTATTATTATTGGTAAATAGTTTTGGAGGGACTATACCCAATTACAAGGAAGGCTCACCAGCCAGATATAACAATGAATATACAACGACAAAAGATCAAAATCCAGATGTAACATTGTTACCAAAGGTAACCAATACCGGTAACAACAAGAAGCAAAAAAAGGACGTAGCCCGCAAAGCAAGACCACAAAAAAGAAGCATCTACACAACAAAAAGAATGCACAAAAACAACCTCAAAACTGAATTCCACCAGCCCGAGTCAGATTATTTTTTGGATGCTCTTTCAATTCTAGACTGAATCATCTGCAATGAGGTGAAAAGCGCCAGAGTGGTTGTGTGCGTTGAGTCCGAAGCATCCAACTGTGAAATGGTCATATTCCTCTCTTTCTCATTCCCCCATATAGTTGCAGGGATCCCACTTAACATAGCAATGCTCGAACTTGTTGTTCTAAGAAATCACTTATGGCTTTAAAGATAGCCAAATTATGCTCATGTCTATCTTTGCTCTCCCCAACTGGTATCAAGAGAGCTCAACTTCTTGTAAATATCATAGAACTGTTCCTTATCAGTGTCACTCTCTTCATCAAATTTTCTCTTCCCTTTTTTCTTACCCAAACGTTGAAGGTCCTTCTTCATCTATTTCATCTCAATCTCTAGGGCATCTAGTCTAATAGGCACTTGAGAATCTTCCGGATGCAGGGCCTGTTCAATACCAGCATTGCTGATATGAAGCAGTTTTGGGAAACCTCCAAATCTTTGGAGCTTCTGAGGATCCTTCCAGTGGTAGGGGTGTCAGCTTTCATGGGGTTCTTGGATTTAGACTTGGAAGGGTGATAGGAGTGGGAATGGGAATAGAGGAGGTGGTAATGAGTGGCTCACTAGGAGCAAGCGGAAGTTGTGGAGGAGATGGAGATATCCTTCCTTGTGAAGTTATTTAGAAGACCTTGAAGATGGAGATATTTCCTAGGAAAGGTTCAAGCTACTAAAGACAATGAAAACCTGATTGCTTCTACATGTTTTGGTGATGGAAATTATGCATTTGTACACACACAGGGAAAACAAGGGTAGTATGGGTAAGATTGGTTGTTTTTAAATGAATTTTTGGTGGGAGGTGAGGTGGAATGAACTTGATTTTCCAGATCTTTGAGAAATCTTACAAAAATGGAGAGCTTAAACAACAGAATGCTTCAGGGTAGCTAAGATGTTCCTTTAACAAGAATATGTGCTTCAATGGAGGCCCAGATTAGCACGTTTTCACACAAACTTCAAGAATCCAAAATGAAGGCTCAAATTGAAAACTTAACTAAACATTATCAATCTCTATTTCATCATGCCTAAGATACCCTCAAAGGCTAACAAACAATCTTATAGTCATGCTAGGAGTCACAATGATTTTAAATTTGTTTATTTCACTATCAAATGAAAGCTCTTCTGATAAATGAAATTGCAAATGCCACCAAACTATCACAAGGATAAGATCTTGTGTGATTCACAAAAATTTCAATGTAAGATTGCAACGGGAACAAGAAAAACTACTTGCAGACATTCAAAAATGAAGCAAACATAAATTTTTCCCAAAAATAACACAAATTAACTCAAGTTTGATTAAATTTATTAGCAGGGGAAAGTTTCTAGAACAATCTCAGAGCTTGTCAATGGTTGTACACTCGCAACCACCTTGACATGATCAAATTTAACACAAAAAGAGATAAACAAGTTTCTCAGATGATTTCTCAGAAAGACGGACTCTATCAAGATTTTCTCTTAGAAAATCAGTCCCGACCTCTAACACTCCAACCATTTGCATGACAGATTCATGTAATTTATAACATTTTTACAACAAAGTTTTCCCCCAAAAAGTAGAAACATTCAATGTACCAAGTGCTTGCCATGATCTTGATCGTGATTCCCATAAATCAGATTTGCAAAAATTTTCAAGAGCTCGGGGAGGAAAATTTCTTCAAATATCTCAGCATTCAATTCTTTCACCAGTAAATCACTCTTCCTTTTATGCGCCAACTACTTCCACCCCTAATCTGTCAAATCTGGTTCTTTGCATGCCAAGGAAGGAAAAATTGAAAATCAGATCGAGGCCAATAGTCAGATCACATCTTAATGGTAAAAGACATTTTCAGATTTTTCCCACCAAACCAAGATATCAACAGGTCTCTTGTGCCAAGGAAAGAAAGATCAGGTCGAATTCGACAATCAGATTACATCTTTAATGGTGAAAGACATTTTCAGACCTTCCCCACCAAACCAAGATATCAAATTAATGTTCTCTCTTCATTTGGCATGTAGGAGACTCCAAGAAATGATAAAAACTAGAAAAATTCACATCCCCAGGAGCTTTGGAGTAGAAATGGTGGAAAATCGATATAGATGCACAGTTGCCATCGATTTCCCTTTTGAATTTGGACCATCCACATGGGAGATCCGAGTTAAGATGGGCTTGGGGTTCTTTTTACCTTTTACACCTTTTGGAAAAAATGTAGAATTTCTCAATTTTCTGCACCCCCTCTACCTTGAAAAATGGGCCTGACATGTGTCCCAATGTGGGTCCCAGAGGAACCATGACTAAATTATGCTATTTTTCCTATTTTTGGAAGAAAGGAAAATTTTCCAAATTTTCCCCGAGAGTCCACCTCCCCGCCTTTTGAATTTTCAAATTGCCACGCATTTCAATGGTGCATCTTGAGATGGTCCCCAAAAGTAGAGACCCCAAACAAGTGTGGGCTCAACACGTGTCTTATTCAGCAGAGTCTGTTAAAATTTTAAGAGTTCAGCGGAAGGCGCCATGTGTCCAAGGTCGAGATAGTCTTCTTTGGTCATTGCAAAGTCCAAGAAAAAAGGGAGAGTGAGCGGAAGCCTCCAAGTGTCCTCCTGGTGCTTCTTCAAAATAAAACTCAAGGGGTCCCCGAACATGCGTGGTCCCTCCACGTGTCCGAACATGTTTCTTGGTCCCTCCATGTGTCCTTTATGGTGCTACTTTGAGATGGTCCCCAAGAGCAGAGACCCTGAATGAGTGTGGGCTCACCACGTGTCCCAAGCCTTAGAAAATTTTTCTTTAAAAATTTTAAGTCCTGGTGGAGCCGGTGGAAACTTCCACTGTCCCTCTGTCACATTTGTTAAGGTGGGACCCGAGATGAGAGATCTTCAAATGAGCACCAGCCCACCATGTGTCCATGGCCCACCAAAACTATATCAGCTGCATGAAAATTTTTTCTAAGTCTAGGGAAAAGTAGTGGAATCCTCCACGTGTCCCCCCACGCAACTCCAAGGCCAAACCAAAAAGTGAACTTTCAAATGAGCATCATTCCTCCACGTGGACAAATTTTGAGTCGAGGTGAGCCATAGAATTTTTAGAGTGCCCACTGAGCCGCATCCAACCAAAAAGGGCACATGTTTCCATTGATGTAGAGATGAAAATTTGATGGGAAAACTCACCGTCAAACCGTAAAATGCAAGGAAGACAACTATTTGAGCCAGAGATGAAATTTTCTTCGAGGAAAGAGAATTTGGAAATGTTACAAGGCTCAAACACACTCCTCGAGCTACATCCATTCATTTTTCTTTAGGTATTTGGGACAAAAATGACAGGGACAACAACTCCCGACTATGGAAAATGGAAAGAATGGGGGACAGCCTGAGTTTTATACCCAATTTATAGATACTTTTTTAGATGAACAGAGAAATGAGGAATCAACCATGGATCCATAAGTGATTCTCGGCCCAGGAAAGGATTGATTATGACAAAAAAGGAAGATAGATTTTTCAAGCACCAACACGGGGAGACAAAATGTGACAGAGGCCACAAACTGAGGGATTTTAATGGAAAATGGGGTGAGACTAATCTGAGCACCAACATCGGCTCGATCTGGGGATGGGCACTCCTGTGAGTGCCACAAGAACCAAATAATAGACCAAGTGCCAAAACATCCATTGGGAAAAGGAGTCATCTTTATAGAGCACAAAACTAGAACCATCTCCCAAAGATGAACCGAGAAACTGGAAAAACTAGGCCACCAGGGACTAGAATGAATAAAAAACAAAAAACAACAAACAACCAACAAACTATACATTGTACAAATGATGTTCACCTCGATTCTAGGGAATTAATCCAGAAATGTTTCAAATGCCTTCCATTAATAGGTAGTTTGAGAAATTCCCCATCCAAGTCCTTCAAGAAGAAGGTATGTTCACCAATTCTAATATCAATGGAGTAAGGGCCCATCCATAATGTGTCAAATTTTCCATGCTTTCCCTTATCTTCATGCATGTTATCCCATAGCAGCACAAGATCTCCAATATTGAAAGCTCTTGGAGTGACCTTCTGTCAAATAACTTCTTCATCTTTTCTCTGAACTTTACATGCCTTTGGTGGGATGCCCTCCTTTCTTCATCAAGTTCAACAATCTGGTTAATATGAGCATCATATGGACTAACTTCTTGATCCTCCAACTGTTGAATGAACTGATATGAAGATAATTGCATATGTAGGGGCAGTAGGGCTGAGTTCCATACACCAACTCAAATGGACTCTTTCTAGTGGCTCTCTTAACAAGTAATTTGATCAGCCCAAACAACAAACTTCAACTGCTCACCCCATTTTCTCTTGTTTAGCTCCAAGGTCCTTTTGATAATCTTCAACAAATTTTTATTACTGGACTCAGCCTGTCCATTTCCTTGGGGATTGTAATTAGAAGCATATGTCAAATTGATCCCATATTCTTTGCACATTGCCACCAAAGGTTTAGCTCTGAAGCTCATGGCATTATCAGCAACAATTTTAACTGGCACTCCAAACCTGCAGATGATATGGTTCAACATAAAGTCCATGACAATTTGGTGTGTTGCTCTTTTGGTGGGGATTGCCTCTACCCACTTAGTGAAGTAATCAGTGGCTACAAGAATCCACTTATGGCCAACACTTGAAGGGTCTGAAATCTCACCAATGAAATCCATTCCCATTGCTTGAATGGGGCTTCAATTGATATAGGCTGCAAAGGAAGGGAGCCTAAAGCTTTCAGTCTTCTAGAAAAGTGCTTGACAACTCTCACATCTTCTAACCAAAAGAGTTGTATCCTTGAAGAGAGTTGGCCACCAATAACCAGCCCTCAGGACCTTGTGTGTTGTGACTCTTCCAAAAAATTCCCCCACAAACTCCTCCATGGAGATCAACAATTATCTTGGGGGCTTCATCTTCAGTAATGCATCTTAAGAGAACTCCCTCAGGGTTCTTCTAAGCTAACCCATAATCAGTAATGACATATTTATGGGAAGCCAACTTAAGAGCTCTTTTCTGGTTCTTACTCAAATACTCAGGGTAGTATAGATGTCTGAGATAAAAAATTACATCTTTGTACCACTCAGAACTCATCAACTTTTCAAGGACATCTACCCTTCCTTCTTCTACCTCATTCACCTCAATAGTCTGCAAGTTCTCTCAGCCATAAGCTTAGCCAAGCCCAAACCTCTCACCAACTTGTGGTTTGGATATCCATGTCATATTCTTGCAACTTGTTCACCCATCTGCATCTTTTTCTTGAGACTTCCATCTCTGATAAGATGTCTTTCACCATAGTGTGGGGAACATAAGCAACAATTTTAGAGCTCAAAATGTAAGGCCTGAAAACCTTTGTTGCTTTTACCAAGGCAAATGCTTGTTTCTCCATAATAGTGTATTTCAGCTCAGCCCCCCCTGTAATGCCCTTACTGAAAAAGGAAATTGGCCTCTCAGCCCCTTCATCATCATCAATATGACAACAAGATGCAGATGCAATAGTGTTCTCTCTGAAGAAAAAAAGAAAATATTTGGAAAGGCTTCTTATAATCTAGGGCTACTAAAATAGGGGCATGCTTTAATGCCTCTTTGATCCCATTGAAATCTTGAATGGCATCCTCCTCCCATTTGATGACCTGGTCCTTCTTTAGCATGCAAGTAATTGGAATGGTCAACTCAACAAAGTTTGATATGAATCTTCTGATAAAGTTTATCTTCCCAAAGAAGGACTGAATTCCTTTCTTGGTTCTTGGAATTGGGACCTTGTTGATGGCCTCTACCCTTTTGGATCAATCATTACTCCTCTTGTGACACAATGTGACCAAGCAATTTTTCCTTCTACACTCCAAAATGGCACTTCTTTGGATTGAGTGAAATGCCATATTCTCTACATCTTATCAGCATTTTTTCCAAGTGTTGCAAGTGGTCACCTCTCTTTCTAGAAAACACAGTTACATCATCTTGGTAAACAACAATAAAATCATTAATGTAATGTAACAAAAAAGCAACATCCATTGCTCTTTGAAAGGTTTCTCCAACATTCATCAAACCAAAGGGCATTCTAACATAAACATAAGTTCCCCAAGGAGTAGTAAAGGTTGTCTTAATTCTTTCTGATTCCTTTACAACAACTTGGTTATAACCAAAGAAGCCATCCAAGGTAGAAAGTATCTTAGAACTAGTCACTAATTGTAACATGTTTTCCATGTTTGGTAAAGGATAATTATCCTTCATTGATGCTCTATTCAGATTTCTGAAATCCACACACAACCTGATATCACCATTCTTCTTTCTAACTAGTACTAGGTTTGTAACCCAAGAAGAATACCTTGTGGGCTGAATAATTCCTCCATCCCTCAGTTTCTTCAGTTCTTCTTGCATTTTAAGAGATAGGAGTGGGTTGATTGGCCTCTGTTTCTTCCTGAATGGTTTTGCATTAGATTCCAAGGGAATCTCATGTTGAAATAGATCTTCTCTGTATGCCTTTAGTTTAGAATAAGTCCAAGCCATGCAATCTTGATACTTCTTCAACAATTGAATATAGGACTACTTTTCCTCCTTGTTGAGATTGCTTCCCAACCAGATCTTCCTTGGTTTCTCCTCTATACCTAGGTCATATTCTTCAACATCCCTTGAGGCTACTTATATGCTTGTTAATAATGCAATCAACATTATCAAAGTTTGATTCAAGAGAAACCAGTCCTCTAGGGATGGTATTAGTTCTCAATTGGATGATATCCTTTGCCAAACAAAGTTTCTTTCCCCTCTGCTGCACACACCATTGGCTCCCAATCAATACATTGATCAACAAACTCCCCTTTTTTCTGTAGAAACCTTTTGACCTGAGCATCATCATCAAAAACTTTCCAATGCTTAATGTTGTCAGGGACAGATGGCCTTGTTAACACTTCAACATCATATTCACAATATGGGGACATTGCACAATTATCAAACCGAGATCCTAATACTGCAAGTTTTTTTCCAAATCATTAAACTTCCTATCATGATGCACAATATTGAATGAATCAAACATCTCAATGAGATCCCAAATTGCATGCTTGTATTGTTTCATTCGCTGATTCTTAGTAGCATAGAATTTTCGACTTGCTTGACAATTAATTTTGAATCTCCTTTGACAATGATGTCTTTAACACCATATTTCCAAGAAATTCTCAAACCTAACAACAGTGCCTCATACTCAGCAATGTTGTTAGTGCACTCAAAGTTGAGTTTGAAGGAAAAAACAAACTCTTCTAGCCTGGAGAAATCAAGAACAACACCAGCACCATTTCCAAATCTGGAGCAAGCTCCATCAAACAATAAAGTCCAAGGAGAGCCTTCCTACTCAAGACACTTGCACTCTTCAATTTTGTGCTCTTTTCCATCAAAAAATCCTACAAAGTTATCAGCATCAACACTTGTGTACAATACTTCATAGGATGCATTGTTGGGATCTTCAATAAGGTGCAACATCTTCTTTTCCCATATAACCTGACAAGGCTGCCCTCAATTGGGATGGTGGCATAGGACATGTCCATTTGAACACTCCCACCAACACTTGCAGCCCACTTTCTAGACAACAACATACCCCACTTGGTTGGGAAATCAACAATAACAACATCAAGTTTTAGGTTCTTACCTGGGTAAGCTGCAAGTTGCACCACCAAACCTTTCACACATCCCACCACTGGCACTTCTCTGGAATCCATGGTAGTGCACTTCCCATATGCTTGTTGTTACCTTGATATCAACTCATTCATGACTTCCAAAGGCATAACATTGCATGATGCCCCCGAGTCAAACATATAATTGTGTAGCAATCTTGTCCTTAATGATCAGAGTAGTGAAGAATGGGTCTACATTTAGCTGAGACTCAACCAAGGATGTCCCTAGATAAACCTCAGGTGGTTCACCTAGTTCCTCCAATGCTTGGTGGTGTTTCTAACTCTTCAATGATTGGAGGAGTCTCCACAATGTTTACATTTCTGCCTAGGGTAGTCATTTCCTCTTTCAACCCCAAATACTCAAAGGCCCTTTTCTTGTGCTCAGGAATTCTAAGCAACTCAACAATTGGAACTGAAATCTTGATCTGACTCAAGACTTGGGAAATATCATAAGGGACATACTTTGGCAAGGAAACATTGGAAGGGAGATTGACACATTCATCAGATGGCACATAGGATTTTTGATAGCTTGGGCATGAGGAGGAATATGAATTTTTTTTGGGACAACAAGGCCTTTGGCTAGATGCATCTTTCTTAGGAGCCTCTTTAGGAATATTTGAAAGTAATGGAGTTTTTGGCTTGGCCTGAGGCCCTGCCCCTTTGAAAACCTTACTTCTTGTGTTATACTCCTTCTCTTGGGCAACAACAATGTTCATCAACAACTACCTGTCCTCCTCAGATGGGATTCCTCCATCATACTTCTTTATCATTAAAAGCTCTTAAGTATTCAAAGTCATTATTAGGTATCTCAAAATCTTGTACAATATCTATTTCTAAAGTATGAGAGGGAGGAAGAAAGGGTACCCGGTGGATGCAATCCCAAAAAATTTGCAGCAGTTTGAGCACTTATCACTTAGTTGAAGTTGCTCCTTGTTGTGAGCTCGTGGAGCAACCCATCATGAAAACATCATCATCATTTTCATCATCATCAGCTTCCTCTTCTATTTACTAACCTTCTTCACATGGAGCATGGGGCATGAAACATCTATCACACCAATCAATGACATTTGTTTCCTCAACAACAACAACTCTGAGCAGCCAAAGGATCAGGCACCATTCTATTTTCCTAGCTGGGACTATTTATTTCCAAATCCAATAGGTCCCTTGCCTCTGTCATCAGATCTCGATCATTTCTATGATGATTTGTAAACCTGTCTTGGCCTTGTTGCTTGTGTTGACCTTGTGAATTTTTCCCAATTCCCTTTTTCTGCCGGGCTAATTTGTATGAGATTTCTTTGACAACCCTTGCCAAAGTTTTCACAACTTCCTCCAAATCAACAGCCTTACTTGTTTGAGGATTTTCTAGGTTAACTAGCTTCACACCCTCCCTCTTAGGAGGTTTTCCAATTTCCTTGATGTTATTCTCAATTTGCAGAGCCATGGTGAAGGCCTGCCTCAAATTGGTAGGGTTTTTGTCCCTCAAGTAGTAAGCAACCTTTTTATCAAATGCATCTGAATATTTGATCAAACATGATTCATCACATGGCCTTAAGTTAACAGAAATATCCTCAAGGTCTTATTAAACCTTGTGTTGAAATCATGTACTGACTCATTAGGATTCTTCTTGATTTTCAAACTCTGACAAAAGAAACCTAGGGTCTGTTCTATCACCATATTGCAATCTAAATGCATTATTCATCTCTATCCAAGAATCAATGGAATTATCTAGAAAAGCTTTATACCAGTCCCTTGCATCCTCTTCCAAAGTATGGATAAACAATTTGATATATACATCTTCATATTCAATCTCAAAGTCTTCCATCATATTGATAAAAAGATTTAAATGTTGATCACCAGTTATAGCATTGTTTCCTTGGAACTTTGGCAATCTATTTCTTACATCTTGGGGAATTGCATTTGGATAACCGGCCATCCCTCTAAAATTTATAGGACCAAAAGTATTTACAACAAATGGAGGTCAGGTGGGGGTGGGCCATGTTGTTTTGAGGAGGTGACCTTGGAGGAGAATCAAACTGATAAGGGCAGGGGGTCTTTGAAACATAGGAGTATAAACTTTCAAAATGGATATCCCCTAAAGGCCTTGTTTCTTGGAAAACCTTATCAAATTTTGAAAAGACTGGGGTCAGAATGAAGAAAAACTTTTCAAATTCAAATGAAGGCCCCTCTCCAGATGGAGAATTCAATTCCACAAAGAGACTACCTGATTCAGAAGCACTTGAATGGAAATCTTCAATGATAGGCCGATCACTTTCATCAATGGAGATCTCCTTTCTTGACTGCTGATCTCCAACAACTCTCCAAGCCTTTCTTCCTTCTGACTTTTTTTTCCTAGCTCTGGAAATAATGTCCTAGTAGGATCCCTAGCAAAGAAAGATCTTCTTCCTTCCAGCTTTGCAAAGATTAGTACAAATATCACTTGACAGAGGTTAAGACACTGGTATTTATCATAAATTAGATCAACAGGAGTCATGCCACTAAGGATTTCCACCTTAGTTGTGAAAATGCACTAAAATATGATCTGTCAAATGTCTGTCAACACTAGAAACTAGAAATGGAAAGACCTGATTTTCCTTACCCAGATTTATCAATGAAAGCTAGTGCAATAGGTGTAGAAACTGAAAGAATTACACACAACACTTGTAACTTTGAATACTTCTTATAGGCCCGAACACAAGATGATGTTTGAAACAATGTATTAGCACTTAGAGCATACAAGAAGTGTTTACCAGGGTCTGAATATGAACTATAATCATTTTACTCCCCAAAAATGGCATTAGAAATGGTGTTGGTACCCAAATTGATTCTCCCTCAAAAGCTGAGAAACATCACAGGTTTGGCAGGAAGCTTAGAGACAAGAAGAGCATGTAGTGTGTCATTTTGTAGTTGGGGATGAAATGCAAGCTTGCTCTCTATCACTCAAAACGTGGAGAAATGGGTAGCACCCTCAAGAGGATTTGACCTATCCTCACTACTTATGGTTGTGCCTTTCAACTAGGGTGAGAGGACCCTTTCTGTAGCCTATTACTTGTTTGTGGAGGAGATGGAGATATCCTTCCTTGTGAAGTTATTCAGAAGACCTTGAAGAAAATATGATCAATACAACAAAACCTAACTCTCACGAGTTGTCACTCTAGATAATGGAGATATTTCCTAGGCAAGGTTCAAGCTACTAAAGACAATGAAAACCTGATTACTTTTGCATGTTTTGGTGATGGAAATTATGCATTTGTACACACACAGGACAAATAGGGGTAGTATGGGTAAGATTGGTTGTTTTTAAATGAATTTTTGGTGGGAGGTGAGGCGGAATGAACTTGATTTTCCAGATCTTGAGAACTCTTACAAAAATGGAGAGCTTAAACAAATAGAATGCTTCAGGTAGCTAAGATGTTCCTTTAACCAGAATATGTGCTTTAATGGAGGCCCAGATTAGCACGTTTTCACACAAACTTCAAGAATCCAAAATGAAGGCTCAAATTGAAAACTTAACTAAACATTATCAATCTCTTGTTTCATCATGCCTAAGATACCCTCAAAGGCTAAAAAATAATCTTATAGTCATGTTAGAGTCATAGTGATTTTAAATTTGTTTATTTCACTATCAAATGAAAGCTCTTTTGATAAATGAAATTGCAAATGCCACCAAACTATCACAAGGATAAGATCTTGTGTGATTCACAAAAATTTCAATGTAAGATTGCAACGGGAACAAGAGAAACTACTTGCAAACATTCAAAAATGAAGCAAACATGAATTTTCCCAAAAATAACATAGATTAACTCAAGTTTGATTAAATTTATCAAGAGGGAAAGTTTCTAGAACAATCTCAGAGCTTTTCAATAGTTGTACACTCGCAACCACCTTGACATGATCAAATTTAACACAAAAGAGATAAATAGGTTTCTCAAGATGGTTTCTCGAAAGATGGACTCTATCAAGATTTTCTCTTAGAAAATCAGTCCTGACCTCTAACACTCCAACCATTTGCATGACAGATTCATGCAATTTATAACATTTTTACAACAATAGAGTTTTCCCCAAAAAGTAGAAACATTCAATGTACCAGTGCTTGCCATGATCTCGATCGTGATTCCCAGAATCAGATTTGTAAAAGTTAGGCGCTCAGGGAGGAAAATTTCTTCAAATATCTCAAGCATTCAATTCTTTCACCTAGTAAATCACTCTTCCTTTTATGCACCAACTACTTCCACCCCTAATCTATCAAATTTGGTTCTTTACGTGCCAAGGAAGGAAAACTAGAAAATCAGATCGAGGCCAATAGTCAGATCACATCTTAATGGTAAAAGACATTTTCAGATTTTTTCCCACCAAACCAAGATATCAATAGGTCTCTTGCGTGCCAAGGAAAGAAAGATCAGGTCGAATCCGACAGTTAGATTACATCTTAATGGTGAAAGATGTTTTTAGACCTTCCCCACCAAACCAGGATATCAATTAATGTTCCTCTTCATTTGGTGTGTAGGAGACTCCAAGAAATGAAAAAAACTAGAAAAATTCACATCCCTAGGAGCTTTGGAGCAGAAATGGTGGAAAATCAGATATAGATGCATAGTTGTCATCGATTTCCCTTTTGAATTTGGACCATCCACGTGGGAGATCCGAGTTAAGATGGGCCTGGGGTTCCTTTTTACCTTTTACACCTTTTGGAAAAAATGTAGAATTTCTCAATTTTCTCGCCCCTCCCCCTTGAAAAATGGGCCTGACACGTGTCCCAATGTGGGTCCTAGAGGAACCATGGCTAAATTATGCTATTTTGCCTATTTTTGGAAGAAAGGAAAATTTTCCAAATTTTCCCGAGAGTCCACCTCCCCACCTTTTGAATTTTCAAATTGCCCATGTGTTTCAATGGTGCATCTTGAGATGGTCCCCAAAAGTAGAGACCCCAAACAAGTGTGGGCTCAACACGTGTCTTATTTGGTACAGAGTCTGTTAAAAGTTTAAGAGTTCAGCTAGAAGGTGCCATGTGTCCAAGGTCGAGATAGTCTTCTTTGGTCATTGCAAAGTCCAAGCAAAAAGGGAGAGTGAGCGGAAGCCTCCAAGTGTCCTCTGGTGCTTCTTCAAAATAAAACTCAAGGGTCAGTCCCGAACATGTGTGGTCCCTCCACATGTCCTTATGGGCGTGCTACTTGAGATGGTCCCCAAGAGTGAGAGACCCTGAATGAGCGTGGGCTCACCACATGTCCCAAGCCTTAGAAAATTTCTTTAAAAATTTTAAGTCCCCTGGTGGAGCCGGTAGAAACTTCCACCTGTCCCTCTGTCACATTTGTTAAGGTGGGACCCTGAGACAGATCTTCAAATGAGCACCAGCCCACCACGTGTCCATGGCCCACCAAAACTATATCAGTTGCATGAAAATTTTTCTAAGTCCAGGAAAAGTAGTGGAATCCTCCACGTGTCCCCCCAGCGCAACAACTCAAGGCCAAACCAAAAAGTGAACTTTCAAATGAGCGTCATTCCTCCACGTGGAAAATTTTTGAGTCGAGGTGAGCCATAGAATTTTTAGAGTGCCCCACCAAGCCACATCCAACCAAAAAGGGCCACGTTTCCATTGATGCAGAGATGAAAATTTGATGGGGAAAACTCACCCGTCAAACCGTAAAATGCAAGAAGACAACTATTTGAGCCCAGAGATGAAATTTTCTTCGAGGACAGAGAATTTGGAAATGTTACAAGGCTCAAACACACTCCTCCGAGCTACATCCATTCATTTTTCTTTAGGTATTTGGGACAAAAATGATAAGGACAACAACTCCCGACTATGGAAAATGGAAAGAACAGGACAACCTGAGTTTTATACCCAATTTACATGCCATATTAAAATTTTTAGATGAAAATTAAATGAGGAATCAACCATATAGTTTCTTCCGTTAAAATAGAACTTGAAAGCTTTAGATGTTAAACACCATAGAAAAATTGAAATTCAAAGCATAGTAGTCTTTCCCAAGCATCGAAAAATTATTGATTCTCTACCATAACTAACTACATAAAATAATGCAAAGAGATATCTACTTTTGTTAAAAGCAATGGAGAAATAGCTATGGTAACATCGAGTCAGATGTTATTGCAGTCTTCCTTGGGAGTGCAAAAGAGGATTGATGGTGTCCATGAATTGATGTCGACAATGGGCTAAACAAGCCATCGACACACACGCACTGTACTTGCAATCGTGGTAGATTCATGTTACTTTTTAGCTTGAATGTATCCATGCATTCCATTACCTCTTCACCATCACCACATTTATTCACCCAGGAATCACTCTCATTATTCATCTTCGTATAATCGTGGTGGCTCCAATCAAGTGAATTTAGGGATCCTTCTCCTTCTCCTTACGCCATGGCTCATTGCTCCAACATCTTCTTAGAAGTTGTTTTTCTATGTATGCGACACAATACCACTTCCTTCCGCATATGTAATACATACAAGACTTGTAACATGTTTTCCTTGGTACTAAACATAGTTACCAAATACAGTGGTTTATAGAGCAATCATCGCTTTTTTTTTTTTCCTTTATCTAAAGCTACTACAAAAAAACAAGTAAAAAGTGATGCATTTTGGGTTATGAAAAATATAATTTAAAACAGCGATGATTAAATAAAGATGCCTTATTATTATTATTTTAGTTTTAGAAACAACAGTATCACTTTTAATAGCAATAATAATTGTGATATTATTATAAAACAATTGTTGAATTATTAATATTTTTAGAAAATAAAACTTACAAAAGAAAGTTCCTTTTTTCCCATATTTTATATCCACAATATTATTTACTCCTTTTTGGAACTAAAGAATGACGCAAATTATGCTCTGACATTTTACCTTAATTGGTGGGCAAAAATCTGGCATTCTGTACTCTTTCATAATCCAATCCGTCCTCTCTCCGGTTGGCGCTTTTCCTCTGTAAAACACCAGAGTTTTTCTAAGCCCAATGCAATGAAACATCTTATTACGAATCGGTTTGTCTGATCCGGTAGCCTTCCAGTAACCCGATTTTGTCAGCCTGCTTCTTCTGGGTGCCGCGCGTTTTGTATCACGGGAACAAAGAAGAACCATTCTCTTTTCTCCATGAATACAGGATAGACCTGCACTGACAAATACATAACATAGAAACAAAACAAAAAATATTAAACCCAAACAACGTTTAGGAATAAGATTCATCTGAAATCACCTATACAAAGAAGTTAATTTCTGATGTTTCGGAACTCACTAATGGATCCATCTTCACGGAAGAGAACAGTGAAGCCAATTAGTGAGATCCAAAATGTCAGAATCCCCAAAGAAAATCTTATTCATTATAACATACTAATCTTAAAACCAGAAATCCATCACAGTTTATGTTAATGATAAGCACCTGGGAGCTCCCATGGATCGTGATTATACAAATCCAAGGTTCCAATTATATCAAAACTGAATTGTTGGCCTGCCAATTGTTTCTTAAGATAGAAGACCACAAGCTCTTCTTCTGTCGGATGGAACCGGAACCCTGGAAGTTCAAATCCTCCATTCCCTATGCCCTCCATATTCCTCTTCAACTAATTTCTTTTTTATAACAATGATCTCCGCCTCCCTATATATATCACAACTCCGAGTGCGGATGTGACTTGTAAGGTAGAAAATTAATGTTAACGAGGAAGATGCATTGGATCTCAAGTCCATGGAAAAAGAGGATGAATTGGAGCTCAAGTCCATGGAAAAGTAAGTCTGTATTGGAAAAAGAAGCGGCAGCCACTTGCATATATTTTCCAAAATCGTGGTCATTTCCGTGTGGACATTGATAATACGAGGAAATGAGACCCGAAGACTATTGCAAGGTAAATGCATCAATTTTCCTGCTTAAATTTGACTTTTTGAGAATAACAGTTATACACAAGGGCGCCGTTAAGTAGCAATAATGCACAAATGCACCCTTAAAATATGAAGTTGCCTCAATTAGAGTAATATGATTAGCAATTGAATATGAGAAGTAATGTATGTTAGAAATGACACGCATGCTTTTTTTTTTTTTTGAATTTGAGAAGTCATGTATGTTGGAAAGGGCACCCATGTTTAATTATTTTGTAATGGAAATATGTTTGTGTTTAATTTTTTTTATTTTTTTTGGAGATAAAATTTGAAGTGCTTAAGCATTGCATCTCCACGTGGCATAGCTTAGACAAAAAATCTAAATTGCAAACAACTATAATCTTTGGGGGCACGTAGATCCGTGCTCAACTTCACTGGCTTAAGGTTAGGGATTGAGTTTAGAAGAAATTTTTCAATCGCTCAAAGCCAAACATTCCTTTCAGCAAATTTGTGCAATAGTTGATGTCGAAGCTCATCTCACGGATCCCCAACTCATGTTGCAGGCCCTTGTTAATCACTACAAGCAATTTTTCCAAGCTCGAGAGCCCTTGGCAGAACGACAAGCTACTTTGGATCAATGCTTGGCCACGATACCATGCAAACTCTCTCAGGCGTAGAAAATTTCCTATGATCACCTTCTCTCGCTTGAGGATTTACAGGAAAGTGGTCATGAAAATGGCCAACGACAAGTAACATGGTTGCGATGTCTTCCCTTGCGAATTTTACAAATCGCTTTGGGATATCTGTTCTCCTAGACCTTCATCGGGTTTACCGGAAGGGTTTCCGTGTCATCCCTTGGCCCCCATATCAACAAAGGGAATATCAAGTTCATTCCTAAGCCTAGGGACCCCGAGCTGATAAGCAATTGGCGTCCTATAACCTTTCTTAATGTGTCTTACAAATTCCTAGCCAAATATCTTGCCATTTGGCTATGACACATTATTCCTACCATTTTCCGACTAGAACAAACTGGTTTCATCCAAGGGCATTATATCCTTGACAATATCATTGTGGTCTGGGAAGGCATGGAAGGGGCATGTAGATCTAACCAACAAGCCTTCTTCATCAAAATTGACTTCAAGAATGCTTACGACCGAATATAATGGCCTTTCATTTTGTCTATGCTTCAAGCTCTAGGCTTTGGCATCAATTTCGTTAAGTCTGTCACTATGCTTTTCTTGCATACATCCACTAACATCACCATTAATGGGCAAGGTTTTTCACCCTTTAGTCTTTTCAAATCCATTCGGCAAGGATGCCCATTGGCTCCGCTCTATATGTCCTTGCGGTTGAAGGAATTGGCTATTTGCTAGCCAAAGATCAATCTCAGTGGCTTGTCAGGGGAATTGTCTTGCCCTCTACTAATAAATCCCAACTAAAAAATGGCCATTTTGTCAAAGACTCCTTCCTTACACTCATTAAAGATGAAAATAACATTAGCAATGTTATGCAGTGCCTCGAAACTTTCTATTTAGCTTCTAGCTCTTCCATTCAATGGCATAAAAAGGAATGTTACAGACAATCAAAAGGGACACCTTTTTCTTGAAATCCATGAAACCTGAACTTCATCGAATAATTCGGCATGCCTATGCGACAAAGTGATAAGAATAAGTACCGTAGATCTCATAATCTAGTTTCTAAACTACTAATTTTTTTTTGAAAATGGTTGAGATTAAGAGGGTCAAATGTGGTGCGCACACAAAGTATGTCTATTTTTGTGTCAAAAAGATAAGAACCTATTGTGTGTGTGTCCCCCCATTTTTTGAGTTATATATTTTTTTTCAAATCCCTTTAGTAGAAAGTTAGCTAAGACCATGTATGAGGTCCCACTAATTTTTCATAATTTTTGGATGAATATATAATTTTTTATTAATTTTCAAAGTGCACATATCTCGAAAATGAAATATTTGTGTGTGCACCCCCATAACTTTGAGAAAAAAGTCATTTTTAGTTTTTTTTTAGTGTGTGTAGAATGGAGTTTAGAAAAAACCACTTTTTTTAAAAAAAAAATTTGGATGAAAAAATCATAAATTGTGCACCAAAATGTATGCATAGGTTTTTGCAAGAAAACAAGGCACTAGTAAAAGAAATTATGGATGAAAGCCTTAAACTAATTGGATTTTATAAAGAATTATATTGTCATCAAGGTAAAACCGAGCTTGACATTGTAGTATAATTTATTTTTGAATATTATGTTTTAATGCATGAGATATTGGGGTGCACACGTGAAATTTAGAATTTTTTTATTAAACACGGTTTTCATCACACAAAACACAGTCCAAACCTCTGGTTTGGAAATCCAAGGAAAATCCAAGCCTTTGGATTGGGTGTTCCAAACCCCAACAAGATGAAATTAAAGCGCATTATAACGCTTCGTTATAACACTTGTGTTATAACGTGAGTGCGTTATAATGCACTCATGTTATGGATTGCTTAAAATAGAAAGTCGACCCCATAAGACAAAAAGAATATTTGATATTGGTCCCACTGGTCATGGTTTTTTTTACAAATTCCTGCACATTCTGATTCTTGTTAACAATTTTGTATAGTTTATGTGATATAGAGATTGTTTGTTGAAATATTTAAGCATTATTTGATATATTTAATTGTGTTTCGATTGTTTAATATATTCCTAATAGTCACTAACATTTTATTTGAATTATTTTGTAGTGGTGAGGTATTTTTGAGAATTATGGGGAGGAAACCAAAAAGCAATCACTCGAGCAATTGCAAAAACAAAGGGACCGGATGAAAAAAGGGCGTGAAAAAAAGAAATTGAATGTCTTTAAGAGAGATTGAAGATGTTGCCAAAAATCATATATCATCCAACAAAGCCAAGAAAGAAGAAAAAAAAAAAAAAAAAAGGGAGCGAATGCAAAAATATGTGAAAAAAAGAAATCAACGCATGAAGATGAAGGTATGTCATCTCTTCCAAATGAAATTGATGATGAAGATGAAGGTATGTCATCTCTTCCAAATGAAATTGATGATGAAGATGAAGGTATGTCATCTCTTCCAAATGAAATTGATGGTGCAACATATCTTCAAACACCAATTGAGTCAATGAATGATGATGCAATTCCAAGTTTAAACATAGATGTTACACCAGTTGACCAACCTATTGAAAACACACACTCTTTACCAAATTATGAAGATGAACGAAAAATAGAAAATGAACAATGTTTAGATGATATTCAAAAATCAATTCCATTGAAATCACCGATTAAAATTTTGTGGAAAACACCCAAACTTTTACTTGAGATTGATGAAAATATTTTAAATCCAATGCCTAATAAGATTTGTCAATGCACTTGTAGAAGAAAAGCTAATCAAATATGGAAAACATATTTTAATGACTTAAATGAAATAGGTAGATGTCAATTATTTGTTGAAATGATGAAAAATATTAATTATAGACCTACAATGAAAACCCTTGGTCTAAGAACATCTAAGACCGACAGTGAAAAATCTATTGTAAAAATCTAATGAATGCATACCAATCAAGTAGGTTCAACCTCACGTACCAAAGGTAGTAATGTTACTCGACGTGTTATTACATCAACTATAGTAAGTAAAACAAAAAAAAATCTTGTTTAATTAGAAAAACAAGTAGTGCACTAAAAATAAATAGGAAAACACTATACAAGCTCTCGAGCATCGTGAAAGAATTGAAGATACAAATAACAATGAATTATGGGCATTCTCTGGTAGACTACCACAAAAAGACAAAGACATAGTTGATGAGTTAAAATAAAATTTTTTTAGAATTTTGGAAAATAAATACAAGGGTTTCACCTAATCAAAAAGATGTTTTAAAAAGAAGAATTGGTTCTAGAAACCGTGAAGCACATCCTAAACATTTTTTGGATATGACACAAACACAATTTTTTAATAAGTTTAAAGAGGCTCATCCCGAAATACAAATTAGTCAAAGGTATTTTGAAATGTCAAAACCTTTTTATGTTAAAATAAATCACTCATGGACTACTTGTTGTAGGATCCATATTGAATTTGCTATGCATTATGATATTTTCGGCATATATGTGTTAATTTGCATACTGAGAATATTTTGTAGGAGTGTATGATAAATGTTCCACCTAAATCAGCAAGAGAATTCATCTCAAGTGTTTTTGTACAAGAGAAGAAGGACAATATTTTTATAACAAATCATGTTTAGAAGGAACTTGTGATAGTTGTGGTGGTTTGCAACGTTTGCAAAGATGTATACACACAAAGAATACACATGTAATGGAAATGAACTAGTTAGTTTTGGAAAATACAAGTCAGTGACATACACTTCAAAAGATGGTAATGAATCCAAGAGGTGTGAATTAGTGAGTAATGAAATAAGTGCATCAAATTTTATCACTATATTTTGAGAGAAGCTAGTGTATGAGTATGCACGACATACACACATAGAGCTCGATGGTTAGATGAGAAATTCAGGTTATGCAAGGACACATTTCCTCTTGGTACCATTGTTTTAGTTGTTGATTTTGTAGAGAACTATACTCTACAACCACAAAATGAAGTGCAATCGCAATACTACTACTCTATTCAAGTTTCCATATTTGTACATATAGTATTCACTCATGCTCTCAACAATACAGAGGAAGAGAGAAATATTTTGAGGGAATACCATTTCTATATTAGTGATGATCGTGGACATTCATCAGAGTTTCGTACAAGGTTGTTTTGAGATCTTCTATGGAAATTTGAATAACATAAACATCATATTTGATAAACACATCATATGGTCAGATAATTGTACTTCACAATTCAAGAATGCATGAATGTTCTATTGGTTGAGCAGGATGCATAGGAATAGTGGTGTTCAACATTTTTGGAATTTCACTGAGGTCGGACATGGAAAAGGAGAACATGATGGTGTAGGAGCATGTGTTAAAAGATCCCTAACAAGAGAAGAATTGAAGTACAAAGATGGTGCCAAGTTGATCGATGCAAAATCCATCATGGAATGGTGTAACTCAATAATGGGTCTAGGTAATGAGGGTAATTCTATAGTTCGTAGGTTTTTTTGGTTGGTAGAAGAAGCTAATTTTACAAAATTTGAAGATTACTAGTACACTAACTGGATCTAGTGAGTTGCACTCTTTTAGAAGTTCAAATGCAGGTTCATGGACTATTTATACAAGGAAAATGGCATGCTTTTTCTCTTCATGTACGTATTCATTTTGGGATGAATGTGAGTCAAAAGAGTGGGTTGATGAATGGTGTTGTAGACAATTATATCCACTCGACACCTATCAACCTCCACTAGCTCTACAACTCACAATGAGAGAAGCAACAATTGATTTGACCATATATCAGATCTAGTGCAACCAAGTATTATATATTTGCATTATTTTGTAAAAATTTATAGTTTTTCTCATGTTAGGGAACTTATAAATGAATCAATTATTGAAACTAATGATTTTGTGTACAATGTGATGTAGGTCATGTTTTTGTGGTTGTTGCAAAAGAATATAATAAAGAAGGAACAACTTATTATTTGTGTCATTGTGTTGAGGAAAAAAATAAATTGATAGCCCCAATCATAGATGGAGAAGGCCTAGAATATCCTATGGGGTTTGTGGTTATTACTGGAACATGGCTAAGAAGATACCCAATAAATAATTCCAATGTGTGGTTGTTTGAGGACTTTGAAACTCATAGAAAGATTCTTCATTATTCTCACCTAGTTGTTGCATCTAATGTTCAATTGATTAAATATGGAGGTAGACCGCACAATAAGGTCTTGTGGAAAGTTCATGAGTTTGACCATGAAGCAATACTTGACACCCTAAAAATTAGATCGGACCCAGATGGCTCACTGGATTGAATTTGTACAAATGAAGATACACAAAACTACCCTTGAGCCTGCCAAGTGGCATACTTTCTCAAGTCAAAGGTATGTTCACTTAAGATTCAAGATATGTACATCTACATGAATTTAATTTGAATATTTACTTTAATTATTTTGTTTTTAAATTGTGTAGGTTTTAAAATTCTATTTAATTGTTTACTAACATGTTTATGTAGGTTAGTGGTGCCAAAAAAGCTTCCACCTTCACATGGTTGGCACTGTTAGTAGAGAATTTTTATTCTCAAAGCTAAGAGAAGCTAAGGAATGAAAAATATTGGTTGGTCCTAATATTGATATTCCAAAAGATGAACTCACTTATGAGACCTGCTAGAAATATATGAGGTTTTCCGATCCTTGTAGTGTAGAAGATGGTGGTATGAAGAATGGAGATAAGTTGTTGATGGCAGCTGATGTGGGAGGAAGCTACAAGTTCACCCAGAATGCTTACAAGTTGTACCCTTACCCTCGAGGGATTTTCACCCATGATAACTTTCATTGAGGTGCACCTTGTTGCTCATTCTAAACTATCTTCAGGCCTCATCAACTGGTATGCCATCTTACAAGTAACCTCCTCCTCTAATTCTACTCTCATTAAGAATGCATTTCAAGTTGTTTGGAAACCAACAAGGGAAATTTGGTTCATATATCTTATTAGTATTGACAGAGAGTATTCAACTGAAAATGGCTCATCTGCTTCGTAGGCAGAACATTCAAAGAGATTCATCATAATTTCCATGTCGCATGTTGCTATGATTGTAATTTCCATGTCACTGAGGCCTTGGAATATTTTGGTGGTAATGGCCCTGTTTCATTCCCTCAACTTTGTCTTTCTCTCTCAAAAAGGAAAATGACCGTGTAACATTACCAACAACAGAGTTCGTAATGGTATTATGGTGGGATGAGGAATGAATCTCGAGGATCATATTCATATTCGATGTATCACCATCGAAGAGGGAAGCTCCCCTATCAAATCATTTATCAATATGATGTGGAAGATGAGAAAATAAAATGAAAGATGGAGAACTTGATTTCATGGGTAATGAGTACTATCAACAAGACTAATATGGCTTCCCACTTCCCTGTCAATGTAATCATTGTACCTTGAAAATTAAAACTTTGGTAGTGCTACTTAGTAACAACTAACAAGAACATGGTGAGCTCAATACATTATGGAGGTCGGGAACATGTGACACAAGGTGTCAAACATGGAAATATGAGAAATGTGAAATTTTTTTAGAAAGGAAAAGAGAGTGAGAGTGATATTGAGATTGTGTGTGAGAGAGAGAAAGAATACATGAGAGGAAGAAAGAGTGAGAGGTTTTCCAATCCATTATTTTCCAAAACAGTAGCTCTTGGCACCAAAATGGACTATGCCAACACATGGGTGGCCTAGTAAATGCTTATGGAGGATATGTTTTTGGTGTGTAGGATGATGGTGTTGTTGCTTTCGGGCTACTTCATCCGGTGTAGTCCCTTAAGAGCCCTGAGACCAAAAAAGGCTCTAACTTTGATGGGTGATTTCTCGATCTCTGTGGAACTAGGAGATGTCTCATCTGATCCTACACCTCATGTCATGACACTCTACAAAATCCTATCTGGTTTTATCCATCTCCTTTCGGTTCTCTTGGTGATATATTGTTTGCAAATGCACAAAATAGTGTAGTTTAAGTCAGTGTAAGACTGTCAAATGCAATATTTTGCAAACCGTAGCTCTTGGCACCAAATGGATTATGCCAACATGTCTGAGTGTCTGTAAATGATTATGGAGGCTCCATTTTGGTGTAGGATGGTGTCGTTTCTTCCAGGCTACTTCGTCTGAGCGTAGTCCCTTAAGAGCCTAGAGACAAAAAAATGTTGTAACTTTGATGGGTGATATCTTGGTCTCCATGTGGCACCTAGAGACATCTTGTTTGATCCTAAACCTCCATGTGGGGACCCTCTACAAAAAATCCTATCTCTAGTTTTCTCCATCTCCTTATGGTTCTCTTGTTCTATTGTTTGCAAATGCGTAAAATAATGTAGTTTTAGTCAGTGTAAGACTGCCAAATGCAATATTTTACAAACCGTAGCTCTTGGAACCAAGTGGATTACAAAATGTCTAGGTGGCCTGCATAAACTTATGGAGGCTCCATTTTGGTGCAGGATGGCTTGATTATTTAGGGCTACTTATCAGGAGTAGTCCCTTAAGAGCCCAGAGACCAAAAAAGGCTGTAACTTGATGGGTGATATCTCGGTCTCCATGGAACCTAGAGACATCTCATCTGATCCTACACCTCCATGTGGGGACCCTCTAAAAAATTATCTTTTTTTCCATCTTGGTGGTTAAGGTATGTGTTGCTATTGTTTGCAAATGCACAAAATAATGTGTAGTTTGGAGTGTAAGATCATCAAATGCAATATTTTCAAACGTCAGTATTTGGCACAAAATGGACTACCAAACATGTAGGTGGCTGGTAAACACTTATGGAGGCTCCATTAAATTTTGTAGGATGGTGTCTTTTGCTTCGGGCTACTTCGTTTGGGCGTAGTTGTTTAAGAGCCCAGGAGACCAAAAAAATGTTGTAACTTCGACACGTAATATCTTAGTCTCCATGGCACCTAGAGATGTCTCGTCTGATCCTAAACCTCCATGTGGGGACCCTCTACAAAAATATCTCAGTTTTCTCCATCTCCTTAGGTTCTCTTGGTGTTCTATTGTTTGTAAATGCAAAATAGTGTAGTTTTAGTTAGTGTACTGTTTTCAAATGCAATATTTTGCAAACCGTAGCTCTTGGCACCAAACAAATGCCAACATTTTTGGAGGATGTTGAGGCTCATTTTTAGGTTCTCTTGAATGGATTACTCTCTCTCTCGACTACTTATCATGTGTAGTCCCTTAAGAGCCGAAGACCAAAAATGAATTTGTAACTTTGATGGGATCTCTCTCCGTGTGCACCTAGAGATGTCTCTTCTAATCTTACACCTCCATGTGGGGACCCTATAAAAATTCCTATCTAGTTTTCTCCATCTCATTAAGGTTCTCTCGATGTTCTATTGTTTGCAAATGCACAAAATAGTGTAGTTTAAGTCAGTGTAAGATTGTCAAATGCAATATTTTCAAGGGATGCAAAAACTTCATGCCATTTTTGTTTTTTCCACATCCACATCCTCACTTCTCTAGGTGATCTTTATTGTTTTTTTTGATGGATGGTTGGTCATTAGTATTAAGTCAATCCTTGTTTTCAGGCTCTTAAGGTTAGTCCCAGTGTAGTTTCAGAGGCCCTAGAGACCAAAAAAATGATGTAACTTGATGGGTGATATCTAGTCTTCTCATGCATCTGGAGACTTCTTGAGAGATCTCTTTTCGATCCTACACCTCATGTGGGGACCTCTACAAAAAATCCTCTCTATTTTTTCTCATCTTCTTACCAAATGTTCTATTGTTCAAAATAGTGTAGTTTAAGTTAGTATAAGATCAAATGCAATTTTTGTTCGTGTGTTGGTTTAAGGTTTGTCCCCTAAAATCTAGTGTTTTTTTACCTCTAAAAATAATAAAATTTTTCCAGGGTGTAGGATTGAGTTCTTCTCTAAGCTACTTTTTTAGTAGTCCTTAAGAGCCCGAGACGCAAAAATGATGTAAGTTTCGATGGGTGATATCTTCGAGGCTCTTTTGGCACGAGGGAGACACCATTCGTATAATCCTACTTAGTCTCCATAGTCCTTAAGATGTAGAGACAAAAAATATCATTTTTCTCCAAAACTAATAAGCAACAACATTGATTTACATTGTTTAAGGATGATTAAGTGTGATTTAAGATAATATGAATGCATGGAGAACCGGTACCAACCAATCTTTTGAGATACTTTTTAGGTTTCACACTCTCTCTTTATTTTTTTCATTCTCTCACACTTCTCTCTACACTCTCATTCTCTTAGAAGGTGATTCTCATAATCTCTCTCTTGGTGTGCAAATGTGTACCTTCATGATTCAATTTTAAAGGTGGGATGAGAACACAACAATCTCTGCACAAGCCATTTTGTTCTAATACATGTTCATATTCAAGGTAACCTCTTCTTCCACATCAAAGTGCCTATTTGTCTCACTAACTTGGTAAGGATTACACATACTCTAGAAACTTCACATTTCTCATGACAGATATGGTTCGTTGCCACATAGATGTTCAACATTGGAGTCCAAACTATAAAAATATCCTTGTATTTTATTGAAAAGAAAATATTCAAAGGATATCAAGAACATTTGAGGTAATTATTTGGGATCATCACAATTGGCCAAGGAAAGAAGCTATTTAATTAAATTTGGACATATATCTCAGACCTATATACAAGTTATTTATGAGATAATGTCTCAGGTGATCTTCAATACTAATAGAAATATTTGTAACTATAAATTGCATAGCTTGAAATTTCAAAGATCATCCTGTCCTAGAAACTATTAAGGCACAACATTGTTTCCTTCCTGCATCCTTAACGATGATTAGAAAGTGATTTTGGATAATATGAATGCAAGAACCAACTAGTGGACTGACCTCTTTAGTTATCATTGGTAGGTTAGAATCATCCTAATTAAATAGGTCCTTCAAGAGCTCCCTATATACATAGGTTTTATGGCCACCATCGCAACACAAAAATTAATCTCAAAGGAAATGGAAGAAACATAAAGAATATAATATTTATATATCATAGATGTAATGTGAAATCTTAAGTATATTGAATGTTTTGAACATTGATCATACTATTAAATCTTAAGTATATTGAATGTTTTGAACACTTAATGTAAAATCTTAAGTATCTGACAACATAGCTCTTTGTCTCTTTTTTTTCTCTCTTTTCTCTCTCTCTCTCTCTCTCTCTCTCTCTCTCTCTCTCTTTCTCTCACTCTCATTCACTCTTTCTTTATCTCTCACTCTCGCATTCTCTATCTCTTTCTCTCACCCCGTTCTCTCTTTCTATGTCTACCCCTCTTACATTCCCTCTATCTCTTTCTCTCTGTAGTTACAATTTAATTATTAGACTTAATGTAATATTGTGTTATCTCGTTACATACATTTCATTTGAATTATTGAGATTCTAGGAAGTGGATAACATTAACATTGACATTATATTATTATAATTGATGGCATTGAATGATTATATTACAACTTGGAAAAATTGAAAATTAGTTACATATGGATTTTAATTCCCATGTTTAAAACATAAAAGAAATTAACACTAATAATACATATTAAAATAACATACATACATGATATCATACTAATCCACTTACATACAAGTTTTAAAACAATTTTTCGCATATATTATATTGTTTCAAAAATGCTTGATAGCATACAAAATTTGATCAAAATCAATGTCTTAACAAATCCATGTAGCCATATACAATGATATACATAGACAAAACATAAATCCGTATACATCTACGCCAATATGCCATGAAGGAAGACAACAAATCCATATACATCTAAACTATGAGACCCTATCATCAAATAATTTAGTTCTCTTTGGGCACCTGGAAGATGACTCAGACACATCAGTGGAATGCCCCCTCTTAGTTCACTCAGACCTCCTCCACTCATAGGATGCTTGTAGATCAATCTATTAATATAAATAAACAACATACCCATTAGTATACAATTAATGACATATATAAAATGACACTACTTAAAAATAAATACTTACTGCTATCTGATGATCACTATCAATCATCATTTGCTTCTCAATATCATCAACATCAGTACTAGATGCACAAACTAGAGTAAAAAACTCCTCTTGTGGAAACCATGATGATGAAAATTAGAATACATGTGTGAATGTAATTAAATAATAATAAATGATGTTATTTAATACAATCAATTCATTATATAAATAACTTTACCAACACATATACCTGTGTAAGAGGGATGACAAAAGCTATGGCCATATCAACTCCGATATCTAATGATCGACAATCTCAACAGGAGACTGTAATGATGTCATCAACTAAAATAATAATAAAACTCACATTAGTAAATTCATATGTTAACTATAGTTCATGTTCTCTTCATGTATATGATTAATAAAAATAATAAAACTTACATTAGTAAATTCACCAACATGCAAACCCATACCGACATTCACTTGTGAAGAAGGGGAATGTGACACTGGATGCATACTTTGACCCTGTAATTTTATAAAAAAACAAGGTATCTCTTTAATTTTCATTCACAATTGATTAACATGGTTTATTATAAGATTTTGTACAAAATATATATTCAATTGCAACTAATTTCATGTAAAATTACCTGAAGGTCAATACCAAATGTCAAATCTAGTATAGAATATGATGATGATAATATTTTGCAACACATAATCATGATGTGCCTCCTCCAATCGGGCACCCTGCTCAGCCTGTGGAGTTGCCTCGTGAGGATGTGGAGTTGTGTCACGAGGTTGTGGATATATCTGGTGAGACTGTGGAGTTGTCTCGCTATGTTATGCATTTGCCACATCAACCACATACGTGTCTATGCTCCCACAAGCATGACACTCTATAGTATATGATGTCTTCTCCCTAGAAGGACCACCTCATCCTGGGAGAGATGAGTGCCATGATGAAGCAATGAATGAGTCAATGATCTAATGGAGTCGAGGGTCTGAACCTCCATTGTCTCCATCACAACAAAAGGGACTGAAACATGCTGAAAAGGAGGGTGAACAATGGGCCTAGCTGGATGGTTTTGTAAATGATGTGCCTCCCCCTATCTATCATGCAAGAGCCTTGGCCTCTACCCTGAAAATATCTAATGTCATAATAGTTAGGTATTTCATTGAGGATGAACTCATAATAGAGTTTCCTCAAGAAATATTGGGGCACCTCAAAATTATTACAAGGTGGTTGGTCAAAAACCATCCACCACCTATCCCAAAAATTATTTTTAATCCCCGTGATTGCACCAGTGTATGGGGAATCTTCTACAATCCAATCGTAATGGTGCATTAGTTTTGGGATCTGTAAATAATGCACAATTTTCCTTTGTGATTTTTTTCTTTTCACCGCATCATAGGACAACTTATCTGAATAAAAATTGTGGCAATTTGTTTTTGAAACTATCCCATGTGTTAATTTTCCTACCACATTATCAATATTAGATAACAATGATCCTAATGATGTGGCTAGGTTTTGACGGTGAGGATTCGTGGCATTAGGGTTGTTTAAAGTTTCTATTAAACCCTGAATTTGTAATTTGTGGTTTGCAATTTCCCCAAAATTTGTTGTTGGGTGTTAGGAGGATGCCTGACAATAGAAGGGGGTGTTCTAGGGATGTTTTTTCTTCCTCTTCATTTGGGGTTGGATGACGGGATTGATTTGGAGGTAAAGAAACATCTAAAAATGAAAAAAATAACAAATCAACAATTATCTAAAAATAAAATTTACAAAGAAAAAAACCAAAATCTCTCCTCCATCATCGATTCAAGGTGCCTAGAGTGTCGAGGACGCAAAATTCTCTAAAATGTGAGTGTGTCTTTCCTCGTTCACATTTTGGCTGCCTTTGGTTTTTTTGTTTTTGCAAATGAATAGATCTTGGGTTTGGAATATTTTTTATTACAATCGAAATGCGAGTGCTTTATAACATGCTCACGTTATAACACAAGCCCCAAATTTCCTGTTCATGTTAAAATGCACTCAAGCCATAACGTGAGCGTAGCACTACCAACTACCTTTGAAGATGTACCTACCTCTCCATATTTTTCCCATGGAACCTCCCACTACCATTGATATTTGTCTCACTACCGCAGATATATATCATGCTCGTGTGGATCGATCTACCTCTTGTTGCACCCTATCATGCTCCTTGCAAGTTATGAAACCCTCCACTATCAATCTATCGTTCTCCACCTATAAAATATCATGATTTTCCTACATCTTGGCTAGCTCATCTCCAACATCACCCTCCTCCTCCTCTCCACCCCCTACCACCTCCTACCAACTTTATCTCCACAAGTAGCCCACCTGTTTCTCCCACCAAGCCATAATTCCTCATCTAACCCAACATCATCCTCCTCGTATCCTTAGGTGACCCTCCCACATCAAATAAAAATGTAGGTAAATCACTCATAGAATCATCATACCAATATACTATTAGCTCACCGAAATCTACCAAGGAAACTCCGAATTCACTCTCGCACTTGGGGAAATTGTACAACCTCTATCATGTTTGGTCTCCTCTTCCACTCCTACATCACCCTCCACAAACTTGCCAACTTGCATCCATCCCTAGCCGTGGAGGGTATATCACATATGGCCACGATACCACATCATCTACGTAAAATATTTGTAATCTATCGAATAATAAGTCCTGGTCTCTCTCAACCATATCGTCCCTCAACCTATCAAAACACCATCTCAGAATCCAAATACATACTCGGTTGGGCCACCTTCTCTTCATGGAAGCCTTGGTGACCTCACAACAACAATTTTCTCATAGGCCCAACAAAGATAGCCAAAACCCCACATCTTGTCCAAATCTCCGCCATCTAACAAACATCCAAATCTCACGATACACACCGAACCAATAGTGTTGAAGCCCGGGAACATATTTTCTAGTGCTCCATAATCTCTACAACAACACCCGCAAGTGTCCATGGAAACCTACCACCCCCTGAATCGAGTAGTGCATAACATTATATAGCTACCATAATAATAAACATTAATAGGTTACCCGACACATATTCATCATAATAGGACTCAATATGAAATCCTCCTATTGTATATCCTATCTCCCAACATCATCACCATATAATCACCTCATCATGTCATGGTGGGCCTCTCGGGTGATCGGTATCACATGCTCACCTTGAATAGGTATCCTAAGGATCATGTATACATCCTCCATCATAATCATCAACTCATAAGTTGGGAACTGAATGACGCGATGCTCGGATCCCATATTTCAATCAAGGATATTAATAACTCGGAGTCTCAAGAAATCCTTTGGTAGTGGTGAAATCCTAATAATCCAACAACTACCACATAATCTCATTCCATATCATTCAAATCAAATTCAACTCTGTCAAACATCTTAGGAACCCTATCTTAGAGATAAATAGTCTCCCTCGCCTACTAAACACACAAACAAGAGACATTAGTTACCATCTTTATCCAAAACAACAGTAATTTCCATCGAATACTAATCACCGATGATTGCACTCATTTAATCTTCAATGACCTACCTAATCTCCGCCTATCATACAATCGACACTTTGATTCAACATTCCCACCCCATTTTAAAAAAAAATAGAAAAATAAAAAAACATAAAATCAATCTTACTCACCCTCTTCTGGTCCTCTTCCTCTTCATGCCACTTCTAATAGCCTCCATCTCTCCAAAAACACTCAAAATCACAATGCAAAGCTCTCAAATCACACTCAAACACATCACAAATGAACTATTTACATAGTCATGTGGCTTATATATTTTTCATGCTAGGAATCATTGGTGACCACTAATCATCGTCAATTTTCTTTCCAAACACCGACGATTTATAATCGATTATTTGATTCTATTCCTTTTACACAAACACATCAATTTTGGTTACCTAGACCTCTCTTATCACATCAAAACTTTATCAAAATCTTCATGCCTTTTCTTTGATGCTTAAAAACTATCAGAACCCTATTTTTGACCATATATCAAATTTTACACACCCTACGAGATATTTCCTTTTACCCTTTGGTCCCACAACTTAACACATCCTCATGAGATCACCTCCCTTGGACCCTCCAAATGTAGTAGTCTTTCTACAACACATGTCTGTAGGTGGTCCATGTTACACGTTCCCTACTGAGTGTTTTTGAAATATTACTACCATCGGTGTAAACTCCTCCGACCTAGTCATTTCAGACTATAATCAAGATCATGGAGAATCTCAAAGTAAATGTATTCAAAACAATAAACTCTTTTTCAATCCAATGACCAACATAGTGGATCATTAGCTTGAGGGGGATAAATATCACAATATCCTAATCTAAAAATTGGGGCATCCTCGTAACAATTTTTGTCTTCTGCAACTTGTGCCTATAGGTAGCTACACATAAAGGGGGAAATGTAGACACCTCTTTTTCACCCCTAGGTGACCCGACACACATCAATCAAATTATCATTACCTATATTCTTATCCATATCCTAGCTATCATGTAACTTACCAACGTAAAACACATTTTACCTGTAAAACCAATTTACTCTCCCCTAACCACCTAGATACTAACATAACCAATTTACCCCACTTATCCTAACCACATACATTCTTACAACTCAAATCCGTAACCTCCCACCATTTCCTAATAGCCTTTGATATCTCGGATCAAAATTGGTTTTAACTATTTTCCATTCTTCTTCTTGTTTTTTTAACCTCTTCAATAAAATCGGTCCGGTATGTGATCGACGATGGTGCTTATAGATGTCATTGATTATATTTAACCAAACTTTGTCTCCCTTCTCCAATTAATCACAACCCATGTCTAAAGATGAATTAATTCCCCTATAAACATCATCATCATGTTCAAAGCTATCAACACCCTACGCCAAGGCTAGCAGGACCCTAGAACTTCATCAATTCTCTAATCAACCTCCTTGGAAGCTCTGTTATCATGTAGTCGATTATTAAAGGTTAGTATTATCATTTATCTCACTTTGTTATCTTATTTTATAGCAAGTTACACTCTATAGTTTTTCGTTATCATAATCTTACATAGGTTTCTTGAAATCTTCCTCTCATTCAATCATTTATACCACCTATAGAAAATTTATGATATCCATAAGGATTTCCACAACTCTCGATCGCCAACGATCGGCCCTTTCGCCTTTGCTTCATCCATTTATCTACCTAAAACAATCCCAAACCTCCATTTTCATAACCATATAGGCTTCTAGATCCCATATAGCCCATCTCTGCTTTGTTAAGCCTCTCTATTAGTTATTAGTGAATGTTTTATTAATCCTTTTGTCACATCAAACATTAATACCTAATCCTCATTGATCCCGATCTCCGCGGATCAATTTCCATAGCCCTTTTCTCTATCTTTTAGCCCCATAAACACATTTGAATATCAGTTTTTGAGTTTCATAATCTCTTAGACTCTTCCTCGAGTTTTCCTTTGCAACATTAATTTCCTTCTTGCATTCATTTTTGTCTTTTTATTCACACTTTAACATAACAAAAATTTGTCTCTCGATCACCATCGATCCCTGTCATTTATATTCATTTTATCATATTTTACACATTTATCAGTCTTATTTTGATCTAACAAGTTATTTCCAAGAATGGATCTTCTTTAGATGATTGTTTCAGGTTTACCTCATCTTATCACTAGCACATACGCTTTTCTCGATCATCCAACAACCATTCGTGTGGGAGAAATTTGATATCCTCCATGAACTCACCTTGTACGCCATCACCTTCACACAAAACTTTTAGGAAATTAAACAATATTTCGATATCTTCCAATAAATATGAAAAAACCGAGTTCTAATACACCTACTTTTAGGATTTTTATATTTCCACAACCCTGTCCTAGGTCACTTACGATGCCGAACAAGACCTTCCAGTCCATCTTAAATTTTGAACAATATTTATTTTCTTTAATTTTATTATCACTATGAAATCAACTTAATTATATCAAATGATTTGACACCCTTCAAGGAAGTCCCATTAGATTCTTGGGATGTGCACTTGTCGAGAAACACTTTATCACATTTATCTAATATCTCTTTGTTTATTTATCTTTTTACATGTCTTCTCACTCGGCGAAAGGAGGATCTTTTTCACATTGTCCATATTCCATCATCATGACAATACGACTATCGCCATAGGTATCGATAAACCATGATCATTTGAGTTTTTCAATTATTATCAATGCATTTGATTGCACCTAACTTAAAATTACCTTAAAAACTAAGATAAAGTGTTTTGAGGTATGCTAATGACAAAGGAAATTATGGAATTTTTTATGTTCTTGTAAATGATTATCAATTAGTTGGATATACAAATAGTGTTTTGAATGTGAATGATACATATCTATAATATCATTAGGATAATGGAGGAGGGGTTTGTGAGCATTGTTTTAAAGGTTTTAGATACTGGAGTAATGTCTATTTTCTCGAGTTTAAATCGATCATTGAAAAAGCTCTGTCATCCAGATCTGCAATGATAGGATACAATGGGGACACCTCAGGTCTGTGGGTATACCTATTTTGAGGTGAACCTCTAGGATTAAAAGGCCAGTTCCTTATTGGTGTTCACTAAACTATTTTCTGGGAGTTTTAGGGTTAGGAGGTGACTGAAAATGAAATAATTACTAAGGTGATACACCAAATTTGAATAAAGAACTTGACTTGAGTGGAATACACAACTGAATTGTGAAGAATTCTTTGTGTGCACGAACCAATTTGTACTTTTCAGAATGTAAGGGCAAAAACACTTAATTTGTACTGAGGGAGAATCACAACAGACTAGTAAGCTAACATGCACAATAAAATTTAGTAGAAAATAGTAGATCTACAACAAGGTAAAGTGACTAATCAGGGAATATTGATTCACAAGATTAATATTGGTATACACAAGACTACAGAATAACTTGGAAAGGCAAAAGTAATTCAACACTCAGAGGGTAAAACTGGCAGAAATTGCTTCAATACTCATATCAAAAGTTCTTCTGGGAAAAATCTCTGAAAAATCCCCCTCTTCCCCTTTTTTTGTGCTTTGCAAGAGCACACAATATATAGCAAAAGTTCACCCCCTTCCTAAAAATAGCCTCAAGGCTGTACTCACCCATGTATCCTAATTTTATCCTTTATTTAATAATAAATAAAGGAATAAAATAATACAAACTAAAGTACGTGATAAAAATAGGCATTATCAGCCTTAGATACAATTCAGTCAAACTGCAGTTGACTGTATTCTATTTTTAGGAAAGAAAGATGAATAATTGCTAAATTTAAAAATTACTTGCTATGCAAGTCTTCTCTCTTTGCACATGCAAGTTCATCATCTTCTCTATTTTTTCTGTTGTGAAGGCATGCAAAATTATCTCCTGTGTGTAGGAAAAAGGATGCAACCTTAGCCATATTTGCAAAATTAAGATGAAGTGGGGACCACCTCCTAAGTGCACATGTTCTAATTTTTTGTTCACTTTCCTGGATAGTCACATGAGTGACACCTGCGAATTTTGTTTGAAACCCCATGTGGGGACCACCTTTGATTTTAGATGCTGCCACATTGTGGACTTAGGCATAAGCATGTATATAATATCAAAGGGGACCACCCTTGGGCTAGCCCACCATGCATTAGTTGATCTGCCACCTTTGGGCCTTGGCACATAATACAAATTTTTCCCTTTTCGGGACTTTGGCATATAATGATGTCTTTTTAATTTTTGCGGGTATGCACATAGTTCAGACTTTGGAAAGTCTTTTGAATTATTTTGGTTGACCATCCATGTGGGCGCCCCTCTCCACGATGACTCACCCCTTGCGGATTTTGGCGGTTAGTAACCTAACCCTGCTTGGTTTTACCTGGATCTTCATGAGCACTAATGGCCCCTGATCTGTGCCTTGGTTCTGTTTCCACCATTGATATGTAACCCGATTAGGTTCGCCTAGGCAATTAATTAATGCGGTTGGTGGCGTTTAAGTGAACCTTATCACTGGGAACCTGTGAGAGAACGACCACCATTCATCTTGGCACTTGGCATTTGTTTGATCGTTGATCTCGTCCATGGTTAGGGTTTGGAACCCTAGTTTTGAATGTGAATTTATACACTTCGAGCTTGGCATTTGGTCATTTCATTTGCATTTTCACTGCTGGGTGAAGCCCTGGCAAAATTTTTTTACCGCTCTGTGATTTTTTTATGAATGCTTCGAGAAACTTGGAGGTATTTGAGCTTGCATTTATTTTCTCGATGATCTTCACCATTATTGCTCAACTTTGCATGCATTTTCTGAAGAATCCCGAAGGTATTTTGTTGTTCTTGTCTTCGTAGCTCAGTTTTCCTTTCAAAATATGATCTAAAGATCATTTTTGATCATCTTTCTCTGTACTTCTTGTGGAGTGATGAATCTTGGTTTTCCTTTTGGTTTTCTACTCCTGGTAGTTATTAAACTCAATATGAGCCTCGTGGAAGGACATGCCCATTTTTTTTTTTTTGCTTGCTTTGCTTCGTTCTTGGGCAACGGTGAGTTATAAAACTATTTTTACCTTTTGTTTGAGCTCGAGTTTTTTCATTTTTTTGTAACTCTGAAAGTGGAAAACTAAGTAAAACGTTTGAAAACATTTTTGTGGGTTAGTCTTTTTCTCTGTTTGACTTTGAGTTTCCTTTTGTTAACTTGTTAAAGCTTACTTTGACTGTTTTCACTCTTATGGTGACATATGAGCTTATAACTCATTTCGTTTCATCCTGTAGATTCAAACTGTTTGTTAGGCATTTAAAATGTGATCTCCTTTTTGGTCTTACTACTTCCCGTAGATAGATGCTACTACTTGGAGTTTGTAAGATCTTCTCCATGTTGTACATGCATACTTTGTACTTCGTAATCCTTCTCTCATTTTGTAGATGTGATGTTTGTACAATTCTAGGTACCTGTAAGTTGTATCTTATTTTGTGGCTCATTTTCTCTTTTTGATGTAAATGAAAGAAAGTTTGCACTTCTGAGCTTGGACTTGTAAACAGTTCCATTTCTGGCAGTTTGTAAATCTTAACTAAGCATTTGTAACTTTAATTGAGCTCTCTGTTTGATTGTAGACCTGTATTTTTCCTTCCTCTTGTAGGTGCATAATTGTAATTTGTGATTACTTCTTTGCATCTGTAGAGGCAAAACACTTGTATTTTATCAACCCTTTCTTCATATTGTAGAAGTAAAAATGATTTGTTTCTGGATTAGTTTCCTTGAGTTTCGTAGATAAATGCTTATATCTTAAACGCTTGAGTAAAGCTCCTGTAGATTCATCTTTCTCTTTGTAGATGTGATTCAAACCACTTTTATGAACCCTATGCATGCGTACTTGTAGTTTATCTCGGCTTCTGGAAAGCATGCTTTGATTTGAAAACCTATTGAGCTTTGTAGTTTTTCCTTCAGTTGGAAGATGAATGCTACTTGTGTATTCTGTAGCTTGATATTTGCATTCAGAATGATAAATCTGGAAGTTATATGCTTTTCATTTGTTGTAAACATGATTGCATACTATTTGTATAATGAAGTAAATATCTCTTTTCTGGAAAGTGAAAGAAAGTGCTTAGTTTTCTTTTCTGTAATAGTACTTCACTTCCCAGAAGTTATAGTAGTTGCTCTGTTTCACCTCTTGCATTATTTCTCAATTCTGTTTTTTTGGAAAAGTCCATTTTGCAAGGGGAAACTCTGGCAAATTTTTTTCAGAATCCTTCTCTTTCTAGATTTTGATAATTTGACCTTTCTAAAAAGATATAACATCTCTCTTTGCTTATCTGATCATCTGAATGAGTTGTCCATGCTGACTTTACTTGATTCATTGCAACTTTTCTGAAAATTTGCAAAGTAGTTGCTTCTTTGATTCACACTTAAATTTGGAAATAAAAGGAACATTGATAGCTATAGCATGATGAGAATCTGGAAAACTGTATGTTTCATTTGATCATGATATCAATTTTAAAAGTGATGAAACATGAATTTTCTTGACTTTTTTACTTCCTTTTGAAGCTTAGATAGCTTAGAAAGCAATGTAGTAGCTAAAAAGCATGTGTTTCAATTCTATTTTAAATCGAAAGTCAATTTTACAAGGGGAGACTCTAAATTTTTTTTTCCAAAATCCTATTTTTCTCTCTCCTTTTCCAGATTTTTGAGGATAGATTTGCAAAATATCTTCTTATTAGCTCATTCTGACACTTCTTTCTTTTGTAAACCATCTAAAAATGATGTTTGTGCTTCATTCAATAGATGCTTTCTTCTTAACCAAGTAACTGATTTTCAATCAATGTTGCAACTTGTTCCTGCAAAATTCAAAAATGAGTTAGAAATAAATAGGCCTTTTGGCCTCTCTTGTATCCATGTGATTTATTTCTTTTTCTTTCCTTCTTCTACAAATTTTTTCCAACCTCCTTCCAGTGTCATTTACTCAATCTGCTTCTTTTTCTCAAGCTTCTTCAGATTCTACCTTTCTAAATCAATCTCTTAGCTTCTTTGATCTTCTCTTTAGATTCACTTTATGGACTCGCTCTTCCTTTTGCTACCTCATTAGTATTTCTTTCTTTTCATGTCATATTTCGTATTTCTTTCTTTCAAGTACCATTAGATGCATTGAATTCAAAATATGTATTTGCTTTTAGAACATGAGTATTGGAATAACATTGTACCCTGAGCTCAATTTTGATAGATACTTCTCTTGTCTTGTAGGTGTTAAGAAATGGAGATGGAAGCGGAAGATGGAAGAGTTGAGATGGAGATGGAAAGGCTGAGGAGTGGAGACAGAAGACAGAAAAGGCAATGATGGGTTCCTTTTTACTCCTCTACTCTTGTTCTTTAGCACATGTGGTATTCTCATTTCCATGTATATGATGAGTCACTTAGTCATATCCCATGGCTTGTGTGGGAAAGCTTATGATCTCTTATGAATAAAGCATTAAATTGAAATAATGAGTTGATTATCTCTTTCTACATTCAGTTTTCCTTTGATTGTACAATGATGTAGGCAACTCAATATCTCAATAAAATGAATTAACATAAGGGATAACTTGAAGTGAATACCTGTAACTCCAGTGGATAATCATTGAATGAAATGTGTCTCTTTGTATGATGTGTGATTATCTTAGCTTCCATTCTTCGTTTGACTCCTTTCTGCTATCTCCATTTGGACATTATTGTCACTGTTTGTTTGTCAATATTTTCTTGATGGAAGTAGCAGGAAAGGAGTCAATTGTAATATTTTATGGTAGCATAGATAAATGCAAACTTATAAATCATAAAAACTTTAATGAACATAGAGCAATAAAACTGATAGGCATCAAGATAATAACCATGAATCTGATTGTACTTGAAAACTGCCACTATGTCTCTATTGTTCCAAAACTATACACCTTACATACTCTACAATCCGGTGTCTTCATCAAGATAACACAGCTGTCCTTCGGGGCTTGTGTTCTTTTGCTGAGGATATTCATGAAATTGCAGACTATGTGAGTTGTTACGTTTTGTAACAACACACATAGCTGCAGATTTCACTTAATCTCTTTCACAAATCAGCAATAACAAAATAATCTGACATAATTCCTTAGCTTAGGTATACTTCACCAAAGCTATCCATCGTAACAAAGTTTTGAGTTGCCCATTTTTGCACAAGTGCAAAAATTGTCAACATTTCTAGCGATCGTGCGGGGAAAGTTTCTGCTAGCTTGTAGACTAGTGCCTTACTCTTGTCCATTGGGTATGGAGTCCAAATCTGATAACCAAAATCTGCCCCTTTTCGAAAGGTCCAACCCTTTCAAAACAACTAAAGCTGGGAAAAGATCGCAAAACCATACCATGTGCATGAATGCACTTATTGAAAACAAAGAACGATGCAATGTGTAGAATTGCACTTATTGAAAGGGAAATCCTACTCTAACCAATCACTGTAAGATTTTTTCAATAACAGTGTTTGAGAAACATACCATTCACAGGAATGGGAAGTTCCTCTCCATTCATCTTGAAAGTTGAAAAGCATTGTGTTCTTTGCAAGCTGATATCATATAAGGACCACTCCAGAGTGTATCAAACTTTGAGTGTCTTCCTGGCTTAGCATGATCAACATCCCATTTCAACACAATATCTCCTTCATTGAAGATTCTGAATTTGGCTTTCTTGTCAAAAGTCTTCTTCATATTTCTGATTTTCTCCATATTCAAATGAGCTTGATCTCTTAGCTCTTGTAATTCCATCAATTCTACATAACGGACCTGCAATGGTTCATTCTCAAGTAATTCCATTTGATGCAGTAAATCCAATGTAGGTAACTCAACTGAAATTGGCATTCTAACTTCTTTCCCATACACAAGTTTGTATGGTGAGTTTCAACTGATCTCTTAGGGGTCACCCTATCAGCCCAAAGTGTTGAATTCAACATTAGATGCCAAGCTCTTTGATTATCCTTGAGTGTTCTTCTGATGATCCTTAATGATTCTTGTTAGTGCTTTCAGCTAAGCCATTACCTTGTGGGTAATAATTAGATGAAGAGCTCAAGTAGATTCCATGGCTAATAGCCCAATCTGTTACTTTAGCACCGAGAAATGCTAAAGCATTATCTGATATGATAGTTGTTAGAACACCAAATCTCATAGACTATACCTTCATAGAAAGCTAGTATTAAAGCTTCATTAGCATCCTTCAAGGCTACTGCTTTAGTCCATCGTGTAAAGTAATATGTAGTAGTTAGAATCCATTTGTGTCCTTGTGAAGAAGGTGGGTTAATCATCCCAATAAAGTCAAGACCCCACTGCATAAAGGGATGATCAATTGAAATAGGCTATAAAGGCAGAAAAGCTAAACGTTCTTTTCTGACAAAAAAAGCACATTTCTTGCACTTTCTGATCCATTCAAAATAGTCCTTAAATATGCTAGGCCAATAGTAACCTACTTTCATGATTTTCAAGCTGTAGTTCATGCTGAGAAGTGACCTCCTGCAGGTCCTTCATGGAATTCTGATAATATCTTTTGAATTTGTCATAATCGACACATCGCAAAGCAAGATTCCATTTATATCTCTTTTAAACAATACACCATCACAAAAAGATAAGGAATAGCTTGTAACCTGAAATATCTTCATTTATTCTTATCCATACCTTCCGGATAAGTGCCATGTTGTAAATAGTCAACCAAATCAGTCATCCATCTTGATTCCTGAATTTCTTGAGAAGGTTTAGGTTGCTGATTTTCTGGTTGCAACATAACATTTGATTGTTGATACGTGGTTTCAGCATGGTGTTCTGAAACTTTGGGTTTTGCATCTTGTTGTTTCTCCATATCAGCAATTAGATGCTCACATAAACCTTTACCTCGAACTATCTTTGCAACTCGGATATCAACATCATATTCCATAACCTTCGTTATCCAACCTACTCTTTTCTCATTCAACTCTTTGTTCAACAAGAAAGCTTTCACATTTGGATGAGAAACAAGAACATGAATTCTATTGTTTGAAAGCATGTACTTAAAATTCTTTAGTCCTCTGACTATGGAAAGTACTTGTTTTTCAAGGAATGTGTACCTTGTTTCATAATCGTGTGCAAGCTCTGTCCAAAGAAAGCAATTGGTTGTTCGATATTCTCGCATTGACCGAGTTAGAATAGCTGAGATTGTTTCAGCTCCTGCAAGTGCATACATTGTAAAATCTTTGTCAAAATTTGGATTTGCAAGAGTAGGAGCCTGAGAAATAGCTATTTTAATAGCCTCAAAACCTTCTCTCCCTTCGCTGGTCCAAGAGAATGTTTTCTCTTTCCTTAGCATGGCTGTCAATGGCTTAACCAATGTTGCAAAATCTGGGACAAATCTTTTGACAAAGTTGATTTTTCCCAGAAAGCTTTGTAATGCCTTCTTGTGATGAGGTAATGATAGCTGTGATATGGCTTCAATTTTGAAAGGATCAATTACTAAACCCTATTTGGAAACAATATGGCCGAGTAGCTTACCTTCATGTACTGAAAAGATAGACTTTTTGGGATTCAAAGATATTCCAAACTGCCTGCAGATCTGAAAAGTTTGTCTCAAATGCATTAGATGTTCATCAGAATTTTTTGAGAATACAAGTGACATCATCTAAATAAACAAGTATGCATTTATTTAGTAGGCTACGAAAATCCATGTCCATTACACGTTGAAACGTTGCACCGCATTTGAAAGACCAAAAGGCATTCTTTTATAAGCGTAAGTACCCCACTTGGTGGTAAAAGTTGTTTTATATCTATCTTCTCCTTGACTAAAATCTGATTATATCCACTGTAACCATCTAGAAGGGATAGTCTATCTGATCCTAAAACTATTCTCAAAATTTGATCCATGTTCGGTAGTGGATAATGATCTTTTAATGATGCTTTGTTAAGATCTCTAAAATCCACACATAATCTGATTTCTCCATTCTTTTTCCTAACTGGAACAAGATTTTCTACCCAACTTGAATGCTTAACCGGAAAATAATTCCTGATTCAATCAATTTTGATAATTCTTTCCTCATAAGAGGTTCTATTCTGGGATTTATAGGCCTTTGTTTCTACCTAACTGGTTTAGAATTTGGTTGTAATTCAATCGTATGTTGTGCTAGACTGGGGTCAAACCCTTTCAAGTCTTGGTATCTCCAAGTGAAAACATCTTTAAATTCAGTGCAAAGCTTAATAAAAGACTATTTTTGGATAAGGAACATACCTTTCCAAGAAATAAGTTCTTTCCTTCATCAACTGAAACCTCTTCATAATTATCAACATGAGTAGACATCTTAGCTTTGTCCTTTCTTAACTGGTCATCAGTGCTGAAGATGTCTTCCAATGTGACAAGTCCTCGAGGAAACTTGTTTGTCTTTAATTGAACAATTTGGTCACCATATAGATGTTGTAATTTATCCTGATTTACTGCAGAAAATTCAGCTTCTTGCTGTAAAAACCTATAGATTTGATCATCACTCTCAAAAACCTGCCAATTAGATTCATTATCAGGTATAGAAGGTCTGACAATCAACTTAACATGAGGCTGAACTTTGATGCTTTCTATTTGTTCCAACACTTCGAAACTAGCACCAACTCGTTTAGTCTATCAGCATGTTTATTTTCGGCTCTAGGAATAGACTGAATATTAATGGCATCAAAATCTTCCATTAAGTCTGAAACTCTATGCCTGTAAGACTTCATTAATGGATTCTTACATACATTGAAGTTTTTTACTTGATTTATTACTAACTCAGAATCGCCAAAGACTTGTAATGTGTTGATTCCTCTTTTTCTGGCCCAAAGTAAGCCATGAATTAACACTTCGTACTCAGCTACATTACAAGTGCATGAAAATTGAAGACTCAGAGCTGTAAAATACCTTTCGTTTGTTGGGGAAGTGAGCATCAGACCTGCTCCCTGCCCCTTCTTATTCTTAGCTCCATCAAAATGAAGCTTCCAAATCCCTTTTATTTTATTTTCTATTTTGGACAGCAAGGGAACTGTTGCACTTTCTTCATGCATGCAATAAACACCAAAAAGATGTTCTTCAACTATTTTCTCATCCATGAACATGTTAGAAACACCTTCTAGTGCTGAAATCTGAGCTACATCATCAAAATCAGATTGATCTAAAGTTGAATAATTCGCTACTACATTTGGTGAATGAGGCTCAATATGAAATCTAGCCAATGGCTCAGAATTTATGGTAACCTTAGTGCCATAACATGTAGTGAAAAATAAGAAAGACCAATCAGAAGAGAGGTAGCCTCCTATTTTTTCTGTAAAGTCTCTAGATAGGCACAAAGCAAAATATGGAGGTAAATCCACAACAGTAACATCTTGTAAAATGGAAACATTTGGGCAAGCATGTAACGTTACCTCCAAATTTTTGATTACTCCAACTATATTGGTTGCAGTCCCATCAAGTTGTAAAACACTCCTTTCTATAGGTTCATATTGCAGGCCTAATTTTTCAGCAATTGACTTAGGCATGACTGTACTACTTGCACCACTGTCCACCATACTAGTTATGAACTAAATTTTCTCCAATGATCAGAGATAGGTAAAAGGGTGGTGGCTTATTTATGTCATGAGCATTTAGAACCTTTTGAACCATCCATCTAACATCCTTTACGTGATCTTGATCAAGTGTTCCAAGGACCATATCTATATTTTGGACTTCCTTTACTGTTGTTTTTGAAGAAATCGTAGTTTAGCTAGTTCATGAGAGAGTAAATCTGTTGTCCTGGAATGCTTAAGGCATCCCACATTGAGATGTTAACATTGTGCTTCTTCATCACATCAACAATATTAAAAGAAGCAACAGTCTTAGAGATAGACTTGACCATTTTAGCATAAGATTTAGCAAAAATTGATTCTGCTTCAAAGAACCTTGGATATCTGAGGGATAAATAATCTTCTTGGATCAGGCTAAAGCTATTTTTGTTGCTCTTTACCAGCTGCAACACTTGTTGTTTTTTGAGGGACAACAGGACTGTTGGCTAGTTTCGAGACTGTAGATGTTGATATATCAGTAATAATGGGCAGCATAGGTCTGTTTTTTGTTTTTTTATTTTTAGTAGCTTTCTCTTGAGCTCTAGTGGTAACAACAATGAAATCCTCCTCATTAAAGCTAACCAAATTCTGTTCAAGTGTTTTCTGAACATGACTTTCTTGCTGCCCACCCTCCATTTGAGGTATGAACAATGCTTCAGATTGAGGTTGCGCAATAAGATTCAGGTTCAAGAATGCATTTGGGCAATTTTTAGTTTGATGAGGTTGATTACAAGGTTGGCACCACTCTTCTATAGCCATATTAACTGGAACCAAAGCGTTAGATGCACATTAGAATCAAACTGCCTTTGTTGATAAGGCTGCCTGTAATTTTGATTCTATTGGTAAGGCTACCTATTCTCTGATTTTTTGCGATAAGGAGCTTGATATGGCCTATTAGGCAATGTAAGCTTATTTTCAATTGATGTCAGCTTATTTCCCATGGTTTTCAAGGCTTTAAACATATCTGGGGATGGGGCTGCAACAAGAGGCTCTACGATTGTAATAGGCTGTGGGATAGGAGCTAAATCTGCCAAAAATGGCATTGTAGGCCTTGGTGCTAACTTTCCAGCCTGAATAAGGTTGTTTTCAGCTTTTATAGCAGTGTCATAGGCCCCTGGAAGAGTAAAAGCTCCTATGGATTGAATCATAGCTGCAATATCACTATTCAATGCTCTAAGGTAATAAAGGAAATCGTGATCAGCTTAAGGCTTAACACTTGCTGGGATTCTTTCCCAAGTTCTAGCAAAACGAATGTTGAAACTAGACAAAAATTCATGAGGGGCTCTCTTGATAGTAGATAGTTGTTCTATTAGGGACAAATGATCTGAATTGTCTTAGAACTGTTCCAACAATTTCTCTCCTAATCCATCCCAAGTTCTTATGCTTCCAATCTCTAGGTTCTTATACCATTGCAAGGCTTGTCCTTTAAAATATGTAGCTAAAAGTCTTAAAGCTACGTCTTCATGAGTAATATTGTGGACTGCACATATGGCTGCAACATCTTTGATGTGTTCAGTTGGTGTAACTTGATTTTCACCAGTAAATGATGGCAGACTTTTTAGAGCAGCATTAGGAATGTCATGATACACTGTAATTACTAATGGGCTGCCATTAGTAAAGGCTGCAAAATTTCTGGGTGGTTGAATAGCCATTGGAAAAACTAGGATATTGATTGAAAAACTTATTCGTGGTGAAGGAATATCAGGAGGGTTTTCAAAACCAGGTCTATTATAAGGAAAAGTATTACCAACCCTTATTCTTCTAGCAGATTTCAAAGGTAAAGAAACAAACTAAAGAGGAATACATCTTACCGATGATCTTGTAGTCACTTTAGGCATGGAACATGCTACAATACTAGTCTAAAATCAGTCCTTAATTACCCTCATTGCTCATTATTTATTCAAAATTATTGAGAACAAAGAGGGGGTGCCCACATCCATGTGCTAGATGGGTGTTTGTATCAAGCAATGGGAAAAATGAATCTTGCACTTATTGGTAAGTTTCTGGGATCTAGACCCAATATTGATGTGATTAGGAAATGGGCCTTAAGAAGATGAAACCCAAGGGTGATCTAGTTATTACAACCATGCCCTATTGTTTCTTCCTTGCAAATTTTAACCAATAGCTAGATCTATAATCTATTCTTTTAGGCAGACCCTGGTGCATGGGTAATATGGGACTTTTCTTTAAAAGATGGTACCCAGGGTTTGACCCAAATACTGAAAATATACACACCATTCCCATATGGTGTAGACTTCCTGGTCTCCCTCTTCAATACTGGGATGATGAGATCTTGCTAAATATAGCTAAATCTATTGGTTTTCTGATTGGAGTGGATGGACCTACAAGAAACAAGATCCAGGCTTGCTTTTTCCAGATTTTACATCTCATCGAAATGGAATAGAACTCCCAGAGCATGTTATTCTACAATCCAAAATTAGCACATGGCAACATAGAAGATTGAATATGAAACTTTTCATTTGAGATGCAAAAAATGCCATAAACTAGGGAATTTCACCAGGAAATGTCCTACTCTAACAAAGCTTAAGGAAGAAGGGCATCAATAGGATAGAAATATTGACAAAAATCATAATGTCTCTGATGGATCCATAGAACCACTAGAAGTAAGGAGAGAGAATGAGGCTAAGGATTCCACAGATGGATATGTTGATCTGGATAAGGAGCATAGAAACAAAAGGAAAAGAAAAAATGTTTCCAATCCGCCAGATCTGAAATATAAGAAGCTTAAAAAGGGATTTAGAACTCCCCTATAAGGTGACCACCGATATGTAGAAAACTTTGGTGCCCCAAAAATTGGCACTACAAAACCAATAGAAGAAGCTATAAAAGATCAAGGAGATAAGGAAATGGAAGCACTTGTAAAATTAATTATGGAAGTGGATGAGAAAAATTCTAAAGTGATCATTAATCTTATCTCCAAGGATGTAGAGTGAATGTTGAATCTGAATAATGATCTTACTATCAGAGATCTCAAAGTCTATGGAACAGTCACAAGACAACAATTTGGAATCTGAGATGCAAGAGTTAGCTTGGGGGATAATATCTAGGATAACTGTCTAGATACCATAGAGGAAGATGATAAAGAGAATAAGGATCTAGACATTCACACTGAAGGAAAATAACACCGTTAAATCCTAACTCTTCTACAAGAGAACAACTTCTCTTTGACAAAACAACAATTTCACAATTGCATAGGATGAGTGGGAACAAAGTGAAAAGGAGGAGGGGGAGCTTACCCGTTCTCACCAAAGGTACTCTCTAACTGTGATAATGATTTGAATAATGGTTTCATTGAGGTCAAATCAAAGAAAAAAGAATGAAAGGATTTGAGGAGATCCCGATACCCTTTACAATGATAAAAAGAAGAAAATAGGAAACTGGGAGGCTTCCACTTCCAGAATAACCAAAGATCATCTACTAGGAGGGTAGTAGATTTTGGAGGTAGAAAAAAGGGTAGACTCTCAAAAAAGGAACTAAGAAAGAAAGAAACTGAGAAAGATATTGTAGATGGGAATCAAAGTCAATTGAGCCATTGAAAATGCCTCCCCCATCCTTTTTAGATGAAGATTATTTCCTGGAATATTAGAGGTCTGAATGGAAGTGCTAAGAAAATAATGCTTAAGAATTAAGGAAATATAGTAGACCTGGTATTCTGATTCTTCAAGAAACTAAAATGAAAAAAAATGTTTTGGAGGAATGAAAAAGAATTTTGGGATAGCTTGGAATTTTTGATTTTGATTCTCAGGGAGTGTCAGGAGGAGTGGCCATCTTTTGGGACAAGAACCTTCTTATCGGTATGGTGATTTCTACTTCTAATACTCATATTGTTGTTAAGTTTCATGCTATTAATAATGATTTAACGTGGATCCTCTCAAACATTTATGCACCAACTCTATGGCTGGAAGAAGGAGACTTTGGGAAGATTTAAAACTTTTTAGAAATAAATATAAGAATGATAATTGGTTGGTTATGGGAGATTTCAACTCCCCACTCAACCCTAGTGAAAAGCAAGGTGGTAATCCTGATTTCTCTACTGGCATGGATGACTTTGCTGACTTTGTTTCTACTTCAAATCTTATGGATGTGGAACTTCATGGAAATCAGTTCACCTGGAAAAATAGAAGAGTTAGAAATGACATGATTCAGGTTAGACTAGATAGAGATCTTATATATATGCTAACTAGATATTAAATCAGGATTTTCATCTATCTTCTTTACCCATAATTGGCTCTGATCATAATCGATTGTGCTAAACCTATTCAATTAGTCCAAGCCTTCACACAACTCTTTCAAATTTGAAAAAATGTGGCTGGATCATGAAGACATTTTAGATCGGATTAAAGAATGGTGGACATGGGATGGAGAAGGAACTACTCAGTACAGGTTAATTTAAAATTAAAAATGTTAAAAAAATAGGTGAAAAATTGGAATAAAGAGGTCTTTGGTAATATTTTTGAATAGAAAAAGGATCTAAAACAATGATTTAGGAGCTTGAACTGAAAATCTCCACAAAAGGCATGAGCTCTGATGATCATCTTTTGGAAAAGAAACTCCTATCTGAGTTACATACGTTATGTAGTAGGGAGGAAACCTATTGGAGGCTCAAATCCAAGGCCATTTGGTTGAAAGAGGGAGATAGAAATACAAAAAAATCCATATGACCACTCTTAAACACAAGGCCTGTAATAGGATCACAGAAGTCTCAAAAGGAAATGGTAGTGTTACCAAAGATCAGAATGACATCAAGGTTGAAGCTCTTAGATTCTATGAAAATATGCTAATGGAAAACAACACTTACAATGAAGAGGTTGCCTCTTTTTTGTTAGAATCCATTCTAGGAGACATCATTGCTGAAGAGAGATTCAAGAATCTTACCAAATTAGTCACCATAGAGGAACTCCAAAAAGTTGTATTTTCTCTTGAAGGTGATAAGGCACCAGGCCCAGATGGTTTCTCTACAAATTTCTTCCAAAATTTTTGGGAAATTTGTTCGGAAGACCTTCTCAAAGCAGTAAATGAATTCTACATAATAGGAAACCTCCTTCAAGGAGTTAAACAATACTCACATTGTACTCACCCCAAAAATATGGATGCCAAATATTTTAAGGACTTCCATCCTATTAGTTTGGTAAATGTGATTTATAGAATCTTCACCAAGATTATTGCTACTAGAATCCAGCCTATCCTCTCTGACCTAATTTCAAAGCAACAAAGTGGATTTATTAAAGGGAGGATAATACAAGATGGGGTGATTATGGTACATGAAACTATTCATTCAATGGATAAAAAAAAAAAAACTTAGTATGGTAATGAAACTTGACATGAATAAGGCTTTTGACAGAGTTTCTTGGCATTTCCTTGATAAGGTCCTTGCCAAATTTGGTTTTCAGAATAAATTTAGGAAGATCATCCAGCTTGCACCCACAACCATATTTTCAGTTGTTTTCAATGGCACATTGCGTGGGCTTCTTCACCAGTAGTAGGGGCATAAGACAAGGGGATCTATATATCCCCTCTTCTCTTCATACTCATGGTTGATAGCCTCAGATTAGATCCATCACTAAAGCTATTAATGCATGTATGTTAAAAGGAGTTAGACCCACTTCTACAAATCAAACAACCTCACATCAACAATTTGTTGATGATACAATTTTACTTTTGATGGCATCCATACTTGAAGCTAAGGCAATCAAGACTATTCTAAAATTCTATGAGGTTTCCTCAGGAAAACAAGTTAATTTTGATAAGAGTTCCATCTACTTCTTCAATACTCCTTTGGAATAACATAAAAAAAAATTGCTCATATTTTGGGTTGTAAAATCAGCTCATTACCTACAACTTATCTAGGACTGCCTCTTGGGACTAATAAAGTCCCCATAACAGTGTGGAATGCATTACTTGATAGGTTTAGAAAAAAATGGCTGGATGGAAAGGGTTGTTCTTTCCAGTGTTGGAAAGTGTCTTCTTATCAAAAGCACATTGCATAACCTACCTATATATATTATGTCTATGTTCAGCATTCCTACAACAATTATTGATAGAATTGAAAGAATCCAAAAACACTTTCTCTGGCAAGGAACTGAAGAAAAATTTAGGTATCATTTGGTGGCATGGGATCAAGTTTGTATACCTAAAAGAATAGGTGGGCTTGGTATCAAAGACATTAAAAAATGAATATTGCTTTAATTGCTAAAATGGGATGGAGAATGTTAAAGGAGGAACAACCTGGATTGATTTAATCAAAGCCAAGTACCTAGCTCAACAAAATGTGAACTCACTCCTCTATGATGACCAACTTCCCCATGGATCTATTTTTTCTGGAACAACTTGATTCAAATAAGGAATTTTATTAAGAAAGGATGTAGATGGAAAGTGGGAAATGGTAGTGATATACAATTTTGGAGGGATAGCTGGACTAATTTTAGTTTGAATGATATTTTCCTCTATCAAGGATATCCTAGCTGATAAGTATGGTACTAGAGTCAAAGACTACATTGATATAGAGGGAAATAGAAAAATATGGAAGTAGCTCAGTGTGGATGTGCTTGAGCTAAACCATGTGGTCTCCTCTCTCCAAGAACAGCTAGATATCATACCTCTTAATCAATCTGATGTCAAAGATGAACTTGTTTGGAGTAATTATTTTGATGGTGAATATACTGTCAAATCTGGGTACAACTCCTTTTTTGAAAATGATCATTGTGATTTCAAATGGAGTAGAATTTGGTTTCCTGAGCTAACTCCCAAATTCAACTTCTTTTTTGGCTTATTCTTAAAGGAAAGATACTCACAAATGATAATTTAATCAAAAGGGGTTTATTATGCCAAATATGTGTTGCATGTGTAAAAAGGAGGTTGAGGATATTAAACACCTTTTGCTTCACTGTGAGTATGCTTTGAAACTTTGGAGTTTCATTTTTTCAAATTTTAATATTTGTTGGACCCTGCCAAATGAGTTCTTACAAACTTGGGAACAATGGGATCCCCCATATAAACACTGCATGGTTGAAGACTCTAGAAACTGATCTTTGCCTCATACCATCTAGAGGCTCTAGAAAACCAGGAATGATATAATATTTAGAACAACAGACATATCTGTAAAAAAATTCAATAAGATTGTCAATGTTGTAAAAGATAATATTGAGAGATTTAAACCTCCCAATAACAAACAATATCCTAAAAATGAAGAGGTTATTCTTTCAAATTGGAAAATTGATATTGGAAACCTTTAGAGACAAAGGAATTCAACAATTGACAGGTCTTTAATACATTGGATCCCTCCTCCCAATTCTTGGTATAAGCTCAACTTTGATGGTGCTTCAAAAGGCAACCTGGTGTAGTTGTTGGAGGAGGAATCATAAGGGATCACAAAGGTTGTTTAATTGTTGCTTTTTTGTAGGAAGAATGGGACATCAAACAAACCACTATGTTGAAGCCTTATCAGCTCTATGGGGTTTAATAATTGCTAAGGAATGTAATATTATGAACATTATTATTGAAGGAGATTCATTGAATGTTATAAATCATCTGAATCAAATACATCCCCCTAGCTGGACAATACAATATTTTATTCATGAGTCTATAAGCATTTTTCATGCCTTCAATACCTTCAAAATTATCCACACCTATAGAGAAGGAAATAGAGTGGTGGACACATTGGAAAATTATGGGATTAATAAAACTTTACCACTTGGTATAATGAGGATAATATCCCCATTGAAGTACAAAATTCTATCATTAATGATAAATGTGAAAGATCACTTCCTACTCAAAATATTTCATGAGATATCCTCCTGCTTTATTGGGAATGCAAGCTCACACATGTAGGAGGAGTACAAAGCATTTATTGCCATAAACTTTTGCATGCCATGTTGGGTTTATACAAGGATGGTTAAAAAGTGGATTGGGGAAGAAAGATGCATCTTTTTACCTATTTCAAGCAGCTTAAGCATAGACATGAAAGAATGGGTGGAGCTCCTTGCCAAATTGAACCTCACTATGACCCTGCGTGGAAGGAGAATGCTGATCTTTGGAATTTTTGCAGCTAGGAGGGGTTTCCAATTTCATTGAGAAGATTCAAGGGTATGATCAAAACATTACCCTACATTTTTCCATGGACTGGAAAAAAGAAAGGTGAAGTATGGAGGGAAAGAAATCTAGATAACAAAGGAGTTAATAGTTGAAGTCATGGGCCTTAGTTTAGAAGGCATCAGATTCTTCAAGTAAGAGACTAGACAAGAACATGGAGGCTAGAAAATTCATCGATGTAGGGGAGGAGCTTTAGTTTTTCACAGATGGGACATCAAGGTAAACTCCATCCCTATGCCATTTGATGAACTTTCTAGGATGATGGTCCATTTCATTACCCTTGAAGGTAGGTATATCATGGTTCCAATAAAGCATTTGGTCTTTTAAAACCATTTTCGTAGGAGTCTTCTTGTTTGCTTCCCGCATTATATTCTAAACTCCATGGAATGCTCCATCTGGAGTACCAAAACCATACCCGTACCATTCCCCTCCACCAAGGCTTAATTTTCCTCCTTCACTTGCATTGCATTGCCCATCACCCTACCATACCTGTTACTCCTATCATTCTATCCATTCCTGACTCCCTCAACCCTATTCATTTTTCCATCCCCACTTCTATCCCTGGGCAGAGGAAAATTAGAACCAAAAACCCCTCTTTTCTAAAATGCAACCTTCTCCCTCCGGAAGAGTCCTTTGCAGTAGAAAGGACATGGAAACTGCACATAATCTCTTACACATCAGCACCACATGACACAACAATAATACTCAGGAGGAAGGAGGACCTTATAAAGAGAATTGAAAACATGGAAAAGAGCTGGAAAGTCTCAAAAAGGAAGTGCATCAGCTGACCAAACAAAAGGGAAAAAGGAAATTGAATGATGATGTTGGCATTGGTGAAGAACACATCAATGAAATCTACAAGAAGTTGAATTCCCTTGATAACAGATTAGGGAATTCTAAAGATAGACATGACCATAACATTGTAGTTTTTAAAGCTATTTGTGAATTTTTGGAACAACAGGTCAGAAGTATTAGCATGCTCAGTGGTATCTTTGAAGCAATTTGGGGCACAGATGTTGAAAGGGGTCATGTCCTTTCTCAACTAGATGTCAATGATCCTACACATGTCACTACCCTGGCTCTCTTTACCTCATTGTAGATTGTTAAGTCAAGAATTGATAGGGCTTCTAAGAAATAATCTATTGTGCAGAGTTATCTTGATGTTGTTTTGATGTTGTTCATTGTTGCTTACTCGTTGACTTTTTTAGTTATATCCCTATCTTGTCTCCTTTTTGTAGTTCCTTTTTACTACAGCTAGGCTTATTGTAATATCTATATTTTGATCCATTTTTACTTTTCCTCTCATTTATCTGGCTATTGATCCTTTTTGTAATAGGGTATAGTATAGTCATGTATCATTTCATTCCAGAATTAGTTGAAAAATGTGAAATAGAACTTAAATTTTTTATTTCAAAGAAACAAATTCCAAACATTTTTACTAATCCTCTCACAAAGGAAAACTTTGAATATTTGAGAGGAAATTTTGGCATCATTCATATGGTACAAGTTAGGTCCAGAGATCCTTCATATAGCTCTGAGACCATACAACCATCTCTAAAGACCACTCGAACAACTTTGGAGATCCGGTCATCTCCAAAGATCCTACGAGTCAAATCTAGAAATCTAAAACTAGCTTCAAAGATCCCACAACTAGCTCTTAATATTTTGCAATTAGCTTGAGAGATCTACAATCTTTTTTTAATGAATAAGTTGATTTTGTATTCAAGTTTGTAGGGACTCAAGTTATAGGGGATTATTAAATATTATTATTATTGACCCCATTTCAAATTTATATTTTAAATTTATCCCTCCACCTTGTGTTTCATTTCATTTACATTCAATTTTGTGTTTGAGAAATCAACTTTTGAAACTCTCCCTCTGGAGGGAATGACAATTAATTGTGTAAAAGATTATATTTTTAACCTAAAAATGAGAGTAGTGTGTAAAAGAAGATTAAAAAAAAAAGATGGAAAAGTACAAATAAGTGTTTAAGAGGAGTATGTGTGCGAAAATTCAGTGAAAGCATCTCAAGAAAAGTATGTGAATGTAACTACATAATAGAGAAAGAAAACAGAGCAAAACAACAATGTACAATAGTACATTTTTTTCTAGTTTAGAGCAGCAAAACAAAATAAATTTGAACGATCCATCTTTTTCAATTTGCGGTAGTAGTTAGAGAAATCAGAGAGCTTACAACATCAACCAAAAACAAGTTTAATCTTTTCAAATTGAATTTATTTATATTTTGTGTTTTTTATTTTGTTATATGCCTCTATTGTTGTGAATTTTCTTTTGTTTCACATTTGTTTTCCAACATATGCGACACAATGCCACTTTCTTCTCCATCAACAATACACACAACAAGAATAAGTTTTTCTTAGTAATATAGAATGCCACTAATTATGTTATAGAATTTTACCCGATTGGTGTGCAAAAATCTAACATTTTGTACTCTTTCATAATCTAATCCATCTCCACTCCGAATGGGGCTTTTCCTCTCAGTAAAACCTCAATGTTTCGTAAGCCCAATGCAAAGAAACTTCTTATTACGTCTTGATTTTTTTGATCTAGTAGTCTTCCAATAACTCAATTTTGTCAACACACTTCTTCCGTGTGTTGTGCTTTTTTGTATCACGAGGGCTAAAAATGTAGTATTCTCTTTGTTCATGACTATAGGGTACACCTACACTAGCCAATGACATAATAGATTATGCATTTCTATGTATACCAAGGTTGCCACTTTCGTGGACCTCATATATGGACAAAATAATCATCTATCGAAAAATACTAAAAATACCCTAATGTTAATTTTTAATAAATAGAAATATAAATATACAAAAAATACTAAATTATTGAAGTAAATATACAATATATATAATATATTAATTAAAATGACGGAAATAACATATTTTATGAAACGGAGCTTTCTATTTTCATGAAATGGAGCTTTCTCCCGACCAATGCCTTAATCATAGGGCTGCAGTTGCGGTTGTGCTCATCATGTTGGAATGATGCGCGATGACCTTTCCCTTGGTGTTACAAGGGTCACAAATATTGGCTCGTTGGTTGGTGTTAGTCACCCAGGCTCCCCTAATTTCCTTTGTTTCTTCTTCTAGCGCGAACCGGTTTCTCTCTACCCACGGCATAGAAGTTGGTGTTGTGCATGGTTTTAGGGGTTCGGATCTGGCGTTCCCAATAAAGGACCTATTTTTAGTGGGTATGTTCATTTCCCTCAGCCTCAACCTCTCTTCAATGTCGTGACCCTGCAAGATGATGTGGATGACGTCTTAAGAAATGAGGTTTCAGGCGGGCCTAAGGGGAAAACAAGGAGCTATGTGGGAGTCGCTAGATCCTCTACCTAGAACCCTACTAAGCCCATGGCATTTGCAAAGACACCTCCAACTATTTTTTTATGCAGATGTTCTCAAATCTGAGGCTAACTTCAAGTAAAATGGGCTTATTTACATATTCAACAATTTTTTTCTAGGTCTTCCAGCTCTACATGATTGGATTTCGACTCATTAGAGGCCTCTCGTGATAGGTAAACTGGACATTTACCCTACATCTAGAGGTTTATTCTTTTTTTTGTTTACTGAAACCTCTGATAAAGATCTAGTTTTTGGAAAATTTTGGGATACTCAGTCCCACTTTTTTCTTATGAATTTGTGGTTCCCTCTGTTTAATCCTAAGACCAAAACTTTCCATGTAAAATCTGTTTGGGTTCAGTTGTTTTATTTTACTCTCATGTTTTGGAGTGAGAATTGTGTACTTTCAATTGAGAATACCTTGGGTAAATTCTTAGCTATTGACCCAAAGATGACCTTATATGACTATACCACATATGCCTACATATTGGTTGATATGAATATTTCTGTTGATTTTCTTCTTTCTATTGAGCTCAAAGTGGAGGACAAAATATGGAATGAAAAATTAGACTATGAAGGTTTTCTCTTCGAGTTATAGAACCTTTTTTTCTCTTGGTCACTTAGCTTCTAATTTTCAGATTGTGATAAAACTTGTTAAGAGTAGAACCTCTTTGTGGAAGAATTCAAATCCTAGTCACTTGGTTGTTAAAGGTCCCTTGGATAGTGATTCAGTAGAGTGGCGATGATTTAGTTTCTAAGAATGAAGAGGCCACTCCTCCTTCTCGTCCTGGAAAATGTTTAAATTGGTAAAATTTCCCATCCTCTTGTTTCAACAAAGCATCAAGTTCATGTGGATAAGGAGAACATTGAAATCATCATACCATTCACAATAATGAAAATGAAAATCCGAACATAGGTGATGGCTGGACTACTATGTGCAAAAAGAAGAAAGGGAAAATGTAAATGATGCCCTTAAGATGCATTTAAGATCCCATGGGAAGGTGTCTCATGGATAAGCTGTTTGTTTGTTTAATTTTGTTTCTTGTTATAGTGTTTGTTTGTTGGTATCTTTTGTTGTACCACCTGGAAGACGCTAGACCTATTTGTTCCTCATTCATATATCTTTATCTCCACTTGATTATGTTGAACGAGGTGGGGCCCTCAACCCAATTTTACCTTTAATAAAAAAACATATTTTATGTCTATAACTTCATAGTATATATGGTGAATGAATAATCTAAATGGGGCTTAAAAACCATAACATAATCCCTTCTTATTGTTGTTTGAAAATTGAAAATGCTTTAGTTGCTTGTATTTTATACAAAATTTGCCTTAACTTATTCATAAATAAATAAGTAGTAGGTTTTTAGATTAGAGTATTCAATTTTTTATTGTTTTTATATTGTAAATTTATGAATTTCTAAATATTCACTCTACAAAAATACAAAAACTCGAAGCAATTTCAATATATATATATATATATATATATATATATATATATATATATATATATATATATATATATATATATATATATATATATATATATACACCCAAACAACTAATTAAATGCATATTTAACTAGCAATCACATGTTTACAATGTAATGTGAACTATATATATATATACCCAAACAACTAATTAAATGCATATTTAACTAGCAATCACATGTTTACAATGTAATGTGAATGCCGAATAATATATGTTTTTGATTTAGAGGGATAGTTATACTTTTGTAGTTGAAAGTTGATAAGAGGTGTGATTGATTTGTAATTGTAGGAATATAGATGAAGAATTACATTTAAAGGTATCATCTCTACATTTCAAACTTGTTACAAAATCATACATATACATTTGCAAATCTTATATCATTAGTGGTAGCATTTTCGAAGTAGTTTTTGTTAAGTAAACATGTATACATGAAGATTTCAGTACATGTGCAGATTTTATATCATGAGTTTCAATTATTTTACAAATCCAGGGTTTCAATTATATGAAAGCTAAAATGTTGGCCTTCGAATGTTGGCTATTCTTTTGAATTGTTGGCCTTCCAATATTTTCTTGGGATAAAAGCCCACAAACTCTTTCTTTGGTTTCTTGGCCTTCAAACCTCCGAACCCCTGGAAGTTCAAATCCTCCATTCCTCGCGCCCTTCATATTCTTTTTCAACTTATTTATTTCGTAACAATCAACTCCGCCTCCATTGATAGATATATAAGAGAAATACGAGTACGTATGGATCGTGAAGTAGAAAATAAAATTTAAAGATGAAGATGGGAAGGTCAAGTCTTGATTAGGAAAAGAAACGAAACTTCGATAAAAGTCATTTCCGTGTGGAGAGTGATAAAAGAGCGGACTCTGAATTGGAGTCAAAGAGAAAATTTAATCCAAACAAACCGGACCCTTATCAAATTTCCCTGCCAAATTTTGACATTTTTTAATACACAAAACCCATCAAATTACACATTGGAAATTAATTTGTAAGAAAGAAAAGTTAATTTTAAAATTATATTGGGACGTGTAATATAGATAAATACATTTAATGGGTTACATAACTATAAGTAATATAGAAATATGATTTGTTTAATTAATTTCAAAATTAAAAAAGTTCATGTCTAATGTTAAGAGGTGTATTTTGGATATCGTGAAATATAATTTAGTTGTTGATAGAATTTGATAGTGGAAAAGTGTATCTATAAATGAGACACCTAATTCTAGACAATTTTTAATACACAAGAACCCATCAAATTATAGTGGAAATTAATTTGTAACAAAGAAAAGTTAATTTTAAAAATTATATTGAGATGTGCAATATAAACATATATATTTAATTAAGAAAAGAAAATTAAAAAATTTTTATTGTGACGTGCAATATAGATAAATATATTTAATTAAGAAATGATAACTTTTACAAAGTTTATTAAGACATACAATATAGATAAATATATTTAATTGGGATACATAATCATATGTAATATAGAAATATGATTTATTTAATTAATTTTAAAATTAAAAAAAAATCATGTCTAATGTTTAGAGGTGTATCTTAAATATCATGATATATAATTTAGTTGATAGATTTTGATAGTGGAAATGTGTATCTATAAATGAGACTTGACTAATTGTAAGCATTTGTATTTAATAATGAATTTTGTCCAAATCATGTGTACTTTTTTAACAATGTATAGGACATGGACAAAAGTGAAGAGACTACTCTCCAAGAAAATGACAATCATTTTCCCTTCTTCTAATTATGAAAAATCTCCCTCATATTTTCATGCTCTTACTACTCATCACTTACAAAATAGAAATTCTTTCTTCCCATAATTGGACAATATCACCTAAAAACTAAAAGGGAAATAAAGATGTTTCAAGAGGGATATGCTAAACAACAAAACAACATAATTATTTTGATTTTTTTCAAAAGTATCTTAACAAAAATAATATCAAAAACATCAAACATAAACTATCTAAGGAGCTCCAATAACAAGAAAACTAATTTTATGGTATATATCTAAACAAAAACACACGGGGTTTAATGAATTCTTTATATCAATAATCTGATTTCCTCTACAAATGCTTACAAAATGTTCAATAATTTCTCATTTGAATGCATAATGTTCTTATGACTCCTTAGTAATTTTTGATAAATGACTTAGAATGTTTTTTATATATATTGAATTTAAAGCAAACCCCCAACCTCCAACGATCAAAAAGTGACAAAGGTAAGAATCTCTAAATGAAATAATGAAAATATTTCAAATGAAGTGTGCTCTCTTAATGATGCACAGTCTGAATTTTTGACAAAAAGTCCCCAAAAATAGACAATTATTTTCCCATGCTCTAGTCTTCAAAAATCTCACTTATATTCTAATTCTTTCACTTTGATCTCCTAAAGTATAAATTATTTCTTACCCTAATTCATGGGGGTTCATTAGCTAAGAAATATCCTAGCATGTTCATTCATATTGAGGTAATTAAAATTGATAAAATCAAAGTCAATATACCAATAAACATTGGGGTGTGAAAGGTTTTAATTTACTAATATTTTGAATTGGGTATTGGGGGTAGGTTAGAGAGGTGGTCCAAAAGAGAGGTGGGGTTAGTTTTAATATTAAACTAAAAATTTGAATCCTTGTTATTAAAACTTAGAAATGGCTTAAAATTACAAAAGGAGTGTTGTCATGAAGTTAAATTATAATCTCTTTTTGAATAAGGAAATCTCAATTAGGAGATTCTTAACCAAGAAATAGTAATATTATAGAAAACTAGGATTGAGTATACTTTTCAACACAAATGATATTATTTCACCACCGTTATTATTTAAAGAAATATTGGTAAATGGATAAAGTTTAAGATCAACATAATTGATAATATGACTTTAATTGAATCAAAATATCTTTTTAGAGAAAATGAATATTATGAAAATAATAATTGAGTGGAAAACATGATATATTTTCTATTTGATATATTAGAGTAGAAATAAAAATATTTTCTATTTGATATATTAGGGTAGAAATAAAAAAAAGGGGTAAAACAAATTGTAATAGAAAAATAGGTAAGTAAGCTACATGGAAAAATAGGTGGTATTTTCATTCTAATAATATTATAGGAGGGGTATTATTAATTGAATACTGAGGTAAAAAATTATTAAGGGTATTATTTAATACCCTTCAAATGAATGTGATATACCATACTTTTATTAAGTACACCCCAAATTGCCCTAATTAGGTAATAGTTCCTTAAAATTAAAGGGAAAACATCTTAAGTTATGTGATAAACAAGAGAATAACATAATTATCTTTTGTATTTTTAAAATGCCCTTAAATAAGAATGATATTTAAAACATCAAATCTCAATGATTGAAGTATCTCCAATAGAAAGTAAAATGATATTATGGTATATTCCTAACACTAAATATGCGTGATTCAATGAATATTTTTTTGTTTTTTTTGTTTATTTCTAGAATCCTTACAAAATGTTCAATAATTTATCTTTAAAATGGCGCATTTTATTATGACTTCTTCTTCACTATTTATTGATCAAAGCTGACTTAGAATGTTTGCGTACATTTAAAAAAATTGAATTTAAATCAAAATTGTATTGGTGTTCGATTAATCTCCAACAATCAATAGGTGAAAAAGGTGAGACCAAGGAATAAACATAGTTATGAGGATCTAACAAAAATAAACACCTTGGAGCATATTGATTTTCCATACATTCCTATGAGTCTACAAATTCTTTGAAAAAAAGGTTTAAAATAAGGGGAAGTCTTGTGAGAGGGAAAATATTGGCTAAAATTGGATGAGAGGTTCCACGGACCATCATAAGTCTGAAAAAAAAACACAAACATAACAACTATTTTGGACCAATAATTGACAAGTACACAACCATTCTAAAAACATCCAATTTGATGACCAATAAATATGTCATGTAAAAATATAGGTGTCTACATTTTAGGTCATTTTGAATTTTTTGTATTTATATAAAAAATAAATTAGTTAGATACTGAAAACATTACATGCGTAGAGATCTTGAAACAAAATCCAATATACATGGGCTTTTGTGAAAACATTATTTTCTCTACATATGAAGGAGAGTTAGAATAGTAATAAAAATGAAATAATCTAAAAAATAAAAATGACATATAAATCATTTTTATTGGGAAGTACATGGAATACCCATGTGCAGCCAAGTGCCTCGCATTCTATGTGAAATATTAAACACACATGTAGTATAAATATAGAAAATTGTCTTTTGACATTTGATCCTTAGCATTTATCTCAACCCATTAATGATAATGTATAAAAATTCCCCATTCGTACATGTATCTCTTTAATTAATTATTAGCATGATATTTCCTAATTAATCGTTAGCATGCTAGCTCAGTAACTAATCATTAACATCTTACTTGAGTAATGATATACTTGGATATATATAATTTCACTAATAACTACATCAAATCTCTCAACAAAACTAAAAAGATAGGTATGATAGAAAAATAATGATATGTTTTTGGAGCCTATTCCCTCTATAATTACATTAGATTTAATTATTTTTCATATTTATTTTTGAAATCTTAAATATAAATTTATTTAGATGATTAAATTTATATAAGATAAATATATAATTACAATTTTTCTTAGTATCATTATTCAATTAATTTTCAATATTATAAACTATAGAAAAATTAACAATAATTACTATTTGTACTTTGCCAACTAATAACCTTGTTCTACGGTACTAAAACTAGCAATCGCATGTATACAATGCAATGTGAACGCCGAATGGTATATGTTTTTAGATTTAGAAAGACTGTTATTAATTTTGTAGTTGATGTTGATAAGGGGTGTGATTGACAATACTTATTTTCTATTAAAGCCAGAAAAAATGTTGCAAAATACATTAGAAGGGATGTTAGATAATTGTTAGTTGTGTAATAATTGAGTACAAATGCAAGTGAGACATGTAAGTTTGATAAAATTCACTCTCAAGAATGTAGTGAATGTGACGTGTTGTCAAAGTAGATTGAAAGAATGACTAAGTGCTTTAACATATTATCTCTCCATGAAATTAAAATGAGATAGAATATACAATTATATATAAACAAATATGAAATGGTTATGGTACATTCCAAATTTCTTTATTACCTCAAAATTTTGAGAGCATCATTGTCAGATCTATTTTGTGCATATCTTACAAATCATAGCATTCCATGAGGCCACATTTCTTTGAGGCAGTTTGCAAACAAAAAACGGTATATGTTATTTGTGTTATAGGGATAGTTTTTACTTTTGTAGTTGTGTTTGTTTAAACTATGGGTGATTGATTTTGTATGTGTAGAGATATAGATGAGTTACTTCATTTAAAAGCGCAAACATGAAGTCTAACTCTTAAAAATATTCAAAATGCAAAAAAGTGATATAATGTACAAAGCTTTGGATGGAAACAACTATAAATTGCATTGTTATTTCTTGGCATTTTAAAATTGTAGGTATTTGTGTGCAAATGAAGACATTAAAAATGTGTTGTTGTTGGTTAACATAAAGAAACGAGAAACAATAAAAAGGAAAAATTGAACATGTATGTTGAAAAGTGTAATTTTGTAATTGTAGATGAACCACTTCATTTAAAGGTTTCATCTCTTCATTTCAAACTTGTTACAAATTCATACATATACATTTACAAATCTCATATCATGAGTGGTATCGTTTTGCATCTGTTTTATTTGAACTTAACATGAGAAGAATTATATCATGAATGGTAGCCTTTTGAGGGTAATTTTATTTCCGGTAAACATGAGTACATTTGATGCCCCTTGAATGGAGATGTCCTCTAGGATAGAAGAAGTGTTGAGTAAAGTAGTAGTGGAGGTGTTATCAAAGTAGAGTGTAGTATTTACGAAGGGTTGAGTGATAATAGTCTTGCTTCCTCCTTTCTTCTTGCTCCAAGTGTTGCTACGTGTGCCATTTTTGAGTACCTTTCGAATGAAAAAGGAGGTGAAATGTGTAGATTTGCAAGCAAGGAAACTCTGGAGAAAGTTGTGAATGTTAGACCCTGCCTTTCATTGGTTCCAATGTCGACAATTGCTCTATGCATAGTAAGTCCTTGGGACTTGTGGATAGTTAATGCCCATGCCATTTTAAGTGGAAATTGTCTTTGATTCCCTCTCGAAATAGGGGGTATCAAAATATGTAACAGGTTGGAGGGATCCCAACATGGGCCGTTGTATCTATCAAATTTGACAACAACAAATAAAGGTAATGTTGGTGGTGGCATTGATGTGTCGTAGACAATGTCGGTGATTGTTCTTGTAGCACCATTTATGAGGCTTGCGTCAACCCATAAATTTGTAATAAGCATGATTTTTTGTTGTTTGCACAATAGAACTTTGTGCTCCAATTGATCATCATCAGGATTTTTGGTCTAGCCCACTTGTTACTTTTAGCAATCGATTGGGTGATCGGAACGTTCAATTCCTTTAGACTCTGAAGGTTGTGGGAGTCCATAAGGTTGTTATTTGCAAACAAATGTGGTGCATCCTTAAATTTTTTGAGCTCTCCCAACATTATTACCCTTTGCATGCATTGTGGCCGACGTAGCTTTCACATTCAGAAGAGTCACACGTTTAATTTTGAATTTTTATGACACTATTCAGGTAAGAGGATTTCTCCATTCTCTTTTAATGAAATACTGAGATCATTGCTCATATTTCTTCGCTTTGGTTTTTCTCAAGGAATCTATTATGTTTGAATAAAGGTAATCTTGCGGTGGCATTGATGCATCATAGAAAATGTCAGCGATTGTTCTGTAGCACCATTTACGAGGCCTACATCAACCCATAAATTTATAATAAGCATGATTTTTATTGTTTGCATAACAGAACTTTGTGCTCTAGCTGATCATCATCATCAGGATTTTTGGTCCATCCACCTGTTACTTTCCGTAATGGATTGGACGATCAAAACATTCAATGCCTTTAGCATCTCGAAGGTTGTCATGTAATTTATGTGGGAGTCTACGAGGTCATTTTTGCAAACAAATGTGGTGTGTCCTTAAAATTTTGAGCTCTTGGCTTTGAGTTAGGTGTGTGTCTCATGTATGAGACATTAGGAGTTCCCAGTTCTCAATAAGAGGGTTTGAATCTCACATGTTGAGTAGTAAATTCTAGAATGAAACTTATGTATCGGTTGTTCCTTGTTCTGAAATATAGTTTTGCAATGTAATGGAAGAATGAAATCCCTTCCAATGGGTGGCTTCATAGGATTTACTTACATAAAGAGGACTCTCCAAAACCGATGGTAATTGGCCGATGTCGCTAAGGAGGATGAATGGTCTATTCCCAAATTAAGACATTTTTGAGTGTGGGAAAGCTTCGCGTAGCCTCTTTGTCGATTTTCTTAGCAAATTTGGGTTGATGAAACTCATTTCATCAATAAGAACATATTATATATGTTTTAGTGACTCTTGAAAAGACTATAATGCGTGGCCTTCAAGAAGTTTCAGTTGTTTGATTGGAATATATATGGGGGCTGCATGGATTGTGGATGCGGAGATGTTGAATGCTGAAACATTGGTAGGGGTGAGAAAAAGGAGAGGTGAGGGAGATGTGGTTGATGTTGTTGTGAATGAATTCCAGATTTTATTTCCTTATAAGTGGTAGGTGTTCCATGGTTACGGGGTGAACTCTATATGCATCCAATAAAGTATTGATGCAAATATCCAAGGCTTTCCAAATTCCACTTTCTATGTCTTGGTTATGGATTACAAACATTAAATTTCTTTAAAGCAAGGACCATTAGGACAATAGAAGTTTTCATAATAGAAGTTATTGTTAAATATATGGTCCTACAGAGGAGTACTTGAAGAAATTTGGTTGAGTTCAGAAAAAAACAAGCAAAACATCTCAAGCTTTTCAAATCTAAAGAGTATGTTTTAATTTCTTAAGATTGAATGATTAAGTGAATCATTTTCCTATCAGATATAGTAATAATATTATAGATTGCTTCATTTACAATCTATAAATAAATAAAAATCTATGAGCAGAGTGTTAGATGAAAAATCAGACTTGAATCAAGTTGATTCTTGATAGAACAAGGTGAGGTGCACAAAAAGCGATCAATCAGGAGCCAAAATAGATGGAACCTCATTCTGAAGCTATGAATGCTCATGCTTTAAACTCATTTATATCCCTCACTACTAAACCTCACTCCATGTATCCCTCCAAGCTAATGTTTTCTTAAGTAGGCTAAGAATTATTTTATTGGAACTCTTTCACGTATGTCTGTCCTCTGACCCTAGAAATCATGGTGCTAAAAATAGAGTGAGGAGATATGACTACCCTCCTAATTATTATCTTTTATGTTCTCAGTGAACTTGGGAACTTCTCTGTGAACTAAAATAATAGGAGATGCTCAAATTTAACCAAAGATTTGGATAGCATTCTGATTTGGAAATTTAATAATTCAAATTTGTTAATCCCTCGTTGGTAAACCTCACTCAATGCAGCCCTCCAAGCTAATGTTTTCTTGAGTAGGCTAATAATTATTTTATTGGAACACATCGATAAATATATATTAATAAAAAAAGATAAAAGTACAGATGGTTACATTAAGGGGGTGGCTGGTTGGTATAACCACGCTGGTAAAAACGACTCAAAAGCTAAACATACACAACAAAAACAAAACCTCATTGACCAAGAACAAAAGCGTAGAACTAGGCATAAGAGGAGGCTAAGAAATATAGTTCTACTACTACATACAAGTATAAACAAAAGTAAATGCATACTGTAGAATTTAATTTAACGCAGGGATTATCTGGAACTTGGAGAGCCTGAAGAATGAAATTATAGTGTTAGTGACCAATATTTCAAGGTTAATGCATGCAAAAGCTATAAAATAAAATTTAAAAATAGTAAAGCCAAAGCAACATGCAAAATCAGAAAAACAAAATTGTTAAAAATAGCAAAAACAAAATTGTTAAAAATAACAAAAACAAAATTGTTAAAAATAGCAAAAATGTCATTTAAGTCGAAATTTGACACAGTCCCATGAATGTCTGCAAAGCCTTTTCCCATAGGGGTAACACCTTAGGCGTAAAAATTTAGAATTATAAATGCATATATTAAAACTACTAAGAAAATTTTGGTTAGCGATAGATTTTGGGTTTGTAAAGAAGAACTTTTCCATATTTTAATCACCATCATGACAATAGAATTTTTTTAATCATATCTGTAATGATTAGGCATAATATTGTGGACAGAGATGGTTTCCATGTCTAAAAACTCTATAATTTCCTTAAAGATCTTGTACATTAAAAAGACTACTTGCGATAAATGTGAAATAAAGATCTACGTGTAGAAATTAGATGATAATTAAAAGAATGAATAATAAAACTAAATTAAATTTGTGAATAAAAACAAATAATAACATTCATAATTGACACAAAATCATAACTTTTGTGCTCAAACATATATAGTTCCTCTTATCTATCTTGAGATTCGTCTCCTTACAATTTGTGTATCCAACAACTATAAATTTCTTCTTCTTTTTATTAAGGGCAAATAGTTTTGAAGGGACTATACCCTGTATACAAAAGGGCTCAAAAGCCAGATAGCATAGGTGAGAGAAACAACCCAGAGAAGGGCAAAACGGCCAACCTAAGAGGGCTCATCAGCCAGATATGACAATACATGAGAAGAAAGGATCCAAACGAACAATGATCCAAAAAGTAGCAGAAAAGATCAAAAAGAAAACAAAAGATATGCAACATATAAAAACTCCACCAAAAAGCAGCTCCAGAACCGCCAGATAACAAAGCAACTTCACAGCCAAAAAACAGCAACACAGCAACCCGTTACTTGATAGCCCTGTCAATCTTGGTTTTGATAGCCTACAGTGACATGAAGAAGGCAATGGCAGTGGCCTGAGAGGAGTCTTTCATATCCACCTGAGAAATTGCAATATCCCTTTTCTCTTTGGGGCCCCAAATGTCTTCATTAATCCCACTTAAACTGCAAACACTATGAACATGTTGTTCAATGAAATTATAAATGCTTTTAAGGGAAGATAGTATGCAGTCATTGCGACTTTTTGCATTCCCCATTCTGCCATCCAAAGACTGTAACTTCTTGAAAACTTCAGCAATAACCCCCTCATCATCATCACTTTGAAGAATTCCTTTTCCCTTAGCTTTTTCCATATTTTTTATAGTCCCTTTGAGCTCTTGTATCTCCTTTTCCAACCTGTCCACTCTGTCCATCAAGTCCTCCTCCTTGGGTTCCTCCATCGGTTTGCTGATATGCAGGAGGTTCTCAGCAAGTTCCAGGTCTTTGTGACTCCTGAGGACCCGTTGAGAAGGAGGGATTTTAGTTTTTATGCTCTTGCTTTTCTTGGCAGCAGCTTCAATCTTCCTTTTCAGTAGGGGGGAGTGGAAGTGGTGTGAGCAGGCGAAGATATGGAGGAAGAGGGTGGGGCATGATTCATGGGGGGGCAGCTAGAGCAGTGGTGATGGATCAGGAGGATAAGCCCTTGGTGCAAAGGGACAACCCTAGAGTGGCTCTGAACTTCCCTAATTGATTTCTCTAGCGAGTTTATCAAGTAGTGAGGGAAGTTGATGATGATATTTCTACGAAAGTGATTAAGAAATATCAAATGTTTTTGAGGTATAGTCACAAATCTTCCTTCAAGAGTTACATACCTAACAACCATCCTGGCAAGCTCAAAGAAAAGGTCAGGAATCGACGCCACCTTGATGCCAGCAGTCACAAATTCAAGATTCTCCCCATCATCCAGGAACTTCTTGGTCTCCACCTCCCTGTCAACCTTCTTATTGAAGAATTTGGTGCCCTCCAGGCTGAGGCCCATGATCTGGGCGATGAGCTCTTCCGTGATCTCAATCTCCATGTTATTGTATTTGACAATCCGATTCTTCCATCCCTGGGTGAATCTAATAGAAATGTCTTGATCAAATCCTTGAATCCTTTCAATTAAATTAGACAGACCCCTGATTTGAAGGTAGTTCCAAAGCACCGTATCCTCTTTCCACGCCGGATTGTGGGTCGGTTCAGTTTTGCAAGGCGGACCCCCCATGTTTCCACTATTTTTGTTCCTGTTCTCAATGGTAAAAATGCTATCACTATGCGGGACAGGCTGAGCTTTGATGTTGGTTTTTGAATCTTTCCCTTCCGTGAAAGCAGGTTTAATTATTATACCATACTTGTAATTATTGCCCGCTCCTCGGCTTTCCTCCTATGCCAAGAAATGATGACAGTCCAGCTCGCACATATCGCATCAATCATACATATCTTATGTGATGTCATCATATTGTACTTGAGGATCCACACATTAGCATCCACATTACAGCCGTTAGTGTTGATTTTCTCGGCCATGTAGATCATTGATTATGGCTTTATTGATTTGAGTGGGCAGAACGTCCCCCCTAAGCCAAGTTTGAAAGGTATTAGTAACACCAAGGTTTTCCAAACTATCTGCGACCCTATTTCCTTCCCGATAGGTGTGGGTGATTTTAACATTTTCAAAGCTCTTGCATATATCAATAGCTTCACCAATGAAATCTCTAATTGACCAGCTGGGGTGTTGCTTTTTGTTTAATAGATTGATGATATTTAGAGAATCACCCTCAATTATAATATTCAGAATATTACAATCTCTGGTAAGTCTTATACAAATTTCTTCTTAATATAAGAAAGCTTTCTCCTAAAATTAATGATGCACGACTCTAAAAAGAGTATCTTAAAAATAGAATATAAGTCTTCTAAAATTAACGCATGCTTTTGATAGTGAATATAATTTATTTATTTATTTGAATATCCTAAAAATAGGAACCAAACAAAACATAACAAGACTTTTCTATTTTAAACAATAACAACTAATGCATGCTCTAAACAAAACTCTATATTTTTCTATTAATAGGATGGAGCATAATTAATTGATTATCTAACACTCCTCCTTAATTTTTATCTTCAATCATTTTATTATTGTGGAGCTAAGTGTGCACTTTCGGATCTGACATATTCGTGATCACAAACTACCAAATATCTTCTCAAATACTCAAAAATTCCTTTCCCAATGCATTCATATTTAGACATCAGTAAATTAATCTTTATATATACAAATTTCATTGTTGTTAACTAACTCCCCGATAAAGTGATATTGCATGTCTATATGTTTTCTCCTCCATTGAAGAACGTGATTTTTGGACAATGTTATTGCTGAGTTGTTGTCACAAAAAAAAATTATGTAGCATCCTCCTCATTACGCCTCAATTCGCTCAACACCATTCTCATCCATACAACTTGACATGTTGCTAATATTTCTACTACATACTATGCTTCTAGTGAAGATAGTACGGAACTATGTGATGCTTCTTTGATGCCCTTGATATTACACCTTTTCTAAAGTGAAAATTATAGGTCTATCTACTTTTCCCATCGTCTATACTCATGACATTGTCACTATATGTATAACCTATGACTTTGAACTCATGTGAAGTTGAATATAAAATTCGATGATTTCTAGTTCCACATACATACCTCAAAATCCTTTTTGTAGCATGCCAATTTTAATCTTTTGGATATTCCATAAACCTTGATATGAGGCTCACACCATACATAACGTCAGGCCTTGTGGCCATCAAATACATGAGACTTATAACTAACCTTTTCAACAATGTTAGATCCATAAATGACCCATTGTCTTCTTTACTTAACTTCAAACCTACCTCAACTGGTGTTGGCAATGGATTACAATTCAACATGTTAAATATCTTCAAAAAATCATTAGCATACTTTTCTTATGAAATAAAACCTCCAGACTTTTGATTATTGAACTTCAATGCCCAAAAAATAGTGCATGAGACCTAGATCTGTCATCTCAAATTATTTTTTCATAGCTGATTTGAATGAATATGTAGATAGATTTCCATTAATGATTAAATCATCCACATACAAACAAACAATTAGAATATTACCTTGTTCATTTATCTTGATGTATAAAGTAGGCTCACTACTACTCCTATTGAAACCATGATGAATAAAATAAGAATCAATTCTATTGTACCAAGATCTAGGTGCTTGCTTGAGACCATAGAGTGATTTTTTCAACCTATATACCTTTCTTTCATGACCTTCAATCTCATAACCTTCTAGATTATTCACATAATCTTCCTTTTAAGAAAATCATTCAATAATGTTGATTTTACATCCATCTCGATATATAGGCCATTTTTAAAGATGAAATTGCTAAAACCATTCTTACCATGTCCAAACATGCTACAGTTCAAATGGTTGGTTGTAATATACTCCATATTGCTTTGTCAAAAACCTCTTGTAACCATCCTTTTTTATATTTTCATACTTTTCCATCAACATTGTACTTGGTCTTGTGGACCCACTTCACTCCTATAACGTCTTTTACTTACGGAAGATCTACCAATTCCCATGTCGGGTTCTTCTCTATGGCATCTATCTCATCATCCATGACTTGAGCCCAAACTTCATTTTTCTAGCCTCTTCAAAACATGTTGGATCTAGAGCTTGAGGAAACAATGCAAAAATTGAAAAAGAGTTAGTTGTATCAACTTCATAAATCTCATTAAGAATCATTTTCTACTCCGAAGGGATATGAGATGGACTATTTTTATCTTGAAGGCCCATTGCTTCTTGTGTTCTTTGTAGTTTCTCTTACATGGTTGAACATGACTGAAATTTTGGAGACCTCTTATATGTAGATGAAGGTGAAGTTTGTGCTGCAACTTGTGATAAATTTCCAAGATTTGAAGAAGATACAATACCTTTATATTCTATAATTTCATTCTCCATATCATTATGAGGAATAAATTTTACTATACCGATTGTTCTCTCAATACGTCCATCCCATACCTCATTTTAAGAAAACTTTACATCTCTCTGTTGATTATGAATTTTCTAGTGAATGGATCAAACAACTTGTAAGCTTATGTATTATGTTAATATTTAATAAATATGCACTTATCTCCTTTGTTTTCTAACTTCTTCCTTAGCTCATCAAAAATATGTACATATGCCACACAACCAAAAATTCTAAAACGAGAATCTTTTTTTCTATGAGTCCAATCTGTTGAGGTACCATGTTTTGAAAAAAATTCATTAGACACTGTTTAAAATGTAAACAACGGGTGTTACTACTTCTTCCCAATACTCATTTGAAATATGTTTTACCTTCATCATACTTCTTTCCATCTCCATGATGGGTTTATTCTTCCTCTATGCCACACCATTCGGTTGTGGTGTATACTGTAGTAAACTACTTGTGTATATTGTGATATTTGAAAAAAATAGAAAATCATTGGAAACATACTTGCCTCCTTTGTCTCTCCTTGGAAATTTGATGTAGTATCTACTTTTCTTCTCCACTAAGACCTCAAACTACTAAAATACATCAAAAGTATCTTATTTATGTCTCAAAAAATATACTGATGTCATCCTTGTATAATCATTAATGAATGTCACAAAAAATGAACAACCTCTAATACAAGTTGTTTGCATAGGTCCACATAAATATGAGTGAACAATTTCAAGTGGTGCACTTTCACTTACTGTTTTGCCAATTGGGATAGACTATTTATGTTGCTTCCCCAATATACAACCTTCACAAACTCTCTCTGGTTTCTGAATCAAAGGAAAACTTTTTACTATATTTCTCTTGTGTAATAAAATTAGACCACCAAAATTCAAATGACCAAACCTAGGATGTCATAGCCATGATTCATCTTTCACAACTAAATGTAAAGATAATTCAATTCATTTCTCTTTGTATGGATTTGAAGTATGGGCTCTGGATGTATACTAAGCTCCATAACTAGTTGATCTAATCTTCAAAGGAAACATTATATTGTTTTTTATCTTTACTTTAGTAATCAACTGAGTACTTTGAGATTTATCCATGATCACACATTAATTATCTTCAATCTAAACTTTGTATCCCTTTTATACCAATTGAAGCTCATAAGATTGTGCTTCAAACCTGCAACATAATAAACATCATCCAAAACATTTTTCTCGCCCTTTTTCATTAGAATGTTGATTGTTCCTTTTCCTTTTATAGACACTCTATTATTATTATTTTTATTAATGGTAAATGGTTGTGAAAGGACCATACACTGTGTTACAGAGAAGGGCTCAAAATCTAGATAAAACAATATAACCAAGGTGGTTTTTTGATAAGTGGAGGGAACTCCCGAAGAAACAAGGCCTAGAAGCTAGAAAAGAAATGAAGAACAAAGGAAGAGGAAAAACAACCAGTGAGAAACAAAAAACAACAAACAATAACAACCCAAAAGTTGCAAGATAGAAGAAAAAAGAAACAAAATTGTTGTCAAAGAACGAGAATGACGAGGAGAGGAACAATTGGGCAGCAACAAAGGATACAAAGTCTCTACTTGGTGAGAATAGTTTGTTTGTGGATAGATTTCTTCTTGTTATGGATCATTGTCCACTCATATGGAGCTTTCAGAAAGGAATAACAAATTCCAAATTTGTGATAGGATCGATGTGTGTTGCTTGAACAAGGAGAATGAGGAGGAACATTCTCCTTTTCCGCTTACATGCGCTTTTATTTCATTGTTTCCGGTCCTCTAAGTTTCACCCACAGATAACCCCTTGTTTACATGACTTTTGATCTCTATAAAAGGGGTTTTGGGACCGATTCAACCAAGTCTTCCTCCTCATAATCTGAGTGGGAATAATATCCTTAGATTCAAATACCAGATGTTTCGGGAGGGCATTTATCCACCAATTATTATTCTCTTTTTTAATGTTTTACCATCTCACAATCAGGAGCAGCATGCCCCAAGTAAAAACATCTCCCTCATCGAAAGGAAGGCCCTAATATTCCATAGGTTGAGTCCAAGTTCTATTTTTCACTTTAAGTTCAATGTGGGCTACGAGATTCTTTAAAGTATCAAGATCAAATAGGATTCTTGTGTAGGTTGTATGTGTGAAGTCAGAGGTTTGGGAGTTGATGTTTATGATGTTACCCAAGGTATTTCCTATGGATATCAGACAACTAGTATCAATAAATTGCAAGGGTAAGTCGGGTAATCGATCCAGATGGGTTTTGGCAAAAAGATTCGGTGATAGGGTTAAATAATGGGAACCACAATTTAAAGATAAGATACCTTTGTTGACATACCCAAATTTGTTTTGGAATGATGTCCTTATCAGCTATAGAGGTAAAAACAATAATTAATATTCCCTTAGCACAATGGTAGGGGTCTAACTTTCCGATAGAAGCGGTATCCAATGTTTGGAGATCCAATCATAGAGGACAGGAGGGTATGCCGAGAGACCGCGAATATGCATATTAAGGCATGATCTTGGTAGAATGAATTTTTTTAGGACTTCATCACCAAATTTTACACTGGGTTGCTCTCGTAGGCTTCATGGTTTTGGTCTTCATCTTCTTTTATAAGATCTCACTTTGAATGATCGGTGGACCAAAGACTTAGCTAAAGAAAGAGTTTCCTAGCTTTGAAAAGGGAAGTATGCCCTAGAATCAAGTGTTTCTCTACCTCCGGTGGGTTTTTGGCATCTCCAACAATAATATTAGGCTTTCCCTTCCTCCTTGCAAGCTCTTGGAAGCACCAAAGCATCCATGAAGATTTCAGGGAATAGATCTTTAGGGGTGTAATATTTTCACAGTACTGATTTTTACAGAGGCCACCTCCATTCGTCAACTAACTAGTTCCCTATGTGGGTAAAAACCACCGTCTCCATACTACATATTCCCTAAATGCTACGTGTACTCGGATCTCTTGTGATTACCACCATGTTTAGGGTTCAAAGGGGCGGAGCCATTAGGGTTTGGAGAAGCTTCCACAACATGAGAACAAGCTAGAATAGGGAAGAGGAGGCTCCATTCTTCAAACCTATACCTCTGCAATCACCATTTCCACACAGGGGATAGAAGAATAGGGTTCATGAAGGGAAAATTTTTAGGGTTCAAGCATCCATGATCCTTAACTAACACTGTATTATTATTCCCAAGGGTAACATATCTCTTAATTGACTTATCCAAATTGGAAAATAAATCTAAGTTCCCTGACAAGTTATTATTGTAGCCAAAATCCAAATACCATACATCACAAGGACTCTCTTGTGATAAATTACATTCAATAGGCAATAAATAAGGTATTGCTTCAAAAATATTTTTTCATGCGATAAACATGGAGCTTTGAGTAGAGCTCCCAACCTAATTTTGATTCATCATGTTCTTATCATATCACTTTTTCCTATAATCATAAGTATGGATCTCATATCTCTTGTAATAGTGACATTACACATGTGACTTATCTTGTCTCGACCAAAAAATGATTATGATTGTGATCTTGACTATGTCCTCTTCTAATTGAGTTTTATGGATCACTTTTGCGTCCTCTAGATGATCTTTTTCCTCTTCCTCACGGGACTAAATATTTGTCTTCCTCTTCCATGAATTCCTAATATCTATGATGAAAAAGCTTTATCTACAACTACATTTGGTCTATGAAACCTCTATTCATGATTCTTTTTTATTAAAGATAAAGGAGGGTGAAGGGGAGCCTACCCCATAAATGAGTGGAGAAAAAGATAAGGCACTCAAGAGAAAAAGAAACTTCCTCTACCAAAGTGGCATTGTGAAACAATAATAAAACAAAAGAACAAAGCAAATAGTAGAACTAACAACAAACCAAATTAGTAGTTATCTCATCTTTCGACCCCTTTGCATTGGATCTTAAGTTCATCTTAAGGGGAGAGATAATCCCTTTATTTTTCCGGTTCACAACCTTCCAATCCTTTTCAATGTTTGGATTTTCATTTTCAATATTCTGGATTGGAATCATCACTTCAATCTACTCCTCAAAACTTTGCATCCCTGATGAGACCGATGTACCCTTTTTCAAAACCAAGGATCTGCATCATTCTTACTTTCTTGTTGCACTGGCTCCATCTGAGGAGGAAGAGGCACTTCCTCCTTATCCACATCTAGATCAACCGACTTCTTAGATTCAACATCAGAATCACAATCTGACGGATCCTTTACAACCAAGTGACTAGGATTAGAATTCTTCCACCATGAGCTTCTATTTTTAACATGTTTTCTCTCCATATGACAATCTGAAGCTAAATGGCCTAAGGAAAATCATGTTCTGCATCTAAAGGGAAACCCTTCATAGTCCAGATTTTGTATCCATGTTCTATCCTCAACTTTGAGTTCAATAGTGGCTGGAAAATCTATAGAAGTATCCATGTCAACCAAAATTCTGGCATACATAGTATGCTCATAATCCTCAGTCTTTGGGTCAATAGCCAAACATTTCCCCAAAGTATTTCCTATAGTAGTAAAACAACTCTCCATTCAAAATTCGAGGGGAAAATAGGGTAGACAAATCCAAACCACTTAACATGGAATGTGTCAAACACCAGATTAAATAGAGGGTACCATGGTTTTATCAATAGCAAATGGGATTCAAAATCCCAAACTCTTCCAAAAATAAAATCCCTATCTGATATTTTAGCAAATACTACTATGAAAAAACCATGAGCACTAGGATAAATATCCATCCTACCTTCCATGATGGGGCCCAACTGACTGGTCATCCAAGCATGAAGAGAGGGAAGACCCGCACAAAAATTTTTGAATCTCTGATCAGTCCATTTTTTCGATTGAAAGCTTCATATTTCACCACCTCTTCACCAAAACGAACTTAAGGGGTTGGTTTTGCATAAGCCATTGGTTTATAAGTCTTAAGATCTACCATTCCTTTGTAACTATTCCATTTCCCGTAATGGTTCCTTGAAAGACATAAGGGGCACATTTTTATCTACATTTTCACTCTAATGATTCTACATTCCTTGGGAAAGAGTTTGTTTATTTCGCCCAAGGTTAGAGCCACCATCACTAGAGGTAGTGCCACCTCCATTGACTAAAACCCCCTGTTACAAACCAAACCCAACATGATCTGTTAGAATAAGGAAGATATTTTCCAGTTGTGAAACTCTAAGTGATAGATCCACCATGTCTTTCCCATAGGCTGAGTCTTCACAAAAAGAGGGGTGCCCAGATCTTTGTAACATAGATAACCAAAACCCTAGCCACCCGAGAAAATATTGCCATGTCCTCTACCAAATCCAACAGCAGCGTCATATTTTCTAGATACATTGAATCCATTATTCTTAGGGTATATTCCTTCATATTTGTGTGCTTAAATAGACAACCCACTCCCTCTTGAGCTCGCACCTTGCCAAGAGAGCCAACATTCAACTTGGTTAGGGTTAGTTCTTTGTGAGTCATCTCTGTGTAAAGCTATTTCGTAATCCATTTCATGAGCTCATGATTTATTAGTGATGTATGTAACTCATTAATTGAAAATTTACTTAGATCCTTAGTTTCTTCAATAACAACAACCAAAGGATCAGATTTTGAAGGAAAACTTCTAAGAAAATTTTCAATAATTTTGTTGTATTCAATAGTTTCACCATGGAATTTAATTTGATTGATTAAACGAACTACAAAAGTAAAGAATGATTCTATAGAATTTGAACCTTTCATTGACATATTTTTAAAATGTCTTTGAAGTAGTTGTAGTTTGGTAGTTTTTACTTTTTATTTACATTGAAATGCAACTTGGAGAGTGTCATGTGCTATTTTTTCTTCATTGGTGGTGCCACTCTAGGTGGGATGCTTTCATGCATGACTTGATGAATAAATAAAATATATTTTCTCGTATGTCATTCTTAATTCATTCAAATTATCTTTCTCTCCCGTGATAATGCATTATACGTTGCTTCATTTGCGGGCTCTATGTACCCATTCTCTGCAATTTCCCACACATCATAGGATCCAAATAGTGCCTTCATGGTTAATGGCCCATATTCATAATTATTTCCTATAAATTGAGTTTTCTGCTGACCGAAAGTAGAAGCCATAGATTTCTCTCAATTTAGAAACTTACTAAAAAAACAACTCTTTGATACCAATCTGTAGAAATTAGCTGATAATTAAAACAATGAACAACAAAACTAAATAAAATCTGCAAATAAAAACAAATAATAACAGCCATAATTGACAAAACATTACCATTGTTGTGCATAACCAAACGTAGTTTCTCTTGTATTTCTGAGATTTAGATCCTTACAATTTATGTATCCTGCAATTACAAATTTCTTCTTGATATAAGCAAGCTTTTTCCTAAAAATCACGATGCAAAACTCTAAAAAGATCATCTTAAAAATTAGAATAGCGGTCTTCTAAAATTAACGCATGATTTTTGCATGAATACAATGTTTTTTTATTTATTTGGAATATCCTAAACATAGGAACTAAACTAAACATAACAATAATTTTATTTTTATACCATAACGAATGCATGATCCAAAAAAATCTATCTTTTTCTAATAATAGGATGGAGCGAAATTAATTGATTCTCCAACACCGTGGTCTAGAAAGGAGGAACTAATTGAGAGTATATATACATTATATAAATAGTGAGCTATGTTGCTGTAAAATGAATTTTCTACACATTGTCAAAAGAAGCTTCTACACATGACATATAAGTCTGAACAAAATTGATAGAGCACCGGTTTTAACATTATCTCAATGATGAAATATCCCATGAAATAAATCTACACTTACACACAAACATTTATTATTTGATATTAAATGTTGCATCTTCTTCATTGCTAATGTGTTACATTTTAAAAATATTTCCTTTTAGCATGTCATGGTGCATGTCTACATCCTTATAAACTCCATATTATATGTTAAATCCTAATATATTAAAGAACACAAACCACAAATATGATGAAAGAGAAGCCATCTTTAGCACTATGTAGTGTGATGATAAATTACACTATTTTGTTGGTTCATTACTTATGTCTCCTTTAACTTAGTGATCGATGAAGCAATGATGTAGACTCATCACACATGATGTACTATGTTTTTCAAATTCGATGTTTGTAGACACTAAATGATGCACTTGGGAACATTTCTAGGTCCTAATCACATATTACTATTAATATGATTCCTAAACAAGAAAACTAGCGCATGACATCTACCTTTGGCCTTTTTTTTATCTTTCATGTTTCATCTTTGGTCTTGCACACCCCACTGCCCAGTTGAATCTTCATTTATTTATTTTTATTGACTCTAGACACCATCGCCTAGCCACAACACCAATGCCTAGGATCCCTCGTCCCCTCTAGGCACCCCTAACCTCTTTATATCTTAATCACCTCTTTTGGGACTCTTTTATCTTTTGTGCCTCTTATTTTCTCATGGGTCGGCCTTTTAGCTGTCAAATAAGAAATTCAAATAAGGGAATCATATAAATACAAATCTATGTGACCATAATAAAGGATAGAGCTCTAAGCATCTACTATCGTCACCTAAGGTTGTTGTAAACACTAAATCACACACTTGGGTAAATTTATAGCTCCTAATCACATATTGCATTCATATGATTCCTAAGCGATAAAAATACTAATTGACCACTTTTTGTCCTCTTTGATTTCTTTTTGGTTTCCTTCTTGGCTTTGCACACCCTATTTCCCATTTTTAGTTTCATTACTCCACCTTTTATAATTCTAGAAATCAACACCCAACCAAGACACCAGTGCCCAAGTGCCCCATACCCTCTAAGCGCCCCTGACCTCTTTGTATCTTACTCATCGCTTTAAGGCATCTTCTAGCCATTGGGAATATTGTTTTCTCATTTTCCAGCCTTTTAGTGGTTAATTACAAAATGCAAACAAGGAAATCAGATTAATACAATGTTATATTATCAAATTAAAGGACCAAGCTCTAAATATCTATTACCATCACCTAAGGTTGCATCTAAAGGCAATATAAAAGAAACAAAGCATCTATCTAGATTCATGCAAGGGAGAAGAGAGTGTTAATTATGCATACACACATAGGAAGGGAAGTTTATTTTCTTTCATCCACACATCTACTTGCATTGCTACATTTAGTTATTGTTTGTTATCAAGTGCATCTTGCACAAGAGCTTCCTAGGCACTATTTCCACACACACTCACAAGAACTACATGGAGTCTCGAAGGCGTAGTGTAGCTCCCGAATCATTACATGTGACATTTGCAGACATCCAAAGACATACAAGAGACAAACAATGAGGGTTGGTGAATATCTCTTGACACAGAAAATCATATTTCGATGTTTTAGATAGTCTCAGGTGCCTCAGCGCCTTAGCACCAGTCCAGGCGCCCTGGTCCAACTTGTTCTGAAACTTCTGTAATTTTTTGGGTTCCGTTGGGACAGTTTGTATTGATGTTTCATCGGTTCTCCAACTCCACATGCTTCAAAAAATTATTATGAATCAGCTTAGTCTTCTTTCCTCGTTCTTGCACTTAGGGTTTCAAATTGCTTTGCTTATTTCTTGTCTCACATTTTGTATTTCATTACTATATTATGCATGACGAATCTAAATACCCAGTTAGGGTTTTAAAGAAATCTTATTTTTGATAAATCATTTTGTGAACTTGTCCTCTTTGAACACTTTTGGATCTTCATTCTAGCATTTCTTGCACTTTTCCAAGATCATCTCAACATGGATATTTATATTCATGATTTCTTGCTAGCTAATACTAATTTTCAAGCTAAAATCATTACCCTCTTAGCTAGTACTCATGTTTCTTCTACTTGTATGTGCACCAACTGGGGTCAAAAAGCGAACACAAAAGTGAAAATAATCAAAATGTGTATGTGCTTTATGTTTTTTTGGTTTGGTGATTCACCAAGATAGAAAGTGTACGCATTTTTCCAAACTAAAAATATATATATCCGAGCCCTACCTCATTTTCATTTCCCCGAACATTTTGAGAGTAAAACCATGCAGTCATGGTTCATATTCAATAGAAATCTCCCTCTGCAAATCACCGTGAAGATTGGAATTGATAATGCCGCCACAGAGACGAGAAAGAAGAGGTAAGGAAAAAAAATCTCCTAATTGTATTGAAATTTGGCAATTATATTGTAGATTTTAATTAAATACATGATTTTTTATTGTTACAGTTCCACCAGAACCATAACAAAACCTGAAAAATCATGTGAACCCTCCTAGACCTCCTCTATTTTTTGAACATCCCCCAGGTATTTAGGAGGATTTAATAGCCCATATAGTGGGAAATAAAATTAAAATTGAGGAATTAATTAAAACAATGAGGGATTCCCATTCTACAAACCCCGTAGTGTCTCGCTTGCAAAACACATGGAGGCATTATTGACTCGAGTTGACGTGGAAATGCATCAAATTGATCGTTGGGCATATTATAGAGTGCATTGTAGTGAATAATACACCAAAAAAATATCATATGCATCTGTAAAGAAAAAATGAATTACAAAAGACCGCATATGTGCATTATTCACTAACCCCAAAACTAATTTTCCTTTCTTGTTGTCATGCAAACAGTTTCCAATCCACTAGTGCAATAATGATCTGATAAATAAAAAGTTTTGGGACCAATGGTGGATGATGTTTGATATTCCACCTTGCAATAACAACAAATTTCCACTATACTTTTTGAGGAACCTCTATTGTTATTTTATCCTCAAAGAGATCCTGAACTATTTTGATTTCCATGAGTTTCAAATATGAGGAAAAGGATATTTACAAGATAGACTAGGTTCATAATGTGTACCTATTCATCATGGTATAGTCCCCACACAAAATCCCCCTCATCCCGAGACTATCCCTCCAATAGTGAAGGAGATAGTAGATATTGATACACTACACGCACTTCATGCGTTATCTGATACCCTATTCCAACATACAAGGGATATTTCTGATACAAATGTTCATGGAGGTAGATAGAGTATTCCTCCTGTGAAGTAGTAACATGAGGCCACATCTTTACACGTCATGTGGTAGCATATGCTTGGGACCCAATGAGGATGATACTTTCATGCATATTGGTGTTGGTGGAGTTGCCACTAGTGGTACACATGATAATGTGGCTATGTCTGACACCTTTTGAGTGATACATTTAGATTCTAGACATCGATGACACCTTCGTAGGTATTTGTTATTTTTCATTACGTATGTTATTATAAGTTATGATTACTTCATTTACTTATATATGTTAAATTTTAAAATAATTGTATTTGAACTTGGTCAAATTTATTAACTTACACATACATATGTACATGTATGCATGTTAATATTATAGTGCACAAGAGGGACGTCATCATCTAAACCACAAGCCACGAGCACCATGTCTATGCATACATTCACAGAGGTAATTTAGAATGTTAATTGTGTAAAAATTTCACATATGAAAATATATATAACTTTTGAACTCAAATATATGTCTATATATTTATTTTCTTGTATATATATTATATATGCTTAACTTACTTAATGTGATATATTTTTGATAAATTTGATGACCTCACTAGACACACCACCATCTTTGTGAGGAGTAGAGAAACACATTACCATTGTGATTTCATCTGCGTAGTAACTCACTGAGGTATTCAAACTATGTATTTTCGTTAAATAGCTCGTGTAATTTATATAATATGTTAAATTATTTTAATAATTTCCTTCATTGTGGCATCATGTAGATAATCAACGTGGTTGTATTGTGTATATGTAGAAGTTACCTATGACAAGTAAGTAGCAACCTGTTATATGATTCACGGGTGTGGTGCGGTAAAAAAATAGTTGTATACTAATAAAATTAGTTAAAATATTATCATTACACATACATGTACTTAGTTGGTGTAAATTTTTAGATCTGCATTCAAAAAATTTATTGTTAATATAGTTCTATAAGCTAATTTTGATGTTTGATTTTGTAATCTTATGTGTATGTAGGGTTCAACCCCTTCCATTTTTACTTCGAGGGCACATAATCCTTGAGCTCATTGTTTTGATACCCTCGTTCATGATCCAGTAGCTCCTGATGACTCATCTGAGCATGAGATGTAGATTCAACATGATCGAGAGATTGCAGTAAGTGTGTGTAAATGTAAATAGTTTCATTAGCATGGTCTTATACATGTTGAAAACTTATATATTAAGTTTTGACAAAAAAATTATTCACATTTACATGTTCAACTACAGGTGAGTTTAGAGTGGAAGAGGACTCGTAGTAAGGCCATGGGGGATCCCAAGTCATCTCATAGATATCCATCTACATCTAACTATGTCTAAGGGAGAGCCTTCTTCGAGCAAGGCCAAGAGAGGGATATATTTTTATGAATAGGATGTGTGTGTGTGTGTGTGTGTGTGTGTGTGTGTGTGTGTGTGTGTGTGTGTGTGTGTGTGTGTGTGTGTGTGTGTGTGTGTGTGATGAAATTTATTTTATATGTCTATATGCATGGCATTGTATGCATGTTCGACATTATATGTATGCCTATATGGCATTCACTTGGTACTATATGACCTGCTCACATTGTTATATTTGTTGTGCACGTAAATACTATTTGGAACTCAATATTTTTGTCTAAGACCTTACATTTATGATATTATTTTTGTATAAAACTAATATCATGTAAACTTGACAATATAATAAATTATGGATGTTTTTTCATTTATTGGTGTTGTAGACTAGACCATTTTTGATGAATAATATGCATGAAACTTTAAAAATCAATATTTATATAACATATAAAGAGTTATCTAATCGAGTAATTATTCATTCAATTTATCAATGTGTATTTACCTTACTTTTGCTTCTTCTTGATCATGGTCTCTTTGTATTGGTTCTCTATATTATCATTCACCTACTTCCTTCTTCAATGCTTCTAAGTCTTCCACCGCTAAAATACCTTAGACAATCATCAAGACCATCACTAACTTTATTCATAAGGCTCTAAACACCATTGTTGGTTAACATGCCAAATCTTCGTCAACTATGCCCCTTAAGACAATGTATTTTGCAACAAGCATGGATAGAAGGATCTAAGGATACCCATAAATTATTACAAGATTCATTAGTTCACTTTTTCCATCCTTAAGGTGTGCCCAAAATCTTAGACTCCAACTCCTTCTACAACTTCTTAGAACTCATTGTTTCAATTTTTGCTCTTGAAGAACTAAATAGCCTTGTCCCACTATACTATGTAGCATATATCCACTTGTATGAGGTTCCCAAGTGATGCAAAGCATCAAAAAACACAATTGTCCCTCAATGATAGAATCAAGCAAATTATTCAAACTTGTCAAAAACTTGCAAAAATGGCTTACTTCTTCTTAACAAGAACCTTGCTAAATCATGTAATTTTTAGTTTAAATGCTCAAATTAGCTTAGGAAATCATGTCAACATGTTTCTTGGACTCACACTATGTTATTCCAACCATCACACTTTCTCAAATCAACCAAAACAACTGTCATTTTTTTGGCTTCTTAAGGACATGCTCTTGGTAGGGTGATAGGTTGAACAAACTACAAGCTTCCAAGATCAAACAAAAACACTTTTGGGAACCCTTTAGGCATTTAAAGGTGTGGGCAAAGTTTTGTTTCTTAACTCTTCTCTTAAATCCATTTTCTCCTCTATCACTCTCTTGGCTTAATGCATTGTTTAGTAGCCCTGACAACATTGTTTTCCAAGATTATCTTTTGTTATACATCCTCATTTATCAAACCAAGCATATTTCTAAGGACCCATTTTTTCCTTCTCCTGATGTTCAAGGTTTCAAGATGACTTGCTTTGTAAAAAATTCCCAAAACTCCACTTACTTTGTTTTTATTAGGTATTCTTGTCCTTGTTTCGGTCCTACAATTGGACTGATAAAAGCTGAGACTAATTGGTGGAATTTCACAAGGAAACCTCCAAAATACTCTTCTTCACATATTTTAGATGATATGTACTAACTTTCAGGTCTCAATTCTAAGATTCAAGGTCTTAGTTCTCAAGAACTTGTGATTAAAGCCTCCTCCATGCATCTACAGGCTTGTTCTTAACTGATATGAAATGAGGCCAATTTGTAAACTCCCTTCCTTTAAACTCACCTTCTTAGGTCTCCTTAGGTATTCTAGAAGTAATCTAGAAAGTTTATAACTTGAATTTTCTCCTTAAGACACCCTATAGTGGGTATATGTAGTCATTAGTCCTTAATACATTCCCAAAGTCTCCAACAACCCTTATCTCTTCAAACCCTAAGAGGGTTTCTCTAAACCCGAGCAAGCTAATTTTACAAATAGAAGATAAATGCTTTACTTCTAAGACCTGATACTTTATCCAGGGGTCTGTGTCAACGTTTTCAATCTTTTCATGGTGATATCAAGGCTTCACCAACCTGTCAATCGCTAATACACCTCTAAACTTCTTTCTCCTGCCTTCAAATGAGGGTTTCTAGTCTGTTTGATCCCCAAATACTTATAGAATATAATGAAATTATTCTCAATGTCTCTATACCCCCTAGAGGTATAAGTCTCCCTAATATACCCTTCAAAATATTGATTTACAACCTCCTCCTTTTAGACAAAACCATCTTCAAAGTATCAAACTGAATCAATTGTACTGATCACACACACAGTGGACTATCATAGAAAAAAAGGGATTCCAACAGATTACTATCACAATGGCTTGTTCATGCACTTAAGTAATCAAAAATTTGAATAATTCCACCCGACCACTTTTATAAAACCATCATGCATAAAATACATGGCTTTTCCTTGATCATTCTCAACATGTATACAACTTCGAATGGCTAAAATCGTGTATTAGCAAGAAAAGGCACAAAATGAGTTTCTTGCAAGTTAGTAAGATACCTTTACTCAAGAATATCGCATAAACAAGCTTGGAATCCTAATTGTAATATTTTGCAACCCTTCTTTATTGCTTATACACACAATTGATCATTAAATCACTCTAATACTTGTTAAATCACTCAAATAATGGTTAAAATAGTTTTTCCTTCCAAAAGGGATTCATTAATCATTCACATAGACTTGAATCTTCCTGCAAGATGTTATAAACATGAATCTATCCATCTAACCCACAAGAGAACACTAAATTACAAGAAAATACAGTAAACTTACAATATAATTCATGCAAAAATAGAGCTCCACATTTACTTTCAAAGTATCCTTACAATTTCTTCTTTTTGTAGAGCTCTTATGATGAGCATCATGCCCATAAAATGAGTAACTAACTCCCGAAAGTGAGATTTATCTCAAATGTGTAGGATTCCTAATATCTAACTAACTTTCCCCTTACATATTATGCATTTTCAAACATAGAACTTGATTTTTCCACATTTTTAAAATATAATTCACTCCTTTTTCATACTTTTTTATTAGATTAGGCAAAAAATAGGGATCGGCTCCTAGGGGCCATAACAAAAGAGAAGAACGCAACCAAAAACAAAACAGGAAAAAAAACCAGAAAGGGGTCCCAAAAAGATGAGTTAAACAGGCTTAACTCTTACATAGCATGATATGGACCCTAGAGAGGACAAAAAGACCAAAAAGCAACAGGACACCACAGTTCACTAGTAGTCCCCACATAGTTCAGAGAACAAAAAATCTCCTTTTTCATACTTATTAGGAGTCATACACAACATTATTTCCCTTAACATTGACTCCTTAATAGTTAAGACCACTAACACATCAACATAGACCAAGAATGAGAGAGAAAGTAAGAGAAACATAGATAGATAGAGAGAGAGATATTTTGTAAATAGAATCTTATGGCAACAAACAATCAGTGCACATGTATTGGGATGGCCTCATAAACGCTTGAAGAGGATTTTTGTTCGTGTCCAAAACTCCCGATGCTTCCAAGATACTTCGTTTGGGTGTAGTCCCTTAAGAACCCTTAGAGAAAAAAATGGCATAAGTTCACCGGGTGATCTCTTGGTAAGCATGCAACACATTGAAAGGTCTTGTTGAATCCTACACCTTTATGTTGGTACCCTCTATGAGATCCTATCTTAGTTTCCCTGGATCAATTTAGTCCTCTCGTTGTCATATAGTTTACAACCGAGACGAATAGTGTAGTTTGAGTCAGTGTAAGGTTGTCCATTTCTATATTTTACAAACGGAAGCTCATGGCACCAAATGCACTGTTCACACATGTTATGATGGGTGGTAAACACTTAGGGAGGATTTTTTTTGATTCCAACCACTCCCGATGCTTCAAGATACTTCATTTAGGCATAGATCCTTAAGAGAACTTAGAGAAAAAACAATATAATTTCACCAGGTGATTTATCGATCATTTGATCCTACACCTCCATGTTGGTACCCTCTATGAAATACTATCTCATTTTTTTCCAAATCAATTTGGTCCTCTTGCTATCCTATTATTTGTAACTACGTTGAAAAGTGCAATTTGAGTCGGTGTAAGGTTGGCCATTGCTATATTTTACTGAATGATGGCTTTGATGGCACCGAATGACCACATAAATGCATTAAGATGTCCTAGTAAATTCTTTGGGAGATTTTTTTTAGGTTCCCAACTCTCCCAAAGTGCTTTGTGCTATTTCGTCTGGGTGAAGTCCCGTAAGAGCTCTCAAAGAAAAAAACAATATAAGTTTTCTTGGGTGATTTCTTGTTCATTGTGGCACTGGAAAGGTCTCGTTTGATCCTACACCTCCAAATTGGTACCCTCTACAAAATCCTGTCTCTATTTTCCCCATATCAACCTAGTCCTCTTACTGTCCTATTGTTTGCAATTGTGTCAAATAGTGCAATTTGAGTCATTGTAAGGTTATTCATTACTATATTTATCAAACAGAATATCATGGCACCAAAGAGACTATGTACATGTTTTTGGATATCCTATTAAACACTTTCTGAGGCTTCTTTTTGGTTCCCAATGCTCCCAGTGCTTCTGGGCTACTTTTCCCTAGGTGCGGTTCCTTAAGAGCCCCAAGAGAAAAAAATTGTATAAGTTCGCTGGGTGATTTCTCACTCACCGTGGCACCTTGAAAGGTATCATTTGATCCTACACCTCCATTTTTGTACTCTCTATAAAATATTGTCTCAATTTTCCCCAAATCAATTTTGTCCCCTCGATGTCCTATTGTTTGCAACTTCATCTGAATAGTGCAATTTGAGTCAGTGTAAGGTTTTCCATTGCTATATTTTACCAAAAAATCTTGTGGCATCAAACCGAATGCGTAAAAATGTTGAGATAGCTTGGTAATCACCTGGGGAGTCTTTGTTTTTTTTCCAACACTCTCGGTGCTTCTAGGATACTTCTTCCGAGAGTAGTCCCTTAAGAGTCATGAGAAAAAAAATGGGATAAGTTGGTCGGGTCATTTCTTGGTCACCATACCACTTTTAAATGTCTCATATGATCCTACACCTATGTTTTGGTACCATCTATGAAATCTGTCTTGGTTTACCCCATATCAATTTGGTCCTTTCGTTATCCTATTCTTTGGAATTGTGCCAAATAGTGCAATTTGAGTCAGTGTAAGGTTGTTCATTACTATATTTTGCAAACAGAATCTCATGACACCAAACTCGAATTCACACACACATCATTATATCTTGGTAAATGCTTCTAGAATCTTTATTTTTGTTCCCAACTCTCTCAAGTACTTCTGGGCTTCTTCGTTCGAGCGCAGTCCCTTAAGAGCCCTGAGAGTAAAAAATGGTATAAGTTCTCTGGGTGATTTCTCGGTCACCGTGGCACCTTGAAAGGTATCCTTTGATCCTATACCTTTGTCTTAGCACCCCTAGGAAATCCATCTCAATTCGGTCATCTTTCTATCTTATTATTTGTAAAAGCACCGAATAGTCCAGTCTAAGTCAGTGTAAGGTTGTTCGAAAATATATTTTGTAAACGAAGGCTCTGGAATTGAAATGACTGTGCACATGCATTGAGATGGCTTGGTAAATACTTATGGAGGATTATTTTTTGTTCCCAATGCTCATGGTTCTTCCAAGCTACTTCGTTTGGGTGTAATCCCTTAAGATCCCTACAAGCAAAAAAATTACAAGTTCGGGTAGTTAACTTCTCGGTCACCATGGCACCTTGAAATGTCTCCTCTGATCCTACACCTACATGTTGGTACCCTCTATGAAATCTTGTTTTAGTTTTGTCCATCTTAATACAGTCCTCTTGTTTTATTGTTTTCAAAAGAGTCGAATAGTCTAGTTTAAGTGATTATAAGGTTTTCCATTCACAACCACGTGAATGATATACGTGGTTCATACAATATAGGTGGTGAAATGAGAATTTTAAGACGAGATTTATGATCATTTATGTTTATTGTTCCTTTATAATATTTAATTTCCCTTAGCTTATCTTAGCTTCGAGAATAATAAATTCTCTACTAATATTGCCAACCACATGAAGATGAAAGATTTTTTTGCACCACTAACCTACATAAACATGTTAGTAAGCAATTAAATAAAATTTTAAAACCTACAAAATTTTAAAAAATCATTAAAGTAAATATTCAAATTAAATTCATGTAGATTTATATCTAATCTTAAGTGAACATACCTTTGCAAATTCAATCCAATGAACCACAAGGATCAACTCTACTCTTGACGATGAGAAAGAATTGCTTTATGATTTGATTCGCGAACCTTCCACGAATTCTTGTTTAATGAATTAACATGATATTTGATCAATTGAATATTTGTTGCAAGAACCAAACCTGAATAGTGAAGCATATTTCAATGTACTTCATAGTCTTCGAACAACCAAGTATTTGATTTTTTGATACAATATCGTCGAAGCCAAGTACTAGTGATTACCATCGACCCAATCGGATACTCAACGTCTTAACCATCAATGACTATGGAATTAAATTTTTTTCCCCTCTACACAATGACACAAAAAATAATATGTTCCCTCTTCATTAAATTTCATCACAATAACTGCAAAAATGTGCCCAACATCACAAAGTAAAACTCAAGTCAAATTTAAAATACATTAATATTTTTATATTTAATAATTTATAAATTTATAACATGACATACATATGTACCTTGTTGCACTAAATCAGAGACTTGGTCAAAGTCAGGTGATGTTGTCATATGATCTGAAGACACTGTAAGTTGTAATTCTCGTGGAACTTGATATGTGTCGAGTGGAATTAGAGGTTCTACAATTCCATTCATCTACCCACTATTATGACTCATATTCATTATCCGCAAAATCAATGCATGATATACAAAAACATGTCATGCACCTAGTATAAATAGTCCAAGAACTTACATTTGAACTACGGAATGAGTGCATATCACTTGATCCTGCAACTATCATACAATATTCATAGCTTTCCAAATTTTGTTCCTCTATCAACAGAATATATATGAACCATTGAACTCACTTGAGATTCATGGCCCATGTTCTTGACACAACAATCAACAATGCTTTTTGCACTTGTAAATTTAGCACCATCCTTGAACTTTAACTCTTCTCTTACAAGTACTCTTTGAACACATGCTTCTGTACCATCATGCTCTCCTTTCCCATGTCCTGCCCCAATAAAACTCTAGATATTTTATACACCTATTTATTTGTGCATCAAGCTTAGCCAATAAAACATTTGTGCATTCTTGAATTGTGATGTGTAGTTGTCTAACCAAGTGTAATGTTGATTGAAAAAAATCATTTCTTTCAAGTTCACATAAACACCTAGAAACACCCTTGCACATATTCTTTAGAATGTTTCTGATCATCACTGATGTAGAAATGATACTCTCTTAATATTTTTGATATTTTTAGTGCTTTCTGAAGAGTGCATGATTTTTATATGCACAAAAATAGCAGATTGCATTGAGTTATAGTATTGAGATTGAACCTCCATTTGTGGTTGCAATGTGTAATTCTCTGCGAATTCAACTACTTAAAAAATAGAACCAAGTGGGAATGTTTCCTTTCTTAACTTGAATTGTTCATCCAACCATCGAGCTCTATGTGTGTGCCTTGCATACTCATAAACAATTTCCTCTATGAATTTGACCATATATTATGATACATGTAATTGTTCTATAACAAGCTCACACCTCTTATATTCTTTTCCATATTTTAATTGATATGCCACATATTTATATTTGCTGAAACCAATTAATTATTTTCTTATTGAATTTGTACTCTCCTCATGGATACAACTTTTCAATTTTGGAAAGCCACCACATATGTTGCACGTTCCATCCAAACATGCTTTGTTATAAAAAAATGTCCAATTGATTTTTCACAAAATATGGTATGAATAAATTATCTTTCATATTTTTTTGGTACATTTAATCCACACTCGTAAAACATGATGTCAATATGCAAAACACAACGTACTTGACAAAAACCATCATAATACATTGAAAATTCAACATGATGCCTAAACAAGAACGAGTGGTACGTTAGTGAGTGATTTTCACATAAAAAGGTTTTTTCATTTCAAAAATCTTTGGCTAATGTTAATTTGTGGATTTTAATTCTTAAACTTAGAGAACAATTGTGTTTGAGTCATATCTAATAAAATTTTTACACATGATTCATGATTGCGAGAACCTATTCTTATTTTTACTATATCTCTTCTATTAAATGACACCCTTGTGTTCTCATTTCAAGACATTACAAGTAATTCTTATAGAATATTTGATGTACCCTTGTCTTTCGAGGGAGTCTACTAGAGAATTATTGATAGTCGGTGTTATTGGTTGACTCAAGAATTTTGCGTCTCCCTATTGCTTTCATTAGTATTTATTTGTTTAGCTTCAAAGCTCGCTTATTTTTCTAATCAAGCATTCATTAACTGTTTTATCACTTTCTATACAATTAGTAAGTGCACACCCTATAGTATTACTATTTTGGTGCATCTGTTAACACCTAAAATTTGGTATGATTTATGTATATTTTCAACAATTGACGCATTTTGATCAAGTAACTTTAGATGTTCTTAACCCTAGGGTCTTCATCATTGTAGACCTATCATATTAATTAATATCATCAATGGAACAAATAATTGACATCTTTGTGTATCATTTAAATTCTCAAAGTAATTATCCCAAATTCCCGTAGCTTTTCTTCTTGCATTTCTTTCAAACATTTTGTTAGGAATTGGTTTTATAATTTTTCGTCAATTTTAATTAATTGAATGGGTTTTCTTCACAAAATGGAAGGAGGTGTTCTTAGAGGTGAAGATTCATTAGCAAGGTTACTTTCTTCATTCAGTGTTTCCATGCAAATTTTAGGATTAACATTTGGATTCTCAGGTAAAGGTTCAACATTTGGATTTTCAAGTAAAGGTTCAACATTTGGATTCTCAGGTAAAGGTTCAACATTTGGATTCATATCAATTTCTTCATCCATACCAACATTATCATTCAATTAATTATCAATATTCATTGCAAAATCATTATTCTCTACATTTTCATTATGTATTTCATCCTCATTTTATAAAACATTAGGTACATTTGATATATTAGATGTACCTTGCCCGTACGAAGTTTTTGCATCCGCTTCACTTTCTTTATTCTCATCTCTTCCAATTGCTCTGGTGTCTTGTTCTTGACTTTATTCTTGTCCTTACCTTGTCTTTTATCACCCATGATTACAAAAATATAAATAGTGGGGTAGGGGACAAGTTCAACTACTCAAAATTTGTGCAAGAATGTATAGGAATGTGTAGACCAGACAAAAAGGAGACAAAAATATCGTGAAAGAGATGAAAAGGACATTGGGTAGCCACAAAATATATAGAAAGTAAAATACATATGCATTTTTTGAAAATTGGTAAAATAGTTATTCCACCATGATAAATCACACTAAAACGATCAATAAAGTTAATAAAACTATGACTATGACATCGAGAAAACTTTCTTATTTCTAAAAATATAATTTTTCAAATTTTCTGACTAATATAATGTTTTTATACTAATTATTTTCTAACTATGCCTTTTTGGAGCTATTTTTTGGATTTTATACACGTCTATCTTTCATCTTGTATCTTTTTTTTGACTCATCAAAATTGAATTAAAAAAATTTAGACACAAGCTAGGACTAATTTTATACATATTAAAAAAAAACTAATTTTCGATATTTTTGAGGTAGTTAGGGGGGGCACGGTCAGAGCTCTGTTATTTTTCAAATTTTAAAATTTTTGTACTAGAAAAATCATAAAAACAAAAATACTCGCTAAAAAATATTTTAAAAATTATAGCACAAACTAGATGCTCATATCTATCTCTTTACCAAAAGGTTTAAAAAAAAACTAAATAGTGCTAAAAAATGGTGTGGGGCACGACCAACTGTCTACTATGTTTTTTAACAAAAATAAAAGCACCTGTTGGTATTTTAGTTCTTTAACCCACTTAAACTTAACCATTTTCAAAAAAAAGTAGCTTAAAAACTAGACTCATAATGATACGATTCAATTCCTTTCAACATCTTCCAATTTTGAGTGTAACTATTTCAAATAACTCATACTAGTTAAAGATTTTTTATTTTTAGAAAAAGTGTCCATTTAAGACCCCCTTTTGCCCCTCGGATAGGTGCACTTACCCTACCATTCATCCAGATATAGAATAGAAAACATTTGTAGATGTATTTTCTCAACAAATTTCTTTTCCATCTCGCATCGTTGATGATCTCTCTGTTTATGACAATGATCCTCTTTTATACATCATGATTCACATCAATAACATGGGTGTTAAGTGAACTATAGTCAAAAATGGGTCTGATCTTGATCTTTGTACTTTATCATTCATTGAAAAAATTGGTCTCTCCTTTTCTTATGTTATTCCATCATCCATTTCTCTCCATGCATATGATGCTTTTATATGTCCATATATAGACACTATTACATTACCTATCATTATTGGGCCAAAACCCCTCCCAACATTTTTCTTTGTCATCGACTTCCCAATTCAATAAAACTTCTTACTTGGTATGCCATGATTGCATGACATCTTTGGCAGTTCTTCTATAGAGGCACTCGATGTGTTAAATTATTACATGAGGGAATAGAATAGACAAACATCGTTGATCGTGATCTATTAAAATATTGCACCCTAGATTCAACTACTGCTTTACCTAATCCAAATTCTACTAATTATAATGATCCAAAACACATAGAATCTACGGATAAATTTCATCCACTCGAAGGAGATATTTGTAGATTGGACATTGTCCCATCTGCCTCATCATCACCCCCTACTTCTACTAATTTTATGGTACTTTATCGGGGGCTTTTTCATGCATCAAATGTCATTCCACCCTCCTCATCTTCTCATAAGTAACCTACATTAGCATCTCTTTCTTTCACATGCACTCTCTTCATGAATAAATATTAAATTGGAAACATATTCCCTTTGATCATACTTGTTTTGATATTGTATACACACATGATGGCTTATCTTGGCTAGGATTGGCATTGGATGATCTCATCCCTCCACCTCATTATCCTAATATCTACCATGGATATTTTCACATCACTTCTATTTATGGTCTTCACGTATTCCATATTTCATTCTTTCTTACATGCACTTCTCACACTTCTCCACTTACACTTGGGAAATTTTGGCTTGACTACATTGGGGGAACTTTATATCGTGATCATATTGTTATCTCATTTCCTATGCCTTTCAGATGTGTTTTCATTTGCAATTATTCATTCCTCAATTATTCATAAATATTACTCAATTGTATGCACATGGTTTTCCATTACCTCCTTTCACTTATGAAGAATACACAATGGTCATGTACAATCTATGCCTTAATGTCTCTTTACGTGGTCAACTAGATCTTTGTTATTTACTGAGGTCTCGATCTTTCTCCATTTTTCTTTGACTATGAAAATGATGATCTCTTAGATGATATTACATGACCTTATTCATTCTCATACGCCTAGGAGGGGGAATAATTCTTATTCAGCCCCCCTCCTATAATTATCAAGTGTCTTTTATTACGCTTTGTGCTTCATTTCTAGTATTTCACATTCAACATACACAACTCGATACACATCTTGTATCATCGCTACCCTATGATGCACTCTTTTACTACGGTTCACACTTGACTATTGAGGGCTCACTACATATATGAACCTCACACACTACACACTTTCACTTCACATCTTTCTAGTATTTTCTTTTCGCACATCATACTATCATATTCTATTATCTACGCTTTGTGCTTCACAATCAATCTTTCTAGTTTCACGTTCAATCTTCCTAAAGCATCTTATTCTTACGCATCATATGACCCTATTCTACAATATACACTCTATGCTCTATTATATATCTTTCTAACACACACATCATTCAAATGAATTCTCGATGACACACTCTAGTTTCACGGTTCATGCTCGACTATTAAGGGTCTATATCTTAATTAAAGCTTGCCCCATTCTACATTGTATGTTCTGCGCTTGATGATCTATATTTCTAGTATCTCATTCACATCATTCTACATTCCATGATCAATCCTTCTAGCATTTCATTAATTATTTCTAACATCTTCTTCTCACATATCATACTACACCATTCTATAATCTACACTCTGCGCTTTTGTCACCCTCAAAATTCCCCTCTTTTTGAAGTCAAGTTTTGAAAAATTTGAGTTGGTACCTTGGAGTAATGGATCGCATCGAGCTTGATATTGTTTGCAATTTTTCATTCCATGGAGAAAATTAGAAATTCAAGCGTAAAGGTGGGGTTTTCCCTTTCTTGTTATTTTTCCATAGTCGTGAATGACGGGCGTATCTTCCCTGTCAATTTTTCCCCAACATCCACGGGTAGTACGTGGAAATCTATGATTGGAGGTGGTGTCACCATGTTTCAAGTACTAGCAGAAGCCTCCATGCATTCCAATGGAATAACTCCAAGGGCAGGTTCTAAGGGGTAGTTCTCAAATAAGCACAAGCTTTCCACATGTCCTAGGTCCAAAATGAAAATAGAACAAGCCTAAATTGGCTAAGTATGGAAGGTTTAGTGGACGGCGCCACATTCCTCATCGGCGCAACTTCAAGGGTTGAAGCCAAGGGTGGTTCCCAAACTTGTGCCATCCCTCCATGTGTCCCAGGTCCAAAAAGAGATAGAGCCGATCGTTTAATTGACTAAGTATGAGGGGGTCGGTGGAAGCCTCTACTTTCCTTAACAATGCAATTTCGAAGTGAAACCAAAGGACCAATCTCCAAATGAGCATCATCTCACCACGTGGTCAAAGTCAAAGGAGAGACAAAGTTGGTCATTGAAAATTCCAAGACCAGCAGAAGTAGCCACGCGCCATCTCGGTGCCCCTGTCAGAGGTGAATCCAAAGCGAAACTCAAATGAGTTCCAACTCTCCACATGTCTAGGGTTCAACATAATTCAAGTGGGAAGCAGGATCGAATCCGATAAGTATAAAAGAACAAAAGGAGCTCTCCACGTGTCTCTACAACACAAATTCAAAGGAAGAATCAAGAGTGGGTTCCCTAGTGTGTGCGGGCTCCCCACGTGGTCAAAGTCAAAGAAGGGGTAGAGAGTCGGCCATTATCAATCAAGCTAAGTATAGAAGGGTTTTTGCAAGCCTCCATGTGTCAGCCGCAGTGCAACTTCGAAGGAAAATGGGAGGCAGTCCCAAAGGTACGTTGAGCCACCACATGTCTAGGGTCAGACATGTAGCGAGCGAAAAAAAAGGGACACGTGGTCACGTTTCAAGAAAAGGCGGAGAGGGGGTTTTTTTTTAGTTTTGATGAATTGAAAAGTCAAAGCCGAAAGCGGTCCGTCGGGGTGATTTGAGTTTTTGGGCTTTGTTTCCATTAAGAAGTAAAAGTTATAAAATGACTCGTGGCCCTATCCATGCTAAGGTAAAAATTCAAATGTTGAGCCCGCATCAAAAGTCAAAGCAGGGAAGCGGGTCGGTGAAGCAATTTGATTTTTTGAGCTCGCGTTGAAAAGAGGTAAAATTGTAAAAAGTGAGCCGTGACTCCGTCGCCACTCACGTAAAGGCACGTGTCATGCCTATATCAAAAGTGGGTGGGTGGGCCAAAATTTTCCAAAGTGGCATTTCTCTAAAAGGCACAAAATGTAAAAGGCTTCCTCGGCCCACTACATGTCTAAATTTCTCCCACGTGGAAAACTCAAATTCAAAGTTTGTAAAGGTTGATTAAATGGCTGTGATTCAATGCATCTGGTTTTTCTGCCATGCATAGAAATGGCTGAGGCATTGGAGAAGCTCAGACGTTAGTTTCTTGAATCAGTTTCATCATTTTTTAACTGAATGTAACCGTTCTTGGGATCTATTTAGTAGCTTCTCCATGCTATTCTTAGGGTTGGATCCTAATATATTGTAGAGGTATTAGAATCAAAGTAATCAATATAGAAATTTTCCCCTTTCTTCCTCTTTTATTCCTTCTTTCCTTGTCTGAATATTTGGGAATCATCCATCTTTTATGATAGGAAACTTTTTGTTCATGTTTATATGATTTTGGAACTTTGTGTCTTTGGAATTATATTGGTTATGAAAGTGAATGATTCTACTCTGCATGTCCCTTGTTCAATACGTATAAGGTTATACTCTTCCATCCATAATTCCTGAAGGTATTGTTATGTTCTTCCTCTCTCATCTCCTTAATTATTCCATTCTTTTGTATTGATGATCTTTGGACATAAAACGTTTCAAAGTATCAGGAATCCACACTTTGAAAGTTGTACATTTGTATATAATTTTTGTTGCTTATTTTCAAAAAGGGAGCCTCTCCCATTAAAGAGGAGGGACTTGTTGTGCCTTGACAGTGGTTTGTTAAAGTTCCATTTAAAAACCCAACAATTTTTGGTGACTTCACTAGGGATTTTGTTTCAAACTAATCCCTTTCTAAAGCAACAACTTCAAGATCATTGTTGGTCTAGCAAGTCTATGGTATACACGTGGGAAGAAAGCTCTCGAGGTTGAGGATTCCCATTTTTAACTCTCGGAGCAACAAAATTTCTCTTCCAGTAAGAAGGATAGCATTCCTCAAGAACATCTTAGTCATAATCTCGTGCTTTGATACTTGCTAGTGTTTCAATTCCCCTTCAATCAATTTTTCCAAAGATGGCAGCCCATTTGCCTTGGGGGCAACATGTTGGGCCTATTTATCTTCCTTATCCATTGCATGAGTTACCTAGGGGTAACAGGAAAAGTTTTCCCAAGTTCGGGGTGATGGGAAAGTTCATCCAAATGAACACATTATAGCATTCATTGTTGCATGTGGGATTCTTGGGGTTTAACATGAAGATGTCTCTGTCAAGATTTTTGTGGAGACATTGCAGGACAATGCTGCTGATTGGTTTTATCATCTCCTGTTGGGACAATCACTAATTGGAATACCATGATAACTCAGTTTCAGCAAGCTGCGTTTCAAACTTGTTGAAGATGTGCATGCTCTATTAGCACAAATTTCTCATATCAGGAAGGAACTATTCAATCCCATGAGGGATTTTGTGGCTAAATTCAACAAGATAATTAATAAAATTCCACAGAACACTCGTCCAGTGGATCAAATCCAAAAGTGCTTCTTCCTCAATGCCCAATTTCGAAGTGAGTTATGCACTAAGGAGAGCTAACCTTGTAACTTTGGATGTTGATCAACAGTTAGCTATCAGTGTTGAGGATGACTTAATCATGTCTGGTAAACTGAAAAGAGAATCCTCCAAGTCTAAAGATTCTTCTTCTTCCTCTTTCCCTGGAGCCAATTTTGATCAGTTGGTACAAAATCTTGCAAATGATCTCATTACTCTTAAGAAACAATTGGCTTAGCATAATCCTTACCAAGATGTTCCAAGGAAGAATTTTCATCCCAGGAACCATCTGCCTGCTTCTCAGATTGGATTTGCTATTGAATGCCCACCCATCGAGGTTCCAGTCAATACAACTTATGAAGTTGAAGAACCTGATGATGAGGAGTGAAATGAACTCTATAAAGAACCAGAAGAATAGGTTGATGAAGAACTAGAGGAGTTTGGTGTATCTCAATTTCATTTCCTCACCACCGAAGGTATGGGTGATGAAGATGAATATGATGAAAGAGTGGCAGAGATATGAATAGTGAGTCATATCTTGTTATGACTCGGGATTAAATGAATAGAAAAGAAAAAGTGGTGCAACTCTCACAAAGAATTCTAAGGAGTTTCCAATAACTATTCTAGTGTTTGCAAGAAGAGGAGCTCATATTCCCAATGCACCCACACAAGGTGAGTAATGCTAATTCCCCTTCTCCTACTACTGTTTCCAAAACTCATTGTCATTCAAATCCTAAAACCGATAGATCAAAATTCTCTCAAGTTCCTAGCCATGATGTCCCATCCACGTTTGGATCTTTTGATATCATTGATCACCGAAAAAGACCAAAATCCAAATTTCAAAGGCAAAATTTTACCGAGACTCATCCAAAATCTTTTGCTAAAATGGTAAACTTTGTCAATTCCAAATCCAAGGCCTCATCCAGTACTTCTAAAGGTATTTTCCCCACTCCCTCTTCCTCACCTCAATCAAGCCTTGTGGATGTAGTCACTTCCCCTCATGAGAAAATTGAACCATTTTATGTGACTATTCTCATAGTTGGTCATAAACTCAGTAATTAGGTTATAGACTTGAAAGCATTAGATAATGTAATGCCTACAAAATTAGCTCATGCTTTGGGCACGACTCTAACATGTGCCTTTCATTTCTGTTATTCCATGGCAAATAGGAAAGTGCCTTTGGTTGAAAGAATTAAAGATGCACAAGTAGCTTTTGCTACTTTTCTAGAGAAAAGGGTCTTAGCCACCATTTTGGTAGTTGATATTCCTCCCTCGTATGGGATGTTGCTGAGTATAAATTTTTGTAAGGAGGTAGGAGGTGAAATCCAAATGGACTAGTCGCATGATTTAATCTCGGTCAATGGAAAAATGAAGAAGTTATTACGGAGAAATAAAGCGAGTACATTTTGCAAAAGATTGATGATCGAAAGCACAGATACTCTATGAAGATACATGGCATGGTAACTATATGATCATGTCACGTGATGAGGCAACACTTCCTAAGGGAGTGATTCATGACCCCAACGAAATTTGGACTGGAGTTTGATGGAAGCTACTCTTTAGGCTGGTTGTGGAGTGGAGTGGTGTTGACCTCTCTAGAAGGGAACAACCATCCTTTTTGTAATGAAATTACTTGTATAATTTAGATTAAGAGCAACAATAGAGCACCAAATAACACAATATTTCAGAATAATGATCTCAATATGCAATTAGAATAGCTTCGCCACTTCAAGGGGGAAACCTCCAAACCATATAACAAGACTCAAATGCTCAAATGATAATGAAATACTACCTATAATCCCCTATATATACTATTCATATGCTATGGCCATCACCAAGGCCGACCTATTAAGCATGAGAAAGTATAAATGATATAATAAAATGATATGGTAAGCCACAAGTTGGCTACTCATATCCTAATACAAGCAATAGGTTAAGGGCATAGCATGCCCTTCCCCTTCAAACCAATGTTGTCCTCAACATTGAATAATCTGGATGTTTCTGCAGAAAACCTTCATCCTCCCAGGTGGCATCTTCTATGCTCAGATTCTTCCACTTGATCAGATATTCCTTAATGTCTCTAGTTCTCAACCTCTTAGTACGTGTTTGCAGAATCTTCTCTGGCTCCAAAATGATTCTTCCTTCCTCATCAAGTTCTGGTAACTCTGTCTGGGCTTCAAATTTCTGTCCAATAACCTTCTTCAGGCATGAAACATGGAATACTAGGTGTATGTGTGAAGATGGAGGCAACTCTAGTTTATAAGCAACACTACCAATTTTCTATAGAACCTGATAAGGGCCATAATATTTAGGAGCAAGTTTGTTTTCCTTTTTCTGTTGCTTTAGGGACATCTATTTGTAAGGCTAGAGACGTACAAAAACCCAGTCACCAATTTCAAAATGTCTTTCACTACGGTGTTGATTTGCTTGTTGTTTCATCCTATTTTGTGCTAATGCTAAATTCTCCTTCAAACTAGCCAAAACCTGTTGTTGATGTTGAATGTGTTCCTCAACATCTCTAACCTTAGTTTGCACCCTCAAGGAGGAAGTGATAGAAGGTGGATGGTAACCATATAATGCTAAAAATGGGGTCATTTGAGAAGAGGTATGAAAATATGTGTTATACCACCATTCTGCCAGTGGTAGCCATTTAATCCACCTTTCTTGCTTATCTGATACAAAACAACGTAAATACCCCTCTAAGAATTTGTTGACCACTTCTATTTGCCCATCAGTTTGAGGATGATAAGATGAACTGTGAGTGGTGAGTACCCAAACATGAAAATCATTCCGTCCAAAAATTACTTGTGAAAATAGGATCCCGATCACTCACAATTATCTTTGGGGTTCCATGTAGCCTTTGAAGTGTCTCCAAAAAATAGCTACGATCAGATCAAGCTACAAATGGATGTGATAGGGCACAAAAATGGGAATATTTTGTGAGCCTATCCATAATCATGAAAATAACATTCTTACCCTCTGAACAAGGCAATCCGGTGATGAAATCCATGGAGACCTACTCCAATCTCTCGGCTAGGAATTGGTAAGGGTTCAGCAATGAGACCTAGTGTCTTAATTGTTTCCCCTTTGTTCTATTGGCACACTAAACACTATGATACAAAATTTTGTACATCCCCTTGAGTCCTTCCCAAAAGAATTCTCTTTTTATTCTATGATATGTCTTCAAAAACCCAGTGTCCTCCAATAGGTGATGCATGTAGCTCTGTAAGAATTTTATGCTTCAACTTAGAATCTTTGCACAAGTATAACCTATCCTTTTACCATAGGGCATTACCTTTCCACTCAAATTTGTTAGATTTCATAGATCCTTGCTTAATATTTTGTATTAGAGATTGTGTATCCTTATCTTGATTCCATTCCAATCTTGCTTCCTCCACCCAATCAATTTGTCAACATGGACATTCCACATAGTAAGGCATCCGCGAATGTATCCCTTCTACACAACGCATTAGCTACTACATTTTCTTTACGCTTTTTGTATATGATTTCAAAATCATAACCCAACATTTTTGTTACCCACTTTTATGTTCCTCCGATGATAACCTTTTCTCAAAAAGTATTTGAGACTATCGTGATCGGTTTTACCTTGAAGTGTCTACACATGAGATATGGCCTCCATTGCTTGCTTTCGCATGAAGAATAGCCATCATTTCTTTCTCATAGATAGGATTGAGCTGATATTTTCCTTTGAATTGATGACTCTCAAATGCAATTGGTCTTCCTTCTGCATTAGAATCGCTCCCAATCCACGATCTTGAAGCGTCACATTCAATAATGAAGGTTTTTGAGAAGTTGGGAGTAGCCAAAACTGGGGTGTTGCACATGGCTTCCTTCAGCTGCTCAAAGGATTTAGTGGCTACATCTATCCAATGGAAGGCATCCTTCTTTAGCAATGCAGTGAGTGGGGTTGCTATTCTACCATATCCCCACACAAATCTTCTGTAGTACCCTGTTAGTCCTAGGAACCCACGCAGATTTTTGAGATTTTTGGGCCTTGGCCATTCCACCATAGCTTTGATCTTTTGAGGATCAACTTTGACACCTTCATGGGATACAATATGACCCAAATACTCTACCTCTTGTACACCAAAAGAACATTTGGATGGCTTTGCATACAGAGTATGTTTCTCCAAAACTTCCAACACGTTATTTACATGTTGTAAGTGTTCTTCCCATGTCTTACTGTAAATCAATATGTCATCAAAGAAAACTAATACAAATTTCCTTTAAAAAGGCCTAAAAATAGTGTTCATCAAGCTTTGAAAGGTTGAGGGCACATTTGTAAGACCAAAAGGCATTACCAAAAACTCATAATGGCCCTCATGAGTCCTAAAAGTTGTTTTATGAACATCTTCCTCTTTTATCCTAATTTGATGGTACCCCGAATGAAGATCTAATTTTGTGAAATAAACAGCACCATGCAATTCATAGTGTAAATCATCAATTACTGGAATAGGAAACTTATCTTTGATGGTGTACTTGTTGATTTCTTGGTAATCTGGACACATCCTCCATGTTTCATCCTTTTTACGTACCATGACCACTGGTGAAGAATATGCACTATGGCTATGCCTGATGATACCTGCCTTCAACATTTCCTCCACCATTTTTTTGATCTCACTTTTATGGGAATATGGGTATCTGTATGGTCTGATGTTAGGTGTTTGGCTCCCTGGAATCAACTGAATGGCATGATCATGATCCCTAACTAGTGGTAGTCCCTTTGGAATTGCATCAAAAATAGATGAGTGAGCATCCACAATCTTCTGAAGATCGGGTGGCATTGAAGACTCTGTATTTTGTACTTCTATGGAAAATAGCTTTGCTATAAAGCCATCCACTCCTTTTATGAGAACCTTCTGCATCTAATGAGAGCTAATAATATGTGGAGACTTAGCTACCATCCCATTCAATTGTATTTTCCTTCCATCTGAATGAAATCGCATGAACAATTCTTGGAAATTCATCTCAATAGTACCTAAGGTTGTGAGCCATTGGACCCCCAAAACAATATCTGCCCCTCCCATAGAAATAGCAAACATAGGTGAGTCTAACATGTAGTCTCCCATGGAAAGCTTGATACTATGGCACTTTCCTGTGCACTTGACTGTCCCACCATCTGCAATCATAACTTGCATTTCTGGAGCTGGGTAAATAAAACAATTGAGGCGGGCAACTAACTTACTATTTATGAAGTTATGAGTACTCCCGAGTCAATCAACACCGTCACCTTATATTTTTGAGATAGCCAATAACCTTGAGTGTTTGAGGAGTACTAATACTTGACAATGCATGGCAAGAAATTGTAGGTTGGTGATCCTCTACTTCATCTTCTACTGGTTCCTCATCCTCTCTTATAATTTCAGCTTCCTCATCATCCTCATTACCTCCATCAATATAGAAAAACTTCTTCTCAGCACATTTATGTCCCGGTCCATATTTACTATCACAGTTAAAACATAATCCTTTTGCTCTCTTTTCTTCCATTTCTTTGAGAGTCAGTCTAATTGGCCTAAGCAAATGAAGGGGAAGAGATACTACGGTCTCTAGTGTTCTTGAAAGGTGGCCTCCTACTACAAAGAATTTTTTTCCTCTGCACGACATGCCATGATAATAGAATCAAATAGCTTGATTGGATTAAACATTCATACCTCATGCTCGATGTGGTCCTTAAGACCCCCAAGAAACAAGTCATTCAGATTCTCTTCTAGAATATTCTCCACCCTTAAGGATAGGTTTTGGAATTGATGCACATAATCTTTGGTGATCCTGTTTTCCGTAATTTTTGCTAATTGACTAAAGTAGTTCTCGAAACACAGTAACTATAGTGCAATTACAACTCCTTGGTAAAAGCTGTCCAAGTGACACCTAGACCATTCTTCTGCCTCTGAGCACATAACCAACGATACCAAACAAATTGGTCGGGTTCAAGATATAGGGATGCCAATGTCAACTTTTTCTGATGGTGTTTGATGTAACTCAAAGAAGTTCTCCATTTGATTTATCCAATTCAGGGGATCCTTACCATCAAATTTGCACATATCCACTTTTGGCATCATGTTCCGTGGTTACGAGATAAGTTTGATTTTGATGGGACTGGAAAAGTGATCCCATATGGTTAGTTTTTCCATGATTTTGAAATGAAGGTCCTCCTTGGTTGATATGGGCCGGATTTGGGCCATACTGGTTACCCTTTACATGTTGCATGATATCATCCAACCGATGATAGATTTGGATTATGTCTCCTTTAGAGGCCATCTCAGATTGTACAATTTGTAACTCATACTCAAGTTGGCAAACCTTATGATCAACTCGAGGTAAACCCTAGTCTTTGAGGAATTTGTATTTACCCCTCTCGAATCCATCTCTTCAATCACTACCTCCTCTTTATCTGGGGTTTTACCCAGAGTAACCGGATTCTTTTTTGCTCTTGTGGAAGGCCCCGCCATGATGTTAAATCTTAGGGTTTAGGGTTTTGATACAATTTTAGCCAAACAGGAAAAAACACAGAGAATACTATTTTTTTGAGAGATTTCCGAAAATGTAAAGAACTTAAAATTTTTCCACAATTTGCACCCTAGGGAGCGATTTTATGAAAAACCCTAAAGTTGTAATAAATTTTGTAAAATAAATCAAAAAGTCTGAAATTTTTAGGGAACCTTACTTGAAATTCTTCACAACTCGGTAAAAATATCTCCCACCAATCGCAGCTCTGATACCACTTGTAATGAAATTACTTGTATAATTCAGATTAAGAGCAACAGTAGAGCACCAAATAACACAATATTTCAGAATAATGATCTCAATATGTAATTAGAATAGCTTCGCCACTTCGAGGGGGCAACCTCCAAACCATATAACAAGACTCAAATGCTCAAATGACAATGAAATACTACCTATAATCCCCTATATATACTATTCATATGCTATGGCCATCACCAAGGCTGACCTATTAAGCATGAGAAAGTATAAATGATATAATAAAATGATATGGTAAGCCACAAGTCGGCTACTCATATCCTAACACAAGCAATAGGTTAAGGGCGTAGCATTTTTCTTTCAAGCTCTATTTTGAAAATACAAACAATACATCTAAATATGAGGCACTCATACTTGAATTGAACATGGAAAAAGAAATGGGAGTGAAAAATATTTGTGCTTGTGGTGATGCAAAGCTGATTTTGAAACAAGTCAAAGATATTTTTCAAGTGAAGAACACAAGGTTGAAGCATTATAGGAATCTTGTTTGGGATTCCATTGAGTTTCTTGATGATTTCTCCATTGAAGTTGTGCCAAGAGAAAGGAACACTAGAGCTTATTATCTATTGTCTCGGGATCGTTGTTGATTCCTCACCCAGATTTCTTTCAGAGAAATTTACCATTGAAATGATTCATAGGCCCAGTGTACCAGATAATGTAAATAACTGGGGTTTTCAATGATGATCAACACTTTCTCTCATTCTTGGAGCTTAAGGATAATTTTGACCAGTTATATTTTGAAGGAAGTGAGACCTTTCCTAGAGAGTGTGTATCCTCTAATGAAGGAGATGTCAAGGAAGAGATGGATCAAGATGGCTACATCAAATTGAAAGGTAATGAGATCCCTAAAGGGCTAGTGAGATTGGAAGATTTGTTTGATAAGCATGATACATACATTAAGTCTAAAGCTTCCCAAGGAGCTCGACAGTCTGCTAAATGTGAAAAGGTTAATGTTAGGAGTCTTGATGAACCCAAGATGGTGAACATTGGGAGATTTTTCACTCAAGAGGAGAAGAGGAAGAAAATAAACCTGTTAAAAAGGTATGTTGATGTTCTCACCTATTCGTAAGATGATCTCAAGGCTTTCAAGCCAAATGAGATGTAACACTTTATCCCTCTGAAACCTAAGATCAAACCATTCAAATAGAAACAAAGGAAATACAATCCCAAGGTTACTGGAACTATTTTTCAAGAGATCCAGAATTTGTTAAAGGCAAAGATCATCTTCCCTATACATATTTCAACATGTATTTCCAAAAAAATTCCTATTAGGAAGAAGAATGGTGAAATTCACATCTATGTGGCTTTCAGGAATTTGAATCAGGCCTCTCTTAAGGACAACTACCCTCTCCCCGTGATGGATCAATTTTTTCAAGTTGTCACAGGCTCTGAGATGTTATCTATGCTTGATGGATTCTTTGGATACAATCAAGTGGAAGTCAGTACCCTAGATCAACACAAAACTGCTTTCACTACTCCTTGGGGCACCTTTGCTTACAAGAAAATGCCTTTTGGTCTCATCAATGTTAGTGCCACCTTTCGAGGGAAATGGAATTAGATTTTATAAGTCTAAAGGGAAAGTGTGTGTGTGTGTATCTTGATGATTTGACAGTTTTCTCCAAAACAAGGGCATATCACTTTGTCAACATCTTGAAGTGGTCCTCCGTAAATGAGAGAACATGGAGTTTCTCTCAATCCAAAGAAGTCTTTATTTTGTGCCCTTTGAAGGAAAGTTGTTGGGGAATATTGTCTCTAAAGATGGAATTAAGATAGATCTAGAAAGAGTTCAAGCAATCCAACATATTCCTCTTCCCACAATAAAAAAGGGTGTGCACTCTTTCTTTGGTAAGATAAATTTCCTGAGGAGATTCATTCTTGTTTTTTCTGAATTGACTATGAGCATTGCTCACTTAATGAAAGTAAATAAAAAATTTGGTTGGTATTTTGAGGGTAAGGAAGAATTTGAAGGTATCAATAAAGCCATTGCTAAAACTCCCATCTTGGCATGTCCTGATTTCAACAAGGATTTATCATCTATTGCTATGCTACAAAGATTAACTTGGGTCTTTATGCTAACTCAAAAGAATTAAGAGGATCATGAACTTACAATATCCTTCATGAGTTATGTTCTAAAATCTCATGAGTTGAAATATACTATGATGGAGAAACATGCTTTTGCAAAGTGGTATAAGTTGTTAAACAGTTTCATTCTTATATTCTTAGTTCTCACTTTGTTGGGTTAGTACGTCTGATACAACCATTAAGTCCATTCTTACACAACAGGAGTTTGGAACTAAGAGAGGAAATTGGGTAGCAAAATTCTAAGAATATGACCTTGATATCAAGCCAACTAAGCTAGTCTAGGGTAAAGGCTTGTGTGAGCTTATTGCTGAAGGAGCTGATGCAACATTGTCCAAAGAAGTAGTTGATGTTCTGTTGTCCTCTTCCTCAGTTCAACAGATGAATGGTATGCAAATATTGCACATTTTCTTACTTATGGAGAGTGTCCATCCCACTTGAGTGCCAAGGAAAAGAGGACTATTAAGCTAAGGTCTACACAATATGTATTATGGGAGAATGCTTTGTTCAAGTGAGGCATATATGGAAGATTCTTGAAGTGTGTAGACAAAGAACAACAAAAGAAGTTGTTCTCAGCTTTTCATGATCAGGCTTGTGGAGGGCATTTCTCTTTTGCTGTCACTACCCATAAAATCCTTCATGTTGGGTACTATTGGCCTACATTGTTTAGAGATGCATCAAAATGGGTAGGTAAGTGTGAAGCTTGTCAAACTTTTTTGGGAGACCTAAGTTGGCTGCTTTGCCACTAAAGCTAGTAGTGATTGATGAGCCTTTTCAACAAAGTGGGGATTGGATTTCATTAGAACTCTTAACCCACCTTCCAGTGTTGGACATACTCACATGCTAATTGCTACAAACTACTTCACTAAGTGGGTAGAGGCCATTCCATTCAAAAGAACTACTTATGAGGTGGTGTGTAATTTCATTAAGGAGAACATATTGATAAGGTTTGGGGTACCAAACAATATTGTGATTGATAATTCTTCAAATTTTTCTTCTTCCGAGATGATGGATTTCTGCTACGGTTATGGAATTTCCTTTTCTCATTCTTCATACTACTACCCCCAAGGGAATGGACAAGCAGAATCAACAAACAAGAATCTAGTAACCATCATTCAGAAGATTGTTAATGACTCTCAGAGGAATTGGCATAAGAAAATTTATGATGCTCTCTGGGTAGATAGAATTACACCCAAAAGAGAAATTGGAATTTCTCCATTTCAAGTGGTGTATGGTGTTGAAGCTTAGTTACAAGGACAATGGAATTACCAACCTCGCACTTAATGAAGGCTATTGAAGATTCAAGTTTTACCAGTTCCTTGGACAAGAGGATCATGTATCTTTAGAAGCTGGATGAAGATAGGTTGTAGGTTTTTGATATAATATTAGCTCATCAAATAAGGGTGAAATATTTGTTTGACAAGAAATCTAGATCTAGATATTTTTAAGTGGGAGACATTGTTCTGTTGTGGGACAAAAGACATGAACCTCGAGGAAGCCATGGTAAGTTTGATTCTATTTGGCTTGGTCCTTTCAAAATCAGGAACTTTGCTAAAGAAAATTATTTCTATTTGGATTATATGGATGGATCTCCTCTCCCACTTCCTTATAGTGGGCATTATTTGAAGTTGTTCAAGTCCTAGGTGACTAGGCATTCCTTCTGTATATTGTGTATAGTGTTTTGGTTTTGGTCATTCCTTTGTGTTTTGTTTGTCTTTCCTTTTTGGTTTGTTTTCTTTTCGTGTGTTTTGTCTTCTGTGTTGGTTTTCCTTTGACTCTATTTTCCCAATGGATAAGGCACTAGTTTGCTTTCCTGGAGTTTTTCTATGGTTCTTGATCTTTCCTCGTTCCT